>OY754497.1:257500-1743898 GCA_963575735.1 Amblyjoppa fuscipennis
GACGCATTCTCTGTCAACTCAGCATAATTGTTCTACCCTCCAAGATCCATCCCATAATTGGATACTTGTTAATATCACTTGAAAGTACCCTTTGGGAATCTTTTCAGATTTTTTAATCCATCCATGATTAAATGTGTTTTTTTTTCCAATTTATATGTCTTGAAAGGGTAAATAAGCCGGGTAAAAAAATGTAAGAAGAAAAAAGTTATCTCTATTCATTAACTATTTAACGCAATGTGTGTTATATTTTTGTTCGTATTGCAAACGTTACTTGTAGCAGAATGAAAATTATATTTTTTTTTCGTGCAATGCGATGCCTACGATTTCGTTTTTCAATGTTTAAGAGTATTCGGTAATGTGTGAAAATTATACAAAAAAAAAATTGGCATAATGGAACTCGACGTAGTTTCTCAGCAAAGTAATGCAACATAATAATGATATTTTAATATTTATTTTCTCGGCAAATACTTCTAGTTCTACATTGCTGATTTTTTTTAAACGTAGTTTCTTATAGGGAAAGCTATGCTCAAGATTGCAATAAATGAAGAGGCCTTGTGCAAATTACTTTGCACCTTTTTTTTTTTTTTTAAACATAACGCCTAACGCTACGAAGCTGATCGCGAGAAGTACTTGCGAAATACTTCAAGTACTTGTGATACTTTGTACTTGAAGTATTTTTTGGTACCTTGTCCAGCTCCGTTATTATTATCATTATTGTCATTATTACTATTATTATTATATACTGATTAAATTGCTAAATGATATCTGGTTGATATTTGTTGTGTTGTGAAAAGCGTGAAACAATAAAAAACTTAATTTGCACTTACAATGCTATGACACTGTGAGACTGGGGCTTATCGGGTGGGTCTATACCTGCGCGTTTCGAGAGCGACAGCGATGAAACCTTAAGCATTGGATGTCTTCGCATGGTGCATTCCGGGAGGATGAGTAGATGCTCACGAATGTGGTGCAAACTGTGGTTTAACAGGGAGCGCAGCAGCATGGCACGAGGCGTGCTCGGCTATGTCGGTCGAGCTTGGCGGGGTAGCACTCGCATTATAAAACATTCATGTATGTGCCTTGTATATATGAGGGTACATAGCGATTGTATACAGCTGTAGCCGCTCAGTGCTATTATCCTTTTATGGTGAAATGGAAAACGCTCGAGGGGCAGAGAAGTATTCACGAATTTTTTAATCTCCTCGTAAAGCGTTTGTCATTCAAAATTAAAACGTTTCTTTTGTTTTTATTATTATTATTATTATTTTTTTTTTTATGCGTAATAGAACTTAACTTTGTGAGGGTGAAATATTTTATTACTTCCGCTGCCGAAAAAAAGGCGCACTGGCATTCTATGTTACAGTGAAACTTACGAGAATCAAGTAATGCATGACGTACGATAACAATTCAAAGTAATTCATATTGCCTGTTATTATACAATCGCTTTAATGCAGTTGGAAATATAGCACTTTTCAAGACCTCGTACGACC
Organism: Amblyjoppa fuscipennis; assembly: GCA_963575735.1. NCBI lineage: Eukaryota > Metazoa > Arthropoda > Insecta > Hymenoptera > Ichneumonidae > Amblyjoppa > Amblyjoppa fuscipennis. The sequence continues at coordinate 258,991 of OY754497.1, forward strand.
TACATGCGGATCATATATTGTACTAGTGACTTAAGCCCTTCTTATTCCAAGTCCCTTTACTTCGCGCTCTTATTATTAGCCAACTTCACGACCCTATTGTTGACCATTATTGACCCACCCAAACCTGCTATTGACCCGTCTGGCCCTATTATTGACGCCTGACCCTATTATTGACCCATCTAACCCTGCTATTGACCCCACTGGCCCTATTATTGACCCACCCAAACCTGCTGTTGACCTCACTGGCCCTATTATTGACGCATCACCATTTTAATGGCCCACCCGACCCTACTATTGACCCCTCTGGACCTAATATTGATCGTCTCCGGCCATATTATTGATCGCTGACTCTATTATTGACCCACCCAACCCTGCTATTGATCCTTCTGCCTGTATTATTGACGCCTGACCCTATTATTGATCCACCCAACCCTACTATTGACCCCTCTGGTCCTATTATTGACGAATCACCGTTTTATTGACCCACCCGACCCTACTATTGACCCTTCAGACCCCTATATTGATACCCTGTGGCCCTATTATTGACGACCCCGGACCCTATTATTGATTACCTATGACTCCATCATTGACTCACCCAACGCTACTATTGACCCCTCTGGTCCTATTATTGACGCATCACCCTATTATTGACCCTTCTGACCCTATTATTAATCCCCTGTGGCCGTATTATTGACCATCTCTGACCCTCTCTGGCCCTATTATTTAACATATCTGACCGTACTATAACCATCTCTGACCCTATTATTGAACCCGTCTAACCCTATTATTGACCGCCTCCCGCTTCTTGACACGACGGCGACGGCGGTAGCGAAATCTTTTCATATTATAGAGAGATATTGTATGTGAGTTTGTCATTCGGAAAAAAAATGTAAATGCCACAGGCATCGTTAAACTGTCTTTGGGGCAGGCGTATACAATACAGGAAGCAACGCCACCATTCCGACGTCGGTGAGGTACAACGGTGGCTCGTAAGGCTGCCAAGTCGGATTTCTTTCGAGAAAAAGTTCTTTAAAGCACCTTGTGAAAAGCGCCTCTCACTTATTATCTATGGAACGAGAAGAACAGGATCGGCGGTTCCGGAGGCCGCCGACGCTCGAAGCTCCCCGTTTGCAATCCTTCGCTACCCGGGCACCGTTGGTGGTTTTTCCACGAAGCTCACCACAGACCGGGTATTCTATGTATCCGCTCTTCTTTTTATCCTTCCCCCCCCCCCCGCTTTCTCTTTGAAAGACAAAGTCGGCTGGTTGCGAGCCTTCATTCTTTTTAATCTCCTCTTCGTCCTCCCTATCCTCCTCACCGTGCATACGTATAAGTGTCTCCCCGATACGTTATGGCGGTGCAAAGTTATACCAGCGGCGCATCGATTGGTTTCGATCGATATCCTCCTCCCGACCCAGCATCGTCATGCTTAATTCAATTATTCCCTCAAATCGAGGACGTGAGAGACTAAAAGGATATCTGAAAAATTTATTCTCAAGAGTGTGATAACATCAACGGAAATAGCAAAAAAAAAAAGAATCTCCAATTATCGCAAAAGCCTCAAGCGGATGTCTAGCGTGAAAGGGTGTACTATTAGCGATTTATCGAGCAAATGAAAAAGTTCGCGCTCATTATTTATGTCACACTTCAAAACTGTGTGAACAGATTTTTTTTTTTTTTTTCTTTTTTCATGAACGATGTATATTTTGAATTGAATATTGATATTCAATTCAAAATTTGAATAATACGAATTGTTCGAATACTCTGGAATTGTTCAGAATATTTGAATAATTCGTATTTAAATATTGTGAATAATTCCGGAGCTGGGCAAAATACTTGAAAATATTGAAAATACCAAATACTATCTGTATTTAAAATACCAAATACTTTTTGCACTTAAAATACATTTATAAGTCCTTCATTTAAGTACTTTGATTTTTACGAAGGTTTTTAAAACGAACTTAAACGAAGTACTTATAAATGTATTTTAAGTGCAAAAAGATTTTGTATTTTGTGTATTTTCGAATACTTCGCTGAGTTCTGATCACATATGGTCTTACACTTTGATGTTCGAATTATTCATAAATATTAAAAAATATTCATAAAAATTTCAATTATTCGAAATATTCGAATATTCAATTCAAATTTCGAATGGAATTATTCGTATGCAATTCACAATAAATTATTCGAATTTTTGATTATTTGCACATACCTAATCTTTGCCGAATCGCGACCTATCAGAGGCCGAGAACGTCTGAAGATGATATCGTGTGTGATAGGGCAAATCGTGAACACGAACGAATGAGTGAAGTGATTTATTGTACAGGAAGAAGGGTCCTCTGGGCACATAAATACAGAAAAAGAAGACCTAAACATCGATAAAAAGGGCATGAAATACAACAATCATAATAAGCCTAATGACATAATAATTGCAGGTATTCGGAAAACGAGGAATATAAAAAAGAAGATAACAATAACAACCAAATAAAAAATAAGGACGAATACAAAATCCTATAAACCAATAGCATAAGATAAATGTCATAAGAACACCTATACAATATATAGCCCTATCGTGAGACTAAAAGGAGATCCGAAAAATGTATTCTGAAAAGCTGAGATGATCGAACTATCGACAGACATTATGGCAATGCTAAATGATCTAAAGAGGTGCAAAAAAGTGATAAATTTTCGAAAAACAACTAGACTATACAAATGTTAATCGACAAAACGAAAGTGTACTATCACGTAATAATATTCATAAATCAATGTGCCTAGACAGTCGCTAATAACCAGTGATGTTGACGCGACTTTGAAGTAAATCCAATAAAAAAAAGAAAAACCGTAACGGAAATAGCAACAACAAAAAAGAAATGTTTAATTATCGGAAAAGCCTCGAGTGGATGTCTAGCGTGAAAGACTATGCCATTAGTGGGTTATCGACCAAATGAAAAAGGTCGCGCCAATTATTCATGGTACACCGAAAAATTAAATGAATGGATTTTTTTTTAATATAAAAAATTATGTATATTTCAAACCTGCACCGGTAATTGAATAATTAAATAACGAACGATTATTGTTAGAGGGGTGACGAACAAAAAAAAAAAGATGTCGAAATACATGGTCTGTGTCGAATGACGCGATCTATGAGAGGCCGAGAAAAATCTAGGGATTATATCCTGTGTGATACGGCAAAATGATCGGCAATAGCAACAACAACAAAAATCTCTGATTATAGCGAAAGCCTCGAGCGGATGTTTAGTATGGATAATGACTGGAAGGGTAACTCTCAAGCTAACTTTTTCGGTTTGAGGGAGGGAAGGATGAGGAGGAGGAGGGGGAAGGGGAGGGTCTCTCTTTTTTGGGTTTGGTTTTTTTTTTGTTCTCCCTCTGTTTTGAGTTTGGTTTTTTTTTGTGCTCCCTCTTTTTTTGGATTTAGCTTTTTAGCGCTTATTTTTTTGTGGTCTCTCTCTTTTGTTGGGTTTAGCTTTTTAGCGCTTATTCTTTTTGTGGTCCCTCTTTTTTGGGTTTGGTTTTTAGCGCTTTTTTTGTGGCCTCTCTTTTTTTGGGTTTGGGTTTTTTTTTGTTTTGTTTTGTTTCGGTGCATTAGTAACTTACCGAATAGATTAAAAACTTCGCTCTAATAATTTATCTCACGCTTGAAATCTATATGAGCCGTTCTTTTTAAAACGAACCCTGTATATTCCAAATCTACAGTGGTAATGGAATAATTACGTGACGAACGATTATTATTAAAGGGATTTAAAAAAAAATGATTTCGAAATACATGGTCTGTGGCGAATGGCGCAACCTATGAGAGGTCGAGAAACATCAAGAGATGACATCCTGCATGATACGGCAAACGAACGAAAGTAGGAAAAAAAAAAAAGGAATCTCTAATATCGCAAAAGCCTCAATGGGAGTTTAGTTAAAGGTGCATCAGTGACTTATCGAACAAATTAAAAACTTCGCTCTAGTAATTTATCTCGCGCTTAAAAACTATGTGGACCGATTTTTTTTCACGATATATTATTTATTTTCATGATACATATTCCAAACCTGCACTCGTAATTGAACTAACGAACGATTATTATTATTAGAGCCGAAAAAAAAAAAATCAAAATATGTGCTCTGTGCCGAATGGCGTGACCCACGATAGACCGAGAGCCATCCACAGATACCCCGTCTGATACGGCAAATGATCGGTAAATGAACGGACAGGAAAAAAAAAAAAAAAAAAAAAAAAAAAAAAAAAAAAAACTCGCAAAAGCCTAGAGCGGATGTCTAGTATTAAAGGTGCATTAGTGACTTACCGAATAAATTTAAAAAATTCGCTCTAATAATGTATCTCGCGCTTAAAAAAAATAGTGAAGAGCGGGACAAAACAGGCCAATGGGTCAAAACGCAATTTTCCAATAATTTTCGATGGCACAGTGTGGGAAAACAGCGCAGAAAATCCAGATCTATCGATGGGTTAAAATAGAGCACCCAAAAAATATTAGGAAATTGCCTTTTGGCCCACTGCTCCATTTCACCCCACTGCCCCATTTCGCCCGCTCTCCCCGATATGATCGGATTTTTTAACCCTCTGAAGCATAGTGACATATCAGTATATCGCTATGCTAGGGTCAAATGATCTCCTGCGCCCCTAATTAACATACCAAACCTGCGAGCCTAATTGAATAATTAGCTAATGAACGATTATTATTAGAGGACCGAAAAAAAGATTTCGAAATACATGCTTTGTGCTGAATGGCGCGATCCACGCCATTCGGCACAAAAAAAAAAACTCGCAAAAGCCTCAAGCGGATGTTTCAGTATAGAAGGTGCATTAGCGACTTTCCGAACAAATGAAACAGCTGGTGCTAATAATTTACCTCACGCTTAAAAACTAAGGAAGAACGGAGCAAAATGCGACAGCGGGACAAAACGGGACAATGACCCAAAACGCAATTTGCCAATAATTTTTGAATGGTCCAGTAGGGCAAAATGGGGCGGAAAATCCAGATATATCGATGCGCCAAAATAGGGTGCCCAAAAATTATTGGAAAATTGTATTTTGTCACATTCTCCCGTTTTATCCCACTGCCCTATTTTGCCCGCTCTCCCCTACATGCTCGGATTTTTTTGTTAATGAACCACATTCCAAACCTGCGCCCCTAATTGAATAATCAGCTAACGAACGATTATTATTAGAGGCCCGAAAAAAAAAAAAAAAAAAACGATTTCGAAATACATGCTCTGCGCCGAATGGCGCGTCCCACGAGAGGCCGAGAACCATCCGCAGATAGGCCGTCTGATACGGAAGGGTAGCGCGCCGAGGATCACGGATGCCCGGCTACCTCACTAATATATATTTATGTATTAAACAGACATTATTTATACCTCCGATGAATATGCATTGTTTGGTGCGGCAGTAGCAAGGTGTCGAGTGCAGACCCGTCGCTATCACTGCCTCATCAATCACACACAGTTCCACACACAGCACTCGCCCGTTGCCTTTGGCCGCGTTCCCTATCTCCGCTATCTCCCTCATCTGCGTGGGTCTGCGTGGCCGGCGGTAGCATCCGCTGGCTCTCATCCCGCAAGTACGCCCATGTCATCCCTCAACCCCACCGCTTCCTGCGGGCCGCTGCTGCCGCTGGAAGGGTGGACGCCCGCAATTGACACTAATTTACGTAACTTTTTCGCAGTCGCACATGTCACCGCGGCTTTCTCCCTCCACTCCGCTCTTTTCACCGCACCGAGCGCTGCTCTCCCACCGCATTCATACAGCAGAACGCCATCTCTCTTTTTATTACTCCATCCCGCTCTTTCGCGAGTGCGATTTATTGCACTCCGTTCGGTCCTTCACTTTTAGCGAGCATGCAATACAAAGTCTACGACGGATCCGATAGAATATGTATAGGTGGAAAATTCTATTCGGCATTGATCTGATAAACGCGGCATCGGACGATCTGGGCAATGTGTCAAGTGACACTTATAAAGTTGCGTTTTTGCTGGACAATCCGTCATTTCGTGTTATTTAGTTGGTGCTGGAGGCGCGCCTCACTGGCAATAGTTATTGTCAAAGGGGCGATACCTCGATACGTAGGTGAGGTAAGATCGGTGACTGATTAAGGATGCATTGCACATGCATTCCCAACTAAACGTTCGATGCGAACCAAATTTTTAGTACTGTAGGAACAAAATTCTAAACATTATTTTTTGAACAAAAACATTATCGTCAAAAAATGGTAAGGATACCATTTTTTGAGTGAAATTTTTTTTTTTTTTACCATTTTTTCGTCAATGAAATCGGTTGGGAAATATGCCAATTGAAAACAATGGCGAAGGTTTTAATTCGATATCTTGACATTTTTTTTTTTCGAAAACCATTTTGTATGCTAAAATTCAAAATTTCTAATTTTTAGCATATAGAATGGTTTTCGAATAAAAAAATGTCAAGATATTAAATTAAAACCTTCGCCGTTGTTTTCAAGTGGCATATTTCCCAACCGATTTCATTAACGAAAAATTCTAAGAATTATTTTTTGAAAAACCATTCTCGTCAAAGAATGGTAGGGGTACCATTTTTTGAGTAAAAATCTTTTATTACAATTTATTTCGTAAATGTAATCGGTTGGGAAATATGCCACATGAAAACAATGGCGAAGGTTTTAATTCGATATCTTGACATTTTTTTTTTCGGAAACCATTCAGTATGCTAAAATTCAAAATTTCCGATTTTTAGCATACAGAATGAGGTTTTCGAAAAAAAAAAACTTCAAGATATCGAATTAAAACCTTCGCAGTTGTTATCAAGTGGCATTTCCCAACCGATTTCATTAACGAAAAAATTCTAAAAATTATTGTTTGAGAAACCATTCTCGTCAAAGAATGGTAAGGTACCATTTTTTGAATAAATTTTTTTTTTACATTTTTTTCGTTAATCTAGTTTGTAGTTCTAGGCTAGTCAGTTAGTAAGTCACCGAAGTTCTGCACGACAACGTCACTCTGCCAGTTTTAATAAACGGTTCGAGCAGTTCACCGAGTGTAAACCGAGTCCTTCCTTTCTAAATGCAGATGAGAAAGCTTCGGCAATGGTTTCGTTCATGTGTAGGAAGATAAAACAATTATTCCTTTTTACGTTTAGGCTTCGATCGAAACCATCTTCAGAAATTTAATCCGAGAATTTATTAAAATTCACGATGGAGCTGCAAATTATTTTTACATAACGTCTTTCCTTCCTAAAACAGCGTTCCGTAGCCGAGTTTGTTACTCGAATTAAATAAATCAACGTTAAATAGTCAACCGCGACGTCACAGTTCAGTTTTGCTATCGGGTCCTGTAATAGATCGTGAACTGTGAGCACCGTGGAATTGCCTAATTCTTATCGTTACATTCGACGAAAAGAATCATTCGGGAGCGTCGAATTTGTAAAAGAAAATCCGCTGCAAGACAAACGCACGCACGTGCGCATCGCTAAAAGCTGTTGGAATCGCTTACAAAATGTTAAGAACACAAAGTCATGCCGGTACTAATTCATTTTCAAACGGTAACCAATCTCGCGATATCGAATGCACACATGACGCGGCACTTCTTGATATATGCGCGGTCGTGCCAGAGAAGTAGTCGTTTTCATTGGGCGCCAGTCGGTGAGTCGGCCCCGACAGCGTATAATATTTAGATCGGAAAAACGCCTATCGCTCGCTCTCGCACACACGGGGGACATCTGAGAATCTACAGGGTTGCGGGCAAAATGTCGTCACAACGCCGTTGGCGGGAAAGGAAAAAGGTTCATTCATTGGCCCACTTCAGTGCTACTTCGCAACGTACTTTAATTCAGATTTTCTAAGTAAATAATCGACGAATAAAAATAGGCGATAAGTTCGGGCTGGCTAATGTGCCAAATCATTTCTGTATCTTTGCTATCACAATAAGCGTACAATTTTTGCCGCGTCCGAGTAAATCTCTTTGGCAAACCGGAAACTCCTTATCTGATTAATTGCGTTTGGGATATTTTAGCTCCATCGATCGAAACCATTTCGCAAATCTTCAGAGAGCCAAAGCCCCTTATCAAAATCTCCAACGCTGATTAGCAAGTCAGAATATTTTGTTCGTTCGAATTTCTTGATTTTTAGCCATTACATACTCTATTGCGTGATAACAGTAGATTAACTTACCGATGTAGTCAAGGAATTCCCAAAGCGCACAAAAACTCCCGATTTCTAATGTCGTTGAGCAATGTTACCGTGCTCTTTCTTTTTACATCCGGCCGTTCTAATGACACCACGAGAATTGATGGCGGATCTTAGAAACGTGCAACTCTTTTTAGGAGTCAAAAAACTTTTTTTGGTAACGTATAAAAAAAAAAAAAAAACTCAGAGACTGCAACGTCCTCATAGCGGTTCATACGTTTCCGATACGCATTCAAATCCAGACGAATGCATAAGATGTCTAGATGAGGCATCGATAGACCGGCGAGGAATCTTTTTCTCTCAAAAAATGTACAACCACAAACCAATCTCTCATCACCGCATTACGTATAAATCTTGATAAAGAGGGTTTTTGATTGTCGTAATCCTGAGAAATCTTAACTCTTGATCCGAATACGCGACACTTAACGCTATGGCTCGCTTTTCTACTCAATTTATTGCAATTCAAGAAGGACCCACGTGTGGTAGTGACGGAATGGTAAGGAGTGATTCGTCGTGTGCGCGACGGTCGCGCGTACTGCCCCAAAATGGAAATGGCAGTTGGATTGGATCATGATAGGATTGACAACGCACTGGCGGGCAATGCAATTTTGTTACGTAGAAAACTCGGCTTTCAGCCTTTTCCCTTGATTATTTTAATGAACCATGTACAACAGCTATTGTAAAAAAAAAAAAAAAAAAAACTAACTGGCACGCCAAGTTTATGTACGCCGCCTCTGTGAACGATTGATGAATATGATTAAAAACTTTGGTCTTATTTTCGTATTTTTTTATCACTATTTTGTGCATAATCTGTATGACATAATTCTATAAAACGTACATACATATATGTATACGTGGATGTAAATCTACTTGGGTCATGTGATTTAAACGTTTTTCGATTAGTTCTTTTCGAACTTGTTTTCTTAAGTACATTTTTTTCTGTCGGCGAAAAGAAACTTCAAGTACTTGTTGTGCCGTTTTTACTTTTTTGCAAAATGCCGTGTACTTCCGAATTCCGAACGAGTTGTCAAGAGGAGATTCTTCGCCGATTTCTGTCGCGACGTTGTCTTTCGAGATTCGCGGGCTCTACGTCAACAAATCAACATTATCCGAGGTGCTCATCCTGAGAAGATGAAGGCCCAGATCTGCTCTTGGAGTAGCAGATGGAGGCGACTTGGGATCAAGTCTACTTGTGCATCATCAACACATCATCACATCATTCATCCTGTCAGAAGTGCAGCTGCTGGAGTCCTGAGCTGCATAATTCTCACATCATCTCCAGAGAACCAAAGTTGCAATGGCAATCTTTTTGCTGTCAACAGTACGACAATAGCTCCTCAAACTTCTGCAAGTCAATTTGAAATCATTACATTAATGTGTGTCCGCATTCGCAGGCAAAGACACCGGAACAGAGTGCAGGCAACTGATCGTTAAAAATTAGCGAAATAATTCAGCAACAGATGCTTTTTTAATCAAATCCGTGTAAATGCGCCCAATACATATTTATAGGAGATTTTCATCATTGCGACTAGAACCTGAAGCTTGGAAAAAATGTCATCCATTTATAATGGCTACTGTCGCGTTATTGGCCTGTAATTTAGTAATGGGACGTTGAGAGACGTTTGGACTTCCGCGTAAGGATAATTTAATTGTGCAGGATCCCGCATTGGGAAATTCCGTTACAATATAACGTTTCAATAATAACGTACAATTAAACCTATCTTGAATCTTTCAGTATTTGTACTCGTCCAAAGTGATATCAGATTTTAATTATGTGATTCTTAACAAAGCCTGTTTGATCGTTTGTTGTTGTAAGTCGCTGAAGCTGCACGAGATATTATCCATCCAGTGATCAATGTATAGTGTGAAATGCATGATACGAATAGCAGAGTATGGTGCAGTCGGTGATGTTCGTGATAGCTGTATCGTCGACGCTGCGAGGTTACGTGTCGACGCCTCTGAGGGGCTATACGTCCGCCAGTAGGCTCACCCAGTGTCGAGTAATATTCGGCACGTTAATCGATGGGATCAATCGGCCTGCCACCACGAAACTCGCCAATATACGCCGATGCAATGTAGCCAAACGTGGATAACGTAACTATTGTACAATCCTAGGGGGAATAGGGGGAGAGGTAGCAGGTATATGCAGGATTCACCCAGTAACGAACAGTAGCGGAGAGTGAGTTGAAAAGTGAACGCGGACGCTCTCGCCCCCATGGCTCTCTGGCCCTTGTGGCCGTGCTGGCGAGCTCGCAAATCAGTAATGACCAATTCAATCGGAGCAATCTCACGCACGAATTCGTTGCCGTAATCGGACGGACCGGCCTGTCACTGTGCAAAGTGATAAATGTAAGCCTAGCTGGTATGGCTCGCATAGTGCAGGTAGCACAGCATCTCCACGTCCCCGTCGCCGTCCCTGTCCCGAATTCCGCCACGTCCGCGTCCCTAACTCCGTACCTAACTCCGTCCCTAACTCCTTCCCTAACTCCGTCCCTAACTCCGTCCCCAACTGCCTCCCCAACTGCCTCCCCAACTGCCTCCCCAACTACCTCCCCAACTACCTCCCCAACTACCTCCCCAACTACCTCCCCAACTACCTCCCCAACTACCTCCCCAACTACCTCCCTAACTCTGTCTGTAATTCCATCTCTAGCTCCGTCCCTAACTTCATCTCTAACGCCATCCCTAACTCCGTCTCTAATTCCATCACTAACTCCGTCGGTAATTCCATCTCTGACTCCATCTCTAACTCCGTCTCTAACGCCGTCCCTAATGCCATACTTCGTACTTAACTTCGTCCCGAACGTCGTCCCTAACTCCATTCCTAGCTCCGTCCCTAGCTCTGTCCCTAGTTCCGTCCCTAGCTCCGTCCCTAACTCCGTCTTTAACTCCATGTCTAACTCACTCGCAAAAATGCAGTCTCTAATTCCGATCTTGCCATCGTTCGTTCGAAACATTGACTACTGTAATTCCGCCAATAAGAGAGAAAGGGATGTAGCTTTACCTCGTAGCAGTAAATGCAAACACCCATTTCCCTCATTGTGCCGTTCCGTCCGTTTGTCCTAGGTTACCGCAGTATAGGTGCAGAACGAATGGGATAACGTTTCGCTGAAACTCGTACAGTTTGGTATCACGTTCAGAACGTTCGGGTCGAACGAGAGACCGAAAGCTGTCTGCTACGTTATTGGTAGGAACGTACTACCTTCGCTGGGGCGGCGTACTCGTAGGAAACGCCGCTGCCGGTTCTCGCTGCCCTTTACATCCCGTGTCCCTGTCGTCTTCTCCCCCTTCGTCGGACGCTCGCACTCGCTGCTGTCTCTCGCGTTTGCGCTTACGCTCGCCAACTATTACTCACCGTCAACGGCTGCTTCTTCAAACCGCGTATCAGTTATCGGCTGTCTCGTCAGTCGTCACTATTCGCTTGCTCCAAATACTCTGAACAGTCTTCTACGTCCTTAATGAAAATTTTAATTAGTCGATTTCCTCCGACTACTCGTTTTCCGTTCCGATGATACAGGAGACTGTTGGAAGTTGTTGGCTCCTCCTCACTGTTCCTTTGTTTGTTTGTTCCAGGAAACGCCCGTGCCTATGGAGGCTTCCATGCCAAGTCGCCGGGTGGAAAATCCTGACAACTTTACGAACTTCGGTAACTTCATAATCATTATGATCTACTTTGAGGACACATTTTAATATTTTCCGCAAATTGTTTTGAGCGGTTATCCTCGCTATCGTAACGTAAGGACACGGTTTCCGACCCAAGATAATTTACGAAATGTGAACCATACGCAAACTTGTTTGATTGACACGTTACAACTTTAAAACAAGGTGTCAACTAATTTATTCACTAACTTGTGTGATGAGCCATTTATGCTGCCAAGCAAATGATATTGTTCTATTGAGACAATGTTATTCCAAACAGTTTTTACCGTTTGCTGTGACGGATTAAACATAGGACTTGATAATTGTCATCTATACCGAGTCCTCAAAGTGTTTACTACAACATCGATGATGCAAATTTTTTTTCGTAATGGGGATATTTGATTAATTATTACTTACTTTTCTCATGCGCAGCGCTCATCACCTTTTTCGCCTGTCCAATGAAAGCTTTGGTAGACTTGAACTGTGAACACGAAGGAATACGTCATGTCAGCTGGCATCACTGATTAATTTATGTCGTGTCCATATTCTCCCTTGTCAGAACATTTGTCTGCACATGCCTGAAAATTTCTCTAAACATGTCTGAAAAATTCTCTGAACACGTCTAAAAATTTCTTTGAACATGTCTAAAATTTGCCCCGAACATGTCGCTAAATTTCACTGAACATGTCTGAAAAATTCTCTGAACACGTCTGAACGTTTCTCTGAGCATGCCTGAAAATTTCTCTGAACATGTCCGAAAATTTCTCCGAACATGTCCGAAAATTTCTCTAAACATGTCTGAAGATTTCTATGAACACGTCTAAAAATTTCTGGACTGGGGTAGAAATCCACCCCAGTCTGGAGTTTCCGTTAGCATTTCGTGTAGGTGCATTTTTTTTTTTCGTCGAAACTATCAAATGTAACATATTATTATGTAATTAGGACGTACGTAGGCGCCATTTCTTATTTTTTTCAATAATTATAGTAATTTTTATCTTTACCTACAGTTTCAAGAAAAATAAATGATGAATTAAATTTGTCTAAAAATCGATCGACGACTCTCAATTTTATGACATTATATTAATCCGAAATCGTCGGTTCGTCTCATTCTCGACCGGAAAATCATAAAATGAGAATTTAAGGGGTTAAACTCTCTTCTCTTAAAGGTCTCCGATCAAAATCAAAAGTCGGGGCGCGTGAACTTGTAGTTTTTTTTTTTCCCTCTTGGAAGGCCGTGAGAGGGCGAAAACGAGGAGGAAAGGCGAAGTAATCCACCGCCATAAACTCGAAAACCGTCTCCCTCTCTCTCCTTTCCGCTCTCCCTCTCGGACGTTCTCCCTTACGGTCGCTCGCGCACCCTTTTGCTCCCGCTTTCTTCCTCCGTCCTTTGGCAATTCTACCCCTTCGTCTACACGGACCAGGAGCCCCGTATTACCCAAGCTATGTAAATGAATTTCGTTTAATTATCTGAGGGAGGTCCGGGGCTTTAGTCGCCGATGGGACCGTGGGCGCTAGTGGTAGTTCACGAGGAGGTAAAGCTGACTCCGGGACTACCGCGTGCTTTCCTGTTCACGTGCCACTTTACTGAAAGTCGGGGGTGAGCCGCCCGCCCCGTCCTGTGAATTCACTGCGACAGCATTTTGCTAGCTACACTTCGCAAGATACCCCGCTTTTACTTTTTCTCATTTTCTCCAATTCCCTCCGCGCCGCCTCGCTTTTTGTCCTCCTCCTGAATAGTGACTTTTATCTTCTATATCACTCCTACTTTCCTCTTCCCTCACTATGGCGTCATTTTATTCCCAAAACTTTTTCGTTTCGCGTTATTTATCGAAAGGCAAACTTCTTTTTTGCTCTCGATTCGAGGTGTATTGAATTGATTCCCGTCGCGTATTAAGTCAGTCCCTGCGAATTGTGTTCTCTTCGGAGAAACGAGAGGGAATTGCAAACACTTCTGGATGGCATGAAAATTTGATAAATTCGAGCGTGCTGGAAATATTAATTGCGCATAATGATAATTTCAAAATGTTATTCACTAATTGATGAAAAATAAGATTGTTCGACAAATCTACCTAACGTTTTTTTGTGAAAATTGTTCGTTCACTTTTTTGAATACGTATGCATTTTTTTCAAGATATTTAAATTCACCGTTGTTTTTTATGGGCAAAATTTGTAGTCCCAAAATTCAAAGTGAATTAAGAATCTGAAGAATTCATACGCATTCAGAAAAATGAAAGAATTATTTTCGTTTTAAAAAAGTTAGGTTTCCGGGAGATTTGTTGAACATTTTTATTTTTCATCGATTTGTTAATAACATTTTGGAATTATTATTATGCAAAATTAATGTTTTCAGCACCTTTAATATGCTTGATTTTTTCCGATTTTTTATACCATCGAGAAGTGTTTGCAATTCCCTCTCATTCCTCCGAAACTTACGCGACGTGAAACTATTCGCAGGGACTACCTTAAGATGCGCGGTAGTGTCTCAACGCCGAATACTTAAAAAAAAGATTTTTTTTTTCAAATAGTCGCTACTGTATAGTTATACTCCAATATGCATCCAGATTAAGAATTTTTTTGTCAGGCGCCCTGCAGATAAAAATTTATTTCATAAAAAAAAATGTTTATTTAGATCAAATAAATATTTAAATAAACAAAATAAACATTTGCTTAAACTAAATAAATATTTTTTTGTGGGACGCCCGTTACATAAATTATTTTTCTGGGTGTGTCGAGAGCGAAATTATTCGACCTGTGTTATTTGAAAACGAGGCCTTGGCTCGGAATTTTAACGAGACTTTTATCACATAATTCGAACACAAGCTTTCCATCGTGTCCGATTAGGATCACAACAGTTTCGGCAAATGCTACGATGTGGGCATCGATCTAGTTAGTATCGTAATAATGTAGTCATAAAATGTAAAAAGAGAAAAAAGGCTAAATTTTTTTTTCCATCTCTGCTACGTAATTACTAATCAAAATGATAACGAAATAATACAGCAAATGCGAAAAAGTCGACTGCGCTGACCACTGAGCTACGCCAAGCTGTTATCCACGCTAGTTTCGAACAGAGCTGGGCAAAATACTCGAAAGTACTTAAAATACAAAATACAAAATACTATATGTATTTAAAATATAAAATACTTTTTGAGCTTAAAATACATTTATAAGTACTTCGTTTAAGTACTTTTTAAAAAATCTCGTAGAAATCAATATGGCTGTACGGTTGGATAGATAGATGGACGGACGTGTGGGTCGATGGGTCGATGGTTGGACAGACGTGTGGTTGGATGGCTGGATGGCTGGATGGTTGGACGGACGTGTGGTTGGATGGCTGGATGGCTGGATGGTTGGACGGACGTGTGGTTGGATGGCTGGATGGCTGGATGGTTGGACGGACGTGTGGTTGGATGGCTGGATGGCTGGATGGTTGGACGGACGTGTGGTCGGATGGCTGGATGGCTGGATGGTTGGACGGACGTGTGGTCGGATGGCTGGATGGCTGGATGGTTGGACGGACGTGTGGTCGGATGGCTGGATGGCTGGATGGTTGGACGGACGTGTGGTCGGATGGCTGGATGGCTGGATGGTTGGACGGACGTGTGGTCGGATGGCTGGATGGCTGGATGGTTGGACGGACGTGTGGTCGGATGGCTGGATGGCTGGATGGTTGGACGGACGTGTGGTCGGATGGCTGGATGGCTGGATGGTTGGACGGACGTGTGGTCGGATGGCTGGATGGCTGGATGGTTGGACGGACGTGTGGTCGGATGGCTGGATGGCTGGATGGTTGGACGGACGTGTGGTCGGATGGCTGGATGGCTGGATGGTTGGACGGACGTGTGGTCGGATGGCTGGATGGCTGGATGGTTGGACGGACGTGTGGTCGGATGGCTGGATGGCTGGATGGTTGGACGGACGTGTGGTCGGATGGCTGGATGGCTGGATGGTTGGACGGACGTGTGGTCGGATGGCTGGATGGCTGGATGGTTGGACGGACGTGTGGTCGGATGGCTGGATGGCTGGATGGTTGGACGGACGTGTGGTCGGATGGCTGGATGGCTGGATGGTTGGACGGACGTGTGGTCGGATGGCTGGATGGCTGGATGGTTGGACGGACGTGTGGTCGGATGGCTGGATGGCTGGATGGTTGGACGGACGTGTGGTCGGATGGCTGGATGGCTGGATGGTTGGACGGACGTGTGGTCGGATGGCTGGATGGCTGGATGGTTGGACGGACGTGTGTTCGGATGGCTGGATGGCTGGATGGTTGGACGGACGTGTGGTCGGATGGCTGGATGGCTGGATGGTTGGACGGACGTGTGGTCGGATGGCTGGATGGCTGGATGGTTGGACGGACGTGTGGTCGGATGGCTGGATGGCTGGATGGTTGGACGGACGTGTGGTCGGATGGCTGGATGGCTAGATGGTTGGACGGACGTGTGGTTGGATGGCTGGATGGCTGGATGGTTGGACGGACGTGTGGTTGGATGGCTGGATGGCTGGATGGTTGGACGGACGTGTGGTTTGATGGCTGGATGGCTGGATGGTTGGACGGACGTGTGGTTGGATGGCTGGATGGCTGGATGGTTGGACGGACGTGTGGTTGGATGGCTGGATGGCTGGATGGTTGGACGGACGTGTGGTTGGATGGCTGGATGGCTGGATGGTTGGACGGACGTGTGGTTGGATGGCTGGATGGCTGGATGGTTGGACGGACGTGTGGTTGGATGGCTGGATGGCTGGATGGTTGGACGGACGTGTGGTTGGATGGCTGGATGGCTGGATGGTTGGACGGACGTGTGGTTGGATGGCTGGATGGCTGCATGGTTGGACGGACGTGTGGTTGGATGGCTGGATGGCTGGATGGTTGGACGGACGTGTGGTTGGATGGCTGGATGGCTGGATGGTTGGACGGACGTGTGGTTGGATGGCTGGATGGCTGGATGGTTGGACGGACGTGTGGTTGGATGGCTGGATGGCTGGATGGTTGGACGGACGTGTGGTTGGATGGCTGGATGGCTGGATGGTTGGACGGACGTGTGGTTGGATGGCTGGATGGCTGGATGGCTGGATGGCTGGATGGCTGGATGGCTGGATGGCTGGATGGGTCCATCCACCCATCCACCCATCCGCCCATCCGCCCATCCGCCCATCCGCCCATCCGCCCATCCGCCCATCCGCCCATCCGCCCATCCGCCCATCCGCCCATCCGCCCATCCACCCATCCACCCATCCACCCATCCACCCATCCACCCATCCACCCATCCACCCATCAGTCAGCTAGATCGGCGTGACCGTACAACCCTAATGTGGAGAGAACCAAAAGTATTTTGTATTTTGTACTTAAAATACTATTTGAGTACTTAAAATACTATTTAAAATATCTAAAATACATCAAGTATTTAAAATACTGCCCAGTTCTGGTTTCGAATTGTCCTCATTGATGCTTATTTTCGCTTTGTTACAATACCTGACAGAGAGCACTCGAACTCTCTATACTTTATACTCGGGTGGTCGTACAGGCTGGGACTGCCTGAGGGAATGCAGGGAGACGTTATTCTCCAGGCTAGCCCAGTCGGAGCTCAGGAAAGGGTTTAGAAGAGGGCAATCAACGAATTCGTCGTTAATTATTCAATGGTCGTGACCCTCGGTTGGGCGCCAGTTTATAACGAAGTAATTCAGACAATCCGAAAAAAAGTGGGCCGTACCTCTTAACAATACAATAACATTATTATATTGTTCCAAACAAATAATTACCTCTATGTGTATCTACTTAATTATTGAAAAAAAAGTTGAAAATCGAAATTTTCATATCGCTTCCTCATAAAAGTTGAAAACTGCAATTTTCATATGGCTTATTCACAATGTTCCTTTCAAAATTTGGTGAACTAAGTGCAAACATTCTTTTTTTTTCTGTATAAGATTTATTTCTGCAGTTCACAGTGAGAGGAGGCAAATATATGGAATCCAAGCTCCGTTAGTAAGCGATGGACTTTTTATTCATCTGTCCAAACCAAGAATAAATATTTTTCTGACAGAATTTGGATTCTGTCTGAGACATCTCGTCGAGAACGATATAAATAAATTATGTCTGTTCTGGACGAGAGCTGGGCAGTACTTAAAGTACTTGAGTATTTATTTGGTACTCAAAGTACTTTCGGTACTTTAAGTACTAAGACCAAAGTACTTGTACAATCTGCAAATTACTTTGCAGCTCTTTCGTAACGTAAAAAAATTTCTATGTCTCGTCAAATTGAAACCGTCAAAATTTACCGCAACAATTATTGTGGGAAATCGCAAACTAAAATTTGTAGATATCGTCGTTTTGAGCAAAGTTTTCATTTATGCTTTACCGCTAATTACAAAACTAAAATTCATTTTGCTCTTAGCGTGATGTTTCATTCAGAAACTCGTGTCGGACGTAAAAAAAAACTAATTTTCAAAAAATGACAAACGGTTAAAATCCCATAAAACGATTCTAAAATTTCGGATATGGCACTATCTTGTGTATTTTTTTTCCGGCCAACACGATGGGTACCTTGGTTTTTTTTCTACTCCATTGGAAAGCCGAGATATCCATATTTGAAAAACACGAAATCGACGTTTATCCAAAAGCGCCTAAAAAATTGAAAAATCGTTGTTCACTCGATTTTCGTGCATAAAATCGCGACTTTCAATGTCTCACTGTAGTTTAGGCCCGAAAAAGCCAGCGGATTTGTGTTCAGCGGAAAAAAATACGTCGAAATACACGGTAGTTCATTTAAAAAAAAAGAAAAACATATTTCTTCAAAAATTTGCAAGGCTAAGGTGGAAAGGATTGGATCAATTTTCAGACATATTAAGATAAATTTTCAGACATGTTAAGATACATTTTCAGACATATTAAGATACATTTTCAGACATATTAAGATACATTTTCAGACATATTAAGATACATTTTCAGACATATTAAGATGCATTTTCAGACAAATTAAGATAAATTTTCAGACATATTAAGATACACATTTCCATCAGGATAGCCGAAAAACAAAGCAGACGTAAGCGCGCGAACCAGAGAGAGGGCTCGATAGCGAGCTATAGTGAGAACGTGGCAGCATCGGCCGGGCCAGAGCACAACGGGGCTTCGCGGTCACTCGAGGTCTTGACCATAACTCGTCGAATCGAGATCACATCGGAAACTCAATAATTAATGTTTCCTAAACATATGGCAGGGGGGTGAACAGATGGGCAGCAATACGGACCACGAGAGCTGAGCTATTAACTCGATGAAAGCCGTCAAACAATTAGGGTAGACCGGGGCAAAACGGCGTACTGGATATATAATATATATCCAGTATATATCTGTGATATATAACTTTTTGCCGCATTATATATATCTGCAAAGTATAACGGAGATATATAAACGATACATACAGGATATATAAATAATATATCTATGTATCTTTAAAATATATATCAAGTATATACTCTTCGTATATGGGGTATATTTAATTTATATACATGACATATATTCACTCAAATTAATTTCACGGTGGTTAGTACGTACCGAAAGAAGGTTTGGCAATGTTGAAAAATATTGGTTGGACTGTCATCATGAATTAGGATCAATTTAGGATACAATACTATATTTCGGATATTTCGAATTTCGGAGAAATAAATAAACCTAACGACGTAAAGTTGGGCTTGAGTCCGGGACCTTTCGCATGCTAACCTGAAACCTTACCGCTACGCTACCGGCTATCATTAGAATTGTTTTATTCCCAGCGATATTTGAATGTAACAAAAGTTCTCTTGTCTGAAGCAGTGAACATTAATTTTCTTATGATGAAAATAAATCTTTTTATTTAGCCTTTTGTCTATTACAAAATAAAGAAAGAAAACAAAAAAAACCTTAGTTATGTCTATGCTACTGGATAACCGATCGCCTATGCGTCTGTATGTAATGGTTTTTTACGCATAAAATGTTTTTGAATGCCATATTTAAATAATTTAGAAAATGTTCACAACTTTTCAAAATTTATTTCTATAATATTAACGATAAACATATGTACTATTCGAAACTTTGAACATTATTGGTTTAAGTCTCTAGATACAATCGCCAATATCTATTTTCATATTTCCCCGAGCAGTTTCAGCGTAGGCTACTGTCCAGCCACAGATGATACGCTGTATTATCAAATCAAAAATATATATATATTTATATATATTAAAAGATATATAATAAATAGATCGAATTATATATAATAAATATATAGGAATATGTACAATATTTATATACATAAATATATATGAGGTATATGTCATATATATTAAAAATATAAAATTGTAGTATATCCCGATATATATCTGGCGGATATATAAAAGATATATGCGGGATATAGAACTTGTTGCCGTTATATATGACGTATATAAATTATATATCTGACATATATACTTCATTTCCATGGGGGTAAGGAAACTATAGGGGAGAGTCTGGCACAATGTGTCGCGAAAAAGTGGATACAAGCGATTGTTAATAGCATTATTCCATTTCTTTCAGTAGCAAAATATGGTAGGTGATCATAATGCACACTATCTTGTAAAATTGAGGGTGCCTAAAGACGAGAAAACTTTGCAATATGGTAAAGGCATGAAATGTACAATGACAAAACGTCTCTCGTTATTTCTAACAAAAGATACCGTGCAAGATTCCGCAACAGCTGAAAACCATCGTATAAGCGAACGCTGTTGGCAACGGGCTAATGAAGTAGATTTGTGAGTCAAAGAGGAGCGAATAAGTGAAGTACAAGTGCTTTTGTTGTATATTAATTAGTGCAAAAACTCGATAGCCAAATACTTAATTGCGTTCATACGCTTGTCTTTCTTTATTCTCGTTCTTCCCTTTTCGCTTTCGTATTCGCTAGCGCGTGCCATTCCGGTAACACTATCTTCCCGCTCGCAAGGCAGAGCTCGAACGCGTTATAAAAGCCTCGTTATAGTTCGTCGGAGGTTCTCGCCTGGAGAACCCGGCGGAGAGGCGTGAGGAATTTAATTTAGAACTTGATTTATATTTTAGCGGGCCATAAAATGGGGAAATAATTTGTCCCCTGAACCCGTATGAGATGGGTTAGACCACGCTAGGTGGCACGGCGAGGGAGTAACGGAGTGAGTGAGGAGGGTGGAGGCACCGCCGATGGTTTCGCCACGCGCAGTGGTGAGCACCAGCACCAGGAATGAGCAGAACCTCCACCCAACCCTCTATCTCTTTCGACCTCAATTTTACCACTATGTACCCAGAAGGTTACCTATGCTCGCTCCCTCTTCTCCTATCTCTATCCAAGGATTCCTGGAATTTTGCTATTAATGCACGCTAGCTCAACATTTGAATATTATTCGCTGGCTCCATGATTTTTTTCTCACTTTTTGCTTCCTCATAGAGGAAGCTTTGTTTTCGTGAAAAAATTAGTTTTTGAGATTTTTATGTAAACGTGTTCAGAATGTTCCCAAACATCCAAAAAATACATTTAGAAAAAATGTCTGGATGTATGTGTGTGCAAATAATTTAACGTTCATAATTTGAAAACGGCTTGAGATATCGAGGTGAAATTTATCACACATGTTGAGGGGTCGATCCTCATTATTCGATCCAATTTTCAAACAAATCTATGCAGTCGTTCATATGTTACGCGGTTTTTAATTTTTTCGAAAATGTCTGTGCGCGCTCTAGCGCCCTCAATTTTTGACATATTTGAAAATATAGTAAATGCTTCCTCATAGAAGAAGCTTTGCGAATAAAGGGACATTACGAGAAAATTACATAAAAAATTTCAACTTACTACTTTCAACTTTCATGTGGAAGAGATATGAAAATTACAATTTTCAGCTTTTATGAGGAAGCGATATGAAAATTTCAATTTTTTTACAATGCCAATTTTATAAGGTAAACGGCCCAGTTTGTGACACTTTTAGAGCGGCGGTGTGGGTTTTTTTTTGTTATTAATTACAAACGCGTAACACTGTCAAACTGAAAATGAACTGTCTCAGCACGTACATTAAAAGCTTCTGAATGAAATTCACCTATTATGCAAGTAAAAAAAAAAACGATAATTTTTGTAAAACTATTGGTTTAATATTAGGACATTGGTGGACCCACCAATGTCCTATTTTGTGAGCGTCGCGTGAGCCCGTTTTCTGACACTCACGTAGCAGTTACCTACACAATTTCTGAAACTTCGCATTATCAATTGAAACGGATCTAACTGCATGTCTTATGTAACTTTAGTATAAAATTTCAAGTACAAACAATGAAAGAGATTGAATTGGCTGAAAGGTATTATAATTTCATTAGATGTGTAGCAAAATCGAGGGTCAGAAACCGCGGCATAACCTTAATTAT
Organism: Amblyjoppa fuscipennis; assembly: GCA_963575735.1. Taxonomy (NCBI): domain Eukaryota; kingdom Metazoa; phylum Arthropoda; class Insecta; order Hymenoptera; family Ichneumonidae; genus Amblyjoppa; species Amblyjoppa fuscipennis. The sequence continues at coordinate 281,182 of OY754497.1, forward strand.
GTGACGAACTTATTGACCCGCCGAATTCAACGAAAGAACTGAACAAAAGTAAGATTTTTTTTTCACATCAATAAAGTAGTTCTTGCTGAACATTGTGATATAAGTTTCAAGTGGTTAAATATTTACTTTAGATTGAAAACGCGGTATTCGGTAACTGCCGAAGCTAGTGAGCGCCGTCTAGCGACGGTCTTCCGAGCCGACTGAAGTGCACGTCGCTCCATTCGAGGATAAATTTCATTACAAACCATTTAATTTAAAAACTATGTGTGTCGCCAAAATAAACAACATTTACCGCTTTTCAATTTGCCAGTAATCTATTTGATTTTTTACGATAACTGAATTTACAGTAGACAAAAATGTTCCGTGGGTATCACAAACTGGGTCAGGGTCACAAACTGGGCCGTTTACCTTATCGTAGGTAACTCACGGAACTTAGGTAATGGGTTGTAGCAATGAGGCATTCTTTATCAACCGGGCCCGGTTCCGGTCGATCTCTCAGATGTTTTTTTTAATTTACCAGTTTGTAGTACTACTTGAGAAGGGCTTCTGTGATTTTTTTTACATTTTTGAAGTGCACCGCTGATGATTTACTTTTTTTTTTAATATCAGTATATTTCAGAAAATATTGGTCACTCAAAAAATTCGTAGAAACACTAACCTTTTTATTTTTTATCAACTTTCGAATTATATAAGTCATCATTTTCCCGGCAGGGGAAAGTCTATTTTTCGCAAAAAAAAAAAGTTAGAATCATTTTTTTCTACTAAAAACTTCCGATTCTGGTTCTAATTTTACACGATATTTAGCACTGTATGAAGATACTAAAAAAAAAAAATCCCAAATATTACCTGCGATTCTTACGTATTAAAAGAAAATGTAATTCATATAGATTCGTACAAAACTCGACTATTATTTAGATAACTGAAAGGGGTTTGCTCGTAGTCGGTAAATTTGATTCACGTCGTTGGGAAATTTGTTTTGAAATCGAAGTTCTTTCTTGCAGGTTTTCTTTTTTAATTTTTTATTTGTTTACAATTTTTAATATGTAAGAATCGTAGATACCACTTTGGGATTTTTTTTTCTCAGAATCTTCATACAATGCCAAATATCCTGTAAAATTGGGACCAGAATCGAAGGTGTGTTTTTTGTAGGAAAAAAAAATTATTTTAATTTTTTTTTTCAAGAAACATGGACTTTTCTGTATCGGGAAAATTACGTTGATAAAGAGTTGACAAAGAATGCCTCATATACAAGGTCCAAAATTTTATTCGCAAGTCCTAAATAGCCGAGTGGGTTGGTTCCGACTACAAACTGGATGACCGGGGTTCAAGCCCCAAACTGGGTAATGTATTACTATTGTTTTTCCGAGATAAAAATATGAGAATTACGAAGGTATAATCAACTATAATGAGATAAAGTGTTGATCGCCGGACTGAATTGTAGACTTAGTGTAATATACTTGTAAATTTTGTTATCAAAAAGAGGCCTGAACTTGGACCGGATCCTATGCCGGATTTGTGTGCGCATTACACCATGGATCATAGATAGATAGATAGAGAGTGTCGTTTATTCGTGTCCTGGGGCAAGCCCACCGTGCCTCAAAAAGTACAACGTCGAGCACAGAAAAACAAATCGAACCATCATGGCCATATCGACGTGCCATATCCGGGCCGGAGTTGATTCTCTGGTGCGCCAAGTATGGGCTGGATTCTGACCGGATGAAATTTCTACTCGGATATATTATCATTAAAGCGTTTCGTCTAAAAAAAAGTTGTTTACGTTCTTTCAGGATCGAGATGGTGACGCGTCTCTTGACACGTGTTTGTGAAATAAACTATATTCAAATGACAGTTATATCGCATAGCAAAAGTGCGACATAAGGAGGAGTAAAGGCAGCGAAAAACAAGTAGGTTCCCTTGTCTCCCGACGTACTCATCGACTCAGCCTGGAAGACTGAGGGATTCATTAAAGTCCGTTGAAGGTGTTAATATAGTGAATATTGCCGTCGGGACGTCGTACCACTTTAGTTCCCGTGTGGAATAGTGGCAGGGGAATCCGAGAAGCCGGAGGGTGAGAACGTTGAAGTAGATGAGTTATAGCTACGCGTATATGCTAGTATTGCCGCTTCTACAGGGCGCCTCCATTGCCACCTCTCCGCCATGTTACTTGCGCCACGGCCTCTGTACTGGCAGAGTCGTGCGAGACAGAATCGTCGAGCACCAACGAAGATGAGGCCATGAAGCTAAATTAGGCGACACCGGTCCTGCACTGTAAGACGTAACTATTAGCCAAGATTTAGACACGACTATTACGCTGAGAGACAAAGTCAGTGGCGGAGGAAGGATAAGGCATTCTCATTCGGCCGTCCCAACCATCTGAGTGACGGTAACACTGCTGGTAGCTTGCTTGATGGGAAGATGGAGCTTTCTATCTTCCGTAGATTCTCTCGCAAACTACTTCATCCTTTCCATCTTAGCCTCGAACTGCGTCTTTCAACTTGGCACCCTTAAAAAACTGCTACTATGTTCTTTAAATCTTTTCTGATTGTATAACTTCAGCGGGTGTGTTATTTTAAGTCAGAACTCGGTACTTGAAGATTGTTGTACACTTGGGTAGATGAAGAAAACTTCTTACTTATGCTAAAGGAATCTATTTTGAGGGTGTGTTAAGAATCGTACTGTTAGCAATAATCGCGTATACTTTTTGATATCACGTAAGCAATGTTAAAACATTTGTGGAATTACAGAAATATTTTTGTAGGAGGACGTTTATGTTAATTGACGACGAATGTAAATCAGAAAGAAACTACATCATAGGAATATGAAAATTGCAATTTTCAACTTTTATGAGGAAGCAATATGAAAATTTCAATCTTTTTTTTTCAGAAGTAATTTTTTTCCTACTTTAAAGCTTCCAGTGACAATTAAAGGTGATCCTTTACAATTTAAACTTTGTAAAGGAACAACTGTATAGCTTTCTCAGAAATAAATTCATTTGATTTTTGTTGCGTTACATATGGGTCCACCTTAATATCCGTTGCATATATTTCGTTTGTACATTTTGTACATCATCGTATGGCAATTTTTTAGGTACATTTATTAATATTTTTATCAGTGTTCATCCAATGAACGTTTAAATTTAGCCGCACTTGACGCTGATTGGTTCGCGCCGCGATTCGATATATATCGTTTATCGAAATCATCTTCCAGATTAACGGAATCTATATCTTCAGCGTCATTATGTTGTCTAGTATCGCATCGGTTCCTGATAAAAAGTGATTCCGGATAAAGTGTTGCTTACTTTTTGTCGACGCACTCTCCGTTCAAACGAATCTGTAACAAAGAAGAATGATTATTAATAATCAACCCATGTACGAATATCAGAATGGCACAGTTCTGGCCTAGTACTGGTGCCGGAGCTACCAGTACTGGCAGACAATAATGGCCCAGTTCAAATGCAATGCGGAATCTGTACTGGGCCGATATTGAAATGATATTAGCCACTGTTCAAAAACGATAATAATAAATAGCGAAAATTAATGTTTTTACCGTCTGCCTGTTTAATACATTTCTCTGATTGTGGTTCACTGCATTATTATTTTACGCTTATGCGCAGGATATCGCGGAATACTTTTCTTGACCGGTGATGGGATTCGAACCTGCAACCCTACGATTACTAGTCCTAGATCTTACCTACTTACCTATGGTAATGTTAAAGAACAACGTTTTGAAACTTGTACATCAGTTGAGCAAACGCTTGCACATTGTCACACTAACTTTATAAGAATTTTTGCTCAGCTATAACTGAAGTGTGTTGTCAATATCGTAGCCATAAATATGTATGAGCTTATCAAAAAAATCAGTAAGGACATATTTTGTAAGCGGGATCCCGGGATCCGCTCAAAAGGTATCATAAAATACATACTTATACACAATACTTATTCTTCAATTCTCAAATATACACAATACTTATTCTCAATTCTCAAAAGGTATCATAAAATACATACTTATAAACAATACTTATTCTTCAGTCACTGAGTTCTACATAAAATTTATTTGCAATTTATCTTTTTCATACTTTGATATTATTGAGAAAGCGTTGATTGAACTCTGGCAACCAGTACATGTCCACCACTACGACGGATATAAAATTTAATCTAAAAAAGGATTTTATCCAGTACAGTCTATTAGCGATGGCCAACTCTTGGTGAAGTTGTTTATCAGCATGAGGGTCTGGTCGTTGAACAAGACTTGGCAACAAGGGCTGTTCAAGTATTGGGCCGTATTGCCGGATCGAGACTGTCCAGTAATGGCAATCAAGGTTGGTCGATTCATGGCGAAGTTTTTCATCTACACGGTGACAGAGGCGACAATTAAGACTCAGCAACTGTAACTGTCCCAGTTCCGAGCCATATTAGCAGCTGTGGACTTGGCCCCGTACTGGCAAGCTGCATAGCTGCCCATTACTGATAATGTTGTCTGCCAATACCTTCCGAAAATTGGCAAACGAGACTTGGCAATCGGGCCTATCCCAGTTCTGGTCTGTTTTTATAACTCCGGCACCGTACAGATATTCGCACATGGGTTATTTGAAAAATTATTATTGTAATAATAATATTTTGAAAATAGCGACGTTAACCCACTGGGGAAAATATTTCCAGAGCGGCAACCTAGGGTTTTCTATGGTATAGATTTATTTACCTTTGTTTTTAGATATTGCAAGAAGAGCTGCTTGCGGGCGATCCTGCGTAGTTGCAATCAATAGTCGGCGGGAGCAGAAGTCCATTATCGAGGCGCGTGGAGCCCGGCCTTACCGTGTTCTAGACGGAAATAGTGAATTAAGTGGGCGATATATAATGCATTTTTCACGTAAATAATTTGCTCCGTCAAGAAAGCAAATAACGTCTGTTTTTGTTTCACCTTTGGCTCGTTCGGTGACGAAAACCGTTTTCTACGACCATTAAATTTTTTGAGGAAATAAAAATTATGAGCGCCTGTGGACTATTAGACGAAGACGCTTGGAAAAAGCGATTTACAATTGAATAATGTAAATCGCTTTTGCCAAGGGTCAATTCAAAACTTTCAAAGACTGCAAATGTAAGTTTGAAAAAAAAATCATATCAAATGAAAGTAAAAAAAGCTCACCATCCAATAGTTCTCACACTTCCATGCATTTGATGCATATCCGGGTATCAGGCATTCTGCCCAGTTCTGTGGGAGATTGGCCGAAACAATTGGCGGCATTGCTTCGCCAGGTTGATAGACTGTCTTGGGAGCTAACATGCACTCACTGGCATAGGATCGACGGCAGTTTATGAAAAATCGTCAAGTTAGAGAGATATAATAATAATAATAATGTAATAACGATCCTCTCCACACTTTCCTTTTTTCTTCTCACGCTACCCTCGCACGGCTGCAGCGGCCGTCGATATCTCTCCAGCCGCCGCCGCCGCTTGTCGCATCGCCGTGCGTCCCGACCTTTCTCAGAAGGACCCGAACGCCTACACCTTATCTACCCCTAAAGTACACAATCCTAGGCTCGACTATCGCGTCCCTTTTTCTCACCACCGACCACCTTCCCGGAATCCGAAACATTTGCCTTTTCCAGTATTTTCCGACTCCCAAATTCCATCCCTACTATCTGAACTTTCCCACGGAATAGCTCTATAAGTACGACTCTCCACCTAGGCTAGTTAGTCAGTAAGTCACCGAAACTCCGCGCGACACTGTTACGCTGCCGGATCTGTACTAGAGAATAAAACGTCTTTAACAGTTCGACCAAGTGTTTACCGAGTCTTTCCCGTCCTACAACCGCGTTCTGTGGCAGAGTAGACTACCACTCGCCTTAAAAAGACATTAAATATTCCTTGCGACATCACAACTGGTGCTAAGTGTGGGGTCGTCTACTCAACATTGCTGGGAACCTAGGACCGATCGACGACACGAAGAAGCTGAAAGAGACGAAAAGATCCAACGCTGGAACCACGAAAGGAATCGGTGAGTAACAGTTCATTTACTCAGTACCGCGAACCCTCAAATATCGCGACCGATTCAGAGTCTGACTCCGTGGTTACGAACGAAATGTCATTCTCAAACGTGAACGACGCACTCAAGAACGCCATGAGCAAAGTGCTGGACCGTACAAATATATCGGAACAACAACAACAACAACAACACTCACGCGAACATTCGAGAGCCGCGAGTGAAGCGTCCGCCGGCAGCTTTGAATCTTTAACACCGAAAGAAGCAATCGAGCTAATTAAAGAATTTGACGGGAAGTCCATCGGAGTAGAATCGTTCATTGCTTCGATTGAAGACGTAAGACCTGAAGTATCGCGGCCGGACTATCTTAGAAGATTAATAATCGCGAAAAGAATCACGGGTGATGCCGCTCGGGAGCTCCAAGAGTACGAGATAGACACCTTCGACAAACTATACGAGGGTCTCCGTTTACTTTTCGGTAATTTACAGCCTGTCGGTGTATGGCGGGACAAGCGCGCGCGAATGTTCCAAGGCAAATCCGAATCAGTTTCGAAATTCACTAATCGGTTTCTAGAAGTTCAAAACCAAGTTTTGGCCGTGCTCTCTAATTCTACCGTGGACGAAATCAAAAGACGCTTCATCATCGAGTATGAACGCGAACAAGGACTCGAACAATATCTGCTGGGACTCCGCAAGGAGATCTCTACGGAAGTTCGATCGCAGAGGCCCACAAATATACGAGCCGCCATTTCCAGTGCACAAGCCGCGGAGGCTTACGATTACACTCGGGAAATGATGACCAGAAATCTTAACCTCGGCGAACGCAATGTCGGCTCACACCACCGCTCATCGCACCCTTCCAGCAAGCCACCGGCTACGTCATCAAACCAACGGTCACAGGTAGTCTGCGCCTATTGTCGCAGGGTAGGTCACCTCGAAGCAGACTGTCGAACAAAGAGATACGACGCTCAAAAGAAAGCGACCGCTTCAGGACAGTCGTCGGGTTTTCAGGACCGCCGATTTCCACCTCGTCCCCCAGCCCGCGTGAATTATATACCCGAAGAGGCGGACGAAAACGGAAGAACAGGATCCATCCCTCAAGTTAACACAATTGGATCTACCAAGCGAGTCGTCAAACTCCCAATGCAGCACGTCCGAGGACCAGGAAGATTTTTATTAGACACGGGATCGGCCATTAATCTAATTAAGAGAGGCGTACTGAAGGGATCATCTCTCGTGGACAAAAACGTGAACACGGAATTTCGAATGGGTAACGACGTACATAGATCTTTGTTCGTCACTCAACAGGAGTATGAAAAAAGAAAACACATCTTTCACGTTGTCCCGGACGATTTCCCTCTCGAAGAAGATGGACTCATTGGCATACCCTTTATGACGAAATACCAGACACACATTGGTATTGGCCCACAAAACTTTCTGGAGTTTAACGGCAAGCGATTGGAATTCGAACCACTTGAGCTAACGGTGCCAGCAAGATCTATTTACTGGATCACGACACACACGAACATCGCTAATGGACCAGCTGTGACAACCGAGGACAACTCCGATTTCATTGTGCCTTGCATCTACGAGGCTAAAGACTATGAAGCCCGAGTCCCAATAATAAACGACTCGGAAGAACCCATCAGGGTTACGGTAGATCTGCTGCGTGGGACCCCGTTAGAGGAACTTGCCCTTTCACCTCGGGAGGAGCGCCAAGACGCACCGAAGGGCGCAGCAGGGATCTACCACATCACCCAACAGAATTCGGCGGAACGAATCCGCGCCTTAAAAGAAAATGTACGTCTGGAGCACGTACCTCCAGAGCTGGCGGAACAGGTATGGGATATCGTCTCATCCTACCCCGATGTGTTTGCACTACCTGGCGACCCTCTGCCAGGTACAAAGGCGGTTAAGCACCGCATTATTACGAGCGATGACGTTCCGATAAACGTCAAACAATACAGATATCCTCCGGCGCACAAAGAGGAAATCGATCGGCAAGTCAACGAGATGCTGCAAAACAAACTCATCGAAGCAAGCGACTCTCCGTATAACTCACCCCTCTGGGTCGTACCAAAGAAATCTGATGCATCCGGAAAAAAGAAATGGCGAATAGTCATTGATTTCAGGAAGTTGAATGAAAAAACCGCTCACGACGCGTATCCTCTGCCGTGCATCGACGAGATCCTGGACCAACTGGGACGGGCAAAATATTTTTCAGCATTCGATCTTGCGTCGGGCTTCCACCAGATCCCGATGGATGAGCGAGACAAACAGAAGACAGCATTTTCGACACCTTCCGGGCATTATCATTACAACAGGATGCCTTTTGGATTAAAAAATGCGCCACCAACGTTCCAACGCATGATGAACAATGCTCTACGTGGACTCATCGGAAATGCCTGCTTTGTCTATCTCGACGACATTATTATCTACGGCAACACATTAGAAGAGCACAATAAAAAACTAATAGATGTGTTGAATCGTTTACGTGAGTCGGATCTCAAGTTACAACCCGACAAGTGCGAATTTCTTCGCCCGGAGTTAGAATTCCTGGGTCACGTGATATCCGAAGAAGGAGTGAAGCCTAATCCGAAGAAAGTGGAAGCAGTACACAACTTCCCGGCACCACGTGATCCCAAACAAATAAAGCAGTTCCTTGGCCTCGCGGGTTACTACCGCAAATTCATAAAGGACTTTAGTAAAATAGCCAAACCGCTTACGGAACTTTTAAAAAAGGATGTCGCCTGGGCTTGGACCGACAAGCAGCAGCAGTCGTTCAATTTATTGCGGACAGCTCTCACGACAGCGCCAGTCCTGCAATACCCCGACTTCAACCAGCCTTTCGTCTTGACCACCGATGCAAGCAACTACGCAGTGGGTGCCGTATTATCGCAAGGGCCGATCGGAAAGGATCGCCCTGTCGCTTACGCCTCTCGTACCCTCAACAAAGCCGAGCAACGGTACTCGACTACCGAGCGAGAAATGCTCGCAATAACATGGGCTACAAAACACTTCAGGCAATATCTGTACGGGAAGAGCTTCAAAATTGTCACCGACCACAAGCCTCTAATTTGGATTTTAAAGGCTACTGACCCTCCGACTAATAGCCGGCTAATGAGGCTCAGGATGAAAGTGGAGGAGTACGAATACGAGTGCCTGTATAAAACGGGTTCATTGAACACTAATGCAGACGCTCTCTCTCGGATTCACGCCGTCACCACGAGGAGTCAAAATCGAACAATGGTAACAAACTCAGTTACCCCAGCAACTGAACACTCTGATGACAATACACTAGCGGAAAAAGAAACGAACGATCTTGAAGAAGCGGATCCACCACTTTACCTGGAATTCGAACTCATGCAACAAAGTCCATGCGTTCCGGAAATAAGTGAACGGACTCCTCCAGGTAACGTCGCGTCTTTAAAAATCACCGATACGCCAACAGAAGAAGAAAACGCGCTGCACATCGATTTCTCCGAGGAAGAAATCGATTGGTTTAATCGACTAGCCAGTGCCTTAGTCGAAAGAAGCGAGCCAATCAAAATCTTCGTAGGCTGCAAATATTTGACAATTCACCCGGCGGCAAAGATACGGGTGAAACAAATGATCAACTTTATCTGGTCGAAGAAAAAGATTCGACCCGCATTATATCTCTACGACTCAGAACTCCACGAGCCAGGTACAGAAGACGAGAGAACGGAAATAATCAGGCAACACCACGGGACGAAAGCAACAGGACACTTCGGAGTAGCCAAAACCCTCGATCGCACAAAGGCCGTCGCTACCTGGCCAAACATGCAGCGAGACATCGAGGATTACATTCGGAAGTGCGATACCTGCCAGAGGGTGAAGCTAGTCCGTATTCGACCGCGAGCGGAAGCCGTCATCACAGATACACCGGAAAGGCCGAACGATAAAATAGCTTTGGACTTGGTCGGGCCTATACCTGAGTCGAGTGAGGGCTTTAAATACATCATGTCGATACAGGATCAACTCACCAAATATATCACCCTCATTCCTCTCAAAACAATGGACGCGCAAGCTACCGTAGATGCTTTGGTTAGGCACTTTATCTACATTCATGGCGCACCGAGGATTATTCTCACCGATGGGGGCCGAAACTTCATAAGTCAAACCTTTAAACATCTGGAGAAACTGTTTAAAGTTAGCCATATGACTACCACAGCATTCCACCCGCAAAGTAACGGGAGCCTCGAGAGGGCCCACGGACCAATCAAGGAACAAATCAAGGCTCTCATCCGGGATGATCGCGAAGATTGGGATAAGAAACTGGAGTTTGTATCGATGGCATACAATACTGCGAAGCACGAAGGGACTGGTCTTACACCCTTCGAAATGCAGTTCGGGCGTAAACCAAACATTCCGAACAATTTACCGGCCCACCGGACGAACGTAACCATCGACCAATACTTCGATGGACTCCGAGCTGATCACGAACGTTTTTTGAAGCAAGGACGCGAACGACTTCTTAAGGCAAAAGAACAATACAAGATAAACCAGGACTCCCGCATTATCCGGCTCACGCCGATCTTTAAGGAAGGAGACGAAGTCCTCGTTGACCAAGAGCGAGATAGATCTCCTCTCGCGGAGCACTGGGAGGGCCCAGCAACAGTCCTTAAGCAAACGTCCGACGTAGACTACGAGATACTACTTAGAAATAGGAAAAAACTAATACACGTAAACAAACTTAAACCTTATCTTCGAAACTAATTATTTGTATGTTTAGATCGCCATGTTGGTCCTCGTTATCATTCTCACCCTATCCAGCTGCCTAGCCGAGGATAAGGTTAGGGTCGAGCCAGTATCCGGTCCTATCTACCTGGAGCACTTGGGAGACGTTGTAATGTTCCACAAAGCCTGGACCATCGTAAACTACGTCGACCTCACCGAGATAAATCTCCATCGAGACGCATTATTCAGCATCGGCCAGACCTTATCACTTATATGTAACAACACGCAACCCGGGAAGAATTGTTTAGAGTCAACTACAATAGAAACTGTGCGACAAAGGATGCATAGAATGGAAGAATGTTACGCTGTACTTTTTCACCCTGTATTAATGTTTACAATAATTGTTTCCATACCAATAACGCCGACCGATCCGATTATCATGTGGAATATCTACCTGAGCAACTTGTAACCTTAACCGATGGGAGACAACCTCACGCCGCAAGAATTGTACAACATATTGGTAGGCGACGCTACAGCCACCCTAAGGCCTAGAAAATTCCTTTTTCCACCTGTAGGAATTTTCTAAAATATGGGGGGAGGTGTAATAACGATCCTCTCCACACTTTCCTTTTTTCTTCTCACGCTACCCTCGCACGGCTGCAGCGGCCGTCGATATCTCTCCAGCCGCCGCCGCCGCTTGTCGCATCGCCGTGCGTCCCGACCTTTCTCAGAAGGACCCGAACGCCTACACCTTATCTACCCCTAAAGTACACAATCCTAGGCTCGACTATCGCGTCCCTTTTTCTCACCACCGACCACCTTCCCGGAATCCGAAACATTTGCCTTTTCCAGTATTTTCCGACTCCCAAATTCCATCCCTACTATCTGAACTTTCCCACGGAATAGCTCTATAAGTACGACTCTCCACCTAGGCTAGTTAGTCAGTAAGTCACCGAAACTCCGCGCGACACTGTTACGCTGCCGGATCTGTACTAGAGAATAAAACGTCTTTAACAGTTCGACCAAGTGTTTACCGAGTCTTTCCCGTCCTACAACCGCGTTCTGTGGCAGAGTAGACTACCACTCGCCTTAAAAAGACATTAAATATTCCTTGCGACATCACAATAACAATAATAATATAATAGATATCTACATATCTGTCGAAAATTTCATTGCAAATTTTAACTTAAACTATATATATGAAAAAAATTGGCTTACTAGTTTGGACCTTTTGGGGGGGGGGGGGGGGGGGGGCGTGGGCGGGGTCCCGAAAGTCCGCCCAGAAGTTTAAGGAGGGAGTCTCGCTGAGGCTGACTTCGCATAAGTTCGACAAAAATCATAGAAAAATTGTAAGTACTTCTTGATGGTGTTACGTCCTCCAAAATTTTCCCAAGATATTTCAAGGTCATTTGGGTCACATGACCGGTTAAGTAACAAAAATTTGAAATTTACCAAAACGCTGAAAATAATCATTGGCAAATATAATCATCAAACCCGAAAGGGATAATGAATAAATTAAATACCAGATGAAAAATTTATCCACTGGTAATAATAATTAGCCTTCAGGTAAATTGGGTTGAGGTACAGAGGCGACTGTACAGCCCAAGTGAGCCGCGCGAGGCTCGGTAACCTGACCCGCAAAAACGCAGATAAGGATATTGGTGCGGCGTTCATCAGGCTTGTCGAACATGCGAACGCTTGTACGGCTTGTCACGGGGTCCGTGATACCGAGAGTGATCGTCGGCAACGATGAGTGCAGCACCTCCTGGATTGTTAATACCAGTGACCGATAGATCATTGGTATGGTCTAGGAGGATCATAATTGAGATGATTTGATGCAAGAATAAATAGAGAATGAAATAATGAATAACAAATATGAAAGATGGCGAGATATTTTGGGGAATTATTAACAATATTGAAACGAATAGAGTAAAGTCAAGCATGTGTAATAATTATTGAGTCAAATCGTCAGGATAAATTTAAAGATAATAGGTGAAAATACAGAAAATTATGAGAAGTAGGAAAGAAATATAAAACGGTTAACACAAAATCCAAGGAAATAATCAGATAAATATTACGATAAAAATGTATGCCAACCATTATTAACTTTTCAACGAAAGCTCGTAGAGCTTTCGTTCAAATTTGTATGTTCATAGAATTCGCGTTAAAATTTAAGTATTAACAAATAGAAGGGTCAAAATTATTGTAAAACTACGAAACTAGGAATAAGTAATTAGTCAATCAAAGAAAGTAATCAGGTGACGAGAGTGAGGAGACGAGGCGCAGGTGAGACAGCGGTGACGCGGGGGTGTCCGGCACCGAGGTTATTTATTCGCGCGACTCGACAGCATTACATTATTACTTCTTCTTCTTCTACGCGAGCGGGGCACTGACCTCAATCTTGTATTGTACTTAGAGCCATTAACAAAGAACTTGTAAAATCATCTTGAAATATCTTTGAATATCAGTTCCCATTTTAATTCTGTTCGAATAAATTATTCATATCTTTCCGAATCATTTCATCGAATCGAGTATTTTCTTCCTCGAAATCATTTCATCGTCGGAGTGATTTATTTCCATCTATAACATCTGGGAAGGACGTTCATCTCGGGATTCGATCATCCTCATCATCCAATTCTGATTCGGATTTTCGATATTTTGGAAGGACGTTATTTTGGAAAGTCATCATTCGATTCTGACTCGAACGTATATTTGGAATTTGGGAAGGACGTTCTATTTCGAAATCGATATTCATCATTCATCAATCAATTCATTCGATCATCCATTCCGAGGTAAACCCATTTAAATCACATCGTAAGTTTGGAAAATTATTATTTTCATTTTAGCATTCATTTCTTCTGAATATTTATACATCGACATTTATTCGTCAACCTGGAAGATTAAAATATTCTCCTGGACAATATATATTCGTGTTGGTCAATTCTATTTCAGCTATATCTGTTCGCGTTAAAGTATTAGGATAGGTCCGGAGTAAACAGTGAGTGAGCGTGACAGTAAATGCCGCGAGTCATGCGTCGAGGGTGACGCCCGAGAGAGTGAGATAGCCGCGTATCGTGTCCCGTATGATAGAAAGAGTTAGCATCCAGAAGTTTCTTGTCCAGTTTAGAATCATCACTCAAAATTAAATAATTCCGAAGTTTTAACCGTGAATAAAATTCAGTCAATACTAAATATATACACTCTAGGCCCTATCCCGAATTATTTTCCGAAAGGTTAGGTTCAAAACAGGGCCAAATCCTCGATAAAGCGTCATCTCCGAATAACGTGTAAAGGGAGGGTGAAAATTCTCCTTGACCGAGATGGAGTGAAGATTGCTGATCGGGACGTAACAATGGTATAAAAATCAGAAAAAATTCATGCTTACTAAAGGTACTGAGAAGATTAATTTTGCATAATAATAATTACAAAATGTTATTAACAAATTGATGAAAAAAATAATTGCTTAACAAATTTGCCCGCAACCCAACTTTTTATTTTCGTGAAAATGATTCGTTTATTTTTCTGAATACGTATGAATTTTTTCAGATTTTTCAGTAATCGTTAATTTTTTTTTTTTTTTTCATGGAAAAATCAACGATTACTGAAAAATCAATCCTCTAGGTGTAGTGAAAAAGTGATTAAAAGTGAAATAAAGTGAATTTGTGCTAAAAAGGACTTATAAATTTTGTGCCCAGCTCAGACTTATAAAAATTATACCAGTTTGGACTTGTAAAAATTTGTGCCGTGAGAACTTATAAATTTTCGTGCCGTATGAACTTAGAAAAATCTGTGACGATCTGAACTTAGAAAATTTGCGTGATCTGGACTTAGAAAAATTGTGCCAAAGGGGACTTATAAAATTGTGTTGAAATTGGAGTTATAAATTTTCATACCAAGTGGAACTTATAAATTGGTGGATAATAACTTATAAATTGTGTCATAAAAACATAGAATTGTCGAAAACGGTGACAATTGACTTATAAAACTTGGTGAAGTGTCAAACAACATTGATAGACGATCTCAATTGAAGAGAGACGATAAAAGTGTAATATTAATTAACATTCGGTGCAGATCGGTAAAGTGACCAAAGTGACAGGTCAGAAAAGCTGAAAGTGCCAGAGGGGACAATATTACAACACCAATGGCCCTCAAAAGGCACACATAGGGTTGAGTTCACTCCCCCTGAAGGATTTTATGTGCTCAGCATCGGGTAAAACCGTAAAATTCTCGAATAAACACCAATTGCAAATCGCGAGGTGAACGAGCTGTTACTGTCACGTGCAGTGTCGTTATGTCATCGTGGGAACAGCCTAGCGCGGCAGCCAGCTAGATTTCGCGACGGACGAGAAGCTGCCCGCGCATGTGTAGTGCGATCGCCAGGAAAATAAAAACTTTTCTGCTAAACTATTCAGCTCGGCAAGAAATAAATATAGAAAATAAAATAAATATTGAGACGAGATCTAGGATCCGAATACATTAATAATTACGTTCACCTATTGTATTACCGACACACTCGATTTGATAAAATATTCTGCATATTGAGAATACAAAGATCCGATTAAAAGAAACAGAAAAAGTATTAAATCACACTAACGCCTGTAAATTGCAAATAAACAACAATATTTGATGATATAAATAATCTCTGACACACCACCGATAATTCCTAGACGCTAGAGGCCCCGAATCCTTCCGTTTGGGTGCCCGTTCCTCTTAAGGAGGTGCGCAAGTACGGAAAAATTATTGTAAGGAAGCTTATCTCCTGATACAGGTCCAATTACTGACTACCTAAGCTCCGCATGGAATTGAAAATGGAAGAAGATAGTTAAAAACTGTGGAGGTATTGAAATAACTGGCATTACAAAAAAGCTTAGAGTCTTAATTACCTAAAACAAGTATTATTTTATTATTTTTCGAGCATTTTTTAATAATAAACTCGATATATACACACCGTTGCAAATGACCCGATTAGTATCCTACCATTTTGTCATTTAGTCCATATCGTGACCTATCCAGGACCCAATCACTGACCTATGCCATCTTGCATCTATGCCCGATTAGTGACTAAGAAAATAATAATATTTTGAGCAAAAGTGAGGTTATGATATTTCTTGTCCGATATTCGAATCGTGACCCAGGGAAAATTGTAGGTTATTCATAGTCCTGCTAATTCAAATTAACATTGTACAAACGTCAAGCATTTCGATAACTATTTTACTTAAATTCTGTGAAAAAAATACATAAGGCAATAAAAACACAATTGACTGAAATATCTGGACACTAATAGGAGCATACGGCGTCTTTATAGACTTAATTCTGACCTATGTATTTTCCGACGAAATTGTAATTTCTAATTTTTTTTTCGTGCACTACGGTTTTCATTGACTCTTAATCACACAGTACAATTTACATTCATCATTTTATTCGCTTCTGATAAAGAACACGAAACAATTTTAGAAACGTTACTGCTTAACGAAACTGACAAGAAAATGGCCTGTACTGTTTCCGGCCGGTTCACAAATAAAACTCTGAAAGTCGACGATTTTATAAAATTTTGTGTCGATGCTTATTCAATTACATGACAAACAATATAAAAAATGTATAAAACAAAATCGGGTATGTCGGACATAAATAGGATTTTGTATCGTAGATAATATAATAAACGGACGGTAGTTGGGCCACGGTCAGTAATTGGGCCGTTCACCCTATCGGACCAAATTTTATTTTACAAGGTGTGAAAATTGAGGTTTTACGCGAGCGAAGCGTCCGTAAAACTGCCGTTTTCGCATAAAAAATGATCAAATTAAAATGTCATGCAAACATAGTCTAAATATTTTTTTTAAATAATAATAACGATAATAGAGTGAACGAGCACATGAATGGACAGTTGAGTAGACGAAAAAGCTAGTGAATAGACGTTTTTTACGCAAGTTTTCTTATGAAAAGTGTCCACTGATTGGCTGGTTTACCATAATAGATTTCCACGCATCTAGCCAAAATTTAATTGTAAATTTTAACTTAATTACATGGTGAAAGAAAGTGACTTACGCTGCGAGAATATCTGGCGTGCGTTCCCCAGTTTCCTTATTAAGTACCAAAAGTTCGTCATTAAGTCCGAGTCTGATATAAAAAAATATATAATATCAATATATATATATAAGACAGCAATTTACGATACTAGTGCGATCAAACATTTTCTAACGAGTATGAGTTTGCAGCACGAGCCGAAGGCGAGTGTTGCAATCACACGAGTTATGAAAAAGATTTTCGCCCGAGTATTGTACCAAATTTTATTTCACATGGTGGGAAAATGGGGGTTTTACACGGGCGTAAAACTCCCGTTTTCGCATA
Organism: Amblyjoppa fuscipennis; assembly: GCA_963575735.1. Classification (NCBI taxonomy): domain Eukaryota; kingdom Metazoa; phylum Arthropoda; class Insecta; order Hymenoptera; family Ichneumonidae; genus Amblyjoppa; species Amblyjoppa fuscipennis. The sequence continues at coordinate 298,207 of OY754497.1, forward strand.
AAAAATTGTCAAATTAAAATGTGCAATAATCGTAAATTTTATCTTAACTGTATGTTGAAAAAAATTGGCTTACTTTTGCAATATAGTTTTAAGGGTGAGTTGTATCGCTGCATCATTAAGTCCGAGTCTGATATAAAAAAAAAATATATATCAATATCTCTCTATAATATAAAAAAGATTTTGCCGCCGCTGCCGCCGTGTTCAAGAATCGAGGGGGGGGGGCGGGTCAGTAATCGGGTCAGGGGGGGGGGGGGGGGGTCAATAATGGGGTTAATGGGTCAACAATAGGGTTAAGGGGCGGCGGCGGCGAAATCTTTTTATATTATACAGAGATATACATATGTTGAAAAAAGTTTCTTTTAATGTTCTTTTATTCGGAAAGCTTCCTCATCGAAGACGCTTTCCAAATAAAGGAACATGAGAAAGCGATATATTCATTTTTATTTTCAACTTTTTTTTATTAGTGATACATATATAATTTCTATTTTCATCGTCAAAGTCGTCCTTGACTTTTGTGCAAAACGCCTGGCCTATTCAGGTTCAGCGTGATAAAATACATAGACGTGGCACTTAACTTTTTCCTTACGTGTTAGAGACAGCGACGATATCAGTCGCGAATATTGATATGACACACGTGCATCACGACTTTTTAATAAAACTCGCCGATCTAGGATCATAAGCTCTCGTTATCATATTTTTTAGTTTTATATTTTAAACTTCGCGCGTGTACAGTATATTTTCAGAGACACGGTGTGTACAGGTTTTTTTTTCGGGAATAGTCGGATTTTCAAAGTTTTGTAGCCTTTCGGAAAATCTGAAAAAATGCTGGGTTACTTCTTGAAGTGTCTATTACATTGCCCAGAAGTTACTAAAGTCAACAGTTTAAAAACGTTGTTGATAAAAAGGGAAATTCGCAAAAAAAAAATCGTAACTTTACAATAAACAAATATTTAAAAAATGGTTACGGGCCCCGAAACTTTGAAAAACCGGTATAATCATAACTATCCCAAAAGCCCATCAAGACTACAGCGAAATAAGCAACCACCGACCAATAACTCTTCTACCCACCATCAGTAAAATTTTTGAAACAATCATCAAGCAAAGAATCGAGCTAGCTATAGGAGCAAATATTCCGGAATTGATATTCTGGAACCGATATTTCCGAATTGATTATTAAAAAGTCGTGATCCACGTGTGTCATATCATTATTCGCGACTGATATCGTCGCTGTATCTAACACGTAAAGAAAAAGTTAAGTGCCACGTTGATGTATTTTATCACGCTGAACCTGAATCGGCCAGGCGTATTGACCGAACCGATATTCGGTTTTAGAAGCGGTGAATCAACCTTAAATGCGGTCATAGTACTGAGATCTAACGTAGAAGCAAGTCAATTATCTAATAAAAAAAAAACAGCAGCGTTGTTTCTGGATATTGCTAGGGCCTTCAGATCAGATATGGTTAATATGTGATAGGATATGATCATATGTGATCAGATATAATTTTACATACGTCCAATGCGATTACATATTATCAAATATGATTCATACACAATCAGATACGATCAGATATGATTTAACATCAGCAAAACGTGTCGGGATATGATCTTGCATAAGTAGATATGTTTAGATTCGATCAGATATGGATTTATATCCGAACATATCTGATCATACGGGATCATATCTTTCCATATTTAAAACACGAACTTATCGTGCACGGACTTATATATGTTCATATCTGATCGTATATGATCATATATCATCCGATCAGATTCATATCTGTTACAGATACGGACATATATGATCAGATATGATCATTTTTTCCCGGGACGAGAAAGTCACGCGTTGCGGTCTCACCGTCACGAACGGATTGCGCACATATTTCTATCATAGTTTACTGCATCTTCTTCCCGCATATATTATGTTCTTACTTATTGTCATTTCTTCCATAACGATGATATGTCCCGACGTATACATTTCTCTAGCTCCAACGTCAACTTCAGATATTTCTTCTGCATTACTTCCAGTTCCTGATATTCTGTCCAGCCCTAAATTTCTGAGGGACATGAAGCTATGCTTTTTAACAAGTAATTGAATATCATAATTCGTGTCTTGTAGTTGTCCTCGAATCTCGTTTTACTCGTTCTCGTTTTACTTAGGTTTGTTTTATTGCAATTGTTGCCTCTCTCCAGGTTTCTTCTATGTATCTCGTCTCTTATTTCGAACGCGTATACGAATAGCCCAGATACTTAAATTCGTCTACCGCTGCTATGCCTCGCCTCCCCCCTCCACGTCTTATTGTGTTCTCTTGCGTATCTGTTACCGTTCCTGAATACTAATATCTTCGATTTTCCTACGCTGAGTGTTAACTTTTTTTCTGCGGACGAGTTTTTCCATTCCTTTCATCATTTCTCGCATTTCCGTCGCTACCGCTGATAATAAAATACGATTATCCGCATATAACAGAGTCCAGATTTGGTTCTTTCCGATTACTATACCCCTTTCCTCACCCGCTTCAATAATCTCTTCGATGTCTACAATATCGATAGCCAGCAGCATCGGACGAAGTGGACATCCTTGCTTCACTCGCCTCCTGATCCAGAATTCTTTAGTCTCAGCCTCGTTTACCTTGACCTTAGATTTGGTTTTCTCGGAAATGTCTAGCATACTACTTGTCAAACGCGGCTCTACTCTTTTTCTCACAAAAATGCTTCATAGTATTTCTCCCGTTTATGGTATTAGAAGCTGCTTCAAAATCTGCAATCAACGCGTAAGCCTTACAGCCCCATTTCTTTGGAGCTTCCTCCATTTTGGCGGCATGTACATACGAAATTTGGTATGTATATGCTATCTATATTGGTCCGTCGTCCCCATTGAGAAAAGGCAAATATATGCAATCTACGCTGCGGCAGTAAATTATGAAGTTCTTATGCATCTATCCAAACCGAGGAATAAATCTTTCCCTGACGGAGTTTGGATTCTGTCCGGGGATTTTTCCCGTCTCGATGGGCGCGATATAAAGAAATTATGTTATTGAAGGCTCGGAGTAAAACTTTTGTAGTATATACTGTCATGTGAAGCTTGGTACTGTGGCTATAGATGGGTCTGGGTGACGCACCAGCGAGGGGTCCCAGGAGGACCTCGACGAGAGACGGCCATGCGCGAGCATTCCGAGGATCCGCCCTGTGCGCACGCTCCCCGATGCGCGTAGTGGAGATGCCGTGGTGGGGGCGCCGACTGGCGAGTATATAAGGCCGTACGTGACACTCGATAATCACTCTTCCTTGACGGCGACGTCAGAGAGGTAATGTGTTCTTCCTACCCCAATAGAGTCCGAGCAGTTTGTGGTGACGTAAGCATTACTCGGGTGCTATCCTTGAGAGACCAGGAGCAATCGACGCTGTTGCTGCCCATCTTGGTTTTATCTTCCCTGTAGTTTGGAAGTGATAGACCGGTAACGCGACGGGACTTATCCAGAAGCGAATAACGGTAGAGCACGGTGGTGACATCGCTCTACACCGATCTCGTGGAAGATGAAGTCCCAGTCGAGGGTCGTACATGGAAAAGTGCGGATACGATTTCATCACAGTCTCCGAACTGATGATCCGGAACGAATTATTAGGAATGAATACAATACGATTACAAATGAAAAATCGGATGGCATGTGAAAGAATGTCTGCCCAATCTAAGAATTACGGAACCATCATGTATTCGTAAATTTCATAGTCGTTGGTAAATTATACCTTCAATTATACCTCTTATTTTTTCTGCTCCCATAGATGTGCCTAATAAGAAATCCAACTAACGAATTAGCAGTTGGTCTATCAAATTAGTTAATCCATCGACCACAAAACTAAGCAATATATAAGAGTTGACCAAACTAATTTATCATCCGGTACTCGGCGTTTTAAGACAATTGGTTGGATCAATTACGATATTTGATAGTCCAACTAATTCGCCTTTTCCGATTAGATGATCAACATACCGAAATTTCAATCCATTTTCACGGTTTCGAAAAATAACGATTGAAACTTTCGAGAAGCTAATGCCGGTAATAAAGTTATCTGTTCGCTCTCGACGTCGATGACTGTGAACTTACTAATTAACGTCAATACGATGCCACGTTTCTTGATATCGATGACATAATTCCATTAGGGCACATGGGCTGTCTATAAGCATTGCTTGTTCGCCCTTTTGGGATTAATCCGTCGATATGAAGTTCCTACGATGATCAACGTCCATTCAACGAAATAACATTTGTCCGATCATTGACAATGTTTGAAATTATAGCGTTACATAAAATTCAAAATAATCCAGAATCAACTACTGACAAGCACAATGGACCGGGAGAGGGTAAACGCATTGAACGAATTCAAGAATATATAGCAACTGTTCGAGGCAAGGTAGACTCGTTTCCAGGTCTCGTGGATGGAGTTTTGCTTCCAGAATCGCTGTCTGAACAAGATCGACAATAAAGGCAAATTGGAAGCTTTGGTAGGGTTGAATTAGAGCCAACCGAGGCGTACCCGCCGTTTCTCACGGAATACTAATACTACTACTATTGTAACTGTTAGTATACTTCCACTATTATTTCTGCTTATACTACGACGACCATATACATGAGATAACAGACACTGGCTTGATTCACAATTATTTGCGACCATTTTTTTCCCGGCTTCTTGATTGTGCGCCTTTAATCGTCAAAAGCTTGTCAACAACGAACAACTAAAGACAAATACTGTATTCTGCATTTTACGGATGTGTGTACGTTTGTACGTCTTGCATCCGATTAGCCTGAACTGATGAAAAAAGAGAATGAGTAAACCAAGATCCAGAAAAAATCAAAATGGTACGCTAAGTAGTTGAAACTTGCTTTCTCGTAAAAAAAAATTGTGTATCGAAACAATCTTTAAAAAAATAATAAAAAACAAGAAAAATTATAGAATAGTGTTTTATTCGTGTCCTAGAGCAAGCTCCCTAAGGCCACCGTGCTCAATACATAGAGAGCCCCTCTATCCTACACATCTCGATACTCAACATGATCGACCCTCCACATTCCTATTCCTCCACATCCCCAGGCCTCGACATTGCGATTTCTCCACATCTCGATTTTACGCACGCTCTTTCCAACACGTTTTGATTCGACACATCACGATCCGTCACGTTCGGTTCTCCACGTTCCCAGTCCTCCACATCTCGATTGTACACACTCTCCATCCTACACATCCCGATACACTACATCATCGATCCTCCACATTCCTATTTCTCCACATCTCGATTTTACGCACGCTCTTTGCAACACGTTTTGATTCGACACATCACGATCCTTCACGCTCGGTTCTCCACGTACCCAGTCCTCCACATCTCGATTGTACACACTCTCTATCCTACACATCCCAATACACTACATCATCGATCCTCTATATTCCTATTCCTCCACACTTTGATTGTACGCACTCTCTTTCCGACACATTTTGATTCGACACATCACGATTCTTCCCGTTCGGTTCACCACGTCCCCAGTCCTCCACATTCCTTTTCCACCACATCTGGATTGTACACACTCTCTATCCTGCACATCCCGATACACCACATCATTGATCCTCCACATTCAGTTCATCACATGACCAGCCCTTCACATTCCTATTCCTCCACATTTCGATTATACGCACTCTCTTTCCGACACATTTTGATTATTTACGTTCGGTTCTCCACGTTCCCAGTCCTCCACACGCCTTTTCCTCCACATCTCGATTATACACACTCTCTTCCCGACATATTTTGATTCAACACATCACGATCCTTCACGTTCGGTTTTCTACATTCGCAGTCCTCCATCCTCCTTTTCCTCCACATCTTGGTTGTACACATTACATTACCGCTGTTGACATCGATTCATAAGATAACTCCTGTTGGTACTGCGTGCAATCGAGACGTAGAGGAAAACGAGTGTGGACGACTGGGAATGTGGAGAACTGAACGTGGAGGATGCGGATGCGTCGAATCTAAATGTGACGGCAAGAGAGTGCATAATCGAGTTATGGAGGTAAAGGAGTGTGAAGAACTGGTGATGTAAAGAACTGAATGTGGAGGATCGATGACGTGGAGAATCAAAATATGTATAATAGAGGGGCTCCCAATAGAGAGCGGAACAAAATGGCACAGCGGGGCAGAACGGGACAATGAGACAAAACGCAATTTTTCATTAACTTTTGGATGGTTGAGATGGTGGTACGTGGGGCAAAACGGCTGTGCTGTTTCCCGTTTTGCCCTGCTGTGCAATTTTACCCCGCTCTGCCTACATACAATGGCGACTAAAAAAGTAAAATGCCGCATTAGAAAATTGATCAAAGCAAATGACAATCATAAACTTAAAATTAGAGTATATTGCAACCAAAAGAAATTAAACTGAAGTAACAAAAAAGATATAAGAAAAGATATACGAAAAATATAAAGGAATGAAAATGACTATATAAGTATACAATACAAGATATAAGTATCAGTATATCAGTTCTGAGGATAGCTGGATTATCCTCCAAAGATAAATTCGACATACCTGTTTCCACCTCGTTAACACCTATATTCTTTAATCATATATATTTTCTGCTGAAGTTCCTATTCGCTGAGGCACACCGAATAAACTGTAAACATTAAAAGTTTACGCTTGAGATGCAGATTTGTTGATCGCCCAGTCGAATATATAGGTAACCAAAGGTAAGTACGATGAACACAGTGTGGGGCAACGAGAGCCTTTTCCCTGTTTATTTTGTTGGCACGCTGGCGCTTGCCTAGGTTGTTGGCATCGATTCAGCCCGATGCCAACGGAACTATTCAATGCATTGCAATTTTTACTTCACAGCATATCACAGTTCAAAGGTAAACAGATTTACATAGAGTATTTTCCCGTTTTGTATACAAATCACGGTACTTTTGTACATGCCTTTACTCTAATGGTCTATAGAAAATCATAAATCCGTGTATGCGTGAATTTGATAAATGCACCTATCCGCAGCAGTAGAATATCTCGTATATCTCATGTACGCACTACATATACACTACACATTCATTTTATGCATTTATAATAAATTGATGGGCGTTTTATGATTTACAATTTGTCTCGCGAGTTAAAAAAGGTAAATAGTGAGACCACTACAGTTGGAGCTCCCAATTTCCCCATAATTTTGTCCTCTTACAAACACGTTTTTCCCAACAGTAACAATCGATGTCAAGCACTAAAAAGTTATGCAATCATTTATGTTAAGTACAGCAAGTGTTGACGTTATTTATTTTTTTGGGATCGTTGAGCTGGTTTCATGTGTTAGGGAACTCAGAAGATAAATACTCTTCATAATAAATATATAATATTGTATAAAAAAAAAAAAAAAAAAAAACTAAGGGCCTTCAAACACGAAGCTTCGGTTCGAAATTTTGAAGACACCTTCATAATGTAATTGGCACATAAGCTTCGCAACGCGCTCCGTTATGATCACCAGTGCTTGGCAGATGCTGTGACATGGACCGCGTGCGCAGAACAAAGTCCAAATTATTCTAAAAGTGTCGTCTAGATTTCCCGTTTCGTGGATTGTCCGTCCAGCTAACAAGCAGAGTTGCAACAGAACGAATATGTATGTCTTATGTGTGACCAATGCATCGAATTGTCAAGTACTTAGTATTTATAGGGACGTCTTGTTTATAGGGACTGTGAAGTTAGGAATATTGATAATTTAATCGGTATAATCGGAGATACGGAATGTTATTTCGGGTGATATTTTTTCTATGTGATATATTTATCGGCTGAAGAACGGGAATAGAATGTTCGGCAAGATGAAGAAAATATAATTGAATAAATGTTCTAGCCGATAATCGTATTCCATTTATGTCTGTCCCATATTTATTTCAATTTTTTATCGTCCAATTTATTTCGTCGCTTCGAATATAGCTCGAATTCATTTGATCCGCCCATAGAAAAGAAAATATTTTATTGACTCGAAATACATTCATTCACTTCACAGGAATATAAGAGAGTTCGGACGAGCAGAGCTTCGATCGGCAAAACCGAAATGAACGGTTAAACTTCACAAGATTTTAATAAGGTAGCTTAATTCGCTGCATGTGATGTATGTTAAAATAAACGAATAAATAAATAGTGTCATCAAAATCAAACACGTGATTCGAAATTTTTAATCGCCAGATTAATTATTGAGACGGTTAGCGGATAATTTTCAGTGCTAGGCGAGCCATAAGGGAGATCTCGATAGGACGTTTTGCATGCATGCTGGCAGCTTCGCGCATTCGACCAGGGCCAGAGTAGACGAGGCTGGCAATATCTTTGCACTGATTTGGTTGCGTAAACGTGGTAAGTCAAACATTGAGGATATCTCGTATATAGGAAGTATCCGTCACGTCTTTGCTTCTCTCGTTCTCGTCTCCTCCAACTCGTGTAGGTTCATCGGGGCCTCAGCAATCAGTGAGGCCACTGGGCTGGGTTTCCTCCACGTTTAGCCGATATTTACACACCTTAGACCAAATTGTAGCGGACAGTAGCAAGAGCTCCGGTGGAGTCGGAAGCATCAGTCTGCTCGCACGGTTCCAACACTCGCGCGCTTCCACTTCATACCATAACGATTCGGGCTCTAATTGGCTGCGTCGAATTTTCGGAGTTTCCAGCGAGCATGGCTAAAACTGTTTCAGGGAATTGCAATACACTTGGTGCTGGGCGAGTAGTCAAGTGGCATTAGCTTCGCATTTCTTGAAATCGCGCTCGTATAGTAGATCGCCTGTTTGCACTAACTTTATCGTGGCGTCAAGTCTACGATATGTTTTCATAGCAAACTGTGAAAGTCAGGAATTTTATTTGAATAGTAAAGCGAGGCTTCTTCCGTGTCTAAACGATTGACTAACATATGAACTTATCCATCGGCTTCAACTCCATATGTTAATATTAAATTTTACACTTCAAGTAGACCGTCAGGGCTGGACAGTATTCAAGTACATGGGTGGAAAACATTTTGTTTGTTTGTCTAAAAGTCGGTGCAGCTCGTAACTAAGCAAACCTAACTTTTAAAGCCCGGCATACTTTGTAGCGAAAAAAAATGTCTTCTCATTTTCTTGCACACATACTTTTCTGTTGTTCTTTTCGAGATGTTAAAAAATCGTTTACGAGTTTACCATTTAGTATATTCAACAACTCGTATCTTCCGCACTTGACTTTTCGCAGAAAATGTTGATTGGAAATTAACGTACTTCAGTATATTGTCATATAACCCGATAACTGTATCGCAATAATCTCTGAAGTTGAGCGTTCAGCGATTGACGGAAATTGAAAACTAGTCAGGTAACGCACTAACGTGCACATTATTTTAATCTATTCCATGCAAAATAATGTCATACGATGAAAAAAACCATCACTAATGGTCTATTTACGTCGTTGTATCTTATTTTTCTTATGAATGCGTCGAAAAAAATTGAAGTCACTGACCACCGAACTATTATTACGATTATTAACGTCAATACGTGGTAAGTTTATTGTTTAACTCTCAAACTAGATTTATAGCAAGTTGTTCCAATTTATCAAGGTTTTAATTATGTACGCGACGTGACCTCGATAAGGAACCTGCAACGCAACGTGCATCTAGATACGGAGCACGAAGCGCGACTTGTATGTGAGTGCCTTCCAAAAAGGTCCCGGAGACCTTTTTTTTTGGGAGAGGGGGGGGGGGGGGCAAACACGCGTCTCACGCCCTCTAAGACATCCAGCTAGACATTTCGCTATCCCGGAATATCGAAACGTTCCAATATATAAGGTTCAAAGGAGCTTGAATGCTAATTTGGTTCACGCGATCGCAAGATATTTCATTTATAAGATTTTATCAATTGTTTCTCCGCGTTTTTAGGCTGTTCTGTATCCTCTCGCAGATTGTCCTGACCCAAGCCTGTATGGAATCTGTATCAAGGCATTTTCTTCTTCGTCGAGCTTACTCATACGTCGGCCTTACACATAATAGGCCGAACAGATCATGCTGTATGCCCTTGTCGAATTAAGCCATCGATATATTTTTAAACAAAAAAAAAAACGGCGTGTTCGTTTCCTTGTGGCAATTTTTTTTTTTTTTTTTTTTTCAAAAATCCAGAGGACTTAAGATCTTATCATTCTAAATCCTCCGCTATGGAATTTACGTTATTATTAAGTCCCCTTCAGGAACTCCTCTCATGCCGTCATACCATTGCCTTATTATATTATTCTGATTACTATTCTGAATATCCAGTTCGCGAGACTATTATATTATACGCCCCGGGCGCTCCGCGTCCCCGCTACGGACAGTACACGGTTTGAGTTTACAATTTGTTTATTGGAAAATTCCGTATGTTATTGGAAAATTCCGTATGTTATTTCCCCCAGTGGTTCGATTTTTATGGAATACTAACAGGTCGTCGGGGATTCGGTGATAAAAACAAAACATTTTTACGACATTATTGCGAGCGCGTTTGCATTCACAACTTGCCCTGCGGAAAATATTTTTCTGACATTTTGTCTAAAACATTCTAACCGATTTTCAGAGATTTTCCAAAATTTTCCTCTGAGTTTCTCTGCTCTCTACTAAATATCCCTAGAATTCTTCTCGGAACAATCTCCAGCAGTCACAATTTATCATAGAAATTCCGAGTGTTTTCCGAGAAATTATGGACAACTCTGATTTTTTATAGTAAAGTACTTTAAGAAAAACTACGAGGTGTCTCTAAGATCTATTCATTATGTTACTCGTACCAAAAGTAGAAATTAACAACAACGAAAAACCTTATTTTTTGGAAATGCTATGATCTTCCTAGATAATGTTGGTTCACAGAATTTCAAAGAACTTACAAGTTCTGTCAAAGATCTGCTCATTCTGTTATCCGGTGTAAATCAGAAAAAAATTTAGTTTTTCAGATAAGTGTTCGCGAATGTAGAAAATGATTAGCAAAAAAAAAAAAAAAAACGACAAAGTTCATAGTTATTAAGAGGAGTCTTTGACTTTTTCTGAAAAGTGCGAAAACTGATAAGTTCAGAGAAATTTCTGATAAATTTTCCGAGACTCAGATGAATTTTGAGACATGTTCAGACAAATATTTTCATCAGGCTGTTAATTATGCAGTACAGCATTAAAGGGTTGTACTGTCGCGTGAACTAAAAAACGATTCGTCTAGCAAAAAAATTGAGGGAGCTTGCTCTAATCACTGGATCACTGATAAGTGCCAACAAAAGATATTCCAAGTAGCACCGTATTGTGCAATAAGAACGAGGAGCTCTCGAACACGCTCCGGGCAGCATCAGATTATACAGAGAAGGAGAGCGAAGGGGCAAGAGACGAAGCGAGAGAAGTGTTACCGACGACGACAACGACGACGAGCAACAAGTTGTCTCCCGTAGCCACGATTCTCGCTTCTCTGCTACAGAGCAGCGTCATAGCACCAGCAGCCCCCCTCTACTCCAACAACAGTAGAGATCTATAGTTGAACCGTTTGACATTAATTCATTTTTGAACGTCCCTCAAGCACTCGGTTCGCTTCGTTTCTGCCTTTCATTCAAACGACTGATACAAGTGGGCTGCAATTTAAGATTTTTTCGTGATCGCACCTGTAACTACTCTGGTAATGAATGGATGCCTAATAAACTCATATCTGGTTTCTATAACGTTACAATTTCTTGGCTGTTCATGAATGTCTGGATTTCCTTGCGTCTTGGTGGATGTCTTGGTCGATGTCTTGGTGGATGTCTTGGTGGATGTCTTGCCGGATGTCTTGCTGGAAATCTTCCTTGATATCTTCGAATCCGTGAAGACATGGAGCAAGATATCCAAGAAGATAAAAAATCAGAAAAACCAGGCATTCTTGAATAGCAGTGTACAATAATGAACAAACATAATATTGTAACCTTTAGGAATGTATTTGCGACGAGTAACGTTTGTGATGGCCGATCGAAATAAAAATCTCCCCATGTGCGAATATCTGAACGGTGCCAGCGTTATAAAAACGGCCCAGAACTAGGATAGGCCCGATTGCCAAGTCTCGTTTGCCAATTCTCGGACAGTATTGGCAAACAACATTATCAATAATGGGCCTATGTAGCTTGCTAGTATGGGGCCAAGTCTAGAGCTGCTAATATGGCTCAAAACTGGGACAGTTACAGTTGCTGAATCTTAATTGCCAGTTCTGTCCCCGTACAAATGAAAAACTTCAGCATGAATGGGCCAACCTTGATTGCCAGTACTGGACAAAGTTTCGAGCCGCCAATACGGCCCAATACTAGAACAGCCCTTGTTGCCAAGTCTTGTTCAACGACCAGAGCCTAGTGCTGATGAACAACTTCGCCAAGACCATCGCTAATAGACCGTATTAGATAAAATCCTTTTTTTATATTAAATTTTATATCCGTCGTAGTACTGGGCATATACTGGTTGCAAGAGTTCAACCAACGCTTTCTCAATAATATCAAAGTATGAAAAAGATAAATTACAAATAAATAAAATATAGAACTCAGTGACTGAACAATAAATATTGATGTATTTTATGATACCTTTTGAGCGGATCGCGAGATCCCGCTCACAAAGTATGTCCTTACTGATTATTTTTATAAGCTCCTAAATTTTTATGGCTACGATATTGACAACGCACTTCAGTTATAGCTGACTCGTTACAGTATATAGTTACTACCACCTTATAGTTATAATATTTGTTGTTATAAATTTAATGTTATACATATTCAGAAGCCAGAAGACGACGCGTGCGACTGCATACTAGTTAGAAAAACAACTGAAATGCATTACGTTCTTTCGAGCTGTACAAGGAGCAATAAGTCAATAAAGTATCAATATCAATAACCCCAATATTACAAAACCTTACTTATTAAGTATTCACAACTCCTGACACTCCCATCGCATTTGTTCTTGATGTGCGTTACCGTGACATTTGTAGAATAAGATTACAAAAGAAATATTCAGCCTTTAATTTGTGTTGCATGGGCATGGGCGACAACACGACCGCGGGCGAAGGCGAGGGCGAGGGCGAGGGCGAGGGCAAGAGCGAGGGCGAGGGCAAAAGCGAGGGCGAGGGCAAGAGCGAGGGCAACGGCGAGAACATGGGTGAGGGCGAGGGTGAAGGCAAGGGCAAGGGCAATGGCAGGGGCACAAGCACGTGTCTCACCCGTCTCTTTGCCCGTAAGGCTAAAAGACGACTGACATACGTTTTCGCTACTATGAGCTGATCAGGGTGACTTTTGTCGTGTCCCATGTTCTCGAAAATGACAGAATAGTACTTTTTGTAACTCATACATGAAAAGTGCTGCTCTATGTGGGGGTCGGGCGCGACATAAAGTGGTGTTTTTCAAGAAGGCGTTACATAAATACTGGAAGCGTTGCATACATACTCGAAGCGTGTCGTAATGAGTGTTTACGACACGCTTCGAGTATTTACGCAACGCAAAAGCGTATCGTAAATACTGTGCGCACTTCTGTTGAGACTACAAACTTCGGCGATAACAGAATAAGAAACATAGGAATAATATTTTCAATCCTATCCCATATTTTCTAATCCTAAAGATTGCAAAAGCCGTTTAGAAGAAACAAACGGAAGATTTATTAGGCGGTTTTCTTTTGTCGTAATCATTATCAATATTATTTTTTTATTGTTCTAGTAATCATTATCACAATCGACTCGATTTTTTTTTTCGCTTGCAATGTAGACGGTATTTTATTCGGCATAAAATTTCGTTTAAAGAGTTGTGGCGACCGATTCGTCCGGGAAAGAAGAAGCTTGTAGCCCTCGAATTACTTCGTGAACCAAAAATATACACAAAGATTATTACGAACTTTACAATATCTTTGTCAAGACTGAAACCTGTTATTTTTAAACTTTCTGTACTAAAATATGAACGTAATAAATACTGAACGTAAAAATCAGTATAACCTGAAACCCGCGTGTGCTCGAGTTTTCGAGCGTAGAGTTTGAGAAAAATTACTTTATTACTTCCGTGATTGAATTATCTCGACAACGCTGGAATGTTGATTTATAAACGTGAATAAATGAGTAACTTTTTCTTAATAGAAATTGATAAAAAAAACTCACCCAGGTATAAAACTGCTGACTTTCTGGACATCTTGGCATAAAACTATAGCTGGATTCTCATAGCAATTAGTTTTCATTTCGACACGCACGGAGAAAAAGTAAAATTTTTCGTACAAGATTTTTGTTACAGTGACAAATTTAATTAGTAAAACCAGCTTGTAATCATAGCAAAATTTTTCGTTTTGAGCGATTTGCTATCGCAACAACACAGCCTTTGTTGCTGTAAAAAAAAAAGAAAAAAGAAAAATTGGTATATGACTGAGTGGGGCGCGTATATTTGCAAACACTACGACGGGCTCGAGACGGTCGACTTGCAAAATGAAAACAAAGAGACGCGAGTAAACAGTTTCTTTGTATTCGGGTAAAAATGAAAATAGAGTGGAATTGCGAACTCTTGAAATTTGCTGTATATGGATGTATAAACTGCGAATGATAATACCTTTCGCAGTTTGATAAGTCCGCATACAGCAAACGTCATGAAATCGCAATTGCAAATACAGACATTATCTTCAAAATAATAAAATGATACAATACAAACGTATCTATAACTATTTTATTACTAGTCACTACGCAGCCGTCGAATTACAACAGGCGTCGTTTGTTCTCATAGCAAACTAAATCGTCGGAGTAACAAGAAAGTTTTGTCGCGATAGTAAAACCAATTGCTTCTACGTAGTCATTTTTTTTTTTTGCTGCTTTTACTGATCGTTTTGCTGGGGGAAGACTCATTTTGTTAGAGCAGCTAAAACCATTTGTCTCCGTGTGGCACTTCCGTAAATACACATATTGTAAACTCTCAATAATATAGTAACAAAACAACTTGTAAATAGAGTTTGGCCGGTGATCGTTGGCCCGGCAACTGCTGGTCGTCGACAGCTGAGTCGACGCTTCCATTATTTGGAGGCAGATGACAGCGCCATCTGTGGCCCAATCGGGAAACTATATTGACGCTCTTCTTTATCGGTTCTCATCGCATCCCACTAGGAGATAGACTATGTTACGGGATAATTCGCAAAATAATATTTCGAAGATAAAATAATTACTTTTGTAGATCTTTTTATTTTAAATTGATGCATGCAAGTGAAATTTCAAAATAAAAAGTCGCGCCCGTGGGAACCCAAAAGTGAGGCCGGTGGCACCAAAAGTAAACTAAATAAACTAGATATTTCTAGGGGGACCTAGAAGGGCTCTTGGCTAAGTTTCCCATTAATTACCATTATCTATTCGTAAAAGATAATTCAATGGGGTTTTACTAATGGTATCATTCCCACTTGTACTACCATTTAATGTACCATTCAATATGACATTCAGTTTCCCAATCATTGTAAGGTATTCCTATCTCGCTGGCATTCCCATTCGCGGAGAAAATATGCTATATATAATTGTCCACCTTTTTACACTGTCTAAATATGTAGTAAATAAAAAAAGCTGTAATGCTCCCGAAAATTTTCCCAGGAAATTGCCATTGGTGTCCTGTCGGTAACTAATGGGAAAAATGAACCACTTAAAACTTACCACTGCACCAAGAAAAATAATTTATTTGACTGGCGCCTGCAAATAAATATTTATTTGGTTTAAATAAATATTTATTTGATTGAAACTAAATATTCATTTAAAGCAAATAAATATTTATTTGCAGGCGCCAGTCAAATAAATGATTTTTCTGTGTGTGATTTGTCAGTGGAGTCTCATTAAGAATGAATGGTAGTTTCAATTTTCCCCATAAATTTCCTTCAGGACCCATTGATTCGTGCCTTTCGATACCATTCATTACCATTAAACGCCCAATGGAAAGCTTTGCCAGGGGGAACCCGAGATTTAAACAGCTTGACAAGTGTTGCTTTTAGGTGAAAAAGGTAACTAATTCGATATATGACGGAGGATTATAGACGGAAAGAGTGCTTGGAGTTTTTGGTATTAAGGTAAATGTCCCCATTTCCGATCATGCTCACTTTACCAACCGTTTCGGCGTATGTCATTTACGAGGCTGCCAATGCATAAAAACATTTATTACCGGTCTAGAAATATTCAGAAATTTATATAGTGTGAAAGAATTGTAAAGTGCAGGGTAAGTGTAATAATTAGTACACAATATTATCGTTTTTCTTACCGAACGTCACGATCCGAGCGGTTTCTTAGAAGTGAGGTTAAGGATTGTCGACCGCGTAAATAGTAAATATTTCGGTAAAAATCCGTTTTTAATTATTAGTTCGAGCGTTAAATGGTTCTTTGGAGTTCGAATTATATATTCCGAAAAAAAAAACAGTCGGGTAACCTTTTTTTATTTTTTATTTACTGCTCGAGGTTGGGCACAGCAAAACTCTTGTCTGTCCCCATTTCCGTATATGTAAATATCTGTTCTGTTTCACATAACCAATAAAAATGTAATAATTTTATTTTATTTTTTTTTGCTGAAACGTTTAGACTGAGTATGTACACAATGCTGTAGATTTCAAGTTCGAAGTCTGGATTTATGTTTATTTTTTCTTTGCAACCTCCGTCATTCATGCTGTAAAAAAAGATGGTCGGTAATAATAAATGCCCGGTCGAAATTGAACACAGCTGGTCGGTAGATGGCACATGCACCAGTTCGGCTTTATGACTCTTTATCGAGGAAAATACTTGACGAAATGGATTAAGTCAACGATTTTTGAAAAGTTTATGATCAAAGCTATCGATTGATGGGAAAATCATCTTCGAATTTACTTTTGTCACGTTTAACAGCGCCATTCTTTTGCCTGGTCGGCCTTATAGGGAGTCGGTAATGGGGACATTTACCTGACAACTACGCGAACATGGTTTACTCTTCACATTATTATCCTTTGTGTGATCGATTTTCCTAAGGTTTTGTGATATTATAAGAACTTCAAAGAATCGGCGTGCACTCTCTTTTGACGAGTGTAAGTTCCCTGAATCGTTTACACTCTTCAGAAAAATGGCATTAAATTTCTGGACACGCATATCTTTGCCGGGAATTACCTAACTGAGAAACGCGTAAGATTTTTTTTGCACCGCTCATTTGTTATGTGGCGATTATATATTTTATCTCCAGTTCGCTAAAATAATCTCATTTTGTGCGCGCAACGCGGTCGGAAAATCGCTAACTTCTGACCAATGACTAGTACGCACGCATAATCCGGTTCCTCACTCCCTAGGGACGAAAATGGTTAATTTCCCCTCTGCAGGAGTAATGAAAACCGTGCCGCACATGCGTCCATGCCAATGGATAGAAATGAGCATTTTTTTGCGACCTTCTTGCAAGCACGGAATGAGGTTATTTTTTACCGAAACCGGGAAAAAGCATCGTGTGTTATACGGGAGGGAGAGTAATTTTCACCTCGTGTGATTTCTGCTCTCGCTCCACTCGAGCAGCAAACCTCATACTCGTCGGAAATGACGCACTTCCCCCCCCCCCCCCCCCCCCCCTCCTTGCAGCATAACACAACATTGATCGTCTCCATGACTTCTCAAGGTTGTCGCACAACCGAGTTTTCTACGCACTTATACGATCCTCTTTGTATGCAGTAACCTTGATCGCGTCTTTCACTTCGAATTCTCTGTACCGACGATGAAAGACTTTTGTCAAATACGTGACAAAGGTTAAACAGTTGCCAGTCAAGTAGACAACAGGGCGCGCCGTATAATCCATGTATTATATTCGTATATTTTGATTTATATGCTTACAATATGCAGCTGTGTTATCTACCGTATACCTGTACATTCGCTGAAGCTGATGCTGCTGGCCAGCTCGCTACTGGTTGCTTGGCAGAACCTGCACGCGGCTAATGCATCAACATCAAAGCAGCCAGACGCTCGCCCTACCCATCGTACATATACTATACATACAAACGCAGT
Source organism: Amblyjoppa fuscipennis (assembly GCA_963575735.1). NCBI lineage: Eukaryota > Metazoa > Arthropoda > Insecta > Hymenoptera > Ichneumonidae > Amblyjoppa > Amblyjoppa fuscipennis. The sequence continues at coordinate 316,160 of OY754497.1, forward strand.
TATTCCACTCAAAGGATTTACCTTTCGATCCCGCGTAGCGTGATGCATGCAAGCCCCTGCAGAAAGCCGGCTTGTTCACCAGTACCAATTTACTATATGCACGGACACGAGCGATGAGCGCCCTTCTCGTTCACTCTGTCCCTGTATCTCTCTCTCTCAACTGCTCTCTCTCCCTTTCTCTCTCACTCTCTCTCTCTCTCTCTCTTCCCCACTGGTCAATGGGCACGTGCTACAACCGCTGTGCATAGGCAGACGTTGCATGCAGGTGCGTGTACGAACCGCGAAATCTATAAGATAGCATTTGTAGATGTTGGGCTTCCGCCCGTGCACGATGCTGAAGAAAATGTGTTAGATGTCTAGATTTGGAGAATGCACATGTTCACGTGTACAGTGGACAACCAAATAAGATAAATGTGATCATATCCGTTCATGTATGAATCAGATTGGATAGTATATTGATTATATACGATCATATATGCTCAGATGTGACTTCATATCTGATCATATCTAATCATGTATTAATCATATGTGATCATATCGGCTATCTGGGGTCAGATTTGAACAAGTTTATTTGCGTATCCTCATTGATTATGTGAATTGATAAAGGTAAGAAATTTACCTTTTCTAAGCATTACATGTGCAACGAAACGTATAATGTTATGGTTGAAGTGAAAGTTTATCATCGTCAGAAAAGAAAAATATTCCAAGACGAATTGACGTCCCTGCGTCACTTATGTACTTGTTATTTTGATACCCTGTGTGGTAAACGGCGCGGTTTAACACGCTATAGCTTTGGGTTCGATTTCCGTTTAGTGATTTTGTAAAAACTTTTTTTCACACATTTCATTACAAATATAAGTGTTCCCATAAGAAAATTTGTTTCATGAGAAAACCCACAATTAAAATCTATTGCTAACCATTTTTTCGCCAGAACATCGTGTCAGATATGATCATGTCTAATCAGATTTTGCTATTTCCCTTGTCTGATCAGGTCTGATCCATATATAATCATTAGGGTGTTTCTCAAAAAGGACATTTTCTTTTAAATGTTGGTCCACCCTTTTAAAGTATAGAATTCGATTAAAAATTCATCCTCGCGAAAAGCGGTTCCCAGCAAAACATCCTAAGTGGTGCCCCATTCGACGTTTGTATCCAAAAAATGCGGCACCTTTTAAACGCAATTCTCAACGACCACCTTTCGGGGGGTGTTTTTTTAGATGAAAATATATACTTTTGGAGGGTGGGAAGAATTTTTTTCAACAAATTCACCCTACTGGAGATTTTCAGTTTTCTGCATACGAATTAAAAAATCGAAATCTTTTGTGTTTATTAAAAAAAAAAGACAACAAGTTAACCTCCCACCCCGTAGAATCTTTTCATCGATGAAAATATCCAGCGAAAGGCAGTCACTGACAATTAAGTTTGAGAGATGCCGCATTTTTAGGTACAAACGTCAAATGCGGCACCTCTTAGGATTTTTTTCTAGCCACCGCCTTTCGCAAGGTTCAATTTGAGATTTAAATCTGTCGTTTAAGAAGATGGGAGGAAAATTTTAAAAAAAATGCATTTTTTTGACAAACCCTAATAATCATAAATGATCATGTATGGATCGGTATTCATACAAATTACCAGTAACGAATAAGAAAAATTCGAGCCTTTGCATCATTGCGAAAGATTAAAACTTGAAATTGCGGATAATTGGAATTTTCACATCACCTCCGCTCAATCTTCTTTTATTCCCAAAGATTCCTCTAAGAGGAGACTAAAAACGTAACGAATGGGCCGTCTGATCGAAGATCTTTTGGCCAATCGATCTTCGACTGAACATTGGCCTAATATGTGCAGCTATTAGGTCTCAAATCGGCAAGCCAACAATTGGCGAGCCAACACTCGTTCGCTTCTTGGCCGAAGGTTGGGCTATTGATATCGTTACGCCAACACTCACAGGGTTGATCGGCAGTTTTCGTTCGATTGGCAAAACCTCCCTCGTTCCGTATTCTCTTATTTTGAAGGACGTAAACGTAGAATAGTTCAGATCCGAAGATTGCTCCATGGAGCATATTGGGTCGAGTTAAATTGTGTCAACATATGAGTGTATGTCGCAGCGATTGGAAAGTGCTGGATTCATTGGCAGTTTTTGATAGTCCGAAGCACGTGCAGAGCCTTATCTTCTTCGGTATGAATTTCCCATGCTACTGGTACAGGAGTAACAGAACGATATGCGTTTCATGGAAAACATACTACATGTACTACATATGCGCGTAAATCCCACTATTGAATAAGAAACAGTGCAGACCGGCGAAAAATTCCACTTCTGGCGTTGCATCTCTCGTCGCATTTCACTGCTTTCAAACGTATATCGAATATCCGCTGGTTGTCGAAAGTGGAAAGTCGCTCGTAAAGACAGGCGTACCGTTGCTTTATTGCTACTTTCAGTCTCCTACTCGACTTGGACAGGTACGTATGCTCTCGCATTTGAACGAGGTGTATTGTCACACTCCGTGCATGCGCCAGAAGCTGGAGCAAACTCGACATTCAGATGCGACTCTTGTACCTAGCTTCTGAAATTCTCGACAAAATCTCGACTTACTGATCTATTAAAACGACACCTATTATTCTCGTGCTGATATTGAACGAACCATATCAGCCAGTACTGTTGCTGTACTGATCCGTGTATTGTCACACTCTGTGCATGCGCCAAAAGCTGGAGCAAACTCGACATTCAGATGCGACTCTTGTACCTAGCTTCTGAAATTCTCGACAAAATCTCGACTTACTGATCTATTACAACGACACATGCTATTCTCGTGTTGATATTGACTGAACCATATCAGCCAGTACTGTTGCTGTACTGATGCGTGTATTGTCACACTCTGTGCATGCGCCAAAAGCTGGAGCAAACTCGACATTCAGATGCGACTCTTGTACCTAGCTTCTGAAATTCTCGACAAAATCTCGACTTACTGATCTATTACAACGACACATGTTATTCTCGTGTTGATATTGACTGAACCATATCAGCCAGTACTGTTGCTGTACTGATGCGTGTATTGTCACATTCTGTGCATGCGCCAAAAGCTGGAGCAAACTCGACATTCAGATGCGACTCTTGTACCTAGCTTCTGAAATTCTCGACAAAATCTCGACTTACTGATCTATTACAACGACACATGCTATTCTCGTGTTGATATTGACTGAACAATATCAGCCAGTACTGTTGCTGTACTGATCCGTGTATTGTCACACTCTGTGCATGCGCCAAAAGCTGGAATAAACTCGACATTCAGATGCGACTCTTGTACCTAGCTTCTGAAATTCTCGACAAAATCTCGATTTACTGATCTATTACAACGACACCTGTTATTCTTGTGTTGATATTGATCGAACCATATCAGCCAGTACTGTTGCTGTACTGAACCGTGTATCTGTGCTTATGTGGAGACCAGGATGTTTATTATCCTTTTGTTAATTGTTAAGTATACGCAGATCGAAGGGTTACAGAGCAGAGCTGGGCAAAGTACCGAAAAGTACTTAATGTACTAAGTACTTAGTACCTAAAGTACTAAGAACTAAGTACCGCAAGTACTTTAAGTACAAAGTAATTTCCTTACTTAAAGTACTTTTATAATATACAAAGTACAAAGTACTTTTTCTTCTTAATCGGATGAGGCGAAGTTTCACGAGTACGAAATTTGGAGAATAATTTTCAAATCAAACGGCACTGTTCAGGGCCCACATTTTTTCAAAACGTCCAAACTCTTCGTTTCCAATCCTTGGTAACAGACTAACCGACAGGACTACGACGACTGGATCTTGGTGTAGTGAGTGGAGGTCGACTGAATGTATAACAACTAAATCTGGGACGTATAAATCTAGTACAGTGGTCGAAAGTGAGAAAGGTGTCGATTTTATGCATAAAAAATCGTATTTTTTGGGATTTAAATGGAAAATATTGGGATGGGTGTAAAATAATTATTATATTCGTGTTCAGCAGAAAAAAATACGTCGAATATAGCCTTGAAACAAAAAAAAATCGAGTAAACAACGTTTTTTCAATATTTGAGCCACTATTGAAAAACCTCGATTTTCGTGATTTTCAAAGGTCGATATCTGGGCTTCCAGTGGAGCTAGGGAAAATCCGAGGTGCTCGTCGTGTTCTACGGGAAAAAATACACAAGATAGTGTCTTGTCCGAAGTTCTAAAAGCGTTTTTTCGGGCAGTTTCAGATTTTGAAAAACGCCCCCTCGAAAGGGGTAGCCTTGGAATTTTTCGACAAAATTTTTTTCATTTAAAAAAATGAACTACCACGTATTTCGACGTATTTCTTCCCGCCAAATACGAATCCTCTGGCTTTTTTCGGACTAAAGTACAGTGGGACATTGAGAGTCTCGATTTTATGCACGAAAAATCGTATTTTCGGGATTTAAATTGAAAAGATTGGGTTGGGAGTAAAATAATTTTATGAGACCGACATTTTTTTTAACGTTACGAAAGAGGTGCAAAGTAATTTGCACATGGTTTCCTCATTTGTTACAATTTTGAGGATAGCTTCGTCAAAGAGAAAGCGATCGTCAAAATTTTACAAATACTTTGGTCTTAGTACTTGATGTACGCCGCCGGCGTCTCCCTCGCCGAAATCTGGAACAGAAAAAAACACACAAATAATTATTATTAAAAAATAAGATAACATAAACCCTCACTAGGAGGGCCCCTGACACACTATTTAAGTCCTAAAAAATATATTCTTACCTGTAAGTGCGAGTGTTGTCAACGAACCACCTGTTGCTCGCCGGCAACAACACCATACACGAACCTGAAAAAAACATATAAACACTCACTGACACACACACACTTCGTTTCCGGAAAATTAACCACATCATCAACGAACTTTTGTTCACTTCACTTTTTTAGAAAAACACTTTTTAAAACTTGTGAAACTTGTAAAAACAAAACACTCGCGACGAGGTTAAACACGCGAACCCCGCGAAACACATGCTCGAGGCGGCGAGCCACGCGAGAACCGGACTTTACCGGAGATAGCCGAGCGCGGCGAACACTCGCGCCGACCAAACTAGATGTAAAAATCACCGCTAGAGGGAGATGGTGGTCAACCCGTTTCTCGCAGGCGAATATGCACTAGCCGGCAATAAATAGCCGGGTATTTCACGAATAAAAAGAACAACTTACGCCTACCAAGTCTCCGACTTAGGGAAAGCCTTTTTTTGTAGTCGTCTACACAGACGACTACCACCCCAAAACCAAAAAAAATCCGTTTCTACGAAACGAAATCTTCCTGCTGCAAAGCGGAAACTCATCCCGCTGCAAAGCGGAAAACATCATCCTGCTGAGAAGCAGAGAAGCGTCACTGCTGCAAAAAGCAGCCATAAACCGCTGCAAAGCGGAAACCGCTTGCAAAGCGGACCGCGGCTATCGAGCGATCGGCCTGCCGAGCAGGCAAAGACTCCCGACAGTCGGTAAGGAAGAGATCGGGCGGATGCGGCGCTCGGATAAAATAACCAATGTTACCGGCGGCAGCGCTTCTAGGCGAGCTTAGGGCCCCCCATTTGACGACTAACTACGACTAACTCCCCCTCCAACGGGTCAGTTATTGTCATACTCAGTAATAATACGTAAACTACCGATAAGTACTTTGATACTTTAAGTACCAAATAAGTGCTCATGTACTGTAAGTACTGCCCAGCTCTGTTACAGAGGATAGTGCGAAGTTGTGAAACATTGTGAAGTGTCAAGCCATTGAAAGCCATTGAAAGGGAGTCGGCCGCAGTAAGAACGATGGATCAATAATTAATATCGGACGTTATTCCAGAATTTTACCGAAATTAAGTTCCTTTTTTTATTACATATTTACATTTTTTATTTAATCCATTTAACTTTTGTCACAGTGCGTTTAATATTCAGTTATTTTTTTGCGGCTGATTTGCGTTTGCCGCAATGATATTTAGGACGCTATTACACTTCGTTTAACTCTTCCGAATATTCGATATTGCCGCGGCGCAGGAAAAGTGTGGGCCGGTGGTTATCGTTAATATCCCTCTCTTCTTTGTTTCTTTTAATTAAGCACGTATGATAGGAATTCACCAGCCGCCCAGTTTTTTTTTTGTCAATGTATTACCCTGAAATATCCGCACTCTGCTACTATACATGATTAAATTTTTTTTTTCTAAAACATATCAACCATGCTACATCATGTTTTTCAGTACGCTTCATATATCTCACTATATGAGGCATTCTCCGGTAACTCAGCCTCTTTTTTTCGTCCCTCTCAGATCTGTCCAATAATCGTCCACATTTTAGTATCACTTCAAAGTACCCTTAATGCATTTTTTTCAGATTTTTTAATCCATCTATTTGGGGAGATGCGTTTTTCTTTCAAATTCACATATCCTGAAAAGGAAAAGTCGGGCAAAAAAAATATAACCACAAAAAAGTTATTTTTATTCATTAACTATTTAATGCAATATGTGTTATATTTTTATTCGTATTGCAAAAACTATTTTTAGCAGAAATGATTTTTTTTTTTCGTGCGACACCATCGATTTCGCTGGCAATTTTTTTAGGGTATTTGGTGATGTAGGACAAACCTAACCGAAAAATTGGCGATGTGGAACTAGACGTATTTTCCGAGAAAATAAATACTAAAATATCAATATAATATTATTATTTGTATTTTCTTTCGCTTAGCAACTATGTCGAGTTCCACTATGCCAATTTTTTCGCAGGTTCTTCATACATCGCCGAAGACCCTGAAAAATCGTCAGCGAATACGAAGGTGTGTCGCATTGCGCGAAAAAAAATATAATTTTCATTCCTTTCTGCTAAAAGTAGCCTTTGCAATACGAACAAAAATATAACACATATCGCATTAAATAGTTAACAAATAAAGAGACCTTCATCATCGTGAAATTTTGTTTGCCCGACTTCTTACTTTTCAAGATATATAAATCCGAAAAAAATGCACATTCTAAATGGATGGATTAAAAAATCCGAAAAAATGCTCAAAGCTTACTTTCAAGTGAAACCAAAACATGGCCAATTACAAGCTAGATTGGGAGGGTAAAAAAAAAGTCGCCGAGTTGACGGATTGTTTCATATACGATCAACATTTTTTTAACTAGGCATTAGCTTTTCACTTCGTCGGGGGATACATTCTTATCGCAGATACACAGTTAAAAAATAATTTCGTAAAATCGGAATGCGAAATTTCGTAAAAATTATTTTGTCAAACAAGTGACAAACTTGTCTGTCACTTATTTTAATACACGAATCAGTCCTTTAGTTTCCTGTATTATTGACAATTTTAGTCCGTACTCTTGTTTGTAAAACTAGAAAATTAACAAATAAAAAATGTTGGAAGTTCGTTGACGATGATTTGTTGTAAAAAGTACAAATTTTGTTTACAATGTGCCAACTGATCTCAATGTAGATGCCCGAACTGGCGCTCTTTTACGGAAAGGTATCGTTTTTCGCAGTGAGCATTATGTCTATTCTGTCGCCCTCATTCTGGCAGGTGCGATGAGAATGGTCGCCAGCTTGGTTGAGTGGCCGTTATATAGGGGTGTTCGAAGCATTTTGATTCTGCTGACCGCTGCGCATGTTGGCCCTCTTCCTCCGTCTCTCTCGGCGTCACCCCATTCCCGAGGGCTACGTGGTCCGCCTTCAAACCACCCCTCTTACATCCGACGGCAAGCAAGCGTAACTGCGTTTCACTCTCTCGTGCTCTCGGCAGCATAGGCGGCGTGCTTGCACTGTCGAGACTATAGCCGCTTTGCTAGCACCGCTATTCCACACTTTAGCCCCCCCCCCCCCCCAGGCTCTCGGACAGTTCTTGGACCGTCAAACATAGACTCTCACGCAGTGAGCATTAGACGGGATCAGAATGACCCCGAGCCGACACGTCGACACCCACTTTCGTTCCTATCGATCTAGCTGATTTGGTAAGACGATCCCGATTTTTCCGTGCTCTTGCTTTCCCTCACACTGAGCGGGTGTATTTACCTAGATATATATATGGCAGACGGTATATCATACCCTATGTTCTATTTTCAACAAATAAAAGACGTTCGTCGATTACTCAGTTTCATTTTTTTACCCGCTTCTAAAATCATTATTTTAAATAAATTTATTTGGCGAAATGTCGAAAAAAATGTTGATAGGGTAAAAGTTATGAATGTGGCCTAATGCGGTAAAATGTACTGATGTGGGTCGAGTCGAATGCGGCTTTAAAAAAAAAAAAAAATCAAAAACTTCGGTCACTTGTATTAACGAGTGTGTGGAGTATGTATATAGTGATTTATTCGTACGGTAGGACCAGGGGTCCTATATATAAAATATATAGAATATATAGAATACAAACAAGACAAAATGCCTCGAGAAAACAAAAAGGAAATAACAATAATAATAATGATGATGATGACACCCAGAAAAATAATTTATTTGACGGCCATCTTTTATTTAGATTAAGTAAAATATTTACTTAATTTAAATAAATATTTATTCTAGGTATTAAACTTTACTCCTGATGAGATTTTTAAAATACCACATGAGCTTTCTTGATTTTCATAGACTACCCGAACCTCCTCCGGGTTATCCGTTCCATGAGTTTTATCTCGTCACAATAGTGGGATTTACTTAATTTCCATAAAATCTGAAATTTTTCGGGATATTAGTAGGCGAGGCATTTTATTGGCCAGCCTCTATGACTCATATTACCAAACATGTGTCATCAGGCGTTTGTAGAGGTGTTTTCGGGTACTCACTCTGGAGTCACATCACTTTGCTGAAACTACAATCAGCCGAATCGTCGTATTGTCAAAAGTCATGGGTTCAACGCACTTCGTTCGAATATTCAATGTGCCTAATCGTCATTTTTCCGAATTGTCAAATTTACGAAATTTTATTATTCCGAATATTCGGCAAAGTGATTTCAAAGTGATTTTTCTTCGCAGATCGCAGAATCTCTCCGCAGCCTTACTGCAATGTCATTTTTTTATTTGTAGGCTATAGAATTATATATCTACATACCTATTGCGATACAATTTTCCATACGTAGTTTACATCATCGTAGACCACAATGTAATAATATTCTATTCGTAGCATCTCTTCGAAGACTCTTTCCGTTACGATTTCATGTTTGCAAAATCTTTCCGACGCAACATGTCCTTCTTTATAAACTGTGAAACCCATTCTAATAGTGAATAAGTGCTTAAGGATATATGCAGTGAACTCCAAAAAGCATGGGGTTAAAAAAAATTTAATAAAAAAAAAAAAAAAACTCCCGCGAGAAAATGACTGAATGAAAAGAAGTACAAAAAAATAAATGAAAACGACTTAAAACAAAAATCTTACAAAGAGATTGAAATAATTGTGTTTCGATATTTTTTTATTCTTGCCCTGTATTTTTTGCCCATCTACATATGTTGTTACTATAATAACAATAATAATAGTAATAATAATAATAAAATGATAATATTAGCTTTTATTTTTTACTTATATAATTTATATGAATTATCATTGTTATTAATTTACTCAGTGTAGCCGGGAGACTTCTCCGGCCGTTTCACAAACGCTTTTCCATTGCACGAACCATGTTCCTGTGACACGGCCGGAGGCGTCTTCCGACTGGAGTGAGTATAATGAATAATAATTATAATCCATGTAAATTATACAAGTAAAAAAAATAAAAGATATTATTATTATCCTTACAATAGCATGGTGATAGCAGAATATATAGATGGACAAAAAAAAAAAAAAAAATACAGGGAGCTTCTGTGAAAATAATATTTTACAAGAGCGATCGAGTAGAAAACTGTCGTCGCTCAATTTCGTCGGCAGTGGTCTGCTTATAGTATAAAAATTATAATTATACGCTAGCTGTCTCGTTTTGTCGAATTAACTCCTCTGCAAAAACCCGATAAGCCCGAAAGGTATGCGGTAACAATTTATTCTGCATCTAAACAGTTATTTGATGGAAATTTAAAATGTCTAATATATTTAAACGTTTAATAAGTTCATATCGGTAACGAAGCTGACCTCACTTTAGAACGTTCTGAATTCATATGCAACACGGCGTTGGTGTTGATAAGATATTTTTTTAATATTTGTTAAGTTTATAACGTTTTATAATTGAAACATTTCGTGTTTATTTAACACGTAAATACATTAAATTTGTTAACTAGCTTGAACTACATGTTGGATCCATTCAGTAGACTTTAGGGAAAACGATCAGCATTCTCTTCTCTTGGAATGGAGTAAATGACGTGGTCCGAACTGACATAGTTAATAAACGCAATAAAATATATTTTTCCGGTTTTTTTCTATACGGAATGAATTGGATTTGGTGTCACTCAGGACTTCTTCACAGCAGGAGTGTCATGATCCATCGTCATCGACAAAGCATGAGGGGTTTTGATATCAACGCGAATAGACTGTAGCTCTGAGGTGAAACGCTGGTTATACTAGCAGAGAGCAGCGAGAGTCCCTGTCAATTTAGGGGACGACGTAGACAACGTAGCTCTTTTTAACCTGATCTAAATTAATTCCGATGGTCTGTTAGGAAATTGACTACTAAAGAAGCGCATTCACTCAGTGATAGCGACGATATCGTGGAGGGCTCTTCACTTAAAAACTATTAACAATCGTCTACTAATACCGCCGGAATCTCACCGCGATTTCTCTGTGATACGGTTAGAACGACATGTCTTTTGACAGTCGAGAGTTTTTAAACTCTTAATTCCATTTTTATTAATTTTTTGAGATGATCCCACTTTTCAAGATAATACGTGAGGTTATAATGCGTTTCTGTGTGACCGAAAATATTCTTATATTTAGAATTGGTCAGAGTTTAAATGTGCAGTTCGAAGAAAAAGATGTGACAAGAATGAAGATGATGGAAAAATTGCACCAATGAGATGGAAGGAGAGCGGAAAAGGATCAGCGCATGAACAAACGTTCCAGGATGACTTTCCTCAGTCGTTGTTCTTACTAAACACGCCTAGTTGTGCTATTGTAATCGCGAAGTTGGAGTCTCTTCACTCTAAAAACAAGCGTGTTGTCAAGTGTGCCAAAACAACTCACAAGACACAAATTACGTGTGTTGTGTCATCCAAATGCATTAATAAAATACATGTTGCAACAACACACTTGCACTGCATCTTTCCAGTATTTTCTGTACAATGCAGTTTTCAGTGTTTTGCTGCAGAACACGCTTATTGGAATTCAGGTTATGTGAGTTACTAGGTATACCAAACGCTTAATAACAAAAAGCACTAAGCACGAACACACTTGCATATGCGATTGAATCAACAGCAATATTGCGGATGCACATATCGCACGGTGCGATGATGGACAAGCCGGTCAATGTTTTTAAGTGTCGTATGTGCTATTTTGATTCTGCATCGGATGATCAGCTATTGAACCGCGTTGTTTGACGTCACCGATTTGACATATCAGTTTAAAGTGGCAGTGCAATGAATATAAATGTGGGGCAACGTTAACGAATTAGAAGTCTTTCAAAAGCATCATCTCGTCGAACTTAACCTAAAAGCCGCTCATATCCCTGATGTGGAGAGATACAACGATGTTAAGAGGGCAAGTAAGCCATTGCAATTACTTTGTAAGAGGCTGTAATTTATACACTTCGACATGTGTTGAGAATCAACAAACCATTGAGCACGTAAAAGGTGACTCCACGATTTATACGCGTAAAGAGTGTCGAAACAACACGCTTATTTTTAGAGTGTCGTTTCCAATATTAGCATACCACGACATTACCTTTGATGCATTGGTATCTTATTCTATCACTTGTTTCCTCAATCGCACTCAACTCAGTCCGAGGAGTAACGCGACCGTGAACCGGAAACAAAGTGAATTGCTATACAGATAGCCCATCAAAAATGCCTGCGCTTCTCCCAGTGCTTCGGTGTATCATTGGATTTCTACTTTTACCTTTATTTCCAGACGTCAACCACATCTCCGTTCACTTTACTTACTCAGCCCTCTTTGTCGTGCTTCCGTTCCTTCGCTTGCTTTTTTTTTTTTTTTGTCAAATACTTTCTCGGTGTGTTTCTCTCCGTCCGTCTGGAATCTATGTTTAATTCGTGAACCCTCCTTGCTACAGAAGAATGGTAAACGAAAAGAAGCGGATCGAGGAATAACTTTCACCCTTCTTTCCTCAACGTGTACGACGACTCCGTCGCGTCGTGTACTTACAGCCTCTTTGAAATGCCGCACGGTCGATGGCTCACCCGAATGGAGCTATTGATTTGAAGCACCAACCGTATACCTTCCTCCCTCAGCTCTATCAATTTCCGCGACTCAGCGAAGCACAGCACGAACGTGAGCGTACAAGGGGAAGAAGAGACGTGTTATCAATTTTCAACCTGGCCGAACTTCACATAACTACCTAAACTTTTTGAAACACGTCTTCCGAGTTTATCGATGGAAGAATTATAGGATTCTCGAGATTCGCATATCAGATTTGCACCACTATGTTATGTTATATCGGACGGAATCTATTTCATTATGTCAAGAGACGTGGTAGCATCTCAACAGTAGGTACTTACAAAGATACTTATTTTAAAGAGAGCGTTTTAAAAAATTAAAAAAAAATAGTCTGACATTATTAAAATATGCTGCAAGTTTTATTAAAAGTAAAATTAGTTACAGCAAGTGAAAAGTCCTTCGAATTTCACAGAGTTTTTGCACTTTTCAGGAAAAGTCAAAGATCTTTCTGAATCTAAATATTTCTGATTATTTTGAAAATCTTCGATTTTCCCTGTCGTTTTCTTTTAACCTTTGTTATTTTTCTCTGGCTATTAATTTTCTATATTTACGAACATTTATCTGGCAAACTCACATTTTTGCTGCAGTACCGCGTATAACACAATGAGTAGATCTTAAACAGAACTCGTAAGTTCTCTGAAATTCTCTAAACCCACATCATCCAACAAAAGCCGAACTTTTCGGATAAAAAAATCGTATTTTCTCTGAAAAAGTCTACTATTAGAACGAGTAGCAGAATGAGTAGATCTTAGAGACAACTCATATTTTCTTTTAACGTACTTCACTCGATGCTACTACAAATGTGCGCGGGTCTACACCAGGAGTGCAGTGCGACGTCACTGCACGCGCCGAATCGCGGTGAGGGTGCAGCGCGGGCCAATGAGCACACGAGCCGACGGATACATAAACCCGCTCGTGCGCTATTGAGGGGAATTCCATGGAGATTTGCGGATCGAACGAAAACGGGCAATCGGTGGGCCAGTGTTGCCATAACGATCTCAAGAGCCCAACCTACGGCCAATATTCGAACAAGTATTGGTTTGCCAATCATTGGTTTGTCGATTTGAGGCCAATGTTCGGCCGAGCATTAGCCAATGCAATGCTCGGGTAAGCATAGGCCAACCCTCGGCCAATTTTCGACCAAGTATTGGTTTGCCAATCATTGGTTTGTCGATTTGAGGCCAATGTTCAACCGGGAATTAGCCAATTCAATGCTTGGATGAGCATAGGCCAACCTTCGGCCAGTGTTCGGCCAAGTATTCGTTCGCCAATTGTTGTTTTGTCGATTTGAGGCCAATGTTCGGTCGAGTATGAGTCAGCAACCATTGGTCGACCTTTTACCGAGGAAGTAACGAAACAGAGAGAGGGAGCTTGTACGTCGAAGTGGTTGGCGTGGGTGAGAAAAAGATACTCGCGGTACGCGGATTTAGCGTTCACGGTTGGCGATATTCGGTCGCGAATCTGCGGAGTAGCGATGAGTCCCCGTTGAATCTCGGCCCGCGTAGTTGGTGTTCGCGGTTTGCGAAGTTAGGCCGCGAATACGTGAATGGGACCTGCGTCCTCGCAGAATCGTGAATAAGGGTTGATTCCCTGTCGACTTGTGGTGAGCGGACAAGGTTTTCGCTGTTGGCGAGGTTCGACCGTGAAGATCCGGCCAGAGGGGTGAGTCCCCGTTTAATCGAGGTACGCGGATTCTAGCGTTCGCGGATGGTTAGGTGCGTCCGCGAACACTGGAGAGCCGCGGAAACGCGAAAACGGGTGAAGCTCGTCTTTATCAGGGAGCCGCGTAAACGCTAAGGCGGGTGAAGCCCGTCTTTATTAGGGAACCGCAGAATCGTGAAGCCACGTGAAGCCCGTTATTATCGCGGCATGGGATTCCCGTGCCTTCGACTATCACGAAATCGCGCGAATGTAAGTCCCGGAGAAGGGGGAGGGGGGAAGGGTTACACGCACTTCGAGTGCTACTACCCAAGCTCGCTTGGCCGGCGGTGCCGGCTGGGTAAATAGACTAGCGCGGACCATGGAGAGGGTCCCTCGTGCAGGATGCTGGTGGAGACAACGGCGAGAAGTGTTGGTGCCCAAGTGGTGGGCTACACATGCGTTCGGTGCCACTACCCAAGTAAATAAACCCGCGCGGACCCTAGAGAGGGTCCCTCGTATAGGATGCACGGAGGTACTGGTGGAGACAACAGCATGAAGTCGGATGCCGGAGGATGGAGTACAAATGAGAGGTTAGACAAGTTTCAATGCTTAAAATTGACGGTTCATTAAACCAGCAGAGCTCAGTTCCCAACGCTGAGAGCGGCGTGACCCGTACAGACTGCTCGGTGCAGCCGCCTTATATAGGGGGTCTGCACTGATCGCCGAGCCAATGGCGTGAGAACCGGAGTGGGGGACCAATGCGGTGCGGTCGTCCGCCGGAGCCCGGGGTCCCGGCTGGAGCACCAATGAAAGTTAACCGGCTGTAAGAGCTCGGTGTCCAACTGGCGAATCAATCCCGTCTGGCCCCGGCTCATCGTTCGATGCGGGTCCGTCACGTTCTCCATTATAAATCGAGTAAGATGTTTAACTGAGTGTGTCCATGGCTTGGATCAGGGTTAAGACGCGGAAGTGGCGTACAACATACCGATATTATGTCAATATTCGGCCGAATATCGACCTGTCAATCGTCGGTTTGCCGACGTCACGCCAACATTGTGCCATCAGCCAGAAACTTTCCCCGGTAGATGGCACCAACCCAAATTATTTCTCGCGGTCGAAAGTGTACCTGAGCGTCAACGTCGCCGTTGGCTTAGTGGAACAACTGTTATTTAATACTGAGCCGCGATCAATCATAGCACATGAGAAACCTGGAGTCCTCTCTATTGTCGCCTCTACGTCATTGTACGCTGCTGAAATCGAGACAGTAGAATACACATGTGAGCTAGAAAAGATTAAAGTTACATACTTTACCCCAATGCTCGGCTTGGTCTAGAAATAGACCAAACTGCGTGATTAGAGTGGAAACCGACAAATCGAAATTTCGGTTAGATATTTTCGAGAGATTTCTCAGATGGTGGTGCAGGAAAGTCGGGAGGACCAAATATCGCTTGTCTGGGAAACGTTGCGAGAAACTGGAGACGCTCCACACCAACTCTTCCAAATGCTTAAAAAATAAGTGCATATCCCAACTCATCGTTACATTAACGTGAAATAAGTTTTAACGCGTCATTGATAGGTAATGCTCGGTTCAACCAACCAATATTGCACAGACCATTATTGCAGAGGAAGAATAGGACGATACTTGATTCTCGAGGCCCAAAAATGGGCGTCGAACAGAATTGAATCTGAACCCGACTAGAGAATAGAGAGATTGGTCTCGGTCTTAGGCTCATGTTCAGACAAATTAAGAACTATGTTAAGAAATATTGACAACAGACAAATTAATTACTTTTCTTTGAGTAAACTTGTTTGGTTTCTGTAACACTGCAAACTTGAGGCTTGCGCGTAATTTGGCAGCAAACCCAAATACCTTTTAAGTTATATTTATTGACCTCGCGTCCAACAATGGAAATCGCTGAAGTTGAGAATGAGGAGTGAAAAACCGGTAGAACATGCAAGGAAATCCGAAAAATAAGGGGCGCTGGGTCGTACGCGTGGGGGGTGGTTACGCTCTCGTCACGTTCTATAGGCTTCCAACGCGTACCTAGAGCCAACATTGCTCGTATACGTATCTATATGCCCAAACTATACCAGATGCCGTTCCCGAGGGGGTACGTCCTCTATCTCACCCGGCCCCTTTCGCTGCTCAGGTGCCTCTCGTGTAGCCCGAGCATGACACGCTCTATTATGCAGTGCACGAACGTAACGCGTTTCGCGTTTCCATGTACTAACGTACGCACTATACGTTGCTGTGGATGCCTACACAGCCACGATCGCTGTCCTCATATTTATACTGTTCGTGCCAGATATGAAGAGACTCGGTAGCAGCTCGACGCTAAGGACTTTAAAAAGAAAAAAAAATGGCGTTGCTACTGTACAAGATTCCGCCAGTATGCAGAAAATAAAGTCCCCTTACAAGGGACCCGTTTACGAATGCCCCGTTATGATGTTCTGGTCATCTTCGTTTCATTATAATTCAGTTAAGGTTCCGGTAAGTTCAGGCACTTTTTTCTAACAGAGGTACAGGCGTTCATCGTGTTCTGGTTTGGTGGTGTATAAAAGTCAAATACTATATTTGTTTACAGGAATTGTGGTCTAAAATTCAGAGAGACGCTCACAATACTGTACGAAAGTACCAACGAGTAAAAACAACTATGAGGATCAGAAGCAAGACTTAACATACAATGTATTGCATTACATACACTGTAACTGTACGGGCGGTTCACTTGCAACAATCAATCAATTGTGGCCTTTCCGTCCCTCCTGATTTTTGGTCATGCTCTGGGCCCGAAATAACGAGTATTACCTACTCGTTAGGGATTTGTGTGAATATAAATCTTATATTCGAGATCTTTCACTCGTTATTCTTGTGTTACATTAGTTGTTGTGTGAATTTGGGTCGTGTGTGCTGTATTCTTCGTTTATCATTTCGGATATTGCAGCTTTGACAGATCCAAGTGTGGATCTCCGATCAATAGTGTAGGTCAGTAACGTTCGGTGTTTAGTTTTCGCGCCCGGGGTGTGGGACGTCTTGTGCGTTGGTGCAGTACGTTGGTGTGTGAGACCACGGCCCGTTCGTGCCTCGTCGCGGTGACGATGCTTGTGCGTCGTTGCTCGCGTATCGAGAGGTGCGTTCCTTCTCGATCCCCGTGAGATGGTTGGCTCGATCCTCGATCGATGGTGGCGGTGATGTCCAGGCTCTTCGGGATGCTGCAACTCGAGTAGTCTTCCGTTGATGGTATTGGAGAATAGACTGCTTTCGGTGGCGTGCGGCCGGGCTTTTATACCCGTCCGTGTGCACGCTACGACTCACTCGCTGCGCATGCGACGTAACGCATCTAGCGCAGCGCCCTCACCGCAGCGCCGCTCTTTCGCGCCAATTGCGCTTTGCGCGCTGCAGTTGCATCGGTACTCGCGTCTGGTTTCGAGGCGTTGAAAACGAGAGGGGGTAGAAACCCGAACCGCCGCAACACATAACTTCATTCAGAGGGCAACTAGCTTGGCAAGTACGTTCGAATGTCATTGATGAACACTTAGCAATGCGGTGAGAATTAGAAGAGGTTGAAGTGAAGACGAACAGAGAAATCTGACGAGTGGCGAATGTCGGAAGTCGTAGTCACTATCGAAATCAGGGATTATTGAGTATCGCTAGCTAGTTTACCCCAAGGATAAATAAAGAAACATAACATGTCTAGTATCCAGAAAAGGTGTCAGTTTTACCAATTGACAGTTTTGCGATTACTCGTCAATGCTGCTGCAGACGCTGGGCAGAGAGAAACGGAAAGAGAGTTTCACTTACACACGGATAGTGGATGTGCGCTCATACCGCGACAAGAATTTCTTCGCGATGAATCTTGAACATTCACGGTATGTTCAAGATTACGGGATGCACGGCATTATGGAAGATTTATTATCAAATATGTTGGAACTACGGTTCAGCCTTGGAATGCAAATAGACTGAAATTACTACATCAAAAGAAAGGATGCAGCAAGTATATTTGTCTTTTTTTCTGGTTGTTTATTAACCCTAGAACTCATGTACGGGGTACAAAAGTAATCCAGACGATATTCAAACTGCACTCGTAAAGGCCTTGGGACCTCCACGATAATTTAGTTCCGTGATCTGAGGATGTGCGAACGCCGGTAGTAGCTTTAGTTACTCGCTGGCTGTCGCACATGACGCTAATGTAAGCCTTTTGGGGTTCTAAAGTACCCCAGTCAGGAGTTTCCGTTAATGTTTTATGTAAGAAAGTGATTTTTGTTTGTTAAAACTGACGAAAATAAGTTACTATTATATCATTTGGACGTATATAGTCGGCATTTGATTTTTTTAATTGGAGTATAATTTTTTATAATTGCTAAAATTTTTATAATTTAATAATTTTATCAATTTTATAATAATAATAATCATCATCATCTTTGAAGGCCTAGAATGTTTCAAGAAAAATAAATGTTAAAACCCATGCAAAACGAATTTAGTTTGCGTGTTCATTGACTTTTCCCTATTTTCAAATGTCCAAGTAAATAGACTTTTTGTACGGAATACAATGGGACTTTTTTTTCCTAATAGCCTGATGTGTCCCCTGTAAAATGGCATTTGAGATTTGAAAATCGGACCATTTTGAAAAAACTCCTATCTATTTCACAAAAAGTGCGGTTTTTTCCTATTTTCGTTACGTTTTGGGCTTTAAGGGTGATTCTCACCCCCTAAACTTTAATAAAATCAAATTTGCCGGATACCATCCTCTTCCTTATGAAAAAACGAAGAGATCCATATACGGCAAAACCCATTGACTGCTCATAGAACCCTTGTACGTTGAAGAAACGCGCGGGGTACATATATACCCCAGTTATGAGTTAGAAGGTAGAAACAAATGATACACGAATTCTAGGCTTAAGACTAAATTTCGTAGTGTAGTTTCATAATATAAAATTGATTCCGTAAGGCATAGGGGAGAGCGGGGCAAAATGGGACGGTGGGGAAAAACGGCATAACGGGTCAAAACGGGATAAGTGGTAAAAGGGCAATTTTCCAATAACTTTTGGATGGTGGCTGTGGTGGTGAGTGGGGCAAAACAGTCTTGAAAATCCGGATGTACAGTTAGGTCACAGTAAGTCATCCAAAAATTGTTGGAAAATTGAGTTTTGCCATCACTGTCCCGTTTTGCCCCAGTTACCCCATTTTGCCCCGCTCTCCCCTATAATAACTCCGGTTGATAATGAAAGGAGACCACGAACGGAAAAGTTTCGAAAAAAGTCTACATTGTATTAAAAGAAGGTTAAGGGGAATTTGGGTTTAATAGAGGACGTATTTATCTTGCTCCGTTCCACCGCGAATCGCGACTACGTCGATTTTTGATCATACAAGCGTGGTCCACCACTCGGAGGCCACTCTTCTCCTCGCGCCCCATCGAACTTTGAACTTTCTCACAACCGGAATGCAAATTGTCAAGGGAACTTAACTTAGATGAGGCTGCACCGCTGCATAAAAAGAGCGAGGGGAAAGAAGCGGCGGGAGTTGGCCAAGGGATGATTCCCGCAAAGTTTCAAACTGTCTAATGTAACGTCCGTCTGCTTGGCGAGTCTAATTGCTCGTTAGAATGAAAGTGAGAGAGATACAGAGAAAACTTTCCGCAGCAAAAAAAAAAAGCGACACTGAGAAGGATCGCAGGTCCGAAGTTGGTAATTTCTGCCGCTGACCCTTTTCGTGATTCGATACGTGACTTACATCGAGCGAAGAAAGAATTTAATAAAATTGTCATTCCGATACATTAAGAAATATCATTGTAGGTAATCGCCATTATGGAGTTGTCCTAGGATTTTCTCACTCGCTTTGCATATCTTGCGACGAATTGATTGAGGGGTGGACATTTTTAAGACGGTCTCGAGCTTTAGATGATAGAATTTTCTTCTCGTCTCCACTCAAGCGCATCTCCGTTCTATTCGCGGATCCGATCGAAACTGTTTATAATTTTATAGGATCGTCGTTACGTCCTCGTTCGACAGTTCAACAGTTTCCCGCTCGCTTTCTCTCATTTTCTCGCTCCCATCATTGATGCGAAAACTGACATATTCGTTACGGTATTTATTGCACTGTAAACAAATTTTGTTGGATAATTAATTAAGAGTATTGGAAGCTTTTTTACACAAACTATTTCTGAAGTTTCAAACACATGTTCGCTGCGATTTTACGGTAAAATTTGTATATTTAATGAACATTTTTGTTAATTTCAGTCAAAAGCTTTGTAATTTTGATATTTGGTATTTTAATTTTACAGTACATTGATGTTCAATTAATGTGATCAATGCAAGAAAATTTCAAGTTCCGGTACATTAAATCTAGAATTTATTTTTACAGTGTAAGTGTGCTGAGAATTTGAGAACTTTTGATTCACAGAAGTTAAAGTTATAGCACTGTGGGGAGAAATAAATGATTTGACCAAAAAAGTGTTTGTGAGACATTTTGAAATGAATTTCTACTTCTTGTGGACATTCCTATCCCAATATATGGTTCGGATTTATCAACAAAGTTTGATAAATAACTTGTGTAAAATTGTTAATATAAAATAATTCTTAAAATTACAAATCATTATTAATATAACCGGGAAAATTATCTATAAATTAAAGATACATATTTTTATTATCAGGAGTATAGTAAAAAAATTAAGGGAATTGGAAAGGGATTAAGAAAATTAAGTCTAAATTATTCAAAATTAATATTTAAGGTTTTTCGGTTTCTTAAAATAAGGTAAAATAAATGATTATTAAAAACGAGGAATCTACAGGGCACGTTAAAACAACTTCAATTCATGAGGATGTTGACTTTCGTTAGAAATAAGGTAGACATTTTATTCGAATTCCTAAATGATTGCCATTTAAAATGAGATTCATCATATCAATGTAATTACCAAGAAAATTATTGTAAACATTAAGGCCGTAAAATTATTTAAGGTAGCTATGTCGCTTCGCGCTCATTTCGCACAAGTTCGAGAAAAATTAGAGAAAATTGCAAGTACTTCTCGACCGTCTAAAAATCTGAAAAAATTCATGCATATCAAAGGTACTGAAAAGATTAATTTCGCATAATAATAATTTCAAAATGTTACTAACAAATTAATCAAAAAATTAATTGTTTAACAAATTATCGGGCAAACCAACTTTTTTCTTTAATGAAAATGATTCGTTCATTTTTCTGAATGCGTATGAATTTTTTCGGATTTTTCGGTCAACTTTGATTTTTATTCTTTTTCACACATTTTTTCCATTAAAAAAATCCAAGTTGACTGAAAAATCTGAAAAAATACATACGTATTCAAAAAAATGAACGAATCATTTTCATAAAAAAAAAGTTATATTGCCGGATAATTTGTTAAACAATAAATTTTTTGATTCATTTGTTAATAACATTTTGGAATTATTATTATGCACAATTGATCATTTCAGTACCTTCAGTATGCATGAATTTTTTCAGAATTTTATACCATCGAGAAGTACATGGAATTTTCTCTTATTTTCTCTCGAACTTATGCGAAATGAGCACGAAGCGACATAGCTACCTTAAATAATCGACAGAAGCCAATGCAACCGATCAATAATTACCGCAGACGGGGGCAGCCGACGAAACCGACGAGTTGAAGATGATGCGCTCCCGGATCGAAACGATAAAAGAAGCTTCTGCGAGGGTGGAACGTCACTACCACTATTCTACTTATCATCCGGAACGTCAATCTTATTACTCAACCGAAGTCTTGATACAATTATAACTTAGAAAATTGAAATTGTAACGAGTTTTAAATAAATACATATCTTGAATATAATTATGTTTATACTGTATCCATTAAAAAATCTGAAAAAATTCATACCTATTCAGAAAAATAAACGAATCATTTCCATTGAACAAAGTTAGGTTCCTGGAAGATTGTTTGAACAATTTTGTATATCATCAATTTGTTAATAACATTTTGAAATTATTATTTTTATGCAAAATTATTATTCTCACTACATTTGATATGCTTGATTTCTTTCGAGATTTTATACCATCGAGAAGTGTTCGCCATTCCCTCTCATTTCTCCGAAACTTGAGCGAAGTCAACATTACTCGTAAGGATCACCTTAATGCGAAATGCCATGTGAAAGATGTACCACGTGACACATGAGTGCAAGAGAGATAGATGCATTTTTCGAATCAATGCCATTTAAAATCGATTGGCGTTTCGGATAAAAGGAGAAAGCATCATCGAAAGCGGTATTAAATTATGCATCCGCTAATGCTTTGCTTTTTCCCGAAAAGTCTACGGTCTCTGAATCGCATACGTTACAGATTGTGGTTACCGACTGAGTCGTTTCACCTCGTCTTAAGGGGATGTGGCACAGACTCAGTCGGTAACACATAGCCTTTCATATTTTCTCCAAAACGATTGATAGGTCGAGCAAAAGCAAATTAGGTTTTCATACCTATATCTATTGCCTACAAAAACCTAATTTGATTTTGGTCGAAGCATCAACCATCATGGAGAAAATAGGGAAAGCGATTTGTTACCATCAGAGCATTGTTACATGTGTGTCACATGCCTTTAAGGTAGCTATGTCGATACGCCAGAGTCATAGACATCAGCGTCTATATGACATAAAACATTAATTGTACATGGTACTTTGTCTGCATCAATAATATCAAAAAATAATGGAGTGTCTATGAAAATGTTTGCAATTAGATTGAACCGATAATTTGTAGGCAGATTATTTGTTTAGTCTTGATTTGACTTCATTTTTACGACAGGTAGATAGGAAACGTCATCCGGCGCGAGACCGAGCACTTTGATCGCAGTTCCATTCAACATTAGTCCGGTGACTTCACGTTTTTTTCTTGCGCATGAATTCCTGATTGATTCGCGAGTCCGCAGTAAATCATATTTTTTTCTCTATCTTTGATCTAAGTATGTTAATTCTCGATTTGAAGATCAATTTCGCTAGATCTTCCGTAAGCTCCGTGTAAAAAGACCGATTTTCAATATCAAATTATTCACTCAAATGGTCGGTAAGAGCCTTCGAAATTTTGTACGAGTAAAATTTGATAGTTAAATTACGACATGTAAAAAATGCATGCACATTACTTTGGATTGCCTTCGCGACGTAGCTACCTTAAGTACCCTGATCGTAAAACCTCGAATAAAAAAAAAAGAAAAAAAAAACTAGTTTCTACCACAAGGAAGCAGAAATGAATACAAGTAGAAAATATAACTCGTTGAAAGTCGTGCCTGCTCCTCGGATAATTGCGTTACTCTCAATGCTGTAATACATTTCATCGAGTGACGAAAATGTACAATTCCCAAAGTTCGTTGGGATGCTTGGAGCAGCGTGAGAGTATAATCGAATTTTCTCCGCGTTCGACGTTCCGTCGAATCTCTGTATCTATCGTTTATTAATGAGGTGACGGTGAGCGCATACGCGGAGTCTAGGGAGCATGAACGAGGGCGGGCTGCGGGTGTCGTGAGTGGAGGACCGCCGGCTACGAAATAATTGGCTTAACTGTCGGCGACGAACCCCGCGTAGAAAAGCCTACGTGGAAACAGCGGTCGCGATAGACCGCAAGAGGGAAGAGACGCTTCTCACCGGCTATAGTCATATTATGCGTACTGCATGCATGACTGCGTTCTACAAGGGAACGTCTCAAGACAGTGAGAAGCGATAATTCTGTGGCGTCCCGCTGGTAAGACAGTCAAACACGGTGAATCGCGCTCTGAATCTTGAGTACACGAGACGGACTTGCTTTAAGAAGCTGTATCTGCAACGACGACGACAACGAACGCTACTGCGGCTTCGACAGCCACCGTCGTCCTATTGTGGCGCGAAAGTACCGACAGTTGTAACACAGTACAATAGGTTTATACTAATATTATTAGTTTTTCACGACTTATGCGATGTAACAGTGAACTTGGAATTTGCGCTCTCGTGAGTAATTCTAATCAGCTTAAATTCGCGATTCCATACACGCAAGAATTGCGACATGGTTCCATGATTCCTCCGCTGTTTGGAAGAGAGCGTGTAAGAGAAAATCACACCCAAAGAGCATTGTTGCAGTGTAAGAGAAAATTACACCCAAACAGCATTGTCGCATACTCGTAGGAAGGAAATTGTTTCTCGTTGGAACGAAAACTTGCGCACATGAGGAACTGGTTTCAGCAGTTTGCGATTCTTTAATAGTGTTTGTAAAGGTACAGATCGTGCCTGCTCGGCTGTTTTATGGTCGTAGACGTGGCCCGTACCTGGACGCTCGGAAGACATGCCGAGCAATATACCGACCCATTCAATTTGCGCAGGTGCTCCCCTTCGCGTTTTCAATATTCGGAACGCGAAGCCGTTCTGCCAGCACTGTTCGTACCCTATTGCCGGAGGGTTGCAAATCGAATATTATAATGGACTGCTCGCAGCTGGGCATTTCCACAAACTTCTTAGTGACTATGTAGTTGACGCAGGAAAGAGGCAACGATTCGAAGAAGGGGATGTTTTCAGGAAACGGCATGCATGCATGCGCTCTAAAAACAAGCGTGTTGTCAAGTGCGTTGAAACAACTCACAAGACACATATTACATGTATTGCACCAACCAAATGCATTAATAAAATACGTGTAAGTCGCCTTGCGTGTTGAAAAAACAGGCTTGCATTGCGTCTTTCCTGTATTCCCTGTTCAACACACTCTTTCTTGTTTTGCTACAGAACACGCTTATCGGGATACACGTTATGTGTGTCGTTTCGTCGCGTTTATGGCCGAACAACTCACTTGGTGTACAAGCACATAAAAGTGTACTACAAAAAACGCAATGACACGACGAAGGGAATGTTTTCAGGAAACGGCGTGCGTGCATGCGTTCTAAAAACAAACGTGTTGTGAAGTGTGTTTAAACAACTCACAAAATATATTACATTTGTTGCGCCAACCAGATGCATTAATAAAATAAAATATGCATTAATAAAATACGATTAATTAATAAAATGCGTGTTGAAACAACACGCTTGCATTGCATCTTTCCTGTATTCCTTGTTCATCGCACTTTTTCTTTTTTTGCTACAGAACATGCTTATTGGGATACACGTGTTGTTTCAACGCGGTTAAGGTCGAACAACTCACTTGGTGTGCAGGTCCACACTAGGTGTACTACACACTTCATAAAAGAAAACACTAGGAATAGAACACATTTGCATATGCGTTTAAATCAATCGCTACATGACGGATCTGTGTATTACAACACAATCGTGGACAGAACGACCAACATTTTCAAGTGTCCTAGGGGTATTTTGAAGCTTCGTCTAACAATCAACTATTGAAACACGTTGTTCGACTGCAGATATTCCCAATGTGGAGAGATATGGCGAGGTTGAGATACAAGGTAAATCATTGTAATTAATTTGTAAGAAAGTGTAACGAGCGATCACGCATTTGACGAATGAAGATTTTTTTTTTTTGTAATGTAGATACACTTTAACGTGCGGCAATGCGTTACAAGCGTGTTGAAAAAATGCACGTAAACCGTGTAAAATTTACACTTTGACATGTGTTGAGAATCACCGCACCATGAAGCATCTAAAAAGTGACTACACGATTTACACGATTTACACGCGTGTTGAAACGACACGCTTGTTTTTAGAGTGTGCGTGCATGTGCAAAAGGTCAAGGGGTGACCTTTTCACCTTTGTCGTAAAGGAAAAACGTCAGCTTCTTAAAAAGCAAACCTCTGCCCGTTCGATGAATCTGACCCACCCCGAAGGCTGAGATATTCTAAGTCTCCTTAGAGAATGGGAAGGGGCGTTGAGGAGTGAAGGTGGCTGGATCGATGTGCTACCCCGTTTTTGCGTTTTCTTTTGCTCCGTTATCGTTTTGTATCAGGCTTTCTCGCTATAGCCGACGTCACGAGGTCAAGCAACCGCACCAGTTAAGAAGCTCTCGCAATCCCTTTGGGTTACGTAACGTTTTTTTTTTTTCGTTACGGTCAGCACGCTCGGCTCCGGTGGTGTGCGCTTCGAGGATAAGAGATGCCCGGCGGGGACAAGCATCTGACAGAGATTTCCTTGCGGAAGTGCGGGTGCGATAACGGCGCCTCAAGGAGTTGTGCAACGCGCTGAAGAACAGACGGAGGGTTTTGTTTGCCGGGCAAAGGGGTGGAACCCCTTTACACCGTGTCATATTGAGAGAAGGGCCCTTGTGCACCTAGAAAAATTACTTATTTGACGGTCGCCTCGTAAACAAATATGTATTTAATTTAAATGAATGCTTATGAATTGTTAATTGAATTAAATAAATATGTATTTGAAGTAAATAAATATTTATATGAACTAAATAAATATTTATATGAATTAAATAAACATTGATTTGAATTGAATAAATATTTATTTGCGGGTCACCCTTGAAATAAATTATTTTTCTTTTATGTAGTCGCGGTTGCATCACAGGAGTCTCGATGACTTACCGCGCTTCGTATTGCGCTATCGGTATCGATTCGGCTTAAAGGTGGTCGAATCTAAGCAAATAATAGTACTCAAATTAATAAATAAGACAGCTAATGTGCCAAAGATAAATGTCTCATTAATTTCATCCGTTTTCTTGTAATCCACAATAAAAAGAATAGCTGGCTAAAGTGCGGCTAATTTTACAACCAAACCATCTTAGCTGGCCAAACTATAATGTCCATTAGTCGGATACGATTTTTTAGCCGGTCAAGACGGCGCAATTGTACAACCCTAATCTAAAACATTTGACGGATGTGATTATTGTCTTTCTGTAGTTCATGTAGACAACATAAAATACACCAAGACAAGTTATGCGCTATCTCTCTATGCTTCTCTAGACCTAATCTAATACCATTATTACTATGGCCATATCACTCGTTGCCGTGCAGAAATTTAGTCAGGGATTTTGTCTGGGCCCTTCCAGACTTCCCGACTTTTTACGGGGCCTAAATGGAAAACTAACCAGTGCCCGACTAGGCTTGTCACACTTCGAAGTCCTTATAAATTTCCTTGTTGGGCCCCATGAAGGCTTCCTCATTAAGTCCCTACTAAATTAGTACATAAATTATATACAAAAATATTTATTTGCCGATCTTTCTGGGATAGTTACGGATTGTTCATTAGAGATTTTTACTTATCGAAGATAGTAGTCAATTTAGATTGCCGAAAAACACACATTGTAAATTATTTTGCTGTTGGCGGGTTTCGAACCTGGATCCCTGTGGTTTCTGCTCTGCGCCTTAGCTCACTCGGCTGTTCTCATCTTAATAAAGTTCTTTTTTATTGTCTATTTGAAGATAAAGAAGGTGTTGTGGCTACATTTATATGAATGCGATAAAAATGATTGAAATAGAACTATTTATTCGAGAACAGTTAAACAAATTTTTTGTTATCGACATTGTGCCTTTTGTTAATAACATTTAATTATCAATCGAATACAACATTTGTGGATATTGTGCACTGAGCACTATTAATAAACGAATAAGGTTGAAAAATTGTTTATCGATATATGATTAACGATTGTTAATTAACAATTAATTAACAATCGCTAATGAACAATTCGATAGTTGGTATGACCGAATATTAAAAAGTTACCAGCATCGATGACCCTTGACGAATTAAATAACAATTGCACAATAATGTGTATACGTTTAAACAAATTGTTAACTGCATTTTTCGCAGGGTCGTCATAAATACATACGAATATAAAAAATTCCATGAAAATAATTCATTCAATTTCTGATTTATTAATGTCATTGTTAATATTTTTCCTAATAAATGATTTATGTATTATGTTTAATAAGAGTCCAGCACTAAGTTTCTAATTTTCAATTCCTATTATGGAATCCCCAGCAAACCTAAATAGGGCCTCTGTTGAGGTCCTCACTGTAGATTGTTCGATTGAAGCTTGGTTTTCCTTTAAAGGATCCAGCAAGGCGACATATGGGTGCCCTTCGATGGTTTCCTTGACTATCCCTTATCATTCTATTGTGGACTCCTATATTGGGCCCTGTAGGGTTCCTAGTTTGGAGTCCCAATTATGAATTCCACGGGTATGCCTGTAATGGTACCCCGGGAAAAAATGATCATATCTGATCATATATGTGCATATCTGTATCAGATATGGATCTTATCTGATCATACATGTCCATATCTGTAACAGATATGAACATATATACCGATACCCGATAAGGTCGTCTTTCATATATGGTAAGATATGATCATGTATGATCAGATATGTTCAGATATGAATTCATATCTGATCATATCTGAACATATCTACTCATGCAAGATTGTACGTGAGCCATATCTGATTATATATTATCGCGTTGTACTTATGTGAAATTATATCTGATCATATATGAACATATCTGATCAGATAGTAATCATCCCTGATCATATCTAATCATATAATAATCATACCTGATCATGTCTGATCATGTCTGATCATGTCTGATCATGTCTGATCATGTCTGATCATGTCTGATCATGTCTGATCATGTCTGATCATGTCTGATCATGTCTGATCATGTCTGATCATGTCTGATCATGTCTGATCATGTCTGATCATGCCTGATCATATCTGATCATGCCTGATCATATCTGATCATATTTGATCATGTTATAATCATATCTGAACATATATACTATCTGGTGTCAAATTTGAACAAGTTTATTTTCGTATCCTCTCGAATGATGTGTATCGATAAAGGTAAGACATTTACATTTTCTACGCATTATGCGTGCAACATAACGAATAATGGTATGGTTGAAGTAAAAATCGTTTATTACCGTCTGAAAAGAAAAATATTCAAAGTTCAATTGTCCTTCAGACGTCACTGATATACCTTGTTATTTGGATAGTTTGTCACGAAAGTTCCCGTGACCGAGTCGTAAGTGACTTGGTATAACACGCTGTAGTTCTGGGTTCGATTCCCGTTTACTGATCTTAATCAAAAATTTATTTTATTGTTTTTTTTCCTTTTATTTCACACATTCCATTACAAATGTGGGTTCCCCTCTGAAACATGTTGTTTAATGGGAAAACCCATAATTAAAATCGAGTTTTAACAATTTTTTCGCCAAAATCTCGTGTCAGATATGATCATATCTGATCAGATTTGTTTATTCATGGTCGCCAAAATAATGTTTTTTTAGATGTGACCATACCTGATCAGATCTGTTCAAGTACGATCAGATATGTTCATATATGATCAGATCTCGCCATTTCTCTGCTCTGATCACATATGATCAATCAAATCTCATCCATATATGACCATGTATGATCATTTTTTCCCGGGCCTATAGTTTATCTCGGCCGCCCAACTAAATTTCTGCACGGCTAGTGTCCGGATGATATGAGCGATTGCAAATATTTATTTACAGACCTGCAGTTAAATCAAGTCTCGAAAATATCGAAAGTTGTGAGTGCGTTACATCACTTCGATGATTCTAGACTTGGGTACGGTAAAAATTTTAAGGTTTCTTTTACATTAAACCTCCAATTTTCATTGATTTAAAAACCATGCCCATATCAAATAGGGTAAGTAGACCCTATTCATTTGTCCGATTTTCCTGATCTCCTGCGTCAATCACTACGGATGACCCTGCCGATTTGGGTGAGTGTAGTAAGGTGAATTAATTTCGCTCTCGCTAGAATACCGTCGTCGCGTTGACAATTGTTCGCTCAGCAGTCTTGACTTCGCTATCGTTGCCACGTTCTTTTCGCCCGCGTGCGGCGTTACCGGTGTACTTTCATTTCGCCTTCGATTCGCTTCACATGTTCTCGCGGCTTCTTCTGCCGATAATTTGATTCTGTCGCATTCTCGCGGCTTCGAGCTCTCACCCCGATTTCGATTCAAGTTCAAGTTATTTTACCAGCCCGTTATCCCGAACCTTCTACACCAACCTACATCCTGAGCAACCCGTGCATTCCGCTACCGTTCGCCCCGCCGGTGCACTCGCCAATTAGCTCCCGTTCGATACGGTTCGTATTGGTTCTCGCTATGGTTTCGTTTTGCGTTTGGATTTTTTTTCTCTTTCACGGTTTCGCGGCTCGAGCTTACGGACAGAAAAAAAATATTCATTAAAATCGAATACATGTCGATCTTCTCATGACCTTTTTTATGATACAAGAAATGCTTACTTGCCTTGAGAAAATCCTTATTAGATTCAAATACATATTTTTGCAGGGTGGAAATAATGTTTTTTTTCAACAAATTCACCCCACCGGATATTTTTAGAGGTTTCTATATGAGATATTCCATGTGAAATCGAACGGTCAAAAACCCGACCCTCTCCAAAAAAAGTTGTTATATCACCACAATTCGTGATTATTTTCAAGCGGTTTTTGTAATTTTTTTCAGAATTTTTGGATCGAATTTTTTCGAGATATCGAAAAATTGAACTTTTTTAAAAACCCTCCATATCTTAAAAACTATTAGTCATACAAAAAAAAAGTTTAAAACATAAAAGTTGCAGTTTTCAATGAACCATTGAAAACAAAATTTTGTAGATTTTTTTTAATGCAATAAACGTCTATTTCTATGAAAAATAGACTAAAATATATTTTTTTCAGCCAATACGTCATGTTTGATTTTTCTTTAAAAATTCCAGAATATACTCTCATGTACGTAGAGTGATCTCTTATTTGTGGTTGGATGGGCGAGACGTCCGTTTGATAGCTGTGCTCCGTTTAAGATCGATTTTTCATAAAAAAAGAGAGATATCTGTTACTTCCCATTGAATTTTATAAAAATTGTGACACTATTGACAATAATGGAACTTAAAAGATCAAATAAAAAAGGGCTTGGGGCTTTTTTTTATAGAAAAAAGGGATTTTTAAAATGAAACATCGACCTTAAACGGAGCATAGCTATCAAACGGACGTCTCGCCCATTCAAACAAAAATATGAGATTAATCTACATACACGAGAGTATATTCTGGAATTTATAAAGAAAAATCAAACATGACGTATTGGCTGAAAAAAATAAAAATATTTAGTCTCTTTTTCATAGAAATGGATATTTACTGCATTCAAAAAAATTTACAAAATTTTGTTTTCAAAAGTTTATTTAAAACTGCAACTTTCATGTTTTAAATGTTTTTTTTTTTTTGTACGACTAAAAGTTTTTAAGATATGGGGGATTTTTAAACAAGTTCAATTTTTTGATATCCCAAAAAAAAAAAAAAAAATACGATTCAAAAATTCTGAAAAAAAATTACAAAAACCCCTTGTAAATAATCATGAATTGTGGTGAAATGACAACTTTTTTGGTGAGGGTCGGCTTTTTGACCGTTCGATTTCACATGGAATACCTCATATACCATTTTTAAAAAATCAACCCCTTAGAACTATGTATTTTGATCGATAAAAAAATCCTGCGAAGAGTCACTGACTGAGTTAAGTTTGAGAGGTGCCTCATTTCTTGGGTACAAGTTTCGAATGCGGCACCTCTTAGGATTTTTTTTGCTATGTATCGCCTTTCGCAAGATTCAATTTGAGATCGAAATCTGTAGTTTAAAAAGATGGGAGGAAAATTAAAAAGAAATGCCTTTTTTTGAAAGACCTTAGTAAGGAATCATACGCAACATAGACAAATCGGTTACCTCGTAACGATACGGAAGAGCCCCTAGCGTATACGCTGTAATTAGAAAAATACGGCGCCGACACTGGAGTGTAGAAAAAGCAGATTAATTCCTGAGGGAACCCTTCTAGCGGTGAAATTCCGTGACAAAGGGTTCGCACGGTACAACTGCTACGCGCATGTACGTAACAAAGTTTCGAAAAACAACAGAAACTAGAAAGTGTTTGCGAACTCAACAGAAAAACGAAAAATCTCAGTTTTATAGCGGGACGGCGAACATGCAAGAAGCTACCCTAACTAATTTATTGATCTGTTAATTTTTAGGAAAGATGCTGATTTTATCTTGACTAGATATTCGACTCAGGCTTAAGGTAGCTCCAGCGAGTGGTGTTCATTGCGCCTAAATTCGAGAAATTCAGGCAAGAATTGCAAACACTTCCCGATGTTATTAAAATCTGAAAAAAATTCATACTTATTATAGGGACTAAAAAGACCAATTGTGCATAATAATAATTTCAAAATGTTACTAACAAATTGTTGAAAAAAAATGGTTCATCGAAATATGCGGTAAATCAACTTTTTTTTTTATGATAATGATTCGTTCATTTTTCGGAATATGTATGAATTTTTTCAGATTTTTATCTTTATTGTGATTTTGCTTATTTTTTATGTGGGAAATGCACAAAAATCAAAATAAAGATAAAAATCTGAAAAAATTCATACGCATTCCGAAAAATAAACGAATCATTTTCATAAAAAAAAAAAAGTTGAGTCACCGCATATTTCGATGAACAATTATTTTTTCAATAATTTGTTGATAACATTTTGAAATTATTATTATGCAAAATTAGTCTTTTCAGTGCCTATAATAAGTATGAATTTCTGCAGATTTTTACAACATCGGGAAGTGTTTGCAACTCTTGCCCGAATTTCTCGAATTTAGGCGAAATGAACACCACTCGCTGGAGCTAACTTAAAGGGTCGTGGTATCGTATCCAAAGCTACGCCGATGATGCCTACTATGATATTGTAAGCGTATATGAGGCATTCTTTATCAACTGGGCCACTTTTTTCGGTCGACCTCTTAGATGTTTTTTTTTTTTTTCAATTTGCCAGTTTGTAGTACTACTTGAGAGGTAATTCTGTGATTTTTTTTCGATTTTTAAAGTACACCCTTCAGGATTTACGTTTTTTTTTTTAAATATCAGTATATCTCAAAAAATATTGGTCACTGACAAAAATTCGTAGGGGGACATTAACGTTTTTATTTTTTATCAACTTTCGAGTGACTTTAGTGTCATAATTTTCTCAATGCAGGAAAGACCATTGTTCGTATAAAAAAAAGTTGAAATATTTGTTTTTTTTTTCTACTAAAAACACATCTTCCATTCTGGTTCCAATTTACTGGGTAAAAATGTATTGAACAAAAGGGTCAGTAAATTCAAAATGAAACGATTAAAACATAAATCATTCAAAAACTATGAAATAATAGACGATGGAATATTATTTTCCGAGAAAGCTCGCTTCATTCCTATCCATCGATATTGGAGACTTCTTCGGTGAGACATTAATATAAAATGTTAAGCTTTATTGATTATCGAAATCAATTGTAATTATTCAATCCTTCAGCACTGTCGAGAGACGTCTTCTTTCGTGTCACAAATACACTTGGCATCAATTTGAGTACTAACTAAGACACATCTCCTGACTCAAATAAGTGATAAATTAATTGTAATTAATTTCGATAATTAATAAAGCATAATATTACATATTAGTGTCTCACTGACGTAGACACTAATATCGATGGACAGGAATATTAATTTCCACAGCGACTCTGTGGAAATTAATATTTTGTCGTTGCATATTTTACTGTTATTAAGTCATTCCTTGTTAAATAGTATTTTTTTCCTAATTGACAAACTTTTTATATCAGATTTTTGGCAGGCAATTTTTATTTTTATTTTTCATTTTACTGACTGATTGTGGCAGCCAAATGGAACGATATTTCAGATGAAAGGGTCGGTGATAGATTATATTGCTTTTCCGGCAATTTTATGAGAATCTCTGATAGGATTTGGGACAGATTTTTTTTGGATTCTGCAGCTAAACCAGGGCAGACATTTTTTCAAAAGTCCAAACTCTTCGTTTCCAATCCTTGGTAACAGACTAATCGGCTGGACTGCGATGAGTGGACCTTGGGGTGGTGAGTGGAGGTCAACTGGATGTGTAACCACTAAATCTAGGATGTATGGATCCAGTACAGTGGCCAAAAGTGAAAAAGGTCTCTATTTTATGCATAAAAATTCGTATTTTTGGGATTTAAATGGAAAATATTGGGTCGGGCATGAAATAATTGTTACATTCGTGTTCAGCGGGAAAAAATACGTCGAATATAGTTTTGAAACAAATAACAATCAAGTGAACAACGATTTTTCAATTTTTGAGCCATTTTTGGAATAGCGTCGATTTTCGTGATTCTCAAACGTCGATATCTCGGCTCCCAATGAAGCTAGGCAAAATCCGAGGTGCTCATCGTATTCTACGGGAAAAAATACACAAGATAAGGTCTTGCCCGAAGTTCTAGAAGCGTCTTATCGGGTAGTTTCAGAACGTTGAAAAACGCGAAAAATGGACTCGAAAGGGGTAGCTTTGGAATTTTTCGACGAAATTTTTTTCTTTTTTAAAAATGAACTGCCACGTATTTCGACGTACTTTTTCCCGCTGAACACGAATCCGCTGGCTTTTTTGGAGCTAAAGTAGAGTGAGATATTGAAAGTTTGGATTTTATGCATAAAAAAATCGTATTTATGGGATTCCATTGAAAATATTTGGTTGGGAGTAAAATAATTTTATGAGACAGACATTTCATTACGTTACGAAAGAGGTGCAAAGTACTTTGCACATGGTTTCCTCATTTATTACAATTTTGAGCATAGCTTCCTCAACAAGGAAGCTATGCTAAAAAGTGTACAAGTACTTTGGTCTTACTACTCAGTAACAGTACAAAGTACCGAAATGTACTTTGATACTTTAAGTACCAAATAAATACTCATGTACTTTAAGTACCGTCCAGCTCTCGCGTCAATATTCACGACAATAATGCCGAACGAAGTGACGTGACCACAATATTGGTGTATCTAATTTCATCTCGCTGCCTCAAACCGTTTCCGAATTATAGTCGTTTTAAACGATGCAAATCTGTCACCCACACAAAAACACACACATTTACACACCCACACACACATACCCAAATACACACGCACACACGCCTACATACCGACGCCAGCTAAAAATCACATTACTCGACCTTTTAGACAATAGTCTAAAAGGTCGAGTATTCTAAATACCCTGACATCAAAATGTCGATTTGTTTTTTACGAAGACATAGTTTCCCCTATGAGGAAGCAAAAAAAAAGTGGAAAATCGATACAAAAGGATGAGGCTGGTAATGTCTCGATGGGAAAGTGACGATAATTGAGGATCCAGCGTAGTGTTCACTCGGTGTGGGCTAATGAATGCCAGCCGAAGGAATAGGAGCATGAAGCGATTAGATATCGAATGCCGTTAGCCAGTATATTCCGGGAAAACGGCTGGGAGGAGGCAAGAGAAAGCAAGACGAGCTTGAGAGAGTTCGCCGCGAAGGAAGCGGAGGAGTCGACGGCTGAGGCCTGTAAAGGACGCAACGGGGGTGAGACTGAGTCAGTCTCGTAGTGCCGTCGTCAGACATTTTAATGGAAGTTTGGACTTGGTATATTTTGTCGGTCGTGGAAGAGATAGGGAGTGAGAGCATCCCGCGGAGGGCTTAAAGGTCGACTGGGGGGAGTCTTTCCTCGCGTGGACGCTGCCGGCGACGAACTACGAAGAGAAGGGCGCGAACGACAACGACGGCGACGAGCCACCGAAGTGTTCATAATGAGATGTTAATGGAGTGAGCGCAAAAAATGCAGGCGTCACGTCAGGATATCGACAGCGGGGCATTGCTCGGGAGGTTCTCTTCCCGTCTCGCGTTATAGCTACGGCCCTCTTGCTCGGGCTTTCAGTCAAGTTACGTACCGTCTCTGCTGTACGACTATAACCCGGGACCTCGAGCTATAGAGGCATGCTCGCCAGATCCCGAATTCTTCGTTGGGTTAGGCGACGTCTTTCGACGAGGAGGCGATGGAAGGGGAGGAGGGAACAACGGAAGGACGACGAGGAAGGTAAAGGAGGGGCAGAGATGTCGCTTGCACGGGGGATGTAGATAGTAGTGCCGTGACCCACCCTTGTAATCTATTTTGTCTTCCGCAGACCCTGGAAAAAGGGTAGGGTGTAATCAATTTCGCAGGAGGGCCCCCTTCCCCCCCCCCACCTTTCTTTCCGTCTGCTTTCGTATCTGTCGTCGTCCTTGTTCTTCTCATTCTCGTGAAGAAACCAACTAGCTGTTTCTCGGTTTACACTTTGAATATCTCAGGATTACGAATAGGAATTGAATCAATACAATACCGATGTATTGCGATAATTAATACACTGAGAAAAAGTGAAAGAAATTAGTTTCCAGGGGAAACGTTTATATAGGTAGTTTCTGATAATACCCGGGAAAACGATCATATATGATCATATATGTCCATATCTGTATCAGATAGGGATCTGATCGGATGATATATGATCATATGCGATCAGATATGAACATATATAAGTCCATGCACGATAAGGTCGTGTTTCCTGTATGGTAATATATTATCCCGTATGATCAGATCTGTTCAGATATGAATTCACATCTGATCATATCTGAACATAATTAATCATGCATGATCATATCTGGTCAGATCTGTCCAAGTATGGCCAGTTATGTTCATATATGATCAGATCTCGCCCATTTCTCTTATCTGATCAGACATGATCAATTAAATCTGATCCATATATGATCACGTATGATCATTTTTTCCCGAGAATAGATTCAATTCGTTAAACTATAATTATGGTTGCACCCTTATTTGATTCTCATTGTCATAACTATAAAATGTAAACGTTTCAGTTGGGAACTATTTTTAGGTAGGGTAGGGTGTAATCAATTTCGCAGGATGGCCTCGTCTTCCCCTTTCTTTCCGTCTGCTGTCGTACCTGTCGTCGTTCTTGTTCTTCTCATTCTCGTGAAGAAACCAACCAGCTGTTTCTCGGTTTACACTTTGAATATTTCAAGATTGCGAATAGGAATGGAATCAATACAATACTAATGTATTGCAATAATTAATACACTGAGAAAAAGGAAAGAAATTAGTTTCCAGGGGGATCGTGTTTACATAGGTAGTTTCTGACAGTACCCGGGAAAACGATCGTATATGATCAGATATGAACATATATAAGTCCATGCACGATAAGGTCGTGTTTCCTATATGGTAATATATGATCCTGTATGAACAGATCTGTTCAGATATGAATTTTTTAAAAATTTATTTGAAAAAACTCTTTATTTGACAAAAAGTGCAGTTTTTTTTCCAATTTTCGTTGCGTTTTGGGCTTTAAGGGTGTTTGCCACACCCTAAACTTTAATAAAATCGAATAATTCTCTGCCTTGTGAAGAGATTCGTATGCGGCAAAATCCATTTACTGCTCACAACACCCTTGTGCGTTGAAGAAACGTGTGGGATACATATGTAGCCCAGTCATGAGTTAGAAGGTAGAAAAATGATAGATGAGTTCTAGGGTTAATCTGTCTGAAGAGAATTATGTACTTTTCATGATTGGACCTTATGCTTATTAATAATACACTTAATTTTTAATTGTAGCCTATGAATGTTGACAGATCGATGTATCTGCGCGTACATCGGGCCTATTTATCGAATCGTATTTGAGGTGGAATATTGTTGCAAGTTCGCTGTGGCACGCAGAAAGAAAAGCCCGAGAAAAACTCCCAACTGACGTGTTAGTGCCGCCAGGTGCAATCGGCGGGCGACGTGGGGCCAGGCGGATCAATTTATGACTGGAGTTTTTTTTACTGCGATTTGTTTTTCCGGATCTCTTCGCTGTTGGTGTGTGGTTGATATCATATGAACGTTAGTAATGAAGGTGTGAATAGTGACGTCGGACTTTTCGAACTTTGTGGACATGGCGATGACAGAGTCGATATTCTGATGTATGAAAAAAATTGAAAATTAAAATTTTCATATCGTTTCCTAACAGTATTTGAAAATTGAAATTTTTATATCGCTTCGTCATAGCAGCTGAAAAGTGAAATTTTCGTATGGCTTTCTTATAATGTTTCTTTATTCCCGAAGCTTCTTCTATGAGAAAGCATTTTCGGTATTTTTTTTGTCTCGTCGTAGAGGAAGCTTCGTGAATAAAGAAACGTTATGAGAAAGCCACATGAAAATTTCAATTTTCAACTTTTTTCAACGTCAACGTTGTGTGCGACTGTTATGCAAGACCGATTCAGGTTCAGTGTGAAAAATACATCAACGCCGCGTTGTACTTCGCCTTCTCTGTAATTGACTCGAAAAAAAAAAATATATATATGGAATTATGCGCTCCTGATTTTTTTGGCCCTTTCGAGTTTTAATTAAAAAATTGAAATGGTACCTCTATATTTATCTTTTTTAACATTGTCATAGACATCATCTTGCGTAATTCTCGTCGACGAACATGATAAACACCTGAAAATACGCAAAGTAACTCATTTTTGCTATAATGTTCGCAAAAATTCCCGAAAAAGTTTCTTATTTAATTGTCGCTCACCCCGAAATATAAAATGTTATATTTTATAGTGATACATGTTTAATATTATATGTTTTATTTATATTATATCAATAAATCCACAAACTGCTGTTTAGGTGATAAGATTCAACTTTTTAAAAAATCATGAAAAACGACTTGATCACATGGCGAGACTTGTAAACGTTGTTTTGACAGCTTACATAGCCCACTTTCCGCGTAGACATTCGAGTTTATAACAATTGCGGGATGCAGACGATGACAACCATAATCGCTGCTGATCCCGGAAATACTGGAAATTGTTTCGCGAAATGTGCATAGCAATTATAGGGAGAGCGTCGTAAATGCTGGGACGCATACGTCACTTATGGTGTATCTGTCTGCACACTGGCAAGCGACGTTTTAATGGTTTGATTATTAATCATGGTTGACGGGTAACGTTTTCCAGTGAGGGACAAAGCACCCCTAAAGCCTGTTGCGAGACCAGACGCACGCTTGTGTCGGGAATCTCTTCCCATCCTTCGACCGTCGCTACTCACATGTAAAACAACAGCACACCGCGTTGCCTACTGAACCACTCTTCAATGGTGGTAGTGTAATACGTATTCTGTATATTGTATCATGCAGCATCAACAACTAATAGCCGCGGGTGGTGCGAGTACAATTTTGTAATTTCGAACATAAACTGTGCTATCGTATCGGTGGTCTGACGCTAGAAGGACACATAAGCTATGCTTATGTACAGCCTGTACGCCCTTATGGAATAAAGACATCGGTATATTTCTAGTTGCCGAACACTGAGAATGTATTTAAAATACAATTGTAAATGCAATTACAAATTTCAATGATTAGTTTGTAGTTGTATACTCAAACGTAAAAGCTTGGTTGGGTCAACTAACTGATTATTAGGTGGATATAAAAGGGTTACCATAAGGATCTGTTTCGTTAGATTAAGGACCTACACTGAAAGAAATGTATTGTACTGGATAGCAGACAAATATTACCCAGTAGCATATTTTATATTTCGTATAGGGATAGCACTAATTATTGTAAAGGTAGCTCGGATGTTAAAAAAACATGAACCTTCAGTACAATACGGATATACTGAAGTGAGCAATGCAAGATTGTTGGAATTATTGTTGTCTGTAGATGGTATTGGACAAGATATTATCAATACTATAAACAGACATCTATCGTTACAATAATTAATCCTATCCCTATACGAAATATAAAATATGCTACTGGGATAAGAAATACTATCAGGATATTAATAATGAACCAACGCTTTATATCAAAATTAATATTCAATTCGCTTCAGATCACTGCCACTGCCACCTGTAGTTTCTATATAACGTTTACTATTGGCCACTACGTGGATTGTTTTGGGTGATATCTGTGCACATAATTATTACTATTCAGTTAGTAATAATGTCCTGAAAGTAGTTTATAATGCGATGTTTGTATTCGAGAATATCTGCGATTGTAGTGACTATTCTCTATATAGTAAACACTAGTAATAAATCCCTACAATAACTGAACAGCAGCGAGAACAATATCATAGTGCAAATATACGACTGCTCGTTTTACACAGTAATTATCCACATAATAACGATTCTAATTAATATTTGCACTATCTTAGATATTACGAATCTTACAATCTATTTTTTTTCAGTGTAACATTAGTTCCGTCTACCATTACTAGTTAGTTGATGCGAATAGGGAACACAACTAACTCAATGAGTTAGTCTAACTACTAAAATAGTATTTAGGATGGTAAAGGATGGACAATGAATTTTATAGGTACCCTAACTAACTATACTTGTCAGTACAACCGACACACGGGGCGTGTCTCGGACAATTAAGTGAAATTAGTAGTTGCTACGAACCCAACCACGATAGCTTTATGCATGCAAGTCAGTTTCTATTTTTTTAGCATCGGAAATCGTGGTCTATCAGAGAAAAACGCACGTACTTACTTACCTAATTAATGAATGTATATTCACTTATTGACATGAAGCGATGGAGGAGATTGGAAAAAATGGCAAGTTTTGGCCCACTTACTTAAAAAAAAACATGTTTCGTAACCTACCAATTCTTGTACGACAATGTTCAAGCACACGTGAATCTTTTATACACGTTCAAAAAAAAAATGTTTACAATAAGCCTTACCGTGCGAATAAGATTGTCGACTACGAAAGTATAAAAAAGGTAATAGAACAATTTTAAGCGATAAAAAAGTATTGAGCAGTCCCGTAGATTAATGTTTTGTGTCCATTTTTTATTAACATTTTTGGTAACATGTGCTGTGCGATCAACCCAGTCGGTTGGTTGCACCAAGCTAGTCAACGATTCAAGCAAGCAAGTAAATGACTAATGCAACAACTTCACTAGCAGTTGGCCCAACTAACGAATTAGTCGGTCTAACTAATACCAAACTAACCAACTTAAAAGAGTTGACCCAACAAATTTATCGCCAAGCGCTCAAAGCACTAAGACAATTCGTTGAGTCAATTCTTTTTTTTTGTTAGTCCAACTAATGTGTCTTTTCATTAAGCATATCGACTCAGGTAATCCTTTGTCACTTGTATAAGGCTTTAGCATTTCATAGTAGGTTTCATATAGTTCAGGCAAACAGAAACGTCTTCCGACTCGGATCAAAACGGTAATTATATAGTCTGGAAAAAGACAATTCGGACTATCAAAAAAAAAAGTGCGCAGCACTACTGGAGCGGGATTCGAACCCAGGACCGTCCGGTTGTCGGTCGACTGCTCTGTTCACTGAGCCACGCCAGGCCATTACCCATAATTATTCTGAATTGTCCTCATCAATACTATTTTCCGCTTTGTTACAACTCATAATCGAAATTTGTAATTGACTCCGGGAATTGTTGTACTATATTAGGAATGATTTCTGGCTTTTTAAATACGTTTGTTTATCGATTTATCTTTTTTCAGGTAGGCCAAACCTTCTGAAGATTGATTCTCGATATCGATTTTTTTTAAATTTCAATGTCAACCGTTAATTATATTATATGGTTATGGCTAGCTCTTCGCAAAACAAACTGTCGTGGCCGATTGTCTACAATAACTAAGCGTTCGTTTATTTTCATATTTATTTAGTGTTATATTTGGCAACCCCGCGCTGGTAAAGATTCTCGCTGAACGGCTCATGTGGAAATTTATTATAGTATGGCCAGATTGAATCCAGACTGTGGCTAGCATATCCTGTGTAGGAAACATGGATATGCACTAGACAATACCTAGTTACCACAAGTCATTGGTGTCTTGATAGCTTACAGCTTTACTGTACTGTAAACGTACATGTGCTGGCAACGTCCTGATCAGGTACCTTCGATAGAGTTGGCATCCCCAAATAGTGTATTTCGGACAATTGTGGGTTAGGCATGCGCCAGTCAGTTCTGTGCCGTACATTTCAATACAGACGATATTACGTCCTGTCAATGTTCAACGAAATTTACTAACGCAACTGGCTTAAAATCCTTAAATATTTGTATATAAATATAATAAAAATATTACAAATTATAATATCACAGGTTATATAAAAATAATAATTGAGTCACAATAAATTTTATATCATCGTAATAATCATTGAGAGTAAATTAGGCATTTAATAATTAATAAAGCGTAATACATCCTTGAATCCTCCTAGGCCTAACGACCGTGCACATACCTGTACTTCACACCATACCACTACACGCATACGCTTGTTTTACTTCTTTAAAGACACCTCGCTTTCGCTTTGTATTTTATTCCTCCCTCCTCTGCCTGCCGGTATGACGGAGTAAAACTTACCGACGACGACATGCGAACCGAAAGTCATTAGCCTCGAATTCGCTGGTCGGCGACGAGGACTCGCCCGGAGAAAGAGCTCCATTATCAGCGGGACTCCGTTACGCCATCGAGGGTTGTTGTACCCCAAGCCGTACTTTCCCTCGCTCAAAACTTTTGCGTTAAAAAAATTAAAACACATAATATTAATTATAAAGATTGTTCTCTCAAAATCTGTTAAACATTGGTGACACTGACACTAGGAAGTACGGTTAAGATGAGCTGTCGCTATCGAAACCCGCGCCTCAGCGATAGCCGGTCTGCCCAGGTAGGGGCGTAACCACTAGACGCGCTTCCCGCACGGACCCCCGTCACTACTTAGCGGCCGCCAGTCTCGAGGCATGATGCACCTTCCCACCGCCAGGTGGCGATTTGCTACCGTCGCTCTCGCAACCGAAGAAGCATCGCTACTCCTATAAGTCGATGAGCATTTCCGAAGTAAATAAAAGGAAAACCAAAACGATCACACCTTTTGAAATCCGAATCATGCCTCCTCACTGTTGAGTGAATACAACTACACTGCTAAATGCTCACCTGACTATATCTTCACTGCTGAGTGGCCAACGACTATCTCTCCACGGCTCGGTAATTAATCACTGCGCTAGTGGCCGACACCCAGCCTAATTTTCGTGAATAACACGGTTTTTTATATTAAAAAAATCCGGTGAGTAACTACTACGAAAAATTTGTTACCATATTTCTTTTTACCCCCTACTTTCACCTACCGGAAAGGCCTTCAGCCTAAAACCCATCCTTACCTTGACAACCTCTTCCGTCTGTAGATTAGTTTTCGTCAGCGTTCCGGAGGAGAACCGATCGTTTTCGCTCACGGCCCGTGGATCATCCTTTACCCGTTCTCGCCGCCGATGGGAGCATCCACAAGCCTGCCAGAAAGAGCCACGCTCAGAACACCTCGTCCGTCCGACAACTCTCCTTTCCCTGCGTGAGCTGTTTCGTGCGTTCGACGGTCCCATCGAACGAAGGAGGCCCGCTCGGCTCCCTCTACGATTTATAACGGTTTTCGGAATTCAGGGCGCAAAGGAGCCGTGTCGTGTCGCCGCTCACCCAAGACCTCGCGACCAAGAGACTCCAAAGCGTTGTCGTCAGTCCTCCGAGCACAGGGCCGCGGAACGTTCGAGAAAGCTTTTTCTGTATTTTTAGCTTCCTCGAGAAGGAAGCTCCGCAAATAAAGGAACGTTAACAGAAAGTGATATACATATGTGAACACGTTTTCATTAGAATGTCGAATTGTCTTTTGTATCTAAACA
This sequence comes from Amblyjoppa fuscipennis, assembly GCA_963575735.1. NCBI lineage: Eukaryota > Metazoa > Arthropoda > Insecta > Hymenoptera > Ichneumonidae > Amblyjoppa > Amblyjoppa fuscipennis. The sequence goes on from OY754497.1 coordinate 359,494, forward strand.
AAGCTTTTTCTATCCCATATGGCACGAAATATTTTGAAAACTTTTTAGAAATCTTTTAAATCTTTCACATTTTACGAAATACTCCTGAAATATACGGAACTAATATATTCAAATATTCTATCAAAACATTCAAACAAAATATTCCTTAAATATTTCAGAAAGATACCTAATCATTCAATATATCTGAAATATTTCTAAAACAATGAAAAAGTATTTTGAAAGCGAATAATAGTAGACGTGCATTGAATCATGTTCAGAAGGTGAGAAAAATTGAAAAAGCAATGAATCGCCGATATATTTAATACAGTTCGACAATTTAATGGCCCGTGTATCGCTGATTGCTAATGGCAATGGACCATGTTTACCGCTTTTACTACATGTCTCGGGGTAAAGGATGTTCGGAATATTTGCGACGATTTTTATTATATTTACGTCGATTCTCAAGGGATTTTGATACAGGTTGACATTACAGATTGTAACAGATTTCGTTCATCTGTATATTTCATAGTTAGGACGTCTGTTGAAGTACGTTGTAAGCAGAGTAAGACAGCTTGAGAAGCTGCAATAATAACAATTTACCGACGGCAAATTTTAGTGCCAAAAAATATATCTCAAATATAATTAACTTATTACATTGTTGAAGCAATCCAGATTAAGAATAATGACGTGGCCGCTCGTGAACTTTATGGGTTTCAAAACACGAGCCATTATCATGAGAAGACTTCTTCTTGCGTTTATACTCAAAGAATCCCAGTCCGCTTCGTAAACGGCGTCGGCTAGGGCTAGGCTCTCAAAAATGAAGACATCTGCCAAGATGAAGCATCACCATAGTGAAGTATCATAATGGAGAAATGCACTTATCTTGGATATAAAACGCTTATCCTCATACAGATGTGCCTTTCTCGATCATAATACTCAGATCATGTTCACGATAAAAAAAAAAAAAAAATGTTTCGCGATTTACCTCGAGTGTCATTTTACATCCGTAGTAACAATAATTAAATATCTGGACGGCTATGAAGATTATATACATGAGTAACGATACGAATTCTGCATCGAATAACTTCATCGTCGAGAGCTTGAATACACTCAGGCAGAGAACCAAAGCACTTATCGCGTACTGCACAAATACCACTAGACCGAAGAGATCGTTCGATTTCTTGGCAAATCTACGATTTTTTAACATGATATCAATAAGAGATATGTATAAAAATGGATATTCTGTCTTGTGCGGCTTTGTAAAAAAAAAATCATATTGGACGAACTACCTTACTTGAATATTTGTATGTGAAGTTTGATGCACTTGGCGAGTAACTCGTTTTCTAAATTGGCAATTAATAAATTACATTTGCCACCTCGAACAGTATCACGGTCCTGAAACTTTATGATCTGCGACATGTCATGAAAGCGACATTTTAGTATACTCAATTGTGCACATGTTTGCAACATCAATCCAGGCAACAGGGTGTCGAAGGCGGTCGCGATCGCGGCGCCTGTCATTAAGGCCCCGATTTGGTGGATGTAGGCGAACGAATATCCTAATAGGGATGCGTTATAATCGAAGGGTAACCAGACACTGTAAGGTAAAGTTCTTCGAGGTACATCTTCTACGATGGATTTTATTATTAGACTGATAATTGCAAGTCCCACGAGTGCAGCATAGCGTAAAGTATTCGATCTTGAAAATCAACATATATAAATGCTACAGTGAGTCAACAAAGCTGTTTCGAATACTCTCGGAACAGCGGTAAAAAAAAATGTGACAATGATTCGGAACAAGACAACCGTTGTTCTACGAGAGTAATTCGGGATATAGTACATTTCGAAAACATACAGACCTGATCGATTGATCGAATCTACGCTGAATCGCAAGTTCTTTCTCGGTACTGGGTCGAAACGAATCTCGCTGAAGAACTTTCGTCAACTCAATTATTTTACTTCGTTTCTTTACTATGTTCGCAACTTTGCTACAGTCTCCGATGAATGTCAATAGAATGAAAGAGTTGTTGACCATAGTCGTGACATCGCCAAAAGAATTTATGAATTCTATTAATTCCGAAATAGTGTTGGTAACAAGGAGTATCATCACAAACCAAGTGTAACAGTGATAGAGTTTCGTTTTCCAGCCGGGTAGCCAATGCACCGGCCGCCATATTCCGAAAAACTGAAGAATTGCAAAAGTGTGCCACAGAATTTGCATCGTCACGAAATTTTTATCGAAATTATTTCCAATGAGGTAAGATGGTTGGTTGTCGATGAAAAGTATATAACTGAGTCGTTTGCTCTTGCGTTGCGTTGCGTTGCCGGAGGACAGTGCAGTCCTCGAAGAGGAGCATTTTTCCCCCATTGAAATATTGATGACCAATTATTTTCCACCATCTCCGGTTAGAATAGAGCTCGGCTATCGATTGATTTTTTTTTATCGTAACCGTTGCCTACAACAAGGGGGATACAATTACACTGTACAGGGAGTGCCTTAATTATTCAAAAACTAATGATATGTACGTACGCGTACCGCGTACTCCGTCCGGCCGTGGCACAAGTCCCCATCATTATCTATCAGACATTCCGGTGTCTCGTTACTTGGGCGTTTGTTATTTTTACAAGAAGAGTATGAAGAATGGAACGAATAATATGTTTACGTGACTTGGATTTTATTAATATTTTTCATTACACGTCACTGTCAAGATGTTCTGCAAAAATATTGTTACTATAATCATTACGAACTTTTGCAATTTCAATTCCTTTCCGATGTGTACCTATTTATTACATTGACGATTTTTGAACCACGCGTAAGAGGAGTAAGGGGGATTGTAAAGCTACAATAATAACAACATATCATACTTGTTCTAGGATCTAAGTCTGATGGTAGAACAAGTATGTTTAAGTATGCCACTTACGCTGTTGAGGTTGGCCAGTTTGAGAGGAATAACATGAACGCTCGTGAACTGGGTAGTTCTCAGAGTACGATTTATTACTGCATATAGACTTCGAATTGCAAATGCTCAAACGCTCCCAATAGTATCGCACACTGCTATTCTCTGGAATAACAGAATCAATCGAGATAAAAAAATGTTGAGTTTCATCAAAATGAAAAAAAAAATGCAAAAAAAGGAACGTTCTTACCTCGAGGGTCATATTAAATATTAAATGGTTAATGATACAGGGTACGTGCGTGTGGTCGCTTAGACATTGCCATTAATCAACGTAATTATTCAGTGACTCACGCGGTCGTCGTCATTCTTGTTACTATAGTCCCAGTAATGCAAATGCAAAATGGGGAAAGGGGGACGATATTTGAAGCTTAAAGTTGTGGTTAAATGCACCACTTCTTGGAGATGTTATCAGTGAACGCACAATTGTCTTGATGTCTAAGAAAATAATAACATCAAGTGACGTCGTCGTTGATCATACAATTTGGTGTTGAGATTTACTAGAGTACACCGCGTTACCGGTTTACCAGATGCTTGATGTACTTTCGACTGCGAAATGGTGTTATAATTTAAACATCGGTGTTTTTTATCAGTCACAACATTGCAGTTTACAGCGGAGATTTTTTACAGTGCAGACCAGCTCCATACTGTAGCCCCAATACATCATAAACGTGCCCACGCTTAGGAATTGTTATTTACCGCTCCGCAATATTATTGAAATACAGGACTGTCGGGGATTTCGTAGAGTTTTACCTTATTTCCGATCTTCATTCGTTGCCTCTTACGCTTTATTTTCCCACAGGCATGTGGTCGCTGCCCGAAGCGACGGATGTAGCGAAAAGAGCAGCCGTTGTACCAGCAGCCGTGGCAAGGAGGATGACGTGCTCCTTAAGTGGATAGAGGTTAATCTCTTGGTGGTTCCGCTCGCCGGATGCAGTACACCGGCAGCAGGCGACTTTCACAGAGGGGCATCACAATGCTTTGCCGTCGTGTCCTCGCTCTACTGTCGATTGTCAGCGTGCCAATCGGTGAGTCAATATTTTCTATCGACCCTACTACCTTATAGACTATAATATATACGAGAGAGCACTGCTTCCGCTGTACCATTAAATAAACAGCCTTACGTCGGGTCCTAGCAAAGCCAGCTTCATCCAAAGAATATAACTGGAACCTTCATTTTTTATGTCACTTCTCGAACAAATGTATTCTATACCGCAGCAATATTAGAGTAAGGAGTATTTCCATCTCCTGAATTGAAAGACATGAACCCCAGTTCCCGTATGGGAATAAAATCGCAACAAGTATAACAACATACTTTGTGTAATGTTTTTTCACGCATCAGCTTCTTGTTTTAGCTTGAATGAAAAAAGGATTTCCAATGTTATCCAGTTTGAGATTGAAACTTTAAACACAGTGTTATTACTCATTCAACAGAATTAAGAATAGAAAAGGACTTTGCACACAGCAAAAAAAAGTTTGTACTTTTTACAACAACTTATTGTCCACAAACGTCCACAATTTTTGATTTGTTAATTTTCCAGTTTTACAAACAAATGTACAAACTAAAATCGTCAATGACACGGGAAACAAAAGGACAGGTTCGTATATTCAAATAAGTGACAAACGAGCTTTTCACTTATTTAACAAAATTATTTTTACAAAATTTCGCTTTCCGATTTCATGAAATTATTTTTTACTGTACAGCATGCGTTCACCACTACGAGCCTGTCGAGCGGACCTGTGTTCGAGGACACAGTTGGATCCTTGTAAAATAGATATCTTAAGATATTCGAGGTCGCTGAATTCGAAGGATTCATAATGTTTAATGGTGGTCAGATATAGTGGAACCGTGACTTTTACGGTACTTAACACCGCGAGCGTCTTTGTATACTGACGCTGTGCAGTGATACTGTTTAGTGAAGCTGATCCCATGCCGACCAAAATATTCGGTCGTCCTTAAAGGGGAGGGAAGCGACGCAGGCGCTCTTCACCAGGGCCTGATTATTCGAAGTTCCCTTTGAGGCAACTGCCTCATGCGGGCGCGTGAACCACAATAAGCTCTAGTAGAAGCATATAATGTAATACAATATAATATAATATTATATTATATAATATCGATGACTTCATTCCAAAAGGGTATATCAGCTGCGTACAAACATATTTTTATATATATATTTCTTTAATTATTTATTCCATACATTTTTTTCATTTTTTCTTATGTACTCATTATGTGTCTTAATAATAGTAAAAAATATGTTCCGCAAATGCATAATATTTCCTGAATCGTTTAGCTGGCTCAGTTTATCTGGTCGACCCACTCTTTATTATTTTTCAACATTTTCGTTGATTCTCTCAGAAATTCTTATCGACATGATTTTTGTCGGCTTAAAAAGATCTGCTTCCAATTTGATATCATTTATATCCAAGATCGTGTCTCTCTTCAGAACGTAGCGACGCAGTATGGTCGCGAGAATAACTTTGACAACCATCATTTCGTACTTTTGCCCTGTAAATCGCACAATTGTTATTCTACTGCTTTTGCCTTTTCATGCTTCAAATCGTCATGGGCAACTGTGTACCTGGGCAATTTCTTGGTCCAGCACTGAACGGGATGTAACAGAAGGTGTTACGTCGCGCAACTTCTTCCGGCAGAAACCGATCAGGATCGAATTTCAGAGGATCTGGCCAGTACTTTTTCGAACGATGAATCTTCAGAATAGCAATACATACGGAGCCTCCTTTCGGCAGAGTGTAGTCCCCTGTGAGATCGGTGTCTTCGTATGTATGTGAGCGTGGGGCAAAGTGAACGCACAGCGCAATATGGGCCAGTTTCGAGACAGGGGGAGAGTGAGGCAAAATGAGCCCACCGGGCAAAATGAACACGTTCTGTAATTCATTGAAATTTCGAAAACGTAGATTTTTGGCTTTGAATTTAATGGTACATCGTTATGGTCATTATAATGGAATATCGTTTGACTCAAATGATTCATTTTAGTCTCATACCGTTTTTTCATACTGTAGCAAGAAGATGATTATAACATAGTCTGTGGTTTGTGAAATTTTCATAAAACGAAAGTCATCAATTTTTACTACGGTTGCGAGAAAATCCATTTGGCACCATAAAAAAAAAATTAACCGTGTCCGGACGCACCAAATACGTGGAGCATTTATTATTGTTTTTATTATTATTAAATGTTTGTATAAATCGATGAAACTCTCTGAAACTGTTCGCCGGTCCACTTTCCACCACTCTTCGCTATCTAATACTCATTTGAATTTTTAAAATTATAAGAACATTATGATCAAACCGATATCGAGATCTTCGGAAATCTCACGCAAGAGCATCGGGACGATAGGAAAAAGTCTCAATGTCTCTTTTATTACTCTCTCCAAATATTCCATGCGATTGAGATCTTCGTTTTTTATCATTGTCTCGGAGAACACTTGGTCGCCATAGATGTCGCAAAGTTCTCGATACGCTCGTTCCTGGAAGCTCAACACCCCCCGTAACATAAGCCTTGCAAGAGGATTTTTATCGAAAGACCTGATAGCTTACTTACTTGGATCTCGGGATTATTCGCGAGCATTACTGCAGTGAAGGTGGTGAGCGTTGCACTGCTATGGAATCCCTGGAAGAACCCGTGTCTGACACCTTCACTATAGTTAATCATCCACCCGCACTCTATCAATTCTTACCGCAATCATCATTGTGTCGACTTCTTCGCGAAGCTCCTCACCCGTTAGTTTCGTATCGTCATCCGACAACTCCATTAGCAAATCCAAGAAAGCTTTTCTCGTGGTCAGTCGCTCATCTGCCAAATATTTTTCATAGACATCGAAACGCTGTAAGGTGATAATCGCAAAGTTCTCACGGTTACTTAATCATAATTTATTCGAACGTACGTTCACTCTCTGTTGCCACTCGGATCTCGTTGTCATAAGAGCTTTTCTTCATTTGAATAATGTCGTTCGTCACACCGTGCAAATACTTCAAGCACTCGCGTTGATCTCTTCCCGTTTTTGTCAGATTGAAGATTAAGTCGGGGTGTAGCCAGAAGTGAAAAAATCTCTTGGTTATAGTTTCGCTCGCACTGAATGACGCAAAAAAGTATATGCTTTAGGTTTGACACTGTATTACGTCGATAATGAATCGGATCTTTTACAATTCGTTACCGACTGACTGCATCCGCGTAGCGACTGTGCTTCCCCTGAGAGTTAATTTTGACACCCATAACGGTTTCTGTAAGTATAGCGCAAACCTGTACACAGTCTCTGTCGACAGAATGATGTTTCCATGACCGATTCAAATTTTTCTCACCGCATACAATGTCTAGGAGGCAACGCGTTGTGTAGTGATGTATATCGAATTCACCGGCTTCCAATTCTTTCTCCATATGTCTCGTCATCACTGTCGACTGCCTGGCGAACGTCTTTACGAATGTTTCCAGTATTCTCGTATTAAACGCTGGCGCTATTAGCTTCCGATGAATACGCCATTTGCTCGCTACGACGGAGGTGTATAAACCATGTCACTATTATTCGCTCTGTGATGTTTTCGTTGTTTTCAAGAACATCGAAAATATCGAAAGCAGCGTTAAAACCGTCAATATGTGTTTTTTTTGTGAAAAGCGTGTACGTATCGCTGCGGTAATTGGAATAGCAAGAATAGCGCGAATAGTACAGAGGGCTGTGTGGGGTCGTTTTGATCCCTAACTTCCACCCGAAACAATTGTACTTCTTGTACCAAAGAAGTGTCTCTGTACTCACAAGAAACTTACCGGGAGCCGTAATTAATCCCGTTCCCAGCCAAGGGCGAATGAACTTGTACATATTTTCCTTTTCGAGTGTGTGTGGACTATAGAAAACTGTCTGAAAATCATAATGGTCGCAGTGAGAGTAGTTCAGTCAATGTGATTCACGAGAATGTAGGTCTTCATCAATTCACCAATCATTCGTACCTTTATCTGTACGGGATCAGATACAATAATGAACAATCGATGGCCAAGCCAAATTCTAACGGGTGAAGAATACGTGTTCATTAGCTCCTTCATTTTATGCAGTATATCTGAAATTCTCGATAAATCCTTCTCGGTTGTTAAATACCTTTATTATTATTCTTTATTTTTGTTAAAGATAAATTAACATGATCATCACCGTAAGAACTTCCTATGAAGTAATGCGCGTTACCAATAAGCGGCAACGCTGTCGGTCCAGGAAATCTAGCAGCCTTGATGTACAACTGCAGTCGTCCGAGGTGATGTAGAAACAGAGCGACGATCCGACGAAGGGCAGTGGCCAGGAAGATTACATCGGTCGACTCCATAGCTATTGTCGGTCGAAGATATGATTCCGCCCCGAGAGATTGTCTTACGTATTCACACGGTGTAGATGACTCTCTGGTTGACGATGACTGATACCAAGTGATTGTTGACTCCTCGGAATATATAGCAACTTCAGTGCCAATGATAACGACTGTTATGACTAGCGCTTCCACGCATCGCTGGAGGGGACCGTCAACAGGTTCACAACACGAGCCGATATTTTAAATTGTAATCTACTGCATAATAATGTTTGTGCAGACAAAAATCGTCATGTTTATCCGTTCCATACTCGAACGTTGTTTAATATCCGGAGAGTCGGTAGTTGCCCGACACAAATTACTTTAAAAAATGCATTTTTTCCGTGATATCTCAGCACGTACTTATTACTTCAATATATCGGGTGTGAAATATTTGTTCTCGATGTTTTCTAAAACGAAACGTCGAGTCGGAACTTTGCATTTGTAACTAATTGACTATCATCGACTACCTAAGGCCGAGCTAAACCTGCAATTATCGGCACCGAGTGAGACAGCGCGAGGTATAAGTGGCGCCATCTCCCACGATCGAGCGGCGACTCGATCGATATCTAACCGAGCGCAAGCGCAGACGAGAGATCGGAAGCACAGCGGCACTGCCGAGCGGGCTTGCGGCGAAAGCACGCTCAAGGTCGAAGAAAGGCGAAAGCGAGGGAAAATCGGCCTCGCCGATTGGACGAAAGTGACGACACTAATTTTGCCCACGGCACCGACGGAGCACACGATTAGCTCGGCGGCTAACACCGGATAATCGTCACTATAATACCGACCCGGGATTGGAGGGTAGAGGACGATGACACTGTCAACCAATAGCAAAATTAATAACCAGGCGACCGCACGCAGACGCGAGTCCGCCAAATCCCTGCAGAACCGACGGAGTGGGAATCCAAAATCGGGGTATAAAAGACGGCGATTTCGGCAGTCGATCATCAGTTCAACGATCTACTTTACCATCGGCCAGCTCTCCAGGACTACCAGTGAACAGTGAAAAGTGAAAAGTGAAAAAGTGAGTAGAAGTGAATTAAAGTGAATTTGTGCCAAAAAGGACTTATAAAAATGTCGTGCTGTTTGGACTTGTAAATTTGGTGCGAATTTGGACTTATAAATTTCGTGCCTGTCTGGACTTATAAAATTTGGTGCAAGTTCGGACTTATAAAAATTGTGCAATTCGGACTTACAAAATTGGTGTAATTTGGACTTAAAAAAGTTGTGCGAATTGGAACTTATAAAAATCCGTGCTGTAAGGACTTATAAATAATTGGACCGAGTGGACTTAGAAAAATTGTGGTGATTCGGACCTGGAAAATTATACGGCAAGTAGACTTATAAACTGTTGGACTAAGTGGAACTTACAAAATTATCGGGAAATTTGACTTATACAGTGAGTTCAAAAAGGACTTAGAGCTCATCAAAAGACAACGAAAAGTGACTTAGAGAACATTGTGAAGAGTTAACTGAGATTTAGACACGATCTCCACCGCCGTGATATGATAAAATTATCAAGTTCGACAACACTCATTGCACTTCGGTAATGTGACCAAAGTGACCGGTTAGATCTGCTGCAAGTGTCTAAGTGAACAGTATTCCAACACCGAGGGTACTAAAAAGGCACACCCAGGGAGAGGTTCAAGTTCCCTGAAGGGTTACCAACCATCAGAGTAAGGTAAAACCCTCGATTTCGCGAAATAATACCAATTGCAAATCGCGAGGTGAACGAGCTGTCACCGTCGTTCAGTGTGACGTCACCGTGGGAATCGCCGAGCGAGGCAGTCAGCGATACTGCACGACGATCGAGAAGCTGCCCGCGCCTGCGCAGTGCGAACAACGCGAAATAAAATCAGCCTTGCTAATTCTTCCAAAAAATTAATAAATAAATAAGTAAATAAAATAGAAATTAAAGGACGAGATCCGAGATCTGATTTATAATTATATTCTCTATTGCATTACGGACACACTGTTTGGATTAAGTATTTAAATATTGAGAGTAAAGAGATCCGAATAATAGAAAAAGACTAAGGGTTAAATTACATTGAGACCTGTATTGTACCAATAAAGAACAGTATTTGCTTATAAATTTGTCCCTGACACGCCAGCCCATAATTCCTAGACCCTCGAGTCCACGAATCCTTCTGTATGAGTATCGTGTCCCTTAAAGAGGCGCACAAATACAGAAAAATAATTGTACAGGAGCCTTGCTCAAGTTACACATTATTTTGTCTCAATTTGAGAGAAGTCAGTGCGTGATTTGAAAGATTCTTTTTCGTGCATCTTTTTCAAAATTATAACGATATTCCCGTGTAAAAAAATATGTTCGTGACGTATCAGTCATCCGCGTTTTTTTTTTTTTTTTTACAGACTGCTACATTTTTTGACGTACGCGAATGTGTTCGACGTTCGATACGAATTTTTCATGAACTTTACGGATTTTCATGTACATACAAAATGAACACCCCGATTAACACGTAAATCAATGAAATATGGACCGGTCCATATTCCCCAATTTTAACCTATTCTAGTCGCCATATTATATTCTAGATCGATCGCACCGTAGTTTTCTACGGTGCGATCGACCTAGACACTGAAAACTACGAACGGATCAAGCTAGATATCGAAAAATATGGAGACATAGTCCTGGATACTGAAAACTATAAAGCGGTTAGTCCTGGATGCAGAAAACTATGGAGGAATAATCCCGGACACCGAAAACTCTGGAGGAATCGACCTGGATTTTGAACATCGAACTGTATGTCGCAGTCAAACTGATAATACTTAAAAATTCGTTTGTTGTAGCAGAGGGACATGTTACAATCTACTCGAAATCCGCGAGTGTAGAAGTCCGTAAAAAGTTCCGGATCGGGTCAAAGATGTACATTGTACTGATAAAGTATGAATACGTAACGGATACATCGTCTACATATTTTTTTTAGACGGATCGCTTCGTCGACGTTCTTATATCGCAAATGCAACGACGGTTTTGCAATTTGTACCACACAGTCAGATGCGATAATTAGTTCAAAGTGGTTGTCGAGTTATTAATTTATACAACGAGACAAAAAGTTACAACACCAAGGCCGCTGTAACTGAATCTCATATAACACCTTCACCTTCACCTACGGAATATTCTCAAACGGAAAAGCAACGAATTGCGCCCATTTTTTCTCTGCTTTTTTCTAAAAACTATTGATGCAATATGATTTTTTGTCATCATTGTAAGCTATGTAGATTAGGCTATCTAGAGAACATTTTTTCGATAAACGTTGTGCGACTACATTGAAAAAAAAAAATTATTTAATGGTATCAAGTATTTTACTAAGGTGAAGTGAAAGTCACGTGACGGAGCCAGGAGATAGCGGCATTGGTCTTAGGGTGGCACGAGAGAGAAAGAGAGTTACAGAAAATCTGATTCACTTCAGCTTCACGGACACGGTAGAGTATCGAGACAATTACATTTACCGTCAATAAAACAGTTAGCGGGACGCGAACACTCGTTTACTTGAGGGATCGTAGCTTTCAGTCTTGTGTCATATTGAAAGTTGGTGTAGCGTTGGACTTTCGCAAAACAACCAAATTTCCGACTTTATGTCGAGAGCACCGATAGTTCTTGCCTCAGGGTTGGAAAACCGGTTATTTAGGAAAATTCAACGGTAAACCAACTTCGTATCCAACACATATAACGGTTGATAATACGGTTGGTTTTTTAATATTGCCAGTAAATCAATTCAAACTGAAATATTCGGTCTCCTTTAAAGGGGAGGGATCGAGAGTAGAGGCGGGAGGTGCGCAGGCGCCCCTCTCCAGGGCCTGATTATTAAGGTTCCCTTTGGGGCTCCTGCCTCATGCGGCCGCGCGAGCCAATGTAACCTCTAGTATAAGGATATAATATAATATAATATAATATAATATAATATAATATAATATAATATAATATAATATAATATAATATAATATAATATAATATAATATAATATAATATAATATAATATAATATAATATAATATAATATAATATAATATAATATAATATAATATAATATAATATAATATAATATAATATAATATAATATTCGATGACTTCATTTCAAAAGGACATATCGGCTGTGTATTTTTTATATATAGATTTCTTGTTATTTATTCGATATATTTTTTATTTGTGTCTTGTATACTTATTATGTATCCTGATAACAGTGAAAAAATATATTCCGCAAATCCATAATATTCCCTGAATCGTTCAGCTGGCTCAGTTTAACTGGTCGTCTCACTCTTCATTATCTTTCAACATTGTCATTGATTCTTTCAGAAATTCTTATCGACATGATTTTTGTCGGCTTCAAAAGATCTGCTTCCAATTTGATATCTTTTATATCCAAGATCGTGTCTCTCTTCAGAACGTAGCGACGCAGTATGGTCGCGAGAATAACTTTGACAACCATCATTTCGTACTTTTGCCCTGTAAATCGCACAATTGTTATTCTACTGCTTTTGCCTTTTCATGCTTCGAATCGTCATGGGCAACTGTGTACCTGGGCAATTTCTTGGTCCAGCACTGAACGGGATGTAACAGAAGGGGTTACGTCGCGCAACTTCTTCCGGCAGAAACCGATCAGGATCGAATTTCAGAGGATCTGGCCAGTACTTTTCCGAACGGTGAATCTTCAGAATAGCAATACATACGGAGCCTCCTTTCGGCAGAGTGTAGTCCCCTGTGAGATCGGTGTCTTCGTATGTATGTGAGCGTGGGGCAAAGTGAACGCACAGCGCAATGTGGACCAGTTTCGAGATAGGGGAGAGTGAGAGAAAATGAGCCCACGGAGCAAAATGAACACGTTCTGTAATTCATTGAAATTTCGAAAACGTAGATTTTTCGCTTTGATTTTAATGGTACATCGTTAGGGTTATTATAATGGAATATCGTTTGACTCAAATGGTCCATTTTAGTCTCATACCTTTTTTTCATACTGTAGCAAGAAGATGATTATAACATAGTCTGTAGTTTGTGAAATTTTCATAAAACGAAAGTCATCAATTTTTACTACGATTGCGAGAAAATCCATTTGGCTCCATAAAAAAAAAAAAATTAAAAAAAAAATTAAAAAAAAAAAAAAAAAAAAAAAACCGTGTCCGGACGCACCAAATACGTGGAGCATTTATTATTGTTTTTATTATTATTAAATGTTTGTATAAATCGATGAAACTCTCTGAAACTGTTCGCCGGTCCACTTTGCACCACTCTTCGCTATCTAATACTCATTTGAATTTTAAAAATTATAAGAACATTATGATCAAACCTATATCGAGATCTTCGGAAATCTCACGCAAGAGCATCGGGACGATAGGAAAAAGTCTCAATGTCTCTTTTATTACTCTCTCCAAATATTCCATGCGATTGAGATCTTCGTTTTTTATCATTGTCTCGGAGAACACTTGGTCGCCATAGATGTCGCAAATTTCTCGATACGCTCGTTCCTGGAAGCTCAACACCCCCCGTAACATAAGCCTTGCAAGAGGATTTTTATCGAAAGACCTGATAGCTTACTTACTTGGATCTCGGGATTATTCGCGAGCATTACTGCAGTGAAGGTGGTGAGCGCTGCACTGCTATGGAATCCCTGGAAAAACCCGTGTCTGACACCTTCACTATAGTTAAGCACCCGCACTCTATCAATTCTTACCGCAATCATCATTGTGTCGACTTCTTCGCGAAGCTCCTCGTCCGTTAGTTTCGTATCGTCATCCGACAACTCCATCAGCAAATCCAAGAAAGCTTTTCTCGTGGTCAGTCGCTCATCTGTTAAATGTTTTTCACAGACATCGAAACGCTGTAAGGTGATACTCGCAAAGTTCTCACGGTTAGTTAATCATAATTTATTCGAACGTACGTTCACTCTCTTTTGCCACTCGGGTCTCGTTGTCATAAGAGCTTTTCTTCATTTGAATAATGTCGTTCGTCACACCGTGCAAATACTTCAAGCACTCGCGTTGATCTCTTCCCGTTTTTGTCAGATTGAAGATTAAGTCGGGGTGTAGCCAGAAGTGAAAAAATCTCTTGGTTATAGTTTCGCTCGCACTGAATGACACAAAAAGTATATGCTTTAGGTTTGACACTGTATTACGTTGATAATGAATCGGATCTTTTACAATTCGTTACCGACTGACTGCATCCGCGTAGCGACTGTGCTTCCCCTGAGAGTTCATCTTGACACCCATAACGGTTTCTGTAAGTATAGCGCAAACCTGATAGAGTACACAGTCTCTGTCGTCTCAATGATGTTTCCATGACCGATTCAAATTTTCCTCACCGCATACAATGTCTAGGAGGCAACGCGTTGTGTAATGATGTATATCGAATTCACCGGCTTCCAATTCTTTCTCCATATGTCTCGTCATGACTCTCGACTGCTTGACGAACGTCTTTACGAATGATTCCAGTATTTTAGTGTTGAACGTTGGCGCTATTAGCTTCCGATGAATACGCCATTTGCTCGCTGCAACGGTGGTGTATAAACCATGTCATTATACGCTCTGTGATGTTTTCGTTGTTTTCAAGCACATCAAAGACATTGAAAACATCGACAACAGCGTTAAGAACGTCAAGAACATGTTCTTCATGAAAAACGTACAGGGATCCCTGCGATGATGCGAATGGCAAGAATCACGCGAATAGAACAAACGGCTGTGTGAGGTCGTTTTAAACCCTCACTTTCACCAAAAACATTTGTACTTCTTGTACCAAAGAAGTTTATCTGTACACGCAAGAAACTCACCTGGAGCCGTTATTAATCCTGTTCCCAGCCAAGGACGAATGAACTTGTACATATTTTCCTTCTCGAGGGTGTGTGGACTATAAACAACTGCCTAAAAATTATGATGTTAATAGTGAGAGTAGTTCAGTTAATGTGACTCACGAGAACGCAGGTCTTTATCGATTCACCAATCATTCGTACCTTTATCTGTTCGGGATCAGATACAACAATGAACAATCGATGGCCAAGCCAAAGTCTAACAGGTGAAGAATACGTGTTCATTAGCTCCGTCGCTTTGTCCAGTATATCTGAAATTCTCGATAATCGTTCTCGGTTGTTAAATACCTTCGGTATTGTTCTCCTTTTTTTAAAGACAAATTAAAATGATAATCACCGCTAGAACTTCCTATGAAGTAATGAGCGTTACCAATAATCGGCAATGCTGTCGGTCCAGGAAACTTTGCAGCCTTAATGTACAACTGCAGTCGCCCGAGGTGATGTAGAAACAGACCGATGAACCCACAAAGGGCAGCAGCCATTGAGATTACCTCGGTTGACCCGATAGTCATCGTCGGTCGAAAGTATGATTCCGCCCCGAGAGATTGTTTCTGCGGTGTCGCGGGTAGTGTCTTACGTATCCACACGGTAAAGACGGCAATGAACTTAAGAAGTTTCGGTAGGATAAATGTGCGATATTCCTCTGGTCAACGATGACTGTCACAAAGTGATCGTCGTCTGTTCGGAATATATAGCAATTTCAGTGCCAATGACAATGATGACGGCTTGCGCTTCTGCAAAATCGCTGGAGGGGACGATCGACAGGTTCACAACACGAGCCGATATTGTAACTTCTTATCCACTGCATAATAATATATCTGCAGAGAAAAAAAAACGATCACGTTTATCCGTTCCATAATCGAACGTCGTTTATGAAGAACGTCAACTATGAAGGCTCTAGCTAAAACTACGGTGCGAACGACCTAGATTCTGAAAACTATGGATGGCTCAACCTAGATATTGAAAAATATGAAGTCATAGTCCTGGATATCAAAAACTCTGGAGGAATCGACGTGGACACTAAAAACTCTGGAAGAATCGACCTGGATTTTGAACATCAACCTGTAGGTTGCACGCAAACTGATAATACCTAAGAACTCGGTTGTTGTAGCAGAGGAACATGTGACAATCGACTAGGTATCCTCAAGTACAAAAGTCCGTAAAATGTCCTCGATGAGATCAAAAGATATGCATTATACTGACGAAGTATGAAATAGTGGCGGATAGTTCACACATATTTTTTTTTACACGGACCGCTTTATCGACGTTATTATGTCGCAAATGCAACGCCGGTTTCGCAATCTGTAGTGCATTCTCACAGCGATAATTAATTCAGACTGGCTGTTGAGTTATTAATTTATACAACGAAGCAAAAAAACTCGGAAAATCGTGGAATCTCACTACGGCAGCTGTTATTCAGTCTCATCTAACTATGGGACGCTATGTAGATTAGGCTATCTAGAGAATGTTCCTTCGATAAACGTTCGACTTCACTCAGAACAAAATTATGTAATGGTATCAAGTCTTTTATTATGAGACACGGTAGCGTCTCGAGACAAGTACATTTAACGTCGATAAAATAGTTGGTGTAACGCGACCACTCTCTTTTACTCAAAGAATCGCGCTTTGCAGCCTTCACCGATAAGAGAATTTTTAATTCTGCTCTGAATATTCCATTATAGGTGGTTTTTACGATGCAAATACATGTATTTCTCACAATCTATCGATTGCGACCAAAATTACGGCTGAAGCTATAAATTTATCGGACATATTTTTTTTTTACTTGGCGATGCCACATTTTTCTAATTTAGTGGTCATCGTCTTCGCACATCTTCCAATCGCTACACCACGCCCCGATATTGTCGTTCGCGGTAGCATATTTTAACCCAATATTCTAAGTTCCTAAGTTAAGACAGAACTCGAATCGTTCATCGTTTTCCAGCGTCAGAGGCGCGGTTTCATCCGGACCTGTTACGCTTCCCCAGCCTAGGCTTGAACACGGGAGCGGAGAGTGGACTGACCAGTCGTTTCCCGTTCTTTTTCAAGTGAGCACAACACCGATCGTGGAGACCATTGCGCGTTTCTCTTTAGCGCTCAAGTAGTTGCTCGACCTAAGTGGCTCTCGCGCTGCTGGTCTTCCGAATTTCTGGAGGCGGGCTGCTCGTGCAATCGTACTATATCCTTATAAGCAATGAATGAGAACGTTGAGTACAATGCTATTCTAAGACGAATTTGTTTCAGAGACTGCTTCAATTGATCGCCAGTTATTCCAGATAACCTTTCCGTCATTCCCAAGCGAGTGTCGCGTTCTTCTTCTTGTTCTTTCGTCTTGCACAGTCAGCCCCTTTCTGTGCTGGTCCCGGGTTACAATCGAAATAGCCAATGGGTGCCTTTTCGTTTGTTGAGCTTTCACTGCTTCTTATTTCGTCCAGGGTGTGCGTGACGACCGCTAAATGGGAGTGCGCATGGAGCAATGTCACTCTCGAGTATGCGCCCTGCTACTACGGTCTTCAACTGCAGTCGGTTGTAGTAAGTGTCGCGTTTCGTTGTCGTTTGATTCCATACCTTGAGCCTTCGCAGTGGTGATCTGCCGTGATGCTGATCGAACCTGTCCGTTGCTTGGTCTGACTGATCCGAGACATTCAATGACTTTATAGCCGTTGCATATAGAATGTGACAACGACCAAAAATAAGGTTAATAAGGAAAAATACATATTTTGGATTAATTCATTGAGCAAGATATGGAAGACACCATTTTTTCCTGAAAATCTGGAGGCGCTAAGTAGGAGAGCCGTGACAAAATCAGAAAGCTCAAAAAATAAGTCTCTGTAACGATACCGAAACCATAGATTTATTGTTTGTCTCACCAAAATTGTATTGGCACCGGTATTACAGGGTGATTAAAAAAAGTCGTATGAGGCGAAACGTGGTACCCTTCGATTTCACTCGCAGATCCAAAAAATATCTTCGGATTTTGTTCAAGACCATAACTTTTTGTGTCAAATATTTTTCTGTGTCTCCAATAGTTTTTGACGCACCGAATTAGTTTTTTTGGGATACCTCACTTTTTTTATGGACACGTGGAACGCCCTTAACAAATTTGATTGTCTAGTCAACTTCTGCGGCGTTGTTGTTCATCTCGAGCTGAGCACGCTCTGTGGTCAGTTGACCTCGCTGTCTCATCCTCTGATCACCTTTCGCGTTAATCGGCTTATTCCCCAATGTAAGATACAGCCGATTTTTTATCACATGGAGGACATCTGCGCTGGGCCCTAGTGTAGCAATGAGCGGCCTCGGGTTCTGACGGGAGGTAAACATTTTTTATACTCAGCACACTGCATCGTTACAGTCATATTGTAGATTCTTTTTATTGTGATACACAAGGAAAAAACTATATTTAACACCGTGATGAGTGGAACGATTAAATCATTTGCGCAAACATCGTGAAGTACGATATTATTATCCGTATTGCCTTAAAAAACCATTTCAAAATATATAATTATTACCACAGCGTCAATTATAATATCGATTGTTACGATACATCGACATTGATCATCGAAGGGTGATCATTTTTTCATACCGAGCCAAAGGTTTCCATCGACAGAACGTAGAATTTTCCGGCGGTAAAACAACAAGGTTTGTTACTTCGCATCAGAATTGGTATTAGGAGCTTTTGAGTATTCGTTGACATATCCGGCCAGTCCAAATTGTAACTAACGGGTAGAAAGGGCAATAGTAATATGATTTGGTAAACTTTTCCGCAAGGTAATTCGTTTATACGCACGCCGTTGTGCGAATTTTTCCGCTACGATTTATCAATTCCTGTCCGGGTATGCTGAACATGTAAAGATGGAACACTTGGCTAATCATCAAGGGCACTCGTTGCATTAGCACTTCAGCATTTTTCCAATTTATTAGAACCTACAATGACAAACAATCGTCGATATGACATTTTTTTTGCAATGTAAAATGTGTTTGAAAATTGATTGTTTTAATTCACTTGCACTCCTGACATAATAATAATCATCGCAACAATGCCGAATAACACTCCGCAGCATCCGCAACAAACGGTCTCGACCAGATTAGCAAAACTATGTTATACAAAAATACACAAATATTCGAAAAAAACTCCATGTTGAATACGACCTCACGACCTAGTTATGCACGGTCATTTACTTGTCCTGCTTACCTTATCGCCTCAGCATGAAAAATGATGCAGTTACAGATTTTTTTATAAGTAATGCGAAGAGTAATAGCGTTTTCCTTATTCACAGTGCATTTATTTGCGGTCAGCTCTAAATTGAATCTGTATGGGCAATGGTAATGCCTATTGTCAATTCATTAATAATGGAATAACATTATCCCTGTACTGACTGGAATAAATATTATGGAAAGCACAGTCTGGACGAAATGGGATTGATCAAGAATAAGGTCGTTTTCTTTATCATTTTAACTTATTTCGACCAGTAAGTGCTAAGGGAAATTCGATTTGGCCTCCGAAATTGTTTCGGACTGCTCGATGGTGGCAATCAGTGTAATATTCATCGTAAACTCACAGCCCAAAGACTAAATGGTTATCACCGTTTTAAAAGGATAACCGGCATACTCAGAAACAAGATTAGTACCGCCAAAGAAAATTGGTCCGAATCAACCAAATCCTTCAGTTACGGGTGGCGAACGAAATATGCACTTCAATTGACTGTCAGATTTAATTGAATTTCGAAGAAATCTTTGTGCGAGTGAAATATACTTTTCTTCATTTCGAAAGAAGCCGGGATTCAATGGGACAAAGTTTTCAATGTCCTCAAACTAAAGTATGCTTCATTGTACCGAAGCTTTGAGTCGGCAAGCGGAGTCTGCACAGTCAGTTACGAAATATCTGTTTTAATCGAAGACATATCTCATTCGCAACGATAAATTAACTTGCTTTTGTTCAGTAGTTCTTTACCATACATAACCTGGAAATCGTTATGATTATCAGTAACCAAGTGAATGTGTCCTGTAACTAAACGAAATAAACCTTTAGTAAACTTTGTTCGAAACAGATATCTACTCACACAAAGAAAAAAAAAGTTTGGCCTAACTCAATCGTAGGTGGTCCGTGTTACTGTTATCCGTGGTACTGTTATTTATGTTATTTGTTAGTTATTAATTTTACACATGGCACCTCCCGCCCGAGTCCGGGGAGGCCGACGCACGCGCACCGGCTCTCAACCCAGGCGGCACAGCTTACTTGCCGTGTGCAACAGGTTTCGCGCTCATCTACGCCTAATGGCTGACACGGGACGCCACGCGGTCGGGTAGATCGCCGTTCTCAAGCGGTTTTCTCACGGTAAAAGCTCAACAGTTCTGCTCAGTTTCGGTACATCTCATCATGGCGACCCATCTTCGGTTTCGGGATATCGTTCGAGCTCACACGGAGCACAATGGGATTGTTTTTCTCGGTTACGCGGCACACGTATTTTCACCGGAAAGTCTCACCTTCTCAACGGCTACCTCGCGGCGATACAGCGTCGCGGGCAGATTTTCTCACTCGAGAGTTCAAGCGATTTTTATATAATCTAATTAGCTCATCGGAGTTTGCTCATCGGGAATTGCTCATTATCATCGGTTTAATTGTTGTTAGTTGGTTACGCTCAATTTCGGTCTACTCAGCTGTACAGTGTTTTTTCTGCGTATTTTACCATCTTCTGTTACTATAAACAAAAGGGTTTATTTTCACTGTTAATTTGTGTTGTGAATTTATTTAACCCCCGTTCCGCTATAACTCACCCGGCAATTCTCAACAAACATACTTTTTGATAGTATGTTCATTTCCTCTGATTCACGATCCTCTAGAATCTAGACGTAAAAAATACCAAAGTAACAATGCCTTGTTGATATAAACACTATTTGTTTTCGGTTCAATGAAAAAAAATGATTGTATAATATTGTTCGTTGTCCAGAATTATGAGAAAGATTATAATTAAAAATTAAAAACTAATGAATTGAATAAACTCAAATTTAGTTGATCTAACATCATTTGCCATTAGATCAGAGTTACTATGTTAACGTAATTATTTAGTTATTTCAAATAAACTGCATTGATCGGTTGTACCAAAATGCATTTGGAGGAACTGGAAAAGGTTTGAACGAAACCAAATTAACTTAACTAAATATATGTAGTTGTTTTCACTAAACCTGTTTCTGAGCGTAGAGCAGTGGTTCTTAACCTTGGCGGTCCGCAGGGGGTCCCGCGTGTATTTTGGTGCTCCATTGACCCCAGGTTAAGAATCGCTGGTGAAGACTCAACTTACACGGTCTCCTCGCAGAGTACACAATAGTAACTTTGGATTAGTTTTGGATTGCTTCCTTACAACTGCGACCCAATCGATCGAAAATGTTGCGCCAAACTAATTCTTAAGCCACTCTTCTGCCGATTTCGTCGATTTTTCAGAACCACTCATAATGCCAACCAGTCAATGTGCACGTAAGCCTAGAGCTATCGGTGTTCTCAGCATAGCATCAGAAATTGGGCCCTTTTGGTATAATCCGACCGTAAACAAATCTTCCATCTAACAAATATGACCGTTTGTATTGTGGCTGGTTTTGACAGATCCCATTCAAACGCCTCGATACACTCTCGCATTAAAAAATTTCTTTTTCAAACATCTCTTTTTATAATAAAAATTGTTGTGGACCCGCATCGAGCGACGAGCCAAGGGCCGTACAGGATTGGTCCGTTCGTTGGGCCCCGGGGTCCCACAGCCGCTCATCTCTTATTGGTGCTTCGGCCAGAACCCCGGGCTCTGACGAACGGCCGCGCTTCATTGGACCCCCACTCCGACTCTCACGCCATTGGCTCGGCGGTCAGTGCGGGCTTCCTATATAAGGCGACTGCGCCGCGCATTCTGTACGAGTCGCCCCATTCTCAGCCTCCGGCACGGAGCTCTGTTAGTTTAATAACTGTCAATCTTAAGCATTGAAACTTGTCTAACCCCCCCCCCCCCCCCATTTAATCCCTATCCTCTGTCCCACGCGCGTCCAGCCCGAGGGGCTATCTCCAGGGTCTGCTCACTACCCCGAGATCATCACGGAACAGGCGGAGGATTCTCCCTCGCTCCCATACCGGCATTCACCGGGTCCGTTTCCAGCGTCCGCGCGAGCCTAAGTACCAGCACGCCGGGTCCGTGTACCCACACTTTTTGGGTCCTAGCACTGAGCGTATCTCCTTCTCCCGGGATTCGCGGTTTAATGGTTACCCGATAGTCAAAGGCACGGGATCCCGTGCCGCCATAAGCACTGGCTTCATAAGCACTGGCTCCGATAAAAGACGGGCTTCATCCGTCTTCGCGCGATTCAGCGGGCCGCGATTCAACTTTTTTCAATAATTCTTTAACCAATAATAATAATAATTAGTAATAAAGAATAATTGTGAAATTAATTAATCGTAATTATATAAATTCGTTCATAATCTTCGCTACAGTCGGAAGACAGCTTGCGATGCAAAGATTTTTATTAATATATGATAATGTTCTGCTACCAAAGTTATTTGTGCAGATATGTTCCTGTGTTCGGAAGTCATCTCCCGACTGTAGCGAAGATTATGAACGAATTTATATAATTGCAATTAATTAATTTTACAATTATTTTTTATTATTATTGCTTACTAACAATATTAATTATTGTTTCATACATGAATTATTTCATCCTTTTTGAATTAACTTTTGATTAACCATTTTTATTGTACTTTTTTTACCAATATTTTTGAAATAATAATGACCGATTTGCAGTCGGGAGTTCTTTTTAATTTTTAATTTTATATATTTTTATTTTATTCTCTTTGAACTCTACCTTCTATGCAATTCCCTGATACAATTTTCTAAGTGTCATTCGTCTCCGATATAATTTTCTATTTTCTACGAGTCTTTCTTCTTCGATGTCATTTTTTATGTATCATTCCTCTCCGACGCAATATTTAAAAAGTGGATCGAAGAGCAACAATACATAGAAAGTTGTATCATAGAGGAACGACACATAAAAAATTTTATGGAAGAAGAAAGACACAAACAAAATTATATCACTGGCATATATCAGGTAGGAATGACAAAAAATGTCATCGATGGAGAAAGACACATAGAAAATTATATCGTTGGCACATATCAGATAGGAAGGACACATAAAAAATTTAATTGAAACAGAAAGACAAAAAATTACATTGCTGACATATATCACTTTACGAAGATGACTTTACACTACAGCGATCTAGTTAGAACTATATAATTAATTACGATTAGAAAAAATAAAATAAATTAGGTTAAGTCCTTAATTTATAATTTTATTTTTATTTTTATTGTGTCCGGTGATTATTATATCAGATATTCATTTTTGAGTTTGATATTCATCATCAATTTTTTCACACAGTGATTTCGCACTAAACACCGATAACGTAAAAAAACGCGAATAAAAAATGCTATGATAGTAAATAAATGGGAATTTCGAGCGTCTCATGCCGACGTGATTTTTCGATATGTCACCGCGAACTTTTAATCGGGTTTATCTAATTATGGTTTATTACCGTCAGTTCATACCTCAGCTCACAAATATATTGTCACAAACATAGTTCAGGCTATAAAGTTTTAGTATACCAAAATCTGTTAAGTCATTTTTTGCCGTTTCACTTGCGAAAAGTCTCCAAGCCGGCGGATCGCAGTGAAACGCATAATTCCCGTCTTTTTGCCCTGTCGGGCGGTCGGGAGTAAAAATCAAGGAGAAACAATATTGGACCAGAGGGATCACATTTATTAGGGAACATTTATACGCACCCAACAACTTCAAAAAGTGCACAAGCATGGATGACTAATAAAATGTACATAGTTGCTATGGCGATCGTTACAGTAATCGCTGCTGCCACCACGATATATGTATGAGCGATTATGAGCCAATAGTATTTATCCTCATCAACCCCGTATGCTGCTTCAACAATATAAATTTTTTGGCGGGTTTGGTTCACAGGATTAACGAAGTCAAGTATTATAGGTGATAAACATGAGACAAGGTACAGTATCATCACAATATAACTACATCCTGGGGAATCAAAAGCAAAAAATAAGCAACGATTAAATGAAGCCGATAGCATGCATTAAAAAAAAATCACTATTAACTCGAGTAAACGATGGTGATGTAGCGTCCTTGTTCGGCATACTTGTCAAGGACAATCACTGCAGGTGTATTTTTTAATATTTCCCAATGCTCTTCTATTTTCTTCAATAGTAATTTAATCTGCAAAATTTCCGATTACACATGAATATTTTCGGAGAACATATATATTATATACTGGCACCGTATATACATGGTCAACATGTAGAATAGAAGTGAACATTATGATGACAATTTCTATTTCGATCAGCAAAGTTGTTGTGGAATCTATAAGAATGTTTATGTCTCGCCAAACGTCATGCAGCCGAATAAGCTATTAAACGTAGTGAATTGTAAAAAAAAAAACGCCTCAGACGAAAATTCACACTGATAACGACGGTTACCATAGGTCCAGTGAGTGTCAATATTATGACGACGATCGTTAACGGCAGAATAATTTTCACATATTTTGACTGTTCTGGCCATATGCCTATTCGAGACATGTAAGTCTTGGTTAAAGCGTAGTACGGCTGATCGAAGACGCTCATGGATATAATAGCTCATTAATTCTACTGTTCCCCAGCTCCTTCGAAAAAATTGTCTGTATATAAAACTCCGACAACTGCTTGAGAACGGTGGATGAGCCAAGAAAGAAACCTGCCTCTAGTTCCTTCACCGACAGTGGTGTTGAGTGACCGCTGCATTTTCACGTAATATGTATAGCTAGCGTACAATGATTGACGCGGCTGGAATTATGGTGCCTATCATACTCACCACCACCCGCGCGGTCTCTCATAGTTATCGTGCATATTTCATGAGTACTTCACTCTTTTCCGCTATATTCATTTTCTACAACACTCCGGTCGGCGTCGAACCGATGACGCTGCGCGTCTCACTATGCGCAAAACAGTTATGTATATTAGCTCGTAACATACGTTTGTATTACTTTTCGAATAGGAATCAATGTACCGTACACCGCAAGATCGAACGCCCGCTGTTCTCGAGAAAGGCCTTTTTGCCGTTCAGTTTCTTTCGTCTGTGGTACAATACAATAAGTACGACACGCTGAAACACTTCCACCGCTACATACAAACTTGACAGAATTGGCTGCGGTGGAATATCGATGTTCTCTCGAACTTATGAGCTTCAAATGAAAGTAAATATTCTTATGACCATCAAGCATACTAATCTGCATACCGCATTCATGCAATGCTGTTTCATGTGTGCGGTCCCGATCAATCGAATTCATCAGTACGCAAACTTTAATTTCCACAATTATTTCAGCATCGCTACATTTGAGTATAGGGTAAAAGTGGTGAATATGGACCGACGCGGTAAGATGGACCAGTGCGTATAAAGACGTATATGGACTCTTAAAAATCTACTGTTTTACACACTCCTTTGTAGTGCTAACAGTGACGTTATTTAGGTGTTAAACCTTGCTCCCAATGGCATTGAAAAATATCTCACGAATTTCCCCGATTTCGGAATATGTACTAACATTAAATGTACCATTTAGGAGAACGAAATCCCACATTTAAGGACCCGCTCTCGGCATTCCTATGAATCTTATCACGTAGTGAACACTCTTAACTATGGAACAGCAAAGCCCGGTCCCGCTAAACCAAATAGTTAATTAATTACCATAAAAACTATTTTTTTAATACTGGACCACCCGTACCTTGGTAATATGGACCACCCTTAGCTTGGTAATATGGACCACCTGTCTGTCTCGTTAGGATGATGGTATTGACTTCAGGGGTTACACCACTATGAGGCCAAACAATAAGGGGATATTCAAGAATTTTTGTTCTGTTATCCGGCGCTATATTTTTAATTGCCGTTCCACATATTGTTAGTACATGAGGCGTTCCATGCCAATGCAGCCACAAAAGAAATTCCAAAAAATCTATAAAAATCGGGTCATGTACATCCAACCGATTCACTACGTTTCAAATTGTTTGGATTAGAAACGGGTCCCCACGCGAATCGTCACCGGAATAATTTTATCAAATTCTGTAAGAGAATCTCGATTTTTAGTATTTTTTTCACTACGTGAAGGAACTTTGCACTGATTTCTGTTTTTCGATGACAGTTTAAGAAGAACATTTCACGATCCAAACAAAAGCTTATTCGGCACAACGACTGGATCGAGTCTATATATTGTTTCTAGTGGCTTCACGAAGGATGCACTGACTTTCCGAATGCCTGCAAGATGTGTGGAGAAGCGTAGATTAAAGTATCTATATGTCCATGCCGTTATCAATGTTAAAGAAAAAATAAATACAATTGATAAGCGAATTTTGATCTCAGGAGCCTTGGAACGTTTCCAATATTCTTTCTTTCCCATGTACTATCCTCCTAAAATGTACCCAAGCATTCCCGAGCTAATTACAGGTGGTCCATATTACCCTGGTCCATATTACCATGGTCCATATTACCAATTCTGCAAAAAAAAAAAACCACTGGGTGAGATCGGTTAAAAAAATTTCAAAAATTGTATCAATAAGAGGGTCTTATAAAGTGTGATTACGGGCACATTTCGGTTCCAGCAGAATGTGATTTGACCTCTGCAAGTAGGACATATAGATCAAAACTTTTTAGTGGTCCATATTCACCACTTTTACCCTAGGTGGTATTCTGTGATATTGTTAATTCGAGAAAACTTCTGAATTTTAGTGTGATCTTAAAAAGTCCAACGAAAACGTCCAGACCAGATTTGTATTTTTCCATCGGGTAATAGTAATTTGCGATACAAGTGCGATAAGCAAACTTTATACACACGCTGTAAAGTGAGTGCGACCCGCTTCACAGTCGATGTTCGCTACACCGCGTATGATGTTCGCTACACCGCCCTAGTATAGCACAATATTTTCTGTAACGATTGCAAGAGAAGTGCTACTCCGAGCCTGCTGACGAGTGCGTAAAGTCCGAGAATCGTGCGTAAAGTACGTGAAGCCTGCGTAGAGTACGCGAAGCGTGCGTAAAGTAAAATTGGCCCGATTTGCACATCCGCCGTGTACTTATAGGACACTTGACTGTAAAGCGCCACTTACGCCCATCTCAGTAGGTACGAACAGTAGCATTTTCATGCATGAGTTATATAAAAGTGATGATGAATACGTTCTGACGGGGTAGGATAATAAAACAAATACAAAACTTCGTTCGCTTACACTGTAAAAAAACGGTGTTACAATTAACACCGTTTTAACACCAGGGCGGTGTCCATATAGGTCCATCAATTTTGTGTTAAGCGAGTACTCTGCCATGGTGTAAACCGACTGTGTAAAAATTTTGTGTAAATTAAGAGTTTCACTCAACACCGTACAGTCAACACCAATTTACATTAATACTGTTCAGTGTACAACATGATATCCCAATGGGTTGGAGAAGAGCACAAGATGCAACTATTGGCACATATCGGTGTCAATATTAAATCCTATAAAGCCCTTTTTTAACACATGTACGGTGAACCAGAAACTCTTTCCTGTTCTACCGTGCGCAGCAAAATATCTCGACCTAGCTGGAATATCGAACATCACTGTTCTTCGATCACACCGAAAAAGGGATCGCGACAATCTGCAGAGCTCTTCGAACTTACATGGATTGTAGTGAGCGGCGACGACGATCCTGGCACTCCTGTCGAGTGTGCAAAAGAACCTGCGACATGCTGTACGATATTATTATCATCCTGCCGGATAATATTTTTTCTATAAATTTTTTCATGACTTAATAATTGTCTGATTTTCAATCCCTGCAGTCCGCAGAGGCAGATTAGCCCCATCGAAGTTGTGTGAGTTGCGGTGAAATGTCGTACAGGAATGGACTATTAAAAGCGATCTGTCGATACTGTCACGCTACACCGTTTATGAGAGACTCCTCGAAAAACCTTTCTTCTTCTTCTTATCACTTTATCCGGAACTCTAGCAAATACTAGAGGCGAACCGGAATGGCCACTCGAAAAACGCTTGACGTTCATCGATCGCGATCGCGACCTCCCCCTCCCTTACTTCTACTCTAGTTGCTACGACCCACCGTACGAACAAGTGGCGCCATGTAGGGCAGCCACGCAATTATGCGGTTTCGAACGGCTCGCGCCAAGACGTTCCCGCATAGCGGTCGTTGGCTGACGCATTGCCGCAGATACGACGACGAAAAGGCTTTACGATAAGAATTAAAAGGCTCGGCGGCTGTCGTCTATAGGACTTCTTATAGTGCTGTGGGAGAAGAGCGTCCTTTAGAGATGTGTTCTAATTCTCGTGCAACACGCTCTTGTCGTGCTGTCTCGTCTTCTCCACCCGGTAGACCGTTCCTGCGTACTTTGTTCCAGCTCTCGATCCTCGCAGTTGTTGGCCATGAAAATGATTCGCTTAATTAAATATTTATTCGCCTAGCCTATACTGAGCCCACGGAATTGCCAAAGAAAGTGCAAAGCAGCTCCCTCTTGCCGTTTACGCAGTTCTTTCGTGACCAGGAAAAATACTGCGTCACTGTACACACTTCGACATGTATTGAGAATCAACACGCAATGAAACATGTAAAAAGTGACTATACGACTTACACACCGAAAGCGTGTTGAAACAAAACGCTTGTTCTTAAAGTGTAGTCATTCATTACCTAAAGTGTCGTCATTCATTCCCTAAAGTGTAGTAATTCATTCCGTTAAGTGTCGTCATCCATTCCCTTAAGTGTCATCATTCATTCCCTAAGGTGTAGTCATTCATTCCCTTAAGTGTCGTCATTCATTCCCTAAAGTGTCGTCATTCATCCCTAAAGTGTAGTCATTCATTCCCTAAAGTGTCGTCATCCATTCCCTAAAGTGTAGTCATTCATTCCCTTAAGTGTCGTCATTCATTCCCTAAAGTGTAGTCATTCATTCCCTAAAGTGTAGTCATTCATTCCCTAAAGTGTCGTCACTCATTCCCTAAAGTGTAGATTCCCTAAAGTGTAGTCATTCATTCCCTGAAGTGTACAGTCATTCAGTTCCCACTTACTTGCCGTAAAGGGGGACTGGCTACTGACCCGGACCGAACCTGTACAGGTACAATGTCTATAACGGGGAGAAAAGGCAAAAAAAAAAAAACTAAAAACTTATCGACTCGAACATTACGTGCACTATTCAAAGCAGGTCCTTTGAGTTCACTGAAATATTCTTCGCTTCGCGCCGATATTGGAACGTCTTCCTTTGATGCCGCAGTCGTTTTCCAGAGTGAAAAGCGCTTGCATATCCTCAGAAGGTTTTTAGACAAGAGTCGGGCACCAATATGAGTTTCTCCTGGTTATCAATTTTGAGTCCAATTTACGTTATTTTTCGAGATCACTTAAGAAGTTACTAACGTGACCGTTGATTTCCGGATCATCGAAATCCGCATTATCCGGCATTTGCGAACTCCGTGTCACCAGGCTTAGAGCTATTAGAATCCGAACCTATTTCAGAAAAGTGTGAGAAATCGCTGTTCTTTTTATCTTTGCTTGTACGTTTCTAGTTTGACTTACCTTCTTGTGGTTGTTTCGATTTTGGTACCCAGTCGTCAGTGTTCCCGCCGGTTTTAATATCTTCGATCATTTTTTTCTGGGCATCGGAACATCTGTTTGGTGAAGTTATGTCAGTTCACGCCGGACCTACTGCAAGGATATCGCGAAGCAAACGTTCGAATCTTTCGAAACTCGTACAATTGTTAAGAGGTCCAATGCTTCGTAGAAAAAACTCCTTTTCAAGAATATTCCTTTTGCCAAAGCATTTCCATCCTTGGAAAGTGAGTTTGATGAGATGCGCGATGTCGATTCTAATGCAGCAATCGGGCTTCGATAGACACAGATTTCATTGGAAAGTTAAAATCTATTGACATAAGTACTAAGTCCAATTACTTCGTATGCTAGGCTAAAAGCGTTCAAAAGTCCAAATGTCCTCAACCATTCACGCAATCAGTATATTACAATGTTGGTATCGTCCTTTTTCGACACCATCTCGGCAACTGGCAAGATGTGGCCACAAAACGGAATCACGGTTTGGTACAGAAACATCGGGGCACTAGATTCATCAGGTTTAAAAATCTTATCGATTGCAGAACCCATAGCGTCGATACTCATACCCCCGGTCAACGTTTTTCCTTTGCTGAAATTTTTGTATAGGTAGATTTGTTCACGACTACATTACAAAGCGAAGAATTTATCATAGCCGAGCGCGCCAGAAGTGCCCACAAATTCTGGGCGATATTTTTATTTGTTTTCCGATTTTTCAGCATCGGTAACTTTATATGACCTAATTTTCGGTCTTGTTCGGTTTGCTTCGCCTTGCGCAAAAGCTCCTCACAATACAACTTTGACGATACACTGACAGAAGGGTCTAGTGAAAACTGCCGATCATCTAAGAAATAATTACTATAGCACATAGTAGTAGAGCGCCACCTATGGCGGAAAGTCACAGATTTTTACCATAATATCTACGACAAGAATAAGACAAGAATTTTTACCATAATATCTACGAAGAATTCTTATAAATCCGGTACGTCCATACCATCGGTGGCGCCCCAATTCCCTACTGCTATGTGCTATGGTAATATCTCTCAAGCTATATAGTCATATTTACTAGATCACTCTCTCAGTGTATTGAATCACCAAATTCCATCAACCCATTCGGTTTGTTTCTACGCCAAGCATACGTCGCCTGAGAAGTTACTTCCTTGGCGACATTATTTCAGCGTCATCCGCGTAGTTGACACCTTTTCTTGTATCTTGGATCCCAGAAAAGTTGGTACACCTTTGCCCCAATGCCCCAATGTTTTTGGTGTCATTCGTGGACACATTCGTATGTCCTGAGATGGAAAATCGAAGGGTGAGTCTATCTTCCGTTAGCTTATCCATAGTGCATATATTGACTTTTGCAGCACACTCAGTACATTCGCTTTTGATGTTTAGGAATGATTCTGCAGGATTGTCGTTGACTTTGCAGATGTGAAAGCTGTAGCAACACCGCTATTTTGCCCCCAAGTCGATTGTGAATGACGTCAGTCCACTCCTGTCTTAAAACTCTGTAATCTTGATCATTATACGCAACCGCATGTGTTCGAATGCTTTTCCAAACCTCGTCTGAGTGGTGGATCGTAACTCTCAATGGAGGAAATAAGTCGCGGGAAGTATCCATTGACCAATTTGAAGCACGACTGCGGTCGTTCTCCTAAATGGATTCGTGCTTATGAAAATACACTTCAGAAACACTAGCAGAGATACGGTTTTCAGTAACTTTGAACAAATCGTACATTTGATCCTCTTAAGGTACAAAATGAATACCTCTGCGGTAGAAACGGGCACAAACGTCATAGAAACAGACCCTACACGTGTATTTCAATCTACCTGGAAGATTACGAAAGTAAGTCATTCAGTAATTTTTAATTCCTTCAAGATACAAAGACAAAAAATGTGGCACAAGCAACTACAAACTATTCTCTATATAATGGTGTTGAAATAAATGTTCCAGCTCAAAGTCCTGTTCTGTGCATTTCAAAAACCTCAGTAACTTCAATCCCGTTAAGGTACAAACGAAAAAAAGGTAGAAACGAGCACTTGTGCAATAAAATGAAGTAGATTTTCTAAAGTCGGGCTCCAGATCCACACAGGTTAGACATATACACTAAATATAGACCCAGTCTGCTAGAACGTAAAATCTCCTCTAACATATCTGTCTTCTGTCTATTAATACCTCCAATAAATTTTAGATGTGATAGTTCTGTTACCTCCCGATCAGTAATTTTCACTCCATTTCGGTCGCGAGTTCACACCTTCTCTTTACACGTCGTTCGGAGATGACGCTTTATCGAGGATTTTGGTCCTGTTTCGAATCTAACCTTTCGGAAATTAATTCGGTATACGGTCTGGAGTGAATATTTTATGTCGATAAAATTTTATTCGCAATTGGAAAGTGAAAATGATTCCAATTTTCAGGAGAATTCAGGATGCTAATTCTTTCTGCCCTAAGGCACGCGATACGCGGTGATCTCACTCTCTCCCTCTCCCTCACTGTTTTCTCCCGACCTATCCTAAGAATCCATTACGCGTTCATATGGCTGAAATAAAATTGACTCACACGAATATCTATTGACCAAGAAGTTATTTTAACCTTCGGGGATAATAAATGAATGTCGATGAATGAATAGTCGGAAATTATGAATTTTCAACATGTAAATAATAACTTCCCAATTAACAACTTCATTTAAATGAGTTCGACCGGAGAATGGATGGTCGAATCAGAATTGTGTGATGAATGAAGATTATCGATTCCCAGAATTAATCGTCCTTCCCAACTTGTCTCGAATTGTCGTCCTTTGTCAGAGTTGTCTATGGACGATTTTAATGACCAGATGAGTTTCAGGAATAAAATATCCACTTTCGATAGAATGATTCAGAAGGATGTGCATATTGAACTGAGTTAAATTAAATATTCATTCGAAAATTTTACCGATTTATTTTACGTTAATTATTTGAAAAAATAATTAACGTTAATAATTAAAATTAATTGCTTTGAAAAAAATAATAAAAATATTAATGAAAATATTGAGGTCTTTGTCCCGGTACTTGCCGAGCGGGCGGCGGGCGCGCGAATAAATAAACTCGAGGTTATTTTATCGAGGTAAAATTTGATCGTTAGTTTTATGAATATACAATAAATTTCAACAACATACAATAAATTTCAACTAAAGCTGTACGACCTTTCGCTGCAAAGTTAACAATTGTTGACATAAATTGTTATCTTAACATTTGTTTGATTGCTTTCCTGATTTTTCGTATCAATTCTTTTACATTCGTCCTGATTTTCATACTTTTCGTAACTTCCGCATCATTCCCCGTTAGTTTATTTGTTTATTATTCTTATCGCTATCCCTTTCATCATTTTATTTCGAATATTGTCTTGACAATATGACTTGATATTTATTTTTCATGCTTGGCTCTATTCCCAATAATATATTGTTTTATTATCAATAATTTTTCTAGAAACATTCACGACTTCAGAATTCATCCGCTAAACCCTGTTTTTCATAAATTTCAACATTAAACATTGCAATTTATAACTTCCCCGAACAATAGTGATGGTTGACGATTTATTAATATTCACAGTTGAAGAGAACTGTGAATTTTCATAAATATTATATGAATTATTAATTAATTAAATAAAATGAATATTAATAAAAAGTGCTGGGCTAATCACTTCGTTACACGCGTCTTACAAGCAGGCTCCATGTTGGACACGCGTAATGAGCGTTACACCGATATCTTTATCTGCATATTTTATACCTCACGTTGCCGAGTTTTATTCTGTAAATTTTTTTCTGTACAAGTCAATCAAGTTCATCCATTAAACTCTCCTGAAAATCTATTTGGTATTTCCAATGGATCATTTATTCATTGGTCGCGTATATTATTTATTCATCAAAAGTTCGAGATTGATCATTTAAATGATATCATGTTTTTCCCTCAAGCTATATTTTCAGTGGCATAATAAATTACAAACATTTCCATTGATTAACTTTTTAAATGATTAAAATATCTGCGACATATTTCGGGAATATTAGCAGAATGTGACAGCTCATCGGATTGCTATACATGTACAGGCAAATTACGAGCTGTCCCGAGAATTCAACGTAACTAGAGCCGAATAAATATTCTACACCATTTTTTTTTTTAATACAAATTTTCCTGATCTAGTTTTATTTATTATTATTACGATTTTATGATATAAAAATCTGAAAAAATCAAGCATATTAAAGGTGTCGAAAAGATTAATTTCGCATAATAATAACTCCAAAATGTCATTAACAAATTTCTGAAAAATAAAATTGTTCAACAAATCTCCCGAAAACCTAATTTTCTTTAATGAAAATGATTCATTCACTTTTCTGAATACTTACGAATGTTTTCAGATTTTTTAATTCACTTTGATTGTTTTTTTATACATGAAAAATATCTGGAGTTACAAAATTCAAAGTGAATTTAAAAATCTGAAAAATATGTACCCATCCTGAAAAACGAACGAATAATTTTTATAAAAAACAAAGTTAGGTTACCGAGAGATTTGTCGAAAAATGTTATTTTTCATCCATTTGTCGATAACAATTTTGGAATTATTATTATGCAAAATTGAAAATACTTCTCGATGGTATAAAAAGCTGAAAAAATTCATGTATACTAAAGTTGCTGAAAAATTAATTTTGCATAATAATAATTGGAAAATGTTATTAACGGAATTAATGAAAAAATTAATTGTTTAACGAATTACCCGGCAACGAAACTGTTTTTTTTTTTTTTAATAAAAATGATTCGTTCATTTTTCTGCATACGTATGAATTTTTCCAGATTTTTCAATTAACTTTCATTTTTTTTTTGTATGGAAAAAATGTTTGAAAAAACTCAAAAATCAAAACTACTTGAAAAATCTCAAAAAATTCATACGTATTCAGAAAAATGAACGAATCATTTTCATAAAAAAAAAAGTTGCTTTGCCGGGTAAAGTGTTAAAAAATTAATATTTTGATTAATATGTTAATAACATTTTGGGATTATTATTGTGCAAAATTAATCTTTTCAGTGTCTTTAATATATATGAATTTTTTAAGATTTTTATACTATCTAGAAGTACTTGCAATTTTCTCTTATTTTTCTCGAACTTATGCGAAATGAGCGCGAAGCGACATAGCTACCTTAATGTATCGCGAGTTGCAGAAGTAACCCCACCTCTCACCCATTTTGATCACGTAACCGTAGTAGTCCGTAGAAATAGCTGCAGTTCTCCAGCAGCAGTGTCGATGTCACCTGCAGATTCGAGGGCATCGCCCAGGATGGGTTGCCAATCGAGTACACGGGATGGAACTGTGTTATACATACATCAGTAACAATATATGTATAGAACAGTAGATACCTTTCGCGTGGCCTCTGCTTGGCAAATATAAACGATGCGCCAGTCAACCGGTCAACTTCTGTTCTTGATGTTTATTTGGCGAACCAAGTGCGTTTGTCATTTCAATTAGTTCAGATGCTGCGGCTATGCAGCCTGCGTCTCTGCTACGACAGTGCTAGTGGCAGGCCAAATTATATATGTTACGAAATTAGAAGTCGGATTGGTATTTAAGCATGTCTTATTGGATGTGCTCGAATTCCAATTTGTTTGATTATTTCGTAACAATATATACTATATATATTTTTATATAAACTATATAATATTTGTGTAGGTAGTATCAATATTTACATATGTAGGCTACATAATAGTTGTGGGACAAATGAGGTAGTCTATGTTGGACAGTTTCAGGGGGTTTTGAATTCGTATATTTTTTTACGTATTTTTTTTTTTTGTTCAAAATATATGAATAATAGAAGAATGTAGAGTGCGGTAGAATAAAAAAAAAAAATAATGCGAGTGGCAGTGGCTAAATTACACATGTGACGAAATTAGAAGTCAGATTGGTATTTAAGCACATTTTGTTGGATATGCTCGAATTCCAATTTGTTCGATTATTTCGTAACAATATTTTTTTATGTACGCTATATAAACTATAAAATAGTTATGTAGGTAGTATAAAAAGTAGTAGTAAAAGAGATTTACTGCCAAGGTTCATATTTACAGTATTTTTTTTTATAATACTTTTTATATCTAATGCTAATTTTACACCTTGGTAAAGGGCCATCGACCTGGGTCTTTCAGCCCTAGTATAAATATTTACGTGTCTACGCTACATAATATTTTTAGTATAAATTACGTAGTCTATGTTGAGCGGTTTCGGGCGGTTTTGAATACGTATATTTTTTAACAAATTTTTTCGTTCAAAATATATGAATAATAGAAAAACCTAAAGTGCGGTAGAATTTTAAAAAAATAATGCGAGTGGCAGGCCAAATTATACACGTGACGAAATTAGAAGTCAGATTGGTATTTAAGCACATTTTGTTTGATATGCTCGAATTCCAATATGTTCGATTATTTCGTAACAATATGTATTTATGTACGCTATATAAACTATAAAATAGTTATGTAGGGAGTATATATATTGTGACGTGATTTTTCGATCACTGTCACAAAAATACAAATAAATAGCATTTTTTTTTGCTACGGCTACCGATTTAGTTGTTATAGCTCCCGATTTACTGCTCTTTTGCTGTTCACGGTACCGTCCAGCTCTCGTTAGGAATGAGTTTCGTGACTTTTCGCGATCTCGTCCGGTATTGTCAAGGTAAGCTCCAGAAAATCTTGCAGTTTTAGTCGTTTTTGTTGAGCTTAAGATTTAGTCCTGGTCGGGATTTTCGAATCTATTCGGTGGGGGGGAATCTCGACGTATAGAGAAGCACGAATAGAGGAGAGCCCGACGAGATTTCGTCGTGATTACGTCAAAGTCCGGTGCAAACCCGGCACTCTATTTAGGTAATAATGCACGGAGTTGGAGAACAGGCGGAGTTACGGTTTTGTCCAGGCAAGGGTGGAACACCTTGTGCTGCGTTTTAGTTGAAGAGAGCCTTGTTTTCACTCCGTGAATTGAGAGTAACGATCGCGACGAATCACAAAGTTACCGCGTTACAGTTTCGGCTCCCGTTTAAATCTGACGCTCTGCAATAGTTTGAGAGGGCAGTAGTTATCGGCTAAAGATCCCGCAATAATCATAACGTCCCGTTGGATGTATTGTCGTAGGCTAATCAGTCTACCGAGAGTCGTCCTCGAGGCAGCTCGGACTTCGCTCGCGCTCCCGTATGTTTACGTTCGAGCCGTTGTCTCGCGTGCTCTGAGTGAGTCGCTCTCGCTCGCGCTGCCGTAGACTCCGACTACCGTCTCGCTTCGGTTCGTGCGTCTCGCTCGCGCTACCTGTCACCGCGGGTGTTCGCGGGTCGACTCGTGTGCCGTTTCTCGTGCGAGTTTTGTTGCCGATTTTCTGTGATCGAGATGCGTTCGGAACGCTCTTGAGGTGCATTGATTGTGCTCAAGTTCTCGGAGCATCGTAAGATGCGGTTCTCGCCCCATACTATTGGATTTATTCCTACCGTTCGGTGAGTTTATCGTTTGGATAATTTTCTCGATCGCGTATAGGACTCGTTCTCGCTGTCGTTACGCTCGCTCGACCCTTCGGTCAGCTGAGCGCTTCTGATGCACGCAGGTGCGATCTCGTGGCTTACAGCCAACCAAATTAATTGTTCTCGTTTTGCAAATTTTGAGCTCTCGTTAGCATAGATTTCGCGTTACTTTATTGGCGAAGTATCGCGACCCTTCTGCCACAACCTACACCCTGAGCAAACCGTGCATTTCCGCAACCGTTGCTCTCGCGAGTGTATTGGTGTTAGCTCGTTACCGTTCCGTTCCCGTTTTTATTGTTTTGTGTTTTGTCCTTGCGGAGGTCGGTTCCATCGACCTCCAGTTTAGTCCGGTTTGGCGATTCCGGCGAAACAAAAATCCGCCCTGCGGAGGTCGGTTCCATCGACCTCCAGGTTAGTCCGGTTGTTAATACCGGTGAAATAAAAATTGACTGGCGCTCACCGGGACTCCAATGCATTCGCGAGGGTGGACGGCCGAAGGTGACGTTTTTTGGTTCTCGATTTCGCGTTTCGCTCCCGTTTGGTTTGAGCTTTGATTTTCGATTTTCGGTTTTGTTTTTTTTTTTTTGTTCGAGATTTGCGTTGAGATACCGGAAAATACGTCACAATATATATATATGTATGTATGTAGGCTACATAATATTCGTGATATAAATGACGTAGTCTATATCGGACGGTTTCAGGGATTTTTTGAATTCGTATCTTTTTTATCGATTGACATATTTTTTAAACGTATTTTTTGGTCGTGCAAAATGTATGACTAATAGAAAAACGTAGAGTCCGGTAGAATAAAAAAAATAGCACGTCACTGTCTTTTAAGCCATAAATGTTACAAGCGAGTGAATACTTTGATAACTGTTTCCCAATATCAGCATTTTATGAAAAAAATCTTATGTTACTAAATTCACCACGCACATAGTTGCGTTATTTTTTCAAGATGGAGATTCAATGCATTCTGTTTTCAAATAGGTCTGTTTGGAATGTTACGAGAATAGTGTAATGGCGAGGTAGTTGTTGAGAAAATATTGTTTCTAAACATTAGCCTAGAGAAAGCGTTAATATTGTTGTTAGATGACGTTTTTGGAATCGAATAAAATTATTTTAAAGTTGCTAAATGTTCGTACATATAAGAATACATCGAATCACATTTTTTTCAAATTGACCAAATATACATATAGTCAAAACAATTTACCTTCTGTATGTTGACAGTATACACGATTGTATAAAAAAAAAATGTTGTTGATTTAATGCAGTTTTGGCTGACTTCGAACCAACGTTGTAGTCACTTTAACTGCTACACGCAGTTGACACAACCACACAAATGTTGTTGTTTCAACAACGGTGTAGTCTATTCAAAGGCGCCTGGTTTGATTCAAACCATTTTTATATCACCAAACCTTTTTTTCGGTGTAGTTGATGGTAACCAGTGGGATCTTTTAATGGCAATTAATGTGAGATTTAGCGAAGCGATAATTCTTGCGTCTATTCCTCAACTTCCTTCTTTTGGCTCGTCCCTAAATGCATATATAATACAATGCTATTTTACTATAAATTTTGGTAGGGATAGTATAGGTTTGTTTGCCGACGCGCGGACTGCTCACGAGATGTTGCAGTCGCGTGTCGTGGCTGGTTTTACTGGAGCAAAAACGCGATGTGACGGGACAGGAGTTGTACCGAGCAGTAGGAGAACCGGATGAAGCTGGAAGGAATGTAACGGAATACACGCCGGTGCTATTATCGGGGCAGGCGCGTCACAGAAGCAGCATCTACCAGCAAAACATGAGCACTAGCCGCCACAGCATACGCGCTGGTTGGGAGGAACTGGTGCGAAGCAGTGGCTGCAAGCCCGCAAGCTTGCGATATAAAGTAACGCGGGGGCGAAACAGTCCTGCATTATTCAGAGCATGAATTATTGATGAGCCGAGGGCGTAAAATATGACCGAACCGCGCGAGTCGTTATCAACGAGTAGCAGAGCAGCAGAAGGGCATCGGCGCCCCGCTGGTTTACCCGGCACGCTGCTCGCGCTCAGCTCCTGTTGCTATTGCTTCTCTTTCCTTCTTCTGTGCGAAATTGTTATAGACTGACGATCAAATGGGATGAGAAAGAGACGACACGGCACATATTGCATTCATTTTCCATCTTCCGTCTCCTCCGTTGTATGCACATGTCATCTTATTACGCTAAAGAAGGTTGGCAGCTCGCTGTACACGGCGGGAGTCTCAGACAGACAGCGAATTACCAAGCGCACGTGTAGGTATGCGTCTGCAAGTGGGAACTCAGCATGTGATAGTCGACATGTCGCAAATTTTCTGGTCGGAAAAGCATCCGAAACATCTGCGATGAAAAACATTCCGATGCGCCAGATTTCTTGATGCTTCCTGATTGTCGGAAAAACATTGACCTTAATCAAACTTGACAAGAATAGTAAGTCAAATGGTGTTATAATTGGGGCTTCCATAAGTTATAAAAAAGGTCGCGCGGGACAAGCGACCTCTCTTAAATTGCATTTTTGTCACTCGTGCATGAATCGCGGCACTTTACATGGCAGTCTTGCGAGCCGAAAGTGGCCCATTGCATGCCAGTTGTGAACCTGTGGTGAAATGACAGAGTCGCGCATGCGCAGTTCGCATTTCGTTCACTTTCGTCCCTTGGGAGTTTACTTTTCACGTTTTTGTCCCTTGGGAGTTTACTTTTCACGTTTTCGTCCCTGGAGACATAACCTCGCTTTTCAGTATTCGTCTCGCGCGACTGCCATTCCAAGTGCCGCAGATTCATGCACTTGTAACAAAAAATATGATGTATAACGAGGGTCGAATTGGCGTTTGCGACTCGTGTGATTGCACCCCTCGCTTTGCTCGGGCCACAAACCTCACACTCGTCGCAATCGCCAACTTTCGACCCTTGTTGCACAATATACTATTTCCCTTAAACCTCACTAGTCATTCAAACACGGCCAACTTTCTTCGCGAAGTTTTTCATTGGGCGTTCAATGGTAATGAATGGTATCAAAAAGTAATCAATGGAGTCCCAATGGAAATTCATGGGGAAAATTGAAATGGTACTTTCCAGCATTCATTCTTAATGGGGCTGCACTGGCAAATTGGTGGGAAATTTTTAATGATACGTATTCCCATTCGTTACCAATAGGAGAGCAATGGCAATTTATTGGGAGTTATATATAGCATATTTTTCCGTGAACGGGAATGCCAGCGGGATAAAAATACCATGCAACGAATGGGAAACTTAATGGCATATTGAATGGTAGAACAAGTGGAAATGGTACCATTGATAAAACCCCATTGTGTTACCTTTAATGAATATTTAATGGCAATCAATGGGATTTCTTATTGGTAATTAATGGGAGACTTAGGCAAGGGCTACTCACGAAGCTGTGTACATCAATATCATTGATGCCTGGGTTTCCCGTTTTTTCTGAATATCTTGCCCGATGTCTTAGCGGGCTCGAAAATATCTGAACAAGATATCCAGCAGAACATCTAGTGAGACATCCAGTCTCGTCGGCTGTTCTGTTGGATGTTTTGGTTGATACTTCCGATCGCATGAAGACATCGAGCAAGATATCCAGAAAAACGAGTCATCAATGACGACCAACGTACCCGGTTGGGGTAATCAATGCGCAAACGTGCATTGATGTTGCACTTAGAGAAGGATCTAGTCAATATGACTACATCGCTTGAGATATTACCGCCGCACATAGTACGGATTTAGGACGCCACCTGTGACAGGAAGTACGGGCTTTATAAGCATTTTTCGTAGCTATTATCGTAAAAATTCTTGGGATGTCTGGGACATTCTGCCATAGTTGGCGTCGTAGTTGCGTACTATCATGAGCTATGGTAATTCTTCTTAGTAAGTAAGAACCGGTCACCTCCTTAATAATAAGTAAAGCATCATACGAAGCGCCCCACATTAACTTTGATTAACAGCAATATTTTTAATTCGAACATTTAAATAACGAGAAACAAGAATGTATGCACAAATATATGTACTAATGGATAAGGGGTAACTTACCCGTAAACTCATTTCCCTGTGAATGTGAAAAATGAACGCATGAATGCGAAAAATACGTCACCTTTATTTTAACTTGCCCTTCCAAATGGTACAAGTACTGTTCAATTTGGTTGGTAAGTTTTTTATGTGTAGGGTGGAAAATTGAACAATCAGGGGGTGGTTCACCCCTGCAAATGGATTTTTTTCTTCGACTTCACGTGGAATTTTCATTGTTTTCAATGAGGAGCATTTTGGTTTTTGTTTCGTTACAATCGGTCGACGCCTAATTTTCAATGGCGATTTCACCCCTTAGAAATGTTTTTCGGCTGATAAAAAATACGTGTTTTTTAGATTTCGATGCTCTACAACATACGCGAGTTTTAACAAAATCGGAGGGGGGCATCAAAGTGACTTTCCTTGTTAAATGACCGGTAGTTTTTACTGCATCTCTATCTCAGTGTCGGGATAGCTTTGAGGTGAAAGTTATCAAAAACCCATTCTATAATTTAGGAGACGTAATGTATGGGAGTATAAACTAACAGCGGTTTTACTGTACTCGTCCAGTTCACAGGCTGCTATAAACTTATATAGTTCCGTGTCGATTCAATCACCCTTCGCATTTCGCTCTCATTGATTGCGTCCAGAATCTGAACCTATCGCGATCTGCGCAGCTAACTGCCCAATCGCCATTACTATCAAACAGTTGCGCTTGCCAGGTGTTATTACACATTGTGCATGTTACTACGCACAGCAACGTGATTGCAGGTCGCAAAATGGCAAGAGTATTTCGTCTGATTTTTTTAAATGGTCGTTTAAGAGCCGGATCTTTCGAAGAATAACTCGTCATAGCGATTTTTGACTGAAACAGAGAATTGGTCTTAGCCGACGATACACGCCAAAAATTAATTATAGGGTTTCGCCTTGTCTACCAAACTCAAACATGGTTCATGAAATTGGTTTTGAGCACATATATGCTTTATTATTTCTTTCCTTATGTTTGACCATAAAAAAATTCTTTATAGAGGTTTGAATTTTTGACACTTGACGCGCCCACAGAGGTAGATGCACAGAACACAGACGATTACGTCTACCAGTTCCGAGAACATTTTCGGCTGACACTTTCATACCGGAGAAATGACTACTTTCGCGGCCCAATAAAATTCGGCAGAAGTGAGAGTTCATAATATGTAGGAAGCTGCATTCCACGGTTTTCTCTTTTAGGGAGTTCAGCTTTAGATTGGTAACATGTGTGACAGTACCAGAAGGAGAGGGGGGAGGGGGGAAATGGCGGAGAGCGGGGCAAAGTCCAATTTTCCAATAATTGTTGCATGCTCCGTTTTGTCCCATCAATTCAAGCGGATTTTCAAAGCCATCCAAACGTTATTGGAAAATTATGTATTACCCCATTGTCGCGTTTTGCCCCACTGTCCCTTTTTGCCCCGCTCTCCCCTATCTGCGCATGGGGCACCTCTCCGTAGATATTCGTGTGCCTCGGCAAACTAGTCAGCGCGACTGCCAGTAAGGTTCCAATCGGGATCCAGCTAGATTCTTATAAGGACCCCCTGTTTAGGATGTCCCCGCAACGTCCCTAGCTGCATTGATAACCGATTGTACCTTCCAAATCGGGATCCACTTGGATTCTTATAAGGACGCTCTGCTGAGGATGTTCCTGCAATAGCCATAGCGGCGCTGATGATAGATTTTAATTTCCAAATGGGGATCCGTCTGGATTCTTATAAGGACGCCCTTTGTGGGGGATCCCTAAGAAATTCCGATCGGAATCCGATCGTAAGTCGGGACTTTTTGACAAATTTCTGCACGGGAAGGCGGCCTGACTCGGGAGTTTTCTGACAGTGTCCCTACACTGTCAGAAGACTCCCGAGTCAGAAGGGCTTGGCGGAAAGGGCGGTATACGCCCGGGTCCTACGGCCCTCTCGTTCGCGAGAGCACGGAAACGGTACGAGATCATCAGAGGTTCGGAGAGGTAGCAAGGTACGAGAGATGACCGGGATGGCGGTTTCCGATGGCCGCTCATCGCGAGTGCGGGCTTCTTCAGG
This sequence comes from Amblyjoppa fuscipennis, assembly GCA_963575735.1. Classification (NCBI taxonomy): domain Eukaryota; kingdom Metazoa; phylum Arthropoda; class Insecta; order Hymenoptera; family Ichneumonidae; genus Amblyjoppa; species Amblyjoppa fuscipennis. The sequence goes on from OY754497.1 coordinate 402,827, forward strand.
AGCAAAGGTACCTGCGAATTCGAGGACCTGAGAAATGGGACCCCGATAGAATGTGCGAGCTTCCCGAGGGAGCACTCGCACCCCTGAGAATCAAACCGGGAGAGAAGTAGGACGGTCGCGAAGGGGTTATTACGTATCTGTGTTCGGTTTTGTCGTAAAAAGAAGAGATTGGTTTTTTTTTTGGATGAGCGTGTTCTCGTTGTAGGGCAGAGCGGGGCAAAGCGGCAAAGTGGGGCAAAACGGGAGATGAGACACAACTCGATTTTCAACTAACTTGTGGATGGTGGCGATGGAGGTACGTCGGACAAAACGAGTTTAAAAAACCGGATGCATCGTTGGGACGAAATGGGACATCGAAAAATTATTTTACGATTGAGTTTTACCTCACTGTCCCATTTTGTTCCGCTGTGCCATTTTGCCCCTGTCTCCGCCATGCTGTCTGACGAAGGTGGCTCCGAGAGACAACCGTTCGAATGATGATCAGCGGCGCAGGTTACATGAAATGCTAAGAAAGTTCTGTGGATTATGGAGTATGTTTTTAGCGGTGCAGGTTATATAAAATGACAAGAAAGGTTATATAAAATGTCGATTGAAGAAGATTGGCTCGGAGGAGTGTCAGATAATTTTATTGCAGGTCAGTTATTGTGTTGCATTGAAATTTATTGAGTCCAGGAATATCTTCCCTAAGGACCGATGCAATACAGGTAGAACAATGCTGGATTACATTATAAGATAGGTAGTAAATTATGCGGGGCAGTAGAGAGCGCAATCATTAGTTGACATAGGTAGTAAATTATACAAGGTAGTGCAGAGCGCAACAAGCAAAGCGTAATAGGCAAGACGGTGGCATTCGTATAATAATCAAAGAGTGACTACAGATCGCGACCAGAGAGTCGTGTGCCGGTTCATACTTCGATTATTGTGCAATGCTGCACCTTGTCGCAACAATCGAGGTAGACAGTAGAACCTCGATTATTCGAACCAATTGGGGCCGAGACCAGTTCGGATTAGCGATTATTCGGATAATCGAGTTATGAATTAAAAATATTATAATAATAACATACGTAATAAATATGAATTTTTAAAAATATAAATTCGCATACAAATATTATATGTATACTTTGGAATATATTATTAAGCACTTACTTTAAGCATTCTTTTTGGTAAAGTCGTCCATTTTTGGTTGTATAAGCGCCTGATATACAAACTTGCACACGCCATGTATGTAACAACTAAATTTTGCGGCATGGTTCGAATAATAAAGGTTCGGATAAAATAAATTGCAGTTCGGATAATCGAATCATCCAAAAGTTATTAGAAAATTGTGTTTTGTCTCATTACCCCGTTTTGCCCCGCTCTCCCCTACATCTGAAGTTACAAGAGATTCTATAAATGACTTAACAAAGCCTCACGTATCTCAGATGTCAAAAGCATCATAAAACTGTTATACCTTCTACAGTCTCTATTAAAGGAGATACAAACACGAGTCCACCGAAGGCATCTCTCATTTCGGATCATTTCAGAATGAAGCGTATGATCAATAACCCCGATCACTCAACGGTCAACATTATCGTGTTTTCCCCTACTTGCTGCGATGCAAGAAGGAGGGAAAACTATGTCATATTTAATATGCGATTCCCATATCGGTATTCTGGGCAAAAAAAAGATAGATGACATATTCATTTTCAAGCTATTTCCACTATTGTACGTTCTTTATATATTCGTCTGCATCCGTTCTGCCCATTCAATAAAACAATTAAGATTTCAAAGCCCCTTTCTTGTACCGACAGTCAGGTTTTCGTTCAACATGGCATTGTTTCGGTACGATGCAAGATCGCGTCCACCAATTCCACTAGCTTTATTATCTGACTAGCGGTTATGTCGGCTCGCGCTCTTCGGGCGCTCGCATTGCCTGTATGAGTATCCGTGCGAGTATCCGTGCGAGTATCCGTGCGAGTATCCGTGCGAGTATCCGTGCGAGTATCCGTGCGAGTATCCGTGCGAGTATCCGTGCGAGTATCCGTGCGAGTATCCGTGCGAGTATCCGTGCGAGTATCCGTGCGAGTATCCGTGCGAGTATCCGTGCGAGTATCCGTGCGAGTATCCGTGCGAGTATCCGTGCGAGTATCCGTGCGAGTATCCGTGCGAGTATCCGTGCGAGTATCCGTGCGAGTATCCGTGCGAGTATCCGTGCGAGTATCCGTGCGAGTATCCGTGCGAGTATCCGTGCGAGTATCCGTGCGAGTATCCGTGCGAGTATCCGTGCGAGTATCCGTGCGAGTATCCGTGCGAGTATCCGTGCGAGTATCCGTGCGAGTATCCGTGCGAGTATCCGTGCGAGTATCCGTGCGAGTATCCGTGCGAGTATCCGTGCGAGTATCCGTGCGAGTATCCGTGCGAGTATCCGTGCGAGTATCCGTGCGAGTATCCGTGCGAGTATCCGTGCGAGTATCCGTGCGAGTATCCGTGCGAGTATCCGTGCGAGTATCCGTGCGAGTATCCGTGCGAGTATCCGTGCGAGTATCCGTGCGAGTATCCGTGCGAGTATCCGTGCGAGTATCCGTGCGAGTAGCCGTGCGAGTAGCCGTGCGAGTATCCGTGCGAGTATCCGTGCGAGTATCCGTGCGTATCTGTGAGTTTCTAGGAGCATCTGTGAATCTTTGTGGAAGCGGTGTGAGTATGGGTGTGAGATTGTGCAATCGGCATGAACTTTATTATTATGTAGACTAGCGAGTTTTTGCACAAACTTCTACGAATGCGATATCTGTTTCTCGTCGTACTCCTCCTTTCTGCGACGCCGCAACCTTCTGTCGTCCCCTTTCTACTTTCTTGAACATGCTCCCTTTTTTGTTTCAAATGTTGAATAACATTATGCCCATTTCTTCCGACACACCACATCGGAGGCAAAGTAGCATCCAAAACCCAATGCACTACCTTACGTTCTGCCTCTTACTCTCAACTCTATTTACATTATACACTCGTTCCTAATACTTCCAGTCCCTCTTTCCGTTCCTCTTCCTGCCTTACGTGATCCTGTTTGCATGAACCAACGATGATGCTACCTTCGAGGCCTACTCGTGCCGCATTTGGCTCAACATTCTCTCTCTCCAGTTTTCCGCCTCTCTGTCACTTGCACCCCTTTTTCCATCTTGCTTCCGTCTCCCGCGTCCTCGCTTTCATCGGCCCAGGGTTGTTTATAAGACTTCCGTTGAGCTGTCACGCTTTTGCGAGGCTCGCCTTCTCGACGCCGGCAGCCGGGGTCAGACAACAAACGGCGGGCTTGTATGTATAAGCTCGGCTGTCTGCCGCACGCCTGCTTCTCCCGACCCGATCTTTCTTCCACCCGCACCTTTTCTCCTCACTTCGCTCCGTCCCTTTTCGTCTATTCCTGCCTTCGCCTCTACCTTTTTCCTATCTACTTTCGAATCTCTCGTCCATGAGTGGCTCAGTGCACATCGCGTTTCCTTTCGGCGGCTAGCGGCATTCCAATCGAACCTTCCCCGCTACACGGCTACGGCCAGCGCTGCTACTCTTTTCTCTTACTACGATTCTACCAGCTCCTGGATGTGGTATGCTATCACGATCCGCTTTGACTTCTCGGCTTCTTGTTTCTTCCTCTTCCTTTTGCGTTCTTTGCTCTCTTCGTATTTCTCCTCATATCTACCTTTTTATCCTCTCTTTATTTTTTTTACCCTCTGCCTTCCCATGCTTTCCTACCTAGTGCACATTCCTGATAGTCTCCAACTTTTGAATTCGCTAAAACCATTATTTCGAGGTGAAATTCGTGGGTTCTCGAGGATTACTCAGGGTGGATTATACTTTGATCTTCAGGGTTTGGCAATGGCGAAATTCCAAAATGTGGTTATTAAATTCATGTGTTCATTCGGATCAGCTTTTAAGCGCTGGGATTTGAGTTCAAAGAACAGGACTTCAGGAAATATCCGGGCTCGGTTATCCGACGCTAAGAGTGTTGTGGACGATTGGCTGTTAAGGAGGTTCGACTATCAGACAAAATCTAATTTAAGGCCTCATTTTTTAAATATCTTCTATATGAAGACACTGCGCACCTGTTCCGGAAGTCTGAGCAATTTTGATCGTATAGTTTATTTGGAATATTATTTAGAAGTTTACTATACATATTTATTGATGCTTCAAGAATATGTAAAAATTTTGTAATCATAAAGAAAATATAATGATGTACTTTTGTGGGTTTGTTTACAACAGTACGCGGTAAACGCTTCTAACTGGCAACCAGAATTTTGAACGTTTTTTTGCTTTTTTCATATACATACAACATGCATCTGAAAAAAATCCAAACACATTCTTAATCTACATGAGTGTTCTTATGCTTGGTACCAGATTCAGCACAAACATTTTTTTTTAATGGTAAGATCCCAAATTTTAATGATCGATTTTTTCTATTTTTCTAACCATTGCACGAGTTAAAAAAAAAATCATTTCCACTCAATTCTACTGCCAACGTAAAAAAACAATCGACTCAAGGTGAATGCCAAATCGGAGCTGAATCAGCCAATGCGTTATCGGGATATCGTGGCGATTTCGAAAACATAGTTTCGAGAAAAACGCGTTTAAAGTTATCACACCCTTTGATGAGGTTTAAATGGAATTATTGATACTTACAGTAGCCTCGCGCTAACTGTACGCTTGATAACTGCGCGCGCTGCTACTTTCCCTCTACTCGCTGTTGGGAGCTTACTCCCTCCACTCTTCGAGGCCCGTCCGCTACTGGAGACAGTAGGAGCAGGTGGGGGGTCCACTGACAGCTGTGGTTTGCTCGCGCGGAGTGGTGGTAACTCTGCAAGGCCCGCACTTAGCGAGAGGCTACTGTACTGGTCAGTCAGCCAACCCAGCTACACTAGGACCCCGATTTTTCTAATAGCGACGGGACCAGCGCCGCATCTCTGCTCCCCACCTCGAGGCCTGCGCTTGCCCCGCCCATGCGGTTTATGCGCATCGGCCGCCGTCGCGAACAGTGCCGTATCGCTTACCCTTAGTCACCCGCCACTAGATAAATATTTTACTCGTAAATGCGAACGCTTAGCGCCGGCACTGTCGGGCCCGACTTACAAGGAAACATTTCCACGTGTCAGCCCGGTTTTGATCATTCTTATATATGTCTAGACTTCGAAAATCTAAGAGACACGTATTTTTTTATGGGCAGAGGTGACCATTTAAGGGGTAAAACAGGCCTCCAAAGTTGGGCGAAAAATCGTCGGAAATTTTTATTTCCATAGAAGCACTCGACGGATTTCAATGAAACTTGGCACGAATATATTTCATGTCAGCACGATCCAAAAACAATATTGTCTGACAAAGGTGCACTCCCGTAGGGGGGTAAACTACCCTTAAGATTTTTTTTTCGTAACCGAACGTTCCTATCGAAATAAAAATAAGGTGACGTTAATGCTTACATAAAGATTTTAAAAAAACTTCCGACTGCAAAAAGTCAAATCGACAGGTGAAAAAAGTGACTTTAAGGTCTACGGTCTACTTTAAGGACACAAGGTCTACAACATATATAAGAATCATCAAAATCGGGGTGGGACGCTTGGGAATGTTTCCTTCACAGCGTTTCCTCTTCCACGCAGCCACACGATCGATATGTGACGTGTAGTGGGGCAATTAGAAAAATCGGTGTTCGAAAAGTCAGAGTCCTAGTGTACATAAGTGGCTCCTTCCGTCTTTATAGACTTAATTCTGACCCATTTTCCAGTGAAATTGTAATCTCCCAATTCTTTTCTCGCGCCCAACTGTTTTAATTGACCTTAATCACACGATACAACTTGGAGTCATAATTTTGCTCGCTTCTCATAAAGAAAACGAACCGCTTTAAAAAACGTAACCGCTTAACGAAACTGACAAGAGCAGAAACGTGAGTAAGCCCGACATTAATAGAATTTCCTATCGTAGATAATATGGGAAAGTAATTGGGCCACGGTCAACAATTGGGCCATTCACCTTGGTCTATGCTCCATGACTTACGAACGCGAGCGAAAGGCAGCGTAAGACGATAAGAGGGCTCGACAATACAGTTTCATGTTCATCTACAGTTTAGTCGATGAAATCAAGATTTCATTCATATAAGCACGGAGGCCAGCAAAGGAGTACAGGAAAGGGGCGTCACAGTTGCGGGGATATCGGAAGTCTACCCGCGTCCAGGAGGTAGCATTGTTTCAACGATTCAAGCGCAGTAGTCCCTCTGGTATCGTACGCGATTGTTCTCTTCGCTGTTGCTCCCGCTACTACTACTTCCACCGACAACGACTTTTCCCGGAAAATTGGTTTACCCGAGGCTGCCAGTGGTAAATGTGATTAATCGCCTGCTTCCGCGTTGGATACATCCCCGTGTTAGACCATTCTCTCTTGCTCGCTCTTGACTCTCGGCTACGAGTTCTCCGAGGCAATAATCCGATAATCACGGTCCGGAACTCAATTGTGTTTCGTGTAGGTCGACCGTACAGGCCGCGTCGCCGATTTCAGCAATTGAGTGTAAGTGTAAGCGTAAGCGTAAGTGTAAGTGTAAGTGTAAGTGTAAGTGTAAGTGTAAGTGTAAGTGTAAGTGTAAGACTAATACTTCCAACATTACTGTACATATCGTACACAGGGCACATACACAGAAGTATCATATTGCAGTTCCACTGAAGCGTCAGATTTACAACCGCAATAAACAATAAAAAAAATAAGTGAATATTTCATAGATTTTTAGCCATGAAAATTATCTCATGTACGGAAAATGAGAATTATTTGGACTATGGAAGAAAAAGAGTTGACGCGAGCAATTGTCTTAGTGCTCTCAGCGCCAGTCGATAAATTGGTTCAGTCAACGCTTTTAAGTTGGTTAGTTTGGTATTCGCTAGACCAACTCTTAAAACAAAAAACAAAAAAAAATGGGGATCTTTAATGAGATGCGCCCTTAAAAACACCGAAAACGACTTAAATCATACGAGCCAAGTTAACTTTAAAATTGTTTACATGCGTGCACGTACCGTAGTGTAAATCCCAGTTATAGAATTACCCGCAAGAAAAACCCGATTGTTCTCCCCTTTTATTTGTACCCGGAGCGCCAGGTACGACCGCTCGTGCCGGGGAGAACAGAATACTTTCCCGGTGGGCTGCTGTCGATCTCGAGGGCAGAGTGGCCGGGCTTGGGGCATTCGGTCTCGCACAAATAAATATCAGCTACTTAGGGGAAAAAAAACCAAAGCTCTATTTTAAATGAAATTACTCGGAAAAAACTATTTCTTGCGAGATTAATTACTCGGAGGAAGACGGGCAAGTCCGGAGCAAAACCTCTCACAGTCGGTACGACCGTGGCCGTCTTGACCGACGGTTCGCGTCTCAAAAAATCTCGGAACCACCCCCGATAATTTTTGGTATCTCGCTCGGCGCCCCTCCACACACCTGCGCTCGCGCAAAAACACACACTCTCGTCGCCGAGCGTTGGATTTCTTTGACCCGAGGCTCGTTCGAACAAAACGAGCCTCGAAAAATCTCACCGGCTCATTGACGCCGGTGAGATTTACTTGCATGATCACGTTGTACCAAATCGTACGCTATCTTCTTAAGTAGGGTGAATGCACCAGTGAATGGACGACTATGCGCCCGCGTAGAAAAAAGTCGTATGGGAAAGGGTATTAAATTGAATATGGGTTGAATATGGGGAATCGTATGGGAATGAATATGGGTGAAGTATAATCTGACTATGGGTTTTCTTCAGTTTCCACATTCATCCCATGCACTTTTCCAGACTCTTTGCCAGCTATCGGGTACGACCTTGAACATTTTCATGCCATCAACCCCACACACTTTTCCAGACTTTTTCCCAAGGACTTACGCGGTCGTCATTTTCGGAAATACGCGGTCGTTCGGAATGATGCGGTTGGGAGAAACGCGGTCGTGTACTGTATTTCGTTGGCACGTGATCGTCAAGGTATCGCGTATGCGGCACACGGATCTACCGCGGCACGCCGATAGCGTGAAAGCAGGGAGGCGAGAAAGAGAGCAGCGGATAGATAAGATAACGAGAGCGTTCGGGGAAGAGAGCACCGCTCAGGTCGATATCTAGGGAGAGAATTTTTCGGGTCGATAGCAGTACGTGAACTGAACTCTGACCTTGCAACCTGGACTCCCTAAGTCTCGATCATGCATAAATCGACGGCACAATCGGAACCAATAAGAGAACGATACGTCAATGCCCGTGACAGGGCAGCTGGTCGCCATGTGAATTGACCTATTCGCGGTGACGATTGCGTGCTGGTACTTTTCCGGGTGGAGAGCGGATTGGGGCAAACGAAACGTAATTCGATAATGAGACGATAAGGATGACCAATGGCCCAGTGAGCCGAAAGGAAACCAAAACCAACCGACCATCGGGCAATCCATGTCGTGGGGATGATCGCGATCTCAGGCGATCATCCACACGTGGGCTTTCAGGCATACCCGCGTAGAAATTTGATCAGGTATGCCGTACGACTGATCAGGTCTTGATAAGGAAACGGTAAGGCTTGCCATTTCACGGAAACTTACCTGGGCCGGGTCTGGAATAGACATAGTCTGCATGACCAGGCTAGGCTACGGCTAGTAAGATCAGGTCCAGATCAGGCATTGGTCGAGCAGTCCTTGTGAATCGATGATAAAGGAATTGAGTGGATATTCGGCCCGGCCACAGTAGGGGCGTTATCAAGTCTACCATACTGCTTCATAATAATTGTGTTAACTCAAGATATCTCTACAGCATTCTGAACATATTGTTATTTCACTGTGATGCAATCGTATTCCATTCCTATATTAATTCCAAATAAATTCGTACATTTTTTACAGTCGATGTGCATTTTTTATAGAATTTTCTTACGTTGGAAAAAAATGTACGAAATCTTGCAACGAACTTTGGATGTTTGAATAATCTTTAATAAGTTAATAAGTAACTTAAATAATTCAAAGGATTTAATAAAAAAATATTCCCTGATTATTTGTTGAACACTTATTTTTCTATTTATTATAATTTTTTTACATTACGGTTATCCAAAATCAATGTTCCTATTTATTATACTTTGCTTAGGGGGCAAAGAGGCACTTTGATAAAGCCGCGATCAGGCAGCCTGTTCACGGCTTTATCAACCACTACGTTACATTTCGTGTAAGGCCCTTCTCAGGCTGCCGTACTACGACCTGATGAGATACTACGGCAAGCCTGATAATGCCCGTATTAGGGCCGCGGCTGAATTTCTACCCGAGTATCTGTACCCAAAACCTAAACCAACCTTAAACCACCTCCCCTCTCTATACCACTAATGCGGAAGGTTCTTATCGCGTAACCGGAGTAGACATTTTCGAGCCTCACAGCGGGCCCTGATAGGGTCCTGATAAGGCCTTTTCAGGCCTTATCAGTCCCTTGTCAGGGGCGGATGTAACGCTCGAAAGTTTCTACTCGGAAATAGAGACTTCTGTACTTTCCTCTTGCGAATCACCCTCAGGAAAAATAGTACTGCCTACCGCGTTGCGAGTCAAATTTGCCCTGAACCGCGATAACCATTAACGACCTAACCGGAACGTAAATTACCCATTGCGTACACTTGTAATGTTATAACAGTAACCCCAAATCCTATCTACAATCACTCATACGTAACGTTAATCGGTAACATTAACAAATATCGATCATATCGTGCAAACAATTTGTTAGTTACAGTGGACTCTTCATAATATCGCGCAATTGGGCTCTGGATGAGCTACATTAGAGAGCGTGCATAATTGTGGAATTCTCCCACTCTATTCTAATAGTCTGATCCTTCATAAAGAGACGGATGGAAGCGTAGTAAAGCTGAGGAGTTTGTCTTGCCAGTGGAGCGACTCCGCACAGTGGGGGAAGCTTTCCCTTATAGCGAGACAGCTTAGAAAGAGAATTGAGCGGAAATGCGATATTACAGAGCGATATTGTGGAAACTACAAAAAGTATAAATAAGTCACCAAGTATCTAAAGTATTATCTTTAAAAAAACGTCGAAAGAAAGAAATGTTTTCAAGTAAAAATATGTCCATACTAATGCTGTTTTATTTCCGTTCGAGTACTTTGGTTTTTGTATTGCTACGCTACGTAGCTGACGTTATTTTTATGCTGAGATTCGATATTATACTAGTTTTCAGAAATGAGTAAAATCTCGACAAAAAAAATTTTGCCAAAAAGAGAAAAATGCACGCCAAGTACTTAAAAAAAAGAGAAAGCGATGTGAAAAATTCAATTTTCAATTATGAGGATACAACATGAAAATTTCAATTTTCAACATTGATGAGGAAGCGATATGAAAATTTTTATTTTCAACTTAGAAAATTTATTTTTCCTCGTTTTAATTGAAAGTAATTTTTGGTTTAGGTAACACCGCATATATGTAAAACAGTATATTACTATGTAGCTTTAATGTTTTCAATTTTTTTTTTAATATTAGGAAAACATGTTTGTTACCGGACAAATTCGTCACGATGAGAATACATGATTTTCTACCTTCAGCAAAAAAAAAAGCAAAAGGGTTTCCTGACAGATAGGGGGTAAGGGAGAGTGGAAAAGTAGCATGAAGAGAAGGGGTGAAATGGGAATGAAATAGAGAAAAAGAAAAACCACATTTCTTGGTGTCTCTTTGCACCTTCTCATCCCCCATTTCCTCGAAGAACGCAACGGCTGGTAGGAATTCTAGACACTTAATTCTTCGTCCCATACCCCTCCCTTCCGTCTAGGCAGCGTCTAGCTCGCATATCTTTCCTCCACGTTCCACGATGGGTTGGGCGTCGGTGTGCGCTCGTAATAGGTGGCGGTCCAACAGAAGAGAAAATGAAGGAAATAAAGCATTGTGAGACAAAACTAACACAGATACTCTGATCGTGATAGCCGGGAAGAGAATAAAGGCGAAAGGGAACAGCATCGAACGACTTTTCCTCTGACGGACGTGCCTGTAAACACTATAAACGTGAGAGTAAATGTGCCGGGTTGACGTCAGCTCGCAGACCAAATCGGGAAAAGTGTGAGTTGGTTAAGCGACACCATCCAACCGAGTATTCTCGGTATACATGCTGGCTATGGCGTTAATACACGAGGGAGAACGGAAGGTACGCCTGAGAGAGTTTCTCGGTGATTCCAGTGGGGAGGGTCGAGCGAAGTCTGTCTCTGGCGCTCGGGAGCAGAGATGAAGATAGAGAGGCTGAAAAATTGGTGTACATAATAAAGGGAGAGATAATTAGAAAAAGGAGCACCTCAGGACAGATATCGAAGATACCATTGGAAAGAAAACATACGGAATCCGTGACAAGTCGGACGATTTGGAAGCTAACACTTGAACCTGAATGATGGAGCGGGGAAAAAGAGGGTCCGTCTGTTACATTCACGGAGCCGGACTTCAATTACATAACACTCATCCCGGGAAAAAATGATCATATCTGATCATATATGTCCATATCTGTATCAGATATGTATCTTATCTAATCATACATGTCCATATCTGTAACAGATATGATTCTGATCGGATAATATATGATCATACACGATCAGATATGAACATATATACCGATGCCCGATAAGGTCGTCTTTCATATATGGTAAGATATGATCACGTATGATCAGATATGTTCAGATATGAATTCATATCTGATCATATCTGATAATATATTATCGCGTTGTACTTATGTGAAATTATATCTGATCATATATGAACATTCTGATCAGATAGTAATCATACCTGATCATATCTGACCATGTATTAATCATATCTGAACATATAGACTATCTGGTGTAAATTTGAACAAGTTTATTTTCGTATCCTCATGAATGATGTGTATCGATAAAGGTAATACATTTACATTTGCTACGCATTACGCGTGCAACATAACGAATAATGGTATGGTTGAAGTAAAAATCGTTTATTACCGTCTGAAAAGAAAAATATTCAAAGTCCAATTGTCCTTCAGACGTCGCTTATATACCTTGTTATTTGGATAATTTGTCACGAAAGTCTCCGTGACCGAGTGGTAAGTGACTTCGTTTAACACGCTGTAGTTCTGGGTTCGATTCCCGTTTCCTGATTTTATTTTTTTTATTTTATTGTTTTTTTCTTCTTTTATTTCACACATTCCATTACAAATGTGGGTTCCCCCCTGAAACATGTTGTTTAATGGGAAAACCCATAATTAAAATCGAGTTTTTACAATTTTTTCGCCAAAATCTCATGTCAGAGATGATCATATCTGATCAGATCTGTTTATCCATGGTCGCCAGAATAATGTTTTTTAGATGTGACCATACCTGATCAGATCTGTTCAAATATGATCGGATATGTTCATATATGATCAGATCTCACCATTTCTCTGCTCTGATCAGATATGATCAATCGGATCTGATCCATATACGATCATGTATGATCATTTTTTCCCGGGATGCTCCTAGCTCACCCTAAAACGGCGAAAATGAAAAGAGGCTGGCAGGACACTGTGCTGCTCGCCGCACCCAATCAACTCAAAGACAGGTACTGTAACTTGCGTTCGACTTTCTGACCCTTCTCTCTGCCACACTGGTTCGGGTTCTACGGGCTGATATCGCACTTGTCACGTACGCCAACGCGCAGATCTGTCTACGCGGGAATGTGTTAGCCCTACGTGAGCGGCGGGCCAGCGGAAAGCTGAGCCAAGTAGCACTAGTCGTTTGTACGCGCGAGTGCACAGGTGTAATCGAAGATGTACACTAGACTGAGTGCACTGTAATACTTGGAAGGGATGGGTGCGATAGTGTGAGCGGGATAAATCGTGGAAAGGAATGGAAGAGAAAGGGTTCGGAAAAAGAATGGATGTGATCGGGAGAACGAGAGCTCGAATCCGAAGGAAAACCGATGAAAGTATGGAAAAGAAGAGGAATACATGCGAGGTGGTTTAAGCTATTCTGTGCTTCAAAGCTATTCTTCGTTCTATCGACACTGGGTATTCTTATTTAGCCTATAGCCAGATAGCCAACGGTAGCCTGGCAAAGTGCAATTGCTTGCCGCGAAGCTTTGCTGTTTCCTTGCCATAAATTTGACCGCGTTTAATAGAACGACCCCACAAGAGCGAATGCGCGTTTTTGGATTTTAAATTTGTTCGACAATTGTATCGACGCTCAGGTTCATTTAAGCGTCGATGTATCTTTCTAAAATATGGTACACAAATGGACCTTGAGATTGGACTTTTATGAGAATCACTTAAGCACTTAAATTTTATAGAAATTTTATATATATTTTATAGATTTTATAGAGAAGCACTTAAATTTTATAAAAAAAACGATTTTTTTTCTATACCACCCAAAATAACTATGACTCAAGTAAATCAATCGTAGTGAGAAGTAAAGCACCAGCAAGGCTTGCTGACAACTTGCTAGCAATATGCTCCTAAGAATTTTCGGCATGGACTGCTAGCAAAAATATAGCCACCATTCGAATCTACCTTTGTGAACTGTGGGGATTCAATTCTTGTAACATTGTAGTTAAACTCCTTTTCAATGTGATTACGAAGATTCAGGATTGGTTACCGAATAATTTGTCGAAAAAATTAATGAAAAAAGTAAGGTTTTATGCATGGGCTCTTGAAATAAAATTGAAAGCCTAACCAAGCTAACACTTCAGAACAAAAACTAAAGTGTGTACACTGGATTTTTGCACAATATGAACGGTGCTGTGGATTTCTTAGAAATTCACAATTCAAATCAATTCAACAGCTGCTAGGTGACTTCAGTTAGGGCCTCATTGCATCAGGAAATCGGATCGTGTTGCGAGGAAAAAGTAAGTGTAAGATCTTCAAAAGCTGCGATCTTCATCGGGAATATTTACCAATTCTGAAGTTGTGTGGTCAAGTTATGAACTCGCTTCCCGTACATTCGTTACACACGGAAACTATGTTGCAAGTTGATCTCGAACAGACGTAAGTCGCGCAGACAAAGACCCTCTGGTAAATAAATTATTGCGAAGCATCCGAGGCTAAAAGAACGATAGGGGAGAGCGGGGAAAAATGGCATAGCGAGGCAAAACGGGATAATGAGACAAAAAGCAATGTACCAATAACTTTTGGATGCTGGTGATGATGGCACGTGGTCAAAAACGGGTTTGAAAATCTGGATGTATGTATGGAGCAGCCAAAAATGATTGCAAGATTGAGTTTTGCCCTCACTGTCCCGTTTTGCCCCGCTGTGCCATTTTGCCCCGGTATCCCTTACGATTTTGTAAACCTACGACTATACTAGTAACACTTGGCGTGCCAGTCAAAACCTGTCATACATGCTTCATTGGAAGATCGGAGGAATGGGAATGATTGCCAGAGGCGTTGTTCCGCGAAAGTAAGAGTCAACAGAGCGCGATGAAAATATGGAAACTGTTGACGATTAAAGGTGTGGAAAATTGAAGGAAAATATGGTTTTCAGAAGAGGAACGCCGTCGGCTTCCGAGTTGGCTTAGTGATAGTAAAAAAAAAAAAAAAAAAAAAAAAAAAAAAAAAAAAAAAAAAAAAAAAAAGAAGGTGCCGAGTGAATTCGATGGCAAAAGCGAGAAGAAAAAGACTAGCTGAGGAAGGAAATGTGGCGAAGCAACGTTGCTCTAGTGAAGTCAGCGATACACCAGCCCTCCTCCGCAGCGATGGCGAAGGGATTATTGCTTACCATTGGCTTTGGTGACGTGAGTGATACGAAGCCTCTTCCCTCCCCCCCACTTCTCCATTGAAGAAGCGCATGAGCTTTGCGATGCGCGACGCCAGCGAGAGATGTGGGTGCATCTTTTCCAATCCGGATTCCTTTGAGACTTTCGCGATCTGATGATCTTTTAATCGCTGGTTAGGTGCACTAATAAACTATTTCTCCATCGCGTTTGAGTTGATTTTTTCGTAACCAGCCGAAAATCAACCATATGGTCCTTAGGTGCTTCTGAATAAAAAATGAACCGTCGATGAGTCCGCCAGCGGATGGTTTGGGAAAAGGCCTAGAACAGTTGGTTACGGAATTGTTTAGCCGATTAAGCATCGTTGGGCGAATTGAATCACAGCTTTTATGGCCTATTAAGCCTGTTTTATGTTATCATAAATCTTACGTATTTTTATGCAATACGCCATACTTTTTTTGGGTACACGATCCATGAATCATTGGATATGCTCACCTTATTGCCTTCCGTCTCTCAACGAAGCATGTATGACAGATATTTACTGGCACGCCAAGTTTTACCACTATCGTACGCCAAGGATTTTTTAAACTGGTGCTTAAAATTCAGATGCAGTGACCCCAAAAACCCACGAGTAATATTTGAATTCCAAACCGCATGAAAGTCAAACAATAAAAAATTGTATCAATGACACACACACGGCACGGTTTGGTTCCGCAGAGTATTGCATCAGACTATTGGTATGTATAAAAAATGTATAATATTAAATTTTCAATTTCAAGTTCTTCCACTTTAAAATATTGAAAGAATATCGCAAGACTGTCCTCGAAAGTGTCTGATTAATTTTTTGCGAAAGTTATGCTCTGAATTGTAAGCGGGACTTTCGCGCGCCTCCAGCGGGCCTTTGCGAGAGTTCCGTCAGGAATTCCGCTGGGAATCCGTTCGGTCTCCCTCCGGGACTAATTTTTTTCTGCGAAGGATATAATTGCACTCCTGCGAGTGAGGCAAAGTTCGAAATTCAATAAGTGGTAAGGTGCGCGCCAATAAAACCGATTTTTAGTTAGCTTAACAAACCGAATCAAACATAGAGTCAGGCGCGAAGCGCCCGATCGCTAGTTGTACATAATATAATATAATTAAAGTATCCATTAAATTGCAGAAAAATGTTTCCTTACCGATTCTGTTCCGCTTGAAATTATTTATTGAGAGCTCAAAAAATACAACTTTTGCCTATTGGGGTATAAACAAAGCCAGTTTCGTTCTCGCTATAACCTCTTTCTTAAATTTTTCAATTTTTTTTAAATAAGTTTTCGTCGTGACACCACGATATCTCGTGTTGTCTCCCTACAGTCAGCAGAGAGTCAAGCTGATCGATCTGCACAGCGGATTGGGCATTTAATGCAAAAAACTTATCGGCGATACTCAAACTATTTTACTAAATAAATTAATTTTTACAAGTATCGGAAATTAGACTTCTGTCTAATGGAGAGTTTAGCTGATTGGTCTGCACAACTTCAGCGTGATCGCAGAATCTAACACGGTGAACAATTCCTCTGACTTTATTTTCTCCGAAGAGCAGAAATTCGAATCATAAGGGATAAGGAGTTCATAAATTACCCTACGACATTCGAAACGACAGGCATTCCTAGGGTCTTATCCCAAGCAATTTTCCGCAAGGCTAGGCTTAAAAGTGGGCAGTTGTTACGGTAATTAATACCAGGCGTGGTAAAGATCGATTGTCATCGATCTGACCAGGGAGTGTTAAGAGAAACGGCGCAACAGTTGCGTCAAACTCATCGAAACAAAAACATCGAGAGTTTTGACGTAACAATATGTCAAAGACAACGTAAATTACCCTGTATGTGCCCAAATGCTAATTATGTCCCATTGCCAACCTAACCCTACACGAAATCCTCAGCGGACACCAGCTCCTAATGAGTTTGCGTCAAACAGGCATAATGTCCGCCTTCAGTATGAAATTGCCTGAGTCGAGTGCCTATCACGTTTAAAGAGGAACACAATGCAAAGTGTCTTGACGACATTAAGTAAATGACCCCAGACAGATGTTTAATACCCACTTCCCAGTAAGGAGTCCCAGCTGAATACCATACAAATCATTGAATGTCTCAGGCTTTTTCAGTGTCACGATCCAATTGACTAGATAAATTGCCAGAGCTCTGAAATGCGAGCGGTCGGTAATGCAGATCCCAGCTTTTTGCTAAAGTAGGATTCGAATAGCTCTTGTGAGTATCTGAAAAAGGGTTCCCGTCGTATTAGGGGTTGACGGCTGCAAAAGGTTGTTGAGGTGATTTCGTTTGTTTATGAACAACAAATTGTTTGTTAAATTACTAACTAGTCCCATAGATTGCATACAGATTACGGAACGCATTGCGACATCAGCAATCATCACCAACGTCACAGCCTAGAGCAAGAATAAGATGCATACTGACGCTACTACACAAATCATCAATTCATCGACTAAATATGTGCGGATAAGTTGAATAATTAAGGAATTTAAATACCACCTAAAATATATCCCCTTTACTACCAAGTTACTTAGACTACATTGAGATATAATCAAATTCGATATAGCGATGCTCATGTAGCCAGTTCAGGGTAGAAGGATAAGAAAGTCGATGTTTGGACCTTTAGATTATTGTTCACAGTGTTAGTCCTGTTCCCAAATATATAGAGGGATTCGGATGTGACTACAATCGTCTGAGTGTGCGTATTTACATTTAAGTAATGACCTCATCCCAGTAGTGAATACTCGCGGAAATACTCGCGTGTGAGCACTCACTGTTATTGTATCAGTAGTGGTTGTAGACACCCGAATTGTACTTTTCTGTGAGTATAACATCAGTTGTAGCAGCAACGGGCAGCCCACTACCCTAGTGGTAGCTAATTTTTACTTCGCGTTAGATTGCCCGAATGAGGTAAGACGTTGTACTTAGTCTTTTATGTGGGTTGATCGAGGAGTACAAGAACCGCGAAGAAATAATGTACAAGCATCGAAATTTACACATATACACTACGTACACAACTATCTATCTCGTACACCGAAGAGGTTCGTGAGTCATGCGAGAGTTTCCCCGCGTTCATAGCAACACACGTGGATATCTGCTTACTCTCGTTTATTTCGACCTTCCTTCTCGCGTTTCTCCTTTTCTTTCGTATTCTTCGCCTACTTGATCCACCTTTACTCCGCTCGCTCGCGTGAAAGTCCAGCCTTGGGCAACTCCTTGCTTCGGGGATCTTTTTTCTCGGTTGAAGGGTGAGACTACCGGGACGTTGGTGAGAAAGCGAGAGCGAGAAAGGAAAGCGGAGCCACGATCCTCGATGGAAAGAGGGAACGAGTGCCAAGTAACCGAGCAACTGGCACGCTAGCCTAGCCAGCAGCCACCGCCGTAGGGATCAGAGAGAGTTTGTTTTTCCGGGAAATTCCAGTTGTCGGGTCTGATTCCCCGGCGGGCCACGTACCTACTCCTCCTACCCACCACCGGCAACCAAACTGCTTCCGTGGCCGTGGACGTCCAATACTGCTACCTCGTTTCTTGTCCCCCGTCCTTATCCTTTGCCGTCTGTACGCCCACCCACCGGCCAGCCATCGAGTAAAAGGAACAGGACGTACTAGCAATTTTAATGAACATCCGTCGCACTCACCGCTAATTCGATGCGCCGCTCACGACCCCAGCACTCCGGCACATGTACCAGCACCACCGAACAAGTCCGCTCCACATTGCAATGGTAGGTTGGTGTCATCTGCTCCACCTGCATGTGCGAAAGTCAGGCCAGAACTATTACTCCCTATAGACGCCCATTGGCCGTGCCGCGGACACCTCTTTCTACTATAGCTCTTGCAGCAGAGTTAGTGTGCCGATGCTCCTGTTGCCATTGCTTCTGCAGCCCATCTGCCGGTTCTGCCACTAACGGAGAACACCTTATACAGAAACTTACTGCTGGAGCTTATTACCGCACGTGCTACGGAAAGAACCTGGAACTCCTAAAACCAAACAATTAAAAGAAATTCCGACTGTAAAAAATTGAAATGACAACGTAGCGTAAAAATAAAGTCACTCAAGAAAAAACATCATATAAAACGTAGATGGAGCTCGTGGATGTTGCGAAGCAAGAAAAAAGGATAAGTCCGTTAATATTTACTGTAATGGGATTTTTGCCATGCTCTTGCTGTTCTGGGGGGGGGGGGAAAGGTGGAAGGGTAAAAGTCGCAATAATCATAGAAATGACTAGGCAACTTAGCACAAAAAATAAGGAATATTTATTACATTGGCAAAGAGAACATTCGACTTGATTTTAATGAGCACCATTCGCTCTGGCAGCGACGGTGAATTTTCAAAATACACCGAACCGTATCGGGTTTCACACTCTCGTGCAGTCGGTCTTTCAACAAGCTCGCTCACACATGCGCGCGGAGAAGCTCGTGGCTAGTTTGCACTATAAAAAAGGGGAACACAAATAGAAATGGAGAAAACAATGACTCCAATAGGTATCTCAGGGTAACGAAAAGCGGGTTCGTTTCAACCTCTTCGGCTCTTAGTTACTACCTGTTCTGGGCGAACACGTTCGGTTTCAGACGGCGTAAATTGGGATAATTCGCGGGTGCACTGCTGTGACATGCGTGGCTCGATATAATATACAAAAGGACTTATCGAAATAATCGGAAAACTTACTTGCAAATTGCTCGACTCGTGGATGTCGCACGAAGGCCGGTTCGTCTTTGTCTCGCACTCGCACAAGAAAAGAAAAAGGCGGCGGGGAGGGGGATAAGATAGATACTTTGATAGTGAACGTGGGATGAGATTGGCTTCGACACTCATTTCTTGTACAACGCAAACGTGGGAGCCAGACAATGGTACGTAACAACGCGTCTCGTCGCTCAAGTGTCTCAAAAGCTCTTCGAGTTTAATTGTTCGATACTTCATACTGGTGAGCTGCTGGGATTCTTGGGGTGTCTTTAGAGGGTTTGAGGAGGACTTGGAAAATAAGGTCGAACACTTCATTTCACACTTTTCACACGGTTTACAATAATTACTACGTCTTTATGGAAGGGCCGAAATATTACACGCTGTCTCTACGTGTTGCGCCGAAGTGAAGAGATCGATCTCGCTGCTCGGTTCCTCTCCTTTGCGACGTAGATTCACGGGAACTCGTGATTAGGCTTCCGACATTGATCAGAACGAGCAGCTACCGTGCTGTCTCTCCGTATCCGTAGCTCTTCGATGTTGACGTTGTCAACCGCCTCTCCGATCGCCACCGTTCCGTTACAGGTGCTTCGAGAGAAGGTTGGTCAAAGCACTCCACGGTGGCGAATAGCTCGGAAGGACCTCAATGATCTCCGGATGACGTTCGGCGATACCAAAGGGACGGTATGATATATTTTGGTACGAATCTTCTTCCCTGCTTTTTGGATTGATCACCCCGGGAACGGCCTCGTAGACTTCGTAGCGCTCGCCGACAGA
Source organism: Amblyjoppa fuscipennis (assembly GCA_963575735.1). Classification (NCBI taxonomy): domain Eukaryota; kingdom Metazoa; phylum Arthropoda; class Insecta; order Hymenoptera; family Ichneumonidae; genus Amblyjoppa; species Amblyjoppa fuscipennis. The sequence goes on from OY754497.1 coordinate 422,972, forward strand.
ACTCTGCAAAAACTTCACGAAAATCGCGCTCTTCGGTTTTGAGAAGTGTGCCAAAAAGGCACTTTACTGCACTAGTGCGGGAAAAAGACCATATTGCGTTTGTACGCATGTACAATATTTTTCTCCCACGCGATGCGCAAAAGTGGATTTCTGCGCATACTTCGCAGGAACGGAAAGCGGGCTTTCGCGTGCATGCGTTAGGAAAAATAGATTTTGAATTCGTTTTTTATTCAAGTATATACAAAGTAGAGAAGAAAAGAAAGGCGTAGAGGAGCTCGATTTTGGAAGAGCTTAAGGCTTGCCAATTAACAAAACCTAAGAAGATAATACTACAATGCGGAATTCTTTTTCGTCCATGATCTTGGGGATGGCAAATCGTTATAGCGATCGAAAAAAATATAGAACGAATCTTCAAACACTGCCAATTCAACAGATGACTTCCATTTTTTCAGAACCCTGGCAAATTATGTAATTGGCAACATTGTCGCCCATTTATATTCAAAAAAATTGATACCCATCATTATTCTATAACATACCTACATTAATTCGATACTATTCACATACACATTCATATTGATAGACTATGGTAAACAATCCGCGATAAATAATTCACCCGATATCAATCAGGTAAAGTTTATAATCGGGTCGATGTCAATAGAAAAACGGTTTTTCTGAGCGATTCACCGTAAGAGTGTAGAATCAGTGATGTGAAAATGCATCTTGTCTAAAAGAAGATGGTACAGCGGCTTTTGCAATACAACCTCCAAACAGCACGTAGAAAACATCGCGCTTGAGATGAAAACATTAACAAGTGGAAATGAAAGTAATAAAATCTTCCATCAGAAAGTCATACGTTATTGCTTTGCAATAAACGTGCTTGAAGAAAGTGATCACAATCACGCTCCAGATCCAGTTATAATCGCGGTATCATGTATGGAATCAACAAGCAGTATTATTGCATCGATAGTTGCTAAAGCTGGCACAGCCAGAACAGGGCAGCTGCCTCCACCCGTTCTATTTACACGGACGCTGAGATGCGCACGAAGTAGAATCCAACTCCTGTAAAGTCCACACCAACAACCGATTTAGACATACCTGATGCATATACGATTTAGACATTTCTGGCAGTAGTACGAAGCGCACATTATTATTTATAACCTCGGATAATTGCGCAACTATCGTCACGTGCGACAAGTGGCTCGCAAATGGAACGTTTCAATGTGTGCCGACAATAATTCAGACAACTATACACGATTCACGGCTATCAGAATAACCGAACTATTCCTCTTGCCGTAACATCATAACGGCGTGCAAGAAAAAAATTCTGCATAGCAATATTGGGAGGACTGAAACGAGTCGGGCCTCGACTAGATCCAAAATCCAAGATCGTGAACCTTTTTCCACGAACGGTAACAACAACTGCCACTTGGGGTGTATCCCAAGGTTCTCACCTTCGGCCACTTGTGTTTAATATTTTCATAAATAGTCCAGATGCCAGACGTGGTTCTGTATGCAATCCAAGGTCGCCGAAACAACTTTGTTGGATTCAATAGATTTCGACCTCCCGATCATGAATATATAAGGTGTTTTCCGGAAATTGTTAATCGTTTAATTGTTAATCGCAATTGTTTATTAGCAAAATAAGTTATTGTTTTTTCACTTCGGATATTTTTTTTTCGTTTACTTTGGTTGATTTTGAGTCGAAAATATTCTATGCAATTTTACTCTATAACCTATAGATTCGGAACAATAAATTATTGAAAGTTGCAAATAGGCCAAAACTGCTCTACTTAATAAATTTGTAGCGAAGCAAAACTGAACGGTTATAAATGAAGTGTCGGTCAGAAACTAAAGACTGTCAATGAAAAATGTAAAATGTAAAAGTATACTTTCATATGCAATGAGCATCCAATAAATATTATTAAAAAATATTATTACCTGCAACCGGCGAAACTAGCAAATATTCCATCTCTCCTAACACATGCCTCTCAAACTTCAATGCATACTCCAGTAATGATAATCCACAAGATTATCTATGAGAGTAAGCATAAGATATAATATAAGACTAATCTTAAGTTTAAGCATAAGATTACCAGTAAGTGTTATTACTGTAATACTATTATTTTATTATATTTTTCACGCATATATTCTAATGATGTTATTATTTCATTCTTTTGTAACCACTACATATTCACTGTATTTATCCTTTTTGACCCATAATACAACTCGGGCATAATAAACTTACCAATACCAATACCAATACAAGTTAAAAGAAAAAAGTCGTATGGGAAAGGGTATTCAATTGAGTATGGGTTGAATGTGGGAAATCGTATGGGAACGAATATGGGTGAAGTATAATCTGACTATGGGCTTTGTTCAGTTCCCACATTCATCCCATACACTTTTCCAGACTCTTTGCTAGCTATCGGGTACGACCTCGAACATTTTCATGCAATCAACTCCACCCACTTGTCCAGACTCTTTCCCAGTCATCGCATACAGCCTCGAAAATGTTCGGTCTATCTATCCCGTACTCTTGTCCACACTCTTTACCACTAACCGCATTAAAAGAAATTTTTTGAAGGTTGTACGCGATGATTGGGAAAGAGTCTGGAAAAGAGTATGGGATTGATTACAAAACAATTTTTGAGCCTGTACGCGATGACTGGTAAAGAGTCTGGAAAAGTGTGTGGGGTGATTGCATGAAAATGTGTATGAAACAATGAAAAAGTGTATGGGATGAATGTGGGAACTGAACAAAACCCATACACAGAGAAAAAAAAAATTGATTGGATTAATCAAAAGTCGCAGTGACATACGTTCAAAGCTGTTATTTGTTTGGTACAAATAAAGCATTGTCTCGTTAAACGATTATTTTCTTCAATCTATTCAAAATTTGTCGATTGAATGAAACATTTTTTGTACTAACAAAATACACCTTTGAACGTATGTCACCGACAATTTGCTTAATCCAACCATTTCTTTTTCTAAGTGTAGTCAGATTACACTTCACCGATATTCATTCCCATACGATTCCCCATATTCAACCCATACTCAATTTAATACCCTTTCCTATACGACCTTTTTCTACGCGTGTATATCCGCCGCAATTTCCGGGTGATATGGCCGATCGCAAATATTTATTTATGCAATGCAATCGCAATTTATGCAATGAAATCGCGCATCGTAAATATCGAAAGTTCCGAGAGAATTACTTTAGTTCGATGTTTCTAGAATTGGTTATGACCAAAATTTAAAGGTTTTTTTTATAACGTTAAACATCCAATTTTAATTGTTAGAAAGACATGAAAATCTTCGAAATTTTTTTAGTTCGAGAAACCAAGCTTTCCTCGACGAAGATAAATTACATATTTTGTTGTGTCTTCGTGATTTACAAACAATTACATGGTACTTTGTTATAAATTGTTTTCGCATGGAGTTACTTTAGCATGCCTTATGTTTGCGACGCGTTTATTGCGACGCCTTAACCCGATAAACCTGTTGAGCCATTCTCGCTTCCCGATAATTCGATAATGAATCCGAGCTATACATTCTGGATAATTGCGCGTTGTTATTTCCCCGGCTAAATTGGCGTGTGAACGAGATATAAAGAGAGAATAAGAACGGAACCCTCGTTCGAAGAATGAAATAATAAGAGGCTCACAAGCGTGTCCCTTTCCATCTCGTATCGAAACTAATTTCGCACTTCCATCGTTCATCCTATCGTCGACTTGTCGGATGCCGGGTAATTGCCGGTCGCGCGCGAGAAAAGCGGAGCGAGGAAACAAAAAAAAAAGAGATAACCAGGGGTGAACCGGAGAGAGGGAAGAAAGTGGGTAGAAGAAGAAATCCGTTTACAAGCATCCCCCGGTCGGCGTGACTGAAACTCACTCACTACGTTCCAATAGACTGGTGTATCACGCGCACACCCTGCACGCTGTTGCCGAGAATCCGGCGTATCATGGTGTGGCGTCGCTGTGCAGGAGGGAAAAGCCCCGAGGGTCAAGAGGGTTGTCCGTGTAAGAGGTCGTTGGGAATAACATTCTAGACCGAGTCTCTCCCTCGGGAATCCGCCATCATCACCGTGAGCCGATCGAGGACCGGCAGCTAAATCAGCTTCCTTCCATCCGATGTTCTTTCATCCGTACTACGCTTTTTCTCATCTACATCGGTGATCTTTCTGTACTCGTTCCGTTCCAACTGATAAAATTAAGTTTCTTTGCAAGTTTCCTTATTGTTTCGTGTACTTTGTACGCATGATATTCTACGTCAACGAGTTCAGCGTAAAAAACAAAAAAAAAAAAATTGAAATTTTCATATCGCTTTCTCATAATGTTCCTTTATCCGCGAAGCTTCTTCTATGAGGAAACATTACCCAGTAAACACGTTTTATTATGGCAACATAACATGGAAGTTACATCTAATGTAACAATGTTATTCTTCCGATATATTGAGGGTATGTAACATGGGAGTAATGTAAATGTAAATGTAATGTTCCAATTGTTATATGCAATTAATGTAACTTTTATATATCAGTGTAACTTTATAGTTATGTATAAAAATTGTGTAACCGTTACATAACATACCTGTAACAATGTGAGTGTAACTTTCGTGATAATTAGGTAATGTCAATAGGGTATAACGTAATTACATTACAATAATGTAACTGGACTCTGTAACGTTTATATAGCATGTTTGTGACAATGTTTATGTACCATTACTAATCTGCGGGCAATGTTAATGTTACAAAGTGTGGTAGCGTTACGGTTACAAAACCAGGCTTCATAACAGGTACATAAACATCCATACAACGATGTTACAACAAGCAAATAATTACTGGTTTCCTTATTACCGTGAATGGGCTGACCGACTAATATTTAATGCTAAAAATTGAAGTTTATACATCAGTCATGATCCGTAGGTGATCCGTCTAAACCGTGTATACAATTTGCCAAAATTATGTTCTCAAGTCCAACATAGCCGAATATGTAAGGTCACCGTGCACAAGTCGCCCGCGTAGAAAAGAGTCGTATGAGAAAGGGTATTAAATCGATTATGGGTTGAATATGGGAAATCGTATGGGAACGAATATGGGTGAAGTATAATCTGACTATGGGCTATGTTCAGTTCCCACATTCATCCCATACAATTTTCCATACTCTTTGCCAGCTATCGGGTACGACCTCGAACATTTTAATGCAATCAACCCCACACACTTTCCCAGACTCTTTCCCAGTCATCGCGTACAGGCTTAAAATTTTTTGTGTATTCAATCCCATTCTCTTTTCCAGACTCTTTCCCAATCATCGCGTATAACTTTCAAAAAATTTCTATTAATGCGGTTGGTGGGAAAGAGTTTTGAGAAGAGTATGGGATAGATAGACCGAAAGTTTTCCAGGCTATGTGTGAGGTTGATTGCATGAAAATGTTCGAGGTTGGATCCGATAGCTGGCAAAGAGTCTGGAAAAGTGTATGGGATGAATGTGGGAACTGAACAAAGCCTATAGTCAGATTATATATATATATATACTTCACGCATATTCGTTCCCATACGATTCCCCATATTCAACCCATACTCAATTTAATACCCTATCCCATACGACTTTTTTTCTACGCGGGTCCGATAGTTCCAAGTTCGTATCCCGCCGATAGCACATAAATTAATAACGTTTTTTCTGAGATGTATTTGTTCCTATCGATAGAATAATATAGTTTTTCACTAATAAAGATTCTGTTCCAAGGATGGGATTAGCCATAATATGTTTTTTTTAAATCAAAATTGTATATTACATTGTTATATAACAGCGACATAACACGGCGAGATAACAGTGTTATATTGCTGAGTCGGAAATGGCAACTCACATGTAAATTTACATGCAACATTCTCGTAATATTACCTGTTGTTTTCGGATACATTGCTGTTCGATTACTGTGTTCACAGGGTTGTCTGTATTTTTGGCCTCCTCGTAGAGAAAGCGCCGCGAATAAGGAAACATTGTGAGAGAGCGATGTGAAAATTTCAATTCACAACTTTTATGAGAAAGCGACATAATAATTTCAACTTTCAACTTTTATGAGGAAGCGACATGATAATTTCAATTTTCAACTTTTTTCAAGGTCGACGTCTTGTTAGACTTTCATGCTAAACGGCTGGCCGATTCAGGTTCAGCGCGCTTGGCGCGAAAAAAATACATGGAATTTTGCACTTTCAATTTTTTACCCAAGAAATCTAAGTGATACCTCTTAATCTAGCTTTTTCAACCCCATAATATCCATCGTCTTGTGTATGCCTTGTTGTATATCACAATAGGCACCTGGCTTTTTCCGCGACGCCATCGGAATGCAAAGAAATCGCTGTTTGAAAATACCCAAAATGCACTCTTTTTTGCATTTTTGCCCATAAAAATGTCCGGTAAACTTTTTCGTTAGTTGTCGCTCCGGGACTGTCATTCTATGTATTTTTGCACGCTGATCACGAATCTGACAATTATTTTGTTCGCAGATGGATATTTGAAACAGAAAAAAATACATCTAAAAAAAAAATCATAAAATTCAAAAAATTCAAAATTGTATGAAATTAAAACGCTTCGACCGATTTTCGTAAAATTTTAATGGGATCATCGGATGATCATATTCCATCTGTGAACGCGTTTTTAGCCCGATAGCTAAAAAATTGTGAGCACTAGAGTGCGTACAGACATTTTCGAAGAAATGAAAAATCGCGTCCAAAAAAATAATTGAATATTTTTCAATGAAATTTTGATCACACATGATGTGTTGAAAATTTCAGCCAGATCGGTCACGGCATTCACGAAACACTGCGCTAACCCATGCAGAAAAATAGTTTATTTTATGGGCACGCAAAAGAATATTTATTTGATTTTAATAAATATTTTAATTGTTTAAAATAAATATTTATTTTAATCAAATAAATATTTATTTGCGGGGCGCCCGTTAAATAATGAATTTTTCTGTGTGCGTCGCCTATTTATTTTCATCATTGAAAATCGTCGAAATATATGCAACGCTCTGCTCTCACAATATTGTCGTGAATTTATTAAAATGTTAAAAAAAAAAAATAAGTGCTGTGGCGTATTTATGTAGTGAGCTTCGTATGTTGTCTTATTGCTTTTTTAATAAACATCGTGCCAAATTGGTTTTCACTACACAGCATATCTATTTAATCGTACTGGGATAGGAGAACGCCGCGAAACATCGCCCTGTTGCGCGTCGTTCTCGAAGAATAACGAAATGGGAATATCGAAAAAATCTTGAATATCGAAAATCGCTTTCGCTGCGAGTGACACTCGCCAAATTAGTCGACCGATACAGCGTTTAAAACATCGAGACTGCACACTCTCCGCCTATCTATAGGCGCGCTAGAGGCGCTCCTCTATTCTACCTGCGTTTATTTCTCGTCCTCTCCATTGCTATCTTCGTTTTCTTTTTTGTCCCACGTGCTTAATTGCTCTGTCCTTTTTTCCGATATGTCATTGTTCGAAAGTTTCTCTTAATAGTGAAATATTATCGTAAGGTAAATCGGGTTGATATGGACATGACTTTTTACTCAATGAAAATTTAAGGTTTTAACGTAAAAACAAAAACCTACTTTACTGTGTGCTAATTATACAAAATGCCACGCAATTAAACGACACATATTTATATGTCATAAACGCCCTTAACCACTTCAATGCCTATAGGGCAAACAAAAGTCGACCCACTTTTTCTTCGTGACCCCTTTAGGGGCACCTTGAAAAAAACATATTTATACTATTACAATCTAATTGTCCTTGGGTATCTTAAGGTTTTTGATATTGCTGAATCCGAATCTGAAGTCAAATTTTCAAAATATAACAACGCATCCAATATGGCGGATCGAAATTCCCAAGAATATTTGGATTTCAATGAAAATGGGTATCTTATGGTTTTTGAGCTTACCGAATCTGAATCTACTGTTAGATTTTCAAAATTCAAAATGGCGAATCCAATTATGCAGCCCAGAATACGACACATTAGACTTACATGACAAATGAAATATCATATTTTTAAGTATTGCTGCAGATCAATTTTTTTTTTTCCTCTTTAACGTGGTAACAACGTGTATGCAAAACGCAATTGCAGGAATAATTGTAAATTATGAGAAATGCACACGTACGGCTGGAGAGTAAAATTGCACATAGCTTTTAGTTCCGTTCGGCGTATATTTGTACACACAACTTTCGGGTAACGTCAAATTTTGATCGGCCATTTTGAATTTACAAAAGCTGATGGTAGATTTGGATTCTGCGGCTTCAAAAAGCGTAAGATATAAATTTTTCTTTTTTTTTTAACATTTTTTTCGAACTTTGATTCGCCTTATTGGATCCACCATTTTGGATTTTTTAAATCTGGCATTTAATTCGGATTTCACGCCCGCAAAAACTATGAAATACCAATTTTTATCGAATTCACAAATTTGTCCGAATTTTTATTCGCCATATTAGATCCGTCATCTTGATTTTTGAAAATATGATATCAGATTCGGATCCAACGGCTCAAAAAACCTTTGTAATAAGATCTTCATGCGGTTTTGAAATTTTTTTTTTGTCACCTGACAGCCAAGGGTTTAAGCTTAGGTCATTCTCAACGAATAAGTCAATTACCAACCTGCTATATCTAAAAGACTCCCAAGTGAACAATATAATTACTACTCATGATATCAAATAGATGTAAGAATTACAAACATCAGCACTTGTCAACGATAAAGCTCACAAGAAGACTCTTCTTTTGTATAGGCAAGGTTTTTTGCAAAATAAACATATCCATCTATCTATCTACTAATGTTTAAGGAGGGAGGGCTGAGGCTGACTTCGCATAAGTTCGACAAAAATCATAGAAAAATTGCAAGTACTTCTTGATGGTATAAAAATCTGAAAAAATTCATGCTCACTAAAGGTACTGAGAAGATTAATTTTCCATAATTATAATTACAAAATGTTATTAACAAATTGATGAAAAAAATAATTGCTTAACCAATTTGCCTGCAACCCAACTTTTTTTCGTGGAAATGATTCGTTTATTTGTCTGAATAGGTATGAATTTTTTCGGATTTTTCAGTAATCGTTAATTTTTTTTTTTTTTTCATGGAAAAATCAACGAGTACTGAAAAATCTGAAAAAATTCATACGTATTCAGAAAAATAAACGAATCATTTTCACGAAAAGAAAAAGTTGGGTTGCGGACAAATTTGTTAAGCAATTATTTTTTTCATCAATTTGTTAACAACATTTTGTAATTGTTATTATGCAAAATAAATCTTCTCAGTACCTTTAGTATGCATGAATTTTTTCAGATTTTTATACCATCAAGAAGTACTTGCAATTTTTCTATTATTTTTGTCGAACTTATGCGAAGTCATCCTCAGCGAGACTCCCTCCTTAATCCTTATATGCGGCTATATTTGAGGTATTCCATCCGGATTCGAACGGTCATGAACTCGACTCATTCCAAAAAAAAATTGTAATTTCACCACAATTCATGATTAATTACAAGTGGTTTTTGGCATTTTTTTTCAGAATTTTTGGATTGTATTTTTTTGAGATATCGAAAAATCGAACTTTTTTTAAAACCTCCTACATCTTAAAAACTATTAGTCGTACAACAAAACGTTTGAGACATAAAAGTTACAGTTTCAAATGAAATTTAGAAAACAAAAATTTGTAAATTTTTTTGAATGCAATAAACGTCTGTTTCCATGAAAAATAGAAAAAAATTTTTTTTTTTTCAGCCAATACGTCATGTTTGATTTTTCTCAAAAACATCCAGAATATACTCCAAAGTGTGTAGAGTGATCTCATATTTTTGTTTGGATGGTTGAGATGCCCGTTTGATAGCTACGCTCCGTTTAAGATCGATTTATAATAAAAAAAGAGATATTTACCACTTTCCATTTAATTTTATATAAATTGTGATACTGTCCATTATTGTGGACATCGTCACAATTTTTATAAAATTCAATGGAAAGTTTTAAATATCTACAAAAAAGTTTGATTTTCGATATCCCAAAAAAAAAAAAAATACAATCCAAAAATTCTGAAAAAAATGACAAAAACCACTTGCAAATAATCATGAATTGTGATGAAATTACAACTTTTTTTGGACAGTGTCGAGTTTATGACCGTTCGAATCCGGATGGAATACCTCATTTATATTCCTCATGCATTTGAAGATGTATATTGATCAACCCTGAGAAACATTCTTTGCATATCACCACAGTCGACTTGTTGTACAAAATCATGTATACAAATAATTTATCAGCGTTCTATAATGAGTAATAGACAGGCTTCAAAAATGTTTATTCTTATGTACCGAATGGCCGATAGTGACAGTTTACAAATCACAGGGTAATGAGTTCGAAATTTCGGGAATTCAATTATTTAATATCATTTATTCAGAGCATAATTTGTACCACTGAATCAAACGTGTCCGTGATTTAAATTCTACCGCGTGAAATAACCGATAAAGTTTCGACAATAATAAATCATTTTCGAGCAATTTGTGAAATAGCAGAACCCTACATTGCATACGATAAATTTATGTTATAAGTATTGTGACGTGATTTTTTAGAATCACCGTCACAAACTTAAGAAAAAAAAGCATCTAGTACTTTTCTCGCGAAAATACCGAATTTTACGGTATAGATCTCGTTTTGCTGCCTCTCTCGCTAATCGCGGTACGATTTGGCGTACGGGAATACCGTTCCGCTAACGTTTAATTTTTTTGTACGGTTACGGTTACAGTAAAGATCCGGTTAGTCGGGGTTTTCGAATCCAGTTGGTGGTGCGGATCCAGAAATTATTACAAGCCCGACTGGAGGAGAGACTCGACGAGGCTTCGTTACGAATACGCCAAAGTCCGGTGCAAACCCGGCGCTCCAGTGTGGTACGGTAAAGTGCAATGCGTTGGAGAACAGGCGGAGTTACGGTTTAGTCCGGACAAGGATGGAACCCTTGTGCCGTGTTTTGTGATAGGGGAGAGCCTTGTTTTCACGCATTGCACGAGGAGAAGCGATCGTAACGATCCTCAAAATTTACCGCTTCGTACAGTTCGGTTACAGGCTCCCGTTGAAATCCCGTTTCGAAATAGTTTGAGAGGGCAGTAGCTATCGGTCAGAGTTCCCGAAATAATGATAATGATCCGTTACAGGTGTTATCGTAGACAAATCAGTCTACCGAGTGTCGTCCTCGAGGCAACTCGGACTTCGCTCGCGCTCCCGTGTGTTTACGGTTTTTCGGGTATTGTCTCGCGCTCGCGATGCGTGTCTCGCTCGCGCTGCCGTAGACTCCGGCTACCGTCTCGCTCCGGTTCGTGTGTCTCGCTCGCGCTACCTGTCACCGCGCGTTCGCGGTTCGACTCGTGTGCCGTTTCGTGCGAGTTCTTTGCCGATTCCCTGTGTTCAGGATGCGTTTCGGTTAACGTTCTTGAGGTGCAGTGAGTGTGGTTAAGTTCCGGGGCATCGCAGGATGCGGATCTCGCGCCAAACTATTGGATTTATTCCTGCTGTTCGGTAAGTTTATCGTTTGCGTGAATTTTCGATCGCGTGTAGGATACGTTCTCGCTCTCGTTACGCTCGCTCGATCCTTCGGTCAGCTGAGCGCTCCCGATGCACGTGTGTGCGAGCTCCCGCGGCTTATAGCCGACAAAATTAATTACTTTCGTTTGGAAATTTTGAGCTCTCGATAACATAGATTTCGCGTTACTTTATTGGCGAAGGATCGCGACCCTTCTACCACAACCTACACCCTGAGCAAACCGTGCATTTCCGCAACCGTTGCTCTCGCGAGTGTATTGGTGTTAGCTCGTTACCGTTCCGTTCCCGTTTTTATCGTTTTGTGTTTTGTCCTTGCGGAGGTCGGTTCCATCGACCTCCAGTTTAGTCCGGTTTGGCGATTCCGGCGAAACAAAAATCCGCCCTGCGGAGGTCGGTTCCATCGACCTCCAGTTTAGTCCGGTTCGGCGATTCCGGCGAAACAAAAATCAGCCCTGCGGAGGTCGGTTCCATCGACCTCCAGGTTAGTCCGGTTGTTAATACCGGTGAAACAAAAATTAACTGGCGCCCACCGGGACTCCAATGCATTCGCGAGGGTGGACGGCCGAAGGTGACGTTCTTTTTTTGGTTCTCGATTTCGCGTTTCGCTCCCGTTTGGTTTGAGCTTTATTTTCGATTGTCGGTTTTGTTGTTGTTCGGGATTTCCGTTGCGATACCGGAAAATACGTCACAGTATACATAATGCAAATCGAAGAAAGTGGGAGTGGACGCGTGAATCGGTGTGGAGGATACAGGGAGACCCTCATTAGCGTTGCATCGCTGTTGTCAAAGTTTACATTTTAATTAGAGTACTGGTTGGAGGAATTACGAGAAGCGCACTCGCACAGGCATATTTTTTTTTTTTTTTCGATGTTTTGGAACATTCTGAACACGTTTTCACTAAAATCTTGAAATTTTTTTTCATCAAAACGAAACTTCCACTATGAGGAAGCAAAAAATTCAAAATGAAACACCCTGCTCAATATTTAATTTATAAAATATTTATATTGCAGATATGAGGAATTCTCTGTCAACTCAGCCACTTTTTTTTTCGACCCTCTCGGATCTGTCTTATAATTTGCCACATTTTCGTACCACTTTTCCAGATTTTTTAATCCATCCATTTAGGGAGATGCGTTTTTGTTTCAAATTTATATACCTTGAAAGGGATAAGTCGGGCAAAAAAAATCTAACGACGAAAAAGTTATCTTTAGTTATTAACTATTCAATGCAACATGTCTTATCTTTTCGTTTATATTCCAAGGGCTGTTTTTAGCAGAAAGCAATGAAAATTATATTTTTACGTGCATTGAGACACCTTCGATTTCGCTTCCAATTTGCCACGGTATTCGGCAACGAATGAAGAACCTATAAAAAAAAATGGTCAAAGTGGTACTCGATGTAGTAGCTAAGCAAAAAAAAATATAGTAACATAATATTTTTGTTACAATTTTATTTTTCATCCAATGCGATACCTTTGAATTTTTCTGTTAATTTTTTAGGGCAGTCGGTGATATAGGACAAATCTAAAAAACAATAAAAAATCGGCGACGTGGAACTAGACGTATTTTCCGAAAGAATAAATATTGAAATATCAATGTTAGACAAATATAACACATGTTGCATTAAATAGTTAATGAATAAAGAGAACTTTTTCATCATTAGATTTTTTTTTGCCCGACTAGTCCTTTTCAAAATATGAGGCATTCTTTATCAACTGGGCCACTTTTTTCGGTCGACCTCTCAGATGTTTTTTGAGATTTGCCAGTTTGTAGTACTTGAGAGATGCTTCTGTGATTTTTTTTAGATTTTTAAAATGCACCCTTCAGAATTTACGTTTTTTTTTTTTAAATATCAGTATATCTCGGAAAATATTGATCACTCAAAAAATTCGTAGGAACATTAATATTTTTATTTTTCATCAACTTTCGAATGATGTTAGATTCATAATTTTCCCGATACGGGAAGGTCCGTTTTTCGTGAAAAAATAAGTAAAAATATTTTTTTTTCTGCTAAAAGCACACCTTCGATTCTATTTCCAATTTTACACGATATTTAGCATTGTATAAAGATTCTAAAAAAAAAAAAATCCCAAAGTGGTAACTACGATTCTTACGTGCTAAAAAAATAAAGAAATACAAAATTTAATTCATATGGATTCGTACAATCTCGACTATTATTTGGATAACTAAAAGGGATTTTCCCGCAGTCGGTAAATTTGTTGCACATCATTGGGAAACTTTTTTTTTTAAATAGAAGTTCTTTTTTAGAGGGTTTCTTTTTTAATTTCTAGTTTTTAAAATTTTTTTGAGTACGTAAGAACCGCAGGTGACCACTTTGGAATTTTTTTCTCAGAATCTTCATGCAATGCCAAATTTCCTGTAAAATTGGGACCAGAATCGAAAGTGTGTTTTTAGTAGAAAAAAAATTGTTTTAATTTTTTTTTTTCACGAAACGTGGACTCTCCCGTATCGGGAAAATTATCACTCTAACATCATTCGAAAGTTGATAAAAAATAAAAAAAAGTTAATATTCCTACGAATTTTTTGAGTGACCAATATTTTCTGAGATATAGTGATATTTAAAAAAAAACGTAAATCCTGAAGGGTGCACTTTAAAAATCTAAAAAAAAAATCACAAAACCATCTCTCAAGTAGTACTACAAAGTGGTAAATAAAAAAAAAAAAAACAACTGAGAGGTCGACCGAAAAAACTGGCCCAGTTGATAAAGAATGCCTCATATGTGAATTAAAGAAAACCATATTCTAAATGGATTGTTCAAAAAATCTGAAAAAATTCTCGAAGAGTACTTTCAAGTGAACCTAAAATATGGCCAATTATTATGGGATCAATCTGAGAGGGTCGTAAAAAAAAGTGGTTGAGTTGACAGAGAATGCCTCATATATTTGAAACATGGAGGAATCCAATTATAAATTTAAAAAAATCGGGTCAAAAACTGACACTTTACTATTTCGAGTAATAACTTATATCGAGAATCGAAATAATATCGAGAGAGACCGCGCACAGGTGTGAACAATATACGTTATCTCGGCCGCTTTCTCTCCGGGGACGTTGACGGATAAACGCGGTGTATCAAGCGTGGGATGTGTCGAGAAATAAAGCGTAGCGGTGAAGCTTCGTGTCGGACGCCTTCGATCGTGCTTGGCCGACCGATCAGTATTCAGACTTATTTTTCAATCTCCATTCCATATCTGCGAGCCCGGGAGATAAAAAAAAAGAGCCAACGTGGAAACCTTTTGAGTCGAAAGTTGAGTGGAATGTGAACGATACTTTTATGTTATTATTATTTCGCGAAACTTCCTGATCGGTGCACTTGTATCGTTCGCGAACAGCGATTTATTATTTATTCCAACATATTCGAGCGACGACGCGTCGATTTTTTGTACATTGAATGTTATTAGTCTCAGAGATAAGGAAACATCAGGGAGTTGCATGATATTATCATTTTTATACTACAAACATTATGATTTTTTTTATTTTAGGAAATTTTGGAGCAGAATTAATTGTCTTTTTTTGTTTGTCAGATAATAGTTTTAACGTCATTTGTCATTTTAACGTAATCCTATCCACGGTTAAATGGAAAGCGTCAAAAATGTGATGTTTATTGAAATTTCGACAGTTCTTCAGTTGTGAATTATTACAAATTATAAGTTTATTATAAGACCTCAGTATAATTATAAAACCTCAATAAACAAATCTATCTATCTAAGTGACAGTATAGACTAACAAAGTGGAAAATGTTAAGAAACAAAAATTTTAACTATAAAATATTTTTTGTCAATGAAAGTGTAAAATTGCGAGTGTAATTTTCTACGATGTGCAATTTGTGTTGAGGTTACCGTTGACTTATATTTTAATAATTGATTTATAAAAAAATAATTATCACCGCATTATATAAAAATATAATTAACAACTACTGAAAATAATAACTAAAATAATATAGTAACTGAAAAAAGACATAAATTTATGCGAATGAAATAAAAAAGAACAAAACAAAAATTGCGGATGAAATTATTGTTTTGTTCTTCGTCTTATATTGAGACGTTTTCCTCTAACAGAGTGACTGCCTAAAAACAAACGAGGGTACTCTTTTTTCAGCTGTTGAAGACAATTAGGTAAATAACATTTTTCAGTCGTTCATTCACCTTTTACAATATTTTATAACTTGGCTATAATTGTCAAAAAAAACTTTGTACTTTTCAACCTTCGGTAGCAACCTCTAAAAATGCTTCGATTTCATAGAAATTTCGCCGATTTTTTTCTTATCCGTTATACGCTAAAAGTGCGGGCTGGCTCCAAGGAAACCTCGAAATTTTCACTTTGACTTAAAATTTAGATGTTCTGAAGTTATTAATTGTTTAAACAGCCGATAACGACTTTTAAAAGTGCATTAATTTCGGGAATCCTTCGCCCATCACATTTTTATTTTATACCTCACGATAACACAGGTTCGTCGCAGAAAATAAAAAATGTTCACTTTAAGGTCCACCCTTTCCCCAGTAACTTGACGGTCCGCGAACGGACCGAAAAACGGCCACGTCAGTTTGGGAACGAAACGGACCGTAGAAAACGACAAAGCGGACTGTATATTTTTATTATTGGCATTTGGTCTTTTTTTCGGTTGCGTAAACCGAAAACGGACCGATCATTTTTTTTTCGGAAAAATTTGCTTTGGTCCATTATCGTTTCCCGCAACCGAAAAACGACAAAGATCGTATTTTTATTCTGTCCTTTCACTAAAAACAGAGATGAAAGCAAAACAAAAAAAAAATCAAATAAAAAACAGCTAAAAATTTTTATAAAAAATGTTCGTTCCTTCCTCGGTTTGCGCAACCTAAAAAGTACCAAGCAAAAAAACGCACTATCCGTTTTACTGTTTTTGCAGTCCGTTTCGTTCGCCAATGGACGTGTCCGTATTTCGGTCCGTTTTTTTTTCACTTTTATCCCTAAAAAGAGCCGTCCCTCAACTTACTAGTGTTAATGCGCAATGGCATCTAAACACGATGTAAATAACACCGAGCATCGATGTGCTTCCGAGCTGCGCGAGCATTCGTATGTGACTCATCAGTATTCTCGCACAATTCCCTCCGGCTGTTTACCCGAGGACAAAAAAAAAGTACTTTGCGTCATTGAAAGACATGTAAAGCGCACTTTGATTCTCAAGTACAGCGTCGAGTCTGGCCTCTCGCTCGTACATACAGTGGCGCTCCGGAGGACGTATGTACATATTATTACAATACAGTAGCGACAGTACGATACTACAGCGGCAGGACGACAGAAACGTGACCCGGCATTAAGTGGCATATAAAATATTGCGCCCATGTAAATAGCCCTCGTAAAATTCATCCCCTTTACAATGTTGCGTTCCGGATGCCAGACCACGGCGCAACTTGCCATATCCCCGAGATCTTTGTCGTGTAAATTCGAATTCGATACTCTTCACACGGAGCTCCCTCAGCGGAGGGCAAACAATCCGCGGCGTCGGTGAGGCGCCATACACGCCAAGGCGTGTCCCTACGTTCGCTTCCTCGTGCCTCAAGGATTGTATGCCAAATCGTTTTTGTTCGCCCCCTCGTTGAGTACTCTCCATCGGCTTCGCTCTCCACCCCACTTGCTCCGTGCACGCGCGCGTCTGCTTAAACGTTTCTCTCTATAAAAGAGACCGGAGATACTGAGCCGCGTTTACAGGTGTGCGATTCTGCCTCGTCAAAGGACAGAGACTGAACTCAGGGAAACAATAGCTCGCACATTTTTGTTTATTGAATAGGAGACGGAATCCATTGGCCCAAAGCTTTATAGAGTTGTAATAGTTTTGTGGCGTGCGCGATAATCGTTCACCCTTTGTAGGTCTCTCGGAAGAGCAACAGTTGTTTTCTGACACATGCACTGTGACGTAATGTGAAAATTACGTCACTGGATCTGGCAAAGTATGTCACAATATTGTGCGTGAGTAGCTCTTCCAATTTTAGGTAATTTTACCACTTTTTAAAAGTTATTTATGTGATGAGAGCCTATTTTGGCGCGTTCGCTGTTCTCGGAAACGCTATCGAGTAAATTCATAATTATTCTTCAACCACCGGTATGTTGGCTCGCGCGCTTCGCGCACTCGGGTTATCTCTGTGAGTATCTGTGTGAGTGCCTGCGAACATCTGTGAGTATCTGTGTGAGTGCCTGTGAACATCTGTGACTGTCTGTGTGAGTGCCTGCGAACATCTATGAGTATCTGTATGAGTGCCTGTGAGTATCTACGAGTATCTACGAGTATCTGTGAGTATCTGTGAGTATCTGTGAGTATCTGTGAGTATCTGTGAGTATCTGTGAGTATCTGTGAGTATCTGTGAGTATCTGTGAGTATCTGTGAGTATCTGTGAGTATCTGTGAGTATCTGTGAGTATCTGTGAGTATCTGTGAGTATCTGTGAGTATCTGTGAGTATCTGTGAGTATCTGTGAGTATCTGTGAGTATCTGTGAGTATCTGTGAGTATCTGTGAGTATCTGTGAGTATCTGTGAGTATCTGTGAGTATCTGTGAGTATCTGTGAGTATCTGTGAGTATCTGTGAGTATCTGTGAGTATCTGTGAGTATCTGTGAGTATCTGTGAGTATCTGTGAGTATCTGTGAGTATCTGTGAGTATCTGTGAGTATCTGTGAGTATCTGTGAGTATCTGTGAGTATCTGTGAGTATCTGTGAGTATCTGTGAGTATCTGTTAGTGTCTGTGAGTATCTGTTAGTATCTGTGAGTATCTGTGAGTGTGTACAATCAAAATGTGGAGGAAAAGGAGTATGGAGGACTGGGAATATGGAGAACTGAATTTGGAGGATCAGTATATGTCGAATCGAAATATGTCTGAATGAGAGTGTGTACAATCGAGATGTGGAGAAAAAGGAGTGTGGAGAACTGGAACGATGGAAATCTAAACACGGAGGATCGGCATGTATTGAATAGAAATGTGTCGCAAAGAGAGTGTGTACAATCGAGATGTGGAGGATGGGGATGTGTCGGGAAGAGAGTGTTTACAATCGAGATATGGAGGATTGGGATGTGTCGGGAAGAGAGTGTGTAAAATCGAGATATGAAGGAAAAGGCGAGTGGAGAACTAGGACGATGGAGAACTTGCAGGATCGAGATGTGTCGGGAAGAGAGTATGTACAATCGAGATGTGGAGGAAAAGGGGTGTGAAGGACTGGTGATGTGGGGAACTGAATGTTGAAGATTGGGATGTGTCGGAAAGAGAGTGTGTACAATCGAGATGTGGAGGAAAGGAAGTGTGGAGGACTGGGAACATAGAGAACCGAACGCGGAGTATCGGGATGTGCCAGAAAGAGAGTGTGTATAATCAAGATGTGGAGGAAAAGAAGTGCGGAGGACTGGGAACATGGAGAACATGGAGAATCGGGATGTGTCATAAAGAGAATGTGTATGTGTATCGAGATGTGGAGGCGAAGGAATGTGGAAGACAAGGAACGTCGAGAACTGATTGTTAAGGATCGGGATGTGTCGAATCAAAACGTGTCGGAAAGAGAATGTGTACAATCGAGATGTGGAGGTAAAAGAGTGTGGACGACTCAAAGTGGAATATTGATGATGAGGAGAACCAGATGTGTAAGATAGAGGGGCTCCCTATTGCGAAAGTCACATTAACCCCACCACACTGCACGGCTAACCATAGGAAGCATAGGCAGTCAACTAGTATATAAACTAGGCCCTTTTTGGGCTGAGATCAGTTACTCCATCAGCTCCGTAGGCTGCAACACTTCGACGAAATTCCATGTAGCGAGCAAGGCTCTCTTCGACGGAAGTTTCCGATAGCGCTGCACGACCGAGTATCAATATTTTGCGGAGTTAGAACAAGTACAAAGTCTCGCGACGACTGTAACGATCATCAAACAATGGTTAAAACAAATTTATCGCGAGTACTTAAACGATTCCACAATTCATCTGTTTCCTTGCATGCTCTCCACCACGTGCCGCAGGACTCTCAAGCACACTATCAAAGCATCGCACTCAAGGCATTATAAGGCGAGGTCTCCGTCCCCGATGTAAAGGACCAAAGCCTTGACTCGATAGAGAGACCGCCGTTACGTTCACTCAGCGCGAACTCGTCGAGAGCTGGCCCGGACGTAACACCAGATCGTTCAGCGAGAGACTATATTCTGAGGACTAATGTTTCTGCTGTCGAACTATCCAGTAGGAACATTAGGAATGAGTTGGAATGGCCGGCTGCGTCGGCAGGACTTTCGCACCGCTTCTCCGCGCCTTCGAGCAAATACGAGTGAAGTTATGTCGACTGCCGCAGCACAGGCGGGAGAAAGTGGCATACAATAATACGGATGGGACTGAAACAGATGGTAAAATGGCGATTTAAGACATATCATGGAACAGAAATCTGTTGCACTTTTTTCTGAAGTAGTATCGCAGATTTCAAACAATTTGTGTGCTAACAGTAGACGTCGTTTTAGCCCGAAACCTTGGTCATTAGTAATTGTAGCGCTTAATGCTTCCCATGTAAGAATGCCGATCACTTACGGTTTTTGGACAATCGTCAGAGCCTCGGGCCAGCATTGACTGATGGTTCTCAATCGTCGAGATTGGCCTAATTGATAGAGTCGAATGGCCTCAGGAAAAACAATTGTAAGTTCACTATAAAATGTCTGCGCTGTTTATTGGCCGAATCTCGGGATAAGCTTTTCCGTGACGTCGCGAAATAATTATAGCTTGATATTGTTCTTGTACTGTCGAGGCACGGTAAAATATTGTCCCCTCGGGACATTTTTTATAGGCACTCACGCACGTCGCGTGAGGCGCTCCGTATGAAAGTACACGTAGCGCTCCGCATGAGGGTAGAATATGAGATATCAGATAGAATTAGAAATTGTGCCGCAACGGTCATTTTTTGTCAGCGTCAGTTGACGAAAAAAGTACCGTCAATTGACCGTCTTTTTGCATCCAGAAAATGTTTGTTGTGCCATAAGTGTCATTCTTGTTCGAGGTCACAAATGTGGTCAAAACAAGCGAGAAACATCTATCTAGTTGGAATTTGATAGTAGTTTCTTTTTCACAAAATTTGGTCAACTTGTTCTCAACAAATTTTTCACCCTTATTGATTTCGTAATCATTCGTATCTTTATTTTTATCAATTAATTCACCAATGAAATAATATTATAAAATCAATACATTTTTTTTCTTTATTATAGAGATTGGTACTTTGTTAATTTTGAAGTTGGAAGCGTGGAGGTTTGAAGACATAATGTCGCTATTGTCACACTGAAGTCGTATCTGGACCGGTCAATTGACGGTCACCTGACAGTCAATCGACAAAAAAAAAAAATGACTGGTCACAAAGTAGGCCATCTCTAAATGTAATTCTCCATCCTCAAAAACAGCTGAAATTCGGCCAACATAGCCGGTGCATATCGGTGGACATCGCGATTCAACGATAACCTAGATAGCATTTTGCCAACAACCCGCCAGCAAATAGGCTGTATATATGTCCCCATGGGGTGGTGACAACATTGCGTCATATGCGACCGCATTTGCCTGTGTTTTTGCCAGCATTCAATTCCGAAAATTCTCAGCAATAATTACCAGAAAGGGTCGCTGGTGCTTTGCGTCTCACTGCGAAGATTTATTTACTTGAGTCATGGTTATTTCCTTAAGTGCTTCCATCAATTCTCATAAAAATTCAATACCAAGGATCGTTAGTCCTAGCCCATTTGTGTATCATACTGTACAAAGACATATCGATGCTTAAACGAACCTGAGTGTTTACACCATTTTCGAACAAATTGAACATCCAAAAAAGCGCATTCATTTTTATGGTGTGTTTTTACAAAATGCAGGCATATTTATGGCAAGAAAACAGCAAAGCTTGACGGCAAGCAATCGCACTTGTTTGCCTGTGCTACAGTTGGCAGTCTGGGAAATGGAGGTTTCCATCCAGCCATCTAAAGTGTATAAGTGTAAGCCGTATAAGTTAAGGGAGAGCAGTAGCCGAGTGGTCCACGCCCGGGCTCACGCGCAGCGGGTCCGGGTTTGATCCCCGGTCAACCACCAATGGATTTTTCTGTGTGCTTCCCGTAATCCTGGTAGTTCGGAACTCACCATGAAAATAACAGTTCCAAAAGGAAACGGCCAACGCCTTGTGTGGTAAACCGAAAGACTGGGGACTGTAGCGGGTTCGATTCCCAAGACCAAAGTCCCGTGGGTGAAGGCATGGACGAGGACGCAGCTTCGGATATAGGACGTGAGGTCTGCGACTATAGCCATACGTCTCAGGCCAACACCAAGCGGGGTGCGACGAAGCTCCGCACTCGAGAATCGAACCGGCGCCAAGCGGATAAGGAAGGTTGACGACGAGGTAGAGCGAAAGAGCCTGTAACCTCTAGGAACGTAGGGGCAAATAGAGGGAAATGAGGATCACCTGATGTGGACGAGCCGTGGAGACCATGTGATACCTCAACGGGCCCATAAAGCTTTTTTTATTGCAATGCATATGTAATTTATAGCCTTCCTCGTGTTCTGACCAACCTGCAGCCAACCTGAAAACCAACCGGTCGATCGATGCACCAAACCAATCTTGATACCAAACTTTGAGAGGTTGATTTTTTTGTACGTTATATGTGTCGAATACAAAGTTAGTTTACGGTTGAATTTTCCCAAAACAACCCGATTTCCAACCCTGAGGCAAGAGTTATCGGTACTCTCGCCATAAAGTCGGAAATTGGGTTCTTTAGGGAAAGTCCAACTGTAAACCAACTTTCTATCTATACACATACAGGTTGATATTACGGTTGGTATTAGGGTTGGTTTTGAGATGTTGACCAAAGACCTATCTCCAGAACGTTGCAATCAGAGTCGGTTTGGCGCACCAATTGATTGGTTGAGTTGAAGTCGTTAGAAAACAACCCAAATCTAATGCAAGGTTTTGTGGTTGGTTGGTCCGCAAGGGAAATGTGCTTCAAGTCTATGGTCTGACGTTCAGGTCCTCACGCTGTCAACCTCTGGCACTCTGGCCGAGGTGGAAGAATCATGTAAATCGTAGTCGTAGTCGTAGACACATACGGTTGGTATCACGGTTGGTTCTGAGATGTCAACCAAAAAGCTATCTCCAGAAAGTTAGGATCCGAATAGGTTTGACGCATCATTCGACTGGTTGAGTTGAAGTGATTAGAAAACAACCCAAATATAATCCAAGGTTTTATGGTTGGTTGGTCCGCAAGGGAATTGTGCTTCAAGTCTATGACCTGACGTTCAAGTCCTCACGCTGTCAACCTCTAGCACTATGACCTAGGTGGAAGATCCGTGTAGGTCCTGGTCGCTTTCGAGCGGAGAAGCAGGCCTGGATGAGACCATTTGGCGAATGTCATCCTGGTGGATGCAACATCCTTTCCCGAGGGCATTATTGAGTCCGATTCGCAGTGGTAACTTCGGCTATCAGCGAGCCAGCCCAAGTGGTGCAGTCTGTTTTTCTAGATCGTATATGTGAGGTTATCCAATTGGTGCGAATTCGTCGGTGGGTGGAGACTCCCGTTTCGGCTGATCTCGGGTGGTTAACCGGAACTCGTGAGATATTTTCGGTGAAATTAGTGTGAAGGAGGTGATTGCTCATTGATTTGCCAGAATCGATGTCACCTCGTTGCGAGAAGGACTCCACCGGTTACACCTGCGCTGAAGGGCGTAGAATGATTATTGGGTATGCTCTTAATGGGCGAGAGACCTCCAATTCGAGCTTAAGATGGCTTCGTGCTTGATTCTTTTCACATTAACTGTTACCCTTAGGGAGTCGGGATTAAAAAAAAACCACACACACAATAGTATAAAGTGTTAACAAAAGAAAATAATTTAAAAAACTGTATATATTTTTTTATTCGTGAACGTGTAGAGTTACGAGTGTAATTTTGTAGAATGTGTAATTTGTGTTGAGGTTATATGTTGACTCATATTTTAGGACGCTGAAGATGTATTCATCTGCAATATTCATTATTCAAGACGCGGTATTGTGGTAACAATAAATAAAATTTCAAAAGACCAAAAAACCATTCCTTTTTGAATTCTCTAGGTGAACATTTCCTTATATAATCCAGTATACATGTCACCCTAAAGTGTTCGAGTATTTAGTGACTATAAGTTTATCAAATTGCATCCGCAGAACGGTGAGCTCAATTTTAAAAAGTAAAAAACATTTCGGTCTCTTTTTTACAGTCCAGGTTAAGATTGCATTCACGTAATTTCTAGCTGTCTTGGAGGACACGGGCATGCGTTGAGAGAGGGTCAGCAAGTGTGGTCAAAATAGAGGTGTTTTTCAGTAATGCGGCTGACTCACAATCAAACGTTAATTTTTTTCATTGATAGGACGGTTTTATAACAACAACGCAGTGACGACATATGTGACGGTCCCGTAATCCGAGTTAACACTCTTAGCGCAGGAAACTCAGATTTATCATTTTATCTGGACTCTCGCTAATCTTTGGGCCGTCAGCACTTTCCGTGCGAACGTTCTCGCTCTCACGGCAGCGGTCCAGCCGCTGCACACGCCGCGCGTAAGCAGCGGCCGTCTTATCGCGCGTAAGAATACTTTGTCGCGCGCAGCAATAGGCGAGGGCCCTACTTCCGTCAGGCCCTTGCATCAGTTCATCTCAGAGTCCCGAACCTGTAAGACGCGCACTCTCCTTCACTCACAATAAAAATTATATAGTTCACCACAGTCTGGCATTCATCAAACGTTCTCACTCGACCATACCTGACAACCGTTACACATATTTAACGACTCATCTACTAACTTATCATTGACCCTTTCGTGATTTACGCGAATGCAATTCTCCCAAGGATCACCGACATAATTTCCACCTCTTTTTTTAAGTAGCGTAAGCACGTTATGTGTTTCCACCCATTGCATGAACTCTATAATACCCACGCAGTATGAAAGCGTATTTCGGACAGACCGCAGCGAATGCACGGTCAGCAACGTTTAGAGACTGGGTAACGCATTCGATTTTTAGTTGATCCTTGAGAGGCTTTGTATCCGGTTTGGTTATTGTAACGCTTCCTGTCTTCCGGTCTATTTTCGGAATATTATGCAATCACTAATACCCCACAATTACACGCATCAGTCTGAGTGGGATATGCAGAATATATTGCCAAATAAAATTGCCATATTGCCAAACAGATTCGAATATAGAGCAACGAAGCTTCAACGAAACTGCTTGTGCATATTGTTGCACGCGAAGTCAACAAATATCATTTTGTAAGGTATTTGGGTTCGTTGCCAAATTAAGAGTGAAACTCAAGATTGTGATACACAAACTGAGTAACAAGTTTACTCACTGATAAAAAAGTATGATCGAATCAACCAAAGATTCGGGCAGGTTCAAATAAATATTTAGTTGGTCGAACAAAATATTTTAATGGCTCAAAAATATTTTTGTGAAATCACTCAAAAAAATGATTGAACTAACCAATTTTTTTAGCTATACCAACAAAATATTAATTTGAACGTCCCTGCCCGAATCTTTAGTTGATTCATCCGTATTTTTCATCAGTGTTCAAAGTAACAGAATGGCTATTACATTTACAAATTGTTCTGATTACAGTTGTTAATTTCTCTGACTGCACAGTACAAAATGATTTCTTAAAATTGGTATAAGAAGTTTCGTAAAAATAATTGTGTTAAATAAGTGATAAACTTATTTGTTTAGGTTTGAATATAGAAAACTAACCTTTTATTAACCGTGTCGTTAGCCATTTTAGTTTGTACTTTCGTTTGTGAAATTAGAGGTGAATGGTGTGATCGGAAAATTAGCAAATAAAAATTATGGACGTTTCTGGACAATAAGTTGTTGTAAAAACTACAGCCTTCTGTACGCGTGAGCCTAATTCTGAGACTAAACTCTCTTTTCTGTCAAACTGTCAATTTCCCGATCGCGAATAGTAATGTTGCAAAGCGAAATGCGTCTGAAAATTTGTTCTATGCCCATATTTGGGCATCCGTCAATCGAGCATCTTTCGATTCTTTGTCGGCGATTGTGGTCCATGTCCATATTTGAATGCACACAGCGAGTTTCATCCGATACTTACTGTGCAAATTCTGACATGTGTCGGCTTCGCGACAACCAATTTATTCGTATTTTCCAATTTACTTTATGAATTTATCCGGCTTTAATAATGCAAAATGATTCGGAGTACAACAATATTTTTGGGGCTGTTATCGACAGGATCGCAAAAAAACGTGCGTCTCTCGACATTACAAATATCATTGGGCAAAAATATTCCCGTCTTCCCGATCCACTCGAGTTTTAATGTCGTTACGACCTGCGCACGGTACTCTTCGCTTTGAAGTTTTGTAGCAATCAATGCTGTGCTCAGTCCGCATTGCAAGCAGGCAAACAGATAACTAGATTCGAAAAGCGTGACAGTGCAGCTCGAGCAGTAATCGATGAGGAAATTTACTATTTCGCCTTCTTCGCATAATGTCGTGTAATCTTCGTCGAACAAATATCGGTATTCATAATTTTCGCTGCTGGATTTTTTGACGAAACGAACGAAAAATTGTCTGGACGAATCCGGAATGTAATCATTATTATTCGCAAACTTTCCATTCGAGTTTTTTTTCAATCCCGTTATTGGCAGACTGACGAGTAGTTTCCGGCCTCAGCGTAGCACACTTTTCGTAACGAAAGTCGCTTGTCGGGATTTTCCGAGGTATTTGACGACAATCTTTGGAAGAGTTGAGATTATCCGGTTCATTTATTTTGCATTCGTGCACTCTATATGGTATGTTGAATCGGTGGCTTGAGCTTCGACTGATTAATAGTTGAATTTTATCGTGAAGCACGTCAGTAACCGACCAGCTTTAAATCGCTAAGATTCCTTAGCGATTTAAAAATAATCTTCAGCGGTCGCGTTAGTATAATGGCTTTTACAATTCCTTGTGATGTGTGAAGTCTATAATGTAACAGTAATGTAACAGTAATGCAATAGCAATGCAATAGCAATGCAATAGCAATGCAATAGCAATGCAATAGCAATGCAATAGCAATGCAATAGCAATGCAATAGCAATGCAATAGCAATGCAATAGCAATGCAATAGCAATGCAATAGCAATGCAATAGCAATGCAATAGCAATGCAATAGCAATGCAATAGCAATGCAATAGCAATGCAATAGCAATGCAATAGCAATGCAATAGCAATGCAATAGCAATGCAATAGCAATGCAATAGCAATGCAATAGCAATGCAATAGCAATGCAATAGCAATGCAATAGCAATGCAATAGCAATGCAATAGCAATGCAATAGCAATGCAATAGCAATGCAATAGCAATGCAATAGCAATGCAATAGCAATGCAATAGCAATGCAATAGCAATGCAATAGCAATGCAATAGCAATGCAATAGCAATGCAATAGCAATGCAATAGCAATGCAATAGCAATGCAATAGCAATGCAATAGCAATGCAATAGCAATGCAATAGCAATGCAATAGCAATGCAATAGCAATGCAATAGCAATGCAATAGCAATGCAATAGCAATGCAATAGCAATGCAATAGCAATGCAATAGCAATGCAATAGCAATGCAATAGCAATGCAATAGCAATGCAATAGCAATGCAATAGCAATGCAATAGCAATGCAATAGCAATGCAATAGCAATGCAATAGCAATGCAATAGCAATGCAATAGCAATGCAATAGCAATGCAATAGCAATGCAATAGCAATGCAATAGCAATGCAATAGCAATGCAATAGCAATGCAATAGCAATGCAATAGCAATGCAATAGCAATGCAATAGCAATGCAATAGCAATGCAATAGCAATGCAATAGCAATGCAATAGCAATGCAATAGCAATGCAATAGCAATGCAATAGCAATGCAATAGCAATGCAATAGCAATGCAATAGCAATGCAATAGCAATGCAATAGCAATGCAATAGCAATGCAATAGCAATGCAATAGCAATGCAATAGCAATGCAATAGCAATGCAATAGCAATGCAATAGCAATGCAATAGCAATGCAATAGCAATGCAATAGCAATGCAATAGCAATGCAATAGCAATGCAATAGCAATGCAATAGTAATGTAATAGTAATAAATTTGTGATGAGAGCCCTGACCAGGATTGAATCGTAAAAGAAGTCTTCAACAAAAATCGATAGAAGAGAACACCCAAAATTGACCGTTCCACAGCCGCAGCACAGAAGAAAAATGAATAGTTACCTCCAATAGATTTTTAATATAGCAATTCTATAAAGGTTTTTACTGAAGGACTTTTAAAAACAATATCACTGTACGGCTTAATCGATGCGAACGTAGACTCGTGCAGAGATCTCAGTCTTCCTGACGGAAACAAAATCATAAATGATTTACCCATCCTGTTTTGTTAGTAATTTCAGAAAGTGTATGCCGAGAATTCGCAGAAGCGGCAGCGTGCAAAAACCATCGCTGCAGGAGGGAACAAATGTTTTCCTACCGGTCCATTACTCGATGTTTGCGTTTATCGGAAACCGCGAGAGGTGAAAATCCATCCCATCCATCCTATCTCGACCGCTTTTTCATCGACCACAATGATATTTATACCAACATAATAAAATGTTTATAGAACTCCAATATTTTTTTTTTGGGGATGTTTTCGACTCGCGCGCTCTGGAACGTGAGATACGTTTTCGTCCTCGATATATGCATAGGGGAGAGCGGGGCGAAATGGCACAGCGGGGCAAAACGGGCCAACGAGACAAAACGCAATTGTCCAATAACTTTTCGATTGTTTGGTAATGTCAACCACATAGCTGCGGTCACGGAAAATTGGTTTGAATCAATCCAGGCGCATTTAAATAGGCCGCACCATTGTTGAAACAATAAAACTGGTGCGGTTGTGTCAATTGCGTATAGCAGTTATTACAATTACAACGTTGCTGCAAAGTGAACCAAAACAGCATTAAACCAACAACTTTTTTTTTATTCTATCGTATATACTGTCACCATACAGAAGGTATATTATTTTGACTTGAGCGTATACTTGGTGAAAGTGAAAAAAATATGATTCGATGCTTTCGTATATGTACGAACATTTGTAATCTTGAAAATGATTTTGTTCAATTCGGCAAGACGTCAATTTAGTAATTCACAAATATTATACCCACAATAAATAACTTTCAAGTTGTTTCAATGTTTCAATGTCAAATCAACGAAGTTTCCGTTATGTGACCAGATATTCGTTTCGAGCAAAGATTTTTTTTTTCGACGTAATTGCCTATTCCGTTCGACCAAACATATCCTTAGTTAGGACAATGAAACGATTTTTTTTTTTTAACGCTGATCTAACTTTTTAGTCAACTTAACTAAATATTTCCTTCGTCATCCGCAACAGCCGGATTTGGTTGATTGAAACCAATTTTGTTTGATCTCACCAAACCTTGCGGCAAAACGGCTTTGAAAATCCGGATGTATCGTTGGGACAAAATGGGGCATCGAAAAATGAGATTCTAAAGATTGAGTTTTGCCATCGCCGTCCCGTTTTGCCCCCCCTGCGCCATTTTGCCTCGGTCTATACATTTATGCCCATCGCTTGTACTTCTCTATTTATTCCGACGCGAATCGGGTATTAAATTCTCAAGTTTTATGGTGGTGACGTTGGTTCTGTTTGGTGTGTGTTTCAGTGACGGGCTTGGAGCCAGACTTCCTCTACCCTCTGGAGAATGTAACGATCCCGCAGGGTCGTGACGCAACGTTCACCTGCGTGGTGAACCATCTCGGTGGATACCGGGTGAGTCCTTCCTCCTACGCGAGTGGAGATCACAGTGGCATCAAGGCCCGGGTAACTATCTTACCATTACGTGTCCGCCTGCAATGGACTCACTTACTACCTACTACTGCACTCTGCCACGTGCCTGCACTCACAGCTCTCTGCATTAATGCACCAACGTTGCTATGAGAATTATCACCTCACACCACTCGCTCTACTTCTACCACCCCCCCCCCCCCCCCCGTCGGCTTGATCACATGAAACCTATCTCGGATGGATCCGACTTCTGAGTCCCGACGTAAAGGGAATCGTCGTTCTTTCATGCGACTCACATTTAGCCCTCCTGATTACGTTTTATTTACCACTTTCATTCGCTTACTTTCAGCACGTTATCTCCATCCTGATTGTTTTGTTCGTCAAATTTCATTTGATTAGAAGAAAAAAAAAAAAAAAAAAAATTAAGAGAAGTATCCGATGGATTCAAGAGCATAATCCCTGGGCAGCAGCATCTTCATCGCGCGCATTTTGTCATCATCAAAACTATACCTACCGCACTCTGTCTGGCACCTACTGAGAGCACGCAGCACGTAATGGAATTGGTCGACTGGGAATTGTGCCTGCCTGATGATATGATCCTAAGATACCCGGCGATACACACTTTTGGCGTCGAAAAAGTCCGACCACGGAACTGGAGATCAATACACCATATTCCGATTTTTTTCCCTTTGGTTTTTTACCGGCCAGCTGTTTGTGTTCATTCTTATTTTTACTTATCGCGATCAAGATCAGATTAAGATCAGATCAGGATCAGTTCAAGATCAGTTCAAGATCAGTTCAAGATCAGTTCAAGATCAGTTCAAGATCAGTTCAAGATCAGTTCAAGATCAGTTCAAGATCAGTTCAAGATCAGTTCAAGATCAGTTCAAGATCAGTTCAAGATCAGTTCAAGATCAGTTCAAGATCAGTTCAAGATCAGTTCAAGATCAGTTCAAGATCAGTTCAAGATCAGTTCAAGATCAGTTCAAGATCAGTTCAAGATCAGTTCAAGATCAAGTTCTGTAACTCTTGTGTCAGATTATCTCGTCATAGACGCGCAGCGTCTATAAAAAAAAATCCCGTTAACTCGAGCTTTTTGTATAGTGCGGACGCCGGTTTAGTCGGGATAGTAACCGTAGTACAACCGTATCACATTATCATACCATATGCTCTGTAAAAAGAAAGAAGCACGCAGCACGATGCATTAATTGCACCACTCTCAAAAAAAAAAAAAAAATACAGTGGTTGATGCCTGATAAACTGCCTAAACATCCCATACGCAAGTGACTAAAGATTTTATTTTAAATTGCATTAAAACCGTTTATTTTCCATTTTTATTATGTTCGGTTGCGGAGGAGTCCACTTCGACGGTAATCGGTATCGGAAATAATTCGCCGAGATACTTACCAGTAGCTTTGTGTCGCAACGTTGCGATTAGGGCATTGGCTCGGGTCACATACGATACAGTCGAGAGCTGCTAAAAATTGTAGTTCCCAACGTATCGTGCATCGAACGAGGCTTTCCAATTCCGTTATGGACCCACCTAACACCCATGTTTTATATATATTATATCATATATATATATATATATATATATATATATATATATATGTATATACATATATGTATATACATGTATATGTAACACGCGTGGACGGGTGTATCAAAGCGTGGGATTGAAGGATAAAATGCTCGCCGATGGTTATTTGGAGCTTGCACCGGTAGTGTATGTATATTTATACCTGTATATAGCCGCAAATTAACGTTCGAAAGAGGGGTATTGGCACGCGCAGGCGATCAGAGGGTTAGCGGCGGGAGCTGCTATCGCACCGGCAGCAATCGAAATAGGTCGGGGTGCTACTATATTACTGTAATTTACCTTTGTGTGGCTGTGGAGGTGATGAGACGCGTGCGACTAACCTTCATCGGTGTTCGGCATCAATGCTTCATTGGGAGAGGATTTCCGGCTGCGGGGACAAAAAAAAGTGGCACGACAATGTCGGCTCGACGGTAGTGGAGATTGATTAGCGTTCGATTGATTATAGTACTTTTTTTTTTAATGATGGAATTACTTTTACTGAGGTCCGGAGCTGGGCGGTATTTTTGAATGGATTATATGTTTTTAGGTATGTTAAATACTGCAATACTTTACTGGTATCTAAAGTACTTTTTTGGGCAAATATAAAATGGAAACTATTTTTTTTTTTTTATACAGATTTCCATATTTGAATTTTCGGGATGATTGGGCGAATACTTGGAAGATTTTTAGGAAAGAAAGGAATAATATTTGTTTGGAATATTTTTTGAAAAATTTCATTGCGGTATGCCAAAAACACACAAAATCGAGGGGTTAGATGAATTTTTTTTAAACTTCAGATTCTGAATGCTAAATGCACAGCAGGGCAAAGTACCGAAAAGTACTTAAAGTACCGAGTACTAAGTATCGCTAAATACTTTAAGTACAGAGTAATTTTCGTACTTAAAGTACTTTTATAAGAATGAAATAAAATAATGTCTCAATAAAATAATAAAATAACAAAATAATAACAAATAAAATAATAAAAGGATAAAATATCTCTTGGGTTGCCTTCGATAAGTAGTTTATAAGTTAAGGCAAATTTTCTTGACTCGGGAATCAAAATTGGGTAGCGAAAGACGCGTCACAAGTTCCTCATGAGTCGTTTCCCAAACGTAAAAGTATCAATGACAATGCACGAAGGCCGTAAATACGATTTTTCATCGAAATTTGGGTAGAGTTTCATAAATAGAACGAACGAAAATTAACTAAACGAAATTTCCCTTGGGTTGACTTCGATAAATTCTTTACCAGTTGAGGCAAATTTTCTTGACTTGGGAATAAAAAATGGGCAGCGAAAGACGCGTCGAGTCGCTCGTGGGTCGTCTCCCAGACCTAAACGTATCAATGACAATGCACGAAGGCCGGAAACACGACTCTTCATCGAAACTTGGATGAGGTTTCATGAACAGAACGAACAAAAAAATAACTGAACAAAATTTCTCTATCGTTGACTTCAATAAGTTCTTTACCAGTTCAGGCAAATTTTCTTGACTCAAGTTGCTCATGAGTCGTTTGCCAAACGTAAACGTGTCAATGACAATGCACGAAGGCCGGAAACACGATTTTTCATCGAAACTTGGATGGAGTTTCATAAACGGAACGAACAAAAAATAGCTAAACAAAATTTCCCTTGGGTTGACTTCGATAACTTCACCAGTGAAGGCAAATTTTCTTGACTCGGGAATCAAAATTGGGTAACGAAAGACGCGTCAACTTGCTCACGAGTCGTTTCCCAACGTCTCCAACCACTAATGAAACGGAATCAACCAAGATTACAAAATGGTGCAGTTAATGAACTGGCGAAAATTGCAATTGGCATCGAGCACTGCGGCTCGATGAGCAAGGAGCGTAGTTTTTATGCTCAGACGTAAAAAGACCGGCGACACAATCGCTGAAAGCTCGGGACGTTCTCGGTGTGCCAGCACGTGATCGACTTTTGCAAGTCGTATTCGATTTCCGGCACTCGAATTCCACGTTTCAACGTGTCCAAACCGGAGATCAAATGCCCGCGGGCTGATTTGAGCCGTCAAACTGCGTGAGTGTCGCTGCCTCTGCTGTTGCCGAGTCGACCGCTTGGTCAGCGGTGTCAAGTGAAAAAGGTTTGAGACACCTTGACGGCCGCACTCTTCGGACGAAATAAGCGCGAAATCGTTGTACAAATAAACCAAAAAAAAAAAGGTGAATTTCGAAATTTTCAGATAGCTTACCCGCGTAGAAAAAATTCGTACGGGAAAGGTTATTAAATTGAGTATGGGTTGAATATGGGAAATCGTATGGGAACGAATATGGGTGAAGTATAATGTGACTATGGGCTTTGTTCAGTTCCCACATTCATCCCACACACTTTTTCATACTCTTTCCCAGTCATCGCGTACGGGCTCAACATTTTTGTTCTGTAATCAATCCCATTCTCTTTTCCAGACTTTTTCCCAACCATCGCGTACAATCTTCGAAAAATTTCTATTAATGCGGTCGGTGGGAAAGAGTGTGGAAAAGAGTAGATACCCTAGCGAGTCAAGCGACCACCATACGACCAAACAAACAACCGGTCGTTTCGTGCCGTTTTGACGACCTTAAAACAACCAATAAAACGACCATTTTGTCGGTTTAGATTTGGTCGTCTTTTCCTTTAACGACCCCAAAAACGACCAATGTAACGTCTTCTGCAACGTGTATCAGTCCTGTTTTGATTGGTTTTTGGGTCGTTAATGAAAATACGACGAAGCCGAAACTAAAAACTGGTCGTTGTTTTGGTCGCACGATGGTCGCCAAAACGGCACAAAACGACCGGTCGTTTTTTAAGTCGTTTCACGGTAGTTTTCAATGATCGTTTTACCTGCTAGGCTAGATAGATAGATTTTTCTTATTTCGTGTTCTAGCGCCTAAGCACCCTTAAGAACACCGTGCCACAAAATACAGATCACAAGTGATCCAAAAACGAGCATAGATGAAACTGTGAAAATAACATAAGATAATGCGAGAACAATAATAAAAAATATTACAACGAAAATAATGTGATAATAATAAAAAATACTCCAAGGAAACAAAGTATCACAAGCGACGATAAAGCATGATCCAAAAGAATATAAACCAAAAATTGCGAAAAATCATTTATAAAGCCCTAAAGTAAACTAAAAACATAGCGATATCAGAGCTGGGATATGGGATAGATGGACCGAAAATTTTCGAGGTTGTATGCGATGACTGAGAAAGAGTCTGAAAAAGTGTGTGGATTTGATTGCACGAAAATGTTCGACGTCGTACCCGATAGTTGGCAAAGAGTCTGGAAAAGTGTGTGGGATGAATGTGAGAACTGAAGAAAACCCATAGTCAGAGAAAGAGAAAGAGAAAGAGAAAGAGAAAGAGAAAGAGAAAGAGAAAGAGAAAGAGAAAGAGAAAGAGAAAGAGAAAGAGAAAGAGAAAGAGAAAGAGAAAGAGAAAGAGAAAGAGAAAGAGAAAGAGAAAGAGAAAGAGAAAGAGAAAGAGAAAGAGAAAGAGAAAGAGAAAGAGAAAGAGAAAGAGAAAGAGATTATACTTCAGATTATACTTCACCCATATTCGTTCCCATACGTCTTCCCCATATTCAGCCCATACTCAATTTAATACCCTTTTCCATACGACTTTTTTCTAGGCGAGTTCCTCGTGCAATATATAGTTCTGGGTATGAAACTTGTATGAAAAATGACTCTGGGATTGTTTCGCTTCCTCGTAGACGATGCTTTGTCACTAAGAGAAATTAATCGCAGTTGAATTTCGAAATTTTCTTTTAATCCAACGACCCAATGTTTTGTCGATTAAAGGAAACAAATTGCATCCGTATGTCCGAACAGGTGAAACATTACTATTTAAGCAAAATTCATGCCAAGTCGATCTACAAATCTACAGATATTTACAAATTTACAGATATCTATGAATTTACAAATATCTACAAATTTATAAATATCTACGCATTTGCAAATATCTACAAATTTACAAATATCTACAAATTTACAAATATCTGCAACTTTATAAATATCTACAAATTTATAAATATGTACAAATTTACAAATATCTACAAATTTACAAATATCTGCAAATTTATAAATATCTACAAATTTATAAATATCTACAAATTTACAAATATCTACAAATCTACAAATATCTACAAATTTACAAATATCTACAAATTTATAAATATCTACACATTTACAAATATCTACAAATTTACAAATACCTACAGATTTACAAATACCTACAGATTTACAAATACCTACAATTTTACAAATATCTACAAATTTACAAATATCTACAAATTTATAAATATCTACAAATTTACAAATATCTACAAATTTACAAATATCTACAAATTTACAAATATCTACAAATTTACAAATACCTACAAATTTACAAATATCGACATATTACAAACATCTACAAAGTTATATACTATCCGAATAGTTCGAACTACTCGTAGAACTCGAACATATACCGGACTCCGAGGGGCTAGTTCGATCAAGTCCGTGCACATCCCCAACATTGAGCCGTTCCGACAAGCACTGGAGGGAACGAAAACAGCAAAACCGGAGGGTTTCAGTGAAGCGCACGATTCC
Source organism: Amblyjoppa fuscipennis (assembly GCA_963575735.1). Lineage (NCBI taxonomy): Eukaryota > Metazoa > Arthropoda > Insecta > Hymenoptera > Ichneumonidae > Amblyjoppa > Amblyjoppa fuscipennis. The sequence continues at coordinate 458,507 of OY754497.1, forward strand.
GTCTTTTTGCCCTAGCGGGCAGTTGGGAATTAATTGAAAAATGAAAATTCCCCGTTTTTGGGGTCGCGCAACGGACAACGCAATTGGCTCGTCACGGACGACAGAGAACGGGTGCGAAAATGCACAGCCGCTCAGGCCGTAGCTTGTGGTGGGAAGGGGTCGGCATAATTTGCCGGTAAATAATTTAACTTAATCGACAGCGATAATGAGAACAGCAAAAACGTTTAATTTAGACGAGAACCTAAATGCTTTAAATATTGGCTATAAGCCAATACAAGGGCACGTGAAAACGCATCGGGACGACGTAATAACGACAACGAAAAATATCGGTGTTGTAATGTGAAAAACGGCTGAAATGTCTCGAATTTTTTTTTTTTTTTAATATTTAAAATATTTTGCCAAAATTAAAAAAAATATTTCGATAACTTTCTGTTCGTCAGTAGCGAGAATACCTTAAATCTAATTTAAGGTATTCTCGCTATTGAATGCAAAAGCAATATAAATCTCTTCCCCATGCCAAAGGAAATGACATTTGTCGCTCCAACTCGCAGATCGAGGCGACGCAAGTGCGCACACAACGGTGCAACAGAGCTTGGCAAAGTACCGAAATGTACTTAATGCATTGAGGTTGCTCCAGCGATTGGTGTTAATTTCACCGAAATTCCAGAAATTTGGGCAAAAATTGCAAACACTTTCCGACGTTATAAAAATCTTGAAAAAATTCATACTCATTACATACACTGAAAAGACTAATTTTGCATAATAATCATTTCAAAATGTTACTAACAAATTGTTGCAAAAAAAAATTTGTTCTTCGAAATATGCGGTAACTCAACTTTTTTTTTTTATGAAAATGATTCGTTCATTTTTCGGAATACGTATGAATTTTTTCAGATTTTTATCTTTATTTTGATTTTTGCACATTTTTTCACGTAAAAACAATTGAAATTTTTGACGATTTTTTTGTTTTTTTTTTTGTTTTTTAAAAAAATGAACCGCCACTTATTTCGACGTATTTTTTCCCCACTAAACACATTGAAAATCTCGACTTTATGCACGAAAAAATCGTATTTTTGGGATTTAAATGGAAAATATTTGCTTTGGAGTAAAATAATTTTATGAGACGGACATTTTTTTTTTACGTTACGAAAGAGGTGCAAATTAATTTGCACATGGTTTTCTCAAAATTGTACAAGTACTTAGTTTCTCAAAATTGTACAAGTCTTAGTTTCCAGTAATCGTACCTAAAGTACCAAAAAGTACTTTGATACTTTAGGTACGTACTTTAAGTACCAAATAAGTACTCGTGTACTTTAAGTAGTGCCCAGCTCTGCGATTCAGCCACAGAAAAGGTGTAACTGTTTCGAGACGATTGATTGGAAAAATCACCGTTGGCGCTAACTAAAATTATTTAAGACATTGTAAAAATATAATAAATTGTTATTAATAATAAGACGGTTTCAGTAGAAAATTTGTGGAGGAAAAGCCAAAAAAAAAAATCATAGATAAATAATTAAATATCAATCCAGTAGAATCGAGTCTGATGGATAATTTGGGTCAGATCGTCGATATAAAATTATGAAAACTATGAACTAATTTTATGATAACGAAGGAAATTATTTAGGTATATTAAAAACTTTGATTTTATTGTCCACAGAAAAATCAATACCAAGGAATTAATCAATATCATCCGAGACAAATATTTAGAGTCATTATTATAATGTAAGCAATATTAAATAATTATTTCTTGAAAAAAAAAAAAAAAAAACAGGAATTTAGATTGAATATTTAAACGCAGTCAGTTAATGAGGGCATTAAATTTTGATAGAAATAAAGCAGAATATTCATTCAAATTTCTATGTGAACTTGAAACGAAAAATTATCAGAGCAATTTCTTTAACCGAAAAATGAATGTAAAAACCAACACAGTAAAATTATTAAAATTCGCTACGTGAGACTGCAAAACCGATCGATGATCGTCCTGGAAGGAGATTAGCCGATCAGCTGCTAGCTTACCGGACATCAAAGGGTGAAATGTTTAATGATTACAATTTAAGCGAAGTTAAATAATTGTTTGTTATAAAAAAACAGGAATTTATACGGAATATTTAAACAAAGTCAATTAATTAGAGCAATAAATATCGATAAAAATGTAGCAAAAAATGCATTCAAATTGCCAAGCGATTGCAATTTAAAACGAAAATTATCGGAACAATTTCTTTAACCGGAAAATTAATGTTAAAACAAATACAGTAAAATTATTAAAATTCGCTACGTGAGACTGCAAAACCGATCAATAATCGCAATTTTCTGGAAGGAGATTAACGAATCAGCTACAACTTTACCTGCCATCAGAGGATTAAATGGGGAGTGTGAATTTTTAATGATTACAGTTGAAGCGAAGTTAAATAATTGTAGAGCTTGGCAGTATTTTAAATACTTGATGTATTTTAGGTATTTTAAATACGGATTTTAAGTACTCAAATACTTTTCTGGTGTTGTAAGTACTTGTTAAGTACAAAATACAAAATACTTTTGGTTTTCTCCATATTAGGGCTGAACGGTCAAGCTGGCTAATGGATGGATGGGTGGATGGGTGGATGGGCGGATGGGCAGATGGGTGGATGGGTGGATGGGTGGATGGGTGGATGGATGGATGGATGGATGGGTGGATGGGTGGATGGGCCGATGTGCGGATGGGTGGATGGGTGGATGGGTGGATGGGTGGATGAGTGGATGGGTGGATGGGTGGATGGGTGGATGGGTGGATGGGTGGATGGGTGGATGGGTGGATGGGTGGATGGGTGGATGGGTGGATGGGTGGATGGGTGGATGGGTGGATGGGTGGATGGGTGGATGGGTGGATGGGTGGATGGGTGGATGGGTGGATGGGTGGATGGGTGGATGGGTGGATGGGTGGATGGGTGGATGGGTGGATGGGTGGATGGGTGGATGGGTGGATGGGTGGATGGGTGGATGGGTGGATGGGTGGATGGGTGGATGGGTGGATGGGTGGATGGGTGGATGGGTGGATGGGTGGATGGGTGGATGGGTGGATGGGTGGATGGGTGGATGGGTGGATGGGTGGATGGGTGGATGGGTGGATGGGTGGATGGGTGGATGGGTGGATGGGTGGATGGGTGGATGGGTGGATGGGTGGATGGGTGGATGGGTGGATGGGTGGATGGGTGGATGGGTGGATGGGTGGATGGGTGGATGGGTGGATGGGTATTTTAAAAAGTACTTAAACGAGGTACTTATAAATGTATTTAAAGTACAAAAAGTATTTTATATTTTAAATACATGTAGTATTTTGTATTTTGTATTTTAAGTACTTTCGAGTATTTTGCCCAGCTCTGAACAATTGTTTGTTAAAAAAAAAACAGGAATTTATACGTAATATTTAAGCAAAGTCAATTAACTAGGGGATTAAATTTTGATAGAAATATTGCTGAAAATTCATTCAAATTTCTAAGTGATTGTAATTTAAAATGAAAATGATCGGAACAATTTCTTGAACCGGAAAATTAATGTTAAAAGAAATGCAGTAAAATTATTAAAATTTGCTACGTGAGACTGCAAAACCGATCGATGATCACCACGGAAGGGGATAAGCCGATCAGCTGCAAGCTTACCGGACATCAGAAGATGAAATGGGGAGCTTGTCGAAGGCGCTCCCCGATCAAAACGATAAAAGAAGCTCCTCCAAAGGCTGAACGTCGGCATTCGGCGAAGCATTATTGTCGAGAGATCGTCTCTTCGCGAAAGTTATTGCTGTCTTGAAGTTACATAGTCGGAACCGAACTTGACTTGTCACTCTTTATCGAGAGCTTTATTTGTTTATTATTAAATTTATTTATTGAACGTACTCGGTTGATAATCGTCGAAAGTCTTGATCGAAACAACTATTCAGTCTCGATAATTAAATTCCTATTTCAGTATTTTAATAAATAATCTGAATATTTAAATTCATAAATAAATCGTAGTTGCACCGGAAAATTATTTCGTCAACTCTGATCATTCATCATTGACATTGGTAATTTAGTCCAATGACTTTCACTGAAAGATTGAAGGAAGAACGAGAAATTTCGAATCTCTGAAATTCGCGGTTCAACTTTCGACGATTTCAACACGTTCGAACGATTAAAACAATTTTAATCGTCGGAAGTCGTCGAATCATTTAATTTTCAGTCACTTTATTTTACTTTCATTGATCTTTTGTCAATATTTTTTTTTGTTTTCTTTATTTACAGTACAATAATCGAAGCACCGTCAAGACAAAACATTACTTTATTTCACTCGGTGCGTAAAGTGCAGTTTTACGCACGCTTCGCGCGCGTAAAAATCCCCTTTCGCACCTTGTGAAATAATATTTTGTACGAAAAACGTTTTCTTAACTCGTGTATTTCAACACTCTTCAAAAAAAAGTTTTACCGCACTAGTATCGTAATGTACAATTTTTAAATTTATACATCTCGATGACGTTTGTAACGTATCTCTATGATAAACTTTTCTATACACAATTTATGCTGTACATGCTCTACACGTTGCGGATACCTAAACAATTATTGGAATTAAAAAATAGATGGTATTTTTCATTTTTTTTTTTTTTAATCGTTAATGTGAAAATTTTCAGCCATACATCTTCTTTTTTTTTTTTTTTTTTTTTTAAAGAAAATAATCGAATTTATTTCAATTAAAAAAAAAATCTGAATCAAGTCAGAAACACAATATAAGCACATATTCTAAAAAATGTATTGAAAGAGATTCGATCAACATTTCTTTAGAAAAAAAAAATGCAAGTCCATAGCGCATTTTTTACTTTTTCGGAAAAGAGTATTTTATTTAATGATACACTGTAAAAAAAAAAAAAAAAAAAAAAAAAAAAAAAAAAAAAAACCTAAAAAATTGAATGTACGGGAAGTCTTTTTGCGTGAACTGTTATATCAAAATCCATGTACAATTGTGATGAAAAATTATCGTACAGTGTATTAAAAACTTGAGAAACACTTTTAACGATTTAAATGCCTTTTGCTATAAAAGTACTTTATTTCAATGATTTACTTTGTTTTCACCATAAAAGTTAATTACCTTTTAATCACAATTGTACCTTAAATTGCCTGACCATTTTCTGCCCAAAAACTTCCTGACCGATGCATTAAATTTACAATTTTTTTTGGGCAGTCTAAAGACATTGTAAAATTTCTTTGACACGCAATAGTTTCTCCTTACCTGGTATTCGTACCTTTTCTCAATACTAGGCATGTGCGAATAGCACTTTAATTAAATTGAATCGAACATTGATATACAATTCAAAGTTCCAATTGAATATTCGAAAATTTGAATAATACGAATTACTCAAAAATTCTGAATAATTCCAGATCTTGGCAAAATACTCGAAAGTACTCAAAAATACAAAATACAAAATATCTTTTGTACTTTTTAAATACTTTTGAATAATTTTCGTACATTCCAAAATACCTCGTATTTTAAAATCCATTTTAAAATACGATTTTTAAATCATATTTTTCAAATCATCGGTATTTATTTTTACGGAGTATTTTAAAAGGTACTTAAACGAAGTGCTTACGAATGTATTTTAAGTACAAAAAGTATTCTGTATTTCAAACACCGATAGCATTTTCTATTTTTTTATTTCAAGTATATGTATATGAGTATTTTTCCCAACACTGATACGCATACGCCCTTACACTTTGATGTTCGTTTTTATTCATAAATGCTCAAACTATCTGAAATATTCGAATGTTCAATTTAATCGTCGAAATGAATTATTCTAATTTAATTAATATCAAATTATTCAAGATTTCGATTATTCGCACATTCCTATTGAATACAACAAAAAAATAAATAAATAAATAAAAAAATATCGCGACACAGACATTTATCGAGAGTCGCCGATTCGTGGCTCGAATGCGTTCCACGAGTTAGTTGTGGTGTAATTCGTAAAGTGTGAAATCCACTGATACCGTAGCGAGGGAACCTTCCCGAAGTTTCGAGATTTAAAAATGTATGCGGCGCGTCTGTCTATGGCAGTTGTCCATAGCTCGGGTAGGAAAAGTTTTCGGGAAGAGTCTGCTTTCGCGTAAGCGGCCGTCTCGAAAAAGACGCGTTTAAGCGTACACCATACGCCGGAGACGAGGACTCCGCTTTGCGTTTCGTGTCTCTGTATGTTCGTGAGAGCCTTTTTAAGGATTCCGAAGACGCGACCGCCAGTGCCACGCAACCTTGGCGACGGAAAGTTTAAAAAATTTTCGCGTACCGTGGCGGTAAGAAAAAAAAAAAATATATATCGAAAGAAAAAAAAAACAAGAATTTAAGGAAAAAGTCGACGGAGAGGCAGTCGCGGCGCAGTGCAGCGCTCAACTGTGACAAAGGGTGTTGGCCACGTGCCGCCAGTATGCAACGTCACCGTATGACCGCTGATAATCGACCTATGCACATCTTGTTACGCGAATGACAGTACAATAAATGCATCGTCATGATAACTGACGACGGATCTTTTTTTTCATTTCTTTTTCTATGTAGAATGCACCAGAAGAAAAAACATTGAGAGACCGTGGCCAAATGTATGCGATAAGAGAAAAACGTTACTATTACGATACAGTTGGACGGACGGAGGGTCGGACGGACGGACAGACGGACGGACGGAGGGATGGACGGAGGGATGGACGGAGGGATGGACGGAGGGATGGACGGAGGGATGGACGGAGGGATGGACGGAGGGATGGACGGAGGGATGGACGGAGGGATGGACGGAGGGATGGACGGAGGGATGGACGGAGGGATGGACGGAGGGATGGACGGAGGGATGGACGGAGGGATGGACGGAGGGATGGACGGAGGGATGGACGGAGGGATGGACGGAGGGATGGACGGAGGGATGGACGGAGGGATGGACGGAGGGATGGACGGAGGGATGGACGGAGGGATGGACGGAGGGATGGACGGAGGGATGGACGGAGGGATGGACGGAGGGATGGACGGAGGGATGGACGGAGGGATGGACGGAGGGATGGACGGAGGGATGGACGGAGGGATGGACGGAGGGATGGACGGAGGGATGGACGGAGGGATGGACGGAGGGATGGACGGAGGGATGGACGGAGGGATGGACGGAGGGATGGACGGAGGGATGGACGGAGGGATGGACGGAGGGATGGACGGAGGGATGGACGGAGGGATGGACGGAGGGATGGACGGAGGGATGGACGGAGGGATGGACGGAGGGATGGACGGAGGGATGGACGGAGGGATGGACGGAGGGATGGACGGAGGGATGGACGGAGGGATGGACGGAGGGATGGACGGAGGGATGGACGGAGGGATGGACGGAGGGATGGACGGAGGGATGGACGGAGGGATGGACGGAGGGATGGACGGAGGGATGGACGGAGGGATGGACGGAGGGATGGACGGAGGGATGGACGGAGGGATGGACGGAGGGATGGACGGAGGGATGGACGGAGGGATGGACGGAGGGATGGACGGAGGGATGGACGGAGGGATGGACGGAGGGATGGACGGAGGGATGGACGGAGGGATGGACGGAGGGATGGACGGAGGGATGGACGGAGGGATGGACGGAGGGATGGACGGAGGGATGGACGGAGGGATGGACGGAGGGATGGACGGAGGGATGGACGGAGGGATGGACGGAGGGATGGACGGAGGGATGGACGGAGGGATGGACGGAGGGATGGACGGAGGGATGGACGGAGGGATGGACGGAGGGATGGACGGAGGGATGGACGGAGGGATGGACGGAGGGATGGACGGAGGGATGGACGGAGGGATGGACGGAGGGATGGACGGAGGGATGGACGGAGGGATGGACGGAGGGATGGACGGAGGGATGGACGGAGGGATGGACGGAGGGATGGACGGAGGGATGGACGGAGGGATGGACGGAGGGATGGACGGAGGGATGGACGGAGGGATGGACGGAGGGATGGACGGAGGGATGGACGGAGGGATGGACGGAGGGATGGACGGAGGGATGGACGGAGGGATGGACGGAGGGATGGACGGAGGGATGGACGGAGGGATGGACGGAGGGATGGACGGAGGGATGGACGGAGGGATGGACGGAGGGATGGACGGAGGGATGGACGGAGGGATGGACGGAGGGATGGACGGAGGGATGGACGGAGGGATGGACGGAGGGATGGACGGAGGGATGGACGGAGGGATGGACGGAGGGATGGACGGAGGGATGGACGGAGGGATGGACGGAGGGATGGACGGAGGGATGGACGGAGGGATGGACGGAGGGATGGACGGAGGGATGGACGGAGGGATGGACGGAGGGATGGACGGAGGGATGGACGGAGGGATGGACGGAGGGATGGACGGAGGGATGGACGGAGGGATGGACGGAGGGATGGACGGAGGGATGGACGGAGGGATGGACGGAGGGATGGACGGAGGGATGGACGGAGGGATGGACGGAGGGATGGACGGAGGGATGGACGGAGGGATGGACGGAGGGATGGACGGAGGGATGGACGGAGGGATGGACGGAGGGATGGACGGAGGGATGGACGGAGGGATGGACGGAGGGATGGACGGAGGGATGGACGGAGGGATGGACGGAGGGATGGACGGAGGGATGGACGGAGGGATGGACGGAGGGATGGACGGAGGGATGGACGGAGGGATGGACGGAGGGATGGACGGAGGGATGGACGGAGGGATGGACGGAGGGATGGACGGAGGGATGGACGGAGGGATGGACGGAGGGATGGACGGAGGGATGGACGGAGGGATGGACGGAGGGATGGACGGAGGGATGGACGGAGGGATGGACGGAGGGATGGACGGAGGGATGGACGGAGGGATGGACGGAGGGATGGACGGAGGGATGGACGGAGGGATGGACGGAGGGATGGACGGAGGGATGGACGGAGGGATGGACGGAGGGATGGACGGAGGGATGGACGGAGGGATGGACGGAGGGATGGACGGAGGGATGGACGGAGGGATGGACGGAGGGATGGACGGAGGGATGGACGGAGGGATGGACGGAGGGATGGACGGAGGGATGGACGGAGGGATGGACGGAGGGATGGACGGAGGGATGGACGGAGGGATGGACGGAGGGATGGACGGAGGGATGGACGGAGGGATGGACGGAGGGATGGACGGAGGGATGGACGGAGGGATGGACGGAGGGATGGACGGAGGGATGGACGGAGGGATGGACGGAGGGATGGACGGAGGGATGGACGGAGGGATGGACGGAGGGATGGACGGAGGGATGGACGGAGGGATGGACGGAGGGATGGACGGAGGGATGGACGGAGGGATGGACGGAGGGATGGACGGAGGGATGGACGGAGGGATGGACGGAGGGATGGACGGAGGGATGGACGGAGGGATGGACGGAGGGATGGACGGAGGGATGGACGGAGGGATGGACGGAGGGATGGACGGAGGGATGGACGGAGGGATGGACGGAGGGATGGACGGAGGGATGGACGGAGGGATGGACGGAGGGATGGACGGAGGGATGGACGGAGGGATGGACGGAGGGATGGACGGAGGGATGGACGGAGGGATGGACGGAGGGATGGACGGAGGGATGGACGGAGGGATGGACGGAGGGATGGACGGAGGGATGGACGGAGGGATGGACGGAGGGATGGACGGAGGGATGGACGGAGGGATGGACGGAGGGATGGACGGAGGGATGGACGGAGGGATGGACGGAGGGATGGACGGAGGGATGGACGGAGGGATGGACGGAGGGATGGACGGAGGGATGGACGGAGGGATGGACGGAGGGATGGACGGAGGGATGGACGGAGGGACGGCTCTATTTCGCCCCCACGATTTGAGGAGATCCCATTTTGACCCGTCAACGCATCCCGATTTGTGTCCTCATTTTGCTCCACATTACCCTAAGTGGAGATATAGTATTAAGCTTAAACGGCTCGTGCAAACTCTGATAACGAAGTTCTATTGTTTGTCGGCCTTGTATCTGACCTCGCTTTGATCGTAGAAACCTGTACCGATTTGCCGAAGACTGTACTGTGACAATTCTAAAGCGTGAAAATATCGACCGGGCTTCATTCTACTATTGTGGTATATAGTGAGACCATTTCTGCGCTACGGTCACACTACCGAACTACTTTCGCAGTCGTTCCAAGTCGTAAAACACTTATACAGGACCTATAAAAAAAAGGCTCCGTTTTTAACGGCGTACTTTAATAATGACCTCTTTAATAAAGCAATTTTGACAGTTTCTTAACAGTTAAAACTGTTTAAAAGCGAGATAAATATATGGTTTTTATTGAAAAAATTCGCACCGAATTCTTTTCGAATATAATTTTTATCATACATTCGTGTAATGTTTGTCATACACTCTATCTTTCTTGGCGAACGAAAAACATTATGCGGCAAAATAAAATGTCGAATCATGATGAAATTTGCTTCGTCTCATTGGAATTTCTTAAAGCTCGAAGTTTCACGAAAGAAATTTATGTTGTACATTGAGCGTTATGAATTTCGAAAGTCAATCGACGCTCGGGTGTTTGCAGGGAGACAGGGATCGAGCCCTAGTGAACCGGAAGTCGGGTGATACCTGCTAGGAAAGCACGCCTCGTCCATTGCGTTGTCATTGAACATTTCTTTTGATCAGCCAGCCAACTGAGTCCTGGAAGTCACCAAACAAACTGAGTTCAAATTTGGGCGCGTCGTTCTTAAACTCATTTCGGAAATCTAAACACGCGCACACGCACACGCATATTTTTTTCGAAATGTGATTCTTCGGCGTTTTCGAACATTTTGAACGTCTTTTCATGAAAAACTCGAAAAAGAAAAAAACAAAATTTTCTGGAAAACAAACCTTCCTCCATGAGGAAGCAAAATCTGTAGAAAAATCGGAGTACCTTAAAGTATGACTAGAAATTGGCTAATTATGTAACGATCCGAGTTTCCAAGAGAAGAGGCTGCGTTCGCGGAGAATAGCTCGTATCTTCCTTAATTCTTCGAATTCGTTGATCGTTAAAGTCTCAAAATAGACGTAACAGGCGTGAGAATATTATATGAATGAAAAGAAATCGATTTTTCAATTTATTATTGATCCTCTAACCTTTTAAGCCGACATGCCGCATCGACCATACTCACGTTAATATTAAAAGCTTATTTTCATCACGACTTGAAACTGATGAAATTCTCGCGACTCATTAAGCAAGCTTCAGTGGGGCGCGATGGCGGAGATGGGATGCATTGGAGGGCCGTACGCCGGTCTGGCAGCGCGAGGGACGGAGATCCCCGTGTAACGTTATTCTGAACGTTTCACGTCCTCAGGGGAAATTCGATCTTTTGTTCATGCTATCTTGAAAACTAGACGGGGCACCGTTTTCAAACTTCAACATACCCGTTTCGACGATATCCTCTCGCTACCCCGGTGAAAATATTTCTCTGAATATGTCTGGAAATGTCTCTATATATGTATGTCTGAAAATGTCTCTATATATGTCTGAAAATGTCTCTAAATATGTCTGAAAATGTCTCTAAATATGTCTGCAAATGTCTCTAAATATGTCTGGAAATTTCTCTAAATATGTCTGAAAATGTCTCTAAATATGTCTCAAAATGTCTCTAAATATGTCTGAAAATGTCTCTGAATATGTCTGAAAATTTCTCCGAATATGTCTGAAAGTTTCTCTGAATATGTCTGAAACATTCTCTGAACATGTCTGAAAATTGTTCTAAATATGTCTGAAAATTTTTCTGAAAATGTCTGAAAATCTCTCCGAAAATGTCTGAAAATCTCTCTGAATACGTGCGAAAATTTCTCTGAATATGTGTGAAAATTTCTCTGAATATGTCTGAAAATTTCTCGGAATGTGCCTGAAGCTTTCTCTGAATATGTGTGAAAATTTCTCTGAATATGTCTGAAAGTTTCTCTGAATATGTCTGAAATTTCCTCTGAACATGTCTGAAAGTTTCTCTGAATGTGTCTGAAAGTTTCTCTGAATATGTCTGAAACATTCTCTGAACATGTCTGAAAATTGTTCTAAATATGTCTGAAAATTTCTCTGACAATGTCTGTAAATCTCTCCGAAAATGTCTGAAAATCTCTCTGAATACGTGCGAAAATTTCTCTGAATATGTGTGAAAATTTCTCTGAATATGTGTGAAAATTTCTCTGAATATGTCTGAAAATTTCTCGGAATGTGCCTGAAACTTTCTCTGAATATGTGTGAAAATTTCTCTGAATATGTCAGAAAGTTTCTCTGAATATGTCTGAAATTTCCTCTGAACATGTCTGAAAGTTTCTCTGAATGTGTCTGAAAGTTTCTCTGAATATGTCTGAAACATTCTCTGAACATGTCTGAAAATTGTTCTAAATATGTCTGAAAATTTCTCTGACAATGTCTGTAAATCTCTCCGAAAATGTCTGAAAATCTCTCTGAATACGTGCGAAAATTTCTCTGAATATGTGTGAAAATTTCTCTGAATATGTGTGAAAATTTCTCTGAATATGTCTGAAAATTTCTCGGAATGTGCCTGAAACTTTCTCTGAATATGTGTGAAAATTTCTCTGAATATGTCAGAAAGTTTCTCTGAATATGTCTGAAATTTCCTCTGAACATGTCTGAAAGTTTCTCTGAATGTGTCTGAAAGTTTCTCTGAATGTGTCTGAAACTTACTCTGAATATGTGTGAAAATTTCTCTGAATATGTCTGAAAGTTTCTCTGAATATGTCTGAAAATTTTTCTGAATTCATCGGAAAAATTCTCTAAAAATTTCTCTGAAAATCTTGGACAATTTATCAGAAAATTCTCTGAAAAGTTCGGGAAATTTCTGTTTTCCCACTTTTCAGAAAAAGTCAAAGATTTTTCTGAGTCTAAATATTCCTGATTGTTCTGAAAAATCTACAATTTTCTCTGCCGACTTCGCTCAATAACTACGAACTTTGTGATTTTTCTCTGGCCACTCGTTTTTTTATATTCACGTACATTTATCTAAACAACTAAAATATTCGCCGAATTACAGCGAGTAACAGAATGAATAAATCTTAGAGACGACTCATATTTTCTAATATCATACTTTATCAGAAAAAAAAAATCAGAGTTTTCCATAATTTTTCGGTAAATACTCTGAATTTCTCTGACAAATTGTGTCTGCTCTGAAGTTGTGCCGAGAAAACGCTAGAGAAATTTAGCAAATAGCAGGGAAACTCAGAAAAAAAAAATGTCTGAAAATCTCCGAAAATCACTGAAACGCTCCAGTAAGACTTTTTTTTAGACAAATCGTCAGAGAAATGTTTTCACCAAGCTATAGACGGATTGTTTGACAAAAATCATCGACCAATTTTCGACGAAGCTTTCGTGCAGCCAATATTAAAGATCTCAACAGAAACCGCAAATATCTTAAGAGCCAAAAAGTTGACCTATTTCAGATTTTCATGTTCCAGAAAAAAAATAAAAAATCGATCTCCATCTTCGTATCGCCGACTCGCTGAAGCTTCCACAATGAGGATCCGGCATAAAAGAACGAGTATAAAATATACTGAACACATTTGCGAGGCATGCCAGCGGTGCATGGGTTTGGACAACTGAAGCGACAATGGAGTTGCATGAGCATGATTTTTTTTAAGTATAAGCACCATGCGTTGCGATTGTTTGAAATGTCGATAAAAAAATCTTATTAAGAGACTCGTCAAAGCTAAAAATAACTAATAAAGAAATTACTTGAACATATATAAAAAAAAAAAAACCGAGCCCGCTTCTCATATGTAAAATTGAATTTAGGCTACCAACCACTCATAATACCGTCACAAAGTGTACGCGCAAAAATTACGCAAATGTAGTTACCTTGTTCGGAGGCCGAAACAAGGGGAACGAAAAAATTCAGCTTGCGTGGACGAGAGGACTCAGCCTTACAGCTGGCCTCCCAATTTTTTAATTACGGATATCTGCCATAAATTCGAGCAGAGCGTGGTCAGCCAGCTGGTCGCACCGGCTGGTTGATGTGTGCGAATGCGAGTATGTTGTGTTTCTGACTATCTGTCGGTCCTCCTTGTCCGAGAGTTTAGTACCCGATCGTTAAACGAACGCAACATTGGTGATACGCGCGCTATAGCGATATGTGCGCACATCCAGCCGGCGACAGAGCGATTCACATTGTTCAACATTAACAACGAAAGAGGGGGGGGGGGAGGGGAAAAAAGCAAAACTGCATCGGCTGCCTCCGATGCTCGTTCGTCAAAAAACTGTCCAGAGTACTGAGGCATGTAAACCAGCGGAGAACGATCCTACTAGGGTAGAGCCCTTTTATCGATAGGCATATACGCAGTACATGTACACGGTCATGATGCAACATAAAATCGACGAATTCCGGAAAGAATAATTTGACGATGGCGACGATAGATTTCTGAAAGTGCGTTTTACTGTTTCATTGCGTATGTTGTGTTTATGCTGGAAATGCTTTTTACACGCTACTTTTCGTGCCGCGAGACACAGTAGCGATGGAGGGTAATCGAGGATTGGGGAGACTCTTGGCCTGGTAGCGATTTGTAGACCGTGAATAGACCTTATCGTCACCTGGCGAAGTTTTCCGTTGGGCGTTTAATGGCGATGAATGGTGTGGAAAGGTAGTCAATGGGATTCCGATGGAAATTCATGGGGATAATTGAAACGGCACTTTCTACCATTTATTATTAGCGGGAATGCACTGGCAAATCAGTGGGAAATGTTAAATGATACGGTTCCCCCATTTGTTACCAATAGGAGGCCAATGGCAGTTTCTTGGGAAAATTCGATTGGTTCTATTTCTCATTCGTTATTAATGGGAGGACAATTCCAAATGACTGCGAAAATAATGTGGTTCTTTCTCCCATTCGTTATTCGTTATAAATGGGAGTTCACTGATAAGTCAATACAACATAACAAATGGTACTTTATCCATTCGTTATTAATGGAAGTTCACTGACGAGTCAATGGGATCTAAAAAGTGGTACTTTTTCCATTCGTTATTAATGGGAGTTCACTGACAGGTCAATGGGACGTAACAAGTAGTACTTTTTCCATTCGTATTTAGTGGGACTTCACTGTCAAGTCAATGGGACGTAACAAGTGGTACTTTTTCCATTCGTTATTAATGGGAGTTCACTGACAGGTCAATGGGACGTAACAAGTAGTACTTTTTCCATTCGTTATTTAATGGGACTTCACTGTCAAGTCAATGGGATGTAACAAGTGGTACTTTTTCCATTCGTCATTTAATGGGACTTCACTGTCAAGTCAATGGGACGTAACAAGCGGTAAGTGTTCCATTCGTTATTAATGGGAGTTCACTGACAAATCAATAGGATGTAACAAGTGGTACTTTTTCCATTTGTTATTAATGGGAGTTCGTTGACAGGTCAATGGGACGTAACAAGTAGTACTTTTTCCATTCGTTGTTTAATGGGACTTCACTGTCAAGTCAATGGGACGTAACAAGTGGTACTTTTTCCATTCGTCATTTAATGGGACTTCACTGTCAAGTCAATGGGACGTAACAAGCGGTACGTGTTCCATTCGTTATTAATGGGAGTTCACTGACAAATCAATAGGATGTAACAAGTGGTACTTTTTCCATTCGTTATTAATGGGAGTTCGCTGACAGGTCAATGAGACGTAACAAGCATTACTTTTTCCATTCGTTATTTAATGGGACTTCACTGTCAAGTCAATGGGACGTAACAAGTGGTACTTTTTCCATTCGTTATTAATGGGAGTTCACTGACAAATCAATGGGATGTAACAAGTGGTACTTTCTCCATTCGTTATTAATGAGAGTTCAGTGACAAGTCAATGGGACCTAACAAGTGGTACTTTTTTCTATTCGTTATTAATGGGAGTTCACTAACAAATCAATGGGATGTGACAAGTGGTACTTTTTCCCATTCGTTATTAATGGTAGTCCATTGGAGCATTAACTGGAACAGCTCAAATAGTATTTCTTACCATTGGGAACAAATGAGACTGAATCGAAAGGTAAAAAGCTGGAGAATCTTTAATGGGACGTCGACCTATTTATAATTCACGAGGAACGCAAATCAAATCGACAAACACTACGAAATCACGTGCGCTAGTAGGAACTTTCATTTAAATGGTATAAGCGATAATGGATTGCAGATAAATGAGTTCACAATAGTAGCTGTGGACTTGCGGACCAAAATGATTTATGAATAATAGGAGAAATTTTTCGGTAGCGTCACAGCTTTTTTATTTGTCACGTATTTAGACAGGGTAGAAAAGTGAACAATTATAAATAGCATATTTTTCAGCAAATGGGAATGTCAACGGGCTTAAAATACCATACAACGAATGGGAAACTGAATGTCATATTGAATGGTATATTAAATGGTACAAGTGGGAATGCTACCATTGGTACCTAAAATCCCATTGAATTACCTTTAAAAAACAATTAATGGTAATCAATCGGCTATTTCAATTCTAATTAATGGGAGCGTTAGCCAAGAGGTAAAACAGGCTAATCGAGGATCATGCAAATTCTTGCCCGGTAGACATTTTTAGAGCGTTACATCGAACCATGATAAGACCGTGATAACGCCGTATCACGGCCTAAGACTGTACACGCTCATGATGCAACATAAAAACGACAAGTTCCGCAAAGAATAAGTTGACAATGCGCCGATAGATTTCTTGAAGTTGGTCTTACAGTTTTATCGCAAATTATTAACAATAAAGTATTTCCAATGTTCCAATAAAACGGTTTTACTGGCCATATCACCGGGAAATTGCTGGCTAAGGTCACGTGGCTTATCGTACTGAGCCTCGCACATACAATCTTATAATTTTCGGTGCAATCATATTGTATCCACATATACTAAAAACTGTGCAAACATGAGCGCCATTCGTTTGGTATGTTAAAAGATATTACGGATTGCCATATCACCCGCTTCGCCATATCACCTTCACTTACTCTGAACTGCACGGAAACAGCAAAAAAAAAAAAAAAAAAAAAAAAAAAAATAGCCGAGAACTGAGCTATCCGAAGCCTGAAGCGAACTCTAGACAACTCGCACTACTCTATGAGAAAAACGAACATCGCACCCATGACAGGAACACAAACCGAAAAGGTTCGCCTGCGCACAAATTCTGAACATCCAAATAAACCGCAGTCGCAAATATCTAGGACCGACCATATACCAAAAACTCGAGAGAATGGCAAAGGAATATGCGAACCAGACACACACACACACATACAAAATACATTTGCGTTTCTCCATATTAGGGTTGTACGGTTAGGCCGGACGGGATGGATGGTCCACCCATCCCGTCAATCCATCTGTCCGCATTGATTTTTACGAGGTATTTAGAAAAAGTACTTAAACGCAGTACTTATAAATGTATTTGAAGTACAAAAAATATTTGGTATTTTAAGCACAAAAAGTATTTTGTGTTTTAAGTACAACAAATATTTTGTATTTTAGGAACAAAAAGTATTTTGTACTTTAAGTACAAAAAGTATTTCGTACCTTAAGTACAAAAAGTATTTTATACATTAAGTACAAAAAGTGTTTTATACATTAAGTACAAAAAGTATTTTGTACTTTAAGCACAAAAAGTATTTTGTACTTTAAGCACAAAAAGTATTTTGTACATTAAGCACTAAAAGTATTTTGTACATTAAGTACAAATAGTATTTTGTACCTTAAGTACAAAAAGTATTTTGTACCTTAGGTACAAAAAGTATTTTGTACCTTAAGTACAAAAAGTGTTTTATACATTAAGTACAAAAAGTGTTTTATACATTAAGTACAAAAAGTGTTTTGTACTTTAAGCACAAAAAGTATTTTGTACTTTAAGCACAAAAAGTATTTTGTACTTTAAGCACAAAACGTATTTTGTACATTAAGTACAAAAAGTACTTTGTACATTAAGTACAAAAAGTACTTTGTACCTAAAGTACAAAAAGTACTTTGTACTTAAAGTACAAAAAGGACTTTGTACTTTAAGTAAAAAAAGTACTTTGTACTTTAAGTACAAAAAGTACTTTGTACTTTAAGTACAAAAAGTACTTTGTACTTTAAGTACAAAAAGTACTTTGCACTTTAAGTACAAAAAGTACTTTGCACATTGAGTACAAAAAGTATTTCGTACTTTAAGTACAAATAGTATTTTGTACATTATGTACGAAAAGTATTTTGTACTTTTAGTGCAAATAGTATTTTCTATTTTAAATGCATATAGTGTTTTGTATTTTGTGCCTGTGAGGATTTTCGAGTACTTTGCCCAGCCCCGAGATGGAGTATGTTGTGTTCGGAGAGAAAAGTATTTGTTCGCGTCCTGTTATCCACTTGCCGATTCGTCTCTTTAGCGCGATGCGACGCGAATGTTTTCCCGTCAAAGATCGCTCGCAAGCATAACGCACAGTATCGAAATCCCATCATCCTCTCGGGCGAACACCGCGCAAAACTGATCTACCACAGCCGCGGGGGATTAAAAGGTAGTTCGACAATGGCCGCATTTATTGTTTAGGAGGCGCGACTTTCGTGCCGTCGACTCGTACCGCTCTCGTCAGAGACATGGGGGGGGGAAACTTTTAATTAGCGAGTTTATCCATTTATCCGCATACCGGCCCAATGAAAGGAGCAGCCTCGACTCCCCAGAAACAGAAAGCATTCCAAACCGTATTCCCACAAAAAAAGCTAAAAAAAAAAAAAAAAACTGTCACGAGACGAGCGCGTTCGGATGTCGGATGAGAAATATAGTAAAACAGGGAGGAAATAGTACAAGTAAAGAAGATAAAAATATGACAAATAATAAAAATGAAAGGGGGTTGGTTTGGATAGAGTTGGCAGAGTATGAGCGGGGCGGGATGAGCGATAGTCGGGGGGGCGGGGGGAGGGGAGGGGTTTCGAAGGGGGACAAGTGTGCATGGGAGAGTGAAATAAACGAGGTATGGTGGACTGGACCGAGGCCCCCGAGCCGACAATGCTCAACAATAGAGCACCAAGCCGTTTGCATATGAAAGAGCTCACGAATAGAAAGCAGCGCCGGGACGGTGATATGTTGGAAGGTAAAGAGATAGGTTTTGTGTGTGTGTGTATATAGATTATACCGGGCGATATTATACCTGACGAGTTTCCAACAACCGGAGGGCTGTAAGCTTGAAATTGTCATTTTTAAAATATGCAGTTATACGCCTACGGAGCGACGGTGGAAAGGCTTCTTTGTCATTGACGATAAACAGAGATTTTTCACTCCTATGGGCGGAGGCCGTGGCGATAACGATAAGCGTCGATAATGTACATCGAATATAATTACGCTTTTGGAATCGGTTCTAAATTCGTCGAGGGAGAGCAGTCGGAGCCAAAGAAAATAGGATTACCATTATATAGGTTATTGCGTATAGGTTATTAATTGTTTTCGTCTGGTCTCTGGCTCTTGTTTTATAGCTCGGTGCATGCTCTATACGAGGCACTTTTTTTTATCAAGTGGGACACTTTTTTTCGGTCGACCTTTCGGATGTTTCTGTTTTTTTTTTATTTGACAGCTTGCGCTAACTACTTGAGAGGTGCGTTTGGGATTTTTATTTATTTATTTTTTAAATGCACCGTTCAGGATTGACGCTTTTTTTCATATCGGTGACATTGACCTTTTTTTTTTTTTTTTTTCATCGACTTTCGAACGATATTAGATTCATGATTTTATCGATACGGGAAAGTCCATTTTTCGTTGGACAAAAGTTAAAATTTTTTTTTTTTCTCTACTGAAAAGACACCTTCGACTCTGGTTTCGTGTACAACGAATTATGTTGCAAATCAATTGGAATTGTTTATCGCGTTGTTTATAATGAACCATTATGATACTTTATGAACAGAGGTGGGCAAAATACTCGAATATACTAAAAGTTCCGAAATACTGTATGTATTTAAAATGCAAAATACTTTGTGCACTTCAAATGCATTTGTAAGTACTTACCTTAAGTATTTTTTTAAGTACCTCTTAAAAATCAATCCATCCCGTCCGACCCAGACGTACAACCCTAATATGGAGACGTTAAAATATTTTGGATTTTGTACTGGAACCGGAAGAGTACCTGAAACACCAAAAAAGTAGTTGAGCGCGTTAAAATACATATTTAAAATACCTGAAATACAAGAATTATTTAAAAAGTGTCGTCAAATTAATATTTCTAATTGTTGGAATAATTCGTTTACCTAATTGGAATATTTAGACTATCAAATAAATATAAATATTATTATTAAAATCATTCAATTATTCGAATATTTAGAATATTCAAATACCAATTATTTATATTCAATTCGTGTTGAATTATTCAACTTTTTTTAATACTCGCACATCCCTACTATTTATCTATTAGGGGAGAGCTTTTACCTATTAGTCATTTTACCTTTAGAAAAAATGTCCCTATTATGACGCAAAATCGAACAGTGGGGGAAAAAATAAATTTTTCAGTAAGTTTCGGATGCCCCATTTTATCTCGCTGATACATCGGGATTTTCAAGCCCATTTTGCCCCATTATACGGGTATTTGTCCGTTTTGCCCCACTGACCCATTTTGCCCCGCTCTGCCCCGGTAAAACGACAAGTGTCCTTTGGTCGCTAGGATTTTTTTTTTGAAAATTTTTGAATCACTTGACATTTTACCAGACTGAGTTTTGGCGGATTGTGAGTTATTGATCCGAATTCTTCAACCAATATGAAGTATCTTCGAATAAACTTTGCGATTAAATTTAGCCAATATTGGCAAAGGGGCTGAAACCCAGTTATAGGAACCCGATTAAAATAAAATGATCGATCCAACCGCATAAAATTTCACCTGTCAACCTTTCGAATTATTCGATTTTCTAAAAATGATTCACAAATGTTCGAATGATTGGAATTTTTTAAATTATTCATGAATATTCGCATTATTCAATTTTCTACAAATTATTCGTATATATTCAAATTATTCGAATTTTTAAAAATTATCTAAATTTTTGAAAATTAATCAGATTTTTTTTAATTATTCAAATTTCTTAAAATTATGCAAATTTCTTTAAATCATTCAAATTTCTTAAAATTATTCAAATTTCTTAAAATTATTCAAATTTCTTAAAATTATCCAAATTTCTTAAAATTATTCAAATTTCTTAAAATTATTCAAATTCCTTTAAATTATTCAAATTCCTTAAAATTATTCAAATTTTGAATTGAATATCAATATTCAATTAAATTCAATGCAAACGCTATTCGCACACCCGTCATAAATATACAATTCGCTAATCGGAGTCGTACAAGACATTCCACTTGCGTTTAATTTTTCCGCCACATAAAGTGTTGTCTGCTCATCGTGGTATTATCTATTTATCAAGTAGACCGGAATGTAGACCGCTATATGCAGCCGACGCGAGTATCTCGATAAAACTTTTTCGCGTCAGTGAGCGGAGTTTACGAATTCACATCGGATCACGTTTCTATATGCGACAGAGAAGAAAGACTGTTAGAGATGAAAAGGAAGTCGAGGTTACTGTACAGTCGGTACGGCGTAGCGACTATGTACGGTGTACCAACAGTGTACTATAATGCATTACATGCAGTAAGAGGCACTCGCTGCGAAGTCCGTCACTGCCAAACACTCGAAGCTCTCTCGGCTCCTCGGTTCAATGTATGAACCCCATTTTCGAGACATCGATAGGAAGGGTGGGGAGGAGGAAGGATAAGCAGCCCCTTTCCAGCACGCCTGACAGATAGCCCGTGCCTCCTTTCTCGGACGTTTCGTAGAATGTCGATATAAGATATTTTCAAAGGTCAAAAAGATTCCTCCTATTTATCGAAATTCACGGTAGCGATGAAGAGAAAAAATGAAGGAAATCCTATAGAATCGGTGATTATTATGACACATTTGTGCGATAAGAATATGAAGCGTCGACAATTGAATATAAACAGTGGTATCGAGAATGATCGATCAATAAATTGAAGGGATCGTTTGAAAGGCTATATAAATAGTGCAGGCTCATCAATAAACCATAGAGAAATGGACGTAGTTTTTTATTAAGTGGCGATAGTGACCTTACTTTAAAAGTATTCATACATTTTCAAAGGTGAAGAAGATTTCTCCTATTTATTGAAGTTCACTGTAGCGATGAAGCGAAAAATGAACAAAACCAATAAATTGAAGTGACCGTTTCAAAGGATATATAAATAGTGCAGGCTTATCAATAAACGACAGAGGAATGAAGGTAGTTTGTATCAAGTTTCGTCGATAATCTCTGCTCGTAAAACATAGTGGCGATAACCTCACTTCAAACGTAGACACGGATTTTCAAAGGTGAAAAAAATGTCTCCTATTTATCGAAATTCACAGTAGCGATGAAGAGAAAAAATGAAGAAAATCCTATAGAATTGGTGATTATTATGACACATTTGTGCGATAAGAATATGACGCGTCGACAATTGAATATAAACAGTGGTATCGAGAATGATCGATCAATAAATTGAAGGGATCGTTTGAAAGGCTATATAAATAGTGCAGGCTCATCAATAAACCATAGCGGAATGGACATAGTTTTTTATTATGTGGCGATAGTGACCTTACTTTAAAAGTATTCATACATTTTCAAAGGTGAAGAAGATTTATCCTATTTATTGAAGTTCACTGTAGCGATGAAGCGAAAAATGAACAAAACCCAGTAGAATTGGTGATAATTATGACACAATTGTGCGATAAGAATATGACGCGTCATTAATTGAATGAAAACAATGATATCGCGAATGACTGATCAATAATTTGAAGTGACCGTTTTGAAGGATATATGAATAATGCAGGCTTATCAATAAACGATAGAGGAATGATGGTAGTTTTTCTCATGTTTCGTCGATAATCTCTGCTCGTAAAACATAGTGGCGATAACGTTACTTCAAACGTATACATAAATTTTCAAAGGCGAAAAAGATTTATCCCATTTATTGAAGTTCACTGTAGCGATGAAGCGAAAAATGAACAAAATCCTATGGAATTTGTGATAATTATGACACAATTATGCGATAAGAATATGATGCGTCAATAATTGAATATAAACAATGATATCGAGAATGATCGATCAATAAATTGAAGTGATCGTTTGAAAGGCTATATAAATAGTGCAGGCTTATCAATAAACGATAGAGGAATGAAGGTAGCTTTTATTGAGATTCGTCGATAATATGTGCTCGTAAAACATAATGGCGATAACGTTACTTTAAACGTATACGTGAGTTTTCAAAAATCAAAAAAGATTTCTTCATCAAAGTTCACTGCAGCGATGAAGCGGAAAATGAACAAATTCCTATAGAATTGGTGACAATTATGACACAATTATGCGATAAGAATATGACGCGCCAATAATTGAATATAAACAATGATATCGATAATGACCGATCAATAAATTGAAGTGATTGTTTGAAAGGCTGTATAAATAGTGCAGCCTTGTCAATAAACAATAGATGAATGAAGGTAGTTTTTATCAAGTTCCATCGATAATTGAATTCAAACAATGATATCGAGAATGGTTGATCAATAATTTGAAGTGATCGTCTGACAGGCTGTTCAAATAGTGCAGGCTTATCAATAAACGATAGAGGAATGAAGATAGTTTCTATCAAGTTTCGTCGATAATCTGTGATCGCAAAACATAGTAGCGATAACAATACTTCAAACGTATGCATGGTTTTTCAAAGGTGAAAAAGATTTCTCCTGTTTATTGAAGTTCACTCGGCGACGAAGCGAAAAATGAAAATCCTGTAGAATTGGTGATAATTATGACACGATTATGCGATAAGAATACGACGCGTAAATAATTGAATACAAACAACGATATCGAGAATGACTGATCAATAAATTGAAGTGATTGTTTGAGAGGCTACATGAATGGTGCAGGCTTATCAGTAAACGATAGAGTAATGAAGATAGTTTCTATGAAGTACTATCGATAGTCGGTGCTCGTAAAAGATAGTGGCGATAAACTTACTTTAAACATAAAAATAAACCTTCGACATGGGTGATGGAGAGAACCCACTTGATGAATAATTCTGAGCTATGGATTTGTCGGGGAGGACAGGTTGCTTGGATCAAGGCGGACACCAAGGCGATTCTGGCGATTCACGAGCATGTCATCACGAACAACGCCCGTCTGTCTGTGACTCATAGCGACTACAATACGTGGACGTTGAACATCAGAAGTGCGAAACCTGAGGATCGAGGAGTTTACATGTGCCAAGTAAACACAGATCCGATGAAGAGTCAGGTGAGCAATTTGTCCGCCCTGTTTGATCAAAATAATTCGAATAGAAAGTCATTTTAAATTAGGAAAAAAAATTATTCTAACTATCGCAGTCTTTTGCGATGAAAGAGAAAAAAAAAATGTTTGCCAAGCGGATCACAAAATTGATTTATTGACGGAGTTAATACAATTCTGCAATATCCGACAACAAAATGATGCGATATTGAATTTAGATTGGACCGAAGTTTACGAATGAAAAATCAATTCTTTCATATCGCAAAAATGATTATAACTTAGGGTATTAACTGATATTCTATTAAAATTATCGAAAGACCTAAATTGTGCTTCTTGGAGAATCAAAATATGAATTTGTTTTGTCTCGAAATACCGCGGCAAATTTCACTGGAAAATGATTACCATAATCAAAATTGCGTTTTTGGTGTTGAATGAACAATTTTTTTTATGTGGGTGGAATAAAAGATGGCGTAAAAATTATATTGAATTTCACTTTTTGCGTAAAGTCTAAATTTAATTAAGTTTCGGACTTTTGTGGTTGTCGCGATCTTGTGTGAAAAAAATAAATTAAGAAAAACAATGAATTGTGCATAATTTTTGAAAGTATATCAAAAGTACGCCGGCCCATGATATTTGGAAGGGTAGGCACCGTGTAAAAAAAAATTTGATTACTGAAAGTGCGCTAACAATTATCGCGACAACTGCTCACGGGTTTTAAACTTTATTGCATCTAACTTTATCGCCGATATCGTCGGAAATAAATGAATAACGATCAACTTTGAGCAACACAGCTAAACATTTCCAGACGAAACACACGCACAAAACGTTCCCCATTTTGTATCTGTAACTCGTGGCAAGAGTGGCGCTTTTTAGTGAAACGTGCGAAAAAAATTCTACGCATGCGCAGATCAGACTAATGGACTTTTGCGCACACTTTTTTTTACACCACACTTACTTTTGCTGACACTGTTTGACACCCCACCTACTTTTTCGCACACTTTTTGACACCCCACCTACTTTTTCTCACACTTTTTGACACCCCACCTACTGTTTCGCACACTTTTTGACACCCCACCTACTTTAGCGCACAATTTTTGACACCCCATCTACTTTTTCGCACACTTTTTGACACCCCACCTATTTTAGCGCACACTTTTTGACACCCCATCTACTTTTTCGCATACTTTTTGACACCCCACCTACTTTTTGCACACTTTTTGACACCCCACCTACTTTTTTTCATACTTTTTGACACCCCACCTACTATTTCTTACACTTTTTGACACCCCATCTATTTTTTCGCACACTTTTTGACACCTCACCTACTTTTTCTCACACTTTTTGACACCCCACCTACTGTTTCGCACACTTTTTGACACCCCACCTACTTTAGCGCACACTTTTTGACACCCTATCTACTTTTTCGCACACTTTTTGACACCCCACCTACTTTTTGCACACTTTTTGACACCCCACCTACTTTTTTTCATACTTTTTGACACCCCACCTACTATTTCTTACACATTTTGACACCCCATCTTTTTTTTCGCACACTTTTTGACACCCCACCTACTTTTCCGCACACTTTGTGAAACCCCACGTAAATTTTCTCACACTTTTTGACACCCCACCTACTTTTTCGCAGTCTTTTTGACACCCCGACTACTTTTTCGCACATTTGTTGACACCAGAAACTTTTTCGCGTGCTTCTTTAAGGATGTTTAACACATCAATACCCGACCAAAAGTTTACATCGATAAAAATGTCAGTCCTTCGCGACATGTTAAAAATTAAAAAAAAAACTTTTGCATAATAATAATTATATGATTTTGCATAATAATAATGCCAAAAAGTTCTTAACAAATTATTAGGAAAATAAATTGTTGTACAAATATCAGACAACTTTTTTTTTTTTTCATTTTAAGTGAATTCCTTGATTTTTTTATAATTCATATGAACCTTTTCAGAATTTTCTAATATTTAAAAATGTGTGTTTTTCGAAAATTTGAAAAATCGATGCGTAGTCACGAATTTCGGATATGTTACGGTATCGCAATTCCACAGTACAGACAAAAATATTGGAGGCGATTGCGCCAACCGTTCCGTAGTTATGGCCTTAAAAAAATTTCAAAAACGGTAAATTCAAAAATGTAAGCAAATTCTGAAAAAATACATGTGGCTTCTAGAAAATCAATGAATTCATTTGAACCAGAGAAAAAGAAGGTTTACCGATTATTTTTTTAACTACTTTTTTTTTAGCAATTTGTTAATGACTTTTTGACATTATTATTATTATTATGCAAAATTACTGTTATTGTCACCTTTACTACAGTTTATTTTTTCAGATTTTTATACCATTAGCAAGTGTTCAAATTCTCACTGAATCTCACTTTTGGCTGGGAATGTACGTGAGAAGCATCCTTAACACCCTCGTTATTTTTTGGCCACGCTACAGGTATAAAATGGGGTAGATTTTGTGCATTTGTTACAGAGAAGTAGTATGTGATACTTGTACGAAAAGGCGGACTCCCGACGGCGGTTGAGCAGTAGGCAACACTTCAGCTCATGCCTTCAACTTCATAACCTTCATCAAAAATCCGCTTTTTATACAATAATAATAATAATAATAATAATAATAATAATAATAATAATAATAATAATAATAATAATAATAATAATAATAATAATAATAATAATAATAATAATAATAATAATAATAATAATAATAATAATAATAATAATAATAATAATAATAATAATAATAATAATAATAATAATAATAATAAATATTAATAGTTTTCGCTCTACATATGCAAATTACCATAATCGCATTTCATGCGATTTTTAAGTTCTGTATCGCTTCCTGCATAAAGATCAAAATTAAATCCAGAATCATTTTCGCCTCCATGAAACATTTTCCTGAACAGAGTAAACAAATATGCGAAAGCAATGTATTAATTCTAGTGCAATTTTGCTTCCTCGTAGATGAGGCTTTGTTATTTAACGCGATTTCGAAGACGATACATCGATAGATGTGGCTTCAAAATTCGGATCGTGTATTGCAAATAATTAATTCGATCTATTACGATACGAATATTCATCGCTGTTTTGTAACAATAAAACAAAAAAAAAAAACAAAAAAACAAAAATTGTACAATCGCACCAGCAAAACATTGATTTATGTGAATGTATCTCTAAACAACGTATCGGATAGATCGGTAATGTCAATTAACACGAGTCGTTCGCAACGACCCTCTAATCGGCAGAGCGCCTATCTCGAAGTGGTCATTCCGCCGGACATAATTTACGAAGAAACGTCCGGAGATCTAATGGTGCCCGAGGGTGGATCGGCGAAGCTCGTGTGCAAAGCCGGAGGATACCCCAAACCCGAAATAGTATGGCGACGCGAAGATCGTGGAGATATAATTGCGAGAGCCACCAACGGAGGCTCCAAGACCAGACGTAAGAACGTGTTGTCACTCACATTACAGCAGTGCATTACACATAAATCCACTCCCACTCAACGCACACGTCATTGTTGATAAGTTTGTTTTTGTTTTTACCCTCTGAACTTTATGTTCTGTCACTTATGAATGCTTTCACTTGCTCTGTACAGAGTGACGAAAGTTTTTACTTTCTGCAACAATTTATTGTCCAAAAACGTCAACATTTTTTTTTTTTTTAATTTTTTGTTAATCAACTTAATGATCAATTGATTTTTATTTGCTAATTAATTAATTACATTACATTAAGATTGATCAGTATGATTTTAAGTAATTTTTATTTGTTGACTTTTTATTTGTTAACAGAAATTCGGCAGTAGTTTTGAAAACAAATGTACAAACTGAAATCGTCAATGAATCGACAGGTTTGTATATGAGGCATTCTTTATCAACTGGGCCACTTTTTTCGGACAATATGAAATATCAAATGCAAATTACCATAATTTCAGAAGTTTTTTTTTTAATTTGCCAGTTTGCAGTACTACTTGACAGGTGCTTCTGTGATTGTTTTTATTTTTTTTTTTATTTTATAAAGTGCACCTTTTTCAGGATTGACGCTTTTTTTTTCGTAATATCAGTATATCTCAGAAAATATTGGTTGATCAAAAAATTTGTAGGTACATTAACCTCGTAATTATTCATCGACTTTCGACTCATAATTTTTCCGATACGGGAAAGTCGATTTTTCGTAAAAAAAAAAAAAAAAAAAAAAAAAAAAAAAAAGTTACATTAATATTTTTGTACCGAAAACACAGACCTTCGATTCTGGTTACAATTTCACACGATGTTTAGCATCATATGAAAATTCTAAAAAAAATTTGAAAGTGGTACCTGCGATTCTTACGTACTAAAAAAATAAACAAATACAAAGCTTAAGGAGGGAGTCTCGCTGAGGCTGACTTCGCACAAGTTCGACAAAAATAATAGAAAAATTGCAAGTACTTCTTGATGGTATAAAAATCTGAAAAAAATCATGCATACTAAAGATACTGAGAAGATTAATTTTGCATAATAATAATAACAAAATGTTATTAACAAATTGATGAAAAAAAATAATTGCTTAACAAATTTGCCCGCAACCCAACTTTTTTTTTCCTGAAAATGATTCGTTTATTTTTCTGAATACGCATGAATTTTTTTTTTCAGATTTTTCAGTAATCGTTGATTTTTCCATGAAAAAAAAAAAAAAAAAAAAAAAAAAAAAAAAAAAAAAAAAAAAAAAAATCAACTCTTTGATTTTTTCAAAGAGATACGTTTTTGTTTTAAATTCATATATCTTGAAAGGGATAAGTCGGACAAAAAAAAATCTATTAACGAAAAAGTTTTCTTTAGTCATTAACTATTTAATGCAACATGAGTTATCTTTTTGTTTATATTGCAAAGGCTATTTTTAGCAGAAAGCAATAAAAATGATATTTTTCGGTGCAATGCGACACCTTCGATTTCGCTGCTAATTTCTCAGAGTATTCGGCAATGTATGAAGAACCTACAAAAACGTTACTAAGCAAAAAATATAGTAATATAATATTTTTATTGCAATTTTCTTTTTCAACCAACGCGGCACCTTCAATTTTGCTGTTAATTTTTTAGGGCAGACGGTGATAAAGGACAAATCTAAAAAAAAAAAAAATTGGCGATGTTGAACAACGTATTTTCCGAGAAAATAAATAGTGAAATATCAATATTAGATTATGATTGTCTTTCGCTTAGCAACTACGTCGAGTACCACTTTGCCATTTTTTTTTTTTTTTTGTAGCTTCTTTATACATCCTTGAATACCCTGCAAAATTGCCAGCGAAATCGAAGGTGTCGCATTGCGCGAAAAGATATGATATTCATTCCTTTCTGTTGAAAATAGGTTTTCCGAAACGAACAAAAATATAACACATATTGCATTAAATAGTTAATGAATAAAGAGAACATTTTTGTCGTTAAATTTTTTTTGCCCAACTTATCCCTTTCAAGATACATTAATTTGAAAAAAAAAAAACCCATATTCTAAATGGATGGTTTAAAGAAATCTGAAAAATTCCTCAAGAAGTACTTTCAAGTGACACTAAAATCTGAATAATTATGGGATAGATCTGAGAGGGCCGAAAAAAAAAAGTGGCTGAGTTGGCAGAGAATGCCGCATATTACCATACAAGTTTTTTTTTCCCCGCAGCCATTCCAAAACTTGTGACTGTCGTATTAAAAAATTACTATTTATTAATAAAAAAAAAAATGTTATCCGAATATTCCAGTCGCGAATGTCGTCGGCGAGACGCTCACATTGACGAAAGTGACGAGGAGCGAGATGGGGACGTACATGTGCATAGCGAGCAACGGAGTTCCGCCGACGGTCAGCAAACAAATGATGCTGCACGTCCACTGTGAGTACAACATATTCCCTACTCCAAATAGCCTAATAGTACTTTGCGATACTGGTGCGGAAAAAGTGATCTTTCGGCGAAGGCTGTGAAGTTCGCTGCTCGAGAGGAGGCGAGTGCTGCCGACTTCCCAACCGCCGTCGGGACACCCCTTTTTCGTACGAGTATCGCATACTACTTTTTGTGACAAGTGCAAGACGAAATTCCCGCTTTTCGTGCCTGTAAAGTGCGTGCGAACAAGTAGCTACAGTGCTGCCAGCTAAGTGCTGTGTGCGGAAGTAGCTAGGATTTGATAAAAGTGTGCAAAAAAGTGGCTGAAGTGTTAAAAAAAAGTGTGCGCAAAAGTAGCTAGGATGAAAAAAAAGTAGCTAGGATGTGAAAAAAAAGCGTGCAAAAAAGTTTTCGCGCATCCTCCGCTAGTAAGCGCCAGTTTCGCCACACTTTACAGGCACGAAAAGCGGGAGTTTTCGTGCACGTGTTACAAAAAAATATTTAGCGATACAGTAAAAAAGAAAAAAACGGTGCAAAAGGTCGATCACGAATCTGTCCACTTAATGCGAAGAGCCCTTCGGGCCGCTTTGCCTCAGCCCTTTAATTTCCCTCCTCGTCTCACCGTCCTTCGTATCGTTCCTCGGCGAAGCTTGAACGTCCTATCGGTTAGCGGGTTAACGGCAAGCGGGCCAGCGAGTGGATGATAGTCGAGGAAAAAGGGAAAAAAATAACGAGAGCGTGGAGGAGCGAGCAAGTACCCGTAGGATAAAAGTACGGGGAAACTATTCAACGCCGACGGAAGAGGGCAGAGGCTTAAATCTTCGGGCGACGTTATATGCAGTTAACTTGATGGAGTGTAAAGTTCGCGTGGAACCAATTGAGGAAGAAACGAAAAGAAAATAGAGAAGGCGATGAAGAGGGGAGGCGGGGGGGGGGGGGGAAGAGGCGGCGCAAAGGAACGCGGAACGAATTCGATTTTTCGCAAACCGGTAAATGTGAGAAATTCATCTCGGTACCCTGGGAGTTATGGATTTACGTGTGGTGTCAGCAAAAGCGATTGCCGCGAAGCGAGGGAGAATCAGGTGTTTGGGCTCGGTTCGCTGCGAGGTAGTTGGAAAGGGGATTGCCGAACGAGTTGGGTTTTGGATGGGCAGACGTATCACGTATGTGAAGCACCGTAGAAAACGAAACTGTAGAGGACTAAAAGTATTTGGAACGCTTTGCTTAATCGTAAAGGATACTTGGTATTCGTGCAATGTTTTTTTTTCCCCTCGAGATTTCCATGTAAATGTGTTCAGGACGTTCCAAAATATAAAAAAAAAAAAATTACTTAGGCGAGAGTAAAATTTCGATTTTTATTTTTTTTTCATAGTTTATAGTGTCAAGAATATTCTGTTAAATTTGTATGACTAAATTCAAGGAATTCGGAAAGTTGGAGAGCTTTACGTTGAGAGTGGCGGAGCGCTCGAGTGGCGGCGCGATCGAACTTTGAAGGCGTTTTTCTCAAAACGTGATTTTCAAGATGTCCTTGATCTTAAAAATGGTTTAATGGATTTTTATGAGAATTTTCACCGATATACTTCAACCGATTCTTTAGTACTTGACGGTCTCATATTTGAAAAAAAAAATCGTTATTTATAATGATTAAATAACGATTAAACGTTAATGATTGAAAGCGTTGAAAAATGGGTACAACTCGACTTTTTCCAATAACCGCCATTTTGGCAATTTTGTTTCCTCAGTCAATTTCGTTATAAATCGCCGTTGCGTTAATTTGAGGCTTGTTTGGCGGCTCGAAACGTATGAATCTTGCTTATTTACATTGAGTGAAGTGTTTTTGATGATATAATACGAGCTCGAACGACTACATCGAGCGGAAAACTCAAATGTTCGATCTCGATATAAAGCGATTTTGCATTTGATCGGAGCTTCTTTGGTGGTTCGAAACACACGAATCGTGCGTATTTGCATAAAATGAAGTGTTTTTGATCTCATAATACGATCTGGAATGCCTACAGCAAACCCAATACCCAAATGTTCGATTTCGTTATAAATCGGCGTTGAATTCGTTTGCGTTATCATTTGACAAGAAACAATTAACATTTTTTGTTTCCGATAGAAAGACAAGTGGAAATGGAACAGAACTAAACATTGTTAGAAGCAGAGCTGGGTAAAGTACCGAAAAGTACTTAAAGTACTTAAAGTACTAAGTACTTTAAGGACAAAGTAATTTTCGTACTTAAAGTACGTTTATAAAAATACAAAGTACTTTTTCTTCTTAATTGGAAGAGGCGGAGTTCCACGGGTACGAAATTTAGAGAGGAATTTTCAAATCAAACGACCCGCTTCAGGGCCAACATTTTTTCAAAACGTCAAAACTTTTCGTTTCCAATCGTTGGTAATGGACTAATCGACTGGACTACGACGGCTGGACCTTAGAGTAGTGAGTGGGGATATAACAACTAAATCTAGGACGCACGGATCTAGTACAGTGGCGGAAAGTGAGAAAGGTCTCGATTTTATGCATAAAAAATCGTATTTTTTGGATTTAAATTGAAAATATTGGGTTGAGAGTAAAATAATTGTTATATTCGTGATCTGCTGGAAAAGATACGTCGATTATACGCTTGTAACAATAAAAATCGATTGAACAACGATTGTAAGCAATCTTAAGCTGACATATCTGGTCCCCTTATACACATATAAGGGGGCGCGAGCAGCCGCTCATTAGTCAGTCTGAACTGAAGTCTTCCGAAGTCTTTTTCTGAACTCCCGATTCCGTGCGTTGACGACGGGTATATTACAATTACGAGCAAGGGCTCGCAGTCCAGTAGTAAGCGATACTGCTGGCCGATAGAAGTTTGAAGCCCTTTCACGGGAAGGCTAATGTACAAATTATCACAATAAAGCGGAACTCTTCCACGGTACGATAGGTGTACAAAGTGTACACAAAGTAAGCGAATAAACATTGCAATAAAGGTAATAAACTTTCTAATAATAAACCTAGAGAGTGTAACTCACTTGGGTTTTAAGCCTTAACTCGATGCATCCCGAATCTTACGAGCTAACGGTTCCCTGCAGAACCCCGGAAACCTAACTGAGTTTATGCGGATATAACAGTACCATTTACAATTTCCCATCGATTTGCCAGTGGAATCCCATTAAGAATGAATGGTAGAAAGTACCGTTTCAATTTCCCCCATGAATTTCCATTGAGATCCCATTGACTTGTCAGTGAAGTCCCATTAATAACGAATGAGCAAAAGTACCAGTTGAATTTTCCCAGGAAATTGTCATTGGTCTTCTATTGATAACGAATGGGAAAACGTCCCATTTAAAGTTTCTTACTGATTTGCGAGCGGAGTCCCATTAATAACGAATGGTAGAAAATACCCTTTCAATTTCCCCCATGAATTTCCATTGAGATCCCATTGACTTGTCAGTGAAGTCCCATTAAAAACGAATGAGCAAAAGTACCAGTTGAATTTTCCCAGGAAATTGTCATTGGTCTTCTATTGGTAACGAATGGGAAAACGTCCCATTTAAAGTTTCTTACTGATTTGCGAGTGGAGTCCCATTAAGAACGAATGGTAGAAAGTACCGTTTCAATTTTCCACCTGAATTTCCATTGGAATCCCATTGACTTGTCAGTGAACTCCCATTAATAACGAATGGGAAAAGGTACCGGTTGAATTTTCCCAGGAAATTGCCATTGGCCTTCTATTGGTAACGAATGGGAAAACGTTCCATTTAAAGTTTCTCGCTGATTTGCGAGTGCAGTCCCATTAAGAATGAATGGTAGAAAATACCCTTTCAATTTCCCCCATGAATTTCCATTGAGATCCCATTGACTTGTCAGTGAAGTCCCATTAATAACGAATGAGCAAAAGTACCAGTTGAATTTTCCCAGAAAATTGCCATTGGTCTTCTATTGGTAACGAATGGGAAAACGTCCCATTTAAAGTTTCTCGCTGATTTGCGAGTGGAGTCCTATTAAGAACGAATGGTAGAAAGTACCGTTTCAATTTTCCACCTGAATTTCCATTGGAATCCCATTGACTTGTCAGTGAACTCCCATTAATAACGAATGGGAAAAGGTACCGGTTGAATTTTCCCAGGAAATTGCCATTGGCCTTCTATTGGTAACGAATGGGAAAACGTCCCATTTAAAGTTTCTCGCTGATTTGCGAGTGGAGTCCCATTAAGAATGAATGGTAGAAAATACCCTTTCAATTTCCCCCATGAATTTCCATTGAGATCCCATTGACTTGTCAGTGAAGTCCCGTTAATAACGAATGAGCAAAAGTACCAGTTGAATTTTCCCAGGAAATTGCCATTGGTCTTCTAGTGGTAACGAATGGGAAAACGTCCCATTTAAAGTTTCTCGCTGATTTGCGAGTGGATTCCTATTAAGAACGAATGGTAGAAAGTACCGTTTCAATTTTCCACCTGAATTTCCATTGGAATCCCATTGACTTGTCAGTGAACTCCCATTAATAACGAATGGGAAAAGGTACCGGTTGAATTTTCCCAGGAAATTGCGATTGGCCTTCTATTGGTAACGAATGGGAAAACGTTCCATTTAAAGTTTCTCGCTGATTTGCGAGTGGAGTCCCATTAAGAATGAATGGTAGAAAGTACCGTTTCAATTTTCCACCCGATTTTCCATTGGGATCTCATTGATTACCTTTCGATACCATTAATTACCATTAAACACCCAATGGAAAACTTTGCCAAGGGTAAGAAAGAGCGCTAATCACTGCGCTACCATCGCCAATATTTTTCTATCATTTGAGTTGTCTACATATATTTAATGCTGGACCATCACGCACTATTTACAAAGAGATTTGGCATATATGCGTAATATTATTCCTGAACAAAGAAATCATATTTCTTGCGCCTAATTAACATTGGTTTTCATACTTCGTCATCAACACAGTGAATATAAGACGCCATTTGCTCTACCCGCTGCTTTCTCTAAATTACTAGGCTTCTCTCGTAACATATATATATAGTACAAATAGATAGTTACATATCCAGTAAATAGTTAGATATCCAGAATTGAGAGTCGAGTGACCGCTTTTCTGCACTGAAAAAAAAAATTCACTTGCTGACTGCTAAAGAAATGTTGTATTTCAACTCTACTTCTAATTCATACAATTCCAAATGACACGGAAACAACGACCTCAAGACCGTCAAGGTCTCTTATCGTTTCAACCCCATATGAAATTATAAGAAATTGAAAGTAGAATTTAAATACCAAATTTTCTCTTTGGCAGTCCGCAAGCCAATTGTACTCGACTCGTTGGTACGTTTTTTTTTCATTGCCGGTAATACGTTGTCCATGTTCCAAGACGCGGGCCTACAGAACATGACCTCGACGGAGCAGACTCTAACGAGTAAAGGCCTGCGAAGCAGGGTGAAGTCGGAAGAGGCGGTAACGGCAAGAGGCAGAGTAACAGCGAAGAGCGCAGAGGTCGAGGCGTTGAGATAGTCAGTGTCTTCCTCTTTGCATAATTTCGCCGTAGTGCCTGTCGCGCGAGGGTGTCGGCGGCTGGGGGCGCCGCTTCCTCAGAGGCGAAATATAACGAAAGAAGAGGAATATGGAACGAGCGTCGTAGAAGCTGAGAGGGTGGCAAGTGGAGTGAAGAAAGAAAAAAAAAAAAGGAAATGATAAAAGTAAAACAGTGCTTAAATAACAATGCGAATGTGCGTTAGTATTCCGGCCGGTATCTGCCGGTGTGCGGATGGTGTGGAATCGCACGAGACTGAGGTGATACGCGAAAGGGCTGTTACTGAAAAGGGAAAGGATCGCGAGTAAACCGAGTCAGCGAGGGGAAACAGTGGCGACGAGAGGCGAGATAATAAAATTATACTTGGGACGATACACATAGGCATACAACTGCTGCTACGGGATTAGCAGGTCTATATGTATACAAAGTGGAGCTTTGATGTGACAACCCCAGGAAAGACGGGAACCGGTGGGGGCGAAGAAGATAGACGGGACGTTGGGGGGAAAAAAGAGAAACGAGGGATTTAAGCCGCGGTTAGAACTCTCTGTAATGCTATCATCGCAATAGCTCCGAGAAGGTAATTCCTTGCCGGAAATTGGATGGACTAGCACGTGAATACACGCACGACACCGACATGCGATCCACCCAACAAGAACTGTATAACTACGTCAGAGCGGGCTGCATTCCCGGTGATCGTGCACCTGCTTTAACGGATTGCGATCACGACGGATAATCCGGTTTTCATTGAATTGCCGTAGTCACGCCAGCGGTAACCCATTCTACAACATTAAACCAGCCTCGGCAATACAATTAGTACGGTAGTGTTGTTGCGACAGCAACTTACAGGTGCGTGTTATTCCGGTTGATAACAAATGCAACAACAAGAACAACACAAACAAGTTGGTCTATACAACACAACTATAGTTTGTATGCTATTCTAGGGATTACTCATATTCTAGGGATTATGGTTTCTATAGCATGTGGAAGTGGATTTCGTGAATCCTAAGTCACATCTAGCATATCGGGGTGGATTTCAATCACAAATCACTCCCATACGCTATATTCTCGAGATTTTGGTTTTCATGGCATATAGAAGTGGATTTCTAAAATCCTAATTGATTCCCATACGCTACATTCGCCATATTCCGGTTTTCATAGCATATAGAAGTGAATTTCGAAAATCCTAAATCCCGTATGGCATCACGGAGTGGATTTCTAAAATCCTAATTGACGCCCATACGCTACATTCGCCAGATTCCGATTTTCATAGCATATAGAAGTGAATTTCGAAAATCCTAAATACCGTATAGCATAACAGAGTGGATGTCTAAAATCCTAGTTGACCACCATACGCTATATTCTCCAGATTTCGGTTTTCATGACATATGAAAGTGGATTTCCCAAAATCCTAAATCCCGTATGGCATCAAGTAGTAGATTTCGATTCAAAATCACTCCCATACGCCATATTCTTGACGTTTCGGACTTCATAGTACATAGAAGTGGATTTCGAGACTCCTGCATCTCAAACAGCATATCAGAGTGGACTTTGAACCTAAATCACTCCCATATGATATATTCAATATATGGTTTGTATAGCATATGGAAGTGGAAGGGGACTTCAAGTCGCCTACCAGGTCAATATCCTTTCGGGAAATTGTTGAAGGCACTCGTGAAAGTCTACATCTTGCCGCTTGTTCTAATACGATATGTACTATTACGTCCCGACGAGTTCTTGGTGACTTCCCGCTGAAGGAAACGAAAGGGCGGTCTCGCTTTCGAGTCAAGCCGTTGGTCCTTCAGATCCGGGCCGAAGACGTCACCTAACTCTGCCTTAGTTATGAGCGATGCGTTGAGAGGGCACTTGAGACTTCGTAGTCCCTCGCATGTGGTAGAGCATGTAGAACAAATGTAGTTTCGATGATTCTTTTTAGTAGTAACTTAAATTATATTTTATGTTTTCGTAGCGAGGTGGTTTAGGTTCTCGTACTACGATCGACCAGACTATGTCCACTTCCGAAGACTTAGCCGCGCAAGTCTATTGGACAGAGTTTCGTCGTACAGAGAGCTTTGCTCGCTCTTCGGAGTCTCGTAGATTATGTAGCAGCTCGGTGCCGTCGGTCGGAATAACTGAATTGGGTGTGATGCGTACGCATTTTATACTAAATCTCTCTTACGCTACAAATGGAGTCATCTTTATGCTATGTCTCTTAGAAAGCCAGCTTCAAGGAGGTAGAAAGTTCGCATACCCTGATTTGTGGCTGTTATTGCGATGCCGAAGGGGACCAACGCGCAATTGGCACCGAGTTTTAGCCTATGGAAAGTAGCACTCTCGAGTCGATGCGACAGTTTCCCCGATGTTTACGCGAGTCGGCGACAGAAGTGCTGAGAGATGTATAGTTTGGCGTAAGCGTGTCCAACTCGATGGAGTGTAGGATGGCAAAGGGCTATGTATTTAAAAATAAGTTTTCTTGGACTGAAGGACTTAGTTTGATGGCCCGTTGGAAGTAGACATACAAGTAGATACTATCAATAATATTCTAAATGTATCGATGTTCGCACCATGCAAAACATTGTCAATAAACACAATTACTGCTACTAAGTTTTCTTTTAGGCGGTAAGGTACACAAATTGTAAAAGCACTCCGATACGATATGCATTTAATCGAAATACAGCAAAACGCGAATTGTCTTTCTCTGTGTTTCATTTGTTTACACGGTTTACTTACATGGTTTAATGTGAATTATTTGTAGAGGCTTTGAAACTGAAATTCGGGGACACTACGGAATTGGTGTGCGTATTCTGTAAGATCTTTAGAACGAGAACTCGTAGAGCCCTCGCAAAAAAAGAGAATTGTCGTTCATGACGTCATTCTTCGAATGATTGTTAGAAAGAGTTGATTGTTACCGTTTATTCTCCTTCTTTTCGTTTTGTTGTGGTACGATTATCAGCCTCTGTCATCATAGTCTGTATTCGCAGATTAACAGCTACCATACCGATCAAGGAGTTATGTTTTGCTTTAAGATCAGTTAAGGTCAGCTTGGATCCATCCGGTCGTGATCTGACGAGATTTCTTTGCGAATCGGCGGAACTCCGCTTATTAATTTGGGCGAAACTGAAAATTGACAGTTAGTGTATAGGAATCCGGCACGAAATCGTCATCCTATGGTCGACCCGAAGGTCTCGCGCCCATTAAGAGCAAATTCAACAAAGCCACCCACAATCTGCGTTACTCATCAAGAGTCGTGAGCTTGGAAAAACCGCTGCCCTCATCCTTTCTTGAGGTCATCGGACAAATTGTACCTACCCAGCATGGAAACGATTCCTTTGGTTACACTTCTTGTATGGATTCGAATTCTGGTATCAAGTCGAATCTATTTTGGGACTACGGGAAGGTTCCAGCAGGTTAACCGAGAATATATCCAGGTTGTTATCGGGGTCCCCGTCTGTCTGTCGTGTCTGTCTTGGCATGTCACACTCGTTAGTGCACCCCTGCATGTGCCAATTACAGCCTCGCCAACAATTGACATGTAATGCTATAATAGAA
Source organism: Amblyjoppa fuscipennis (assembly GCA_963575735.1). Taxonomy (NCBI): domain Eukaryota; kingdom Metazoa; phylum Arthropoda; class Insecta; order Hymenoptera; family Ichneumonidae; genus Amblyjoppa; species Amblyjoppa fuscipennis. The sequence continues at coordinate 497,697 of OY754497.1, forward strand.
CCGCAAACTTACGAGGAGACAATGAAGAGCGAAAATGTAGGAGAATGGCAACAAGCAAAAAGTAGTTGATTATAAACAAGACCTTCTCTCCGACTGTCAGAAATTATTCGATTCGAGTTCTTTTTGCCTTAACAGCTATCGACGATTTCGAGGTATGACAATTCGATGTAAAAACGGCGTTTCTCAACGGAGACTTAAAAGATGAGATCTTTATGACTCAGCCTGAAGGTTTCATGAATTTCGATTCTACTCTCGTTTGTAAGCTGAATAAAAGTTTTTATGGACTCAGACAATTGCGACGCTGTTTGGGATGAAAACAGCTGGAAGACGATAAGTGCCTTTTCTAGCAAAGATCAAAGACGAAGTGGTTTTTCTCGTGCTTTATGTAGATGATTGTCTCAAAGATAAATTAAATAGCCATTTTTCATTCATCACACAAAAAACGTCAATTGATTTGCAATGGTACACTAAATTGACATTTTTCATTGATAAACACAAAAACCGTCAGTTGATTCAGACACATGTAATATCTCTCCAAATATCGTGACAATCCGCAATCGGCACAACTTCAACTATCATTGACAGGAATAAAAATAGATTACCATTTTCGATACAATATCATTCCTAGGTGTGTCGTAATCGATGTGACCGGTATCACCGACTGACCGCTAGCACGAATGTTTTCTCTCACGCGTAGATACATCACACTAGGCAGAAATACCGCAGCGCAATGTGTAGTGTTATCTTTTTTCCTTCTCTTTGTTTTGAATTTTTTGCAGTTTTTTTCAATGAAAGGCTCCGGGCCGCCGTGCATGAATACTCATTAAATGCAACCTGGATCGAGAGAAAAATAGTATATACAGACACGTAGCAGCGGGCTTTCATCCCGTCTGGTTTCGTTGAGGGGTTGGTGCGCGGCCGTTATGCGTTTTGTGCACGGAGTGTAGTCATGTTTTTCATTCATTTCTCGTCATCCCCGGTAGCTTTCGGGGTTCGGCAGGTAAATCCCATTGTACCGCCGTTTGGGACAATAACGCACTGGTTAATCAATTCATTTGAGACTATTAGTATGTTGGAGTTGGGTGTCAAACATAAACACCGTCAAAACCATCTACATGTATAGTAGCTTAGTCCTTAAATTCAACATTTAAAAATATTTTAGGAACCACCTTTGGCTAAGTCGCCCATTAATTAAAATTAAAAAAATCCCATTGATTACCATTAAATATGCCTTAAACGTAATTCAATGGGATTTTACCAATGGTATCATTCCCACTTGCAGTACCATTTAATATACGATTCAATACGCCATTCAGTTTCCCATTCGTTGCATGGTATTTTTATCCCGTTGGCATTCCCGTTCGCGAAAAAATATGTAGTACATAATTGTCTTCTTTTCTACACTGTCTAAATATGTATTAAATAAAAAAGCTGCAATGCTACCGAAAAATGTCTCCTATTGTTCATAAATAATTTCGGTCCTTAAGTTCACAGCTGCTATTGTGGGCTCATTTATGTGCAATTCAGTATCGCTTATATCATTAAAGTTAAAGTTCCTACTCACGCACGTGATTCCCTAGTGTTTGTCGAATCGATTCTCGTTCCTCGTGAATTATAAATAGTTAGACGTGCCATTTAAGATTCTCTAGGTTTTTACCATTCAATTCAGTCCCCATTTATTCCCAACGGTAAGAAGTACCATTTCAGCTGTTCCAGTTATGCTCCAATGGACTACGATTAATAACGTATGGGAGGAAGTACCATTTGATTTTCCCAGTCATTTGGAATGGCACTCCAATTAATAACGAATGGGAGAAAGTACCAGTTGAACTTTCCGAGGTGATTGCCATTGGTCTCTTACTGGTAACGAATGGGAAAACGTACCATTTAAAATTCCCCACTGGTTTACCAGTGGAGTGCCCTTGAGAATGAATTGTAGAAAGTACCGCTTCAATATTCTCCATGAATTTCCGTTGGGATCCCATTGATTACCTTTCGATACCATTCATTGCCATTTTAAACGCCTAATGAAAAACTTTGCCAATGGTGATTGCCTAGTGTTGTCGAATGTCGTCATCGGAAAAATTGCCTCAAATTCTGTGTAAGTAAACGCCGAATTTTTTGTTTTTTTTTTTCCGTGGGATTCCCAAACGTTCATAAGTTATCGCAGTTCGAAATTATTTTTAAAAAATGAATATGCGTTTTTCATTTTTTTTTTTTTTTCTAGTTGGCCATGGCAACGACGCACCTTTTCGTTTTTTGGCATCGTCAGTATGGTTAATCGTTCACGAGATATTACAGACGAAATTTAAAAAGTTGAAAATAGAAATTTTCATATCGCTTCTTTATAAAAGTTGAAAATTCAAATTATTATATCGCATTCTCATAAAAGTTGAAATTATAAATTTTCATATCGCATTCTCATAATGTTCCTTTATTCTCGAAGCCTCTTCTATGAGGAAGCATTCTCTGTATTTTTGGCTTCCTCATCGAGGAAGCTTCGCGAAGAAAGCAACATTATGAGAAGCAATATGAAATTTTAAATTTTCAACTTTTATGTAGAAGCGATATGAAAATTTCAATTTTCAACTTTTTTCAACGTCAACGTCTTTTATAGACTTTTATGCTAAACGGTTGGCCAATTCAGGTTCGGCGCGTAAAAAAAAAAAATACTCCATCGTCACGCTTCACTTTTTCGGATCTGCGCTTTGGCGTGAAAAAATACATGGAATTTTGCGCTTTCGACTTTTACTCAAGAACTCCGAGCTTTATCTAGCTTTTTAACCCCGTCATATCTATCGTCTTGTGTATGTCTTGCTGTAGATCACGATAGGCACCTGGGTTTTTCTGCGATGCCATCGGAAAGCAATGAAATCGCTTTTTAGAAATACCCAAAGTTACTCATTTTTGCAATTTTGGTTATAAAAATGCCCAGCAAACGTTTTCGTCAGTTGTCGCTCCAGGAATGTAATTCACGAATCTGACATTTATTTTATCCGTGGATGAAGATTTGAAACAGAAAAAATGCCACAGAAAAAAATAAAAAAAATCATGCAATTCAAAAAAATTTAAAACGGCATAAAATTAAAACGTTTCGATCGATCGTCGTCGAATTAAATAGTGATCATCGGTCGGTAATATTTACTGTAATAATTCAAAAAGCCGTAAAATTTTTATAACCGAAATTGTTTGGCCAAAAATTTAACCAAACATTGGGGATTGAACCTTCTACTTACCTCAAAAATTTCAGCCTGATAGCTTAAGCCGTTCTTGAGTTATAATAATTTCAATTTCTGGAGTCTGACACGCACACGCACACGCATCCAGAAATTTTTTTTCTAAATGTCATTTTTCGATGTTTTGGAACATTCTCAACGCCTTTTCATTAAAATCTAGACATTTTTTTTCCACCACCACAAAGCTTCCTCCACGACGAAGCTAAATTTAAAAAAATTGTCATATACCGGCGGAATTTTTATAAAAAATTTGAAATTCGGTGTATCCATTGAAACGACTGAGCTCGACTTTTGCTTTCGATAAAGATACAATAAATAAGAATATATACGATAAATGCAATAAATAAGAGCCGAAAGTTATGGGTCACATCAGTGATTGTTTAATGGTTGCAACTTCGTGTTTATAATTTTATCCGGAAATCATAACGCAACATATGCGATAGAAATTACATTAATGACGCTCTCCGGTCTTCGTCGTCAGTTGTCTTCTACTGATCCAGGTTCGTATAGTCCGCGGATCCCGGCGGTCACCGATGGGTCAGCACTCCTTCGTTTCACTGCCGAACCGATGTCCGCCCCTATGGCCCGGATGCCAATTCCCAAGAGCGCCAACAGGACGACGAATGCGTAGTAGAGCTTCATGCTTTCTGGCACACATAATGTGTCGTTCACGTACTTGCAACGATTCGACTTTGAAGGTTCTCAACAAAACTGGCTTTTTATACGAGTTTTTTTTTTTTTTCCTGTCGTCAGAGACACGCGGCGAAAATTAAAAATTTAAATTGATACACATGCGGCTACACGCATTTGGCGTGCTCTTCTGATAAAAAAAAAAATCCGAATATTTTCAAGGTTCTTCCTTATCGTCGTCATTTTCTTCCACCGCTTTTGAAACATTATCTGCTTAACAGTTTTTCGTTGCAGACAAAAGTACACTTGGCAGAGTCGCGAAGAAATGCATTTCTTGAGTAATGAATTATGGATTTCATAATCTTTTTAGTTTTTAAAGAAGGTCATTAGAACTTAGACCCACTATTCATTTTTAGAAAATTTTTTTTAGAAAAACCAGTGATCAATTCTCCAGAAAATGGGTGATATGGCCACTCATTTTCGAGAGATGAGTCCAACAATGGAGAAGAGTTCATTACCTTTTTTTTTTTTTTTTTTTTTTTTTTTTTTTTTTTTTTTTTTTTTTTTTTTTTTTTTTTTCAAAAAATGGATAATGGGGGTGAGTCCATTACCCATTTTCAAAAAAATCAATAATGGAGGATGCCCATTTTCAGAAAAATGGATAATGGATGTAAGTTCCATTGCCCATTTTTCCAAAAATAGATAATGGAGGTAAGTTCCATTACCCGCTTTTCTAAAAATTAATAATGGGGGTAAGTTCTATTACCCATTAAAAAAAGAAAAAAGAAAAAATCATAATGACATCTATAATTCATTACTCAAGAAATGCATTCTTCGCAACTGTGGTGCAAGTGCACTTTTGTCTGCAACGAAAAAGTGTTACTTAGAAAATACTTCAAAAGCGCTGGAAGGGAATTACAACGATAAGGATGAACCTTGAAATTATCCGGTTTTTTAAAATCAGAACAGCACGCGAATGACGTAGAGCCGCATTCATATTAATTCAAATTTTTAATTTATTGCTGCGTGTCACTTTAACAACTGAAAAAAAAAACAGTCGTGTAAAAGACCAGTCTTTTTCAGAACGTTCAAAGTCGAATGGTAGGTTTGTGTAGTTAAAATGATTAAATGCAGAATCGCCGTTACTCGTGTGCTATTTTAACGTGTCTCACAGGTTTCTCGTTATAGTTGCCTCTAGGACGTTTTTCGTGACGGAAATATCGTTCAAAAATTTGGGTTTCATCCTCGATTTTAAAGCCATAGCTTGCAGCATATCGTCTGCACTTTTGTTTTCGATTCGATATAATTGCAGTATATCGACTCTGGCTCTGGCTCAATAATCGTTTGCAATTATTTGTAGTAGCGTTTCGTTTCGAGTTCTTCGAAAACTAATAGGCCGTCGATGTACGGCAATCACTAGTTCTAAAATTGTTCATCGTACCGTTTATTTCGCTTATAGTTCATCGCAAACTAGCCGATGTGCTTCAAATTCTCATTCAAAATTCGTTTGTAGTGGCAGTCATTTCGCTTGTAGTTTCTCGAACATTATTCTACAGTCAATGTTCTCCGAGTTCAAGCTTCCAAATCGTTTGTAGTTGTATGTAGTTATATGTAGTTGTATGCAGTTGCTACGTGCGGTTGCTACGTGCGGTTGCTACGTGCGGTTGCTACGTGCGGTTGCTACGTGCGGTTGCTACGTGCGGTTGCTACGTGCGGTTGCTACGTGCGGTTGCTACGTGCGGTTGCTACGTGCGGTTGCTACGTGCGGTTGCTACGTGCGGTTGCTACGTGCGGTTGCTACGTGCGGTTGCTACGTGCGGTTGCTACGTGCGGTTGCTACGTGCGGTTGCTACGTGCGGTTGCTACGTGCGGTTGCTACGTGCGGTTGCTACGTTCGGTTGCTACGTGCGGTTGCTACGTGCGGTTGCTACGTGCGGTTGCTACGTGCGGTTGCTACGTGCGGTTGCTACGTGCGGTTGCTACGTGCGGTTGCTACGTGCGGTTGCTACATGCGGCAGTTGATTGTAGTTGATTGTAGTTGATTGTAGTTGATTGTAGTTGATTGTAGTTGATTGTAGTTGATTGTAGTTGATTGTAGTTGATTGTAGTTGATTGTAGTTGATTGTAGTTGATTGTAGTTGATTGTAGTTGATTGTAGTTGATTGTAGTTGATTGTAGTTGATTGTAGTTGATTGTAGTTGATTGTAGTTGATTGTAGTTGATTGTAGTTGATTGTAGTTGATTGTAGTTGATTGTAGTTGATTGTAGTTGATTGTAGTTGATTGTAGTTGATTGTAGTTGATTGTAGTTGATTGCAGTTGATTGTTGTTGATTATAGTTGGTTGTACAAATAGTTTGTAGTTCCTCGGAAATGAATCAGCAGTCGTTATAATGTAGTTCCTCTAAAGCTAAGTACAGACGACATAGTACAAGCTATGCCCCCAAAATTGTTTGTAGTTACTTGTAATAGCGTTTATTTCGTTTGTAGTTCCTCGAAAAGTTATGGGGAGTCAATGCACTCGGAGTTCTAGTTCCAAGAACGTTTGTCGTTGTTTGTAGTACCCCTAATTTCATTTGTAGTATCACGAAAATTATCGTGGTACTGTTTACTTCGGTAAAAAACTACAAAACTCTAAGCGCATTGATTTCCGGTAATTTTTCATGTAACTACAGACCAAATAAACGGCACTACAAACGATTTCAGCCTCAGACCTTCGAGTATATCGACGTCACGTTAATTTTCGAAGTACCCGAATACGCAAATGAATTTAAGGGTATTCAAACAAATCATTCGATTACTTTTGTGTAATTCATGTAGGGAAAGTGCTAATTTTCGCGCCTGGCGAGAGTGGCGTAAGTGGCGTTTTACAGCCAAGTGTACTATAAATACCCGACGAATGCGCACATCGGGCCGATTTTACTTTACGCACGCTTCTCGTACTTTCAGTGGGTTGTCCTCTCGCTAATTTGTCGTACAACACCTCTACAGACAGCGTTGCTCGTATTTGGTGGCCGAGAGCGCGTTACAGCATTACAATTTTCTATGTACGCGAACTCTCAGCAACGACAGGCGATATTGCAATGCCAAGTCGCTTCACAGAGGGATATCAACGAGCGCGTTCTACGATCGAACCAATGTAGTCTCGGACTAAGTTGAATGGAGCTCGCAGTCCGTACATTACGGAGTCCAATGCCGTCGAGAGCTTCGGTGATCGAAAACGATCACTGCTGATGTATTGTTGAGGAGACGGATAAGATGACATGTCCCGGCCCAGCCAAGTCTCTCTCTGTCCGGTCCAGCGCAGCTTCTGGCCGATTTGCGATGTTGGAGAGTAGCAGATATTGGTCCTGTAAAACGCCTTTGCGGAGATGGGAAGTACCCTCACCTCAGTGAACTGCGTCCGCAAAGATGAGCGATAGACTCGCGCCACCGAGCCGTATTCAGCTGTGATCGGCTCTCAGCGTCGCCTCTGCTAGCCGTGTTCGCGGAGAGGACATCGCTCCAGCGAGCTGTTAGCGCTGAGTGATGCAGCGTTGTCCGTATTCCTCGATGCGCAAAATCTTCTCGCCGATGAGATTGCGAGACCTCTCGTGCGGTCGATTACAATAAAGTAAATGAAATATTTCGATGATAATTCGTCTGAGAAACTCTAACCGGAGCATTTGAATGATTCTCAGAGATTTTCGGGATTTTTCCTCTCTGAGTTTCGTCAACATTTCGATGGTATGAATTGCTAACTGGAAATAAAAAAAATTAATGAAAATTGTGCAAATTTTAATAGATTGTTTAATAAGCTCTAAAGGTGTTTAGTTCAAATTTTTTCGGACCTTTTACGTCAAATGTCAATGCGTACGAATGTTCGCAAACATTCAATTTCATGTCGAAAGTTCTTGTTTAAATAATCAATGTTAATTATCTAATGCCGTTAGCCGGATTCTCAAGGTCAATGATATCGTCTGCGATTTTGAGCATCCCATTACGCTTTGAAGAGTTATGATTAAACGACGCAATGTTTAATAATCAGCATACATACAATTTGGTGGTTCTGTGGAAGAATCATTTATTTAGGCAACAAAATAACACTGCCAAAAAGGTTTAAATGGCAATTTAAGAATAAATGTATCAAGATGCATGTTCGTGTCGTACCGTTCTAAAATAATTTGTCCTGAACAAATGAATGCTATTTAATTTACACTAAGTGGCAATGATTTCGGTCATTTAATTGTAAGGGTGGGCGCGGCAGGGAAAGTGCTTAAGATCCGATGCGCAATCTTTAATTAATATAATTACAATTAAAAGAAATATGTATATGTAATGACTAGCGGTTATGTTCGCTCGCACACTCGCAGTTTCCATGTGAGCATCTGTGAATATCCGTGACTATCCTTGACTGTCCTTGACTGTCCTTGACTATCCTTGACTGTCCTTGACTGTCCTTGACTGTCCTTGACTGTCCTTGACTGTCCTTGACTGTCCTTGACTGTCCTTGACTGTCCTTGACTGTCCTTGACTGTCCTTGACTGTCCTTGACTGTCCTTGACTGTCCTTGACTGTCCTTGACTGTCCTTGACTGTCCTTGACTGTCCTTGACTGTCCTTGACTGTCCTTGACTGTCCTTGACTGTCCTTGACTGTCCTTGACTGTCCTTGACTGTCCTTGACTGTCCTTGACTGTCCTTGACTGTCCTTGACTGTCCTTGACTGTCCTTGACTGTCCTTGACTGTCCTTGACTGTCCTTGACTGTCCTTGACTGTCCTTGACTGTCCTTGACTGTCCTTGACTGTCCTTGACTGTCCTTGACTGTCCTTGACTGTCCTTGACTGTCCTTGACTGTCCTTGACTGTCCTTGACTGTCCTTGACTGTCCTTGACCATCTTTGATTATATGTAAGTACTTTTGATTATCTTTGACTATATGTGAGTATCTTTGAGTACCTTTGAGTACCTTTGAGTATCTTTGAGTATCTTTGAGTATCTTTGAGTATCTTTGAGTATCATTGAGTATCTTTGAGTATCTTTGAGTATCTTTGAGTATCTTTGAGTATCTTTGAGTATCTTTGAGTATCTTTGAGTATCTTTGAGTATCTTTGAGTATCTTTGAGTATCTTTGAGTATCTTTGAGTATCTTTGAGTATCTTTGAGTATCTTTGAGTATCTTTGAGTATCTTTGAGTATCTTTGAGTATCTTTGAGTATCTTTGAGTATCTTTGAGTACCTTTGAGTATCTTTGAGTATCTTTGAGTATCTTTGAGTATCTTTGAGTATCTTTGAGTATCTTTGAGTATCTTTGAGTATCTTTGAGTATCTTTGAGTATCTTTGAGTATCTTTGAGTATCTTTGAGTATCGTTGAGTATCGTTGAGTATCTTTGAGTATCTTTGAGTATCTTTGAGTATCGTTGAGTATCTTTGAGTATCTTTGAGTATCGTTGAGTATCTTTGAGTATCTCTGAGTATCTCTGAGTATCTCTGAGTATCTCTGAGTATCTCTGAGTATCTCTGAGTATCTCTGAGTATCTCTGAGTATCTCTGAGTATCTCTGAGTATCTCTGAGTATCTCTGAGTATCTCTGAGTATCTCTGAGTATCTCTGAGTATCTCTGAGTATCTCTGAGTATCTCTGAGTATCTCTGAGTATCTCTGAGTATCTCTGAGTATCTCTGAGTATCTCTGAGTATCTCTGAGTATCTCTGAGTATCTCTGAGTATCTCTGAGTATCTCTGAGTATCTCTGAGTATCTCTGAGTATCTCTGAGTATCTCTGAGTATCTCTGAGTATCTCTGAGTATCTCTGAGTATCTCTGAGTATCTCTGAGTATCTCTGAGTATCTCTGAGTATCTCTGAGTATCTCTGAGTATCTCTGAGTATCTCTGAGTATCTCTGAGTATCTCTGAGTATCTCTGAGTATCTCTGAGTATCTCTGAGTATCTCTGAGTATCTTTGAGTATCTTTGAGTATCTTTGAGTATCTTTGAGTATCTTTGAGTATCTTTGAGTATCTTTGAGTATCTTTGAGTATCTTTGAGTATCTTTGAACATCGGTATGAGTATCCAATAGACATGAACTTTATTATCGTGCAGATTTTACCATCACCCTATGAAAGAACAGACGGTCTTAAAAAAAAATAATATTAATAACGGAACACTCCCTCGAACCAAGCTGTGACGGCTCCAGTCCGTTACACTAGCCACTTTACGATGCATGCGCATTTATGCTTTTTGTCGTCGAGTTTGAAAATAGCAGCCATATTTCGACATTGGTTCATCCTCCTCTCGTTCGCTAACAAAAACTAACCAGTTCCAGTCCCGTTCGTACGAGCTCTCACCTGCCGGCCTCTTCATTAGTTGCGTCCGTCCGAACGTTAAAGCTTCAACGATTTTTCACACAAAAGTTAACGCTCCCATTGAATGGAAGGGACCGCTCCGTAACGCACCGCTCCTCTACCAACTAGGTGGTAATGCAGAGAGGGATCGAGTGTGCACGGCAACGTTATCTTATCACCCCAGCTCACGTCTCGTTCTCCGGCTTCTCGCTTCGTCTTTCTCGTCCTCGTCCTCGACGTCTCTCCGTCCTTCGTTTCGTCCCCGTCTCGTCCTCGACCTTTTCGTCTCGACCCGCCCCATTCCCCTCGCGTGCGCCCGCGCCCTTCGCGAAACCGCAGCCTGCGCCCCTACGACCCAACTCGGAAACCTATTACGTTCCCGATGTTTCGCTTTGCAGGCTTATTTCATGCCGCAATCGCATCAAAACCCCCGTTGGCTCGCTCCGCCCGAACCCTCCGCGGTCTGTCCGTTGCCCCGTTGGCCCGCGCTGGCATTCGCGCGCACGAAGCGCGCCAACATCGCCCAGAAAACAACGCCATAGCCGAACCCGCTGTACGTAGAAGGAGGACCAATAGCGCACAGTACCGAGGCTATTAGCCAGGGATTTCTCGTCTCCCCAATTTAAATGATTTATTTCACAGCTCTGCGGAGAAGCGATCCGAGCTCGGAAACCCGCCCGGTGCCCTCCGAGAAATCCTTTCGCCCACCGAAATACGACCAAACAACCAGCGCGCACAGGCCAGATCTGCATTTTCCGCGTTTCCTATGACCGTGTACTTTTCCCCACTGTATTTTGTTGGAATGAATTAGCAGCACGGTTGAGAAACGTCCGTAACACACATTCGTTTAATGCAGTATGAGTAATTCGTCGCGTCTGCGCTTACAATGTATTTCTTAAAATGAGAAAGTATGTTGTTCGAGAAAATTTAATCGGGGCAACTGCAGGGAAATTAAGTGATTTTGATGTTCTGAAATATTTTTAAAAATCAAGAAGTTGCGGCTCGACGCAAAGGGCTTGAAAAAAAAAAAAAAAAAAAAATTAAGCGAGACTTACCAAGCTGTTGTGCTCGAGAATGCCGGAAATCAAAAGTCTGAGTCGATGTTGTCAGAAAACGAAGCATCGATCTTTATTGCCCAGCTTATCGTGCCAGGAGGGTAGTTCGTCGCAGTTATCGGGACACTAGGGGAGAGCGGGGTAAAATGGGACAGTGGGGGCAAAACTCAATTTTCCAATACATTTTGGATGCCCGTTCTTGTCCTAACGATACATCCGGATTTTCAACTCCGTTTTGCACTACTCACCACCACCGTCACTATCCAAAAATTATTGAATAATTTTTTTATATTAAATATTTGTATTTAATATTAAAAATAAGATATACATACGAAAGATATTGAATAAATGATTAAAGATTTTATCGGCAAACAATGGATATGTTTTGATGTGTAACTTTTGGCTATAGGGAAAGGATTTGTGGGAGAGGGGCGAGGTTCGGTTGTACGTAATTGAGTGTTCACAATTTTTCGAGATGATTTAATCATCGAGGAATATAACCGTGGCATTTAGATTTTATATGCCTGGCTCGATTCGGCTATTGCAAGTATATCACACTCTCACACGCACTCACACGCACTCGCACGCACTCGCACGCACTCGCACGCACTCGCACGCACTCGCACGCACTCGCACGCACTCGCACGCACTCGCACGCACTCGCACGCACTCGCACGCACTCGCACGCACTCGCACGCACTCGCACGCACTCGCACGCACTCGCACGCACTCGCACGCACTCGCACGCACTCGCACGCACTCGCACGCACTCGCACGCACTCGCACGCACTCGCACGCACTCGCACGCACTCGCACGCACTCGCACGCACTCGCACGCACTCGCACGCACTCGCACGCACTCGCACGCACTCGCACGCACTCGCACGCACTCGCACGCACTCGCACGCACTCGCACGCACTCGCACGCACTCGCACGCACTCGCACGCACTCGCACGCACTCGCACGCACTCGCACGCACTCGCACGCACTCACACTTCTCACACTTCTCACACTTCTCACACTTCTCACACTTCTCACACGCACACGCGCACACACAAATATGTGTAACGCCATACATCCTAATAGCGAGAACCGCATCCGATGCGAATGAGAAACGAGAAAGGGCCGAAAAAAAAAAAAATAAAAGATCTATATACCCACATATATGTATATCGGATGCAGTGTACAAGCGGGATTCGTGCAGCGGCGGGATTGATTTATTGCGTGGCGAGGCAGCATCCCCGTTTGCGCTTAACAACCGGGGCGAGAAAGTTTTAATTGCTCCCACGCTGTAAAACTATATGTGTATATATTGGCACCGCCACACTCTACTCGTGGCCTCGCTACTTGGCATACGGATATCTATCTCCGCGTGTGCAAATGGACGCGTGCGTCTATATTTTCGGTAGTATCTATTACAAAACCAGACCAATCCAAAGGTATGAGCGACCTGCTCTCTTCGCTGTTGTCGACATTCGCCGATGAATAGCTTATTGAGAAACGCCCTTTGCCAACGACGCATTGACCGGACACTCGCATTGGCTGTCTCGTTCGATAAAATTCAACGCACTCCCGTGCAGTTTGCGTTTACTAATGGCATAAAATATCCCGCTCGAGGAGGTTTATGGGGAGAGTTCCGTGCGAAATGGTGCGCCCTATAAAATTTACTACATTCATCGAGGATTCGTCTGTAAATTACTGTGGCGATTCGGTGCAACTCGCGATCGACAACGTTCGAAGCTCTCGTCGACGGAACTAATGAGTGCGTCGGAGTCGCGTCCGATTTCCTTCGGAGGATTCTGCTGCCTTTAGGAAAGTGGGACGTTCAGGCGGGAAATATCGAAAATATACGGTGGAAAATTCGGGTTCGGTGTTCCGTTAAGCGACCTCGATCGGGCATCACAGATTTCGGGCATCGACGCCGGCTAGCACGGAAAATTATGCATCGGATTTCGTTAAGAATGCATACGTGCGAGACGCTCCGTCCGGTTTCGATCGAAAACTCGAGCCTCTGCAAGAAAAAAAAAATTATTTCGACACTATTCGTGATTATTTGCGACGGATTTTTGTGTGTTTTTTTTTATGTCGAAAAGATGAACTTTTTTTAAATCCTTGGCTCTTAAAAACAGTCGTATGAGGAAACATTCGAGATGGACAAGTTGCAGTTTCGAACGGACTTTTGAGGACTAAATTTTGTAGATTTTTTAAAAATAGAGTAAAAGTCCATTTCCATGAAAAAATAGACTATGATATTTTGTTTTCAGGCAATGTTTGATTTTTCGTTAAAAAAATTCCCGAATATATTCTCAAGTGTGTAGTGACAGATTTTTTATTTATTTATTTTTTTTCTGGTTGGGACGTTCTTCGATAATTATCCTCAGTTTGGTATCGATTTTTCATAAAAAGTAATTATATTCATTACATTCTATTGATTTTTCATAAGAATTGTTTAATTAACGACAATAACGGAATTTAAAAGATTCAATAAAAAAAAAAAGGGACTGGGAGAAAATCATGAAGTTCAAACAGTACTTTTTAAGCTAATTATTGTCCCAGACACGACGAATTGTGAAGTCTGCAGCGAGCGGAATATCTTTTGCATTTTAGTTGCGCCATCGAAACCTGCTGTAATGTATCTGCGTGTTCTTCGGCACAGCTTTGAATTGTTTGAGTGGAAAAACTCCGCCAGGCACTTGAGCAAGCGGTTGTTGATCGTGACATTAAAAGTATCACCTATATTATAAAAAAAAAAAAAAAAAGGTTATGAAAATTACAACACGTTTAGTAAATAAAGTTACATGAAATGTAAGACCCTCGATATATGAAATTAGAATTTATATACGAGGCACTCTCTTTAAACTCAGACACTTTTTTCGACCCTCTCAGATTTATCCAATAATTGACCACATTTTAGGTTCACTTGCGCAAGTGCTCTGAACATTTTTTTCAGATTTTTCGAACCAACCATTTAGAATATGCGTTTTTTTTTTCAAATTGATATATCTTGAAAGAGATAAGTCGGGCAAAAAAAAATCTAACGACAAAAAAGTTTTCTTTATTCATAAACTATTTAATGCAATGTTTTTTTTTCGCTTTGGAAAAGCTATTTTTAGCAGAAAGGAATGAAAATTATATTTTTTTTGTACAATGCGACACCTTCGTTTTCGCTGCAATTTTTTCAGGGTATTCAACGATGTATCAAGAACCTACAAAAAAAAAAAAAAATGGCGACGTAGTTGCTGAGCAAAAGAAAATAATAATCTAATATTGATATCTCAATATTAATTATTTGTAACGCGTTTAACGGAGTAACAAAATGGCAAGATGTCGATTTTTACCAATCTTTCAATACTTGGGATCGTTTTTTTAAATTATTATTTTTTTTTAAATATGAGACCGTCAAGGACTAAAGCATCTGTTTAAATATATCGGCACAAATTTTCATAAAAATCCATCGAGCCACTTTTTCGATATCGATAAAAATCATGATTTGAGAAAAACGCGTTCAATATTCGACGACGCCGCTGCTCGAGCGCTCCGCCACGCGCCACATAACGGTCTTCAACTTTCCTAATTCGTTGAACTTCGACATAAAAATTTAACAGAATTTTCCTGACACTATAAAATATTTGAAAAAAAAAAATGAAATTTAAAAAATAAACTTTTTAAATCTCTTAAACAAAATGACGATTCCTCTATCAACGTGAAAATGTTTAGCTCGATAGCCCGAACCATTTACCAATTATAGGTACATCTAGAGAGTCCCGAAATGAAAATTTTACGTGAAAAAAAAATGTTTCCTTCATGAGAAAGCAAAAACCTTGCGAAGGAAACATTTATTGCACCCAAAAAAATTATTTATTTGACGGCCACCGTTTATTTGGTTCATGTAAAATATTTAATTGATTTAAATAAAAATTTATTAATATTACGCAAATAGTTACTTAAATTATTATATATAATAAAGTTCTAAGGTCATCCATGGGTTCCCAATGGCCGCTCGATTCGGATTCCAGTGATTCCCAATGAACGCTCGATTTCCAATTTTGACAGGTGACAAAGTGTCACCTGTCAAAATGTCACTTCGACATTTATTAACCCTGGCGAATAATCTGAGTAACATTCACGTGCCAGGAAAGGTCAGAATATGTTGATTGGCATTTGAAGGATTATTTTTGGATATAAAATATCCGACATATATAGTGTATTAATGCGTGAGGATGAATCTCACGTCATTCGTGTCTGTAGGTAGTCATATGTTTTTCGTTGTCGATTGTTTTCCGATCACTTCCTGTGAAAGTTCTGACAGTCTGTTTTAAGACTATGCGTAAATGGGTCACCTGAAGCCAATACCGATGGTAAAAATTCGATATCTCGAAAAAAACAATTTGGCCATTTTGAAAGTGGCAAAACGAGAAAGGGGTACCCTTACCTTTTTTTTTTACGAAAATGGTCTGTCGGAGAATTTTTTTTAATTTTTATTTTTTTCGTTAATGAAATCGGTTGGGAAATATGCCACTTGAAGACAATGGCGAACGTTTTAATTCGATATCTTGATTTTTTTTTTTTTTTTTCGAAAACCATTCTATATGCTAAAAATTCAAAATTTCAAATATTTAGCATGAAGAATGGTTTTCGAAAAAAAAAAAAAATTCAAGATAACGAATTAAAACCATCGCCATTGTTTTCCCTTCCCATACTCCCTTCCCATTTTTTCACTGGTAGGGTACCCCCTCCCTAAATCACTTCCATATGCTAAATTCTCAAGATTTCGGCGTTCATAGCATATGGGAGTGAAATCCGAAAATCCCAAGTCCCATATAGCACACGGGAGGCGAATTCGAAATTTGAATCGGAAGTGAGATTCGATTCGTTAAGAATATATTATCCGGTGATCGCGTTTCAATAGACGAAGCATTTGTCATCTATTGTCAACAATAAATAACATAAATAAACGGACCTAGCGTCGGGCGCGAAGCGCCCGATCGCTAGTGAAATAAATATTTATTTAAATAAAATAAAAATTTTACTTAAACCAAATAACCAAATGTACCAAATGTATTTCAAATTATCTTTTTAAATATATATTCACATTCTATTTGTCAAAGGGCGTGTCCCGCAAATAAATAAATAAATAAATATACATATAAATAAATAAATAAACGGTGACCGTCAAATAAATGATTTTTCTGGGTGTGCCAATTACCCTCTTTCATAGAACAATCGACGTCAGTAGCGACAAATTGCAGTAATTTCATGATTTGCAGAATTTTAGTTTCTTCCGAGTATTTCCCGTCTGTTCGATTTGATTCTTGAATTTCCCGTGTGCGGAAGTAGACAGAAAGAAAAATAATCGGCGGATTACATGTTTCAGTTCATCCGATGATCCAGGTGCCAAACCAGCTCGTGGGAGCCCCGCCGGGGACAAACGTCACGTTGATCTGTCACGTGGAAGCTTCACCCAAAGCAATCAACTACTGGACCAGAGAGACCGGTATGTCTATGTAGTAAGAGCCTTTTTTTTCAGAGACGAGACGGCAGTATCCTTGTCACAGCTAATGCAGTTTAATATAGAAGAAATCGAATAAATGCTACGAGCAGGATCTTTTGTCTATAATTATCTGAGGCAATCAGGCTTTTCGAAAAAATTAGTGTGACATTTTTATACGCATATTTACATTCAATTGGGTATAACTTCGAAAATTTAACCCATTTCGAAAAAATGTAACGTATTTATTAGGGTGTTTCTCAAAAAGGACATTTTTTGAATCTGAGACAATCAGGTTTTTTTAAAACAATTTCGTTTGCAACCGGGGTGTCTGAATGATTAGTGTGACATTTTTATACGCATATTTACATTCAATTGGGTATAACTTCGAAAATTTAACCCATTTTGAAAAAATGTTACGTATTTATTAGGGTGTTTCTCAAAAAGGACATTTTTTGAATCTGAGGCAATCGGGTTTTTTGAAAACAATTTCGTTTGCAACCGGGGTGTCTGAATGATTAGTGTGACATTTTTATACGCATATTTACATTCAATTGGGTATAACTTCGAAAATTTAACCCATTTCGACAAAATGTTACGTATTTATTAGAGTGTTTCTCGAAAACGACATTTTTTATCTGAGGCAATCACCCCGATTGAAACATTTTGAAAAATGTTTGCAATTGGGGTGTCTCATTGATGAGTGTGACATTTTTATACACGTATATACATTCAATTAGGTATAACTTTGAAACTTTAACTAGGCCCATTTAAAAAAAAATGTAACGTATTTATTGGGGTGTTTCTCAAAACGGACATTTTTTTATCTGAGGCAATCAGGCTTTTTGGAAACAATTCCGTTTGCAATCGTCAGGGCGGCTGATTGATTAGTGTGACATTTTTATACACATATATGCATTCAATTAGGTATAACTTTGAAACTTTAACTAGGCCCATTTTTTAAAAAATGTAACGTATTTATTAGGGTGTTTCTCAAAAACGACATTTTTTTTATCTGAGGCAATCAGGCTTTTTGGAAACAATTTCATTTGCAATCGTCAGCGTGGCTGATTGATTCGTGTGACATTTTTATACACATATATACATTGAATTAGGTATAACTTTGAAACTTTATCTAGGCCCATTTTTAAAAAAATGTAATGTATTTATTAGGGTATTTCTCAAAACGGACATTTTTTTATCTGAAGCAATCAGGCTTTTCGAAAACAATTCCGTTTGTAATCGTCGGGGTGTCTCGTTGATTAGTATGATATTTTTATACACAAATTTACATTCAATTAGGTATAACTTCAAAACTTTAACCCATTTCGAAAAAATGTTACGTATTTATTAGTGTTTCCCAAAAAGGACATTGTTTATTTAATTTCCCTTCCACCCTTTTAAAGTACAGATTTTTATCTCAAATTGAACCTCACAAAAGGCGGTACCTTGCAAAAAAATCCTAAGAGGTGCCCTCTTAGGATTTTTTGCTAAGTACCGCCATTCGCGAGATGCAATTTGAGATCGAAATCTATACTTTAAAAAGGTAGAAAGAAAACGAAAAAAAAAATGCTTCTTTTAACACCCCAGTATTTATCCACAATAAGAGAATATTCTGTGAAAATTTCAGTTTTTTCTAAAGTAACTCAATTGGCAAAAATAAATAAATAAAAATCTTTTTTCGATCATACCTCACGAAAACTGCTTTGTAAAAATATTATGAAAATTTATTTTCATTAAGAACAACAATCATTATGTACCATATTTTTGTTCGTTTGTTATAAATGGCATATTTTTGAAGATTGAATTTGGATCTTTCAAGAATTGGGCATCGATCACTAATTGGTATAAATTTATCACATTAAAATGCAATATACGTGAAAAGCGATAAGTTTATAAATTGTTAGGTATTAAAAACTGTTACATGTTATGTATTGACAATAAATTCACTACTGTTAAATAACACCACTAACAATTATAAATAGGGTTGACTATGGCCGGAATGTAAGGATTACCATAAACCGATTAGCGCCCCTTAATATTTCTAACTCCCGTCTATTCTGTCGTAGGGGAGATGATAATCAACAATCATAAGTACTCCATGATGGAGGAAAAATTATCGGTGTATAGCGTCCAGATGAAGCTCATCATCCGGGACCTCCAAGCACAGGATCTTGGTGGTTACAAGTGTATCTCCAAGAATTCGATCGGTGATGCCGAGGGAAACATCCGGCTTTACAGTAAGTCTCAGTGCAGAAATCCATACAGTAGAACCTCGATTATCCGACCTTCGATCGACCGAACCTCCGCGTTATCCGAAGTGTAGGCTCGGATAAACCAGAAGACTCGGATAAAACGGATAAAGCAGCAATGCCTACGCGCAAAGTAGTCTATCGGCTACTTTGTTGCATACGCGGTTAAACTTGAACAAGTTCGCTGCGTCCTTATATCGCGAGTTGCAAATACAACAGTTCCAATTCTAGAGTCAACGGTTTATGTCTTATTAAAACTACAGTATCGAAGTGGTGTTATTTAAAAAAATAAAATGTAATAGTAGTACAATGTTGTATTGAGTATGTTATCAGAGATTTCACTTATTCGACGTACGCTCTCCCTATATTACCTCAGATAAACGG
Organism: Amblyjoppa fuscipennis; assembly: GCA_963575735.1. Lineage (NCBI taxonomy): Eukaryota > Metazoa > Arthropoda > Insecta > Hymenoptera > Ichneumonidae > Amblyjoppa > Amblyjoppa fuscipennis. Next base: position 517,062 of record OY754497.1, read on the forward strand.
GGTTCTACTGTACCACTCTTTCCAATAACGTTAATTAGCGATGTTTGACTTTACTGTAACTTTTTTCGTAACACGTATATAGCTGGAATGATAATCATGGTAATTGACAAATTGGTAAATGAATGGATGAATGGTAATTGACAAAATCAGATGGTGACTACATTTGTTCGCGATCTTTGCTAAAAATACTATACAGCTATCTACTGAAAATAACATGCTGGTAACATACTCCCGACAACTTGCTGATAATATGCGCCTGATAACTTGCTGGTAATATCGCCGTGACAACTTGCCGGTAATATCGCCGTGACAACTTGCTGGTAATATGCTCCTGACAACTTACTGGTAATATGCATCTGACAACTTGCTGATAATGTGCGCCTGATAACTTGCTGGTAATATACTTGTGACAACTTATCGGTAATATGCTCCTGACAACTTATCGGTAATATGCTCCTGACAACTTGCTGGTAATATGCACCTGGCAACTTGCTGATAATATACTCCTGACAACTTGCTGGTAATATACTTGTGACAACTTGTTGGTAATATGCTCCTGACAACTTGCTGAGAATATGCTCCGGACGACTTACTGGTAATATGCACCTGACAACTTGCTAATAATATACTCCTGACAACTTGCTGGTAATATACTTGTGACAACTTGTTGGTAATATGCTCCTGACAACTTGCTGAGAATATGCTCCGGAAAACTTGCTGGTAATACGCTCCTGACGACTTCCCGATAATAGGCTTCTGACAACTTGCTGGTAATAGGCTTCTGACAACTTGCTGGTAATAGGCTCCTAACAACTTGCTGGTAATAGGCTCCTGACAACTTGCGGGTAATACGCTCCTGACGACTTCCCGATAATAGGCTTCTGACAACTTGCTGGTAATAGGCTTCTGACAACTTGCTGGCAATAGGCTCCTAACAACTTGCTGGTGATAGGCTCCTGACAACTTGCTGGTAATATGCACCTGACAACTTGCAGGTAATATGCTGACAAGTTGCTGGTGAAATCCTCCTGAAAAATTGCTGGTAATGTACTCCTGACAACTTGCTGGTCATATACTCCTGACAACTTGCCGGTAATATACTCGTGACAACTTGCTGGCAATATGCTCCTGACAACTTGCTGGTAAAATGCTCCTGACAACTTGAGGGAAATATGTTCCTGATAACGTGTTCGTAATATGCTCATGACGACTTACTGGTAAGATACTCCTGACAACTTACTGGTAGATGCTCCTGACAACTTGCTGCTAATATTCGCCCGACAACATGCTGGTAATATGCTCCTGACAACTTGATAGTAATATGCTCTTGGCAACTTCCTAGTAATATGCTCCTTTTCGGCATTGAATCCCGGCAAAAATATAAGCAAAAGCGGACACACATCACGCAAGTTTGCTACCGTCCCTGCGAACATATGTTGCCTATTTGATGGCAGATTGTTGGCAAAATGTTATCTGGGTCTCTTGTCGTGTGACGTGACGTGCATAAATTCTAGCACAGAACATAGATCATAATTACTCTACAAAATAAAAAAAAATCCATTTACATGGTTCTTAATTTTACCGAAGCAATTGCCCTTCGTTTTTATCCTCTGGTTCTCAGTTCACCTCTCTTTCGGTTTTGGTATTTTTACTCTTAGTCTAATCGCACTTTAACCCTCTGAACTCGAGTAAACGACGAGAGGTTTCGCCACCTTGGAGTTGAAGCACTGTCACTTCTTTTTATGTCCTCAATCCTTCACAGCCTGCCATGTCCCCACACCGCAAGAGTCGACGCGTTATGCTCATCCGTTTCATCCCTCTTCATCACCTTCATCCTTCCAATACTTATCTTCGGCCCGGGTGGGTTCAGAGGTTAATCTACTCGGCTTAACTGATCGCGTGACTGCGAAGATCCACTTCTATTCCTCATCCCCCTTCATAAATGTTTCCCCTTCAGCCCTCGCGCGACTCCTCACGCGACTCCTCACGCATTCCCGGCAGGTATACAGTCAGCTCGAGCAGCTCTGCAGAGCTCGACACAACCATGCAGACAACTGAGATACGCCCGAAAGACATGCCGCAGGGATGTTTACACTAGATAATTGCGAAAGGATTAACTATCCGGCCTCTTGCGAAGCTGCTTCCTCTCATAACGCGCTACACGCGATTACATTTTTGGACGCGCGCTCTATTAAAAAAGTGCCGATTGTAATTGCCTTTTAACATATCCTTCCAAAATTGCCTTCTAATATATTATATTATATAAATACATAAATAAATATCTTTCGATTCTAGACATCGACTTTACTGAGCTTTAATTGGTTGGCATATCTTCTTAGATATAATAATTCAGAGAAAAATGTCGGTTAATCTCTAAAAATCACTGAAACGGTCCCGTTAGAGTTTTTCACACAAATTGTCCGAGAAATATTTCCACCAGAGTCTTGATCATGATATAACTATGATACAATTGCATCTAAAAGTAAAATAGTGCAAAGTAACTTTCCCATCGCTCCCTCATCCCAGGTACAAATCCTTCATTTAGCTATGACGGTCATTACTTGATCCCGGCTTTGGGACCATCTTCGGGACCGGCCAGTGGTGCTCGACTCCCGACGGTTTATAATTAATAAATTAAATAATTAACTAACAGCACAAAAAAAATTAGTATCATGTTTTATGGCTACTGCTAGCTCTATGATTAACCCTTCATAAGTTACACCTCTGTCCCCACTCTTAGGCGCTCCATAGCAGCGCGTGTTCCTTACTCCGCATCCGTTAGTCCTGTTTCGTTACGGTTTCGGATGGTGCGACATATAAAGTATTAACTTGATTATAAAGTTCGATAATTCGTCGGTTTTATTTTTTACTGTGCATTGCGGCGATATTTCTCTTCACGATATGTGAAAGATGGGACCATTTATTCTAGGTCGGTTGGATTTGGGCTCATACACTGATCGTTATTGGAAATTATACTAATAACGATTATTCTATGAAAATCAGTGTTGTCTTTCAGTGTCGATTAGAATACCGAAGAGACAAAACAAACAGAAAGAAGAAATTGCAAGAACATTGCGAAGGTAGTTGCGGCCTTAGTGTAGATAATAGGAATAAATGAATGCAACAAAAATCACTCATCCGACGATAGTTATTATGAGTATGCATATTTCAGGTCACCTCAATTGAGTTCACGCTGAAATTCGTTATCGGTATAATATGAAATCTATTATCCATCGGCTTTATTATTCATCATGAGTAGATCAGTTTTCCTTAACGAGATTTCTAGTTTCGAATCGTTGAGACGTCGAGTAGAAACTCGTAATCATACTTGCTCGTGACGGTATCAAACATTGATACTTCTGAGTATTTGTGATAGGATTCCATGACATATTGTGGGGATTCAAGGAGGCAGCTAGATTGCTGATCCTCCAATACCCTGATTATGTGTTCATTAGCCACACCCAAATATGATATGAACAGACCAGGATCAGTCAGAGTTCTTCAGTCAGCAATTCGGGGTTTTTCCTATCAACCCGACGGTCCAGACCGAATCGTCTTCGGTTGGGAGAATTCGGCTTCCATGCCGTTGAGGTGGTGCGATGTCATGTACTCTACGGCGACTTGTTTCCGATTAGCTCCTGACGGGTTGCCAGCCTACATTTCTAAAGCTACCGGGAAAGAAAATTAAGATAGCTGGCGACGTCGTACATGAGTTAATCTCTTATTAAAAAAGTACCTGCATTATGATTACGGCGTCGCAAGTTACCCGGACTTCTGGAGGAAAAGAAAGAGAGGAGACCTCATCGGCGTCGCCGTCGAAAAGATGTTCACTGTGCGTCACGCTCGATACTTTATACCCGCTAAGAGGCGTCGCCACCAGCACGAGGAGTGGGTCACGCACATGAGGCAGATCCCCTTAACTCTGTGACATGATTGGGATGGCCGAACCAAGAGCGCGAAGGTGTCCGCCACAATGCACGGAGAGAAAAATATAGTAATATGACCTACAATCATTTGGGAATAATCTCCAGACAGTATTGCGAGTGTGGGATGTATCAGAAAGCTGAAACAGTTTCCTATGTCGTATGGGACAACCGTATTGTCTTGAACAGCAATACGGTTTGGTAGTCAATGGGTAACGCATGAGCATTATACTATACATTGTATAAATATGATCACCGTACGCATTATACAAAAAAAAAAAAAAAATACGGTCGCGTTGCATCTTAAGGAAAATGAGAAGAAACTATAGAAGTCAAAGGAGTTCGTCAGTTTTGCAATTTGAGGGTCAAAGACCGACCCCACGTTCAAGGCCGAATACTCTCCACCAACTGTGTGAGCCTACTATGCCGAGAGACATGTATGACAAGGCATATTAACAAGACCCTAGAGTGCTTACGCATATTAACAAGACCCTAGAGTGCTTACGCAATCTATAAAATAAAATATTAACAAGACCCCATTTTGGGGTTACATCGTTAAGGCTTAGTCAATTCTCTGTGGGAATAGGAAAGGACTGTGAGGATAGGATTGGTAGAGCCTTTATACTGGCGGGCGACCACTTCGCTCACGCGAAGCGCTCCACCGACTCGCCATCTCGCGGCCAAAACCGAGACTCTACCTGGAGCTCGAGTCGCCCTTTTGCCCCACTCGCAACGTTCTTGTTTAAAAACAAACAAAAAATATATAATATTATTTGTAAACATTGATAACACTCACACTTTTAAGTACAATTAATGTAAACAGCCGTCTCCATATCACGTCCACTCACGATCTCGCACCGTAACGGTAGCTGGTCTGCCCAGTCACGAGCGTAACCACTAGACGGGCTTCCCGCACGTGGCCTCTGACTACTTGGCGGACGCCAGACTTGAGGTGTGCTCGAGTTTGGTCCGCTAAGTGGCTAAATCGACCAGTCGCTCTCGCAAGTAAAATGTCTTCTGGACGGCTATAAGTAGCAGAGTATTCCTGAAATAAAATTAGGTTTGATCAACTTCACAGGACAGTGTCTTATACACATGTGCTTTCGAGTTGGTTTTTATCGTTATTATAATGTGAACGTGCATGCGCACGTTCATTTTCTAGTATGAAGTCTTACCAAAAAACGAACGTCAGCATTCGCGGTCATATTATAATAACGCAAAACGTAAAATGGAAAGCACATCAGGACAGGACCCATCACTGCTCTCTACTTCTCACTGAACAGCGGCATAACCAAACGCCTACTGATCGGTGGCCAACAACACCCATTGAGCAGTAGTCCACAATTCTCACTGCCCAGTGGCGAAAACTCTCCACAGTCGAAAAGTAGTCCCAAAGTGTGACGTTGGGTCCGTCGAAATAACCCTGTCCCCTGAAGCGTGACGAGTTTATATTTTTGTTTTGGGATCATTCCCTGTTCGTCCTCTACAGGACGCTTGGCGGAATCTCATCAGTTCGATAAATAATCGAAGCGATAATTGTGAATGACTCGAGTTTTAATTGTCGAAACGGCCCAGATTATTGTAGATATAAATGCTTCTAATAAAAGTAGAAAATACGATAAACATGCTGACAATTGTATACGCTCGGCCACACACACACACACACACTGATACAATCACACTTATCCACTTATACACGCCCAATCTTACTCACAACGCCTAGATAACACATATGACGGGTGATCACACTTTCCATTCTGCACTCGTGATCACACATTCTTAATGAATGCACGACTGTATAGTTCGTGGCGAGATTTGAGAACCTTATAGTTAGCACGAACAGACTTATCTCTGCAACGCGATACACTATTCGGCTCCTTCGCGGCCTTATCGAAGTAACTATTTGTACCAGGCCGGAGAACTGCGTCTAGACGAAGTCTAGACTCCGAAGTTCAAGCTCGCGCTTTCAATGTATCTTCGGGACTAACTTCTTCGGCTTGCTCATCCGCCAATTCCACGACCGTTGGACGGTAAGCCGGTGGTGGTTTTTAGCAAATTTAGCAGAAATAATAACTCGGTCAGAAAATGCGAGAGGAGACCATGAGAATGTTCTCATTGTCCCTCGCGCTATTAGTCACGAGTCTCAGAAAAGTATCACGTGACAGTCCATATCGCATAGAATAACGCCACGACAGCGGTCAGCGCGATGCAACTATACGAAAGGCAACAGAAGACATCCCGTGTATTTTGATGCCTTGATAATGAATTGCTAGTCGCTGACAAGTATGTACGTGCTATATCACGAGTAGAGTCACGAATCGCGCGAGACAATTTTGTATAAAAATTGGTCCACTACGGAACGCGACATGAGCTATCTCTCTACTCTTCAAAAGTGGCTAACTATCTCTCTGCTATTAAAATAGCGCAATTATTAATGAAAAAATTGAATTATATAATTCGTCATAAGACGTTCTTTTCGAATCCTACTGTTAAAAACGCGCTGACCGCAAATATACCGACTTGTTTTTAACCGACACTTTGCGTACTTTGCTCGTAGTTAATGCAATGAAATCCCGCTTACGGACGTCTCTGAAAAATCCGTTACCTCATAAACTCTCATCATTTTTACACCTTTATCTTTTCAACCACCAGGAAGGCCTTCAGCCTGAAAAGTCTCTCCACATCGACGCCTCTTACGCCCGTAGACCGAGTTTTGTCATCATTGCCGGCTTCAATTCAAAGTAAACAAGCCACTAGAGAACGTTCGCCAAAGAGCCACAGTATGGTAATGTGAGCAAGCGGTCAAGCAATAGCACGCTGCTAATCTGAGGCCCACATTTGGAGCACATGTCACACAATCCGTAATTTCAGTACGCGAAATACGTAGATGCACGGGAATCTTTCGCATAATCAATGATCACACGTCATGGATAGCAACGATAGCGATCCCCAATTCGTACGATAACTGACGGCATTCTTCGATAGCGTTGACTATACCAGAACTCCCAGCTAATTGGATGACGCATATTGGAAGATAACATCCCTCGCGTTCTGACCAACCAGAAACCAACCGGTCGATAGGTGCACCAAACCAACTCTCATTCCAACCTTCAAGAGGTTGATTTTTCGGCGATATTAAAAAACCAACCGTCATACCAACCGTTATACCTGTTGGATAGGAAGTTGGTTTACGGTTAAATTTTCCAAAACCAGCCCGATTTCTAACCGTGAGGAAAGAGCTACCGCCCATGCGCGAACTACAAATTGGCTATGTCTTGGCGCAGGGATGATCATATTGGTCCTGAGTTCAATCGCCAGTATCGGCCCAACGTTATCAAACGACCTTGACCCAGTGTTGGCCGCCGATGTCGCCAATGTTGAACACAAATTATTAAGAAGCATTAAAAAAATTTATTTGTCAATCTGCACGACTCCTAAGTGCTCTAGACAAAAAGTTGGAAATTGGGTTGTTTTGGGAAAGTCCAACTGTTGCCAATATTGCCAGGACTGGCGATCAGTTCTGAGCAGGTGCAGAAATACCCCTGCCATAGTGCTGGGCCGACTTTGGGATGATCATATGGGTCCTTAGTTCAATCGCCAGTATCGGCCTAACGTTATCAAACGACCTTGACCCAGTGTTGATTGCCGATGTCGCCAATGTTGAGCAAAAATTATTAAGAAGCATTAAAAAAATGTATTTGTCAATCTGCGCGACTCCTAAGTGCTCTCGACAAAAAGTTTGAAATTGGGTTGTTTTGGGAAAGTCCAACTGTAAACCAACTTTCAATCCAATACATAATGGTTGGTATTACGGTTGGTTTTGAGGTATCAACCAAAAAGCTACCTCCAAAAAGGTTGGAATCAGAGTCGGTTTGGCGCACCAGCCGACTGCTTGAGTTGCAGTAGTTTGTTAGAAAACAACCTAAATCCACCACAACGTTTTACGATTGGTTGATCAGCGAGGGATGGGTGTCACTCTTTTCCACTATATCGGAACACAAAAGCGGGTAACCGTTGGGTAACAGAGCGTGAACACTTGAAAATCGCAATCTTGGAAAAGCACAAACTATATGCGGGCTGTTCGATGGCACGTGGTAAAGCGGTATCAAGGTAACACTTATTCGGCGCAGGGATCTATCGCGGCACGTCGATAGCTAGCGAACAGGAGAGAGCAGCGGGTCGATAGCGAAACTGCTGCATCGGCAAAAAGAGCCCCGCTCGGGTCGATAGTTAGTGAGAGAACTTGGTCTGGACCAAGAGCGGCGCGAGAACTACTTAGATCGCCTAATTCGGACTCCAGACAATGCGAATATCTGAGACAAAACCGGAACCAATACGATAACACTACGTCACTGTGACAGGGAAGATACTCGCCCTGCGCATTTACCAATGCGCGGCTACTTCTCGGGTATAGGGCGGATAGGGGGAAACAATAACGTGATTCGATAACGGGACGATAACGACGGCCAGTGGGCTAAATGGAAACGAAAGCGAACGTGCGATCGGCCAGTTCACGCCATGGGGGTGGTCGCGGTCCTAGACACAAGGCGCTTCATACCTGTACGTAATTTAAACATACACGAACCTCTAAGACGGCCCTTCCGTATACCACTAACATGGTCCGTCGGTATTACCATCGAGCTTCTGTACTTTCTCTTGCGAATCACCAGAAGCGAAAATCTCAATGCATACTGGGTGGAATAGCAAGTGAATAATTATCGATACCCTAATCGTAAGGTATAAATTACACATTGAGTACATCCGCAAACGCTGTAACGACGACTCGAATCATAACATATGTAGTCTAAACCATCAACATTAACCAATACCGATAGCAGCTCGCAACCATAATTCTTAGGCTAGATACCCAGTAACAAAACACTAACAATAGCTTATACTTATTAAGATAACATATGGCTGAGTTCTTGAGGCGTTAGTTCCAAAAAAATAACGCTACCGTATATCAGTTGATGGATTGATGTGCGTCCCGGTAGCACTTGCATACGACCTGATTGGGTGATGATTGGTTGTACAATTCCCCGAATCTCCGCGTTGTAGTGTCATATGAGGTTGCATATGAGATTACATGAAAGTAGGAGTCGTCGTAGCTGTACGCTGAAGGACCTCATGATATGAAGCACCAGTGTGTTTCGCTCGTGTCTAGGCATCTTAGGCAACTTCTTCGGGGACTTGTAAGTCTCTGGAGATTTTTGTACCCCTTCACAACCTCCACAGTTTGATGGGTGATCCTTTCCATAGAGAGGACATTTGCCAGTGTCCTTGGTTTTCATGCACATCGTGCTCAAGTGGTTGACAGCGCACTCTACGAATTTTGGCGGTTGGTTCGAGTAAGCTTTGTTGTAGTTGTAATTCAGTAACCTGTAAACACATCAATACTGATCAAGTGAATTATTGGCTGTAGGATACTTGACTATTTCTTATCAGACACGATTATTTTCCGACGCCTTAGACGAGTGGATTCGGCATCAGACGTACCTGACCGTGCATTTCCAGATGTCCAGATGAAGCATAGAATGTCAGTGCGACGAGCCAAATGTGACAACTCATCGGTTGGACAACGGAGCACATGTTGTATGGGTTGAGCAGAAAGACTAGCAAGTTCAGCCAGTCTTCAAATTCTTTATCGCTTTGTCCATCGATTCAAGTCATATGTCAGAATATGAAGTTAACACAGTTTAGATTACTCATCATAATTTCGGTTGGTTGTTTAGGGAAAATCAGAGATTTTCAGAACAATCAGAAATATTTAGATTCAGAAAAATCTTAGACTTTTTCTGAAGAGCGTGAAAACTTTGAAAAAATTGAAAGGACTTTTCAGATAAATTTCTGATAAATTTTCCGAGACTGTCAGATAAATGTTCAGACATATTTAGAGAAATATTTTCACCCGGTCCGTTCCGCGAGCTAATGCCGAATGCATTTGCGAGGAGGAACGGTAACGGAATACACGGTATGTTCATGATGTGGGTTGTGGTAGAAGGGTCGGAATGATCGAAATCAGAACGAGAGTTCCGACACGCGAGAACGTGACAAAATTAATTATCGGCAAAAAAGCCGCAGGAGCGTGCGGGAATGAACCAGGAAACGACAGGAAAACTCAAAGCGGTAGCGATGCATGCGAATGAAGCGAAAGCGGCAACGACGGCGAAATCGAGACAGCTGAGTGAACAACTGTCCACGTACGAGCGGAATCGTCGCGAAATGGAAGTTAACTCACATAACTAAGAACCACCCAAAAATTGAATCACCCAAAAATTGAACCCCCTAAAAATTGAACCACCCAAAAACTGAACCACCCAAAAACTGAACCACCCAAATATTGAACCACCCAAATATTGAACCACCCAAATATTGAATCATCCAAATATTGAATCATCCAAATATTGAATCATCCTAATATTGAATCATCCAAATATTGAATCATCCAAATATTGAATCATCCAAATATTGAATCATCCAAATATTGAATCATCCAAATATTGAAACATCCAAATATTGAATCATCCAAATATTGAATCATCCAAATATTGAATCATCCAAATATTGAATCATCCAATAATAACCATTGGAAAAAAGTACCACTTGTTACGTCCCATTGACTTGTCAGTGAACTCCCGTTAATAACAAATCGGAGAAAGTACCACTTGAATTTTCCCAGTCATTTGGAATTGGACTCCCATTAATAACGAATGGGAAAAAGTACAAAAAGTTGAATTTTCCCGGGAAATTGCGAGTGGCCTCCTATCGGTAACGAATGAAAAAACGTACCATTAAAAATTCCCCACTGATTTGCCCGTGGACTCCCATTGAGAATGAATGATAGAAAGTAACGTTTCAATTTTCCCCATGAATTTCCATTGGGATCCCATTGATTACCTTTCGATACCATTCATTACCATTAAACGCCCAACGGAAAATTTTGCCAAGGGTTCTCATTCCGACACAAATATGTAGATGCTCTTTGGTATTCCATCTGACACTCGCTGTTTTTTCTTACCATACAACAATTTCGCTCTTCTCACACCTCGTATCTATAACGTTAAAGGAGACAACCCAACCAACGAGAAGATAGCAAAAAAAGAAGCTTATGAGACCTAAAAAAAAAGTGGTCTCCTATCGGTGAGGCGATGGTCCGACAGTGACGCGCCACGTCGGCTCATACTTCGCAAAAGTTCAAAAAGTTCGAAACAGAAACAATATCCGGAATGACGGTGGTTAGGAGCGGGCTGCGTATTAGTTATCGTTCATCGGCGGGCGTGCGGCAAACCGAACGGCCAGAAACAGAACGTGTTAAGGGTGCGCTTGGAGGCCCGCTGGCAATGGGATTGGGTGAGCCATCTGTTGCCAGACATGATCAATAAAAGTCGGCCAAGTGTTATCAGTGCTAAACTGCTATTTTGGCGAGGCCACCTCTCACGATCGCGCGAGCCCCGCTCTCCCTCTCTCTCTCCGTCTCTTTCCGGCTCGCACTCATATCTTTTACACGTACAGTACCTTTTTTCGCTTCGCCTCGGTATCCTTTATTTGTCTATCTCTTTATCTTTCTCCCACTTGAACGGTTGCCCTCGAACGCTCGTTTACGTTCGCTCGAGAACGGCTCCGCCCCGACCACCGGCGCGGCTCACACTACGTCTACTTCACCCCAATATCAGGCCGATTTTCCGCGGGGGGATACAAGATAAATTGGATCTACCAAACGCGCGCGTCGGGCCCCGCACGTCAAAGCGGAATTCTTGCCTGGCGCTCGTGTTTCCTCAAGCGTAAAAATACTCGTGATTCCTATCGTTCTAGTGGAGGCGGGTGTAGAGTTACGGTCTGATGCCGGCGCTCTCTACTGTGAGGGAAAAATATGTAATTGCCGGATAAGCCGGGGCTCAAATCGATGCCCCGTTGTCATTATTTAACCACGTTCATAATCATTTTTGTGAAGATTTATTAGTCGCGGAGTTTTTTAGGTCTGAGAGGTCGTTTAAGGTGGATCGACCATGAGACGAAATCCAATTTAAGGCAGTCCTTGCGAATGGTGTTCACTTGGCATAAGTCTCAGAGAAATGAGAGCAAATTGCAAACACTTCTGGATGATATAAAAATCTGAAAAAAAAAATCAAGCATATTGAAGGTGCTGAAAAGATTAATTTTGCATAATAGTAATTCCAAAATTTTGTTAACAAATTGATGGAAAATAAAATTGTTCACCAAATATCTCGGAAACCTAACTTTTTTTTTGAATGACAATTATTTGTTCATTTTTTTGAATACGTATGAATTTTTTCAGATTTTTAAATTCACTTTGATTTTTTTTTTTGGAAAAACTTATAGAAAACCAGAAAATTCAAGGTGAATTTAAAAATCCGAAAAAAATTCATACGTATTCAGAAATATAAACGAACAATTTTCATTAAAAAAAAAGTTAGGTTTCCGGGATATTTGTTGAACAATTTTATTTTTCATCAATTTGTTAATGACATTTTAGAATTATTATTATGCAAAATTAATCCTTTCGGCATCTTTAATACACTTGATTTTTTTTCAGATTTTCATACCTTCGAGAAGTGTCTACAATTCTCTCTCATTTCTCTGAACCTCAAGTGAAGTGAACACTATTCGCAAAGACTACCTTAAGGATGCTTCACGCGTACGTTCACGGTCAATAGTGAGATTCAGTGAGAACTCGAACACTTCCTTATGGCATAAAAATCTTAAAAAATCAACTGTATTAAAGTTGCACACAACATTCATTTTGCATTATAATAATTTCAAAAAGTTATTAACAAATTGATAAAAAAAATTGTTCAACAAATAATCAGTAAACCTTTTTTTCCTCTTCTCAAATGAATTCATTGATTTTTTAGAAGGCCATATAAATGTTTTCTGAATTTTCTATCTTTTTTGAATTTTCCATCTGTCATTCAATTTTTCGATAAAAAAAAAATGTTTAGGCGGTAACTCCGGAATGGTTGGCGCAATGGCCTCGAAACATTTTGTGCGTACTCTAGAATCGCGATACTGAAACATATCCAAAATTCATGCCTCTACATCAATTTGTTAAATTTTCAAATTTTTTTTTTTTTTTTAATAGTAGAAAATTCTGAAAAAATTCATATCAATTCTAAAAAAGCAGGGAATTTATTTAAAATGAAAAAATAAAAAGTTGTCTGATTGTTTTAAAACAATTAATTTTTTTGAATCATTTGTTAGTAATTTTTTGGCATTATTATTATGCAAAATCAAAGATATTGACATACGTAATGCGGCTGATTTTTTTTTTCGAATTTTTGGCATGTCGCAAAGTACTGAAATTTTTATCGCATTAAACTTTTGGTTGCACCCATAAAAATAATTTATTTGACGACCACCGTTTATTTAGATTAAGTAAAATATTTATTTGATTTAAATAAATATTTATTCAAATCAAATAAATATTTTACTTAATATAAGTAAACGGTGGCCGTCAAATAAATTATTTTTCTCGGTGTGGCAATGTATGTGCGATGCATCCTTAAGGCCGACTATTGTGCTCATTGTTGTCTGCAAGATTATTTCGTTTTTGAGGCATTCACTCCTTACAGGTAAGAAGTGCATATTAAAATCACGATTTTTCGCATCTTCATCCCATTCTCATCCCAAATCCGTCTTTGGCGTATCTTCGCAACGAATCAACCAACGCACCTATAAAACATTATTAGCACTCTTGTTCTATCGTTGACATAAAGACTGGAGAATCTTGAGCCAAATTTAACAATTTAACAATATATAAATTTATGCTTATACCTTACCTTATAGCTAAAAATAAATAAAAAAAACTTGCCCTTCTTGAAGCTTTCATTCTCTAATATCAATGCGTAAGAATGAATTTCATCGTACGTAGCGACGTCACTTTCTGAAAACTATCGCCACGAAACTCTGAAAATTTGAAACCATTAAAAAGATTAATAACAATGTTATAAACAAACTAAGTACAAATTAATCTGAAATATCTCCTCTTTTAGTTCTTTACCATTATCAATAATATTTATTTGTTTTCCACATACGTTTTTTTCATTGCTTCATTGTCTTTCATGGCTTAATTTTTTCTTTTCTTTTTCTTCCTCATAGAGGAAGCTTTGTTTTCGCAACAAAAAAAAAAGTTGGAAATTGAAATTGCCATATCGTTTTCTCGTGATGTCTCTTAATTCGCGAAGCTTCTTCTATGAGAAAGCATTTTTTGTATTTTTGGCTTCCTCATAGAGGAAGCATCGTGAATTAATGAACATCACGTGAAAACGATATGACAATTTCAATTGCCAACTTTTATGAGGAAGCGATATGAAAATTTCAATTTTCAACTTTATGAGGAAGCGCTATGGAAATTTCGATTTTCAACTTTTTTCAACGTCAACGTCTTGTTAGACTTTTATGCAAAATGGCTGGTGGAGTCAGGTTCATCGCGTAAAAATACTCCATCGTCACGCTTCACTCTGTCGGATCTGCGCTTGGCGCAAAAAAATATTTGGAAGTATGTGCTCCTGATTTTTTTTTTTTTTTGTACAATCGTTTTTTTACTTAAGAAATCCAAGTGATACCTCTTTATCTAGCTTTTTCAACCCCGTCATATTCATCGTCTTGTGTATCTCTTGCTGTAGATAACGACAGGCACCGTGGTTTTTCCGCGATGCCACCGGTAAGGGATGAAGTCACTGTTTAAAAATACCCAAATTCACTAATTTTCGTAATTTTGGTTGTAAAAGTGCCCGGTAAACTTTTTCCTTAGTTGTCCCCCCAGGATTGTAATTCCATGTATTTTTTTATGTTGATCATGAATCTGATACTTGTTTTATTCGTAGATGAATATTTAAAACGGAAAAATGCGTCTCGAAAAAAAAAAAGAAAATTGCATAAAATTCAAAAAATTCAAAATGACACAAAATTTGAAGGGCTCGATCGATTTTCCCCAAATTTTATAGGGATCATCGGGCGATCATACTCTATCTGTGTACAACTTTTTGCACCTATTGCTAAAAAATTGTAGCTGCTAGAGCGCGCACAGACATTTTCGAATAAACTAAAAATGGCGTACAAAAAAACAATTGAACGTTTTTTAATAAAATTTTGCAAAAACATTGACCAGTAACCACACATGCCGTGTGCAAAATTTTAGCTTGATCGGTCGACGCATTCTCGCGTTATAGCGATTTGAATTTTTCGCACACACACATCCGGACATTTTTTCTGAATCCGATTTTTCGATGTTTTAGAACATTCTGAACACGTTTTCATTAAAATCTCGAAAAAATTGTTTTTCACCATAACAAAGCTTCCTCTACGAGGAAGCAAAATTTCGAGATTTTAGCGTCAGAGTACTTAAAATAGTCCAAAACGTCGAGAAATGTGTTTGCTTCCTCGAAGAGGAAGCTTTGTTTTTACCTGGCGTTCGGATGTATGTGTGTGTGTGCGTGCGCGCGCGCTCGTGTGTGTGTGTGTGTGTGTGTGTGTGTGTGTGTGTGTGTGTGTGTGTGTGTGTGTGTGTGTGTGTGTGTACGTGCGTGCGGGTGCGCGTGCGCGTGCGCGTGCGTGTGCGTGTGCGTGTGCGTGTGCGTGTGCGTGTGCGTGTGCGTGTGCGTGTGCGTGTGCGTGTGCGTGTGCGTGTGCGTGTGCGTGTGCGTGTGCGTGTGCGTGTGCGTGTGCGTGTGCGTGACAGACTTGCATCGTTTAAAACGACTATAACTCGAAAATGGTTTGAGACAGCCAGTTGAAATTCGGTACACTAGTAGAGTGGTCATGTCTGTTCATTCAGTGTAATTTTTATGAAGATTGAGTCTAAATTTAAAATTTTACGGGATTTTCAATTTTTTTGAAAATGTCTGTGGTATCTCGAACTCGCGTAAATTTAGAGCTAACGTCCTGAAATTGCATACGAATATAACATCTTGATCAAGGACCTTTGGTATTGAATTTGGTAAAAATCTATCCAAACGGTCCAATTTTATGAGATTTTGATTTTTTTTTTTTTAAATAACTGAAAATTGTCAAATCCGAGTAAATATGGAGGTATCGATCTAAAATTTGATACGGTAACGGACTAACACTGTACAATGTTTGGTATGAAATTTGGTAAAAATTGATCTAACCGTTTAGATTTTATGGGATTTTGAAATTTTATAAATCTTTTGGAAAATGTTTCATTTATGTTCAACGCGAGTTTATGTATAAAGTGTCGCCCCAGGAGTAAAATAATGTGGAGATTCGCCATCGGTGGTGAAAAATACATGAGACATGTCCTCGCAATGCCGAATCATGCAAATTTCAGTTAGCGATTTTCTACAATAAATTTTGCGGAAAATTATGGCCAATTTTTATTAAATTAAATTTTTATAAAATGGAGGAATTTTTTTTATCAGTCAAAAATTCTTACAATTTCTAATTTCATACAATTTTGCGCACAGCTTTTAAATCATTTTCCCGCTGCGAACCTTAACCGATCAGTCGTGTTACCTTCAAGTCAAAAACGACGTTGATGTTGAAAAAAAGCTGAAAATCGAAATTTTCATATTGCTTCCTCATAAAAGTTGCAAATTGTAATTTTCATCTGGTTTTTTTTTCACCATGTTCCATTATTCGCGAAGCTTCCTCTGTGAGGAAGCCAAAAATACAGAACATGCTTTCTCATAGAAGAAGCTTTGCGAATAATGGAACATAGTGACAGAAACATTATGAAAATTACCATTTGCAACTTTAGTGAGGAAGCAATATGAAAATTTCGATTTTCAGCTTTTTTTGTAAAGGTGTAAATGAGTTGTAGAGTTCTTGGGAGTGTCGATCGGTGTGCTGATAGCAGGGGGTGAATGCCTCGAACAATGCGTATGCTCCTGTCACTCGGCTGTTGCAAGCGCATGCCAACTCCACACATCTCGGTATACGGATGCCGAGTTACCTCCTGCACGTTACCTTTGACTCTGTCACGAGTAGCCCTATGCAGACGTTTGCGCGATAACGTCGCAATAGTACGCACTCGATGTTGTGCTCTTGTGCTGTTGCTCCGAGCTCTTCAAGCTCACCAACGTTGTCGAGTGTTTAAACACGAACGTTTAAAAAATATTTCCGATTCCAAGAAAAGGGAAGGATGAAAATGTAGGAAAATATTTTCGAAAAGGATTAAATAATGTTATTTTATAATTAAATAGTTTGCTATTGAGTTTATCGATGCATTCATTATTTTCGCGACAATTAGGAGGCGCTTTACCAAGAGATAGTTCATTTCCAGACAAATGATCGTGAGATAGAAAATAGTAGTGATAGTGGGGTAGAGCGGGGCAAAATGGAACAGTGGGGCGAAATGGGACAGTGAGTAAAATGCAAGTTTTCAATCATTTTTGGATGTTCCATTTTGGTCTGTTGATACATCCGGATTGCCTGACCCATTTTGCCCCGCGTTTTCCTATAGAAAATTGATAGAAAAAAAACCAACAAAGTTCATAGTTATTAAGAGACGTCAGCAGAGAAAATCGGAGATTATCCGAACAACCTATTTAGATTCAGAAAAATCTTTGACTTTTTCTGTAAAGTGTGGAAACTGATAAATTCGGAGACATTTTCAGTGAAATTTCTGAGAAATTTTCCAAGACTTTCAGAGGAATTTTCCAAAATTTTCAGCGAAATTTTCCAAGACTTTCAGAGAAATTTTCCAAAACTTTCAGAGAAATTGTCCAAGACTTTCAGCGAAATTTTCCAAGACTTTCAGAGAAATTTTCCAAAACTTTCAGAGAAATATTTTCAGCAGGGTATTACCTCTTACAACGAATTTTAGGAGGTTCGACAGCGTCAATGACAATAATGCAAATACCATTATAGTGTACAGATTCTACATCGGGGAGAGCGGGGCAAAATGGGACAGTGGGACTGAACCGGCCAGCGGGCGCAAAACTCAATTTTCCAATAATTTTTCGATACCCCATTTTGCCCCAACGATACATGAGGCATTCTTTATCAGGTGGGCCACTTTTGTCGGTCGAGCCCTCGGATGTTTTTTAAAATTTGCCAATTTGTTGTGCTACTGGAGTGTGTCAACTGTGACTTTTTTTATAATTTTTAAAGTGCACCGTTCAGGATTTACGTTTTTCTTTAAATATCCGTATATCTCAGAATATATTGATTACTCAAGAAATTCTTAGGAACATTAACTTGTTAATTTTTCATCAACTTTAGAATGATTTTAGAGTCATCATTTCTCCAATAGTGGAAAGTCCATTTTTCGTAAAAAAAAAATATATATATATATATATATATATATATATATATATATATATATATATATATATATATATATATATATAATTTGGCATTCTATGAAGATTCTGAAAAAAAATTCCCAAGGTGGGACCTGCCATACTTGCGTAGCCAAAAAAATAAACAAATAAAAAATATAATTCATATAGATTTGTATAAACTCGAATATTATTATTGGTCGCTCAAAAAATTCATGGGAACATTAACTTTTTAGTTTTATGTATCTAAATAATAGTCGAGTTTATACGAATCTATATGAATAACATTTTTTAATTGTTTATTTTTTAACCACGCAAGTATGGCAAAAAAAATCCCATATTGGGATTTTTTTCTTCAGAATCTTCATACAATGCCAAATACCCTGTAAAATTAGGACCAGAATCGACGTTGTGTTTTTTTACGAAAAAGATTATTTTAATTTTTTTTTTTTAACGAAAAATGGACTTTCCTCTATCGGGAAAATTATAATTCTAACATCATTCGAAAGTTGATGAAAAATTAAAAAGTTAATGTTTCTAAGGATTTTTTGAGCGATCAATATCTTCCGAAATACACTGATACTTAAAGAAAAACGTAAATGCTGAACGGTGCACTTTAAAAATCTGAAAAAAATCACAGTTGACTCACTCAAGTAGTACTACGAACTGACAAAATAGAAAAAAAAAAAAAAACATCTGAGAGGTCGACCGAAAAAAGTGGTCCAGTCGATAAAGAATGCCTCATCCGGATTTTCAACCCCGTTTTCCTCGCTCACCATCAAAAAGTCACCGGAAAATTGCCTTTTGTCCCACTGTTCAATTTTGCCCCGCTCTTCCCTATACGTGTAACAGATTCGCCCTTGGCAAAGTTTTCCATTGGGCGGTTAATGGTAATGAATGGTATCGAAAGGTAAAGAATGGGATCCCAATGGAAATTTATGTCGAACATTGAAACGGTGCTTTCTGCCATTCATTCTTAATGGGACTCCACTGGCAAATCAATGGGAGATTGTAAATGGTGCGTTTTCCCATTCGTTACCAATAGGAAACCAATGGCAATTACCTGGGAAAATTCAACTGGTACTTTTTTTCCATTCGTTATTAATGGGAGTCCAATTTCCAATGACTGGGAAAATTGAGTGGAACTTTCTCCCGTCCGTTATTAATAATAGTTCACTGACAAATCAATGGGATGTGACAAATGGTACTTTTTCCCTTCGTCATTAATGGTAGTTCATTGGAGCATAACGGGAACAGCTGAAATGGTATTTCTTACAATCGGGAACAAATGGGAACTGAATCGAACGGTAAAAAGCTAGGGAATCTTTAATGGCGCGTCTAACTATTTATAATTGACGAGGAATAAGAATCGAGTCAACAAACACTGGGGAATCGCGTTTGTGAGTACCAATTTTTTTTCACTTAAATGGTATAAGCGATAATGAATTGCAGATAAATGTGTCCCCAATAGTAGCTGTGAACTTAAGGATCGAAATTACTTATGAACAACAGGAGACATTTTTCGAGAGCATTACAACTTTTTTATTTGTTACATATTTAGACACTGTAAAAAAAGTGGACAATTATATATAGCATAATTTTCCGCGAATGGGAATGCTAGAAGGGACAAAAATACCATACAACGAATGGGAAATCGAATAGTATATTGAATGGTATATTAAATAGTAGTACAAATGGGAATGACGGGACGGTAGCTGATTACGTTTTTCCAACTTGCGTCTGTGTCAGATTGCGTCCCTAGTTGTACTCTGTCCCAGCTTACACAAATGTTCAACTTACGTCGATCTCATCTTACCACGACGAGCTCAAGACCGATTTTGGAAAATCGTCGAGTTGGACAGAGTTCAGACCAACTAGCGTCATGTCCAACTTACGTCGATCTCAAACTGACCGGTCCTTTTGCCGATGGCTAAGCCGGGTCGCGGTCGGTTTCCTACCTCTGTGTCAATTTACGTCGGTCTCATCTCTCACCACTTCTCACGTCGTTCGAGCTAGGCCCAGTTTGCGTCATTTTCAACTGTCGTCGACTCTTACTTACAGCACTTGCAATTCGAACCGATTTCAGTGATCCTCATTGCTGCCGGTTTCAAACAAGATCGATAACACGCGCTCCAAAACCAAACTGCTCCAAATGGTACAATACTATCACAGATAAATATTTTGTGTTAATATTTTTATACGTTATTAATATTCTTTATTTGTAAAGCATAATTGGTCATTATGATTTACAAAGAAATAATTTTAATAACATATAAAAATATTAACACAAAAAATTTACCTACTTACCTTTGTATGGAATCACGATTCACTGTCGATGTAAGAATGCCTGCAGTATTATTAGAGCAGTTTGTTTTTGGAGCGCGTGTTATCGATCTTGTTTGAAACCGGCAGCAATGAGGATCACTGAAATCGGTTCGAATTGCAAGTGCTGTAAGTAAGAATCGACGACAGTTGAAAATGACGCAAACTGGGCCTAGCTCGAACGACGTGAAAAATGGTGAGAGATGAGACCGACGTAAATTGACACAGAGGTAGGAAACCGACCGCGACCCGACTTAGCCATCGGCAAAAGGACCGGTCAGTTTGAGATCGACTTAAGTTGGACATGACGCTAGTTGGTCTGAACTCTGTCCAACTCGACGATTTTCCAAAATCGGTCTTGAGCTCGTCGTGGTAAGATGAGATCGACGTAAGTTGAACATTTGTGTAAGCTGGGACAGAGTACAACTGGGGACGCAATCTGACACAGACGCAAGTTGGAAAAACGCAATCAGCTACCGTCCCAGGAATGACGCCATTGGCAAAACCCCATTGAATTACCTTTAACGAATAGTTAATGGTAATCGAATGGAATTTTTTTAATGGTAACTAATGGGAGATTTAGCCAAAGGGCGATGTTCATTATTTTAGCTTTTCGATTGTTTTCGATCTCATTAATGAATGTTCAATGTGTATTTGACCGGCTCTTTTCTATTTTAAAGACATGCGATTACCGGAGCATTCGAAGAAAAGCGGCGACGCATTTGATGACGACGAGACGATCGAAGCCCGGGATCAGAGAGGTCACAGATTGAATCACGTCTATCAGGGATCTTTGCGAGAGACCGGATCTACCTCACAGTCACCCTCGGACACCGAAGACTCGTCAGCTGCAACGACCAGCGCCGAGAGATTCCAGTCTCCGGCTCTGGGAGTGCTTTTGGTCGCCTGTTACAAACACTTTCTATACTACACGTAAGCCTTTAATCATAAACAAGACGCAGGAGGTGCAGAAAACGACCGCGGCACCGCTATCTCGATAAGTCCAACGACGGCAACCAAACTCCCACTGTGCTAGGCTCAAACGCTCCCACATAGCACGCAAATATTTTTTGAATATTGCCATTTTTTTTTTTTTTTTAACATTGAAAATATTTAACTGATATTCGAGAATCTTCTGAAATATTTTGAAAATATTTTTTCTTGTGCGCTTATGAATGTTAGATTGAAATTGTTTCGTAGAGATGTTACTAAAACATTTGCGTGACGGGAAGCGATGTCTGACAAATGTTCTATCAACTATTTCAAAATATTTGTAATATTTGTTTTGAAAACGTGAAAAGTTCAGTGTACGCAGTACCTTATATTTTTCAAATTTGCTAGCGAAAATGTTTTCTCACCGTTTCGGAAATATTTCTGATTTATCGAAGGATTAAGCGTGTTTCTGAAATATTTAAGAAACGTTTCGTGGGCATTTTTTGACAGAATGTTTCATAATACTGTTTCCATATATTTCACAAATATTTCGTCAAATTCGAAATATTGGAAATATTGAAGAATTGTCTCGTTGCGATATTATGTTAGAATATTTCAAAATATGATTTCCAAATATTTTCACAAATATTTCGTTGCAATATTCCGTCAGAATATTTCAAAACATTATTTCCAAATATTTCAGAAATATTTCGTTGCAATATTTTGTTAGAATATTTCAAAAAATTATTTCCATATATTTTAAAAATGTCTCGTTGCAATATTTTGTTAGAATATTTATAAAACATTATTTCCATATATTCAGAAATATTTGCATATATCCCGAAATATTTCCATATATTCAGAAATATTTGCATATATTCCGAAATATTTGCATATATTCCGAAATATTTCCATATATATCAGAAATATTAGTCAGAATGTTTCAAAACATTATTTCCATATATTCGGAAATATTTGCATATATTTCGAAGTATTTCCATATATATCAGAAATATTAGTCAGAATGTTTCAAAAGATTATTTCCATATATTCCAAAATATTTCCATATATATCAGAAATGTTAGAATGTTTCGAAACATTATTTTCATATATTTCAGAAATATTTGCATATATTTCGAAGTATTTCCATATATATCAGAAATATTGGTCAGAATTTTTCAAAAGATTATTTACATATATTTCAGAAATATTTGCATATATTTCGAAGTATTTCCATATATATCAGAAATATTAGTCAAAATGTTTCAAAAGATTATTTCCATATATTCCGAAATATTTCCATATATATCAGAAATATTAGTTAGAATGTTTCGAAACATTATTTTTATATATTTCAGAAATATTTCGTTGCAATATTTCATCAGAATATTTCGAGAAAATAATTTCCGTACTTTGCAGAAATATTTCGTTGCGATATTTCGTCAGAATATTTCAAAAAATAATTTCCGTACTTTGCAGAAATATTTCGTTGCGACATTTCGTCAGAATATTTCGAAAAATTATTTCCAAATATTTCAGAAATATTTCCTGATACTCGAAATATTGAAAATATTTCAAAGATATTTTCAAAATATTTGGAGCTATGTGGGTTTAGGGTGCATATCAATATAGACGCAAGATCAACACTTTTCGGACAGACGATTATGAAAAGAATTCCACGAGGACAATAGTCAAGATGCTGATATCGCTGAGCCGGGCAACCAAAGCTTTCGTGATTGTGCAATCTCGTTAATATATATTTGTTTTTTAGATCAATGTGAATTCAGCAATCAAATTTTCGACTAAGTAATTCGGAAACGTCTTTCGAGGTGATTAAAAAACGACAGTGTGATTGATTTGATCGATTGCCAAAGAGAGGACAAGAGCACTCGGATGACTCGATGGAAGGCGAACTGGAATTCTGAAACGGTAGTCACGACGATATAGCGATCTCTTAGGAGTAGTTGTCGCTTCAGCTTCACCACGACTGTATATAAATACGATCTCGGCAAGCTTGGCTTCCAATGGGGAGAATTTTTTTTTTCTAATTAAAAAAAAAATCATGAAAATTCACTCTTGAATTCTCCACACCCAGAAAAATAATTTATTTAACGTTCGCCGCGCAAAAACAAAAAAAAAATTATTTGAACCAATAAAAAAAATGTCATTCAAATTAAATTATTTATTTAAGGCAATGATTTATTTTTCTGGGTGGAGCTGACAAATAAGTTTTTTTTTTGCTCATCTTCGAGAACTTCTTTCAAAAGTTGTAAAGAGTTTTCACATCGAATACTTTTTATAATTAGAATTATCGCGACGTTAAGCGCGATGATGATCCGTGTAGTTAAATTGATACGGCGAATGGGTTAATTTGTTACGTGGTTTGTTACGGATATAATATATAGTTATTAATTGTATACATTACTGGCAGCCGAGGGCATTCATGCTGATGCTTGTAATATTGTGAGAAGAAAAAAAAAAAAAAAAAAAAAAAACATTGTCGGGCGCGTTTTGCATCATGTTATCATTGGTGTAAGCTGTACATATCTTAGATTATTCTTGATTGGAGGAGTGAGCCATAAAACCGTTAATGAATTTCGTCGATATTCAATAAAAAAAAAATAATAATAATAAAAAATTAAAAATTAAAGGCCGAAAGCTTGAAGCATGAAAAACAAAAAAATTATTTGTACGAAAGGCATTTTTTTTGTTCCATCGCATTATCGTGGAGTGGAAAGACTGAGACGGGTGATTAGTTTTGTTGCCTCGATGTGTGTTTTATCGAAGCGCAATAAAATCTCTCATTCGATGCATGTTAGCGAAATAATTATATAATTTATCCAACATTGTTTCGTATCTTGCTTTAACTTTAAGGGATATAATCTCCACTAGATCGAACCGAAAGTGATTGGTGAATTATAGTTGGATTGTGTGCGTTTTTATCCATTCGTGAATTTTGAGTGGCGGTGAAATTTTCATTGTTTCTGTAAATTTTGATGGACATCAAAACGAAATTTTCCGAAAGTTGGAAGGCAAAAAAAATGACTTCGGATGTGATCTTGCTCCAAAATTATAGTCGGGTTACATATTTATGGCCGAAAATTAGGGATGTGCGAATAGCACTTGAATTGAATTGAATATCGATATTCAATTCAACATTCCAATTGAATAATCGAAAATTTGAATAATACGAATTATTCGAACATTGGAATAATACGAATTATTGGAAAATTTGAATTATTCGAATTATTCAAAAAATTTGAACAATACGAATTATGCGAAAATTCGAATAATACGAATTATGCGAAAATTCGAATAATACGAATTATTCGAAAATTTGAATAATACGAATTATTCGAATAATACGAATTATTCGAAAATTGAAATAATACGAATTATTCGAGAATTTGAACAATACGAATTATTCGAAAATTGGAATAATACGAATTATGCGAATATTCGAATAATACGAATTATGCAAAAATTCGGATAATACGAATTATTCGAAAATTTCAATAATACGAATTATTCGAAAATTTGAACAATACGAATTATTCGAAAATTTGAATAATACGAATTATTCGAAAATTGGAATAATATGAATTATTCGAAAATTTGAATAATACGAATTATTCGAAAATTTGAATAATACGAATTATTCGAAAATTGGAATAATACGAATTGTTCGAAAATTTGAATAATTCGCATTATTCGAAAATTTGAATTATCCGAATTATTCATAAAACTTGAACAATACGAATTATTCGAAAATTGGAATAATACGAATTATGCGAATATTCGAATAATACGAATTATGCGAAAATTCCAATAATACGAATTATTCGAAAATTTCAATGATACGAATTATTCGAAAATTTGAACAATACGAATTATTCGAAAATTGGAATAATACGAATTATGCGAAAATTCGAACAATACGAATTATTCGAAAATTTGAATAATACGAATTATTCGAAAATTGGAATAATACGAATTATTCGAAAATTTGAATAATACGAATTATTCGAAAATTTGAATAATGCGAATTATTCGAAAATTTGAATAATACGAATTATTCGAAAATTTGAATAATACGAATTATTCGAGAATTTGAACAATACGAATTATTCGAAAATTGGAATAATACGAATTATGCGAATATTCGAATAATACGAATTATGCGAAAATTCGAATAATACGAATTATTCGAAAATTTGAATAATACGAATTATTCGAAAATTTGAATAATGCGAATTATTCGAAAATTTGAATAATACGAATTATTCGAAAATTCCAATAATACGAGTTATTCGAAAATTTCAATAATACGAATTATTCGAAAATTTGAACAATACGAATTATTCGAAAATTGGAATAATACGAATTATGCGAAAATTCGAATAATACGAATTATTCGAAAATTTGAATAATAAGAATTATTCGAAAATTTGAATAATACGAATTATTCGAAAATGTGAATAATACGAATTATTCGAAAATTTGAATAATTCGAATTATTCGAAAATTTGAATAATTCGAATTATTCGAAAATTTGAATAACACAAATTATTCAATGATTGTGAATAATTCCAAAGCTGGGCAAATACTCGAAAGTACTGAAAAATAGAAAATACGAAGTACTTTTTGTACTTAAAAAACATTTGCTAGTACTTCGTTTACGTACTTTTTAAAATACCTCGTATTTTAAAATACGATTTTAAAAGCGTATTTTTAAATCCATCCATTACTATTGATTTTTACGAGGTATTTTAAAAGGTACTTAAACGAAGTACTTACAAATGTATTTTACATGGAAAAAGTATTCTGTATTTTAAATACAGATAGTATTTTGTATTTTAAGTATTTTTGAGTATTTTCCCCAAGACTGGTCGCATACGGTCTTTACACTTTGATGTTTGTTTTACTCATAAATGTTCAAACTATTCAAAATATTGGAATATTCAATTTGATCTTCGAAATTAACAATTTATATTCAATTCATAATAAATTATTCAAGATTTTGATTATTCGCACATCCCTATCGAAAATGTAATTTTTAAGCAACCTCGTCAAACGCACAATTTCTAGCGTATTTGTGGTCCCGAAATCATTTGTACAGATAAATATATCGTCATCGTCATCGTCATGAGGATTCGTATAATTTGAATAGATAAAATATCAGCGCTTAAATACAGATAATTTTTTTACTAGAAGATGCATTCGACTCCGAAAATTACTAATACGGAAATTGCATACAAGCGCGGGTATTTTTCGTATTCTAGAGAAACGATTTTGGGATCGTGTGCGAGAGTCTTCGTGTATGACGAGGTCAGCCGCAATAGAAGTTGCATCGTCGGCCAACTGGTGAACATTTTTCTCTGACAATTTGTCTGAAAAACTCTAACCGGACTGTTTCAGTGATTTTCAGAGATTTTTTTTTTTTTTCTGAGATTCTCTGCTATTTACTAAATATCTCTACCATTTTTCTCGGCGATCACAATTTATCAGAGAAATTCAGAGTACTTTCTGAAAAATTATGGAAAAATTATTTTTTCTGATAAAGTACGTTAAGAGAAAATACGAGTTATCTCAGAGATCTACTCATTCTGTTACTTGCGCCCAAGAGTAAACATTTTTAAAAATACTTAATTTTTCGGAACTGCTTTGATTTTCCTAGATAATTTTGGTCACTCATTCTGCTGCTCGCTGTAAATCAGCGAAAATTTTATTTTTCCAGATACATTTTCGTGAATGTAGAAAATTATTAGCCAGAGAAAAACAACAAAATTCATAGTTATTAAGAGAAATCGGTAGAGATAATCAGAGATTTTCAGAACAATCAGGACTATTTTGATTCCGAAAAATCTTTGACTTTTTCTGAAAAGTTCGAAAACGTTGAGAATCTCGAACTTTTCAAAGGATTTCTGATAATTTTTCCGACACTTTCAGTGAAATTTTCAGACATTCAGAGAAATCTTCAGAGACATTCAGTGACATATTCAGAGACACATTCTGAGACACATTCGGAGACACGTTCTGAGACACGTTCTGAGACACGTTCTGAGACACGTTCTGAGACACGTTCTGAGACACGTTCTGAGACACGTTCTGAGACACGTTCTGAGACACGTTCTGAGACACGTTCTGAGACACGTTCTGAGACACGTTCTGAGACACGTTCTGAGACACGTTCTGAGACACGTTCTGAGACACGTTCTGAGACACGTTCTGAGACACGTTCTGAGACACGTTCTGAGACACGTTCTGAGACACGTTCTGAGACACGTTCTGAGACACGTTCTGAGACACGTTCTGAGACACGTTCTGAGACACGTTCTGAGACACGTTCTGAGACACGTTCTGAGACACGTTCTGAGACACGTTCTGAGACACGTTCTGAGACACGTTCTGAGACACGTTCTGAGACACGTTCTGAGACACGTTCTGAGACACGTTCTGAGACACGTTCTGAGACACGTTCTGAGACACGTTCTGAGACACGTTCTGAGACACGTTCTGAGACACGTTCTGAGACACGTTCTGAGACACGTTCTGAGACACGTTCTGAGACACGTTCTGAGACACGTTCTGAGACACGTTCTGAGACACGTTCTGAGACACGTTCTGAGACACGTTCTGAGACACGTTCTGAGACACGTTCTGAGACACGTTCTGAGACACGTTCTGAGACACGTTCTGAGACACGTTCTGAGACACGTTCTGAGACACGTTCTGAGACACGTTCTGAGACACGTTCTGAGACACGTTCTGAGACACGTTCTGAGACACGTTCTGAGACACGTTCTGAGACACGTTCTGAGACACGTTCTGAGACACGTTCTGAGACACATTCGGAGACACATTCGGAGACACATTCGGAGACACATTCGGAGACAGTTTCGGAGACACATTCGAAGACACATACGGAAACACATTCAGAAACACATTCGGAAACACATTCAGAAACACATTCGGAGACATATGCAGACATATGCCGAGACATTTTCAGACATATTCAGAGAAGTTTTCAGACATATTCAGACATTACCAGACATATTCAGAGAAATATTTTCACCATGGTATATATGACCCGTTAGATTGACCTCAACAACCCATCACCTCAAGCTGCGGTACAAAATGGGAACCGCCGCTATTTAAGAAAAACCTACCGCCAGTAAAGTTAATCGCGGCATAATAACTATTACATCTGCGACTGCAATTATCAGAACGGATTTTCCCAAAGTATGTTAAAAAAAGGTATTTTTCCTTTGATCCACATTCTTCGAGACAGTCCCTCGGACCGTCAGCACGTGAATGACTAGACATCCCACATATCGTATTAAAAAAAAAAAAAAAAAAAACGATGTAACAGGTGTAAGACGTCGAAAGTGATAAGCGACAAGCTACCGCGTCTTCGTAATGAATTTTGAACTTATGCACGACCCGCATAGCCATATCAAACCTGTAGATAAAAAAAAACATACCCGAGAGGTCGCACGAGGACGTGATTAATATTTTCATGGATATATATATATATATGCGTCTGGTCGTTCGGTGGAGATTGTTGCACGGAGTATATTCAATAATACGATAATACAATACGAATATTATAATTTACGTTTATTTTCAATATGACTTCCATAAATGCACCGAAACACTCGCAATAATCGACGCAGCAACTTATTGACCAAAGCTATCAATTTTTGTCTATTTTCTTAAACGATCGCAATGGAAGTACCATTTTGATTGTCACTTTCGTTGTTTAATTATGTTATTGCGTTATTGACCATAGAGAAAATGTGTATGAATATAATCGAAGGAGCATTGTTATTGTGTCGGTAGACGAATAAATTTAAACGAGTGAAGGAATAAAAAAAATGAAACGAAAAAAAAAAAACCCTCGTCCCACTATAATATAGATCGTGCCAAATATATGTACAATCTACGGGGATAAATGCTTTCATTCCATATATCACAATATGTAAGGAAAAAAAAAAAAAAAAAAACAAAGAAATAATAACGAGGTCGATATGAATATTTCAATGGCAAAGGCAAATTGTATGTGTGAATGAGACGATTGTTCGACACTGCATATTTCAAAGTGTCGAGAAACAAAGTTTGCTTTTGATGGATCGGGTCCGATGACTGTTATTTAATTGGTTGTTGAAACAAAGTTATAATAAAGTTGTGTCCGACGTTCAGAGCTCTTGTTTATTACCGAAACCTTCCAAATGTGCCATTTAATGCTGTCTTCTTACCGTTGTACCAATGATAATTGAACTCCACACAGTATTGAGACATACAAATACAGTTGTCAAACTTTTTTCCAGTCCCCATTTTTTTTATTTTTTTTTTATTATCAGTCGTCCGATAGGAGACTAAAGTACTAACGAAAAAAATGTCAGTCGATTATTGGTTATCATTATATCGCTTGACCAATTTTAGATTCAGCATTGCATTTTTGGGAGTTTTTTCAGATTTTTTCAGAGTTTTTTTTTATCTTAAGAAAGAAATAAAACCTCTTCAGAAAAATTGGAAACAATTCTCAATAATCCAGTGTTGCATATAAAAATGATAAAGCGATAACCCATAATCGATGGATTTTTTCTTCTAATTTCTTTTAATGCTTTATTATTTAAAAAATAAAAAAAAAATAGAAGGTGACATCGGCCCATCCCGGCTCAAATCTTAAAAATTCTTATATATGACATATGATTTTTCAGAATTTTAAATTGTGGCGATCAATAAATTCCTTTTTTACAATTATAAATAATTATAAACAATCTGAAAAAAATTGAAAAAAAATATCGGAGTGCTTTTGAAAGATAGTTCAATCATATAAAAAATTGCGGGGAAAATCCAAGATATGAAGGGTCAGACTGAGGTCGATTTGGTATGGAATACCTCATATGTATTTTAAATGCAAAATATTTTTGTACTTAAAATACATTGATGAGTACATCCTAAAATACGTCGTAAGGTCAAAGAAATTTAATTTCTTCTAAATAAATTTCACTTTGACATTTTCTTTCACACCGAACAGTGCATTTTTTTCACGATCGACATTTGCCAATATTTTTACCTAATTTTTTTTTTTAGTTTAACATTCCATATTTCTTTAGACTTTTTACATTTGCCATTCTACATGTTATTTGCATTACAAATTAACATTATTTCTTACCATTAAAATGAAAAATTTACTTCACATTTGACATTTAGCATCCGGAATCTGATTTTTTTTTTTAAATCTCTATCTAATATGTTTGTATTTTACTTTGTCTTTTCAACTTCGTCATGAAAAATTTGCATTGTTCAGAATAGCACATCAAAATCTGACACTTCTTTCACATCTGTAACTTGGCATTTCGCAATGGAAATTTTTCAAAAAATTTACATAAAATTTGTCTTCCTTTCAGTTGACATCTTCCAAGTATTTTGGCTCCGGATTCAAATGCAGGTTGTAAAAATATTTCCTATTTTGTACTGAAATGGGCCAAAAAGTCCTTGAAATACCAGACAAGTATTTGAGTATTTTAAACACGTATAGAAAATACCTAAAATATATTATGTACTTAAAAATTAGGGGTGTGCGAATAGCGTTTGAATTGAATTGAATTGAATTGAATGTTGACATTAAATTCAGAATTTGAAAGGAATACTAAAAAATTCAAATAATTCGAAAATTTATGAATAATTCAAAAAAATTCGTATAGTTCGAATAATTCGAATTCAAAAAATTCGAATAACACGAATATTTAAAAAATTCGAATATTTTGAATAATTTTTATGAATCGGATATTCGAATGATGAAATTGCGATTACAATGAAACTGGGCACATAAATTGTAACCATGGAACGAAAGAAATTTGACTACTACAAAGCTGAAGAATTTATGCTCGGTTGCAAGTTATTCCCGAAATACGTCAAGTATTTAAAATATTGCCCAGCTCTGCTCTTAAATTATTATTTCTAATGATCGGAATAATTCGTTTACCTAATTTGGAATATTTGGACTATTAAAATCATTCGAATATATCCAAATATTCAAATTATTCGAATATTTTTTATTGTTCGAATAATCTGAATTATTCGAATTATTTGAATATTTTGAATATTCATGTACGAATTATTAATATTTTTGAATAATCGCATATCCCTACTTAAAGTACTCGCCAGCTCTTGACTAAAGTATCAATGAAAAAAAATGTCACAATTGAGCTCAATGAAACAAAAAGTAAAAAAAAATTCGTTTACTTAATTGGAATATTTGGACTATTAAAATCATTCGAATATATCGAATTATTCGAATTATTCGAATTATTCGAATTATTCGAATTATTCGAATTATTCGAATTATTCGAATTATTCGAATGTTCATGTACGAATTATTAATATTTTTTAAATAATCGCATATCCCTGCTTAAAGTACTCGCCAGCTCTTGGCTGAAGTATCAATGAAAAAAAAAATGTCACAATTGAGCCCGAAGAAGCAAATAGTAAAAAAAAAAAATCGTTTTCGATGACGATTTTTTCTGTGCCCTTTTTCTGCGAATCTGTGATAACTGACGATGGAATTTTAGCGGATTCCCCGGAAGTTGAAACCAGCCCCGTCGTTCGTCGGTCAATCGTCCGGCAGGGATTCAAAAGCAAAGCTCTCGGCGCCCGGCAGGTCGTCCGCGGGTCGATGCACTCGTAGCTCGTAGGGTTGAGCGTGCAATTCGGGATCGATCATCGGACGCAGTTCCGAGAAGCAGGGTATGTATACTTATATAGGTGCGCAATGCAAAGTTCCCACACTGCGCTCTTGAACACGAGCGTAAGGTCGCGGCACGGTTCCGTCGTAGCGCGCACGGAACAGCGTGCGGTGCTCACGAGATGACCGCAATGATTATTCAAGTTAATGAGCTATCGAGGATGTCCTTTGGAACGTGACGTTTGGACCACAACAGAAGCTCAACACTCGCCCGCTGCTATTGCGGGTTGACCCCTGCCGCGCGGCGTGTTCGATGAACGTTTAGCTCCCTGCTCTCAATGGGAGCATGCGCCTACTCATACCAGCCGCAACAACACCACCGAGTTGCGTATGCTGGTTGGCTGTTGATATTTCTGAGAGAATCGTTTTGCCATTTAGTTGAACGTTATTGTCGGAATTGTGAGTTTAATAGCGATGGAATTATTACGTTGTGATGGTAGCAAGTAGGTGGCTACAAAACGCAATTTTATAATCATTTTTTGATGACACATTTTGTCCCAAAACGACACCACCAAGTTGCATATGCTGGTTGGCTGTTGATATTTGTGAGAGAATCGGTTTACCATTTAGTTGGACGTTATTGTCGGAATTGTGAGTGTAATAGCGATGGAATTATTACGTTGTGAAGGTAGCAAGTAGGTGGCTACAAACCGCAATTTTATAATAATTTTTGGATGGCACATTTTGTCCCAAAACGACACCACCAAGTTGTGTATGCTGGTTGGCTGTTGATATTTGTGAGAGAATCGGTTTGCCATTTAGTTGAACGTTATTGTCAGAAATGTGAGTTTAATAGCGATGGAATTATTACGTTGTGATGGTAGCAAGTAGGTGGCTACAAAACGCAATTTTATAATAATTTTTGGATGGCACATTTTGTCCCAAAATAACACCACCAAGTTGTGTATGCTGGTTGGCTGTTGATATTTGTGAGAGAATCGTTTTGCCATTTAGTTGGACCTTATTGTCGGAATTGTGGGTGTAATAGCGATGGAATTATTACGTTGTGAAGGTAGCAAGTAGGTGGGTACAAAACGCAATTTTATAATAATTTTTGGATGGTACATTTTGCCCCAAAACAACACCACCAAGTTGCGTATGCTGGTTGCTGTTGATATTTCTGAGAGAATCGGTTTGCCATTTAGTTGGACGTTATTGTCGGAATTGTGGGTGTAATAGCGATGGAATTATTACGTTGTGAAGGTAGCAAGTAAGTGGGTAATAGCGGGGCTAAATGGGTCACCGGTGCAAAATGGTACAGTGGGGCAAAACTCAATTTTCTAATAATTTTTGAATGCACCATTTTCGACCAACGATACATCCAGATTTTCCAGCCCGTTTTTCCCCACTCGCCACCGCCGCGGTTGTCCAAAAGTTATTGGACAATTGCATTGTGCCCCATTATCTGTTGCAACAATGCAACAGTAACCTAACTGAAAACAACAGGGATCGTTGTCAGAATGTTAAATGTAAACTTCATGTAAGGTACCGTGTTATATCATTATTATACAGTAATGCACTATGCATTTTTTATTTCAAAAAAATATTATCGATAATTCCATCCTTGTATCGGGATTTGTTAGCGAGAAACGAATTTATTCAATCCATAACAACAAGTACATCTAAAAAAAAACGACATTAATATGTGTACAGAATTGAAACTATTCGAGAGTATGCGAGGTATTAAACATTCTTACGAAATACGAAAAAAGGGTATCTTTCAGTTTTCCCACTTCTTTATAAAAAAAAATAAAAAATCATCACAAAAAAGTTGAGGCTACTGTTGCATCGCTAAACATGGTTTTTTCAGAATAAATATTTAAGATTCACAAATCAATTGACGAGTTTTCCCAATTCTCGAAAAGAGAAATATGTCTTAGCTACCAATAACAACAAAAATGGTGTCCATAAAAAACGGCCAATCTCTAGTGGGTTACGATTAGGATCGACAGACTGTGGAAAAAATTTTTTTTTCGCGCCTGCACGCTTTCAACTGGCTTTTTCATTTTCGGAAGCCTTTACTGAACTTCTCTTTGATCCGCCACCATACATATTGCACCCATACATTCTCCTATCCGAACACGGTGAATACACTTTGCGAAGATGATATTACGGCAAAATATCACATACCGTGTCGTAAGATGCAGCACTTCGTAGACCCGTATTGCTTAATGTTTTGGAAAATGTAGGTATAGTGTTCATCTGTAAAAAAACCTTAGGTATCGAAGAAGCGATACTGAGCTCTCGAAGACTGTCGAAGAAGGGCAGGTTCGTCGGTAGGTGGGTACGTCGGAAGGGTAGGTACTTTGGTGACTTTTATTCGTTGAACCTAACATACTGGAAAAACCACCCAACCCAAAGCGCCGGAAAAATGACGCAACCTAACAAGCTTTAACAATGACCCAAGCCAAAGTGTCGAAAAAACGACCAAACCAAAACGACCAAAACCGAAACGATCCAACCCAATACGATCCAACCCAATGCGATCCAACCCAATACGATCCAACCCAATGCGATCCAACCCAATGCGATCCAACCCAATGCGATCCAACCCAGTGCGACCCAACCCAATACGATCCAAGCCAATACGATCCAAGCCAATACGATCCATGCCAATACGATCCAACCCAATACGATCCAACCCAATACGATCCAACCCAATACGATCCAACCCAATACGATTCAACCCAATACGATCCAACCCAATACGATCCAACCCAATACGATCCAACTCAATACGATCCAACCCAATACGATCCAACCCAATACGATCCAACCCAATACGATCCAACCCAATACGATCCAACCCAATACGATCCATGCCAATACGATCCAACCCAATACGATCCAACCCAATACGATCCAACCCAATACGATCCAACCCAATACGATCCAACTCAATACGATCCAACCCAATACGATCCAACCCAATACGATCCAACCCAATACGATCTAACCCAATACTATCCAACCCAATACGATCCAACCCAATACGATCCAACCCAATACGATCCAACCCAATACGATCCAACCCAATACGATCCAACCCAATACGATCCAATCCAATACGATCCAACCCAATACGATCCAACCCAATACGATCCAACCCAATACGATCCAACCCAATACGATCCAACCCAATACGATCCAACCCAATACGAGCCAACCCAATACGATCCAACCCAATACGATCCAACCCAATACGATCCAACCCAATACGATCCAACCCAATACGATCCAACCCAATACGATCCAACCCAATACGATCCAACCCAATACGATCCAACCCAATACGATCCAACCCAATACGATCCAACCCAATACGATCCAACCCAATACGATCCAACCCAATACGATCCAACCCAATACGATCCAACCCAATACGATCCAACCCAATACGATCCAACCCAATACGATCCAACCCAATACGATCCAACCCAATACGATCCAACCCAATACGATCCAACTCAAAATGCCCCAACTCAAAACGACCCAACCAAAAATGACGCAAAACGACCCAACCAAAAATGACCCAAAACGACCCAATCCAAAGCGCCGAAAAACGTTCCAAAACAATCCAACGCGGCCCAAAAAAAACAAAAAAGGCACCGCGGGCTTTGACCGTCCCGACGGGATACGTGGGGAAAAAAAAGTTAAAGCTCCTTGTACGTCGCTAAACATGGTTTTTTCAGAATAAATCTTTAAGATTCACAAATCAATTGTGAAGTTTTCCAGTTCGCAAAAAGAGAAATACATCTTAGTTATCAAAAAAAAAAAAAAAAAAAAAAAAAAAAAAAAAAAAAAAAAAAAAAAAAAAAAACGGTGTCCATAAAAAACGGCTGATCTCTAGTGGTTTACGATTAGATTCGGCAGACTGTGAAATTTTTTTTTTTCGCCCTTGCACGCTTTGAACCGGCTTTTTCATTTTCGGAAGCCTTTACTGAACTTCTCTTTGATCCGCCACCGCACATATTGCACGGACATATTCTCCTGGGCCAATCCGAATACGGTGAAATACACTTTGCGAACATAATATCACATTCCCTATCGTAAGATGCCGCGTGTCGTAGACTCTCATTGCTTAATGTTTTAAAGGAAAATGTGTACTGTTCGTCCCTGAAGAGCCTTAGGCATACAGGAAGCGATGCCCGAGCTCTCTCGAAGACTATCGGAGAAGGGTCGGTACGTCGACTTAACAGACACGAGGAAGGGATCGTTGATATTGTAAGTGGCTGCGAATCCTTTATAGCCGGGAAAACGAGGATGAGCGGAGGGGCGCGCGGACGAGCGAGAGGTTGAAAGTAGAAGCGAGCTAGGAATTTTTGATGTACTGGCGAGCGGATATGAATATCGGAAAGTTCGCAAAGGAATTCCGACGGATCAGTGAGGGTCGAGAAGCGGAGTGGATCGCGGTCGGTTCGGGAAGGGTGAGGTGAGGGTTTGCTGCTCGATGTTGAAAGCCGACAGCAACTCAGTGGGGCGGCGGAACTGAGCACACCGGTATAACAGTACGAAACCGAGTGGGGAAAGTCAGCAAGTCGAGGATTGAAAAACAGAGTACTATAAGGAAAAGGGCCGGAGGAGGTAAGCGATGCTGAGCTGCGTGGGGAGAATAAGCCACGGCGGAGTATGTCTCATGAACGGACGCGGCCCCGAGGGGCCTACAAAATAGCAACTTTAAGAAATCGCTGAGCAGCCGGAGAGATAAACTTCTGTGTGAGGAATCAGAGGAGGCGAAACAAATACCAAATCGGATCACACACGGCACGAATCTTTAGGGAAGCTACCCGCGCAAAAATGAAAGTATTAAAATGGTATTTTTTAAGTATCAGGAGAGTATTAAAATCCAAGCCCGAGTCTCGTTTAGTGGAATAAACGATACCGGTTTAATACTCAAATTTAAATAAAGAGTAGACGCGAACTAAGAGTAGACTCAACTTCACTTAAGTTTTTTTTTTAAGACAGCGTACTTACCTTTTTTTTTTTTTTTTTCATTACTCGAAGAAGATGAATGGAACCAACGGAATCTTCACTTTTCGTCCAAATAAAACGTAGTACAATCGAGGTATGTACGGGCGCTATGTTGCATATCTGATATTTCGGAACCACGTTAATAGTCAATGATTCTGTATAATTTCATCAAAAAATGTTCAGCGGTTGTTTTTGTACGCCATTTTTTATTTCTTAAAAAATGTCGGTTCGCGCATTAGCGCTCACAATTTTTAGCTATCTGGCAAAAAGCGGGTACACAGGTGGAATGTGATCACCCGATGATCCCATTCAAATTTCAAGAGAATCGATCGAACCGAAAATTCAAAATGTCATCGAAATAAATTTTATGCCATTTTGCGTTTTTTTTTAAATTTCATGCATTTGTTTCGAGACGCTTTTTGCGCATAAAAAAACTAGTGGATTCATCGTCAGCGTAGAAAAATACATGACATCCCGAAAAGACGGGTAACGAAAATGTAATAACATAATTATTTTAGCATATGTAATAATTAGAGACGTGCGAATATTAAAAAATTTTAATAATTCACCATGAATTGAATATGAATAATTCGTATTCGAATATTGAAAATATTCGAATAATTTGAATACTTCAATAGACGGTTACTAAGTAAGAAGCGCTAACCACTGTGCGAACGTCATTCAAGTTTTTGCCATCATTCGAGTCGTCTACATATGTGTAATTCTGGACCGTCAAACACATCCTCTTACAGTCGTCGACGCCCTCGTCGAATGTGCACAGTTGCAAATGTTGTGTTACGCGATAACTAGTGCAGCGACGAAATCCGTGCTCGTGTCCCTTGTCGGAGCGCTTCCCTCGCCCATTGAATCCCTCATCGCAGCTCTTCAGCGCCAGCTTTGCTCTCATCGTCGGTCTTACCGCTTTGCGTTGACGTCCCGTATATATGCCAGCTTACACGTGCGTTAATCGCAGGCCGATTTGCCTAAGAGTTGAATAAGGGCTGTTCTGAATGTGTTGTAGGAACGTGTTGTTGGTTCGGTGCCTTCTGACACCCCTTGGCAAAGTTTTCCATTGGGGGTTCAATGGTAATGAATGGTATCGAAAGGTAATCAATGGAATCCCAATGGAAATTCATCGGGAAAATTGAAATGGTACTTTCTACCGTTCATTCTTAAAGGGACTCCATTGGCAAATCAGTGGGAAATTTTAAATGGTACATTTTTCCACTCGTTGCCAATAGGAGACCAATTGGGTGTTTAATGGTAATGAATGGTATCGAAAGGTAGTCACTGGAATCCCAATGGAAATTCATAGGGAAAATTGAAATGGTACTTTATAACGTTCATTCTTAAAGGGACTCCATTGGCAAATCGGTGGGAAATTTTGAATGGTACATTTTTCCATTCGTTGCCAATAGGAGACCAATTGGGTGTTTAATGGTAATGAATGGTATCGAAAGGTAATCAC
The DNA here is from genome assembly GCA_963575735.1 of Amblyjoppa fuscipennis. Lineage (NCBI taxonomy): Eukaryota > Metazoa > Arthropoda > Insecta > Hymenoptera > Ichneumonidae > Amblyjoppa > Amblyjoppa fuscipennis. The sequence continues at coordinate 555,693 of OY754497.1, forward strand.
TGGGATCCCAATGGAAATTCATGGGGAAAATTAAAATGGTACTTTCTACCATTCATTCTTAATGGGACTCCGCTGGCAAATCAGTGGGAAATTTTAAATGGTACGTTTTTCCATTCGTTACCATCAGGAGCCCAATTGCGCGTTTAATGGTAATGAATGGTATCGAAAGGTAGTCACTGGAATCCCAATGGAAATTCATAGGGAAAATTGAAATGGTACTTTATACCGTTCATTCTTAAAGGGACTCCATTGGCAAATCGGTGGGAAATTTTGAATGGTACATTTTTCCATTCGTTGCCAATAGGAGACCAATTGGGTGTTTAATGGTAATGAATGGTATCGAAAGGTAATCACTGGGATCCCAATAGAAATTCATGGGGAAAATTAAAATGGTACTTTCTACCATTCATTCTTAATGGGACTCCGCTGGCAAATCAGTGGGAAATTTTAAATGGTACATTTTTCCATTCGTTACCATCAGGAGCCCAATTGCGCGTTTAATGGTAATGAACGGTATCGAAAGGTAGTCACTGGAATCCCAATGGAAATTCATAGGGAAAATTGAAATGGTACTTTATACCGTTCATTCTTAAAGGGACTCCATTGGCAAATCGGTGGGAAATTTTGAATGGTACATTTTTCCATTCGCTGCCAATAGGAGGTCAATTTAATGGTAATGAATTTAATGGTAATGAATGGTAATTAATGGTATTTAATGGTATTTAATGGTAATAATGGTAATTAATGGTATTTAATGGTAATGAATGGTATCGAAAGGTAATTACTGGGATCCCAATGGAAATTCATGGGGAAAATTGAAATGGTACTTTCTACCATTCATTCTTAATGGGACTCCGCTGGCAAATCAGTGGGAAATTTTAAATGGTACATTTTTCCACTCGTTACCAATAGGAGACCAATTGGGCGTTTAATGATAATGAATGGTATCGAAAGGTAATCACTGGGATCCCAATGGAAATTCATGGGGAAAATTGAAATGGTACTTTCTACCATTCATTCTTAATGGGACTCCGCTGGCAAATCAGTGGGAAATTTTAAATGGTACGTTTTTCCATTCATTTACAAATAGGAAACTAACGGAAATTTCCGGGGGAAATTCAACTGGTACTTTTTCCCTTTCGTTATTAATGGGAGTCCAATTCCAAAACAAGTCAAAGGAACATAACAAGTGGTACTTATTCCATTCGTTATTAATTGTAGTCTATGTCAATGTCTATAGTCAATAGTAATGACACGTGCGTGAGTATGAACTTTCACTTAATGATATAAGGGATAATGAATTGCAGATAAATGAGTCCACAATAATAGCTGTGAACTGAAGGACCGAAATTATTTATGAATAATCGGAATCATGTTTCGGGGGCATTGCAGATTTTTTATTTATTACATATTTTTTAACACTGTAGAAAAGTGGACAATTATATATAGTATATTTTTCCGCGAATGGGAACGTCAGTGGGATGAAAATACCATACAACGAATGGGAAACTTAATGGCACATTAAATGGTAATACAAGTGGGAATTATACCATTGGCACAACCCTTTTGAATTCCCTTTAACGAATAGTGAATGATGATTAATGGAATCATTTAATTGGAGACTTAGCCAAGGGACCATTTAACAATCTGGCGAAGACTTCGGAGGATTGATCGTAGTCGATGACGTGACCGCTGGTCCAAATTCGAATGATAGAAAAAAAAAAATTAAAAACTCCCGACTGGAAAAAAGTCGAAAAAAAAATCAAGAAAAAAGTGTGAAATTAATTATATATAATAATCGCCGTGTGTCCAGATGACCCCCACTTTTTATGGCTTTTTCGAGTACCACCCATCTGGGAAACAACGATTATGAGTATCAAACTGCACCCAAATAGAGATTTCCAAAAAAAAATGGCTCTCGAACGCCGTTAAAAATGTCCGTCGACATGCGGTTTTTTGACATTAGCCGGTCGTTATTTCGATATACCTGGACATTATTGGTATTTTTTGGTCCGGTCTAACAGAACAATAGCGAATATAAGCATGGAAACGCTCCCAAGTGGATATTTTCCAACAAAAAATTGCTATGAATGGTTATTACCGATGTCTCTCGAAATGTCCGTCGACATGGTTTTTCGACATTTTCCCGTTGTTGCTTCTCAATATCTGGACATTATTGGTATTTTTTCGTCCGGTTTATCAAAAGAACGACGAATATGAGCATCGAAATGCTACCGAATGGATATTTTCCAACAAAAATTGCTATGAATGGTTATTACCGATGTCCCTCGAAATGTCCGTCGACATGGTTTTTCGACATTTTCCCGTTGTTAGTTCCCTATACCTGGACATTATTGGTATTTTTTCGTCCGATTTATCAAAAGAACAACAATTATGAGCATCGAAACGCTGCCGAATGGATATTTTCCATCAAAAAATTGCTATGAATGGTTATTACCGATTTCCCTCGAAATGTCCGTCGACATGGTTTTTCGACATTTTTCCGTTGTTGCTTCCCTATATCTGGACATTATTGGTATTTTTTGTCCAGATGATCAAAAGAACGACGAATATGAGCATCGAAATGCTACCGAATGGATATTTTCCAACAAAAATTGCTATGAATGGTTATTACCGGTGTCTCTCGAAATGTCCGTCGACATGGTTTTTCGACATTTTCCCGTTGTTACTTCTCTGTACCTGGACATTATTGGTATTTTTTCGCCCGATTTATCAAAAGAACAACAATTATGAGCATCGAAACGCTACCGAATGGATATTTTTCAACAAAAAATTGCTATGAATGGTTATTACCGATGTCTCTCGAAATGTCCGTCGACATGGTTTTTCGATATTTTCCCGTTGTTGCTTTCCTATACCTGGACATTATTGGTATTTTTTTTCGTCCAGATTATCAAAAGAACAACCATTATGAGCATCGAAACGCTACCGAATGGATATTTTCCAACAAAAAATTGCTATGAATGGTTATTACCGATGTCTCTCGAAATGTCCGTCGACATGGTTTTTCGATATTTTCCCGTTGTTGCTTCCCTATACCTGGACATTATTGGTATTTTTTTCGTCCAGATTATCAAAAGAACAACAATTATGAGCGTTGAAACGTTACCGAATGGACATTTTCAAAAAAAAATTGCTATGAATTTTTATTACCGATGTCCCTCGAAATGTCCGTCGACATGGTTTTCAACATTTTTCGACATTTACGGTGGAAAATATACACATAATAATCATACAAATACTATATTTCGACAAATTGAAGCGCAAGGTTGGTGAATTTTTTCGCGCACAATCCGAATTGCACATCGGTTTTGCCTAAAAGTAAAACAGGACGTTGACGACGAAAAAAGTTGGAAATTGAAATTTTCATATCACTTCCTCATAAAAGTTGAAAAGTTGAAAATTGAAAAGTTGAAAATTGAAAAGTTGAAAATTGAAAAGTTGAAAATTGAAAAGTTGAAAATTGAAAAGTTGAAAATTGAAAAGTTGAAAATTGAAAAGTTGAAAATTTCATATTGTTTTCTCTTAATGTCTCTTTATTTGCGAAGTTCCTCCAAGGGGAGCCAAAAATATAGAAAATGCTTCCTTATAGAAGAAGCTTTGCAAATAAAGAGATATTAAGAGAAAGCAATATGAACATTTTCAAATTTTCAGGCAGTAAAAGTAATTGTGATAATTCAGCGACACCTTAAAACACCTTTCAGGATAGAGTCAGAATATAAGGACACCGGTTACGGGGCGCTTTCCTAGCTCCACCTGACGGCGTCAAAGGATTATCTTAAGTTATTGTATTTATGTAACCCCGGATATCAATGAAAGTAATATCATGAAGTTTGCGCTAAGCGAAATGTGTTGTGAAAGGTCGTTGAATTGTCATAGTTACTATTTTCTGTTTGGCGGAAGGAAAAATATTGTGAAAAATGGGCGGCAGCGGAAAAAGATGAATCGGAAGAAATAGAACTCAATGCAACAAAAATTGACGACCAAATAAAAAAAATCACGGAGACCGAAGAGATTGGCGAAAGGGATGCGGAAACTAAGAAAAAACAGCAGAGTAGTGAGAGCCTGAGAAACCGAAAAGAAATGTAAGTTTGTAAAAGACGTATGATTTTGAACATTTCTGAGTAGGTAGGTATAATAAGTGACAAGACGACATGGACAGCACTCGCGGCAAAGAAGAGAAGAACATTGGGAAAATGAAAATAATGAGACGGAGACGAAACGAAAAATTAAAAAAGTTGTACTTGAACTTGAATTGGAAAAACTAAAGCCGGACAAATCGACGGATGCAAGAAACGATAGAGAAGAGTACAGATCAAGATATATGGGAAACTACAGAGGCCGGGGCCAAGGAGAGTATAGAGGACAATATCGCGGGGGATTCAGAGGACATTACAGAGGGGGTTACCGTGGAACGTATAGAGGCCGATATATTAGTCGGGGATACTATCCATATAATCGTGGTTTTGGAAGAGATTATTATTAATGTCGTAAGATAAGCGTGCGACATAACTGTGCGTATATTTTCGGTTCCAATGGATGCCGCTGTCTATTTTTGCGTTTGTTAGCATTTATTTATCAAGAGAGTTTTCTTGAATCTCAGCGGTGTATTTCCTTGTTCCACGTTTGAAAATTATACGCAATCGAATTATTGTTCAAGGATATTATTGTATACCGATTTCGCTGGATCAAAGAGTTTGAATTTTATGAAGGTAGGTGTTTTGTCTGCCAACATCTGCATCAGTCTCTTATGCCTTAGACCCCACGAATTTTTAAAAATCAGAAATACCTAAAAAATACAGTACCAAAGGTAAGTAATAAATATAATTTTTATTCACACCAAACCGAATTATGATCCCAGTGCACAAAGGGATGATGATATGCGTAGGAATGAATCTTTTCTATCATTCGTGAAGGAAAATTTCTTTATATTTATTTTTCAATCAAGTAAAGTACATCCTTGTGTCAAATTTTTTTGTATGCAGAAGATGATTGCGATTGACTTTTTTTACATTGCTTTGGTTTTTTCGATGGCAATTCTCAATCCTTTACTCCTTTCTCATAAAATTTTTCGGATTTTGTCTTTTCTATCTGCTACCGCGTTACTGTTAATATCGAAAGTAAAAAATTAAAAATATAATAATAATTTCAAACAAAATATAATTGATAATAAATCCGGGATAATAGAAAAAATGGTAAATTTGCACTGATGGGTAGAAATTGCGCTCAGTAAGTACCAATTTATCATAAATAATAATTATCGAAAATACATGAAAAGATTTTCGAAGAAAAGGATGGTTTTTCACCCCGAGGCCGAGAAGAGCCTGAGAGATAGGGGAGAGCGGGACAAACGGCACAGCGGGGCAAAACGGGATAATGAAACAAAAAGTAATTTTCAAATAACTTTTGGATGGTAGCGATGGTAATCCGTGGGGCAAAACGGGTTTGACAATCCGGATGTATTGTTAGGACAAGATGGGGCATCCAAAAATTATTGGGAAGTGGAATTTCGCCCCACTGTGACATTTTGCCCCGGTCTCCCCTAAACATGTTTTTTTATTTAGGGTAAAAGTGATGAATTATCGCCCGCTGTAATTAGCTGCGGACAATGATTCATTGCTTTTGCCCTAAAAAAAATTTTTCCTTGGAAAAGAAGGATGAACGATAGATAAATCGTTGTAGAATCAGTCATAAGGTTCCGTACTCTGGGGGCTAGAGCGATTGCTTCGAAACTCAGAGGGTTTAAGTTCAAGTCTCGTCTATGTTTATTTATTTTTTTTTTCTCACACATACCGGATCACATATTTACTCTGGTGCATTACGACGCCGTGCGGAATAAAGAAGCGAAAAAGCCGCACCTGAAAAAATGTTCATTCGAGTAATTACCAAACGCAAAAAAATTTTATTCGACTAATTACCGACGCTCTTGTATTATTTGTTCGCAGTTTGTTATCACGATAACAGCATTACCGAGTACATTGTCGTTTTCGCCTCGAGTAAATAGTCTATTAAAAATGTTGTCAATGGAGTGTCAGGGAATCAAATTTCGAGCGCTGAGTGAAAAGAGCCGAAAACGGTGACGCTCCTGCATCATTGTTTACTCGCAGTTTGTTATAACAAGAAGAGAATTGCCGGGAACATTGTCGTTTTCGCCTCCCGTAATTCGTAGAATGAACATTTTTTCAGATGGAGCTTTTTCGCTTTTCGATTTCGCACGGCGTCGTAATGCAGCAATAGGTATGTCACCCGGTGTGAGGAGAAAAAAAAAACCATGAACGAGAGTTGAACTCGAACCCTTCGAGTTTCCAAGAAATTGCTCTAGCCACCAGACCACCGACCCTCATGACTGGTTTAATATCGATTTGTCTATTGTTCATCCATCTTTTGGAGGGAAAAAATTTTTTAGGACAAAAGTGATGAATTATTGCCCGCAGCTAATTACAGCGGGCTATAATTCATCACTTTTACCCGAAGCGAGATTTGTGATAGAGATACGGTAAAGAGATTTTTTTTCTATAATGTGAATCTAATCGATTTTTCCTCTGTTTACGTCCCGTTGAAAGATAAGGTATCGTCGTACAGATTATTCATTTGTTCATTTAGAAAGGATATTTATTTAATGATGACGTACAAAAATCATCGGGAATGCCTGAAGTTATCTGAGCATTCAGATATTCGTGGTGATTTTTATTTGTTATTACAAATGTCATTTCTGAATGAAAACATGTCGGTGAATAATCTGGACAACGATACCTCCTCGTTCAACGGTACGTAAATAGGGGGAATTGATTATATTGAAATTAATTTTAAAAATCTTTGATGGCATTATATCTATATATTAATACAACATCTTATTATTTCTTGATAGAGCACGACGAATGGGATGAAATTCTCGTTGCCGAATTGGAGCGGGTGGAGACAGCAATTCGAGACGGAAATATTCCAACGGACCTTATGTTAGTATTTGGAATTAATATATTTTTTTAAATCAATTTTATTTATCTGTCAATACGTTATATTTTCCAGAATAATTGGTCATGGTCCGGAAACAGGACGAAGTTTCGCTGGCGATGCTCCTCCTCCACCCGTGCAAAGGTTGACAATTTTTTATTATCACGTATGCATTGTTCAATATATGAGGTATTCTCTGTCATCTCAGCGAATTTCTTTTTCGACCCCCTCAGATCTATCCCATAATTGGCATTTAGTATCACTTAAAAGTACGCTTTGTGATTTTTTTCAGATTTTTTAATCCATCCATTCAGGGAGATCCTCATACCTCATATGTACTTTTTTAAGTTATTAAAATATTTTAATTTAGTATATTTTGTATAGTAACAGTAACGCCGCGGTACAAGATGAGAAGAAAAAATACAAAGAAGAAGAAAAGAAGAAGAAGAAGAAGGTCAGCGGAAATCTGACCAAAAAGGAGTAAAAGACGAAGAACAACCGACAAAGAAACCGCGTACAAAAAAAATCCATTGAAACATCTAAATTATGTGTTAAAAAGTATTGACTGAAGAAACACCAAGTGAAGTCTCTACGAAGAAAAAAAAATTACTTAAACCATTGATAATGTACATCAAATTAAAATAAACGTTAAATTATAATGGAATCTTTGTACAAGGTATTTTCCTTTATTCGTTTTAAGAGCATGTGCAATACCGCAGTCGGTAATAAAAACTGTAATAAACTTTTCTAACGAATACTGGCATGTACGGTCAAAAGAAAAATCTCATCGAATGCCGAGATAATATCTGCTTCCAACAGGACTGTTTTTTTTTAACTGTACTACGAAAACCCGTGAAAAAATATATTACAGTTTTTTATAACGTCGGAGCCCGGGATGGACGGGGAGGGAGCTGTTTCATAGCGTCTTAAGATAACGTGAAAGTCACGTGACGGAGCGGGGAGTGTGAGAGAGATAGCGGTATTGGTCTTACGGTGAACCGAGAGGGAGCGACACAGAACGCGTTTCACTTAATCTTAAGGTAGTTATCGCGCGATAACGATTTTCATACGAAATCGTTAAAACTTTACGAATTTGTTATTCAATGCTTCATGAAAACATGTAAATTTTTAAAAAATTATTGACCATCTAGAACGCAAGTTTTTGCGATTTTCGAAAAAGTCCTTATACACGGCGTTTCCTATCTATCGTGCAAATTTGATTACTTTCTCAATCACCGTAAATAATTCCTTCTTACGATTTCAATAATATTTTTTTGTACATTAGTTGGATGTTTAACGATCCTTCTCGAAAAATTGTAAGGCAATTCACCATCTAGTTACGGAGATAAAAAATAGTAAAGATTGTTTTATATTGTTCCTGACGCTGGTACGACGCGCAGCAGTGGGCAGCCCCTTGCCGCGCACACCATGCGACCTATCCCCTCCACACGAATTTCCCCCTATCGCGCGATAACTACCTTAAGGATGTTTTACCTGCACATTTCAGGCAAAGGTTGGCTTTGATGAGAATTTCAAATACGTCGCGCTCGAAACTCTCTATTGGCTGAGAATATAGTATTCATCCATAATTTTCCCACATTCACTTTTTCACCGCCTTCTACTACTGGATATCCGGTTTACTAATTGAAGTTAATCACTTGAGACTGAAAGTTGTATAATTGAAGTATTCATACCCGTGAATTTGGCGAGTGTACACTTTGACGTTGAATTGTATTGAACAAGTTAGGCTGAGGTGACCATAACAAGGGATATTCTTACACTGCATATACGAATGCTATGTTCGAGGTGTAATAAGTGACGTTAAATAAGCTCCTTGAGGATTCATTGCGCGGATCATTCTTCTTGTTATACAAGCGTGCAGCTTGAAGTCACATTGCGAGAGATATTGAAGAAACTATTGAGGTTGAGGTTGAGGTTCAAAACGCCGTAAATTACTCATCGTTATTATATATCACAATCATGTAAGTACTTGTCAACGTTTCTTTAATATGAATCAATACGACTTTTATTATTAACAATAACTATTGGATGTAAGGCTACTTTTTCACGTGTGAAAAATGCACACATTGACAATTCAATGACATTAAATTTTGAAGAATTGATTGTATGGTTTTTTAAATAAAAAATTTAGTGATTACTTTCCGATAACATAAATCAGTTAAAATTGATATTAGAAAAGGCAAATTTTCAAAAAATTTATTTGCAGATTTATTCGTAATATTGATTCAATTCTAATGGGAGATAACCATATTTTTACGGTTTATTATGAAAAACTTTTATGAAAATCGTAACCACCTCTTTGCAAACATATATTTAATACGATGCAGTATATTTTTATTATAATTATTTGACAGTTAAACGTAAAAAATGTAATTCTGTAATTTTGATTATTTTGGATTGTCTAATGAAGAAAAAGATGATTATTATTACTCGACAAAATTACAAGGATTTTTCGAAATCTCGTTATAAAATATGTTCGAAATGAGAAACATGTTCACTGTTCCCTAATAAATTGATTTGATTAATAAAGTTTCCTCGTCGAGGAAGCCTACGAATTGCAGGCATACTGTATTCAGGGTACCTGTATTCGAGCATGCAGGATTCAGTTTATATCGAATTATTACGGAAGGCGAATACTGCATTTGGACGATCACATTGGTCACACGAGGTCGTCAATCAGACTATCGGTAAGCACCCGCAATTTGTGTAACTTCTGAAATATTGATTTCCCTTTGCCCTAAATCAATAGTACATTACTCCACGAGGGCGAAAAAGTTTTTCTAACGAGTATGAGTTTGCAGCACGAGCCGACGGTGAGTGCTGTAATCACACGAGTTCGAAAAAGTGTTTCGCACGAGGGATGTACGAAATTTTTCATCACAAGGTGCGAAAATGGCAGTTTTACGCACGCGAAGCGGGCGGAAAAGTGGCCATTTCCGCACCGGGTGATGAAAATGATACTTTTTCATGAAGAATATTATCATTTCAAAATAGATTTTGTGAATCGAAAACCTTCTTCTTTCACCGTTGGATGTTCCACCATAGTAAAGGTACAACTCGATTCTGGTCAGTATCACCAAGATTTCGGGTATTCGGAGAGTATTGCTCAAGCGGAAGGATTGGCCTTTTTAAAAGCAAGAAGTGTAAGGAACTGACGTCATAAGGGTATCAAGTTTGTATTATCTATAATTACAATCTGTAATATATTTTTTTTTAATAGAGCTCGTGCACCAATGCGCTTCGGCGCACACTTATGGCCTTTGAAGAAATCAAACGTTCAACTCCGACAGGCGAAGCCAGTTCGTCTGGTGTTAATAACGTTGAAACTCGTGATATTCAAGCTGGAACTGTGGATTCACCGAGTAATCTAGCATTGCAGGATCACGATCTTGCCAAACGAAAACGTTTAGCAAAACAGAAACAGCTGCAGGAGTCCTGGAAGTCTCGACTTTCGTCAAACGATTAACTTTGGTAAATTATTTTTGTTATAGTTTTACATGTTCTTTAACAGGTTAAACATGTTAAATTTTTTATTTTTTAAAACTTTTTTCGTTAAGTTATGTAGATACACAGTGTATTTGATTGACTTTCATTCGTACCGTTTGATTAATTTTGTCTCTGCTACTGCTCTTTTTGGTTTGAATGTCATTAACATCTTTATTTTCTTATAAATTTAACAACTATTAAAAGTTACATGTAAAAAATGTATATTAAAATGATAACTTCCGTTGTGATTCAACTTTTAGATTTGTTGATCTGATATCTCAATTCAGTAAGGTTAACCCTTAGGTGTGAATTGTGTTGAAATGTCTAGAACTTATTTTTCTCGTTGTTAAGTGCATTTTTTTATATGAAAAAAGTGTGTAAAAAACAGAAAAATCAAAACTCTTTGAAAAATCAGAAAAAATTCGTACGTATTCGGAAAACTGAACGAATTATTTTCATAAAAAAAAGTTGGTTTGCCAGGTATATTATTAAGCAATTAATTTGTTGATTAATTTGTTAATAACATTTTGGAATTATTATTATGTAAAATTAATCTTTTCAGTACCTTTAATATGCATGTACATTTTCAGATTTTTATATCATCGAGAAGTACTTGCAACTTTCTGTTATTTTTCTCGAACTTATGCGAAACGAGCGCGATGCGACATAGCAATCTTAAGATAACTATTTACCATAAGGATATAATATGAGCCACATAATTGAATGAAATGAATTCATGATTTCAGAACCGAACGAACAGGCGGACAAAAAGAGTGATCTATTTGAAGTAAAAGACAAAAGTGGTGGCCACGAGGTGTACAACGGAAAAAAATACAGGCAAAGTAGTCATTGTAATTTACTGGTGATTAACTCGTATGAGGCGTCACGGATTCACAATGAAACGGTCAAATAATGAATATCCGAATAACAATCAATGGTTTCCATTGAATTTTGAAATGATACAAATCATATTAAATGGTGCTAAACGATTAGAAGATGAGCACATGGTTAAGTTCGGCGAGGTATTGGAGGAAAATACTGGTTTTCGAATGCAATCAACTTTGCTATATCAAGTACCAGAGCAGATAACACCAATTCATCAGACTGATAGATATATACAGATTCTATTTTCGCGTACCAAAAGTATGACAGTTGGTTCGACCGAAGTCGATCACTGTAAAACTGACGAGGGTCATTGGATTTGTTCGTATTATGAGAATAACACTATTCACATATACGACAGCATGAACGGGACGTCACTGAAAACTGTTGAGAGTATTTATTTAAAGAAACTGATTCCTTTTCAAACAAAAATTATCTTCCATACGGTTCAGCAACAACAAAATGCCATTGACTGTGGATTGTTCGCTATTGCTTTTGCGGTCTCATTGAGTTTGGGTAAAAATCCGGCATCAATTTCTTACGATGTATCAAAACTTCGATCACATTTGTATGAAATGTTAGTTAACAGAGTATTCGCACACTTTCCAACCACAAACGAGAATTTAAATAAGGAATTTATAGGGGAGGCTATAGTCGAAAGTCGGCAAGATAGAAGACGGAGGCAACAAACCACTTCCAAAGCTGAAATTAGATTGAAACGGACTTTCGCGCAGATCGAGTCAGATAGAAAGAAAGACAAAATAAGAAAATATAATGTACGTAAAAGCTTCGGAGTTAGAGAAAGCGATGATTGTTCCAGTTTGAGGACAAGATCTGATGAAAATGCGAAACGTAAAATTACGGACGTATTAATTGATAAAAGTATGGATAACAATATATCAACTTCTATCGATGTTAATATTCTACACGGTCATACTTTATGTAGAAAAACAAATCATGAAAAGGAAGTAGCTGTTGACGCTGACGAAATAAGTATTTCTCTAAAAAAACGAAAACGCAGTACACAGTTAAAAGAAAGTAAATCTGACGATATAGGAAACACACTAAATGATGATCATTTATGTGATATTACAAGAGCAATAGCAAAGACAGAATGTAATCGTGAAAATGGTAAAAGGAACAAAAATGGTACTTGTAAATCAGCGCAAATGCACGGCGCAGGTACTGTAATTCCTTCTGACAAAAAAAAATTAGATGTACAAATTCAAAACAAAAGTACTACCGTCGAGAGTCAGAAAAATAGGAGGCGGAGGCAACAAACCATTTCCAAAAATAAAATTAGGTCGAAACGAAGTATCACGGAGATCGAGTCAGACAGAATGAAAGACAAAGTAAGAAAACGTAATTCACGTAAAAATTTGAAAATGAAAGAGAATGATGTTTCTGCTGGTTCTTTGGGGAAAAGTTGTGTAAAACATACACAAAATGAAACAAGTGGCGTTTTAATTGATGAACCCATAGAGGGTACTACATGCGGTGACATATGTGGTTTATTAGATGAAAATAATCAAATACGAATAGTACAGACGGAATCTGATCGAGAAAATAGCAGACAAAAATATGATAATATGGGTCAAACAATACAAATGCACGATACAAATAATTTAACTCTTTCTAATAAAAAAAAAAATAATATAGATATTCAATCGCATAGTCGAAAATCTGGTAACTGCTACATTGAAACCACTGTTACAAATGATTTATATAATAAAAGTATGAATGTTGATTTATCGAGTTCTGTGAGTAATAATGTTCTTGTTGCTGCCAATACCCAAAGCAATAATTTAGAAAAAGAAAGGGTTATTAATGTTTCAATTGGAGATAAGGTCACAGTAGAGCCTACTCCTATAGATAACGATAGTATAAATGATAATACATTCAGTTCTACGGATGATAATAGCGATTATGAGCAGATATCGAAATTGAAAAGGACAAGAAGACAACGTAACCGCATTAAAAAAGTTATGATGTATGGTGTAAACGCGACTGATTTTGTCGATGAAAATTCGATAATTCAGCATTATATTGGAAAAATGGATGTAATATGCGAGTTATGCAAATCTTTAAATTTCAGTGAAGAACGACCATGTGATAAAAAATTCAACCGTTGTTGCCATAAAGGAAAAGTAAAATTACCGGAAATAGAGAATTATCCAGATATTTTACAAAAATTATTAACAGAAAAAAATAAATCTAGTGTGCGTTTCAAAGACAACATTCGTTGTTATAACAGTGCTCTTGCATTTGCGAGCATGGGTGCAAAGTTGGACACACCACTTGGCAGAGGGCCTCCTGTTTTTCGAATTCACGGTCAAATTTATCATAACACATTTGCAATGCACCCAAACGACAATGAACATAGAAAGTACGGTCAGTTGTACATAATTGATTCTAAACAAGCAAATGATGAACGAATGAAAAATACATTGAATGCAAATTGTGAGAAAGAAATATTGAAGGATTTAGATGAATTAATTCGAGACATTAATCCATATGCAAAAGCATATAAGATGTTATCTACTGTAGAGGAAGAAGAAAGGAAGAGAGCAGAATTAGCACATGACGTAATAAAACCAATATATATGTGGATTCAAAGAGATTCAGGACTAGATAAAAATCGTTTTAATGCACCAACTTGCAATGAGGTGGCAGTTATTTTTGCGGGCGACGACGGAGAGCCACCAATAAATCGCGACATATGTATCCATCCCCATGGAAATAATTCTATACCCATTTCAAGTTTGAGTCCAAATTTAGACCCGATGACATATCCTTTATTATTTCCAAGAGGTGAAAAAGGCTGGACACCTGGGCTAAAACATTGTTATGGAAATCGTGACATTACACCACTACAATATTATAGCTATCGTTTATCTATAAGAGGAAATTTTAATCCATGTTTATCTGCTGGGAAATTGACACAACAGTACATCGTTGACGTTTGGTGTAAAATAGAAGGTGAAAGGTTGAAATATATCCGAAAAGAACAAAGAAAATTACGGTCAGAATTATATAGTGGATTGATGGATTACTTACAAAAAAAAGGAGATGATAATGATTTCGTTAAACCAGGGAAAATGGTCATATTGCCATCATCTTTCCAAACAAGTCCGCGGGCATACCAACAATTATATATGGATGCCATGTGTTTAGTTCAAAAATATGGAAAACCTCATCTTTTCATTACAATGACTTGCAATGCCAAATGGCCTGAAATAGTAGAAAATTTAAACAAAAATGAATTAGCATCTGATCGTCCGGATTTGGTGGTTCGAGTATTTCAAATGAAAGTAAACCATTTAAAAAAATTATTGTTTGATTCAAAAATTTTCGGTGAATATATTGCATACATATACGTTATTGAGTTTCAAAAAAGAGGATTGCCTCATATACATCTACTACTTTTTCTTGATAAGGAATACATTATTCGCGACGCTGAAACAGTTGATAAAATAATCTCAGCTGAGATACCTGATCCAAAACAGAATCCACGCTTATATGAAGCAGTGAAACAATTTATGGTTCATGGACCATGTGGGGAACAAAATACAGAATCACCTTGCATGGACCGTGATAAAAAAAAATGTACCAAAAACTTCCCAAAACAATTTTCAGAGGAGACAGCGTTCAGTCACAACTCATATCCTATATATAGAAGACGTAATAATGAAAGAATTATTTGTTATAAGAACCGGAATTACACAGCTAAGATTGCAGACAATAGATTCATAGTTCCTTATAATCCTTACTTGTTATTAGCGTTGAATTGTCATTGCAATGTTGAATTGTGTTCAACAATAACATGGATAAAATATTTATTTAAATATTGTTACAAAGGTCATGATTGTGCAATTGTTGAAATAAAAAGTGTCAATTCAGATACAAAATCTACGAGTAAATATGATGAAATAAGTCACTACTTGTCAACAAGATATGTATGTTCACCGGAGGCGATACACAGAATATTTGAATACAAAATGCATGAACAGTCGCATGCTACTGTACGATTGGCGGTGCATTTAGAAAATCAGGAAATGGTTTACTTTCATGAGGGATTTGAAGCAAAAGTAATAGAGGAACATAAAAATACATCTCTTACGGCGTGGTTTGAATTAAATCAACGTGATCAAAATGCACGTAAATACTTATACGTCGAAGTCACAGATCATTATGTTTTTGATCAAGGAAAAAAATCTTGGCGTCCGCGATCAAGGGTAACAAAACCCGTAATAAGTAGAATGTACTTCGTAAATCCTAGAGAAATTGAACGATATAATTTAAGATTATTATTGCTTCACGTTCGAGGGGCAAGAAATTTTGATGAGTTGAGGACATATGAAGGTGTAACATACGAAACATTTACTGAAGCAGCAAGAAAAATGAATTTGATCGAAAACGAGGATGAAATAGAAAAGTGTCTTGACGAGGCATCGAATTTCCAATTTCCTAGTGGATTATGTAAATTGTTTGCATACATTTGTGTGTTTTGTTTTCCACGAAATGTAGAAACCCTGTGGAATAAGTACAAAACATTCATGTATGATCCTAAAAGGAAATCTATAGTAGCAGAGCAAATAGCATTAAAAAGTATAGAAGCTGTGTTATTTTGTCATGGGTATAGCTTAAACAATTTCAATTTACCAAGCGTTGATGAAAAAATAATATCAAGTGACGTTAATATTGAAGATACATTGAGTTCGGAAAAAGTGAATATTGAAGAATTGAAAGTCGAAGTCTCAAATTTGAGAGAAACTTTTAGTCGTGAACAAACCGAAATGTTTAACGCAATTATGCATGCCATTAACGATCAATCTGTAATAGACAGGTACTTTTATCTTGATGGTCCAGGTGGAAGTGGCAAAAGTTATTTGTTAAATGCAATTATAAAAATGATGGAGTCGATGAAAAAAGTTGTGTTATCAGTAGCGTGGACCGGGATAGCCGCTAATTTATTGAGAAAAGGTAGCACAGCGCATTCAATGTTTAAATTGCCAATGTGTTTGAATGAAACTTCGACATGTAATATTCAAGGCCCATCTAAACAAGCTGAGTTGATTCGAAAGTCAGAACTAATCATATGGGATGAAGTAACAATGGCATCAAAATATGCTCTACAAGCAGTTGATTTGTTGTGTCGCGATTTAATGCAAAATAATACACCATTTGGCGGAAAAGTGGTATTATTATCTGGAGATTGGCGACAAATACTACCTGTAGTAAAACAGGGTCACAGAACAAGAATAGTTGAAGAATGTATAAAAAAAAGTTATTTATGGAAATATTTCAAACACAAAGCGTTGAAAATTAATCAAAGAGTTGGTGAATTACAAAAAGATTTTGCCGAATGGTTATTAATGGTGGGTAACGGCAGTACAGAGAAGCGTATTGAAAAAGAAAATAATATCATCGAAATTCCAGATGAATTGTTAGCAGCAAACAATATTGTGCATGAAGTTTATGGCGAAAGGATTAAAAAAGACGATGAGGCTGTATACAACTCTGCAATTTTAGCACCAATAAATTCTGACGTATTTGATTTAAATAATGAGATCATCAAAAAGTTAGAAAGGGACGAAAAACTATACTTGAGCATCGATACAAATGAAAGTGATGAAAAAGAATTACAGAACATAGTGCCAGTAGAATATATGAATAGTATCACGCCAACTGGATTTCCGCCACACAAATTAGTATTGAAAATAGGAGCAATTGTAATGTTATTACGAAATTTGAATACACATGAAGGTTTATGTAATGGCACTAGATTGGTTGTACGACATATGATGAATAATTTAATAGTTGCGAAAATAATCACAGGTAAATCACAAGGTCAAATGGTGTTATTACCGAGAATCAAATTAATAATTTCTGAAAATGAGCTTCCTTTCAAAATGGTGCGAAAACAATTTCCTATACGACTAGCATATGCTATGACTATTAATAAAGCTCAAGGCCAAACATTCGATAGAGTTGGTATATATCTTAGGAACAACGTATTCAGTCATGGTCAATTGTATGTTGCACTATCGAGAGTTAGATATAAAGAAAATTGCAAAGTATGTGTTCCTGAGCAACGCGTAATTTTATGTGACGATAATAAAACAAATACTACAATATACACTAAGAATATAGTGTATCATGAAATATTCAAATGTTAATCGTAATAAAAGTAATTCCTTTTGAAGATCTTGAATATGAAATTTAAATTGAACCGTTGTTGCCTGAACCGTTTCCATTTGACGTTCTCAAATTAATTATATGAACTATAAAACTCAGGGACGACAGTTGATATAGCACGTGGACTAATATTCTAATTCATTTACGGGACATTAATTCGATAAATATTCACTGACTTTCAGTCAAGGAGTAACGAGAGTAATCACTATGTATTTATTGCCAACATAATAAGGAATTTCATCTATTATTACAACTTTATTCTGTCAGAGCCCTACGTGTTGCATTTTATTGTTATAGGTCGATTGTCCTTCGTGGGAGTACCCCAATACATTGTCACGTATTGCAATCCCATGAGATATGCAATTATCAACATTTTCAGCAGACGAAGTAGGAAGAATTATCAAGTGACTTCTCTACAGATTTGTTCAACATCATTTCAAAACAACAAACAAAGGACCCAAAAAAATTATTTGAATTACTCAAAATATGTTATGTAAGCTTTTTATAATTTTTTTCGATTGAGATTATATGTTAAAAGTTATAATTCCTTATGTTATTTTGTCTTTCGAATGAATACTCTATTCTTCCCAAATGTTTGAGTTTTGATATCCCTTCACGACTCGGGTGAACCCAGACAGCGGAATACCCGGGCAGTGCAGTTCAGTCACTGTTAATACTTTACTAGGTCACGGCATCGACGTTTCCGTATAGTTAGAGAATTTTCGAACGACCACTATACCGTCGTTCTTTCGTTAATATCACATTCATAGTATATTTGTATTATATTATGATATCAAGATTGTATCTTACTATATATTTAATTAATTAATCAATAACTATTTGTATTAATTATTTAGTAATAAACAAATATTGAAAATTGATATGAGTTAATATCTTGTGTAGATGACTAAAAAAATACGGCAGCGAATTTTAGAATTCTATACAAACATTTTATTTTTATATTTTTTCTCTCCGCCCGTCCTTATCAGGAAATTGTAAATTCATCAGTCGTGTTATAATTATAAATTACCACGTCTCTTATTTTTCTTTATGGACTATAGGATTATTGTATTTTATATAATCAATAGTAATAATGGTTTAATATACATAAAAAAGCTCTGCAAGCGAATAATTAGCTTGAGGTCAATTTAAGTTGTTTTACCCTGGATACTCCGGTATCTCGATTATTTGTTTTTATTTTTGTAATAATTTTCGAAATGTTTATATATTGGTCTCACGAAGGTGCAAAATCTAACAAGGCTTGAGATATTTTTTATATAGTTGTTTCATTCTTCCACCGTATACCCTTTCGGGTTTTTACGGAACCCCACCCTGATACCTCTCTAGCACTCCTTACCCGCACTCAGCTAAGCTACCTAACTTCCCGTGCGTCCGTAGCCGACTTAGCCAGTACCGCATGAGTTAGCATCTTAACTCATCCGAAGTATATTTCGGATGTCTCAAGATACATGAATCTATGTTTTTCTTAAATGTT
Source organism: Amblyjoppa fuscipennis (assembly GCA_963575735.1). Taxonomy (NCBI): domain Eukaryota; kingdom Metazoa; phylum Arthropoda; class Insecta; order Hymenoptera; family Ichneumonidae; genus Amblyjoppa; species Amblyjoppa fuscipennis. Next base: position 574,747 of record OY754497.1, read on the forward strand.
TCTTTTCTGTTATCACAATACACGGCAATTTCACGTAATAGATATTGACGTCTAGACAAGTCAAGATGATGTCACGAAACACGATTAATTTCTCTCGGGATAATCATATAAGAGTCATCCAAGCGGGTCAGCCTGTAAAGTATGCTTTACCAAGACAAATTATTATGGGTTTTAATTTTAAGTGTTGAAACTTAAAAATGACTTTAATAAATAATGCGAGATATTAACATCCACAAGCTAACCCCTTCAGCAATATTAAGCAATATGGTACGCAACGCTAGAGGTTTCAAAGTGTTTCAAATTGTAAAAAGTATAATCACGTAAAATTGTATATATCAAGTATTTATAACTTATTATGTAACTGCAAGATTGTGAAGGTTTTTTATGAGTCACTTCTAAGTATTGGTAGGATGCAACGAAAATGAATTCAATAATGGAATAATAATGTTGAATTGGTAGTATCAACGGATATGTCCTCTGTCGTATTGGAGTACATCCAGTCGATGGTAAAGAAGCATTTATCTTCATTCTGGGGGATCGTATGATGTCCTACACAATTAATGTATTTGACGAACCAAAAAGGATCGAGGGTCTAACGTCGCTCAATGAGGTAAATACTGACACATCACGTATTTATCAAGTCGACATCGAATACTAAATCATTCCAATAATAAAATCATGTTGAAGTTTGATATGTTCACATTCCTTTCTCATAATTTTCTGCTATTCATGAAACTTATTCTACGATGAAAGTATGTATTGATATATTTGGCTTCATAGAGGAAGTCAAACATATAAATAAAATATAATAGTGAATTTGCACCGTTATGAGATATTAAAAACTATAGTACAGTGTAATCATTTCGTTCGTTGGTAGATCGTTAAAATTCATTCTGCCACGGCCCGGTGTCGAAGATTCCGACCTAATCGGTACGTGATGGGAGTGTCCTATTTCGACCTCGACGTATTTTCTTCCACGAACCTTGAGTTTTTTGGAAAATTAGAAAAAACTCACTTATTGACTACTGGGTTTCGTATCACCATCGAGGAAGAAGACGATGATTAATACAAGTTTTGGGATACGGTCAGGTCAATCTACTACGAAGATTGATTAATTTTAATTTATCGAAAAAAAGTTGAAAATCGAAATTATCAAATTGCTCCTTTGATATATTCTTTATTCGCAAAGCTGCTTCTATGAGGAAGCATTTTCTATATTTTTGGCTTTGGCTGGTGAAAGCTTTGAAAAAAAGCGATATGGAATTTCCAATTTTAACTTTTTTTGTATTCAGGCATACAAGCACGCATACAAATAAATTAAATTGAATCAATTAAATCACGTAACTATCCTAATTTCACATCGTGGTGACCGAACACATCCGGAAAACACATTTAAAAAAATCAATTATACATTTATCTAATAATTCCAATCTAATTATAGGATTGCCACCCAATTTCTTTATGACCTAAAGAAAAAATTATGTTAATAAAAAGAACACAAAAGAATCGAAGATTATTGTTATTTTTTATTATTTCTATATATGACGATGGTTTGTCGCTCGAGCATACAAACCAATTGGAAGCTCATCTGAAAGGATGCATGCGGAAATTCAATTCTTTGACGCTAATCTAAAATAACCTAATCTAGGGATCGGGCGCGAAGCGCCCGATCGCTAGTAACAAATAATTCGCATATCGTAGTCGCGAGAATTTCATACATTTTAATGAGGAAGAAATCAGGTTGCTTGAAATGAACTTCTGTTCGGGTTTGCCACACATTGTTGGCTTTGCCAACAGAATATCTTTCCAATGACTACTTCAATGATAGGGTAGCTTGCATTACAAATTATGCTTGAATCCTCTTCTGGTCACTACACAAAACTTCGTCTCACGAAAGAAGAATCTCAGGAAGTTATTAGAGCGAACGGCGCTCGGGATCGCATGTTCCCTTAAGATTACCATCAAGTATATAGTTCAGTTCTGGGAGTTCGCACCGCCCAGGGTAAAAAATTAAGTTGCACTGAAAAAAAAGAAAAAAAAATTGAAAGTTTAATTTACCAGACTGGAAGTTTTTGCGCAAAAAAAGATACATTAAATTCAATGTACAATTGTGATGAAACGTTAATATGCTTTTTCATTGCAATTACACTATGTTATTAAAATTGAAGTACCTTCGTAGTAAAATTAGTCAATTATTAAAAAATTAAGTTGCACTGAGAAAAAAAGAAAAAAAATTGAAAATTTAATCTACCAGACTGGAAGTTTTTGTGCAAAAAAGGATACATTAAATTCAATGTACAATTGTGATGATACGTTAATATGCTTTTTCATTGCAATTACACTATATTATTAAAATTGAAGTACCTTCATAGTAAAATTAGTCAATTATTACAAAATTAAGTATTTCCAATGTTTTTAATACACTGAACATTAATTTTTCATCACAATTCTACATGGAATTTAATATAGCAATTTTGCACAAAAACTTTCAGTCTAATTTAAATTCCGTACCATTTGTTTACATCGCACTATTGATTTCAGATACCGACACTAACTTATCGCTTGCGAACTCCCAAGAATCATGAGTCGCTGCCTGACTACTTTTTTCAATCGATGTTTGCGCTGCCTAAGGGAGATCGGGGCAAAATGCCACAGCATGGCCAATTTTTGGATGCCCCATTTCGTCCCAACAATACATCCGGTTGTTTAAACTAGGGGTGGGCGTTGTTCACTCGATGTTTATCACGCGTTGCATCGATTATTTAGTTCGATGTTTTCATGCATCGATTCATCGAACCATAATCGATTATTAAGACACATCGATGTTTTTACTATCAACGCGCAGGCGCAGTTGGACATGAAATTTTTGTATTATATAATCATGTATTATTAATAATATATACATAATCATTATATACAATAAAGTTCTAAGGTCATCCACGGGTTCCCAATGGCCGCTCGATTTGCATTCCAGTGGTTCCCAATGAACGCTCGATTTCCAATTTTGACAGGTGACAAACTGTCACCTGACAAAATGTCACTTCGACATTTCCTAATCCTGGCAAATAATCTGCGTACCATTCACGTGCCAGGAAAGGTTAGGATATGCTGATTGGCATTTGAAACTTTATTTTGGATATAAAATATCTGACATATATAATGTATTAATGCGTGAGGATGAATTTCACGTCATTCGTGACTGGAGGTGGTCATATGTTTTTCGTTGTCGGTTGTTTTCCGATCACTTCCTGTGACAGTTTTGACAGTCTGTTTTAAGACTATGCGTAAATGGGTCACCTGAAGTCAATAGCGCTGGTAAAAATTCGATATCCCGAAGAAAAAAAGTTGGCCATTTTGAAAGTGGCTAAACGAGAAAGGGGTACCCTTACCTTTTTTTGACGAAAATGGTCTGTCGGAGAATTTTTTAATTTTTTCGTTAATGAAATCGGTTGGGAAATATGCCACTTGAAACCAATGGCGAAGGTTTTAATTCGATAACTTGAAATTTTTTTTTCGAAAACCATTCTAACAATGCAACCATTCTTCATATGCTAACAATTAAAAATTTTGGTTTGTTAGCATATAGAATGGTTTTTGAAAAAAAAAATTTCAAGATATCGAATTAAAATCTTCGCCATTGGTTTCAAGTGGCATATTTCCCAACCGACTTCATTAAAGAAAAAAATCTAAAAATTTTTTTTTTTCCGAAAAGTCCACTTTCGCCAAAAAAATATGAGGGGACCATTTTTGGGGAAAATTTATTTTTTAGAATTTTTTCGTTAATGAAATCGGTTGGGAAATATGCCACTTGAAAACAATGGCGAAAGTTTTAATTCGATATCTTGAATTTTTTTTTTTCGAAAACCATTCTATATGCTAACAAACCCAAATTTCGGATTGTTAGCATATAGAATGGTTTTCGAAAAAAACATTTTCAAGATATCGAATTACCTTCGCCATTGTTTTCAAGTGGCATATTTCCCAACCGATTTCATTAACGAAAAAATTCTAAAAAATAAATTTTCCCCAAAAATGGTCCCCTCACAACTTTTTGACGAAAGTGGAATTTATGAAAAAAATAAATTTTAGATTTTTTTCGTTAATGAAATCGGTTGGGAAATATGCCACTTGAAAATAATGGCGAAGATTTTAATTCGATATCTTGATTTTTTTTTCGAAAACCATTCTATATACTAACAATCCGAAATTTGTGTTTGTTAGCATATAGAATGGTTTTTGAAAAAAAAAATTTCAAGATATCGAATTAAAATCTTCGCCATTGGTTTCAAGTGGCATATTTCCCAACCGACTTCATTAACGAAAAAAATCTAAAATTTTTATTTTTTTTCGAAAAGTCCACTTTCGTCAAAAAATTATGAGGGGACCATTTTTGGGGAAAATTCATTTTTTATAATTTTTTCGTTAATGAAATTGGTTGGGAAATATGCCACTTGAAAACAATGGCGAAAGTTTTAATTCGATATCTTGAATTTTCTTTTTCGAAAACCATTCTATATGCTAACAAACCCAAATTTCGGATTGTTAGCATATAGAATGGTTTTCCAAACAAAAAAAATGCAAGATATCGAATTAAAACCTTCGCCATTGGTTTCAAGTGGCATATTTCTCAACGGATTTCCTTAAAGAAAAAAATCTAAAAAAAAATTTTTTTCAAAAAGTCCACTGTCGTTAAAAAATTATGAGGGGACCATTTTTTGGGGAAAACATTTTTCATGTAGTGTGAAAAAGTTTCAATTCATGTAGTGTGAAAAAAAAAATCGAGAATGACGCCCATCTGAATATTCAGCATTCGGGGCTTCTGCCCTGCCCCTCTTTTGTCTCATTATCCCGTTTCGCCCCGCTGTGCCATTTTGCCACCCTCTCCCCTACCTGCCCCTTGCTTAACCGATTGCGTCACAGCCCAGGGTGACAGAATAAGTCAACTGGAGAACCGGATCCGGATAACTTGTCGCCAGCAGCTCTTCCCAAGTGAACCCTACTCCGTTCCTCTGCAGTTCCCTCCCGTCTTATAGGTATGCACTTCTTCCCTCGGTCGCGCTTTCGAAGCGTAGCTCGCACGTGCATGAGAGAAGTTTGTCCTATGGACCGCTTTCCTCGATTAGCAGACCCACCCGAAAACGATCTATGAACGCAAGCGTCGGAAAGCACGGGGGCGGCAACGGCGGAGTTGGGGCGGTGGCAAGGAAAGGAGAACAGAGATCGTGTCACAGTCCCTTTGGAATTTCATTAGCATCGATGCGCAGCCTGCTAAACTGCCCAAGTCTACAGTTCCATCGCTTTTTTGTGGCTGTCCGTTGAAGGCAGTAGATATAGTAGAGTCGCGTTCCATTGGCTCGACGTTTACACTGCTTTCGGTCATACCATCTCGAATATAAGTAGGTTGACAGGAAGCCTGGTCGAAATATTTCTCAGACACTTTGAGTGAAAAACTTCCAAGCGGACGCTTTCGCCGGCTTTCAGGGATTTTCCAACATTGGGATTTTTAGAGTTTCCAACTCTACCATTTTCTCGGCAGGACCTAAAGCAGTCACAATTTATCATTCAGAAGTACCTTCCGAAAAATTCTTGGAAACTCTGATTTGTTCTGTTAAAGGACGTCGAGAGAAAAAAGGATTTGTCTCGAAGATGTACTCATTATGTTGCATGTGCCAAAAGTACGATAAGACTTCTTCAGAGAAAACACGATTTATTTTACTGAGAAACTCCGATTTTCTTGAATGAGGTGGGTTTAGCATTGGGAAAGTTTTCCATTGAGCGTAATGAATGGTCTTCAAAGTTGATCAATGGGAGCCCAATGGAAATTGGTGGACTACACTGGCTGATTAGCGGGCAATTTTAAGTGATACGTTTTCCCATTCGTTAAGTGATACGTTTTCCCAGTAGACCAATGGCAATTTCCTGGGAAAGTTCGACTTGTACTTTTTCCTATTCGTTATTAACGGGAGTTCAATTGCGAAGAGCTGGGAAAATTCAAGTGGTACTTTCTCCCATTCGTTATTAATGAGAGTTCACTGACAAGTAAATGGGACGTGACAAATGGTACTTTTCCCCTTTGTTATTAATGGTAGTTCATTGGAGCACAACTGGAACAGCTGGAATGGTATCTCGTACCATTGGGAACAAATTGGACCTGAATCGAACGGTAAAAAGCCATGAAATCTTTAACGGCGCATCTAACTATTTATAATTGACGAGGAATAAGAATCGAGTCGACAAACACTAGGGAATCACGTGTGTGAATAGCAACTTTCACTTAAATGATATGAGCGATAATGAATTGCAGATTAATGAGTCCACAATAGTAGATATGAACTTAAAGACCGAAATTATTTATGAACAATAGGAGACATTTTTCTCGAGCATTACAGCTTTTTTGTTTGTTACATATTTAGACACTGTAGAAAAGTGGTCAATTATATATAGCATATTTTTCGGCGAATGAGAATGCCAGCGGGATAAAAATACCATACAACGAATGGCAAACTGAATGGTATATTAAATGGTAGTACAAGTGGGAATGATACCATTGGCAAAAACCCCATTGAATTACCTTTAACGAATAGTTAATGGTAATCAATGGGATTTTTTTAATGATAATTAATGGGAGATTTACCCAAGGGACACGAACATCGAAAGCCTCGAGGCTAAAGCTTAAGTCTCCTGTTTTGCTATGATTTTTAGTCTCTCCTCAGCACGAGTCTGCGGTAGTTTCAGCAGCGAACCTGGAATTGATCGAGAAGTTGATGTATTTTCCTAACTAGGTATTGTCTGAAACTTGTCCAGTTTTCCCATGTCGTAGGTTACTTTCAATCCAGCCGTCCTCTGACAAATTGTTCCACGTAGTAGCTACGGAGCGACCCACCGAACAGAAATGAGGGGCGGGGCTGGTCGTGCCTTCTTACTGGGATTTCCTGACCAGTGCGTCGCTAGCACATCGCTAGTCTGATTTTACGAAAGCTGGCATCAATTGAGATACGAATGAGCTTCCCTAACTAGGTATTGTCTGGTCCCTGTTTAGTTTTCGTATATAGGACACCCTAGCCATAAGTTGGACTCAAGCCGCGCATACCCTGACAAATTTCCACACCGGCATTGGTTCATAAAATCAAGAGCCGCGCCGCTTTTATTTATTTAAGCGAGATACGACCGTGTAATTATACTCCAGTGTGCCGCAAGTAGAACCATTCTAGAATACGAAGCAACGGACCAGAAATTCCACGACACTTTTATCGTATAATTCCGCTCACCGAAAAGAACTACTAGGGGTTTAGTAGTAACTACCGGAGATTCAGCAGCCACTGCCGACATGGCAGTAGTCACTACACATGCAGTTACTACTTCCTAGTACTTACTCTTCAACAATCAGTAATTGTTACTGACGACGTAGTAGTAATTACACAGAGGTATTGACTAGTTATACAGGAACTACTGCAGTAATTACTGATGTGGGAACTACTACGTCCTCAGTAATAATTACTGACTGTTGAGGAATAACTACTAGGATGTAGTAACTACATGTGTAGTGACTACTGCAATGCGAGCAAGGACTACTGAACTTCCATTAGTTACGACTAGACCCCTAGTACTTCTTTTCGGTGAGGGCGAATTTCCAGCGGTGAACTACGGGAAACTACGAGAATTCCCAGTAGTGAACTACTGGAAACTACGAGAATTCCCAGTAGTGAACTAGTGGAAACTACAAGAATTCCCAGCAGTGAACTACTGGAAACTACGAGAATTCCCAGTAGTGAACTAGTGGAAACTACAAGAATTCCCAGCAGTGAACTACTGGAAACTCCGAGAATCCCCAGTAGTTCACTACTGGAAACTACGAGAATTCCCAGTAGTGAACTACTGGAAACTCCGAGAATCCCCAGTAGTGAACTACTGGAAACTACGGGTATTCCCAGTAGTGAACTACTGAAAGCTACGGGAATTCCCAGTAGTGAACTACTGGGAACTACGAGAATTCCCAATAGTGAAACTACTGAAAACTACGAGAATTCCCAGTATTGAACTACGGGAAACAACGAGAATTCCCAGTAGTGAACTACTGGAAACTACGAGAATTCCCAGTAGTGAACTACTGGAAACTACGAGAATTCCCAGTAGTGAACTACTGGAAACTACGGGTATTCCCAGTAGTGAACTACTGAAAGCTACGGGAATTCCCAGTAGTGAACTACTGGGAACTACGAGAATTCCCAGTAGTAAACTACTGGAAACTACGAGAATTCCCAGTATTGAACTACTGGAAACTACGGGAATTCCCAGTAGTGAACTACTGAAAGCTACGGGAATTCCCAGTAGTGAACTACTGGGAATTACGAGAATTCCCAGTAGTGAACTACTGAAAGCTACGTGAATTCCCAGTAGTTAACTACTGGACATTCATAGTAGTTTGATGTAGTTAACTATTTGGGATATATAGTAGTTAACTACTGGATACTGCCAGTGGTATTTTGCAGTAGTTTTCAGTAGTTCTTTTTGGTGAGGCTTCGGTGATCATCGTGCCCACAAGAAATCCGGAATTATCGTTTTGTTGTGTAACTGTGTTGTGTCCTTAGGTCTACTCCACCAGTGTTCGTTATATAATCCATGTGGGCTAAACGGATGCGGCCGACGGCTGAGCCAACCTCAAAGCCCACGGTGCCACCATCGGCATGCGAGCTTGGCCCGATCATCTACCGAGCCTTCGATGATAAGCTTAGCGCAATGGTGGCAGCTTATATTGACCCAAAGGTCATTCACGATGCTCGGCCGATAATTGGTTCTCAATGTAGGCTCTAAACCACAAAATACTTTTTTTCAAAAAAGTAAAAATGGTACGCCAAGTACTTAAAACGTTCAGAAAATATGTTTATGGAAAAACCTCTTAAAAATTAAAAAATCTTCCAAAACAGATGTTTATCCGAACAATAACAAAAAATATATGTGTATCAAAATGTAAAAAAAAAATCGAAAAAAATCAAATCAAACCAGCCAAGTAGTGTTACAAAAATCTAAAAAAAAAAAAAAAAACAAGATGTAAAAAATCTTGAACAAAAAAAACTTGGCGTGCCAGTTTTTTTAAAATAATTTTTGAATGAACTACGTACGACAGTGATTGGAAAAAAAAACTGGCACGTCAAGTTTTTTTTGTTCAAGATTTTTTACATCTTGTTTTTTTTTTTTTTTTTTTAGATTTTTGTAACACTACTTGGCTGGTTTGATTTGACTTTTTTCGATTTTTTTTTTACATTTTGATACACATATATTTTTTGTTGTTGTTCGGATAAACATCTGTTTTGGAAGATTTTTTAATTTTTAAGAGGTTTTTCCATAAACATATTTTCTGAACGTTTTAAGTACTTGGCGTACCATTTTTACTTTTTTGAAAAAAAGTATTTTGTGGTTGATTTCACCTATTTTTTCCTGTAGATGCAATTTTTTTTTACAATTTTTGAATGAACTACGTACGACAGCAATTTGAAAAAAAAACTGGCACGTCAATTTTTATTTGTTCAAGATTGTATTTACATCTTGTATTTTTTTTTTTAGATTTTGTAATTCTACTTGGCTGGTTTGATTTGATTTTTTTCGATTTTTTTTTTTTACATTTTGATACACATAAACATATTTTCTGAACGTTTTAAGTACTTGGTGTACCATTTTTACTTTTTTGAGAAAAAGTATTTTGTATTTGATTTCACCTATTTTTGAAATTCTGTAAATACGAGCGATATCAAAATTTTAATTTCCAACTGTTAAAGGTGGTGAAAAAACTGATTTTGCATAATAATAAGTTCAACATGTTATTAACAAATCAATCCAAAAATTAATTGTTGAACAAATTACCCGGTGAACTAATTTTTTAAATTTATATACACCGTGACACACAAAGAATCACAAAGAGAGATCGATGTAACGCGCCTTGCTCATGGTACGGGCTTTGGTAAAAATGCAACAAGCAGTATAATGCTAAACTGTCACGGTGACGGACAGAGTTTTGTTGTCGCTAACTGTGCTCGCACTGTCACTACACTCCATTGCAACACTGAATCCTCAACATTGCATCCCGAGCTATTCGCACGACAGCTGACGTTGAACTCGTCGTCCCCGATGTCATACGCATCGAAATGCAACTTCTGCGCAACATCCATGGCTTCAGAGCGTCAACATGCGAACAGCTAGATGTTCTTGCAACAATCTTTGCGGTCTTCGTAGTTGTCGGTTTGTCCGAAATCTATCTCCGTGCAGGAATTTGATGCGAGTCCAACGCAAGTGCGTCCTGCTCATCTCCCACGCATCCATGTCCGCAGTCCACAAACACCCTGCCGTAGCACCCCTGCGTCCTGCTGATCTCCCACATCTCCCACACATCCACGTCCGCAGTCCACGAACACTCTGCCGTAGCACCCTGGCGTCCTGCTCATCCTATGCCGCAGCACCTCGTTAGTTCCTGAAAGTGATAAAAAAAATTGAGGTTACCGACAAACAGATTTAAAGTTTTGAAATTGCTTCAATGAAACAAATGGAAAACAAATTGAGGTTAGAGACAACAAGAATTAATAACAAAAAAATATATGAAAAAACAAAATTTAGGTTAGGTTGTCCCTACCTATCCAGGATCAAGAGACGCGGCTCTTGATCGATAAGGATAAAAAAATAAAAAGAATGTAAAAAATAGGGATAAAAAATAATATAAGACGATATAATATAACTCACCAGGTCTTCTTGCCGGAATAGAGCCGTCCAAAAATGATCGCGTAAACTCACGCACAATCGATCACCTCACATCACCTCACACCCATATTTGACGTTCACTTCATCATATCTCGGGAACCGCTGGACGATTATTCTCGTAATTAGGCCCATTAGAAAGCTTGGGACCGAATTATATAATAAAAGTGTCCTTAAATTTTCGATGCGATGCTTCATTGCCGAGATCGAGACAACCGAAAATTTCGCGTGAATTCACGCAACAATCGAAAAATTTTGGATTGATTCGCTGTCACGATCATCATACACAAGAAATTACCAATCGAATGTGTTCGCAATTAAGCGAACCGGAAAGCTTGGATAGGCATTCTATAGTAAAAATTTTATCACCATTTCGATCCGATGATTTATTTGTGAGGTAACGTGGTGCCAATATTTACTTCCGGCATATTGGAGTAAAACTACTTGGCAGCGTCTTGTCGCTTTTAAAATTTTTTTTTTTTTTTAACTTGGCGTCGAGACGCTACCGCGTCTCTTGATATAGGTTACTTATATATAGGGCGAGATTGGTTTTAACGTATGCTTTTTTGAATATTGCAATTTGCATGTTGACATTGCAAGTTGAAATATCCCTATCCTTTTTTATGCCTCGCGTGTCTGGAAGAGATTGTATTTCATATGTTTTCACTTGGATGAACTCTCAAAGCGATCATACTTAGTCAATGTGTTACCTAAGCATTTATTGACAACTGCCCTTTGCTAAGACTTCCAATTAATTGCGATTAAAAAATCTCATTGATTATCATTAACTATTAAACCCTATTGAATTACCTTTAACGAATACGTTCAAGGTAATTCAATAGTTTCCCATTCGTTGTATGGTATTTTTATCCCACCGGCATGGCCATTCGCGGAAAAAAATGTCCCAAGTATAATTATCCACTTTTCTACACTGTCTTAATAATGCAATAAATGAAAAAGCTGTAATCCTACCTACAAGTGTCTCTTATTATTCGTAAATCCGTCGTCGCCGTCGTTGTATTTTTGTTGGGCACGATGTCCTCACGGGGGTTGCCTCAGGACACGAATAAAACAATACTATTCTTCTTCTTCTAAATAATGTCGGTCCTTAAGTTCACAGTTACTATTGTAGACTCATCTGCACTTCATTATTGCTTATACCATTTAAGTGAAAGTTCCTAGTCACACGCTTGATTCCCTAGTGTTTGTCTACCCGATTCTCATTCCCCGTGAATTATAAATAGTTAGACGTGCCATTGAAGATTCTCTAGCTTTTGACCGTTCAATTAAGTCCCCATTTATTCCCAACGGTAACAAATACCATTTCAGCCATTCCAGCTATCCTCCAATGGACTTCCATTAACAACGAATGGAATGAAGTACACAGTGAAAAATAATTTCGTAAAATCGGAATGCGAAATTTCGTAAAATTAATTTTGTTAAATAAGTGACAGACTCGTTTGTCATTTATTTGAGTATACGAACCAGTCCTATTATTTCCGGTCTCAATGACGATTTTAGTTTGTACTATTGTTTGTAAACCTAGAAAATTAACAAATAAAAAAATGGTGAATGTTTGTGGACAATAAGTTGTTGTAAAAAGTACAAACTTTTTTTTACTGTGTATCACTTGATACGTCCCACTGACTTGTCAGTGAACTCCCATTAATAACGGATGGGAAAAAGGACCAGATGAATTTTCCCAGGAAATGGGCATTGGTCTCCTATTGGCGACGAATGGGAAAACGTACAATAAAAAGTTTCTCAATTATTTGCCAGTGGAGTTCCATTGCGAACGAGTGGTACAAAGTATCGTTTAAATTTTCCTCATGAATTTCCATTGGGATCTCATTGGTTACCTTTCGATACCGTTTCATTACCGTTAAACGCCCAATGGAAAGCTTCGCCAAGGGTGTCGATAAAAAAACCAGCAACATCCGACTAGGCCTTCTAAGAATAGAATCGATGACAAATTTGACGCAAATCATTAGAATCGCGGACACCATCGAGTTGGGGAGACATCCAGTAAGACAAGTGGAAAGAAGACGTCACAGCGAACGTATTCGTTATACGCAACAGCACCGTGCCACGACAACCTCTGAACGAGGCAACGATGAGCCGTCAACAAAGATCTCGTACTACTACACGTACTGCCGTGAGGAGCGAGCCACGGGAGAATACACGGCAGACGGGGGAACACCGAGCAACGGGTCTTGCTGTTCCGGTAAAGTTGGACACAATAGAGCTAACTGTACATTATGGTTCAAATATCGTGGCGAATTCGGAGTCAGGAGCATATATTCAGGATGTGCTCTGAGAAACGAAATAATAATACACAAGCGAATCGGAACGATAATCGTCCAAAGCGAAATCTGATGAACGTAAACTTTGAGGAGGACCCCAGGAGGACTTTTGCGAATGAATTTTTGTAGCTGGAGCCGTGGAAGTTAATAATGAATGAATTAATGAATGAATTTATTGTACAGCAGGACCAGAGGTCCTCTAGGCACATATGTATATACACAGCGCATGGAGCATCATCACAAGACCATAACAAACAAAATAAAATTAAATAATATAACAGTAATGTAAAATGTAACATGAAACAAGATGAAATGAAAGAAAATAAAACAAGATAAAATAACTCGCACTCGCACTCGCACTCGCACTCGCACTCGCACTCGCACTCGCACTCGCACTCGCACTCGCACCCGCACCCGCACCCGCACCCGCACCCGCACCCGCACCCGCACCCGCACCCGCACCCGCACCCGCACCCGCACCCGCACCCGCACCCGCACCCGCACCCGCACCCGCACCCGCACCCGCACCCGCACCCGCACCCGCACCCGCACCCGCACCCGCACCCGCACCCGCACCCGCACCCGCACCCGCACCCGCACCCGCACCCGCACCCGCACCCGCACCCGCACCCGCACCCGCACCCGCACCCGCACCCGCACCCGCACCCGCACCCGCACCCGCACCCGCACCCGCCCTCGCCCTCGCCCTCGCCCTCGCCCTCGCCCTCGCCCTCGCCCTCGCCCTCGCCCTCGCCCTCGCCCTCGCACTCGCACTCGCACTCGCACTCGCACCCGCACTCGCACTCGCACTCGCACTCGCACTCGTAAGGGAGAGCGGGTAAAATGGAGTGGTAGGCCAAAATGGGGCAAAAAATCGAGATGTGTCGCCGGGGCAGAACAGAAAATCATTTAAAAAGAATGTCTGGATATGCGTGCGTGCGTACGACAGCATGCATCGTTAAGATCTTATATTATAAATACATTGCAATTAATATTTTTCTACGATAAGGACATGTGCTGTATTACAAACAACTATCCACCAAAATCAACAAATACGTCAAAGTTTGTACAAACAATTTTAAGTATGTAGCACTCATTTGACTACTGAAAAGATTGATTTCGCATAATATTAAGTGCACAATGTTATTAACAAATTATACAAAAAATGAATTGTTTAACAAATTACCCGGCAAACTAATTTTCTTTATTACGATAATGATTCGTTCCTTTCTCTGAATGCGTATGATTTTTTTCAGATTTTTAAATTTGCTTTGAATTTTTTTTTTTTATATGGAAAACAACACAAAATTGAAAGCAAATTAAAAAATCCGAAAAAATTCATACGTATTCAGAAAAATGAACGAATTATTTTCGTAATAGAAAAAAATTAGTTTGCCGGGTAATTTGTTAAACAATTAATTTTTTGTTTAATTTGTTAATAACATTTTGGACTTATTATTATGTGAAATCAATCTTTTCAGTACCTTTAATATGCATGAATTTTTTCAGATTTGTATACCATCGAGAAGTATTTGCAATGCTAATGGTAATGGTAGCAATTAAAGCCGACATAATCGATAGAAAAATTTTATTTAAATTATGTATAGGTTTGATGCAGGTACATTCGAAGATCGTAAGGTATAATTGTCGCTTTCGTCCGCCGTTATCGCTAGCTAAAAGAACACTTTGCGTCGTCGGATTCGAGACGCCATGTTTAACGACGTTTCGAAAAGAAACGTCGAGCATTAAATCGGAACTTCAATGCTCGAAACGATAAAAAAGATTTCTTCTTGGTCCCCAAAGCCAAGTTCCGGACTCGGTTTCGTCGTTGCGCCATTTTCAAACGGATTTTCCAAATGACCATTTCGCCGATGAAACATACAAAAGAGCAAAGCAAACCTACACCTAGGATGACAAAGGCGAAACGTAGGTCCTCCAAATTCATGACCCTTCTGTCCGTATTTTTGTTTACCTCATCGTCATTCACATGCAGAAGCCGTAAATTTTCGACGCGTCCATGTCTATTCCTTAAGCCATGTTCAGTCCATCTTCTCAGTATCGACTCTAATCTACGTCCAAGCGGATTGTAGGTCGTTATGGCATGAAAAGGAAACTCGTGCACCATTGGATCTCTGCTCACATGAAAATTCCATTCTATCGCACTGTATACGGACTCATATTTTTCCAGGATACAAACTGCCAAGGGTTTTCCCAATAAGTACTCGATACAGTCTTCCTCTCGCGGAATTTCGACGATATGTCCGTGAAGAATGGGATCCGCAGCGAGTTTGAGATTAGTATCCTCGACTGTGTAAACTGTATAACCAAGGTACACAATATCCTGTCTTGTTTGTACGTTTCTATAAGCTATCGTTGTTGTCAATAGGGTCGCCAAATTGCCTGTGTAAATTGCTTGGAGAGTTACCACGAACATCAAGAGGGAAGCTAAATATATAGTAGGTGCCAGATTGCTCGGTAAGTTTGGCAGACCCGTGTTACAAGTTAAACGTACCAGGTTTAATAGCGCTGGCACAACAGCCTGACGAAGAAAGAACTTGAAGAACAGAAAGGTAATCAGGTAAACCAACCACATGCCAATTCGAGAGTTTCCGTCAATGACCGATAAGATCTTTTCTAGTTGGGACATGTGACGTGTATGATTGGTCACGGCATAGAGTGGAATTTCGGTCAGTGGTAAGATCATATTGCGCGTCATTGATCTGGTGGACCGCGTATCTGTCGAGAGACAAAAGGGTGTTAACGAGAGCCCAGTTCGCATCCCATCGAAACCTTTATAGAACTCTTTTCCTGTAACTATAACTGCCCTTGCGTTCAGCTTCTTCACGATATTATCCATAAACCACTGCATCTCTCGTCGACGTTCTTCCAAGACTGTTCTTTGATCATCAGATAAACTGTTGAAATACTTCTGAATTTTCGGATCATCGTCATCAAACATATAAGGTGGGTGCTCAGTTAAAAAGTGTAGCGGCCAACCACCGATGTCCAGCGTCTTCGGAAAGTTCAATGCCTCGCAGGCTTGCACTCCCTTTCTATATCTACGGGCGAATACACTTATAGGCCTCCCATTAAAGTTGATCATTACTGTTGCAACCAATCTCCACGCAGGTGGTGCTTGACTCGTAAAGTGATTGGTATTGAAGATCCATACATCTGATGAGCGTTCATCGTAGCAAATATACTGTGCGTTAAGTAACCCGTAATAAGTTGGTATATGCATATATGCCGCGAAACCCTCGCATCGGCCTTCGTAATCAGGGGTCAGGTCGATGAAGATGAAGTGCGCGTGTTGGTTCCACCACCTAGTGAGACGGAGTGTCTCGACGGATGGGGCGATGTCTTTTTGCGAGTCAACTGCAATGACGAAGACTTGTAATTCGTGTAGCCTCGAGGTGGCCGACTCAGGATACTCGAGCATATGATTGATCAATACCACAGGAATGAAGTATTTCGATTGAAGTGCGATCAGGGCGCAGCCATCCGAATCGCCAACAATTCCAACTGCACTGCCTGGATCTCCGTGGCATGTCATCAACATGTCGATCTGAAACCCACAAAGTTGGACGAAGTTTTAGCATCCATGAAAAAGAGAGTATTACAGTTTTAATTGGGAACTAGATTAGCCAACATGAAGTTATGTGTTGGCTATATTTTAGTATGGCCGACGATTGGATGTTGGCCGGCAGCAGGTTGGTAGCCGATGATCGGATCTTGAATACCCGCGTAGAAATTCGATCAGGTATGCCCTACGACTGATCAGGTCGTGATGGGCGTTGAATTTCTACGATCAAGGTCTCTACGATCGGGTCTCTACGTATTGATCTTACGATCAGGTCCAGATCAGGCGTTGATCGGGCAGTCCTTGTTAATCGATAGTAAGGGAATTGGGTGGATATTCGGCCCAGGCCACAGTAGGGACGTTATTAGGTCTGCCATACTGCTTCATAATAATTGTGTTAACTCAAGATATCTCTACAGCATTCTGAATATCTTGTTAGGTCACAGGACTGATAACTAATTTTTAAGTGCTAGTTGACCAGACGAACATCACAATGTACAAGATTGAAATCTTGTATTATTTCAAATTTCATAGGTTGACGAAGCGTATTTAGACGAAAAGTATACGTTTACCATTAATAGTGTGTACATCACAACTGAAGAATGCTTTGTAAATACATCCTCAACCGAAAATTAAATTTCATAGAAATTTCCGTACTTCATAACACGCCATAACGAACAATATTAAAGGTGCCAAGAACATTGATTTTGCATAATAAAATTTCCAAAAAAATCATTACCAACGTATTTAAAAAAATAAATTTTTAGAGAAAAGTCGGTAAACCTTTGTTTCTAATTTTCGACAAATTCGTACATTTTTTACAGTCGATGTGAATTTTTTATAGAATTTCCTTATGTTGGAAAAAAAATGTTTACGAAATTTTGCAACGAACCTTGGATGTTTGAATAATTTGATAAGTTAATAAAAAACTTAAATAATTCAAACGATTTAATAAAAAAAAGATTCCCTAATTATTCGTTGAACATTTATTTTTCTATTTATTATAATTTTTTTACATTACTATTATCCAAAATCAATGTTCCTAGCATCTTACACACTGTTGATTTTTCCGATTTTTATCGCATCAGAAATTGTTCGAAATTTTCGCTGATCTTCATTTTTGGTCTTCCGGAGCTTAAAAGAAAATTTGATATTAGGTGTCACAAGTTCAGGATAGCCGAGTTGGTTAAGGCGCCGCAGTGCCTATTGGCAAGCTTGCTTGGTGCGAGTCTCAATATGAGCAAAATCAAAATCGACTTTTCCTTGATTTAAATTGCAGTAATAAGTTAATTGAATCCGAATAACAAATATAAAAATCTTCACGAGGCCGATAAAATAACGTTAAATAATAAAATGTATTTATTATATTTTGCTCAGGGGGCAATCAGGCACCTTGATAAGGCCGTGATCAGGCAGCCTGTTCACGGTCGTTTCAACCACTACGTTATGACCTGACGAGGTGCTACGGCAAGCCTGATAATGCCCGTATTGGGACCGTGGCTGAATTTCTACCCGGGTCCATATTATTCAATTGTAAGAATTAACGAAATGATAATCTGAAGCAGGTCGTAATTCTTGAACGGAACGTAAAATAAGGAAAATTGATTTACGCCCACTCTAATTTACGTCTGAAAGAAGTGTGCCGAAGCTTAAGGAGAAAAAAATACCAAAATTTGCTTCTTAAGGCCTTATATACGCGAAACATTTCAATTTTTTCAATTTTTGATTCCATTAGCCTGAACCGTTAGAAATATTTTAAGATTTACAGAATTGAAAAATTCCAAAAATTGTTAAAGTTACAACATTTTGAGCATTTGGAGCTCTTATTTTCTTGGAAGCAGGCAGATCGCGGCGGCGCGCCCGACCACCAACTTCAAAGCCGTTTTTCCACGATTCACTTTTTTGAACCTTGCGAAATTTCTACCTTTTGAACGAAGGATCAGATCGATTTGAAATGTTTACAACATATTCTTAATGTCATCACCTATCGTGTGAAGCACAGAAACAAAAATTCCAATGACACAAAAAAAATATAAAAAATAAAATACCGACAAAAAATTGAGTATACAAACTTTAAGGCTCGAATTTTTATTATAATATAAAAAAAAAAATATTGTTGGTTCACACTGAAGATACATTCATTATACATATTAGAGTGTTTCTCAAAAAAGACATTTTTTTTTTTAATGTTGGTCCCACCCTTTTAAAGTATAGAATTCGATTAAAAATTGAACTTCGCGAAAAGCGGTTCCTAGCAAAAAATCCTAAGTGGTGCCGCATTCGACGTTTGTACCCAAAAAATGCGGCACCTTTTAAATGTAATTGTCAACGACCACCTTTCGGGAGGTGTTTTTTTAGATGAAAATATATACTTTTGGAGGGTGGGAAGAATTTTTTTTTTTTTTAACAAATTCACCCTAGTGGACATTTATAGTTTTCTGTATACGAATTTAAAAATCGAAATCTTTTGTGTTTATTAAAAAAAAAAACGACAAAAAGTTAATCTCCCACCCCGTAGAACATTTTTTCATTGATGAAAAAATCCAGCGAAAGGCAGTCACTGACAATTAAGTTTGAGAGGTGCCGCATTTTTGGGTACAAACGTCGAATGCAGCACCTCTTAGGATTTTTTTCTAGACACCGCCTTTCGCAAGGTTCAATTTGAGATTGAAATCTGTAGTTTAAGATGATGGGAGGAAAATTTAAAAAATAAATAAATTTTTTTGACACACCCTAATACATATGTTCATTCTTTTTTCAGACACCCACATCGATGCCGAGAACTTTCACCGTCAACGCGCGCGTAAAAAAAAAATACATTGTTTTATTATGCAATATTTCTGATTCTTTTTTTTTTCATATACTTAAACATGTGCATGAACGATCTTTAAAAAAACATTTTAATATATGCGTCATTTTTTTTTAACCACGTCTAGAAAAGTACCTTCGAAAATCGGTGAAATCGCGTATATAAGGGCTTAAATTGCTTCATAATTATAAAAATTGCTTCATAATTATAAGAAAAAATAGTATAATTACGTTACAAATGCAAATCGAAAGGTGTAAAGTACGTGTTCTCCCGAAAGAACAAATGAGTGAAATGACACACCACCTTAAGAATCTAAGAAACTTACCGCTGCGTCACAGAGACGGGTGAGATGTTTTGGTTTCGACGTCCGCAGAACAATCTCAGCTACGCACAAATACCCAAGCAGCGCCAAGATTACGACCGAGGACACAGATCGATTCATGGCGTTCACGTTTTTGTTCGTCGAATGTTAATTATAAAAAAAAACTGTCTTGTACTGAACTGCAATTCTACCGATCTTTATTGTCACGAAAATTATATTCGTTTCCTAATTGCAATGTTACGTCGAGCTGCACTACGAAATGACCGACTCCGATGACGGTTACGATCATACTGGACGAGTCTTCATTCTGCTTATAGAGCATATCGATGGTGTCGCTATGTACAATGTTCAATGTTTCAAGAGAGGGGGACGTAATGGAGTAAATAAGCAGTGCATGTCAAACTTCAGTGTCTGCTGACGTGGGAAAAATGTCGCAAACCGTTGGTCGCTGATACAATCAGTAACAGACCGTACATTGCAATATGCCTCTTATCGTATTCGAAATCGAACCGGTCGTGTGAGCGTGCAGCTAATAGTTCTAAAAACATCGCCACATATCGTACGCCCAACGAGTAAGCTTTTCTTCTAAACTTAATTTCGAATGGAACATTATTGCCGAACAATGAAATTAGTTTGACAATAAAGTCACGGAAATTAAAAAAAGATCATGTCATTCGGCTGTTGCTTCCTCATGGAGGAAGCTATTTCAGACTGAACTTGTGAACGAACACTTAATAGGTGCATCCCCACTGTACCGTTTGCAATTTATGTACAAGTTCTCTAACAGACTATAAATGTGCCAGGAAAACTGATCATTATCAATGGGAAAACTGATCATTATCACTCGGAAAACTGATCATTATCACTGGGAAAACTGATCATTATCACTGGGAAAACTGATCATTATCACTGGGAAAACTGATCATTAGCAATGGTAGATGCGAAGCATATTTGACCGTAGGTCTATTAAAGGTCACTTCAACCATTATAGGTATCGCGTATCATTGTTTTTCATCATCTCTTGGGAATACACTAGAACGTAGAAAGGCGCTTCGACCTTCACGCGACACGTGGAGGTCGAATGCGATCATTTTTTTAGACTGAAGTTGTGAACGAACACTTAATAGGCGCATTCCCAGTGCACCGTTCGTAATTCATGTACAAGTCCTCTAACAGAATATAAATGCGCCAGGAAAACTGATCATTATCACTGGGTTTAAAACACGCATCGTTGTTAGGTCAACACGGGGAATGGTAGATGCGAAGCATATTTTCCCGTGAGTCTATTAAAGGTCAGGGCGATCAGTATAGGTATCGCGTATAATTTGTTTCCATCATCTCATGGGAATACACTAGAAAGTAGAAAGGAGAAAGGCAATTCGACCTCCACGTGACACGTGGACGTCGAATGCGATCATTTTTTTAGACTGAAGTTGTGAACGAACACTTAATAGGCGCATTCCCAGTGTACCGTTCGTAATTCATGTACAAGTCCTCTAACACAATATACATGTGACAGGAAAACTGATCATTATCAGTGGGATTAAAACACGCATCGTTGTTAGATCGATACGCGGAATGGTAGATGCGAAGCATATTTTCGCGTGGGTCTATTAAAGGTCAGGACGACCAGTATAGGTATCGCGTAACATTGTTTTTCATAATCTCTTGGGAATACACTAGAAAGTAGAAATGCAATTCGACCTCCACGTGACACATGGAGGTTGATTACGATCATTTTTGCTTCCTCATAGAGGAAGCTATTTCAGACTGAAGTTGTAAACGAACACTTAATAGGTGCATTAGTACAATATACATGGCAAGCATATGACAGGAAAACTGATCATTATCAGTGGGCTTAAAACACGCATCGTTGTTAGATCGATACGCGCAATGATAGATGCAAAGCATATTTTACCGTAGGTCTATTAAAGGTCACTCCGACCAGTATAGGTATCGCGTATCATTGTTTTTTATCATCTCTTGAGAATACAGTAGAAAGTAGAAATACGATTCGACCTCCACGTGACACGTGGAGGTTGATTGCGATAATTTTTTCGAACTGAAGTTGGACGAATGTGATCATTTTTTCAGACTGAAGTACAAACGAACACTTAATAGGTCCATTCACACTACATCATTCGCACTTTATGTACAAGTTCTCTAACAGAATATAAATGCGCCATGAAAACTAATCATTATCACTGGGTTTAAAACACGCATCGTTGTTAGATCGATACGCGGAATGGTAGATGCAAAACATACTTTACAATGGGTCCGTGATAAGTCACTCTCGGCAGTATAGGTATGGCGCATGATTTTTTTTCACCATCTCTTGGGAACACTGTAAGAAGACGAATGCAATTAGTCAGTAATTCGACAGCACGGGAAATTGTCATCCACAACTGTTTGCTATGTTTCACTCACGTTTCAGCATTTCGCGGGAACTCAATACGGTCTTCAACCAACTGTTGCATTCGTAGTTTCAAGTGTTCTCTCAGCGACTATAAACCCATGCAGCCGACTAAGATACCATTTCTTGTTTTGGGTCTCATGGCGCGAACCTTTCGCGCCGAAATTCTTATGGGAACCTCGACACCGGCCGAATCAACCTCCAATTTTTTCGAAGGCTTGCTAAGTTTTTTCGGCATTAGCCAATATAAATAAAGCTAGTATCAACGGTTGAACGACGCTGTGACGTTCAGCATAAAGAGTAATTTTTTATTTGTCATTTTTCCTCACACTAATACCAGACTCAGGAAATAGAATAAAAAGAGTAGAAAAAAAAATCGGTCAGATAATCCGAAATATTGAAAGGTTAGATAAATGTCTCCTTTCTGCCAAACGGCCAACTTAATAGACTCTGTGAATTAACACTTTACAAAATAACACACAAAACTATACAGAGCAACAATAAAATCGGATGCGCGGAAATATCAAAATATTCACATAAAAATTAATTAACAGTCCGTTATCGGCTATTAAAACCATTTATTAACTTTTTTTATCCGTCTCTCACTTCTCAATATTGTAGATGTCCAATGTTTAGCCGATAAATAAAATTGATACTGCACATAAATATAATCAGATCTTTCTTCGATCAATACTTCCGTTTTTGCATTATAAAATCAATTTGTTATACCTAACATTTTTCAGTTTCGTTTTGCATGACATTATTCTTTTCCTTTCTCTAATTTCGTCAATGAAACATGTGCCTTACGCTTACCCAGGTGTTCATCAATTCAACCGACACTCTTTACCAATTTCGACTCGATCACGTCATTACAATTGTTATTCACACTTACACTCACACAGTCGCCATTCTACTTCATTCGACGCACGAAAATTGTTCCGACAAATATAAACAGAATTATCTAGTTTTCTCTCTCTTTTTGTACTTAACTTTCTATTGAATGGCGCTTCCTCGTTGGCTCTTTCTATTTTCTCGGAGGCTCGCAGACCATGGGGTTTTCTCCAAAGTACCAAATAATTGGATGACTAATTACCGGCTGGCCCTGCGCGGTAATGGGGGTGTCCAACACGAGATACACTCGCTAGTCCCCGTTGGTAGTTCGAGATTCCACACCAATACGTCCGATCAGCACGACGTCCCCCGAGCGAAAAAGAAAGAGGCAAGGGCGATTGTTGGCTCGAGGATTCGCCGAGATTTTCGGAGCACGCGCACTATATTTGCCGGTGTTTACGCACGCGCGTTAATCGTACATGTTGATAGCTGGTGACACCAGTCGATTGTTCTTAAACTACCTGTTCTCGCGCAAATTTTCAAGCTCACAACTCTGTCGGTACATGCAATATGCATGAGAGTGTTCAAACCTGACATTTAACGTGTTGAAGGTACGGTAGAAAAATGCCACTCCAGTGCTCGGTCCGAAGACTTTTCGCCCATAAAGAGCCCAGGTGCGGATGGCCGACGCTCCGAGTATGGCCGACGATTAGCTTTTAGTCGGCAGCAGGTTGGCGGCCGATAGTCAGATCTCGGCGAATGCCCAGCATCGGCTAAACTGTCGATTGACAACCAGTCCAACGTTGGGCTCAATAGTTGGCAAAACGCTGCTTACCAGAGTTGAGCCGGCGCTGGCGTAACGTCGTAATGATGCGTATTTGCCGATATCAAGTGGCCGTTCGCTCATGACGTCGAACGACTTTGGCCCAGTACCTGCTAACGACGTTCAGCCAACGTCCAACACCAAATATTTATAAACAATGATTTTTTTTTTATTTGCGCGACTGCTGAATCCTTTTTTATTATTCCAGATCCCTTTATTATAGTTTTATTTACAGTACTGTAGTGCAGACAGCCTAAGTTTCATCGATGCTATTAATTAAAGTGTGAATACAAAAATGAAATAATAAAACTTAGACAATTTAAAGCAATTGGTAAGTTAATATTAGATGGAGATGCAGTGGATATGCAGCTTATCTCTTAATAACATCCCAGCTTATCCCTTACATATAAGATTCGAAAAAAGACTTTCAAGGTGAGCATAGCCGAGCGCGTAAGAACATCGACTAGTAGTCTCGGGGTCACGGGTTCGAGCCCCCATTGCCGACGAAAAAATGTATTCTGCTAATTCCAATGTGTGAAGAGAAAAAACTGAAAAAAGTAATTGCAGGATGATGAAAGAACATTTAAAAATCGGACAGATCGATAAAAAAAATATTTTATTGCTTATTAATATTTTTCATTTAACGTTGGCTGGACATCGGCAGCCAACATTGGGGCAACGTTGTTTGACAACGTAGGGCCGATGTTATCATCCCAAGGTTAAATGGTAGTCGGGCCTACGTTGGCGACCAGAGTCGGGTCAACTTTCTAACTCAGGCGGTCATAGTTGGTCCAACATCAGCCCGGCTCCAAAACCGCACCTGGGAGCACGCGCAATTAAACCACCTATATATAGATTTCCCGTTGAAAACGCTGTCAAGGGGGACTAGACTTGAAAAGCCCTGCTTTCACCAGTTGAGGATCATCGAACAGATGGACCTCGTATTGGCCGACACGGGTCTGTCCCTTCGCGATATTGTCAAGAAACTCGTTGAAGAATTTCTACTAGCTCATGATAAAGTAGCCCTCACCAAGATGGCAACATTACGTCACGACTGTCGATACATTTAAAAAAACAACTTGGCCGGTTTACACAGATGAACTCGATTATTTTTTCTTGGTGAACGATACAACCAACTGAAATAAAATGCCGCTCCCCATTACGAGGTTGACTCTGTCCATGCACGAAATTTTGGAAGCATCCACACGACGAATGCCGATCCAAAAGACGTGTCGTCAGTTGGTCTCGCTCTTGTCAGAGCAATTCAAAACCAATTAAAGGGGCGGTCACGGAACGATATAAGTTTCGCCAACGCAAGCAGAAACAATGGAAAATGTTCAGCAGTACGCGAGAGAGCCGCGACATTTGGCCACAAAGTATAACCTCGCTGATACGGAGAATGAAATAAAGGACCAGCTCATTGTCAACCTAAAGAACAGCAATATCTGACTACCGTATCGGTAACGTCGACGACATTTCGAATATGAATACAACCGATCCGATTGTGCAGCGAAAAAAACGGCAAATTCGACCGAGTGCAGCGCCGCCATATCGGGCTTAAAGGCGGGGTAAGGTCAAATCATACGAAAAAAGCCATGTTTTCGTGATTTTTTTTCTGACGACGCAGTTAAAATTTCTTTACTCAACCAATGTTACATTGAAGTATGACATTCGAAGAATGTTTTATCAAATTTGTACAAAGAAATATTAAAAAATACGGCAATGGCAGCAATTGTTCGGACGTGTCTCGAAAAAAAGTTGAATTGCGGTGCCCCTCATAACTTGGTGCTGGATCATATGAAATAAAAAAATCAAAGTTCATTCGTTAGATAATAGTTTTTCACAGGTAACGCTGTCGAGTTTTTTTTTTAATTCCAATTTTTTCATTTTTTCGAACACTTTGAAGTGAAAAACGCAATTTTTTGGGAAAATATCGGCTAATTTGTTATTGCGAAATCAAAATTATGAAAAAAAAACTCGACAGCGTTACCTCGTAAATGATGTACAGAAATAGTGTTTAAAATTTCAAAAGGATCGGTACAGTAGTTTTCAAGTTATCAGGGGCACCGACTTTAAAAACGTGAGTTGTGGGAAAAACGCTTAAAGTTTTAAACACAAAAAAATCCAGTTAAAACGTTTGTAAGCGAATTTTATCAACATACCTCACACTGAGTCATCAATGCCAGGTCCATAGACGATGTTGCTATCATCGATGATGTTTAGTGCATCTTTTTGCTCCTGCCTAGGACGAATCCTGCCTTCTTTGGTTTGTCGTTCAGCTTCCTGCTCTGCTCGGCTTATGCGTGTGGAGTCAGTGAATCGCGCCCAGTCATGAGCGCTTGATCCACTACTGATTTCCATGTCTTGCATGAAGGTGAGTAAAGCAAACGAACCTTCATTGAAGACTGGCTGCCACATAAGCTGCACTGGCTGCCACATAAGCTGCAATTTCAACGACGACAGAGGTTCCACTCAAGTGCTTCGGTGAGATTTTCCAAATAAGTTGGTTCAAACTCTCATTGTTGTTCTGCGTGAAGCCTCCGACACATCGCTCCAGGAGGGCATCCTTGCTCAGATCTTCGTAGATAGGCTTGATTGCATCCAAAACATCCTTGGGAAGGGCACAATACGTGTGTTTGAATGAATCCAATGCATTAGCAGCTGCAGCTTTTTGCCATTCGCACCAGGAGTCCGCGTCGCTCGGGCATTTTTCGTGCTGTGGATTCTCGTCCGTCGAACAGTAGTGAAAGAACGTTGCCCAGATAGCGTTCTTCATATTTTTTACGGAATCAGAGTGACGTCTGATAGCCAACCCGTAGTATACCGTCAATTTATCGATAATTTTGTCCGTAAGCTTCCCTTTACCAGACAGACTCTTTCTTTTGATTTTCTTTCCAGCCTTAGTTTCGGTATCTACAACGGTCTTTTTACACGTTTGTCCTTGCCTTGAAATTTCGATAGATGGAGAGCAAAACATCTGCCGGGTAAGAATAACGCGCTCGGGTCGGGGCGCTCGAGTCGGGTCGGGTATAGGTACAAAAATCCGGCAGATATAAAAATACTCATGACTTCGTCAATTTTGCTCCAATTGACTTAAAATTTTGACACAATATTCTTCAGATATTACGGATTCAATTTTAAAAATAAAAAAAATGCAAAAAAAAAATTAAATACCTTACCTCCCCCTTAATTACTGCAAGGTCCTTGGCCAATCGAATTAATGGTCTTTTGCGGTCGGAACAGTAAAATATTACCTTTTTGCCACGAATATGCCAACCAGCAGTTTGTTTCGAGGCGATGGCTCCACAATCGGCCGGTCGTGCATCGTTTTATGGTTGATTTCAGGCACAATCAGACCAGTGGATTTCCGGTAGAACGACCGTCGAAGCAGCGGTCGCGGGTACCGATAGGGTGGGTCTTCTAAAAAAAAAAAGAATCGATGCCAAATTCGGCGCAAATCATTGGAATCGCAAACACCATCGAGTTGGGGAGACCTCAAGTGAGACAAGTAGAACTAACCGAGGACATCAAGGCGAACGTATTCGTTATACGTAACAACACCGTGCCGCGACAACCTCTGAACGAGGCAACACGGAGAAAAATAATTTTGTTGTCGCAGCTAAAGTTAGTTTGTTAAGCCTCTTTCTGCTGTAACAGCCAATCATTTTGCACATGTGGCAATCAGCTTGCTCTGTCAGCAAATGACGAACAGTTGCGGATTCGAAAAAATGCAGCTTTCGAATGATTTGCTGGCCTGACAAATGATTTGTTAGCAGGATCTGTTAATTTTGCTGGTGAACCGAATTGGTGATAAGGGTTTAGGCACTGACAGCAACTGAATTTTCGCTACGGTGACAACGTTATAATTCGTCAAATTATTTGTACGCGTAAGCAATCAATTGCCACCAGACTCAAAAATTTTTACAACTTGAGCGAGCTTCAGTTTATATTCGAACTCAGCTGACTTAAAAACCTACGAGTAACAAATTTCAAGTAAATCATAGATAAGGAAAAATATATCCTTCAATGGGATGAATAATTAATTATCATTTCATTGATGATCAATTCACTCATGATGAAAAATTAAATAATTATCAAAAGGCATTTTTCAACAGTACAATAAAAATATACGCATGATCACGTGTTAAATAATCACTTGAATCGCAAGTGGTGTCTCACTTAATGTCCAATGTTCTTTACAGGGCATTTGAATAAAAGAAATTTACAAGTTAGGAATAGCATAGTCAGTGGCGTGTTGGGTTTATAGATAAGCGTCGCGATTAGGTAGGCAGTTCTGTCCCCATCCCGAGCAGTTATTCCGACGGTGTATACGTCGTTCTAGTATTTATAGTTATACCTTTTTGTTTTTCACGATATCTTTTTTTTCTTTAATCTCTATTATCATACCGTATGTACTATTATAGTGTTTGTATTATAAATTTAGCATTTTTTCATATTACAAGTGTATCAGCCGCCGGCGTGCGCAAACTGCAAGGCTGCGAAGCTCTCGGGTACGGGTCATGCTGCCACGGATGCAGCGGGCTGTCCGATTCTGCGGAGGAGGATCGCGGAGAAGGCGCATCTCATCAATTATGGCTAGCGATTCTTCGTCGTGTGGCCTGGCAGTGTGTCACGTAAACTGTCAATCGCTCTTTCCGCATCTTGACGAGTTTCGTCTGCACTTTTCGCCGCGCTCTTTCCATATCATTTGTCTCAGCGAAACGTGGCTTCGGCCGGAAATATCGGACGCGATGGTCGCGTTGGCGGGCTACGAGTTGCTGCGCTTGGATCGGGACGGCGTCGTGGGAGGTGGAGTCGGGGTCTACGTTCGGTCTGATGTTCGGGCGAAGATCATTGCGGAGTCGGGGGGCGGCGGCCGTGGTGGTGCAGAGTATATGCTTCTCGAGGTTGTGGTCGGCAGCTCTGCGAGGATTTTGCTTGGAGTCGTGTACCGGCCGCCGGGGACTGGGTCTTTGGGGCACTTTGAGGAGGTCTTCACCGCCTCGTTGCCGGATTTCCGGCACGCAATTGTGATGGGTGACTTCAACTGCAATGTCGACGTCCCTTCGTCTGGCTCTCGGCGCTTCCTGGATTTCATCTCTTCGAACGGCCTCCACCTTGTGCAGCACGGGGCGACGCATCATACGGCGGGTGCCAGCACGCGGATCGACCTGTGTTTTGTTGCAGATGCCTCGAGGGTGTCCGGCTTCGGGCAGTACCCGGTCCCGTTCCTATCCAGGCATGACCTTATCTTTGTCGAGTACGCTGTCAGTGCTCCTCAGCGGGTGCCCGATTCGTTCCTCGGGCGGTGCCTCGCGCGCATGGACATTGCGGCGTTTCACCACGATCTCGGCGAGCGGGACTGGCGGCCGTTCTACGAGTCGGCTTCCATAGACAACAAGGTTCGGCTGCTTAACGGGGCAATCACGGAGGCCCTCGATGTCCATGCGCCGGTAGAGAGGATTACTCTGAGGCGGCGGGTGGCGCCGTGGCTGACGGGGGAGCTTCTCGAGCGGATGAGGCGGCGTGATCGGCTTCGCCGGGCATTCCGGAAAATCAAATCGCTGCGCCTGGAAGCGAAGTTCAGGGAGTGTCGCGACCGGCTGAAGAGGGATCTGAAGGCTGCGAGGGATGCTTACTTCTTGGCTGCATTCTCGTCTGTCGAGGAACCGGCGGAAATGTGGGGATTGGTACGGCGTCTAGGGATCTTGCCGGGTAGGAAGGAGGCGACGGACCCAGTTGTCTCGCTGGACCGGCTCAACGTGCAGTTCCTGTCTGCTGCCTCGGGGCAGGGGCCGCTTGCAGGTGGGACGGCTCCGGTTGGGCCTTTTCTTCAGGGCTCGGAGTTCGCGTTTGCCCCGATTGACGAACGTGCTCTTCGTCGGGCGCTGGTGCGGCCTTCGGCTAGTACCCCGGGCGTGGACGGTATCTCAATGCGCGTCATTCGCATCGCGCTCCCGGTTATCCATGGCAAGCTGTTGCACCTGTGTAATTTTTCCCTTATCAATTCGGTATTTCCAGAGCTGTGGAAGCGGGCGCTCGTTTGCCCCATCCCGAAGGTGAAGACTCCGGCAGGAGCGGGAGATTATCGGCCTATATCGCTTCTGTGCTGCTTCTCCAAGATCTTGGAGCGTCTCGTGGCGGAGCAGGTTATCCGTCACATGGAGCGCTGGAGTTTGTTTGACCCATATCAGTCCGCGTTCAGGGCGGCTCACAGCACTCAGTCGGCGTTGCTGCGGATTGTGGAGGATGTGCGCGTCTCGATTGACCAGCGGATGCTGATGCCTATGGTCTTTTTCGATTTTTCGAAGGCCTTCGATTGTGTGGACCACTCGGTCTTGCTGGGAAGGCTCGTCAGGCTGAATTTTGCCTCGGCAGTCGTGGCCTGGTTTCGGTGCTACTTGAGCGGACGTTCTCAGGCTGTGCGTGGGCGCGGAGGGGCTTGCCCTGCCTGGGGGTCGCTTCGCTCGGGAGTCCCTCAGGGCTCGGTCCTTGGGCCTCTGCTTTTTTCTATCTTCGTGCAGGGTCTCGGGGACGTGGCTTTAGGCTGTAATTACAGCTTTTATGCGGATGACCTGCAAATATATAGCCGTTGTTTTCCGTTTCAGCTGCCGGAGTGTATTGGTCGCATCAACAGTGCCGTCGCTGCAGTCAGTCGGTGGAGTGCCTCTTGTGGGCTGCGTCTTAACCCTGGTAAGACGAGGGCGATGGTCTTCGGGTCGTCGAGGATTCTCAGTCGGGTGCTTGCGGGGGGCCTGCCGCCTATTTTGGTGGAAGGGGAAGTCGTGTCTCTCTCGGAAACGGTCAAGTGTCTCGGGGTGCAATTGCACCGGTCCCTATCGTGGCGGGAGCACGTTTGCTGTGTGGCGAGGAGGGTTAACTCCATGGTCTACCGGCTAAAGCTGTGTCGCAGTCGGCTGCCTGCGACGGTGCGGAGGGCCTTGGTGGCCTCTCTGGTCCTCCCGCACCTGGACTACTGCTGTCTCCTGTTGACCGACCTTCCTGGCGACTTGGACATCGTGCTCCAGAGGAGTTTTAATCGCGACGTACGCTTTGTTGTTGGTGCGCGGAGGGATGAGCGTATAACGCCTCACTTAATTCGGTTGGGCTGGCTGAAGGTCGCAGAGCGTCGCAGGTATCTGCTTGCTGTCTACGTGTTTGTGGTGCGTGCGCGGGGGCGCCCGGAGTATTTATTTCGGTTGGTTGGGCAGCCAGTTCGTGTCCTCGATCGTGGTCTGCGCAGACCTGCGCTCGACATCGACTGCGTGGTGCCCTTTTGCCGAACGGAGGGGCTGCGGCGGTCTTTTGCGGCCTCCGCCGCGCGCCTCTGGAACTCAATTGCTCCTGAGATCAGGCGTCTTGGCTCGGTGGGTCTGTTTAGGCGGGCCTACTTCAGGGTGTTGTTCGACGAGATGAGGCGGGGTATCGGCGGCGGCTGAAGGTGCTGGGCACATCCTTTGCGTTTTGTGCGTCGTTCCTGCACTATGTCATTTCGTTGCATTATGTCTATTTTTCTGCCTCATTTTCATATTTCGTATGTTATTTCTTATTATTCCTTTGCATTATGTTTCTTTCTTTATATTATGTTATATTTCTTATGTTATTTCTTACTATTTCTTTGCATTATGCATTATTATTGCATTATTTCTTTGCATTATGTTTCTTCCTTTATATTATTATTTTTTTTTTTTTAATATATTTTGTTATTTCTGTATATTATCTTTATATTTGACTGTACTGCTTTAGCATTTTCGCATTTTATTGAATGGTTTATTGTACCGTGTGGCACGGTGTTCTTAGGGGGCTTAGGCCCTAGAACACGAAATAAATAATTCTATTCTATTCTATCAGCCTGATAACTTCTGTTGAGTGGTCTGCTTATTGGTAGAAGGATGTTGGTTGACCTAACAAATAATTTGCTGGTTACATTTGAATTCATAGCAAGCCCTTTGCCCTGCCAGCAAACCGCAACCTCTAAAATTGCAAACTACTGTTGCTGGAATAGCAAATCAAATGCAACAAATAAATGTTGCCATGGGAGCAGGCAATTCTGCTGTCACTATGTTTGCTAACAATTTTTGCTGAAGCAACCAATGTATTGCTGTTCTAACAAAAATGTTTTTTTTTCCGTGAACGATAAGCCGTCAACAAAGATCTAGTACTGCTACACGTGCTGCCATGAGGCTCGAGCCACGAGATAATACACACCGAGCAACGGGTGTCAGTGTTCCGATAAAGTTGGACACAATACCCTGGCAATCTCGGCAACCGAAAGTTTTACCGAAAAATAACTCAGTTTATTTGGGACATTGCAAAAGCGAAAAAATTGGACTAATTGGCAAATAGAATGGGCAAAATAGAAAACCATATAAAAAAAATATTTGGATATGTATGCGTGCGTACGAGAGCATGCATCGTTTAAGGAGATTGAAGGGCCTCAATTCAGGAGATTGAAGGACCTCTTTAATAGCACAAGAAAATAATTTACGAGTGCATAATCATGAGGTGAAATCATTATCTGAATGACAACAATGTATAACCATCGATAACCGAAGTAGCTTACACAGAATTTGAATAAGAGAAGTTCACAAGTAAGCAATAGCGTAGTCGGTGACGTGTTAGGTAGTAGACATAGGTAGATAGGCATAAGCATTAGATAGGTATAGTTCGAATCCCATCGCAGGCAATTAACCACCATAGATATTCGTGATCGGAGTATTTTTTTTCGGTAGTATTCTTTTTTCCTGACTACGTTAAAAAGGCCTGCAATGGAGGGTGTGAAGTGGTCCGTTCTTGACCAGTGGGAGGAAAAGTTTCACTTTTTCTCCCGCTTCTAATTGATTGGATGCCTTCTGTTGATATCCTATGTTCAAGGAAATTCATCGACGCTTTTTCCTCTTTTCATGGACTGTAATATGTACATATCGACGTCGCTTACATTGCTCGATCGGCAGTCTATTCGATGTGTTCTTCGATTGTCTTTCTATCATCGATTCCTTTTCGTCGATAGACTTTTGTTTTTTTTTCGCCGACGCAGGTGAGGTGTATTATCACAAAACCAACATTTCTCGACCTTGAGTATGGTTCGTGTAACCGCATTGATAGCATGGTTCTCGAGCCCGTTTTTATCGATGTATTATCGTTCCAATTTAAAACTCTCTGTTGCTGTTCTGCCGACTCTTACTGCATACTATTTCTAATGCTTTATCGAAGGTCAACCCGTCCATGTATGTTTCGCTTGTCGCTTCCTCATGACGTGGACACGATACCTGTGGAGGTTTTCGTTCAAGGTACCTTCCACTTAATTTTCAATTTTTTTAGCTGGGCTTCAATACGCAGGATATACATAGGATATATGCCACATACATTGAACTTACATCTCAAATTCATTCGCAACTACACCTGACATAGACGTGGAATAAACAACATATATATCTAAATCATATATTGAATATATTTTTCGAATACATTTTTTGTCCGAAAAAGTACGTATGGCGAATACATTTTTTATATATTTTTCGTACAAGTCGTGTACAGTTTGAATATATTTTTAATACATAAAAAATATATATTTTTCAATATACTTTATTTCCATGGGGGTACACGCGTACAACCTTACACCAACAGGGTGGAGAGGTATAAAATACATTAATCGTTACACACTTTATTGATCGTGAACACCCCCAAGTCTCATGAGCATCCCCAGTATCTAGACTGCGTGAGTATGTAACTACAATATTTACAGTCCCTGGACAACATATGGCTACATATCCATATGCTGTCCAGGGACTGAAGGTATTGTAGTGCTTGGTTGAGCCAAGGACAAATCAAACACTCGCCAAGCACGTGTCAAATGCTGGAAAGCATTTAAGCATGTCACACGATGACGATTATTTCGTTGATCCTTAGCTCAGTCAAGCACTAGATGAACATCCCCAGTCTCTGGGCAGCGTGGGCATGTATCTACAGTATCTCCAGACCCTGGACAACATATGGCTACATACCCATACGGTATCCAGGGACAGAAGGTAATGTAGTGCTTGGCTAAGCCAAGCATAAGCCAAACACTCGCCAAGGTCGTGCTGGGCAATTGTTAAACACGTGCCAAACGCCCGCCTACCAAAAAATTTGTAATCGGTAAACACATTGACGTTAAACGGCAAGTAAACCGATACTGGAGTAATCCAACTATTATTATCCGACCATGTAAGAGTCACGACGAACGCGAAGGCGCCCAAATATATCCCCAGAACACGAACAGAAGCTTATTCGAATCGAATCTGGCGACAGAGTAACAGCGCTTCGAATTGATTGTCTAAATATAACAAACGAGAGATTTTCATTTAATCAGTCACACATCAAGCTGATGACATTCCTGACGATGGCACGTTTCCGTAGCATTCTGTTGCTAGCGGTAACATTTATCGCGTAAGAATTCTATTAAATAATCGTCTTACTTCAGCGCGATGAGGTAAACCAAAGTAAAATGTTTTTATTCGACTTTCAGATGTTCCGCGAACCTTCAAAACCAAACGAATCAAATGGACTATCTGAATTTTCCCCCAGATTTTTTGATAGGAGCTTCTACGGCTGCGTATCAAACTGAGGGTGCTTGGAATGTCAGTGGTATGTAAATGGAATTGATAATTTATTAGAATATGAACCGACGCGGTAAGATGAATCAGTGCGTATTGCTACAAATGCGGGATTCCATACATCTGAAGCGTCATTAACTTTTATTGATAATAGTTAAACACTACATTGTAAGGCATTTTAAGTGTTAAGCATTGTTTCTTATGAGATTTAAAAATATCACACAAATTTCCTTGATTTTCATAGTCCACTTGTATTGGGGTATTGGGTATTCGGTATTGTGTGTTACACCGATCACTTAAGGGTTACGGGCTCTCTCCCTTTTTCTCTACTCCTTGCTTATCACGTTAAAAACGACTTAGTTGGACGAACGAAAAAAACAGTTGAGTTAACTAATAGTCTTAGTGCTCTGAGCGCCAGATGATAAACTGGTTGGATCCGCTCTTTTAAGTTGGTTGGTTTTGTATTCGCTAGACCAACTAATTTGTTAGTTGGGCCAACTGGTGGTAAAATTGTTGGATTAGCTATTTACTTACTTACTTGAATAACTTACTAGCTTGTTGCAACCAATCGACTTGGTTGATCGAACAGCACATTACCAAAAAATTAGTGCACAATTAACACAAAACATTTATCTGTGCGACCGCGTAATGTTTTTTTATCACCTGTAATTGGTTTATTATCGTTTTGCTTCCTCATAGAGGAAGCTTTGGTTTGGTGAAAAAAAAAAAATTCGAGATTTTAATGAAAACGTGTTCAGAATGTTCCAAAACGTCGAAAAATCACATTTAGAAAAAATGTCTGGATGGATGTGTGTGTGTGTGTGCCAGGCCTCCAAAATTCAACCGTCTATAACTCAAGAAGGGTTTTATCAATCGGGTTGAAATTTGGCACGCACGTAGAGCAGTCGAGTGCCTCTGTTTGTTACAATTTATGCACTAATTGAAATATTTGTTCAGAAGTTATCAGATTTTGAAATTTTTGAAAAAAGTGTGTTCGCGCTCTAGCTTTCGGAAATTTTGAGATGCCGGGCTGAAACTTTTTACAGAAGTAGACTAACATCAAACAATTTTTGCTATTGAATTTAGTACGAATCGGTCGAGGAGTTTCGGTTTTGTGAAATTTTCAATATTTCGAAAAATATCTATTGCACTCTAGCTTTCATAATTTTCGAGATATTTGCCTAAAAAATGTGGCAAAAATAAGCTATTATGGACTCATATTCCCTATTAAGTTTTGGCAAGAATCAATCCAAACGTTTACATTTTATAAAATAAACAAAAAATTCGTACCTCACAAGAGACGATTATTTTTGTTTTAAATACTGAAGAAGAAGCTAAATAAGTGGTAGAATTATGATCAGTGTGAAAAACAGCACAATTATAGACCCTGAGCGACAATGTAAAAAAACTTTTTCGGGCATTTTTATAATCAATATTACAAAAACGAGTGATTTTGCGTATTTAAAAAAACCGACTTCTTTGCTTCTCCATGAAATTGCGAGACAACTCAGGTGCTTATCATGTTCTACGACAAGAAATACACAAGATGAAGTACATGACGGGATGGAAAAAGCTAGATAAAGAGGTATCCTTTGGATTTCTTAAGTAAAAATCTCGTGCCAAAAAAAATTCAGGAGCGCATAATTCCATGTATTTTTTTCGCGCCGGACATAGACCCGACAAAGTGAAGCGCAACGTTCTTTTAACATACTATTTTTTTTTTTTTTTTAAGTTGGAAATGAAAATTTTCATATGGCTTCCTCAAAAAAGTTAAAAATTGAAATTTTCATATAGTCTCAAAAAAGTTGAAAATTGAAAGATAACAGATACAATAGGCTTTCTCATAGAAGAAGCTTTGCGAGTCAGGCCACATTATGAAAAAGCAATATGAAAATTTCAATTTTTTATTCTTTTTAATCATTTTAATCTTCATGAGATTATTCGTTTCTCCTGCGATGTTTGGCCGGCAACGATTATGTAGAACTGACCGTGCCTCTTCGACCGTAAGGCGAGGCTAAACGCGTGCGGCGAGCAGCCTAGTGCGAGAGAGACAGGGCCATAGGGTTCCTGGGAGAGCGAGCGAGAGGAGGTTTAGCCTCCCCTTAAGTGGGTCACGTATGTATCTTTCATCGCGTCACCCTATAAGTCGAAATCGGGGTCAGCTTTAACAAACCCGAGGGATGGACAAGTACAACGCATTAAGAATAATATTAACCGTAAATTTTCTTTAAGCTCGTGAATCCAATACCTTGGAATCTACGTCTGATATAGCTCGGTGGCAAAGCATTCTTTTTTCATCATCATTCCATGTAAACCTCGGAATAAATTATTTAGTCCGTAACGAGGATTCGAACCTGCCATCTTGCGATTAGTAGTCCACTACCTTATTCACGCGGCTAAGCTCATTTTGAAAAATATAATTGTTAAACTTGTTTATAAGAATCACATCTGCTTGAACATTATCGTACAAACTAGATATATCCATAATTCTTTAATGCAATTGGTAGGTTACGAAGCATATTTTTTTACGTGCACGCCCTAAAATCGGCAATGTTTCCGAACTGATATATCTCTCCCTGTCAATAAGCAAATATATATTAATTAATTTAGTAAGAGATTATACCCGTTTATCTCTCATAGACCTCCGCGATTAGCGATACTAATAACTGCCTTGCATGTACAAAGGTGTCATGCTTGGGTTCGCAGCAACTACGTTTCGTTCAGGCAACCATTTCAATTGGTTGCCCGACACGCGTTCCGAGCTTGGTTGCACTAACAACTATAGTTGGTTAGGGTACCTATAAAATTGGTTGTCCATTCTTTACCATCCCGAATACTATTTTAGTAGTTGGACTAACTAAACGAGTTAGTTGTGTTTACTATTCGCGTCAACTAACTATTAATGGTAGATGGAACTAATGCTACGTAGTCATTCTAACGATGCAGATCGTTATGGTAACCAAATTATACCCAACTAATAAACGGTTAGTTGACCCAACCAACCATTTTTTTCCGTGTATCCGTTGTCGCCAGTTCGATTCTCGGGCCCGGAGCCTCGTCGCGCCCCGTCAGGTGTCAGTAGTCCCGGACATACGGATATAGTCGTAGTCCGTACGTCCTATCTCCGGAGCTACGTCCTCGTCCGTTTTCCTTTTACCTTCGGGAATCGAACCCGCGACAGTTTTCAGTCTTTCGGTTTCCCATACCGCCTCGGTATGGGAAACCGAAAGACTGGACCTTTCCTCTGGACCTACTATTATAGTGGGTTTCGAACCACTTTTTCGCAGATAAAAACACCACAGAACATTCTTGGTGCTTGCCGAGAATCGAACCCGGGCCTACTGCGTGCGAAATGCGCGCCGATCCACTCGGCCACGCTCACCCTTCACATAGTCCACTTGTAATTAGGCAATAAAAACCACCCCCTTGTTTCATTATAATGGGGAAATTAACTTTATTTAGACAAAAACTTGGAGTCCTTAAAAAATTTGAAGTCAATTAGAACCTAGGAAAAAATGGCTCAGGAAAAAGGAGCGAACTCGTTCGAATCCACGCACAAACACATTCGCACATTATCGTGTTATCGTTTTTTCTTTCGTTTTGGGAGGATAGCTCTCTATAGCTAATTTTCTCCGGCATTCTCTGGCCTTTTTTCCATCGGCCATGTTTCCCCGGCCATTTTTTCCGCAGGCATTTTTTCGGAATCCCAATAAAAATTATTACTGGCAATATTATTGGATCACGTGAATTTCGTCATTTGGGGATTCAACAGGTAAAGGCATCAGTGTGTGGGACTACTACATTCACACAAACAGCAGTCGCATAAAAAATAACGATAATGGGGACATAGCTTGCGATGCGTACCACAACTATAAGGAAGACATTGCTATACTCAAGGACCTTGGAGTGAGTTTCGGGCTTCGTCGAGTTTGTATCGAATTTCGTGCTATCACTCCATATCGTCATTGATAACGTATTATTGCTTCCAACTTAGTTTACAGCTTATCGTATGTCTGTGAGTTGGACAAGAATATTGCCAAACGGTTTTGCGAACGTTGTCAATCGAGACGGAATAGAGCACTACAAAAGAGTACTCGACGAGCTGTTGGCGAACAACATCGAACCAATTGTCACGATGATGCACTTTGATCACCCGCAGATCATGGAAGATCTCGGAGGTTGGACCAACGTAATGATGGTCGACTGGTTCGGCGACTACGCGAGAATACTCTTCAAGGAATTAGGTCCAAAGGTCAAAAAGTGGATAACCGTAAACGAGCCAGATATGCATTGCTTGCACGGTTACGGTCACGAGATCTTGGCTCCCGGTAAAACGGGTCACGGTGTTGGCGAATATCTCTGCGTGCACAATTACCTCAAAGCTCATGCGAGAGCCTACAGAATTTACCAGGATGAGTTCAAGAGCGAGCAGAACGGCATTGTAGGTCCGTCACTGACTATGGTACAGTACTATCCGAAAAATCCGAAAACCGATCGATCGGCCGCGGAAACTGCATTCAATTTCATGAATGCTTGGCTGCTGCATCCAATATACTCGAGAAACGGAGATTACCACGATGTATTGAAGAATCTGGTAGCTCAGAGGAGCAAAGTTGAGGGTTATCCGAGATCGCGACTACCCGAATTTTCCAAAGAATGGATCGAGTATATCAGGTACCTATAATCGATACACTGAGAGAAAAAACGGGGATGGAGCGAACACACATGAGAGGTTGACCCAAACAAATATGGTTGGCTCAATGACGATTTAGTTAATTTAATCACCGGGAAGTTGAGTTAACAGCGCAAGGTTGACTCAACCTCTTGGTGCGGTTAAATGCGGCGAAACCCATGATGAACTTGAATCAATAGATCTCAGGGAGACTGAGCCAACGTCAGTGAGGTTCATTGATTCAAATTGAGGTTGACCCAACCTCAATGAGGTTGATTGTTTCAAGTTGACCACCAGTTTCGCCGTAATTTAGCCTCACCGAGAGCTTGAGTCAAGCTTATGTCGTTAACTCAACCTCTCGGTGGTCGAGTTACCTAAATCGTCATTGAACCAACCATATTCGGTTAGCTCAAGCTCTCATGCATGTTCGCTCCATCCCCGTTTTTCTCTCAGTACACGTTGGTCGTATTGGTAGATGCTTGAGAGAATAACGTTTTCCATTATTGAAGGGGTTCCGCGGATTTTTTGGGCCTCAGTCACTACACGTCAGTGCTGGTTGAGCCCGGTGAGAACGCAGTTGACGTATTGCTGCCTCGGGATCTTGGGCTTGTCCATAGCGTCGATCCTTCCTGGAAGCGAGGGCCAGGCTCATGGCTGAACGTACGTCAATATCCAACTGCAACTCAATCCACTGAATGGTTTCTCTAATACGCGGTTTCTCTAATTCTCTAACACGGTTTTGTCGCCACTGTCGGTGTTGAGCCCGGAGGTAGCTAATTGCGTCGATAATTCCGTTGGCTATTCACTTCCCAAATCTGGTATCCGAAGAGTCGTTGGAAGATTTAAATTCGGAATGGCGGCTGCTATCAGAGGTAACGGAAATTGAAAAACAACATCGACAACGTGACCTTGGTTGGAATTTGTTAATCGAATCGGTGTGATCAAGAATCAGGCGTGTAGCTTAATGTTTCCGACATTACACAAATGTATCAAAGCTCTTTCATGCCTGCCACACAACAGCGCGGCAGTGGAACGAATTTTCTCCCAATTGAACCTGATGAAAACCAAAACTTGCAACAAACTAAAAGCCACGACGTGTAACGCTTTATTGTTATCAAAAGAATTGCTTCACTCAGAAGCCTGTTATGTTCAGAGGACGGCGAATGATTCGAAGTAGAAAGTAGGGTGCAAACCGTACTATACAATAGTCATAAAGCAATGGTCAAATA
This sequence comes from Amblyjoppa fuscipennis, assembly GCA_963575735.1. Classification (NCBI taxonomy): domain Eukaryota; kingdom Metazoa; phylum Arthropoda; class Insecta; order Hymenoptera; family Ichneumonidae; genus Amblyjoppa; species Amblyjoppa fuscipennis. Next base: position 615,067 of record OY754497.1, read on the forward strand.
TTTATCTCTAAACTGTCGTACTTGAGTGTTTGTAGGTTTTATTCCTTTTCATGTTATTGAATGATAGAGTGTTAATGTTTTTGACGATTATTACATCACATAATATAATAAAAAGAAGTCTATCGTAGCCCTTCTTGTGAATGCGTCTGAAATGCGTGTGTTTTCCCTGTATGTCTCTTCGTTCGCCTAGTTTAACATCGTATTTTTTATCCTTAATTGAGCGATGAGAACTCAATTTTTTGTAATGCCTAATTTTGCAATGTCACTTTGGAATAACTAACATCCTTAGTCTCCCTAAAATCGCTCTAAACGATATTAGTGTAAAATAGTTGGGAGGGATTTTTGTATCGTCGGGTTACTTGAATGTTTTACGGGACGAGAGTCTCCCCCATGAAAATTAAGTACATATATGAAAAAAGTATACTGATGCATATACAGTGAAATACATTAAAAGTGTATACAGTAAAGACTCGATTATCCAAACCAATTGGGGCCGAGACCAGTTCGGATAAACGATTATTCGAATAATCGAGTTATGAACAAAAATATTATAATAATAACATACGTAATAAATATGAGTTTTTAAAAGTATAAATTCGCATACAAACATTATATATATACTTTGGAACATATTATTAAACCCTTACTTTGAGCATTCTTCTTGATAAAGTCGTCAATTTTTTGTTGTATAAGCGCATGATACAAATTTGCACACGCCTGCAACAAAGTAACGCTCGACGATATGTAACAACGAAATTTTGCGGCATGGTTCGAATAATAAAGTTTCGGATAAAATAAATTACAGTTCATATAATAGAAGTTCGGATAAAATAAATTGCTGTTCGGATAATCGAGGTTCTACTGTATTCTGAAAGACAACAACAAATTTTTGACATTGGTGGAGATTCGAATCCGGTACCTGGCGTTTTGTGGTTTGCGGCAATGTCCACTCGCCTATTCAGTAGTTGAAAAAAAAATTTTCCAAACTTATAAATTATGCGTGTTAGACACTATCACATTGTTTTGTGAGTTGTAAGTACATAATTTTTCATGCATCAGCATGTTTGCCACAGTGATACGCAAAAATGTTTTTAGCGCCGCTTATTATTCGAAGCAAAAATCTATTCGGAGAATTAAAATTGTCACATTTCTTCGTTATGTGGTTTTTTTTTCTTTTCACAAAGATTCTTCTATAATAAAGTATATTCTGAAATCACTTGGTTTTCACGCAAAAGACACTTTGTGAGTGAAAGGAATAAAAACAAAATCAGTTAAACTAATATTTTTCCATAAATTCAACATATAAAATTCCGACAGCTAAATTGATTTGAACCTAATTTAATCTTCATAATCCTTCAAGTCCCATAAATATGAGCTAAGAAGAATCAACAATAGCCAAAAATTTGTTCTATTCGGGGCAACAAGTTGTTGAGTTTGATACACAGTTTCTATTGCCATTTCCTAAGATTCTGAATTCGCAAGCATAAATTCTGGATGACCATATATGTCATTTATACTTTTCGATGTACAACCGATATATTTTTAATATAAAATCCACATATTATTGCATATATGTTTCAATATTATGACATGTCATCAAAATTATATATAAACCATATGGAAAATATATATACACGATTTATAAGAAAATATATAAGAGCAAATATATTACAGCATGTACTCATCAAGTATACTATCTTTTATATCGACAATATACAATATTTTGGCGAAATATATTGACTATAAAAATAATACATCTCGAATATATTTTCGAATATACTTTATTTCCATGGGGGTTTTCTCCGGGTTCGCTGGTTTTAAACTCCCGACTGTCCCCTGGACAAAACGGGAGTTATGCGTGTCACAGCGATTACCTACTTTCGCGTCCTTTGAAGGCGCCAGTGTTTGTCAAAACGACAAAATATCACTTAACCAAATTTGGCATATCGATTCTTTGTATAATGATCTAGGTTTGTGACCAAGAAAATGTAACCTAACGGGTAAGCACACGTAAATAAACCATATTCCGATAAACAAATTAATAGTTCGCGGTGTCATATCGATTAGCCAATGAGAAACAAGAATCCTTTTTTCATTGGCTGTTGTATTTTTCTCAATACAGGAATAAAAAAAATTTTATATTCGCGGTGTTCTGTTAATTATATGATACTATTTCGTTTGAAATTATTATTTGTGGTGCTTCAAGTAGTTTATGCAGTATCGTTAAATTAATGGTGTGCTGGTACTGTGTTCGAAGACAGGTTATCCTCGTATTGTGCTCGTTGGTGTCAGGAAGGATTTTTCGTTTTTTTTTTTTTTTATTCGCGTTTTATATACATGGTCGGTGTTTAGTGCATGATCAGTGTGTGAAAAAAATTATGCGATGCCGTGTTTATATTAAGATTTGGTGCAATAATCATCGAACACATTAATAAAAAAAAAATATCATAAATTACGCACTTAACCTAACTTATTTTTTCTTTTCTTACAGAAATTAATTATATAGTTATAACTCGATCACTGTGGTGTAACGTTATATTCGCAAAGTGATATATGCCAGAGATATTTTTCTCTAAATGTCTAAATATTGTGTTTTTCTAATAATATTTTATATGTTGTGATGTTATATTCCCCGTGGGACGGGCGAAATCATCGATAAATTTGAAAACTAAAAATTGGGCCAAAATCGTGCAACGGGCGGGAAAAAAGGGGGGGGGGTCAAACAAGATAAAAATAATACTCGTGGGGAACAATAATAACAATGGTTTAATGGTGCAAAAGAATAACAAAAATTGAAACTTGGAGAGGATAAATAATAATAATAATGACCACTTCGACGCCGGTACGGGTACGTCGAAGATTAACAAAAAAAATGATAATAATAACTTTCTCTTCAACGCCGGTACGGGTACGTTGAAGATGAAACCAAAAAGAAATTATATCACTTCGGCGCCGTTACGGGTACGCCGAAGGGCTAACAAAAGAAAATAATAATGCTGATGGCTTCGACGCCGTTACGGGTACGTCGGAGACCGAAACCGAAAATAAAGAAATAGAACCGAAAATACTGCTTCGGCGCCGTTACGGGTACGCCGAAGGTCGATTGAAAAATAACAATAATAATTTCTGCTTCGACGCCGTTACGGGTACGTCGAAGACAGAATCCAAAAACAATAACTTGGTAACGAAATAAAAAAAATGAGAATGGTAAATAATCGCTTGAAAATAATCGCGGAAAAACAGAAATAATAATCTAAATAATCGCTGGGAAATACGGGGCCGTTGCAAATAATAAATCGGGGGGAAGAGGGGGAAAGTGGTCGGGGCACTAATACTCAATTTTTAACAATAATATCGGGGAATAATCAAAATGCAATTGGTTCAAAATGGTAAAAAAATGCTGATAAAGGGGGATGCAAAAGAGGGAAATATTCGGAATAAATTTGGGGAAGTTATGGGAATTTTAACGGGGATTTGTGGGACAGTCAATGGGACTTCGAGGGGGTTCGTAAGGGAAAGCTGGTCAGACAAAAGTTGCACGAAAATCAAATACTAAATTCATTAAGACTCAAATAGTCGCCAGCTACTTTAACGGTGTAGCACCGGAGCAGTCCGTACAGACGGCACGGATCTCGTCTCAAAAACACAAACTCAAAAAAACTTTATCCTTGAAAAATTCCTCGGTCTCGACGGACAGTCCAGCTAGCTCGGGAGAGGGAAGAGGGCTCAGGGGGAGGGTACACGAATCCGAAGGCTTATTACAATATTACCTCGGTACAGGCTAAATTATACAATAAAATGTCTTAAGGGCTCAAGGGGAGGGAAGGGAAAAACTCTGACTAATAATATTATCACTTATAACGTATTTTACGCGTTTTGCGCCGCTCACCACGCGCGCGATATCTCTCTTTGCTCGTGTAACAAAGGACGTCGACCACGTGTCGACCACGAGGCAAAGTCTTTTACTAATAATTTTCTACCAACAAAGGGGGTTTCGGGGGAGGAAAAAGGGTAAAAAGGGCCGGGAAAAATGTGGGCAGAAACTTACGAAAATCGGGGCTCACTCACTCAATCCACTCGGATCTCGGTTACAATACTTTTCTCGAATCCGGGGACAGCCTCAGTCGTTATAAAATCCGTACAATGGTCCAATTCGTACTCCTGGGCTGTCGCCCATTCGTCGTAATGAGCGGGTTATGCTCTCCTAATCGGAGTCTGGAGTTTAACAGGGGACAGCCGAGTCGTCTTACAAATTTGGAAAAATATCACACTCGCTTTCGGCTGTCGAACAATACAAAATTCTTAAAATTAACGACACCCGATCTCACACACTTCTACACACCACGCGGCTTGGCTCGGAGAGTCGGAGACTAAGGGGGCATGGCGATGTCTTCTTCTTCGTCGGGCCTGGCGCTGGTGATTATTGTGGGGAACGAGAGCACCTGTGCGTCGGCTTTGGTCGGTAATCGGAGTCATGCACGGGCGTTTCCTCCGAAAGGCGAGGGGTGGCGACAGAGGTGTCGCTGGATCGTCAATCGATGCCGTGCGTCGATGATCACAGCGGCGGCGGACAGGCAGGGCGGGCAGTGGCGGTTTTTCGGCGGGCTTTTCAAGGCTTTTTCGGACGGTCTTGTTGGCGGCTTTTTCGGACGGTCTTTCACAGGGATTTTCCCCTCGTCCACGATCCTCCTACCTTCCTTGGCGTCGGCACCTCGGGTCTCGTTCTTTTGCTGTTCCTGGGGCTTGCTGGGTCGTTGGGCTGTTCCTTGGGGCTGTCGGGGGAAATCTTGACGTTGCCTTGGAGCCGCGCACACTCACACAAGGGGTAACGGGAGGGAAGAAAAAGGGGGATTTTAAACACTAACTTACACAAAATATAAACCAGAAAAAACGTAAAAAAATATCCGTACATAACGTTCAGTGAGCGGCGGACTCGAGCCGAATTTGGCGAGGGACTTGTGACGTACCACGCCACAATGTGTTCTTTTGTCCCAATACAACTTTCTAAATGTTGTATCCCGTCGATACAATTTTCTGTGTACTGTTCCTTTTCGATGCATTTTTTTATGTGTCACTCCTCTGCGAGACAGTTTTTTTATGTGGTGTTTCTCTTCGATACACTTTTCTATGTATCGTTGTCCTTCGTTCCACTTTTTAAAAATGTTGCATCGGAGAGGACGAACACATAGAAAATTGTATCGGCCAGGAACGACCCATATAAAATTTCATCGAAGAAAAACACATCGAAAGATAGGATTCGAGACATACATGATTCAGAAAATTATATCAGAGAGGAATAACACTTAGGAAATTGTACTAGAGCATTGTATAGATGGTTAAATTCAAAAAGTATGAAATAAAAAAAAATGTTAACTTTTAAAAAACTCCCGACCGCAAAATAGTCGTTATTATTGAAAAAAATATCTGTAAAAAAAGTAACTTCAAAAAGGATGAAATAATCAATTTTGTAACAGTACCTAATATTTTCAATAAACAATAATAGCAGTACTTAATAATGATGAATGATAACATAATTAATTAATCGTAATTATATCAATTCATTGATAATCTTCGCTACAGTCGGGAGACGTCTTTCCTCCCAACGCGCTATTGGGAGACATTAATTGTATGGCATTTTAAGTGTTAAGCATTGTTCCTTAAGAGATCTAAAAATATCACACGAGTTTCCTTGATTTTCATAGTCCACTTGTAATTAGGTAATAAGAACCACCCTTTTGTCTCATTTTAATAGGGAAATTAACTTTATTCAGATAAAAACCTTGGAGTCCTTAAAAAAATTTAAATTCAATTCGGATCTAGGGAAAAATGGCCGAGGAAAAAGAGCCGAACGCGTTCGAACCCACGCACAAATATACATGCACATTATCGTGTTATCTTTCGTTGTTCCCTCGTTTTGGGAGGACAGCTCTCTATAGATAATTTTCTCCGGCATTCTCCGGCCTTTTTTTCCATCGGCCATTTTTTCCGAATCTCAATAAAAATTATTACTGGCAATATTATTCAATCACGAAACTTTCCCCATTTGGGGATTCAACAGGTAGAGGCATTAGTGTGTCGGACCACTACGTTCACACAAACAGCAGTCGCATAAAAAATTAAGACAATGGGGACATAGCTTGCGATTCGTACAACAAGTATAAAGAAGACATTGCTATACTCAAGAACCTTGGAGTGAGTTTCGAACTTCGTCGAGTTTATAACAAATTTCGTGCAATCATTCCATATCGTCATTGATAACGTATTATTGCTTTCAACTTAGTTTACAGCTTATGGTATGTCTGTGAGTTGGACAAGAATATTGCCAAACGGTTATGCGAACGCTGTCAATCGAGACGGAATAGAGCACTACAAAAGAGTACTCGACGAGCTGTTGGCGAACAACATCGAGCCAATTGTCACGATGATACATTATGATCACCCGCAGATCATGGAAGATCTCGGAGGTTGGACCAACGAGATGATGGTCGACTGGTTCGGCGACTACGCGAGAATACTCTTCAAGAAATTAGGTCCAAAGGTCAAAAAATGGATAACCGTAAATGAGCCAGTTATGCATTGCTTGCACGGTTACGGTCACGAGATCTTGGCTCCCGGTAAAACGGGTCGCGGTGTTGGCGAATATCTCTGCGTGCACAATTACCTCAAAGCTCACGCGAGAGCCTACAGAATTTATCAGCATGAGTTCAGGAGCGAGCAGAACGGCGTTGTAGGTCCGTCACTGAGTATGACACAGTACTATCCGAAAAATTCGAAAACTGATCAAGCGGCCGCGAAAACCGCATTCAATTTCATGAACGCTTGGGTGCTTCATCCAATATTCTCGAAAAACGGAGATTACCACGATGAATTGAAGAAGATCGTAGCTCAGAAGAGCAGAGCTGAGGGTTATCCAAGATCGCGACTACCCGAACTTTCCAAGGAATGGACCGAGTATATCAGGTACCTAAGATCGATACGCTGAGAGAAAAGTCGTGGTAGAGCGAACACACATGGGAGGTTAACGTAAACAAATATGGTTGGCTCAATGACGATTTAGGTGATTTAATCACCGAGAGGTTGAGTTAACAACACAAGGTTGACTCAACCTCTTGGTGCGGTCAAATACGGCAAAAATCATGGTGAACTGGAATCAATAGATCTCATCGAGGCTGAGCCAACCTCGGTGTGGTTGATTGATTCAAATTGAAGTTGGCTCAACCTCAATGAGGTCCATTGGTTGGAGTTCATCATGAGTTTCCCGTTTTTTTCTCTCAGTACACTTTGGTCGTATCGGCGGATTCTTGAGAGAATAACGTTTTTCATTATTGAAGAGGTTCCGCTGATTTTTTGGACATCAATCACTACACGTCAGTGGTTGTTGAGGCCGGTGAAAACGCAGTTGAATTATTTTTGCCTCGGGATCTTGGGCTTGTCCATAGCGTTGATCCTTCCTGGGCGCACGCGCCAGGCTCATGGCTGAGCGTACGTCAATATCCAACTGAAACTTAAGCCACTGAATGATTTCTCTAATACGCGACTTTTTCAGATTGTGCTAAAAGGCTTTGGCGAGCTTCTACGTAAGATAGCTGCCGAGTACGGAAATCCTACGATTTATGTGACCGAAAATGGAATGCCCGATCAAGGCGGAACGGACGACATATGGAGGTCACAATTTTATTACGACTACGTTAAAGAAATGCTTGTTGCCATGAATCGAGATCACGTCAACGTCAAGGGATACATGGCCTGGTCGTTGCTCGACAATTTCGAATGGATTCTAGGCTACAGGTAGTAACGGATTCCATCGATCACAACTTACTGTAGGCTCAAACATCGATCAAATTCAACCCTGCAATCCCAATTTGTAGCGACCGTTTTGGCATCGTGAAAGTGGACTTCAATGATCCTGGAAGAAAGAGGACACTCAAGGAGTCGGCATACTGGTGGAAACGAGTGACGGCGAGCCGAAGGCTGCAACCGGTCGAACGTGAAACCGTATGAGCTTTGAACGAACGACCACTATCGCTCGGCTTGCGAAAATGGATGATCAGCTAATTATATATTCTTTTTCTTCGTACGAAATTATTGTGAAAAAAAGGATGAATGCCGATATTGTAATTACTATGCGAATTTGCGGCAATTCAGTAGTCAATCACTGTCGATGAGCTGTCAATAGTGGGGATGAGACAAAAGAGTGTCAATATTTTTCATAACATGTTTCAATAAACAGTCACGGCGGTAAATGTGTATACAAAAAAATCTTTAGTTTTTATTACTTTCAATCCCGTCTGCAGTCTGATTTCACGCACTCAGGCATGGACATGTTATACGCCTACATATTCCCCCTACACTCGTTTTACATCCGCCATCCATGTTTTACAGCGAAACAACTCCCTGGTAACTTTCAGTAAATGACCGAGTAGTTTACACCGGCTCAGAGACTCACATTCTGCTTTCAGGGGATGAATACATAAATTACCGAAAATCGGCCATATTACCGAACATTACGAAAATTACCACACTCATTTAACCTCTTAGACGCTCCTTGGATGATCCTCTGTCTTTAAAACGATTACTTCCCACGTTTGGTCAGATGACCCCTGTAATTTACCCACTCACTATCTTGTTTATTAATACTAGTTAATTGTTCACCTGTTGTATCTGCAATTTGTCACATGTAAAAAGGGACATAAAGCCCCTCGATCGCTCGCTTGGGAGAAACATTGTGGGTTCCGCATAAATCTCGATTCGCGCGGCGAGCTCCAACGGGCGCAAGTACCTCAACCGTCCGCGAGATGGCGAAGCGGCTCCCAGCGTTTCTCGTAAGCGGAGCTGCCACAGAACTCCTATAACTAGGCGAGTGAAAACGCACATCGTCACTCGCTATCCTCAGCTCGTCGGAATAAATAGGTCTTCATAGTCTGTTAATCACGTGTAAGAAATTTATTCTTCGAGGATGACCAGTAATTTCCCTTCCCCTTCTTCCGATCGGCGTGGCCGCCCGATCGAATCACATCAAGATGGAATCGATATCGTCTAATCAGCGAACCCCAGAGGAAAAATGAGCCATCGGTAATTACTAAAAACGCCGAGAACGGGGCTGAGTACCTCTTTTTCTGTCTCTATAATATTGTACTTGAGGAATTATATATGTGGCGGTGCAAATGTTTATTCGTTTCTTGTCTGTGTCCTTTGGAGAGTGGACAATAATAATTTTGTTGTGAGATTTTTATTTGTATTAATGTACGGTTTTAAACTCTCGACTCATCAAAGAAATTTGTGGAGCAAACCGAGTCGAAATAATCATATGTGAGAGTCGATAGTAGGGGAGAGCGAGGCAAAATGCGACCTTACATACGCGAAACATTTCGAAAATGTTCATTTTTTATTTTTCATTCCATTAGCCTGAACGGTTAGGAATACTTTAAGCCTTACAGAATTGAAACATTCAAAAAATTGTTAAAGTTACAGCATTTAGAGCGTAAAAACTTTTATTTTCTTGGAAGCATGCGGCGTGCCCGACCGCCAACTTCAAAGCTGTTTTTCAACGATTCACTTTTTTGAACCTTATGAAAGTTCTAACTTTTGAACGAAGGTTCATATCGATTTGAAATTTTTTACATCATATTCTTAGTGTCATCACCTTTCGTGTGAACCACAGAAACAAAAATTTCGATGACACAAAAACATATATAAAAAATAAAATACCGACAGATAATTGAGTAAAAAAACCTTGTTTCAAATTTTTATTATAATAATGTTTTTATAATAATATTGTTGGTTCACACTGAAGATACATTCATTATGCGATTATATAAATATGTTCATTTTTTTTTTGATACCCACATCGATACAAAAAAATACATTGCTTTATTATGTAATATCTCCGCCATTTATAAACATTTCTGATTTTTTTACATATACTTAACCATGTGCATAAATGATCTGTAAAAAAATGTTGTCAATATATGCGTCATTTTTTTTTAACCGCGTCTAGATAAGTACCTTCGAAAATCGACGAAATCGCGTATAGAAGACCTTAACGTAAAATCGCTAAGTAATATTAAATTATTTGTATGTTAGACAAATTTGTTTATGTATTTAATATACCGATGTATGTAGCCGTTGCTTCATGTACCAGTATAATTGTCACAAAATACATTTGTAACGTGTATGTAGTTCATGCGATATCGTGTAACACAACATTTATTGCATGCTGTTATTACGAATATAATGTTATTTAATTAGGTAATCGTTAACTGTTCATAAAGCATAAAAACCAAAAAAAATATACGAAAGTTTAATATGCTTCTCTTGCTTTATTTTTTATAATTATAGCAGCGATAAGAATTTTATTAGTAATTCATCTAGTATTTTTCTGGATAAACTCATTTTTTTTTTTTTTTTTAGGTCCTTTCCCATCCTCACACGAATTGATCACTACCAACTTAAGGTAACCCGAGAATGGGGCCTCGTTGTATTAGTTTATAGACTAGTGCCACGATTCGAAATACGCGTCAAGCCGCCACACGCACGCGCCGAAGGGACCAACCACGAGGGGACGGTGCAACGACACCAGCGCCGAGCCCGCTGCACCACCGACCACCGACGAGTATGAGGGCTTGAAATAGCCAGGCGCGACCGGCAACGAGTGACTCATCCCGCTGGCTCGGGAAGCGGAAGGGGCGGCCGATCCGATCACATGCCTGTATTCTAGAATAAATACACTGTTTAGCTAATCCGTGCGTTCATGTCTTAGCTCCCGTGTATCCTATTCCTTCAACAACGCCGCCACACAGAGGATGGACGGAGCAGCGGGAGCGTGTAGACAGCTCTTGGGAGCCCCAGCGGCAAACGGGCAACCACTCGGCGCCCTGCTACCGAACCACAACGGAGAACGGCGGTAGAAAGGGTGACCGCCCCCTGCGCGCCAGGACCCAAGAGCTTCAGGAGGCACGCAAAACGGGAAGCGACCTCGCATCGGCACCCTGCTCGTTGGGAAATGGGGAACGGTCTTGGACCTGTCTCCCGCCCCGTTAGACTAGGGCATTAGGAGGATTCAGGGAGGACAAAGAAGGCTCTACCGCTGCATTGACGCCCAACGTGGGGCTCGAAGCTTGAAGAAAAACCCCTGAAAACACATGGAGAATTTCCCACTGATTTGCCAGTGGAGTCCCGTTAAGAATGAATGGTCGAAAGTACAATTTCAATTTTCTCCATCAATTTCAATAGGGGGATCCCATTGATCACCTTTCGATACCATTGATTACACGCCTAATGGAAAATCTCTGCCAAGGGCTGGACAGGGTGGACATATGTCTACAGTATTTCTAGCCCCTGGACAACATATGGCTACATACCCATATGCTGTGTAGTGACTGGAGGCACTACAGTGCTTCGCTGAGCCAAAGACAAGCCGTACACTCGTCAGGCACGTCCTAGGCACATGCTAATCGCATGCCAAACGCCCGCCTAGCAAAATGTTTGTACTCGGTAAACACATCTTGTTACACGGCGGGTGAACCAAAACTAGAGTAAACTGACTTTTATTGTCCGACCATATAACAGTCTCGATGAACGCGAAGGTGACCAAACCTATCTGTGGAACACGTTTAATAGAAGATCAGTTGAATGTGGCCATTCGACAGAGTAACAGCGCTTCGAACAGATTGTCTGAATATAAAAAAACGAGTGATTTTTATTTAACGTGGCGTACATCAAGCTGATGACATTCATCACGATGGCACATTTCAGTAGCATTCTGTTGCTGGCAGTAACATTTATCGTGTAAGAACTCTTAATAATGATCGTTGTTACTTCAACACGATGAAGTAAAACAACGTAAAATATTGTTATTCGCCTTTCAGATGTTCCGCGAACCTTCAAAACCAAGAGAATGAATCGGACTACCTCAATTTTCCCCCAGATTTTTTGATAGGCACTTCTACGGCCGCGTATCAAACTGAGGGTGCTTGGAATGTCAGTGGTATGTAAACGGAATTGATAATTTATTAGAATATGGACCGACGCGGTAAGATGAATCAGTGCTTATTTTTGCAAATGCGGGATTCCATAAATCTGAAACTTCATTCACTTGTATTGATAATAGTCAAGCACTACATTAATTGTAAGGCATTTTAAGTATTAATCATTGTTCCTTATGAGATCTAAAAATATCACACGAGTTTCTTCGATTTTCATAGTCCACTTGTAATTAGGCAATAAGAACCACCCTTTTGTCTCATTTTAATAGTGAAATAAACGTTATTTAGAAAAAAAACTTGGAGTCCTTAAAAAAATTTGAATTCAATTCGGATCTAGGAAAAAATGACCGAGGAAAAAGAGCCGAACTCGTTCGAACCCACGCACAAACACATTCCCACATTATCGTGTTATCTTTCGTTGTTCCCCCGTTTTGGAAGGACAGCTCTCTATAGATAATTTTCTCCGTCATTCGCCGGCTTTTTTTCCATCGCCCATTTTTTCCGAATCTCAATAAAAATGATTGCTGGCAATATTAGTCGATCACGAGTCTTTCCTCATTTGGGGATTCAACAGGTAAAGGCATCAGTGTGTGGGACCACTACGTTCACACATACAGCAGTCGCATAAAAAATAAAGATAATGGGGACATAGCTTGCGATTCGTACAACAAGTATAAGGAAGACATTGCTATACTCAAGGACCTTGGAGTGAGTTTCGGGCTTCGTCGAGTTTGTATCGAATTTCGTGCTATCACTCCATATCGTCATTGATAACGTATTATTGCTTCCAAGTTAGTTTACAGCTTATCGTATGTCTGTGAGTTGGACAAGAATATTGCCGAACGGTTTTGCGAACGTTGTCAATCAAGACGGAATAGAGCACTACAAAAGAGTACTCGACGAGCTGTTGGCGAACAACATCGAACCAATTGTCACGATGATGCACTATGATCACCCGCAAATCATGGAAGATCTCGGAGGTTGGACCAACGAGATGATGGTCGACTGGTTTGGCGACTACGCGAGAATACTCTTCAAGGAATTAGGTCCAAAGGTCAAAAAATGGATAACCATAAACGAGCCAGCTATGCATTGCTTGCACGGTTACGGTCACGAGGTCTTGGCTCCCGGTAAAAGGGGTCACGGTGTTGGCGAATATCTATGCGTGCACAATTACCTCAAAGCTCACGCGAGAGCTTACAGAATTTATCAGGATGAGTTCAAGAGCGAGCAGAACGGCGTTGTAGGTCCGTCACTGAGTATGATACAGTACTATCCGAAAAATTCGGAAACTGATCAATCGGCCGCGGAAACCGCATTCAATTTCATGAACGCTTGGCTAATTCATCCAATATTCTCGAAAAACGGAGATTACCACGATGTATTGAAGAATATCCTAGCTCAGAAGAGCATAGCTGAGGGTTATCCGAGATCACGACTACCCAAATTTTCCAAAGAATGGATCGAGTATATCAGGTACCTATGATCGATATACTGAAAGAAAAAACGGGGATGGAGCGAACATGCCTGAGCGCTTGAGCCAACCGAATATGGTTGGCTCAATGACGATTTAGATTGCTTAATCACCGAGAGGTTGAGATAAGAGCATAAGGTTGATTCAACGTTTCGGTGAGATTAAATACGGCGAAACTGATGGTGAACTTGAACCAATCAATAAGATCGATTGGTTCAAGTTCACCATCAGTTTCGCCGTATTTAACCGCACCGAGAGGTTGCGTCAAGCTCATGTCGTTAACTCAACCTCTCGGTGGTCGAGCTACTTAAATCGTCATTGAGCCAACCATATTCGGTTGGCTCAAGCGCTCAGGCATCTTCGCTCTATCCCCGTTTTTTCTCTGAGTACGCGTTGGTCGTGTTGGTAGATGCTTGAGAGAATAACTTTTTTTCATTATTGAAGAGGTTCCGCTGATTTTGTGGGGCTCAATCACTACACGTCAGTTCTTGTTGAGGCCAGTAAAAACGCAGTTGACCCATTGTTGCCGCGGGATCTTGGGCTTGTCCATAGCATTGATCCTTCCTGGAAGCGAACCCAAGGCTCATGGAAATTGAGCGTACGTCTATATCCAACTGAAACTCAATCCAACAAACGGTTTCTCTGATACCGCGATTTTTCAGATTGTGCCACAAGGCTTTGGCGATCTTCTACGTAAAATAGCTGCCGAGTACGGAAATGTCACGATTTATGTAAACGAAAATGGGATCGCCGATCATGGCGGTACGGACGACATATGGAGGTCACAATTTTATCACGACTACGTTAAAGAAATGCTTCTTGCCGTGAATCGAGATCACGTCAACGTCAAGGGATACATGGCCTGGTCGTTGCTCGACAATTTCGAATGGTTTCTAGGCTACAGGTAGTAACGGATTCCATCGATCACAACTTACTGTACTGTTTGCATCGATCACATTCAACCCTGCAGTCCCAATTTGTAGTGACCGTTTTGGCATCGTGAAAGTGGACTTCAATGATCCTGGAAGAAAGAGGACACTCAAGGAGTCGGCATACTGGTGGAAACGAGTGACGGCGAGCCGAAGGCTGCAACCGGTCGAACGTGAAACCGTATGAGCTTTGAACCAACGACCACTATCGCTCGGCTTGCGAAAATGGATGATCAGCTAATTATTTTTTTTTCTTCGTACGAAATTATTGTGAAAAAAAGGATAAATGCCGATATTGTAATTACTATGTGAATTTGCGGCAATTCAGTAGTCAATCACTGTCGGTCAGCTGTCAATAGTGGGGATGAGACAAAAGAGTGTCAATATTTTTCATAACATGTTTCAATAAACAGTCACGGCGGTAAATGTGTATACAAAAAAATCTTTAGTTTTTATTACTTTCAATCCCGTCTGCAGTCTGATTTCACGCACTCAGGCATGGACATGTTATACGCCTACATATTCCCCCTACACTCGTTTTACATCCGCCATCCATGTTTTACAGCGAAACAACTCCCTGGTAACTTTCAGTAAATGACCGAGTAGTTTACACCGGCTCAGAGACTCACATTCTGCCTTCAGGGGATGAATACATAAATTACCAAAAATCGGCCATATTACCGAACATTACGAAAATTACCACACTCATTTAACCTCTTAGACGCTGCTTGGATGATCCTCTGTCTTTAAAACGATTACTTCCCACGTTTGGTCAGATGACCCCTGTAATTTACCCACTCACTATCTTGTTTATTAATACTAGTTAATTGTTCACCTGTTGTATCTGCAATTTGTCACACGTAAAAAGGGACATAAAGCCCCTCGATCGCTCGCTTGGGAGAAACATTGTGGGTTCCGCATAAATCTCGATTCGCGCGGCGAGCTCCAACGGGCGCAAGTACCTCGACCGTCCTCGAGATGGCGAAGCGGCTCCCAGCGTTTCTCGTAAGCGGAGCTGCCACAGAACTCCTATAACTAGGCGAGTGAAAACGCACATCGTCACTCGCTATCCTTAGCTCGTCGGAATAAATAGGTCTTCATAGTCTGTTAATCACGTGTAAGAAATTTATTCTTCGAGGATGACCAGTAATTTCCCTTCCCCTTCTTTCGATCGGCGTGGCCGCCCGATCGAATCACATCAAGATGGAATCGATATCGTCTAATCAGCGAACCCCAGAGGAAAAATGAGCCATCGGTAATTACTAAAAACGCCGAGAACACGGCTGAGTACCTCTTTTTCTGTCTCTATAATATTGTACTTGAGGAATTATATATGTGGCGGTGCAAATGTTTATTCGTTTCTTGTCTGTGTCCTTTGGAGAGTGGACAATAATAATTTTGTTGTGAGATTTTTATTTGTATTAATGTACGGTTTTAAACTCTCGACTCATCAAAGAAATTTGTGGAGCAAACCGAATCGAAATAATCATATGTGAGAGTCGATAGTAGGGGCGAGCGGGGCAAAATGCGACCTTATATACGCGAAACATTTCGAAAATGTTCATTTTTTAATTTTTTTCATTCCATTAGCCTGAACGGTTAGGAATACTTTAAGCTTTACAGAATTGAAACATTCAAAAAATTGTTAAAGTTGCAGCATTTAGAGCGCAAAAACTTTTATTTTCTTGGAAGCATGCGGCGTGCCCGACCGCCAACTTCAAAGCTGTTTTTTAACGATTCACTTTTTTGAACCTTATGAAAGTTTTAACTTTTGAACGAAGGTTCATATCGATTTGAAATTTTTTACATCATATTTTTAGTGTCATCACCTTTCGTGTGAACCACAGAAACAAAAATTTCAGTGACACAAAAAAAAAATATAAAAAATAAAATACCGACAGATAATTGAGTAAAAAAACCTTGTTTCAAATTTTTATTATAATAATGTTTTTATAATAATATTGTTGGTTCACACTGAAGATACATTCATTATGCAATTATAAATATGTTCATTTTTTTTTTTTTTTGACACCCACATCGATACAAAAAAATACATTGCTTTATTATGTAATATCTCCTTGTCATTTATTTGAGTATACGAACCTGTCCTATTATTTCCCGTCTCATTAACAATTTTAGTTTGTACACTTGTTTGTAAATCTAGAAAATTAACAAGTAAAAAATTGTGGACGTTTGTGGACAATAAGTTGTTGTAAAAAGTACAAAGTTTTTTTACTGTGCTTGTTTTTATTTTTATAATTATAGTAGCGATAGGAATTTCATTAGTAATTTATCTAGTATTTATTCAGATTAAACTCAATTTTGTAGGAATGGGGGGTTTTAGAAATTCTGACTAAGTGTGACAAGGGAGGAGGGAGGGGTCAAAAAGTATTAAAAATTCGCGGACGTCCTTTATGAACGGTCCCGAATGACGAACGAAATAAGTATCACATAACTAACAACAACACCGCACACACGCACTGTATATATATAGACACCGCACTAATAAATATTTTGTTAGTCTTGTATCCACCGAAAAAAAGGTTTGGTAAGATCTAACAAGATTTGTTTGAATCAACCTAATCCGGCGGTTGCGGGTGGCGAAGGAAATATTTAGTTAAGTTGACTACAAAGTTACATCAGCATAAAAAAAAATCATTTCATTGTCTCAAATAAGAATATGTTTGATCGAACAGAATAGGCAATCATATCGAAAAAAAAACTTTTGTTCGAAACAAATATCTAGTCACACGAAGGAAAAAAATATTTGGCCCAACTCAATTTGGAGTTGGGTCCGAGTACGGTTATTTACGTTATTTGTTACTAATTAATTTCATACATGGTTACATCGTGTTTTATATGTTCAATTGTTAGCATTATATTGCTACTTATCAATATAACACAATTTTCACAAATAAAAATTGTATGTATCCTAGCGGGGCTCGAACCCCGAACCTAACGCATCCTGACCACTGTGCAGTACCTTACCACTACGCTACAATCGCTTATTGATATGTATAATTTTGAATCGGATATATAAGTTATTCTTCGTCATTAACTTAGATTCAACTTCGATGATTTGATATTGAAATATCGAAATAACTTGAAAGTTTTTTATTGTGGGTATGATATTTGTGAATTAGTAAATTGACGTCTTGCCGAATCGAATAAAAATATTTTCAAGATGCCAAATGTTCGTATATATACGAACACATCGAATCACATATTTTTTTTTCAAATTGACCAAATATACTTTCAAGTCAAAATAATTTACCTTCTGTATGTTGACGGTACATACGATTGAATCGAAAAAAAATCTTGTTGATTTAATGCAGTTTTGGTTCACTTCGAACCAACGTTGTAGTCACTTTAACTGCTACACGCAGTTGACACAACGACACCAATTTTATTGTTTCAACAACGGTGTAGTCTATTCAAATGCGCCTAGTTTGATTCAAACCAATTCTCCGTGACCGCAGCTGTGAGGTTGATATTACCAAACCTTTTTTTCGGTGTAGAGAAAAAAAAAACAACAGCCAATGAAAAAAAAAAAAACAATTCTCGTTTTTCATTGGCCAATCTATATGTCACCGCGAACCATTAATTTGTTTATCGTAATATGATTTATTTACGTGCGTTTACACCTAAGCTCACATTTTTTTTTTCGTCACAAACATAGATCATTGTACAAATAATCAATATGCAAAATTTTGTTAAGTAACATTTTGTTCGTTGCGTCAAACGAAAAGCGCCTTCGAAAAGACGCCAAAGTGGGTAATCGCAGTTAAACGCGTAACTTCCCATTTGCCCGTACACTGCAAAAAATTTCCCGTTGTGAACCGCCACAGTGTGCGGTGTAAAAAAAACATCAGTGTTAATAACAACACCATTATTGAGTCCATTTTACTCGGTGCAAAGTGTAAAAACAAGGTCTGATGTTACTTTGCTACACGTTACACAATACGGTTTTGTAGCAAATCAATGCTACACGGATATAGAATTCTCATAATTCGGTGTTGAAATAAACAAATACGATTTTAACACCGCTGTTCGTGTACATATAGATCGATCAATTCGGTGTTAAAATGAATACCATTTTAACACTACCGTAGGCGTACATATAAGTTTATCATTTCGGTGTTAATTGCGTCACTTCGACACTACTATAGGTGTGTACATATAAATGTATAAATTCAGCTTTGACATTAATATAATATTAATACCACAGCGGTGGTATATTTACGTCGATCAATTTAGTGTTAACATATGACGTCGAAGACGCGTTCAGTGTACAGCGCGAAATAGATTAACTAAATTCACTAAAATCATATTGTTCGTCGAACGCCGTCTAATATTTCATTGGTAAAGTGAGTATCCGTTGGGAATGAGCATTTGTTGAATACTCATTTCAAATACATATTATCTATTCATTATAAAGGTCAATAAGAATAATAATAGTCATAACACAGACTTGTGTCAATCTGCTACACGTTGGGGTGATTTAACACCGAACAGTATTAATGTAGATTGGTGTTAACTATACGGTGTTGAGTGAAACTCTTAATTTACACTAATTTTCCGACACGGTCGGTTTACACCATGGCAGAGTACTCGATTAACACAAAATTACTGGACCTATATAGACACCGCGCTGATGTTAAAACGGTGCCAATTTTAACACCGATTTTTTACAGTGTAGGTCACGCGGGAGTTAAAAACCAAAACATTTAAATGCGTGCCTAAAAATACTGTGAATTTTTATTTCGTTATTGAGAGGGAAACTGAAACGGAAGCGGATATCGTACATCATCCATCTTACGAGGAATAGCCAACGATATACAGAGTCCATCCGGTTAGTCGGTTATTCATGTATATTCTGGAGCACACATTTATGTATGCGTACTCAATATACAATAATAGCGTGCAGAGAATCCTCCCAACGCGTTACTCACACATAATACACGCTCATATTCGTACGAAACCACGTACATAATTTACTATCGTGTCTATAGCGCGCACCGTGTAAGGGTCAGAGGGAAGCAGGGATGAGAAACGTTGTTCGGTATATCCATATCCCATTTGTATTCGGTATTACGCGCGCATGGATTGCACAGGAAATCACACAGCTATTTCCGGCAATATCATATCCGTCATGATGGCCGCGGGGTCTTTTCTTCTTATGGCAAGCTTGCTAGTCTGCATAATACGATACATCACCGTATTCTTTACTCGTTTGTTATAACAATAAGTCATTTTTTGCTGTCTCATAGAGGAAGCTTTGTTTTCATGAAAAAAAAAAAAAAAACATTTTTTTTTTTTGAGATTTCAATTTAAAAAAGTTGAAAATCATCGTCTTTATTTTTTGGATTCCTCGTAGAGGAAGCCTCGCTAATGGAGGAACATTATGAGCCAGTGATATGAAAATTTCAATTCTCAACTTTATGAGGAAGCGTTATGAAAATTTCAATATTTTCTTTTTTATTTCACAGAGTTCTGGACTCTGCCCGAGGGTTGTTCTATAGTCGTGGTACAGTTCGTGACTCGTAGGAATCCGAAATACTGGGGAGAACCTGAAAAATGTGTACCTGAAAGATTTTTTGCCCAAAATTCGAAGGAAAAACACAAGTGCGCTAATCTTTCGTTCAACGCTGTGCTGAGCGTCTGTTAAATGTAATGATGGCGATTGATGATCAATATTTTGCATCGATGCAATGTAGATTTCGTTCATTCGCTTTAGGTCACAAGTTTGCCACAATGTGCCTGAAAACTATTATAGTGAACGTAGTGAGACGATATTGATTGTCGTCCTTCCAAAGATTGGAATCTCTACCCCTCGTGAATACGATATTGTCGCCTATGATCAGATATGTTCAGATGTGACGTCATATCTTATCATATCTGAACATATCTACTCATGCAAAATCATATCCGGACACTTTTTGCGGATGTGAAATCATATCTGATCATATCTGTTTGTGTGTAAATCATATCTGATCATATCTGATTATGTATGAATCATATCTGATAATATCTGATTGTGAATGATTCATAGCTGGTCGTATCTGATTGTGTATGAATCATATCTGATCATATCTGATTATGTATGAATCATATATGATAATTTCTGATTGTGTATGAATCATATCTGATCGTATCTGATTGTGCATGAATCATATCTGATCATATCTGAACATATCGGCTATCCAGTGGCATTTTTGAACAAGTTCATTTTCGTATCCTCATGAATGATGGGGATTGATAAAGGTACGAAACTTACCTTTTTAAGTATTACGTATGGAACCTAACCAATAACTGTATGGTTAAAGTGACATTACAAATCGTTCATCATCGTATGAAAAGAATAATGTTCCAAGTCGAATTTTCATTCAGAAGTAACTTATATATCTCTTATTTTGATGCTCTGTCATGAAAGTCCTCGGCACAGAGTTGTAAGCGACTTGGTTTAACACGGTGTTGCGTTGAGTTCGATTCGCGTTTACTGATTTTTTCTTTTTTTTATAAATTTCGTTACAAATATGGGTTTTCTCCTGAGCATTGTTGCTCACAAAAAAATCGCATCATTAAAATCAATGTTTAACTATTTTTCCGCCCGAATCTCGTGTCCAATCTGATCATATCAGATCAAACCTGTTGATCTATGGTCGCCAGAATAATGTCTTTTTAGATGTGACCATATCTGATCAGATCTGTCGAATTATGATCAGATATCGTTATATATAATCAGACCTCCCCACATGAAAATAAAGTATATTTAGAATATATTGAAAAATGTATTTAAAATATATAAAATATATTTG
The DNA here is from genome assembly GCA_963575735.1 of Amblyjoppa fuscipennis. Taxonomy (NCBI): domain Eukaryota; kingdom Metazoa; phylum Arthropoda; class Insecta; order Hymenoptera; family Ichneumonidae; genus Amblyjoppa; species Amblyjoppa fuscipennis. Next base: position 636,272 of record OY754497.1, read on the forward strand.
TCCGAAAAATTATATATATCGAATATATTTTGGTTGTAGTTCAGTTACATACATGGTATAAAATAAAATATATTCCAATGTATAATGCTAAATACATTAAAAGTATAAGAGATGCATATTGCACATATATTGTGAATATGAGTTTCATATAATCGAAGTATATCTGAAATAAATATGATTTATATTTCATAATCTAATTCTTTAACTAATTCATAATCTGACAGCATATATAATTAATCAATGACAGTTAATTGATTGTCGAGTCATAGTAGATAAATAATTATTGACTATAGATAAATACATAAAATGACAAATGGGCCTCGCGGTATACGAATATGAAAAACGTTTTGCGCTCTGTACATACGTTTTACCTTCATAAGCATTATTATTATTGGTATTCAGATCGAAAAAAAAATCACTGTACATGCAATATTTTATTTATTTTTTTGGTTACATGACATCGAAACTTTAACATTAACATTAACAATTAAAGTAACATTAACGTGTATGCGTCCAGCATAGGGCCATCACATGCCTACGACGCTTTAAGTTTCAAATAAAAATGAACATTTTCTTAGATCTGGATAGCCGAGTGGGTTAAGGGACAACGTTCATACTATACGACTAGGGTCGATGGTTCGATCCTCAGCGAGTAACAAAATTAATAGCTTTTTTCAGGATATTCTTGTGCCAGTCGATGGAGTAAGTTCATATATATAATTTGTTGATAAATGCCGGGTGAGCTATAGCGGAACGGTGGGTTAAATAAATTAACACACAAGATCTTAACAGTGAAAATAAACTATTTATTCAATAACAAAACGAATGGTAAAAAGCTCTATTCTTCTGATTCTCGATCATAATTATATATTGAATATATTTTTGGAATACATTTTTTGTCCGAAAAAGTACGTATGGCGAATACATTTTTTTATATATTTCTCGTAAAAGTCGTGTACAGTTTGAATGTATTTTTTAATACATAAAAATATATATTTTTCAATATACATTATTCCGATGGGGGTCGCCATTTCTCTTTATCTGATCCAAATATGATCTATCACATCTCATCCAAATACTATCAATCAGGTCTGATCCAGATATGATCATCGAGGATCATTTTTTTCCGGGCGCATGCCAAGGAATACATGTTTTTTCCGAAAGGAAGGTATCGTGCAAAACCAACCGGCAGGTACCAACCTTAAATATTTATTGCACCAAAACACTACTCACAACAGTTCAATGATTTTTAAGCTTTCACATTTACCTATCCACAACAATTCTGACAAGAGATAAGGTAGTGCGGGAAGAAAAGATGAACCAATTAATCTAATCGATGTCAAGTCTTTTGAAGGTTCCTTCGACGCCAAACAGATCGGAACTGGTTTTGGCCTTGCCAGGACGTAGCGACTCGTTGACCCTCATTGTTGCTTCCTCGGTTTGGAACCAGTCTCTGTTATCTTTCAGCCACTATGCGGACTCTGCCACCAGGTCGGCCAAATGTCCCGCTTTTCCTCCATCCTCGTTCAGCAATGCGTCCTAGGGTACGAATTTTGACAGGCTCTCAAGCGTCGAATGAAAGTGGACCTGCGGTTTGAAGTATAAGTCACTAGCATGTTGTTGTCGCTCAGGCGCTCGTCCGGTCTCCCTAAGGAGTGTGGAAGTTTGTAACCCAAAATTTAACCCCTTATAAGTCGCACCGCCCGAAACCATATACGGAATACGGTATACCGAAACGTGACTAATGGACGCGGAGTGGGGGACAAGCGTTGCTACGATAGCGCCCAAGGGTGGAGATAGAGGTGTGACGTATAAAGGGTTAAATCTCTGAAGACTTATCGCAAATTCATAAGTTACGGTCAAAAAGTGAGATTTTTGAGCCGTTATCGACGTATTTCTGGTCGAGAAATTAACACATAAAAGAAAAAAACATCTATCCAAAATAGGATGACAATTATAATGTGGCCACCAGTTTTTTAACGTACTTGCGCGGTGGTTAGAGTTGATTTAGGATGCGATTCTTGAACGATTTTTCAAGCCCTCTTCGATGGCGTTAATAGTTTTCCGTAGAAATGCATCGTTTTTAAGGCGGTAAGAAAATATGTATATTCGAAATTTTTGGGAAATTAACTTCTCTATCTGTATTAATAAAGATTATAAAAAGCTGAATACAAAACACTCATGGGCCGTTTGATTTGGTTGAATTTTCTTAGAGATAATGAATTTCAAAGTTGGTGCTTTTAACGAACGATCCACGGCTAGCACAGGGAACGACGGAGATGAACCGATGTTCAGCTGTTACTGAGTGAAACCGAGACCATCAGCTACCGTGATGCTTAAATTATTTGCCACGAGATTTTTCAGTTTTCACAATTCGTGTGGAGACTGAATTTGTCCATAAATACTTTTGTAATTGATAATTGATATTCGAAGGATCTGGGTTCGAATCTCTTAATCGGCAGTTTTTTTTCTTTTCTTTTCCTTCGGAACTTTATTGATATTTTTTGACGTACTTCTCGCGATCCTTTAATAATTCCGCAGCTAAACATCTGGAAAGATACCAACAAAACCGGTAGTCGATTAACCGCGAAATCTATCTGCTGGCTCATTCGCGCGTTCGTCCACGGGGCCGATCCCGGGACTATCCCGGGACCGTCCCGGAACCATCCCGGGAGTACTTGCGGTACAGTCCCACCAAACGCGAGTTTTAGAGAAAATTTCGAACACTTCTCGACGGGATAAAAACCTGAAAAAAAATCAAGTGTACGGCAGGTGCAGCAAAGATTGCTTTTGTGAAATCATAATTCCAATTTGTCCGTAAAATATTGAAGATAACAATTATTATTCAACAAAAGAGCCGGCAACTATTTTCTTTTATAAAAATAATTCGTTTATTTTTCTAAATACCTATGATTTTTGTTTTTTCAGAATTATATATTTATTTTTGACAATCGCGTTTCTTCAATGTTTAATCTGTGACAAAATGAAATTTTTAAAGATTACAACAAATTCTAAAAAAATTCATACGCTTTCAAAAAAAAAAAAAGTGAATTATTTTTATGAAGGAAAGTATTTCGGTTACCAGATAATTTTTGTAATAATATTTTTTATCTTTAATTTGTTAATGACAAATTGGAATGATTATTTCCCAAAAATAATCTTTGCAGCACCTCCAATAGACGTGATTTTTTTCAGATTTTTATCCCATCGAGAAGTGTTCGAAATTTTTTTCTGAAACTCACATTTGGCGGGACTGCAACGCAAGTACTACCTTACGTTCGCTCATGACGTCGAAGGACTTTGGTCCAGTACCCACTAGCGACGTTCAGCCAACATCCAACACAAAATATTTATAAACAATGGTATTCTTTTATTTTTCATTATTATTTGCGCAAATCCTTTTTTGTTATTCCTGATTTCTTTATCATAGTTTTGTCTGCAGGGCATACGGGCAGCGGGTCGTTTCTACAGATCGCAACTCTACATATGTCCGACTCTACACCACCAACTCAACACAATGGCAATTGTACACATGATTAGACTCTACACAACCGCGACTGTACACATGCCTAAACTCTACACATCCGCAACTCAACACACGTTCGAACTCTACACACCATACCATATAAGAGTTAAATTAATAAAAGCAAAACTCTACACAAGTCAAACTCTACACAGCAACTACACAGTAACTCCACAGTAACTACACAGCAACTCCATTAATAACGAAGGGTAAAGTAGCATTTGTCACGTCCCATTGATTTGTCAGTGAATTTCCATTAACAACGAATGGGAGAAAGTACCACTTGAATTTTCCCAATCCTTCGGAATTGCCCTTTACAAAGTTTTTCATTGGGCGTTTAATGGTAATGAATGGTATCGAAAGGTAATCAATGGGATCCTAATGGAAATTCATGGTGAAAATTGAAATGGTACTTTCTACCATTCATTATAAATGGGACTTCACTGGCAAATCAGTGGGAAATTTTAAATGGTACGTTTTCCCATTTGTTACCAAACAGGAGACCAATGGCAATTTCCTGGGAAAGTTCGATTGGTACTTTTCCCCATTCGTTATTAATGGGAGTTCACTGAAAAGTCAATGGGACGTGACAAATGGTACTTTTTCCCTTCGTTATTAGTGGTAGTCCATTGTAGCATAACTGGAACAGCTGAAATGGGATTTCTTGCCATTGGGAATAAATGGGAACTGAATCGAACAGTAAAAGCTAGGAAATCTTTAATGGCACGTCTAACTATTTACAATTGACGAGGAACAAGAATCGAGTCGACAATACACTAGGGAATCACGTGTGTGAGTAGCAACTTTCACTTAAATGGTATAAGCGACAATGAATTGCACATAAATGAGTCCACAATCGTAGCTGTGAACTTAAGGACCGCAATTATTTATGAACAGTAGGAGAAATTTTTCGGGAGCATTACAGCTTTTTTATTTGTTACATATTTAGACACTGTAGAAAAGTGGACGATTATATATAGCATATTTTTTCGCGAATGAGAATGTCAGCGGAATAAAAATACCATACAACCAATGGGAAACTGAATGGCATATTGAATGGTATATCAAATGCTAGTACAAATGGGAACGATACCATTGGCAAAACCCCATTGAATTACCTTTAACGAATAGTTAATGATAATCAGTGGGATTTTTTAATGGTAATTAATGGAATATTTAGCCAAGGGTTGACTCCCATTAATAACGAATGGAAAAACGTACCGTTTAAAATTTCCCACTGATTTGCCAGTGGAGTATCATTATGAATGAATGGTAGAAAGTACCGTTTCAATGTTACCCATGAATTTCCATTAGGATCCCATTGATTACCTTTGGATACCATTCATTACCATTAAACGCCCAATGGAACACTTTGTCAAGTGAATTGACAGAGAATGCGCGCCCGTATGAGGAAGCGATAGCTTAAAAACGGTAACGGGGTCGGCTTAAAATGGATTAAATCTGGTTTATGTATTTTATATACACAATATACTGCTCGTATCCATAGATATAAGGGTAGTAAATATCTATCATAGATCTTATGGAAGCGGGAGGACAAGTAAATGCCGGGGATGGAATCGAGGTGTGTCCTTATCATCGCTCCGAAATGCCTGAATAATATCCGGTGTTCGCTCGGTATGTGCTGAACGAAAAGTATAGTAGACAGGGCACATGGCAAACGCGGTGCGCGGTCAAATTGCATCGTGCCCGAAGAATGAACCGTGGCCGCGAAGCACCGTTTGTCATGCAAATGCCTTCACGCCTGTTGAAATGTAGAATGGTAATTTCAAAGAACGAAAGCAAAAAAGAAAATGTGGGAAGCCCAACGCTCAGGTGAAGCGTTGTAAGATAAACTTGAACGTCAAACGAAACGTCTTTAATTTATCCTAAGTTTTATTAATTTATCCCGAGTTTCATTAATGTACATAAATGTATGAAAAATGTCGACACGGGCAAACATGTTTTTTTTTTCTCTCGAAAAGTCTTCGACTCCATAAATTTCCATCGAAAAGTATCGAAACCTGAGAGAGACGCAGGTCACGATTCAGAGAAAATGCTTGAAAAATTTTGTCGAGAGATTTTTCGTCGATGTTTAACAAATTTGACGAGTAAATAATATACCGGACGAATGGATTAATTATCCATCGGAAATACCGTAAAGGCTTTCAGGGAAACTAAACAGACGAACAAAAGTGAGCGTACAGTAAGAACAAACCGAATAAAACTCGTCAACCTGAGGCGTAAGTATGTAGATAATGATATCGGTAGTGATGTGAGTCGGTTAATTACCGGTTGCATAGCTCGGTAAATAACCGATTAATTAACCGCAGCTACTAACGTATTTTACCGACGGTAACTTATTCTGTGGTTGGCACACGCAGAGAAAAGTTTTGGTCAGTACAGCATAGCACACGCTGCCGTAGCAAATATCGTATGTCAGCATAGTGACAGCGAAAGTATTTGCTGTGGCTTAACAAAAAAAATATTTGCTACCGCCGAATTTGCTAGGACAGCAAATGTCATTTGCTGCAGCAGCATAGTTGTTACTGCTGAGTGATTTCGTATTTCTTGCGTTTATCCTTTCTTAATCAAATAACTTTTTGATATTAAACGATAAACTAATAATCTATACACCGATAACAGACATAACAAAATTAAAATATTCATAATAAAAAAAATATACGAGCCCGTATACTCAAATACCTTCAGCAGCGAGAGCAGCCTGAGATAGGGATCGAACTGCCTACCTAACCGTTATGCCTACCTATAAAACTAACACGCTACCAACTACGCTATTTCTAACTTGACATTTTTTTATTCAAATGCTCTATAAGCAACATCGAGCATTATAGATGAGACATTACCTGTAATTTAAGTAATCGTTAAGGATGCATCACATATGCATTCCTAACAAAAAATTAAATTTGATCTTGAAGCTAAACTGAAACTCGCTTCTTTTGTGTCTTTTTGTTTGTTATGGGGCGCACTCCCGACCACTTGACGAATCGTGTGCCTGCCCTTGCGTCTTCTAACGCATCGCCTGTTTTTATTCCATTGCACATCGGAATATCTTACTTCCTACAATACTTCCTTATTATTTAAGCTTTGTAGTATATTAATTGTATATACTTGCTTCGCAACTGCTTGTCACAAACAGGTGACGCGATAAAATAATTAACTACACCAGCAAACCATTTGCTATACCAGCAAATCGTTTGCAGCAACAGCAAATCCTTTGCTATATCAGCAAATCGTTTGCAGTAACAGCAAATCTTCCGTGACATATAAAATTTGTTCACCTTACAAATTATTTTTGCTGGGAGGACAATACGTTTGCTGCGAATACACATTTTGTTGCTGTTACAACAAAAAGAACTTAGCAAACGCACTTTTGCTGTCATGACTAAAAATTTTTTTCACCGTGCACTACCGAACCCGGCGAAAATAGCATGTGCAAGATCCTTCCTAACGCTGTTCCCGCTTCAATTACGCATCCTTACTCTATAAGTGTATCTTGATTTAATCCGTTCGTTCCCCATAACGTCGTTATTATAAACAGTACAAACACTCAATTTTTAACGTTTGATCATATAGCATTCTTTTTGCTGAACAAAACAAAAAATTAACCAGCCCTTAATAGCTTACAAGGAATAAGTATCGTTTAATAGTCACTATTAGTATTGTATTGAAGAAGTTAAACGTAGACATTTTATCAAATTTAAATCGAAAGTTAGGGTGCTTGTTGGTAGCATTGTCGTTACTTAAACAACCGGTTGTTTTACCGGTAACTTTACCGGTAAAAATGGTTACGAACGTTACTAACCGTTATTGACGCGTCGCTTGTTTTTACCCCATTGCACATCGGAATATCCCGCCTTCCTGCAATACTTCCTAATTATTTGAGCCTGTGGTATATGAAGTGTATACTTTTGCTTGGCGACCGCTTGTCACAAACTAAACTGGCGACACGACAAAATACTTGACTGCACCAGCGAACCATTTGCTACACCGGCAAACCATTTGCTACACCAGCAAATAGTTTGCTGCATCAACAAATAATTTGAATAATACCAGCAAATCGTTTGCAGCAAGAGCAAATCTTCCGTGACATATAAGATTTGTTCCCGTTACAAATTATTTTTTCTCAAGTAGAAATTGCCGTCGGGCTGACGTCAGGTCCCTATCGAGCACTGCCTGACACTTCGTCAGGTCCTGGTAAGGCACATTATCAGGCTCTGATCAGGAATTTAACGACGTTGCGTATAAGGTCCTGATCAGGCTGCCTGATCACGGCCTAATCAAGATGCCTGATTGCCTCCTGGAAAAAAAATATATAATACTTTTTATTTATTAGCGTTATTTTATCGGACTTCCGAAACTCTTGTATTTGTTCTTCGGATTAAATTGACTGATTACTACGATGTAAATCACGGAAGAATTAATTTTTATTTAACTCATGGTCGGTCTCGAACCGGCGACCTTGCCAATGGTGTTGTGAATTTACCGGTTAACAACGTTCGTAACCATTTTTACCGGTAAAGTTACCAGTAAAACAACCGGTTATTTAAGTAACGACAATGCTACCAACAAGCGCGCTCTAACTTTCAATTTAAATTTGATAAAATGTCTACGTTATTGCGAATCATTTAATCGACGTTCAACTTCTTCAATACAATACTGATAGTGACTATTAAACGATACTTATTCCTTGGAAGCTATTAAGGGTTGGTTAATTTTTTTTTGTTCAGCAAAAAGAATACAATATGATCAAACGTTAAAAATTAAGTGTTTGTACTGTTTATAATAACGACGTTGTGGGGAACGAACGGGTTAAATCAAGATACATTTATAGAGTAAGGATGCGTGATTGAAGTAGGAACAGCGTTAGGAAGCATCTTGCACATGGAATTTTCGCCGGGTTCGGTAGTGTCAACCACAGAATAAGTTAACGTCGGTAAAATACGTTAGTAGCTGCGGTTAATTAACCGGTTATTTACCCAGCTATGTAACCGGTTATTTACCGACTCACATCACTAACTTGGCAATGGGAACTCCGTTAGCGGCGCCTTCAACCGACTCAGCTATCCTCGACTTGAGAAATGTAATGTCGAATGTACATTTAAGCTCCGGTAGAAGTATACACACGACTAAATATACTTTTACAAAGTGTCACACGTGCATTGCCGGCGAAAAATGAAATTCATTGAGAATTTTCAACACTTTCTAATGAGATAAAAATCGGAAAAAAACAATCATATGTAAGATTCTAGGAACATTGATTTTGTGTAGTAGTCATGTAAAATAAGTGTAATAAATAAAAAAATATAAATGTTCAACAAATAATCGAGGAATTTTTAAAAATAAAACGTTTGAATTATTTAAATTATTTATTTACTTATTAACTTGTTGAAACATTCAAAATTCCTTCCAACGTAAGAAAACTATTAAAAAAATGCACATCAACTATCAAAAATTTACGAATTTATTTGAAATTAGAAAAAGGGTTCACTTATCTATGTCTCAAATACCTTAGAATCATTTTTTTGAATTTTCATTATGCAAAATCAATGTTCTATTCCCAAAATCAATGTTATGCAGGCATGCATATTGCGAGCCTGGCTATCTATCAGGCTTGCCTGATTCACCTGATAAGGCCCTGATCGGGTTACTATCAGGCTAGTCTCGTCAAAAACCAAGGATATCCAGTTAGGTGTCCCTACCTGTACGTTATCGGACCCTGATCAGGCTGGCCTCATCTGAAGTGAGGATTATTTAGTCATGCTTCACGACCAACACCTTATCAGGCCCTCATCAGGCTCGCCTGATCAGGCACGCCCTACCTTATCAAGGCCTGATAAGGTATCAGGCAGCCTGATCCCAATTTCTGTTCGGATGCAAGTACACATTTTTTTTACTGTGGCAACAAAAAGAATTCAGCAAACGCACTTTTGCTGTCATGACTAAAAAAAAAAATTCTCCGTGTAGGTAAGAAATTGTAAAAGTTGAATAAGCCGATAGCGCCCTCTGAAAACATTGATTTTATACGTGAGCAGGGAACACTATTGTAATGGCAAGGCGCATGGAGGAGCTGACGACGAGTAGAAAGTGGTGTGCGGTAGCTCGACACAAGAAGATGTCGTTTTCGACGCCATTGACGGAAGAATCGCACGGGTCGGAAACGGTCGGTAAAGATTGAATCTCTCCTCAGGGACCCGTCATCGTTATCTAGAACGGGACAGGCGAAGAACACGCGGGAGTAAAGGAGAGATCGCTGTTCGAGAGTTTGCACGCACCAAATGAACGATTGCCCAACCGACAAGACTTCTGCCCCTTTTTATATACATCTTCGGACCCTTCTATCGCTAGTCTCGTATTCGCCCTTCTTCCAATTCCCGCGATCGTGCTTTTTTTGGTGCTCTTCTTTACCGGATCGGTTTGGTTAGCGGAAGACATATTTTTGGTGTGAGAAGGCACTCAGCGTCCTTTCGCTTGACACTCCTCTTGGCTTCCAATATCAAAGATCGAGACTGTTACTGAAGTTACTGTCCGAGAATGGAATGGTGGAAAGAATTGTTATGTGCGGAATATACTCCTAGAATTATGAACGAAGTTTTCTTCACTTGTTTTTTATTGAGAGCGCATAGACAATGACAAACTTCGAATTTTGCCAAGTATCACTGTTGAAAAAGTTATTAAATTTTCAAGACCTTTAATATAGAAAGATACATATAAGAATATAGAAAATGGTTCCTCAAAAAATTCGAAGGAACATCAACATTTTTTTTTTTCATCAAATTTCGAATGAAGTTACAGTCATAATTTAACAATAATATTAATAACAACCTCTCAGTTGAGTATTTCCTCAACTGAGGATTTCCTGAACTGAGGATGTAAAAAAATTTTTTTAGATCCTCAGTTGAGGAAATCCTCAGTTGAGGAAATCCTTAGTTGAGGAAATCCTCAGTTGAGGAAATCCTCAGTTGAGGAAATCCTCAGTTGAGAAAATCCTCAGTTGAGGAAATCCTCAGTTGAGGAAATCCTCAGTTGAGGAAATCCTCAGTTGAGGAAATCCTCAGTTGAGGAAATCCTCAGTTGAGGAATTCCTCTGTTGAGGAATTCCTCAATTGAGGAATTCCTCAATTGAGGAATTCCTCAGTTGAGGAATTCCTCAATTGAGAAAATCCTCAATTGCTGAAATCATCAGCCGAGATTTTTTCCAAAAAACGTTTTCGTCAAAAAATGGCAAGGGTACCATTTTTTAAGTAAAAAAATTTTTGCACAATTTTTTCGTTAATGTAATCCGTTGGGAAATATGCCACTTGAAAATAATGGCGAATGTTTTAATTCGATATCTTGATTTTTTTTTTTTTTTTCGAAAACCCCTCTATATGCTAAAAATTCGAAATTTTGAATTGTAACATATAGAATTGTTTTCGAAAAAAAACATGTCAAGATATCGAAATAAAACCTTTGCCATTGTTTTCAAGTGGCATATTTCCCTACTGATTTCATTAATGAAAAAAATCTAAACAAAAAAAAGAAAAAAACCATTTTCGTAAAAAAATGGTAGGACCCCTTTCGAGTCCATTTTTCGCATTTTTCAATGTGCGGAAACTGCCTTATAACACGCTTCTAGAACTTCGGACAAGACCCTATCTTGTGTATTTTTTCCCGTAAAACACGATATCGACCTTCGAAAATCACGAAAATCTACGTTTCTCAAGAGTGGCTCAAAAATTGAAAAATCGTGGTTCACTCGATTTTTTTTTTTTTTTTATTCAAGGGTACATTCGACGTTTTTTTTCCGCTGAACACAAATCCGCTGGCCTTTTTTGGGTTAAAGTACAGACATAGAAAGTCTCGATTTTATGCATGAAAAATCGTATTGTCGGGGTTTAAGTGGAAAATATTGGGCTGGCAGTAAAAATAATTGTTGCATTCGTCTTCGGCGTAAAAAGAAAATACGTCGAATATAGCCGAATTTCGGATCGGAAGTGAGATTCGGTTCCTTAAGAATATATTGGGACATTCCATACCGATTCGACCTACGTCGGACCCTCGACCTCTTCCATTCGGCAGGGAATTTTTTATAATATTGTTCTAACCTTAAAAGTCGCTCAAAATTTTTTTTTTTTCATTTGCATTAATTACAATTTTTCAAAGTGAACATATTGTTAGCCCAAATTAAAAAATCTGAAAAAATTCCCAAAAATCCTGTATCAGATATGAACATTTTTAAGCCTAAACCCAGAATGGTAAAACGTTTGCTTCTAGATGTTTTTTGAGCTTTACTATCTTTTTTAAGTGAGCATATTGTTAGCCCGTGTTACGTCCCAACGAGCTCTCGGTGAGTTCGCGTTGAGGAAGACGCAACGTCGGTCTCTCTTCCGAGTCAAGGCGTAGGCCCTTTACATCAGGGACGGAGACCTCGCCAAACACTGCCGTAGATATGAGCGATACCTTGAGAGGATACTTGAGACTTCCTAGTCCCTCGCACGTGGTAGAGCATGCAGAACAAATGTAGACTCGATGATTCTGTTTAGTAGTCACAGAAATTATATTTTTATTTCTCTCGTAGCCCGATGATGTACAGCTTCTCGTACTACAATCGATCAGACTATGTCGATTTCCGAAGACTTAGCCTCGCAGGGCTATCGAACAGAGTTTCGTCGTAGAGAGCTTTGCTCGCTCTTCGGAGTCTCGTAGATTATGTATCAGCTCGGTGGTATCGGTGAGAATAACTGAATTGAGCGTGGCGCGTACGCCTTTTATACTAGATCGCTCCTATGCTACATATGGAGATATTTTTATATTATATTTCTTAGAAAACTAGCATCGAGGGAGTGGAAAGTGCGTACACTGCGGTTTTCGGGTGTCATTGCGGTACCAAGAGGCACCAGTGTGCCATTGGCACTGAGTTTGGCCCATAGAAAATAGTACTGTCGTGTAGATGCGACCGTTCCCCTATGTTTACACGAGTCGGCGAAGTGCCGAGAGATATATAGTTCGATGTAAGCATGTCCAACTCTATGGAGTGTGTGGATTCGTGGCAAGAGGCTATGTATTTTAATAGTATATTTCGATACTAGAGGCCAAACGAGCGTTTTGCGCACTACGAGTGTGAAGACAGCACGAAGCCGAGGTGAAGCCGAGGCGTAACCGAGGCGAAGTGCTGTCTTCACACGAACAGTGCGCAAGAAGCGAGTGGCCTCGAGTATCGGACCATATTTTTCTCTATAAATGCAATGCAAAATCCGAGGGGTGCACCATTCACAGGCATGCGCAATGGCGAAGCCTCGGTGTTACCATAGCAACCGCTTGGTAACATAGTAACCGTAAGCGTCGCAAGATGGCACTAGTAGTAACACCAGTATGCAAAATGCTTTCACCGGTGAAGGCATTTTGCACACCGGTGAAAGTATTTTGCGCATATCTTTTCCGCGTCGTGCGGGAATCAGCCATTTTGCATGCCTGTGAATGGTGCGCAAACGAGGATTTTCCATGCATGAGTAAAGAAAAAATAGATTGTCTTCTATGCGGCAGATTACGTCGAGATGTAACACCCGAATGAAAAAATCTAAAAAAATTCTCAAAAACCATGTATCAGATACGAACATTTTCAAGCCTAGAGCGAAAGTAGCATCGCATTAGCTTCTATTTTTTTTTCTTTTTGTTAAATTATTTAAAATGATTTAAAATTATATTAAAAAAATAAATAGAAGCTAATGCGATGCCACTTTCGTTCTAGGCTTGAAAATGTTCATATCTGATGCAGGATTTTTGAGAATTTTTTCAGATTTTTTTCATTTGGGCTAACGATATGTTCACTTAAAAAAAGAAAGAAAAAGCTCAAAAACATCTAGAAGCAAATGTTTGGACATTCTGGATTTAGGCTTGAAAATTTTCATATCAAATACAGAATTTTTCAGAATTTTTTCCACATTTTTAAATCTTGCTGAAAATATGTTCACTTTGAAAAATTGTAATTAAAGCAAATAAAAATAAATAAATAAAAATAAAAAAATTTGAGTGATTTTTAGAGTTAGAACAATATTATAAAAAATTGCCTACCGAATTGAAGAGGTCGAGGGTCCGACGTAGGTCGAATCGGTATGGAATGCTCCATTATATATATTTGTCATCTATTTGTCAATAATAAATAACATAAATAAACGAAACTGGCGTCGGGCGCGAAGCGCCCGATCGCTAGTTTGGTAATAACATTTTGGAATTATTGTTATGCAAAATTAATTCTTTCGGTATCTTTAATACTTTTTTTCAAAAAAGTAAAAATGGTACGCCAAGTACTTAAAACGTTCAGAAAATATGTTTATGTGTATCAAAATGTAAAAAAAAAAAATCGAAAAAAATCAAATCAAACCAGCCAAGTAGAATTACAAAATCTAAAAAAAAAATACAAGATGTAAATACAATCTTGAACAAAAAAAACTTGGCGTGCCAGTTTTTTTTTTACAATTTTTGAATGAACTACGTACGACAGCAATTTGAAAAAAAAACTGGCACGCCAAGTTTTATTTGTTCAAGATTGTATTTAAATCTTGGATTTTTTTTTTTTAGATTTTGCAATTCTACTTGGCTGGTTTGATTTGATTTTTTCGATTTTTTTTTTTTTTTACATTTTGATACACATAAACATATTTTCTGAACGTTTTAAGTACTTGGCGTACCATTTTAACTTTTTTGAAAGAAAGTATTTTGTGTTTGATTTCACCTATTTTTGAAATCCTGTAAATACGAGCGATATCAAAATTTCAATTTCCAACTGTTAAAGGTAATGAAAAAACTGATTTTGCATAATAATAAGTTCAACATGTTATTAACAAATCAATCCAACAATTAATTGTTGAACAAATTACCCGGTGACCTAATTTTTTAAATTTATATACACCGTGACACACAAAGAATCACAAAGAGAGATCGATGTAACGCGCCTTGCTCATGGTACGGGCTTTGGTAAAAATGCAACAAACAATATAATGCTAAACTGTCACGGTGACGGACAGAGTTTTGTTGTCGCTAATTGTGCTCGCACTGTCACTACACTCCATTGCAACACTGAATCCTCAACATTGCATCCCGAGCTATTCGCACGACAGCTGACGTTGAACTCGTCGTCCCCGATGTCATACGCATCGAAATGCAACTTCTGCGCAACATCCATGGCTTCAGAGCGTAAACATGCGAACAGCTAGATGTTCTTGCAACAATCTTTGCAGTCTTCGTAGTTGTCGGTTTGTCCGAAATTTATCTCCGTGTAGGGATTTGATGCGAGTCCAACGCAAGTGCGTCCTGCTCATCTCCCACGCATCCATGTCCGCAGTCCACAAACACCCTGCCGTAGCACCCCTGCGTCCTGCTGATCTCCCACATCTCCCACACATCCACGTCCGCAGTCCACGAACACTCTGCCGTAGCACCCTGGCGTCCTGCTCATCCTATGCCGCAGCACCTCGTTAGTTCCTGAAAGTGATAAAAAAAATTGAGGTTACGGACAAAAAGAGTTAAAGTTTTGAAATTGCTTCAATGAAACAAATGGAAAACAAATTGAGGTTAGAGACAACAAGAATTGATAACAAAAAAATATATGAAAAAACAAAATTTAGGTTAGGTTGTCCTTACCTATCCAGGATCAAGAGACGCGGCTCTTGATCGATAAGGATAAAAAAATAAAAAGAATTTAAAAAAATAAGGGTAAAAAATAATATAAAATTACTCACCAGGTCTCGTGAAAATTCCCGAAGATTTCCGTAGCACGTAAACATGCGGAAATTTCGTGCGAATCACCTCAACTCACACCCGTATTTCAGGTTCGCCTCATCATATCTCGCGAACCGCTGGACGATTATGATCGTAATTAGCCCCATTGGAAAGCTTGGGTCCAAATCGTATGATAAAAATGTCCTTGAAAATTCGATCCGATGCTTCGTTGCCGAGATCGAGCCGTCCGAAAATTATCGCGTTCATTCACGCACAATCGAACAATTTTGGATCGATTGCTGATCGCGATTATCGTACACAAGAATCCACCCAACACATGTGTTCGGAATTAAGCAAACTGTAAAGCTTGGATAGACATTCTATAGTAAAAATCTTATTATCATTTTGATCCGATGATTTATTTGTGAGATAACGTAGAGCAAAGAAATACTTCCGGCATTTTGGAGTATAACTACTTGGTAGCGTCCTTCGCTCGCTTAAAAAAATGTTTTTTTAAGTACTTGGCGTCGAGACGCTACCGCGTCTCTTGATACGCTTGATTTTTTTTTTCAGATTTTTATACCATGAAGAAGTGTCTACAATTCTCTCGCAATTTCTCCGAAACTTATGCGAAGTGAACACTATTCTCAAGTACTACCTTAAATAAATCTTTTTTTTTTCTGGCTCCGTAACGCGTCAAAGTTATCATTGAAATTGAACAATCAAAAACAAATGAAGAAACGAATTAAAAAAGAAACGTCAGATTGTTGGCAGTATTCGGAGATGTATTCATGGTACGCGCGCAATACCGATGATTGTGTTGTACGAAAAATTTTACGGCACACTTCAACCGCCCTCCAAATCGCTGCACTGGCTTGTACGCGACGTGCACCAATCCATCCAGTGTCTCCATAAATTCATTTCTATCCCGGTTTCAATCGGATTGCGTACGCGGGATATTAAAAAGGAATCGATAAAACCGCGTATGAACTGCATTGAAAGCGCCCACGTGAGTTGTATCCATCCACAAAAGAAATGCTCGCCAACAATACGAACGTTTCTTTTGTGACCTGCCGATCGCGGTGTTGTGCGTGTCGTGAAGTATGCGTTGAACAATAAGAGCCGAGCAAACGCAGTAATGTAGCAGCAATGTAACGGCAATGTAACAGCGATGTAACTGAAAATAACAATTCATGTTCGCCGCGGTCAGAGAAAACTGGGAAAACCGTGAAAAGTCATGGAAAACCATAGCTGGGAGAAGTACCGAAAAGTACTCAAAGTACAAAGCACTGAGTACCGCAAGTACTTTAAGTACAGAGTAATTTCCGTACTTAAAGTACTTTTATAAAATACAATAGTATATTACGACACTAGTGCGAAAAAAAATTTTCGTACTTTTTTGCGGAGTGTACTTTTGCAATACATCCTTAATACAAGGATGTATCAGAGTTGGGCAGTATTTTTAATACTTGATGTATTTTCAGTATTTTAAATACATATTTTAAGTACTCAAATACTTTTTGGTATTTTAAGTACTTTTCAAAATACAAAATACAAAATACTTTTGGTTTTCTTGTGTGTACGGTTAAGCCGGACGGGATGGATGGATGAATGGATCGATGGACGGGATGGATGGATGGATGGGCGAGCGGGACCAAGCTGGCTCAGCCGTCCAAAAGCCACCCTGTCCCACCCTGTCCCACCATGTCCAGGCATCCCGTATTGATTTTAAAAAAGTATTTAAAAAAGTACTTATAAATGTATTTAAAATACAAAAAGTATTTTATATTTTAAATACATACAGTATTTTGTATTTTGGATTTTAAGTACTTTCGAGTATTTTGCCCAGCTCTGGGATGTATTGCAAGGATGTAAAAACGCACCGCATCGAGTTTCGTAAAAAAAAAAAAAAGTTCAATGTTCATTAAAATTAGTCGAGTCCTTTTGCGGTTTTTGCAACAGAAAAGAGGGCTACGCGATAAACCAAAAAGCTACGGTAAAAGTTTTCGGTCACTTTTACGGGTTTTCCCTGAAAAACAGACGGTCGCACAACTCTTAGTAGGGTGGCAACTTAAATTTAACGCGTGTGGCATTTTGCTGTGTAAGGTTAGAGCAAAAAAAAATACTCGTGCTGATTTTCAGTATGTGTGCAGGTAGGTTTGTGTAGGGTCGAGCATTGTGTACAGTCGCGGCTGTAAACAGTCGCGAGCCACGTGTAGAGTTGGTTAGTGTTGAGTCTGTGATGTGTAGAGTTGGGCTCTGTAGAAACGACGTACAGCCCAAGTTTATCGCATGTGACGCTTTATCAAAACAACTGCCCAGTTTCGAATATAACCTTTCGGAAAAATACTCGGGAATGGACTGAGAATGCATGCCAAAAGAATTTGAGTCAATTATCCCCGTATGGTGGTTTACTACGTCAAACTCATATGTATGTATACTTTATTGTATACATACTTTATGTATACTTTACATACTGTATATGAGGTATTCCATGTGAAATCGAACGATCAAAAACCCAAGCCTCTCCAAAAAAAAGTTGCAATTTCATCACGACTCATGATTATTTACAAGGGTTTTTGTAATTTTTTTCAGAATTTTTGGATCCTATTTTTTTTTTGGGATATCGAAAAATTGAACTTTTTTAAAATCCCTCTATATCTTAAAAACTATTAGTCATACAAAACAAAAACGTTTAAAACATAAAAGTTGTAGTTTTCAATGAACCTTTGAAAACAAAATTTTGTAGATTTTTTTGAATGCAATAAACGTCCATTTCTATGAAAAATAGACTAAAATATATATTTTTTTTGCCAATACGTCATGTTTGATTTTTCTTAAAAAATTCCAGAATATACTCTCATGTACGTAGAGTGATCTCATAGTTTTGTTTGAATGGGCGAGGCATCCGTTTGATAGCTGGGCTCCGTTTAAGATCGATTTTTCATTAAAAAAAAAAGAGAGATATCTATTCCTTCCCATTGAATTTGATAAAAATTCTGACACTATTGACAATAATGGAAATTAAAATATTAAAAAAAAATGGATTTGGGATTTTTCATAAAAAAAGGGGATTTTTAAAATGAAAAATCGATCTTAAACGGAGCTCAGCTATCAAACGGACGTCTCGTCCATTCAAACAAAAATATGAGATCACTCTACATGCATGAGAGTATATTCTGGAATTTTTTAAGAAAAATCAAACATGACGTGTTGGCTGAAAAAAAAAATTTTAGTCTACTTTTCATAGAAATGGACGTTTATTGCATTCAAAAAAATTTACAAAATTTTGTTTTCAAATGTTCATTTAAAACTGCAACTTTTATGTTATAAACTTTTTTTTCTGTACGACTGATAGTTTTTAAGATATGCTGGATTTTTAAAAAAAAGTTCAATTTTTCGATATAAAAAAAAATACGATTCAAAATTTCTGAAAAAAATTATAAAAACCCTTGGTAAATAATAATGAATTGTGGTGAAATTACAACTTTTTTTGGGGACGGTCGGTTTTTTGACCGTTCAATTTCACATGGAATACCTCATATATACTTTGTTATATTATTTTTATATTTTATTTTCTGTTATTTTTGGATTGTTCATAATTGTTATGGAGTAAGTTTTTTTGTACTTTGTGGCACGGTGTTCGTAGGGGGCTTAGGCCTCAATACACGAAATAAACGACTCTATCTATCTATCTATGACACTCCGCGTAGTGAAATAACAATCCTGATCGGCTATATTGTTGCTATGTCAATCACTGAATCAAATCTTTCAAGCGATTTAAATACGCGATTATTATTAATCTATCGCGCAATAACCTTTCAGCGATTATCTCGTTAATATGATTTTTGCCATGACTCAACAATTGTTTTTTTTTTTTTATCCCTTGTGAATTTATTATTTTACTATCGAATATTTCAAGATTTCTGACTAGTTGCGTCAGTGAATTTTATAGAAAATCCACAGAACGTAAGAGAGTTTTTTTTTACCCTAGAACTCATGTATGGGGTACAAAAGTACCCCAGACGATATTCCAACTGCACTCCTAACGTGCATTCCAACTGGGGTACTAAAGTACCCCGGTCAGGAATTCACGTTAGTGTTTTATGTACGTGATTTTTTTTTTTTTTGTAAAACTGTCGAAAATAAGTTACCATTATATAATTTAGACGTACATAGTCCACATTTCATTTAGTATAATTCTTAAAATGTTTGTAATTTGATAATTTTATCCATTTTTTTTATAATAATTATCATAATCTTTGAATGCCTAAAATGTTTCAAGAAAAATAAATGTTAAAACGCATGCGAAACGAATTTTGTTTGGGTTTTCATTGACTTTTCACATGTTGCAAGTGTTCGACGTTTCCCTATTTTCAAATGTTCAAATAAATAGACTTTATGAACGAAATACAATGGTACTATTTTTTTTTTTTCCTAATAGCCTCATGTGTCCCCTGTAAAACGGCATTTGAGATTTGAAAATGGGATCATTTTTCAAAAAATTACGATTTTTTTCACAAAAAGTGAATTTGAAATTGGGAATTGGGGAGACTGGGAAGAACTGAAAATTGGGAATCTTTTCAGATTTTTTAATTTGGACTAACAATATGTTCACTTAAAAAAAGAAAGAAAAAGCTCAAAAACATCTAAAAGCAATCGTTTGGACATTCTGGATTTAGGCTTAAAAATTTTCATATCAAATACAGGATTTTTCAGAATTTTTAATTCCGGCTAAAAATATGTTCACTTTGAAAAATTATAATTAATGCAAATTAAAAAAAAAAATAAATTGAAAAAAATTTGAGTGATTTTTAGAGTTAGAACAATATTATAAAAAAATTGCCAACCGAATTGAAGAGGTCGAGAGTCCGACGTAGGTCGAATAGGTATGGAATCCCTTGGCAAAGTTTTCCATTGGGCGGTTAATGGTAATGAATGGTATCGAAAGGTAATCAATGGGATCCCAATGGAAATTTATGTGGAAAATTTAAATGGTACTTTCTGCCATTCATTCTTAATGGGACTCCACTGGCAAACCAGTGGGAGATTGTAAATGGTGCGTTTTCCCATTCGTTACCAATAGAAGACCAATGGCAATTTCCTGGGAAAATTCAACTGGTACTTTTTTCCATTCGTTATTAATGGGAGTCCAATTTCAAATGACTGGGAAAATTGAGTGGAACTTTCTCCCGTTCGTTATTAATAATAGTTCACTGACAAATCAATGGGATGTGACAAATGGTACTTTTTCCGTTCGTCATTAATGGTAGTTCACTGGAGCATAATTGGAACAGCTGAAATGGTATTTCTTACAATCGGGAACAAATGGGAACTGACCCAAATGGTAAAAAGCTAGGGAGTCTTTAATGGCACGTCTAACTATTTGTAATTGACGAGGAATAAGAATCGAGTCGACAGACACTAGGGAATCACGTGTTTGAGTAGCAATTTTCACTTAAATGGTATAAGCGATAATGAATTGCAGATAAATGAGTCCCCAATAGTAGCTGTGAACTTATGGATCGAAATTATTTATGAACAATAGGAGACATTTTTCGGGAGCATTACAGCTTTTTTATTTGTTACATATTTAGACACTGTAAAAAAAAGTGGACAATTATATATAGCATATTTTTCCGCGAATGGGAATGCTAGAGGGATAAAAATACCATACAACGAATGGGAAATCGAATGGGATATTGAATGGTATATTGAATGGTATATTAAATGGTAGTACAAATGGGATTTTTTAATGGTAACTAATGGGGGCTTTAGCCAAGGGATATATGCTCCATATATATGATCCATATGCACTGAAATAAAACGCTATATTTGATACAAGTAAAGTGCCAGTAGGCACATATACAAAGAAAATAATTTATTTGTTCTAAACTAATTTTAATTGATACAAAGAAATCATTTCTCTGTGTGTGCAGTCGTGAGTTAAAAGGTAGAAAAAAATGATACATGAGTTCTTGGGTTAAATAAATTGTCAGAAAAACATTTTCACCAGGGTAGCTAAAGAAAACTCAGTTGGCCACTTGTGTGGTGGAATCGGGTAGCATACACGGTGTGGTGATCAAGGGTTAACTAATATCCATTAGTGATTTCCCCTTCCGTTGAAGCTCCGCAGCCGAAGGTGACCGCTGATACGGGTTCGATTAGTAAATACAAACTACGTCGACACTTCCGTTGCTTTCATCTCGAGCTATATGTCCTATATCTATAATGGTTCAACTGCTGTACAGGCGGCTACTTCACAGTTCGTGTCTACCAGAGGGAAAACGTTTACGTAGCCTATGGATGAAATCTCTGAGTTGCGAAGGTTGGGAATGGGTGGGGTAGCTTGATTAACGAGCAGCTTTCATAGCTACTACTCCGGTGGCGGCGGCAGCGGCGGCGGCGGCGGCGAAAAGCGGATGGACAGAGAGAAAGATAGAGCCTAGGTCTTTTATCCTAACATCCAGCGCACAGACTCACCCATGTATAATAACCTCTTCTATTATGGCTCATGTGGTAGGATACTTGTTCGTCTTACGCTATGTGCGCCTGTAAAAATCGGATTTTCAAAACGGAATTGACGACTTTACGGTATGATTGTCACTTCCGGTTGAAATATTAGATTTCCAAAGCGGAAGCGACGTATTTCCGGTATGGCGCCACTTTCGGTAAAAAAAAAAAACCGAGACTGAAACCGGAAGTAATGTTTTCCCGTATGACGTCACTTCCGGTTAAAAACCGAGATTTTTAAACTGGAAGTATTGTTTTCCCGTATAAGGTCACTTCCGGTCAAAAACTTAGATTTTCAAACCGGAAGTGTGAGTTTTTTCGTATGACGTCACTTCCGGTCGAAAAATGATATTTCCAAACCGGAAGTGATGTATTTCCAGTATGAAGTCTCTTTCGGTCAAAAACGGAGACTTTGAAACCGGGAGTAATGTTTTCCCGTATAAGGTCACTTCCGGTCAAAAACTTAGATTTTCAAACCGGAAGTGTGAGTTTTTCCGTATGACGTCACTTCCAGTCGAAAAATGAGATTTCCAAACCGGAAGTGACGTATTTCCAGTATGAAGTCATTATCGGTCAAAAACGGAGACTTTGAAACCGGAAGTTATGTTTTCCCGTACGACATCACTTCTAGTAAAAAATTTAGATTTTCAAACTGGATGTGACGTATTTCTGGTATGATGTCACTTCCGGTAGAAAAATAAGATGTCCAAACCGAAAGTGATGTATTTCCGATATGAAGCTACTTACGCTCAAAAAGCGGGATTTTCAAACGGGAAGTGACATTTTTTGCCGTGTGACATTGACACGTGACAACTCGGAAAAAAGCTTTGCGATGTCAGCAAGATATTTTTGTCGACAAACGGGAAAAGGAGGGATAACGCATGCTGACGAACAAAACCGAAGTGTAAGGTTTGCATTTTATTAGCACTTCCTGTCTACGCTCGCCAGATCCAAAGTACACAGAGAAAACCAGAAGTAGCGCAAGCGGACCGTCCGGCCAGGTTGGCTGGTGGGTTGGAAAACGCAGTAAAGAGACCCGAGCCTCAGCAGGTATGGCCTCAATGGCATCGACCGCCCCTTTCGTGTTGCTCCCGAATTGTGCCAGCTATTCATTCACATCCGCAGCGTTACACTGCTCTCACTTTGGGCTGGTTGTCAGTGCTCACGATAACTCCGCACTGCGAGTCTTCTACGCGCGCTGCTTCACCGATTCCTCAAGCATTTCACCGCTTTTACCTCTCTTCCACTTTTGTTTTCATTCCCTTCGTTAACTGTCGCGGCGGACAGTCCGTTCGAACTCTCGGTCCAACCCCGAAGTTCAGACTATCGGACATTGGGCAGTGTAAGAAAAATCGGATAGAAAAAAATACCTTCAAAAAAACGTTGAGAAAAATTAAAGCTTTTTTTTTCTTCATACACATTGTAATCAAAAAGAATGAAAATAAACTTGGCGCAGAGATAAACTTAGTTGATTGCATTAAGAGAAGGAACGCGCCCTTCTTTTTCTTATTTTATTTTTGAATAATATATCGGAAGAGGAAAATAGTTTAAGCTTTTTTGATTTTGATTCCTCATGGAGAAAGCTATTTTCATTAAAAAATAATAGTTTTTGTGAATTTAATGTCAGTTTAATCAACTTAAATTGTTTAATAATTTTTTTAATCAAAATATACTTATAGCGGCAATAATCAAGAGTAAAATGTATATTTTTTTTTTTGGTTTAACGTCCAAACATAATTGTACATTATGTTCGGACGCGTGCAACATAATGTACAATTCAACGCCAAAATCTCGTGTCAAATATGATCATATTTTATCAGATCTGTCTATTAATAGGCGCCAAGATAATGTCTTTTCAGATGTAACTATATCTGATCAGATCTGCCCAATTATGGTCAGATATGTTCATATATGATCAGATCTCGCCATTTCTCTTATCTGATCAGATATAATCAATCAGGTCTGATCCATGTATGATCAATCATGTCTGATCCATATATGATCAATCAGATCTGATTCACATATGATCAATCCGGTCTGATCCACATATGATCACTCAGGTCTGATCCACATATGATCAATCAGGTCTGATCCATATATGATCAATCAGGTCTGATCCACATATGATCAATCAGGTTTGATCCATATATTATCAATCACATCCGATCCATATGTGATCAATCAGTTCTGATCCATATATGATCAATCAGGTCTGATCCGCATATGGTTAATCAGGCCTGATCCACATATGATCAATCAGGTCTGATGCATATATGATCAATCAGGTCTGATCCACATATGATCAATCAGGTCTGATGCATATATGCTCAATCAGGTCTGATCCACATATGATCAATCAGGTCTGATCCATATATGATCAATCAGGTCTGATCCATATATGATCGTGTACGATCATTTTTCCCCGGATAAGCACGCAATGAAGTTCGGGTGAAACTTCTATCTCAAGAGCAATCTTAAGTTCAAACTAACGTCTTAAAATTCGACCCTAAGTGTGGATGTCGGATGTACATAGTTGCAGTCCGTGTTTACACTCTCGGTGAAACGCAACGAAGCTCCAACGCCGTCAATCGAACATGAGGCTGACCCTATCGGCATAGGTTTTGCGGCAGTTTCCATGGGCAGAAATTTCTGCCATGGGCGGAAATACCAAATGCGGCATAGAGGGGAAAATCGACCGCGGACGCAACTGGAGATGAGTACTGGTACGGAGAAGGATGGGGGTGCATAAAGCGAAGTAGCTGTACGGTGGAACAATATATATTAGTATAAATTGCGTTCGATTACGGTAACTGAGACAGTGACGGAAACTGGGCCGTTTACGTTACTTTGTTTCGAGCACCTCTTCAAAGGACGGGAAAAGCCAACTCTACTTCGTCATAATTTAGCATCGAAAGAGGCTTCCACCACCAGAGAAAACAGCGAGTCCGTTTTCTGGAAATCAAGCGATGCGGTAGCGTCTGAACGTAAAGACTTAAAAAAAACGATTATATAAGTGAGACGCTGCAGTGCAGTTATACTCCAATAAGTCGGGAATAAAACCTTTATCTTCGATTTTCTCGAAAATTAAGCATCGGGTCGAGATTTCGACGACACTTTTTCTAAATAATTTCTTATCATTATTAATTTTAATTTCATACCATTATTAATTTTTAATTTCTTACTATTATAAATTTTTTACTTCTAACCATTATCAATCCGCATAATTCATGAGGATACGAAAATAAACTTGTTCAAATCTAACACCAGAGAACTGATATGATCGGATATGATCGGATACGATCGGATACGATCGGATACGATCGGATACGATCGGATATGATCGGATATGATCGGATATGATCGGATATGAATTCAAATCTGAACATATCTCATCATACGGGATCATATTTTATCATATATGAAGTACGACCTTATCATGCCTATACTTAGATATGAGCATATCTGATCCAATCAGATCCAAAGCTGACACAGATACGGGCATTTATGACCGGATATGATCTTTTTCCCGGGTCTATTGTTTAAATTTCAAAATAAGTATATACCAAATTCTACCAATTTATTTAATAACCATGTTCGATGAACCTTTCTATACAGGCGATCAATTCGAATCAATGAGCATACCTTGATTCATCTACGAATCGCTATGTCAATAAGAAATATCATGAAATAGCAAATTACAAATAGACAAGTATCTCATCTCTTTCCAATTTTCTGATGAGTCTTCAGCTCATTCACACTCGGACACAATCGGAGCAGTTCAGAATAAAATTATCCTTTTGTGGAGAAAATCTGATCTAGTAAAAAATGTTCACTACGCCACATTTTTCACTCTCTGGTGAAAAATGTTCACCAGAGATCCTTTAATTATCGCCAACAATGCAGGGTCGACAGTTTCGACCAAGTGGAACGAAGGTGCTCTTGTATCCTGTTATAATCGCATTGGTTGCATTACTAATTAAGCGGGTCTTGTCGCGAGCTCCATTATGTAATTTAAGTCTCATGGTTCAACATCTAGTTAGAGCGTCAAAGCCGAGATTTCCAACGTACCAATCACATTTGACATTTGACCGCTGGCTATAAAGTTTCCTCCCTTTCCATCATACCTCATCCACCGTCCCACGTCAGCCGCGTCGCGTGTGGTGTTCATCATTATACATCCTCTGCTGACGACGAAACCTAACTAATTAAAGTAATGACTGCTTTGCCGAACGAGTATCGACCTCCCAAAGCGCAATAATTACGTTAGTTCAAAATTACACCACGTATATAACATTGAGGGCTCTGGGTTGTTTGGCGAGCGGATGTCCCTTATTTGCCTTCCAACCAATCAAATCGGATTGTAGAGGATTTGTTTTTATTGAATACATTTTTATGAAAGTAAGTTACCGTATGCTCGGTACTGTTTGCGCTCATACGGAAATGACGTCTTCTTGAACTCGTAGGCGAAAGTTCATTTTTTTTTCGTTGCTTTGACACATGAGTTGCCTACTTGCAGACATTAGTGAAACCCCTAAAGTTGCACCCTACACAGTAAAAAAAAAAAAAATTTGTACTTTTTACAACAAATTATTGTCCACGAACGTCCACAATTTTTTATTTGTTAATTTTCTAGTTTTACAAACAAAAGTGTAAACTAAAATTGTCGATAATACAGGTAATAAAAGGACAGGTTCGTATATTTAAATAAGTGACAAACAAGTTTGTCACTTATTTAACAAAATATTTGTTCTGCTATTGCTAAATATCTCCTAAGGTCTACTCATTCTGTGGACTTTTCAGAGAAATTCAGAGGACTTTTTAGAGAAATTCAGAAGACTTTTCAGAGAAATTCAGAGGACTTTTCATACAAATTCAAAGGACTTTTCATACAAATTCAAAGGACTTTTCAGGCAAATTCAGAGGACTTTTCAGAAAAATTCAGAGTACTTTTCAGAAAAATTCAGAGGACTTTTCAGACAAATTCAGGACACTTTTCAGAGAAATTCAGAGGACTTTTCAGAGAAATTCAGAGGACTTTTCAGACAAATTCAAAGGGCTTTTCAGACAAATTCAGAGGACTTTTCAGACAAATTCAAAGGGCTTTTCAGACAAATTCAGAGGACTTTTCAGACAAATTCAGAGGACTTTTCAGAAAAATGTCCGATAACTTGTCCGAAACTTTCAGAGAAATTTTCAGACACATACAAAGTGAAATATCTTCACAACGGTTAAACGAGTGAACCGAATAAAGTTTGTTGATCCCAATGTCGTCATCAATGTCTTCAGACAGAAAGATCTATAAAAAAGCATGCATGTCCTATGACCTTCGAACGAAAATTCATTCCGTGTAGTACCGGTGTGTCTACGAGGTTCTGCAGACCGTAAACAAAGACGAGAAAAACATAGCTATAAAGCGATTAGGGGGCGAGTGTGGGGCAGCGAGCGAGTGGCCAGACCGTTGGGTAGAATGAAAAATCTGAAAGCATCGTGAGCGCAGCAGGGTCCGCGGCATGAGAGAAGGTTGGGCGCTTTAGGTCTGCTGCCGCTCGATGATGTGCCGCTAGTACTGCAACGGCACTTTCTCGTCTCGGGCTTGGGGCTCGCACGTTTTACTAATATTCCTAAGTGCATCGTCAGGCGCTTGGTGCGGCATTACAAGAGAGCCATGATACGAGATGCATCCAACGGCAGCAGCCGCGGCTCACCTCTTCAATCCCCGGGAACCTTCCCGTCGGTGGTGTGGGTGCCCAGTTCGTACCGCCAACCACCCTCCACCACTTACTACCGTCTCCTCGTGATTACTTCCGATTTTTTTTTTCCTCATAGTCAACGAAAGGTTTCAACTTTACCCTCCGAGGATCGTAATATGGAGTGATACACAAGTGTACTCTTCCTTAGAAGCAGAATAGATTGTAGCATATCTGGCATATCTCTTTGGCAGTTTTCTATACTGGCGTACTCCGCATAATACTACGCCACCATCATCTGTCACCGGCTCTTTCACCTGTTCCTCTCATGACTTGTAAAAAAAAAATTTATCAATTCAATCCGACGTAATTAAGATCAGTGCCTGGCAATATCCTGAGTAGTGAAGCACGAATTGAAGTATCAAGTACTTGAGGTTACCGAGCACTGGATAGTTCCTGAGTACTGACGTATTGAGTACTCGCAGAGCTGAATTGCTGAAGTTCCTAATGCTGGGCATTGACCCAGTGCTTGATACTTCAATACACGCTCCAAGTACTTATTTTATTTGCCCGGATCTGATCGAGATCATTGAAGTAAACTCATTTTTTGTCAGTATATTTAGAGAAATCGTTGTTGCATATGCTCCAATTGAGTGACTACTATAGGTGTAATCGCACAATTAGAGTTCACCGTTGTGGTGTTTTAGAACTGAATTGCTGAAGCTTCAAGCACTGGTCACTGATCCAACACTTGATACTTCAATACGTACTTCAAGTACTTATCGTATTTGCCCAGCTGTGATCGAGATCATCGAAGTAAACTCATTTACGCTCAGTGAATTTAGAGAAATCGTTGATGCACATGCTCCAATAGAGGGCATACTACAGGGGCAATCGCTTAGTCGAATTTCAACGTCCTCTCCGGTGTTTTAGAACTGAATTGCCGAAGTTCCAAATACTGGGCACTGACCCACTACTTGATGCTTCAAAACGTACTTCAAAGCTGGGCAAATACGTCTTGTATTGATGTTTCAATACGTACTTCAAAGCTGGGCACATACGTATTGCATTAATGCTTCAATACGTACTTCAGAGCTGGGAAAATACGGATTGTATTTGCCTAACTCTGATCGAGATCATTGAAGTAAACTCGTTTTTGCTCAGTGAAGTTAGAGAAATCATTGTTCCATATGCTCCAATGGAGTGTCATACTATGGGTCTACTCGTATAGTCGAATTTCAACGTTCTCTCCGGTGTTTTACAACTGAATTGCCGAAGTTCCAAACACTGGGCACTGCCCCACTACTTTATGCTTCAATATGTACTTCAAAGCTGGGTACATACGTATTGCATTGATGCTTCAATGCGTAGTTCAGAGGTGTTGCAAATACGTATTGTATTTGCCCAGCTCTGATCGAGATCATTGAAGTAAACTCATTTTTGCTCAGTGAATGTAGAGAAATCATTGTTGCGTATGCTCCAGTGGAATGTCATACTATGGGTCTAATCGCCTAATCGGATTTCAGCGTTCTCTCCGGTGTTTTAGCATACTACTATAGACACTAGACTACGACGTTTCTATATCTCCGCAGATCAATCTATCGCACCACCGATAAGGAACTCTTATATGCCTACAACCATCGATCCGCCTTCCACCCAGGAGAAGCGGCACGGGACGCTTCGCCGTATCCCCGTGGGTTTGTGTGCGGTCTTCCTTGAATTCACTAACCGCTCACACTCCCCCTCAATTAGCATTCGAGGGTTCGGACAGCGCCAATACCGATGCACACAACCCCGGGTTAGTCCCTCGCACCATTGTCATTCCTGTTACCACTGACTCCACCGACTCTACAACCGTTGCTCCTGCCGGGTCGAGGGTTTCGTTATTCAAGATATTCTGCATATCCACGGCGAATTGAAGTGGCATTTAAGGATTACCGAGTTTAGCATAATATTAACAGGTACAGGAGAGGGGCGCATCTCAAGCAGAGAAAGGTTCGGGCTTGTACTGTGGTTGCTTACGTATTATTCATAGATTACCTTACTTGTCTCTGTATCAATCCCTCCATGACGCATCCATTAGAATAATTGCTTCTGCATCTTCGCGTTTACATTACTGTAGTCTCTCCACCCCTCTCCACCCCGCTTCCTTCTCATTCACCACTTTCCACCGAGACGTCTACTACTGGCACAAAAAAATGCATTGTACGTTATAACTCTTGCAAGTGCGCTGGTTTCACGCGGCTGTGTAGTTGGAGACTGTGAACCCAGAGCAAGTATAAAGGTGCACTGTAAGCACTTTACACCGCACTACACCTTCCTGCTTCGGGACCTTCGCAAAATAGGACTGAGCGTGTGTGGCGATTCGACGCGGATTAGTGACGTTATTAATTATTACTAGGCGCTCGTAGTGGTTACCGTAATCCTATCAGAATGTTACGCGTGGCGTAATAATTGTAATTTCTGTTTCGGTTCACGTTGCCTTTGAAATTTAATCGTCTCTGTTATTATCTTGCGATGAGCTGTGGATATTTTATGAGTTGATGCACTTTCATAACGGCATTCTTATAAATTCGATGGCTTCATTCCAAAAGAGCGTATCAGCTGAGTATAATCATAGCATCCCTCGCGGACCCACCAACTGTAAAACTTTGGGTTGGATTTGGGTTGTTTTCTAGCAACCTACTCCAACTCAACCAATCGATTGGTGCGCCAAGCACGACTGTGATTCCAACCTTCTGGAGGTTGGTTTTTTGTTGACATTTCAAAACCAACCGTAAAACGTTGGGTTGGATTTGGGTTGTTTTCTAGCAATCTCCTCCAACTCATCTGGTCGATTGGGGCGCCAAGCCCGACACTGATTCCAACCTTCTGGAGGTTGGTTGTTGATTCGTATTTCAAAACAAACCGTAAAACTTTGGGTTGGATTTGGGTTGTTTTCTAGCAATCTACTCCAACTGAACCGGTCGTTTGGTGCGCCAAGCCTGACTCTGATTCCAATCTTCTGGAGGTTGGTTTTTGGTTGATATTTCAAAATTTTGGGTTGGATTTGGATTGTTTTCTAGCAATCTACTCCAACTCAACCGGTCGTTTGGTGCGCCAAGCCCGACACTGATTCCAACCTTCTGGAGGTTGGCTTTTGGTTGATATTTCAAAACCAATTGCAAAACTCTGGATTGGATTTGGGTTGTTTTCTAGCAATCTACACCAACTCAACCGGTCGTTTGGTGCGCCAAGTCCGACACTGATTCCAACCTTCTGGAGGTTGGCTTTTGGTTGATATTTCAAAACCAACCGTAATACCAACCGCTATATGGGTTGGATGGAAAGTCGGTTCACAGGTGGACTTTCCCGAAACTACCCAATTCATGGTTCTGCGTCGGGATCACCGATAGCTCTTGGCTCAGGGTTGGAATTCCAACCCTGGAATTCCAACCAACTACTTTGGTACTTTAAGTACACTGAGAGAAGGATCTAGTAAAAATTGCTATATCACTTGGGATATATTACCATAGCACATGGTAGTAGAGCGTTAGGGCGCCACCTATGGCAGGAAGTACTGGATTCATAAGAATTTTTCTTAGATATTATGGTAAAAATTCTTCGATAATCTCAGACTTTCTACCATAAGTGGCGCGCTAACGCCGTACTACTATATCCTATGGTAATTTTTCTTACATGATTGGTAATTTTTACTAGATCCTTCTCTCAGTGTATGTACTCAAAATACCAAATAAGTCCTGGTGTAATTTACTCATGTACTACCCAGCTTTGTAGGACTTTTTGTAACAAAAAGTACTAATGAGTGCGAAACCGTAACAAGCATGATTGTGGCCAAGGCTATATAATTAGTTAGGTAATATGGATCGATTAAATTTGAGAATAATGTGAAGCCATTTTGGATTGTTCGGCGAAGGAACTTGTCGAGCTTGCCGGCCCAGAACCTTCCACCGAAGCCTTTTGATATATTAGCTAATCACCAACGGAGATTGGAGTGAGGAAACAATTTTCCGTCGTGATTCACGACCAAGCTTCTCCAGTCATAAGTTGCGGTACTTACGGGAGCAAACTATTACGCCATCGCATTGATTTGCATAATGGGATATACAGTAATGATCGTTTGAAGTGGGATACATTTTTTTTTTACAAGGGTCATATAGCCTGTAAATGGGTTTTGTCGCACATGAATCTCTTCGTTTTTTCATAAGGAAGAGAATGGTATGCGGTAAATTTGATTTTATTAAAGTTTTGGGGATAAAAATCACCCTTAAAGTTCAAAACGTAACGAAAGTTGGCAAAAAACCGCAATTTCTGTTAAAAAAAAAAATTGTAGTTTTTTCAAAAACGGTCCGATTTTCAAATTTCGAACGGCATTTTACAAGTGACACATCAGGCTATTAGGAAAAAAAATAGTCCCATTGTATTCTGTGCAGAAAGTCTGTTTATTTCACATCCGAAAATGGGGAAAAGTCGAAAGCATCAATGAAAACGGAATCAAAATTGGTTTCGTGACACATCAGGCTATTAGGAAAAAAAATAGTCCCATTGTATTCTGTGCAGAAAGTCTGTTTATTTCACATCCGAAAATGGGGAAAAGTCGAAAGCATCAATGAAAACGGAATCAAAATTGGTTTCGCATGGGATCTAAGATTTATTTTTCTTAAATTATTGCAGGTAATTAAGGATAACGATGATTATTGTAAGAAGTTTTAAAAAATTATAAAATTGTAAAATTATTTTTAAGTAAAATGTCGACTATATTCGTTCAAAATGTGTAATACTAACTTATATTCGATAGTGCTAACAAAAAATATAATAATAATAATAATTTACTTACATAAAACATTAACGGGAACTTCCGACTGGGGTATTTTGGTGCCCCAAGCGCGGTGCGTTAGCGTCCTGTGCGAAACATCTTCAGGTCATGTACCTAAATTAACGTAGAAGTCTCAAGTCGATAATGTAAATTTCTATTTAGGAGCGCAGTGTGAATGTCGTATGGGGTACTTTTGTACCCCATACACGAGTTCCAGGCTTAATATTGATAAAATAATTTCAGTTTAAAAAAAAAAAATTTTAAACCCTTCAAAAACATTTGCGAGTTATGTGAGTACAAATTTTTATTAGTTCTTATTTTTCTCCCACAATATTGTTTAGTAAACTTCGGGCATAAATCATAAGTCTATCCGTTGAACTTTTCTGCATACAATGAAATATCATTGAATGAATCCTTCGCACAGTGGATTTTCAAATAATTCGAAACAATGCTATATTTTAATAATGGTCCTTGGCAATGCGCATTGGAGTGGCGGTGCGGGTTATACAATCAACGGGCGTTACGGTAAATCGCAATATAGGGTTTGAAGAGGGTGAGCTCGAGCGCCTTGCGATACTTCGGTAACAAACTAACTTCGATAGGTCTCGAAACTTTCCGGCTACTTTCCATCGAAATCATCTGGGAACTTTCGGCCAAGGATATCGGTCAACATTGGATCATATAGTATGTCCCGCACGGTTTCACCCTCGAGATACCAATAAGCGGAAATATATTGTTCGGCGAAGCTACTTTTATCATTTCCCTCTCGTCTTTACCACCGAAGCGTTCTCCTTTTATAAATATCGTTATATGTGACCGCGATATAATCGGGAAGATGGGAGAACAAAATGGAGGAAAAAATATCCGGTTTGCAGTTTAGGGGAGAGCGGGGCAAAACGGGACGGTGGGGCAAAACGAGATACATCGATGGGACAAAACGGGACTTTCTAAAATGATTCATATGAAATTATTGCGTTTTAAAAAACGCAATTTTTCAGTCATTTGGGGACGTTGCGTTTTCTCCCATCGATGCGCAACGATGTAAAATACAAAGTACAAAGTACATCTTCTTCTCAATCGGAAGGGGCGGAGTTCGGCGAGTACGAAATTTAGAGAGGAATTTTTTAATCAAACGGCCCTGTTCAGGGACAACATTTTTTTTTAAAACGTCCAAACTCTTTGTTTCCAAACCTTGGTAACGGATCAATCGACTGGACTACGACGACTGGACCTTAGGGAAGTGAGCGGAGGTCGATGGGATGTATAACAACTGAATCTAGGACGTATGGATCTAGTACAGTGGCCAAAAGTGATAAAGGTCTCGATTTTATGCATCAAAAATCGTATTTTTGGGATTTAAATGGAAAATATTGGACTAGGAGTAAAATAATAGTTATATTTTACGTTTATTTATTTTATTTCAGACACGTTCCGATATGATCACATCTGAACATATCTGATCACATCTACTCTGAAGAATCATATATGAAACACGATTTTATCAGTTATCGTGCATGGACTCATATATGTTCATATCTGATCGTATGTGATCATACATTATCCGATCAGATTCATATCTGATACAGAAATGAACATATATGATCATTGATCAGATATGGACATATTTGATTATTGATCAGATATGGACACATTTGATCATTGATCAGATACGGAGATATGTGATCAGTGATCAAATATGGACACATGTGATAATTGATCTGATATGTACATATGTGATCAGTGATCAAATATGGACACATGTGATAATTGATCTGATATGTACATATGTGATCATTGATCAAATATGGACACATGTGATAATTGATCTGATATGTACATATGTGATCATCGATCAGAGTTGGACATATGTGATCATTGATCAGATATGGACATATGCGATCATTGATCAGATATGGAGATATGCAATCGTAGATCGGATATGGACATATGTGGTCATTGATCAGATATGGACATATATGATCAGATATGATCATTTTTTCCCGGGTATCGCGAGAGCCTTTTGAATAAATAGTTCGAAACTCAGATCAGCCAGACGACTACCAGCGCCCCTAATGGCTGGCGACATTCCAAAGGGTCAGCGATCTATCGGGTGCCAAATGGGTTGATCGAGAGCAATCAATCCACGATCGGCGCACTCACGCCTTAATGGAAAAGTCAAAATGTACCAAACATAAAATTGATATAACCAACACTACATAAAATCTCGGGCTAATTATTTTTCTACTAGAATCGATATCCTGGATTCCCAGTCACATTTGATGCTAACGTAGCTTTTGCTATCGTTACAATACAGTTTTTACGTAGCATGACCAAAATGTAATGCCAAAGCGCACAATTTTTATAATTTGTTTGGCAATATCACGAAATTGGATTTATTGTTTTGTGAAAAATCTAATAAAAAAAAAAAACTAAGCATCATCAAAACCTTTCTCGCTCAATTTCCTTTCTACAAATGCTCGATTAGGTATTACAATTTTTCACATTAATTCAAGTTCAATAATCAGAATTAATTTAGTCGTTAGACGCTAAATTCAGTGAATTGCGAGGAGATTTACAGAGTTATACAGGATTAATCAAAACATTCGCTTTCAGAATATTTTTCGTCTCGTGAAAGTAGCTTCGAGTAAGCGGCAACAAGGCGCACTTTCTTTCCGTACTGAAGCCCCAACCGTACACTGTGAGCGTAGGCCGAAGAATATACAACCTTTGAGACACCGCATCGTGAATCTTTTCGTCTCGAACTAAAGTATCTTTCGTCTCTTCGCTTTTATTCCAGTTTTACTCTTTCCAATTTCGTACGTGGGCCAACTATATGCAGTCACCGGGCGCATGCAGAGGCTTCGGGGAAATGAGGTACGTGAATGTACAACCTACGCAAACCTATGGAGGATTCATGAGGATTTTCGCTTGGACAAAAATGTCTCGCGTCGTTGTTGCAAAGGACAAACGATAACGATGGCAAATATTGTCTCGGTGTTGAAGTTAATCGTATTCAGGAACTATGTCCGTTGGGAGGAAATAATGAAATTTCTTCGGTTTCCACAGGATTTTTTTTCCAATTAAATATTAGAGCAAGTGACATTGACGGAAATAAAGAAAAAACCGTGCACTGTAAAAAAAAAGAAAAAAAAAAACATTGTTTGAAAATTACTCAACAGTATTGGAGGCTTTTTTTTACACAAACTCCTTCTGAAATTTCAAATACATATGCGTTGCAATTTTACAGTTAAATTAGTATTTTTTATGGAAATTTTTGTAAATTTCAGGCAAAAGATTTGTAATCTTTATATCTCGCATTGTCATTTTACAGTAAAAGTACATTAATGTTCAATTAATGTAAATAATGTAAGGAAATTTCAATTTCCCGTAAATTAAATTTACAATTTTTTTTTTTTAGTGTGCACATCGAGATTTTCACAGATTCTTCATCTAACCTACTTTTGTGCACAAAGCTTCGATAAAAAAATCATTTTGGATTAAACTTTGTCGGTAAAAGAAAATAATCACGTTTCACAAGTATGGCGTTTTAACAACAGAAAAAATCACTAATTTTCGCAAGTAATAAGTATTTTCAAGGAATCTTTGTAGTGAATACAATACAAAGATTTACAAGGAATCTTTGTAGTAAATACACTACAAAGATTCCTTGTAAAAGCAGTTATATGTCGTTTCGGTGCCATGACTGACGTATTTTTTTCCCAATTGTCACGAGTCTGCCACTTATTTTACTTGTGGCTCGACATTTGATACGGAAACTCGCGTCAGGAAGAAAATACTTATTGTTCGAAGAACTCCAAATATTAAAAAAAAAACCCATAAACTTTTGACCTCTCGATCTATCCTCGCCACATTAAATAGGGATCATTAGTCGCTTTCTGTACAACTTCTTAGCACGATTGCTCGAAAATTGTAAGTACGCACAGTTTTTTTCAGCAAAATTCAATGATGCGTAAATAGTATATTTCGATACTAGAGGCCAAAGGAGCAGTGCGCAAGAAGCGAGTTGCCTCGTGTATCGAAACATATTTTTCTTTACGAATGCAATGCAAAATCAAAGTTGTGCACCATTGCATACATGAGTAAAGAAAATGTTTATGACTGAGAGAATTTTGCTAAAAATTTAACCAAACATCGGGGATTGACCTCTCTACCGATCTTAGAAATTCCACCTTGATAACGCACGCTGTTCCAAAGTTATAAGGTTTTCAATTATTCGGCAGAACAGACAAGAGACAAGAGACAAGAGACAAGAGACAAGAGACAAGAGACAAGAGACAAGAGACAAGAGACAAGAGACAAGAGACAAGAGACAAGAGACAAGGGACAAGGGACAAGGGACAAGGGACAAGGGACAAGGGACAAGGGACAAGGGACAAGGGACAAGGGACAAGGGACAAGGGACAAGGGACAAGGGACAAGGGACAAGGGACAAGGGACAAGGGACAAGGGACAAGGGACAAGGGACAAGGGACAAGGGACAAGGGACAAGGGACAAGGGACAAGGGACAAGGGACAAGGGACAAGGGACAAGGGACAAGGGACAAGGGACAAGGGACAAGGGACAAGGGACAAGGGACAAGGGACAAGGGACAAGGGACAAGGGACAAGGGACAAGGGACAAGGGACAAGGGACAAGGGACAAGGGACAAGGGACAAGGGACAAGGGACAAGGGACAAGGGACAAGGGACAAGGGACAAGGGACAAGGGACAAGGGACAAGGGACAAGGGACAAGGGACAAGGGACAAGGGACAAGGGACAAGGGACAAGGGACAAGGGACAAGGGACAAGGGACAAGGGACAAGGGACAAGGGACAAGGGACAAGGGACAAGGGACAAGGGACAAGGGACAAGGGACAAGGGACAAGGGACAAGGGACAAGGGACAAGGGACAAGGGACAAGGGACAAGGGACAAGGGACAAGGGACAAGGGACAAGGGACAAGGGACAAGGGACAAGGGACAAGGGACAAGGGACAAGGGACAAGGGACAAGGGACAAGGGACAAGGGACAAGGGACAAGGGACAA
Source organism: Amblyjoppa fuscipennis (assembly GCA_963575735.1). Classification (NCBI taxonomy): domain Eukaryota; kingdom Metazoa; phylum Arthropoda; class Insecta; order Hymenoptera; family Ichneumonidae; genus Amblyjoppa; species Amblyjoppa fuscipennis. Next base: position 673,577 of record OY754497.1, read on the forward strand.
GGGACAAGGGACAAGGGACAAGGGACAAGGGACAAGGGACAAGGGACAAGGGACAAGGGACAAGGGACAAGGGACAAGGGACAAGGGACAAGGGACAAGGGACAAGGGACAAGGGACAAGGGACAAGGGACAAGGGACAAGGGACAAGGGACAAGGGACAAGGGACAAGGGACAAGGGACAAGGGACAAGGGACAAGGGACAAGGGACAAGGGACAAGGGACAAGGGACAAGGGACAAGGGACAAGGGACAAGGGACAAGGGACAAGGGACAAGGGACAAGGGACAAGGGACAAGGGACAAGGGACAAGGGACAAGGGACAAGGGACAAGGGACAAGGGACAAGGGACAAGGGACAAGGGACAAGGGACAAGGGACAAGGGACAAGGGACAAGGGACAAGGGACAAGGGACAAGGGACAAGGGACAAGGGACAAGGGACAAGGGACAAGGGACAAGGGACAAGGGACAAGGGACAAGGGACAAGGGACAAGGGACAAGGGACAAGGGACAAGGGACAAGGGACAAGGGACAAGGGACAAGGGACAAGGGACAAGGGACAAGGGACAAGGGACAAGGGACAAGGGACAAGGGACAAGGGACAAGGGACAAGGGACAAGGGACAAGGGGAAAGGGACAAGGGACAAGGGACAAGGGACAAGGGACAAGGGACAAGAGACATATTTTCGAACATTCTGAACAAGTTTTCATAAAAATTTCAAATAGACAAATTTCTTAAAAACAAAAGGGAAATATCCCATTCGAGACCGTAAAATCAATTTTCTTCTATCATTCACGTCCCTCGTTTCGAAATAAAGAATCGCTCCCAAAATTCATCGAAGCTTTTCTATTAGATTTCCTTATTTACCTTAACCCGATGTCGGACGATCCTCCGACAGTCGAGCATGAATACTCGTCCCGTTCTCATCCTCATTGTCATGCAAAGATCGAGCATCAGACAGAATCCTCTCATGCATTCTATATCCATCGATTCTGAAGTCCCGCGAAATGCGATTGTCCCCCCCCCGCGCAGGTGCGCGGGTCGAATGCGAGTTCATTTATGGAAACCTTCTAGTTACTCCGCCGCGGTACATAATGTAGTAACGCACGTTCAGCTATGTCTCGCTAGCCTTCGCGGCGCACCGGCGATGTACCACGCGCAAAGGGTCGGATAAATACATCGCGATAGCCAAACCGCCCCTTCCCGCACCCTCATAACTTATAATGCACGCTCCTGTGTGTATAAATATGTACTCGGGTGTTCGCGTGTCATTCATGACATTTATACAGTTACGAAGGCGTACCCGCTCCTTACAATTCCATCTCCGACTCTTTTCATTTATCTCGCCGTCGTTCGCGCTCGCGAGCTTCTCCGCCGCCGCCGCCGCCCTCGTTCACTCTTGTTGTTTTTTTTTTTTTTTTGTCTTTCCTTCCTTTTTCCTGTACAAACTGGAACGTGCTCCGTTTACGTAAAGAGAACTCCCGGGTTTCGATTCTTCCGCGGCCCGGCACGTACAACGTGAAATATATGCAAGAAACTTATTGTTTTAAGGCGTCTCTCGTACAGCGCGTCACCTCTAGTGCACTCGTAGGACAGCACGCACCTTACTTCATTTTTTTTTTGTTTTTTTCTTCTTCTTCTCTATTCTTCGAGTCGAACCTATTCCTTTCTCTCAATGAGAAAAAGTGAACGTACGATCCCTCGACCGTTCGCGTATTATTTGTTCCTAAGTGCATAAAAGCTTTCTGGAGTGTTTAATACGTACGTGGTAATAGCACACCGTTATTGTCGACTCAAGACTACCGTCAAGTGTCTACTTGAGGGGTAGACAAAATGCCAGCATTCCCTTTTATGGATTCGTTCCGGCAGAGCGCGAACGCTGTAACGGCGCTTTGCCACCTTTAAGCGTTACAACGCGAGACCCGCTTATTTCACTTTCCGACCCCCCCCCCCCCCCCCCTTAGCGCGTTCAAATGTGACAAGCTTATTCCGATGCTGCGTGTTTAGTTTCTGACGTATTGCGAAATGGATAATCGTTCTTGTGAAGATGGATAAAAGTTTTTTTTCAACAAAAAAAATCTCTGCACCTTTTGGAGACAGGGAAGATAAGGCGAAGGACCCAATTATTGACCGCGGCCCAATTGGTGTCCGGTAATCGTATTACCTACGATAGAAAATCCTATTTATGTCCGGCATTTTTTCTTTTTTTTTTTGCTCATCCATTGTATCGTGCATCATGTTATTGAATGAGCTTTCAGAGTTTTATCTGTGAAGCCGCCAGAAAGAAGGTCGCGCAGGCCATTTTCTTGTCCGGTTCGTTAAGCGGTCACGTTTCTAATCTTTTCTTTTTTTTTTTTATTTTTATCAGAAACGAATAAAATGCCGAATCCAAGTTTTAATGTGTGATTAAGGGTCGATTGAAACCGTAGTGCGCGAGAAATTAATGAGAAATTAGTCACAATTAAGTCTCATAACGAAATAATTCAGACAATCCGGAAAAAAAATGTGGGGCGTTCTGGGCCGGGATTCGAATCCGGGCCTTCCGATTGCCGGTCGACTGCTCTGACCAACGAGCTACGCCAGTCTGCTATCTACACAAATTCCGAATTGTCCTCATTAATGCTGGTTTTCGCTTTGTTAATCTATAAAGCTGCCGTATGCGCCCATTACTGTCCGCATACTTCAATCAAGACGATGAGCACGCTGGTGAGTTATGTTTAGTTACTAATCGGGCATAGATGCAACACGACATAGGTCCATGATTACGTCTTAGCTCGGTCGCTGTAAGGGCACTATGACAGCATTGCAGGTCAGTGATTAGGCCTTAGATAGGTCACCATGTGGGGTGTATGACAAAATTGTCGATCAGTGATTGGGCGGTAGGTAGGGCAACTATACAAGGTATGTGACAGCAGTGTAAGTCAATGATTAGGCCTTAGATAGGTTAATATATTGGCCCTATGACAGCATTGTAGGTCAATGATTACGTCTTAACTCGGTCGCTATAAGGGCACTATAAGGACACTATCAAACAATGGTTCTCGGTGGACCGACTTCTACGGGAGGAGACCAACGAGCTGGTTGAGTTGGTGCACGTCGTGCTCAAGACCATACGTGTGACAAGAGACAGTCTGGACTGAACCGTCGAGGGCGTGTCGGAGCCGCGCTTTCGCCTACATGCCACCGGGTGGCCACCATCACTCGTTAGAACGAGTTCATATAGTGATTGAACTCAACCAGTCAATGGTAGCCTGGGGGAGGTGTGACATCGCCCATTGGGTGCTTGTCGCCTAATGTCCACCTCACGCGAGGAGGCTTCTGGGGGGTACACGACAACGCCAAGAACGTAGAATAGGACGTTTCGATTGCGTTTGTTCTTAATGGGCGCGAGACCCCCGGATCAAGCATAGAACGACGGCTTAGTGCTGAAGTTCTTTCACACTATCTGCAAGGGTGGGCGACTGTAAGCAACTGCAGGTCCAAATTGCAGATGACGATGACCAGAGGTTTCCTCGACGGAGTGGAGGATCCGATCCTCAATCGGCGGACGACCATCACACGGGGGACACCATTTTTTGCTGTCCCATGTTGCATTTCAGGCAGTGAAAGTCGTGGTGAAGATCATACATGTGACAGGACACAACATTGGACTGATCCGTCGAAGGCTGTGGTGCCTCGCTTTGCCTGTATACCACCGGGTGGCCGATCATCACTCGTTAGGACGAGTTTATACAGTTATTCAACTCAATCAGTCAAGAGAGCCGAGGTGAGGTGATGGCCCATCGGACGCGGTGATAGAGGTTGGTAGGCGACCGATGTCACTTCAATTCGAGGACTCGGAGAGGCACACGACAACACAATGACGGTATTCAGGATGTTCGTTGCGTTTGCCCTTAATGGGCGCGAGACCCTCGCGTCGAGCATATGATGAAGGTTTCGTGCTTGATTCTTTATAGATTAGTCCCATTTTGCCCATGCCTGCGCTTGACTCACTCCTGAGTATGTATGTATAGTATTTATTGTACATTAGAACCTGGGGTCATCTAGGCGCATCACCCAACCAACAACAAACCGAATAAATACAAAACGAAAAAGAAAAATAGCAATAGCAATAGAAATAGATAATACCTTAAGTGTGACATGTCAAGGCAGACACAAGAGATTCCATCCCTCTGACAAATACCTGGATATTTTCTGGGTAAACCTGCTGGAACCGGGCATTTTACACGCCGGCGAATCCGCCTCTCCGTGGCCCACGCTGGATATGACTTCCGACACTTCGACTTTGAGCGAAACGTTTGAAGCCTAGCAAAGAGATTCGTTTCCCGCGTGTGGATAGGTTCAACTTGTTCGATGATCTCCAGAAAGACTCTGAGAGCAGGGATTTTTCCAAGTCCGCCTCTCGGTGCTTTCGCTTGGTGGGTGTTTCAACGGAAAGTAGAAGGAAGTTTGTTGCCTTTGCTCTTAATGAGCGAGAGACCTTCGGGTCGAGCATAAGAGGAAGGTTTCGTATCTGATTCTTTGGACATTAAATGTCCCATTATACCCTGGTCTCGTCGTACTCCAGTACCATTATGCCCTGGTCCCATCGTGTCCCAGTACCATTATGCCCGGCATGCCGTTCTGCCCGCTCTCCCCTACAGGACCTCACTGGGATTTGATAGGACGTTTTGTAGCGCATGCTCATTACTGGCTAGTGACCTTTGGGTCCAGCCAATGGTGACGGTTTCGTGCCCGACTTCATACACGACACCTATTCGAACCCATCACGGCTGCACTTGAACTGTGCAAGGTTTGTACCGAGTGCGACTTGTTCAAGGCAGCGATGTGGGATTCCATTCCCCTGACAATAACCTGGATATTTTCCGGATTATCCTGCTCGGGACCGAGCATAGCGCTCACGACTCCGCCGCTAAATACAACTTCGAGCGTAGCTCGAACTTGTTCTATGATCCTTAACGGGTCAAAGCAGGGGCTTCTCCGGGCCAAGTTCCCCTATCAGCTGTTTCAACGGGAAGTGGATATGTAGGTTGTTTTGATGCGCATGCTCTTTATGGGCGGGAGGTCCTAAAACCGAACATTGGAGTGCGGTTTCCGACCGTGCCGAACACACTAAATTGTTCGAACCCATCGTTGAACTGTTGGAAACCGTCGAACGATTCGAACGTGACAAATTATTGGAACGCGACGAATGATTCGATCTGTTCAAGCAGTTAGAGAGGCTCTGATCGAAGCTATTGAATGTTGTAATGTGAATTGTGTAGTACACGAGAATTACACGAAGACATCTTCGAGATCTAGCTTAAAGGGAGCGTTTACCTCGCGACCTAAGTAAAAAGGCGGTTCGTTGCCCATAAATTTGTGGCAGCACCGCGCTACTATTACAACCAACGGTAACGTGCAGTGCGTCGAGCGTTTACAAGCAAGGTAGCGATACGGAACATACCAATGAGATCGAGGAAAAGCACTGGCTTTCCCGCCACAACTGTCGTTCTTCTAAATTCCGGTCCTTACACACACGCACACATGCATTATCATCTAATTTACGTAGTTCCCAAAGACAATATATAAATGAAAGTATCTACCCTCATGAAAATGAACCATTGTTCACCATTGAGAAAAAAACCATTGGGATAACGATTGGAATATGTCTAATTGTAAATTGGCGGACCCTTCGGACAACCATTCAATTTCTGAAGGCAACCATTGAATTTCTCAATGGTAAGCATTCAATTTCCCGACGGTAGCCATTAAATTATCTAATGGTAACCATACAATTTTTTAATAGTCACCATTGGTTACTATTTTACAGCAAATAATATGGAGAAAAAAGAGCCATTTTTTTTCTCCATATAATAATATAGAGAAAAAAAAATTGAAATTTTCAGATCGCTGCCTCATAAAAGTTGAGAATTGACATTTGCATATTGATTTCTTATAAAAGTTGCAAATTTAAAATAGTCATATCGTTTTCTAATGATGTTCCTTTATTCGCAAACCTTCTTCTATGAGAAAGCATTTTCTGGATTTTTGGCTTCCTCATAGAAGAGGAAGCTTCGCAAATGAAGGAACATCATGAGATAACGATATGACAATTTCAATTTCCAACTTTTATAAGAAAACGATATGCAAATTTCAAATCTCAACTTTTATGAGGTAGCGACATGAAAATTTCAATTTTCAACTTTATGAGGAAGCGCTATGAAAATGTCAATTTTCAACTTTTTTCAACATCAACGTCTTGTTAGACTTTTATGCAAGCGGCTGGCCGATTCAGGTTCAACGCGCAAAAATACTCCATCGTCACGCTTCACTCTGTCGGATCTGCCCTTGGCGCGAAAAAATACATAGAAGTATGCGTTCCTGAATTTTTATTTGCATTTTCGGTTTTTACTCATGCAATCCCGTCAAGCCCGTCATATCCATCCTCTTGTATATGCTTTGCTGTAGATCACGATAGACACCTGAGCATTTTCGCGATGCCATCGGAAAGCAATGAAATCGCTGTTTAAAAATACCTAAAATCACTAATTTTTGCAATTTTGTCTATAAAAATTCCCGGTAACCTTTTTCGTCAGTTGTTGCTCCGGAACTCTATTTCCATGTATTTTTTTCACGCTGTTTATGGATCTGACATGTATTTTATTCATACATGAGTATTTAATACAGAAAAATGCGTCTCGAAAAAAAAAAATTAATAAATACAAAAATTCGAAAAATTCATAATGATATAAAATTTAAACGATTCGATCGATTCGCGTGAAATTTTAATGGAACCATCGGGTGATCATATTCCATCTATGTATGCGTTTTTAACCGGATAGCTAAAAAATTGTGAGCGCTACAGTGCGCACAGACATTTTCGAAGAAATTAAAAATGGCGTACAAAAAAAACAATTGAACATTTTTTGATGAAATTTTGACCAAACGTTGACTATTGATCACACGTGATGTGTGCCAAATTTCAGCTTGATCGGTCGGGGCGTTCTCGAGTTATAGTGGTTTGAATTTTTCGCATCCGTTTCATACACACACACACACACACGCACGCACGCACGCACGCACGCACGCACGCACGCACACACACACACACACACACACACACATATCCGGACATTTTTTCTAAATATGATTTTTCGATGTTTTGTCACATTCTGAACACGTTTTCCTTAAAATCTCGAAAACTTTTTTTTCATCATCGCAAAGCTTTTTCTATGAGAAAGCAAAATATCCATATATTATATTAATATGTAACTATTGAAAGTGTCAATCGTTCACTATTTAGACTATTCAGAACGTATGGTTACTACTTATGCACCATTTAGTACACTATTTAGATTTAATGGTAACCATTTGACGATCAATGGTTCATTTCCATGTAGGTAATTTTATCTTCCCTCGCGGACCACCCAACCGTAAATAATGGTTGGAATTTGGACGATTTTTTTTATAACCAACCACAAACCAACCGTCGATTGGTGCGCCAAAGCAACCATTATTCCAACCGCCCGAAGGTTGATTTTCGGTTGGTTTTTGGAAACCAACCATTTTTCCGACAGCATAAATAGTTGGTTCATGGTTGGTAATTATAAAACGACCCTCATTCCGACTTTCAGGTGACTACAGTGATGGTCGATTTGTGATTGGTTTTTTCGAAACCAACTATAAACCAACTATTTCGGTCAACGACCTAGCCAGCGGTTGGTTTACGGTTGGTTTTGAAAAATCAACCATAAGTCAACCACTACTATTCTCGGCTGAAAGTCGAATATAGAGTTGGTTTATAATATCCAACCGTGAATCAACCTTTACTCTGTCGAAAGAATAGTTGGCTGATGGTTGGATTTGACGAACCAACCAAAAATCAACCTTCGGGAGGTTGGAATAATGGTTGGTTTGGCGCACCAATCGACGGTTGGTTTTTGGTTGGGAGGAACGCGAGAGTTTGCTATATTATAATGAGGTATTTTCTCTATGGAATTATTTGCGATGCATTCCATCGTATTCATCAACAGAGATGTGGAGTGATCGTTTCTGACTGTCGGTGTGCAACTATACAGAGGGTCTTTCTGACCGTTACATTACATCTGTAGGCACAAAACACCGCGCCGAAAATGGGAGAAAGCAGTTGCACTCACGCGCGAAATCTCGCCTGGTAGGAAAAACCTATCGATTCTACTACCGCCGAGACATCTTGCGGCTGTAAGCATTATAGAATGATTTGCTTCAAGCGGACGATAGAGTGTATGTTTCTATAACCCTGGTGAAAATATTTCCCTGACAAATTGTCTAAAAAAATTTCAGAGATTTTCCGAAATTTTTTTGAGTACCCCTGCTATTGGCTAAATATCTTTACCAGGGGTGTTGTGAATAGCGTTTGAATTGAATATTGATATTCAATTCAACGTTTGAATTGAATATCCACAAATTTGAATACTTGAAAAAAAAAAATTCGAATAATTCGTACATTTAGAAGATTTGTGAATAATTTTTAAAAATTGATATAATACGACTATTCGTGAATATTACAAAAATTCGAATGTTTCGAATAACTTTTAGGAGTTACATATTCGAATGAATGAAATTCCAATTGCGATGAAACTGAGCACATAAATAATATTCATTTAATGAAGAATTTTGATAACAACAAAGCTGAAGAACTACCCTCGGTTGCAAGTTATTACCTTAAATATGCACAACAATTTCTGTTATAAATCAATTCGAATTATTTATCGCGTTATTTATAACGACCATTATAGGAGGCATTCTCTTTGAGAATTTTTTCAGATTTTTTAAAGCATTCATTTAGCATATGCGTTTTTTTTCAAAATCATATATCATGAAAGGGACAAGTCGGATGAAAAAAATCTAACGACAAAAAAGTTCTCTTTATTCATTAACTATTTAATGCAATATGTGTTGTATTTTTGTTCGTTTTGGAAAATCTATAAAAATAATTTTCATTCCTTTCTACTAAAAATATTTAGTAGAAAGGAATGAAAATGATATTTTTTCGTGCAATGCGACAACTTCGATTTCGCGGCCAATTTTTCAGGGTATTCAACAATGTGTCAAGAACCTACAAAAAAAAAATGGCAATGTGGTAGTTGCTAAGCAAAAGGAAATAATCTTCTATTGATATTCCAATATTTATTTTCCCGGAAAATACGTCGAGTCCCACATCGCTATTTTTTTTTTTTTAGATTAGTCCTATATTACAGACTGCCCTAAAAAATTAACAGTAATATCGAAGGTATCGTATTGGATGAAAAAGAAAACTGTAATAAAAGTATTATATTACTATATTTTTTTCCTTAGCAACTACGTCGAGTACCACTTTGACAATTTTTTTTTTGTAGATTCTTCATACATCGCCGAATACCCTGACAAATTGGCAGCGAAATCGAAAGTGTCGCAGCGCACGAAAAAAAATATAATGTTAATTTCTTTCTGCTAAAAATTACTTTTACAAAACGAACAAAAATACAACCCATACAGCATTAAATAGTTAATGAATAAAGAGAACTTTTTTGTCGTTAGATTTTTTTCACCCGACTTATTCCTTTCAAGTGATTTGTTATGGTTTTGAAAAAAAAAAACTCATATTCTAAATGGATGGTTTAAAAAATCTGAAAAAAATCTCAAATAGTACTTTCAAGTGAACCTAAAATGTGGGCCATTATGGGATAGATCTGAGGATAAAAAAAAAGTGGCTGAGTTGACAGAGAATGCCTCATAGTCCTTTATAAAGTTTCAAATTAATATTTCTAATTATTATAATAATCCATTTGTTTAATTGGAATATTTAGACTATTAAAATCATTCGAATATTCTTAATTATTTCGAATATATCGAAGTATTCACATTATTCGAATTACTTAAATATTTTGAGTATTCAAATACGAGTTATTCATATTCAAGTCACGGTGAATTATAACATTTTTTGAATATTCGCACATCCCCAGTTCCAAACGAAAAATTCAAAAAAAAAAAAAATCGCGTCACGAAATTGCTAGGGTTGAAAACAAATTACAGAGAGCCGACTCGACGTCTAAAAAAATGACACACGTGTCTTTTCTGATAAGGATTAAGGATAATATATCTCACAGATTCATTATGTATTTTTTCTTGAGGTTTGTGAACAATGTGTTGCGAACCGCATATTATTAATAGAAAATGTTCTTTTTTTTTCAACTCAAGCGGCGTTCGCGAGTTGTCCGAAACGCTGCCGTGGCGCAATCACGTTTAACAATGTGCTACGGTTATTATACGATAGTTACAAAGTGTATTTAATATAACGCACTCCTACAGCGATAGGTCGATCGATCGTAGCAACATTAGGGATAGCCCAATTATAATGGTACGTACATATTTGTTGTTGTTGTTGTTTTTTTTATGCTTTCTATTATACGAACGGTACATCTTAAATAATTAAGAGAGAAATTGCTTATGCAGTATAAATCGTAAGTCAATTAGTGTTCTTTTTTTCTTCATTTCACACCAATGTCAATTTATTTCACTAAACCCATTTTCTTCGCTTCCACTTCGTAAATTAATAACCTCCACATTTTCACAACGAACACCTCTGCCTCTTCGTCCAATACCTGCAAAAAAGATTATTAAAAATGATTGATTATTAAAAGTATTAATTATTAAAATTATTAATTATTAAATATCGATTGCACAGAATATATTTTGATGAAAGACCTTTGGTATTGAATGTGGTCGAAATTTATGCAATCGGTCAGTTTTTATGGGATTTTTATTATTAAAAAAAAAATAGTAAAAACGGTCTAATTCGAGTAAACATGGAGATATCGTGCTTAGATTTGGCATGGAAATTGACTAGCACTGTACAATGTTTTGTATCAAATTTCGCAAAAATTTATACAACTTAACATTTTGGGTTTTTTTTTTCAACAAAAATTTTACGCCTGATATGAGTTTCTGAATCAAATATCAGGCTGGGAGTAAAATGAGTTATAGTTTTGTGATCAGCGGTAAAGAATAGATTCATAATTGCCTTAAAACGACGAACTCCGAAAATTTCAGTTGGTGATTTCCTATAATAAATTCTGGTGCTAATTTTCTCGGTTTTAATTTTGTGAGATGGAGACATTTTTTGTGTTACGAAAAACGTGCAAAGTAATTTTCATATGGTTTTTCTATACTTGAGTAGAAAATACGATTTATAAAAGCTAAAAAAGAAATTTTCAAATCGCTTTCTGATAAAAGTTGGAAATTGACATTTTCATATCGCTTTCTGATATTTCTTTATTCCTCTGTGAAGAAGAGAAATATTTTCAGACATTCAGAAAAATTTGTTCAGACATATTCACAGAAATCTTTTCAGACATTCAGAGAAATCTCTTCAGACATATTCAGAAAAACCTTTTCAGACATATTCACAGAAAAATTTCAGACATACTTAGAGTACTTTTCAGACATAATCAGAGAAGACTCTTCGGGCATATTCAGAGAAAACTTTTCAAACATATTCACGGAAAATTTTCAGACATATTCAGAGAAATATTTTCAGACATATTCAGAAAAATCTCTTCAGAGATATTCAGAGCAATCTTCTCAGAAATTCAGAGAAATCTTTTCAGACATATTCACAGACAATTTTCAGACATATTCAAAGAAATCTCTTCGCCAATCCCGCTATAGAGTAGCACATTGATAATTACGTGCTCTAAAAAAGTTCAAACGTTCAAACGTTGTCCGGTCGATGCGATTAATTCTTACCATTTGTACATCATCGAGTATGCCCTGCGGTGAACTTCCGGCCATTACTTTGCTGCATATGAAATCTACCAACGTCGGCTCAGGCTCCCCGATGTATTCGATTATTTTCTTATTTATCCAAGGCCGTATTCTCTTCTCCATCAGAGTCTGTGCAAAACAAAAATTTAATTATGCATCGTTGTCGAATTAAATTACTATTTTTTCATTTTCTTTTTTTTTAGCGAACGTACGTTATCAATAACCGTCCAATCGAGCTGGTATCCAAAGAGGGCATTCTTGTCCGTCGGAATTTTGTCGATCAGGGACTTGATATGCTTCCGCTTTTCCTCTTGACTCTTCGTGTTTTCCTCTTTTCCGGCTTTAGAAGCCTCGTCCGCGACCTTTTTCTTCTTGTCCTCGCCATAATCTGTATATCGTGCGATAAAATACAAAACGTTAATAAAAAAAATATTGTTCATTATTTGGACAGATTTATTTTACCAGTTAGGATCAAGTTTTCGGAAAGAAACTGGAATTCAAGACATAAATATGCATGATTAATAATGGACTAACCAAGAGGAATGAGTTTACGCTTTTTCGAGTTATTTGTTCCGTCGTCATCGTCGTCGTTGTTGAATACGTCTTTGACATCGATACGCGTTTTTTTCCTTGCTTGGGTCGACTGTTGTGAAATAACAAGAACAGTGCCTGGGCTGGCAGGAGTTTTGTTGCCGACGGTGTGATCTCCGCTTCGAGGACCACCTCCAGCACCGCCCATTGCAAATGGCACGAAGTTACCTGGAGTAAGCAGAAAAAGATTTAATTTTTCACTGGCACAATTCTGCCTCATATTCTGTTTCCTTTGGTCTTCGCAGTCTTCTCAATAAGGACTACATGCCGATTACCCCGGAATAATATGGTCAACTTTTTCATCAACTTTCATCAACTTTCATCAACTTTCATCAACTTTCATCAACTTTCATCAACTTTCATCAACTTTCATCAACTTTCATCAACTTTCATCAACTTTCATCAACTTTCATCAACTTTCATCAACTTTCATCAACTTTCATCAACTTTCATCAACTTTCATCAACTTTCATCAACTTTCATCAACTTTCATCAACTTTCATCAACTTTCATCAACTTTCATCAACTTTCATCAACTTTCATCAACTTTCATCAACTTTCATCAACTTTCATCAACTTTCATCAACTTTCATCAACTTTCATCAACTTTCATCAACTTTCATCAACTTTCATCAACTTTCATCAACTTTCATCGATAAAAATGGTCAAGCGATAGCTCATAACCGACAGATTTTTTTCTTGTAATTTTTTTTCACTGTTCTTTCGAAAAAAAAGAAGACATCGGCCTACTACGGCTTAAATCTTAAAATTCTTTTATGTGACAGACGATTTTTCAGAGCTTTAAGTAGTGGCGATCAATAAATTCCTATTTTTAATTATAAATAATTATAAATAATCTGAAAAAAATATATGTAACTGAGTGTTTTGGAAAGTTAATCCTGATCATACAAAAAAAAACCGGGGGCCAAATCGAAGATGCGGAGGGTCAAACTCAGACCAATTTAGCATGAAAAATTCCCCGTAAATAAATGCACGTTTCTCCATACAAGGATTTTCATTTCTGCAGAACTTTCGAAGTTACCCAGGCCCAGTAAAAAAAAAAAATCACGAACCCAAAAACTTTAATTCGTTATTTCTAATAGTGAGAGAAAAAAAAATGGAACTCACTACCGCTAGTCTTTTCCGGCTCGCTGACGAGTGACATCCGCGAGTCCTCGTCGTGTGGCGGTGGCAATGATTGAGACGGTGTCGTCGCGGTGAGCACAACCGGGGACATTCGTTTGTCTTTCAGACTGTCGCGATCGGGATCGACGGCGCCGTCGACGGAGCCGTCGTCGCGATGATGATTCTGATGGTGCCGATGATGTCGTCGGTGATGATGATGATGACGTGGCGGAGTTCTGGACGGTGCTTCGGGCTGGATCGCATCCTCGAAGTGGACACCGTCGTCGCTGTCACTGTCAATCGGCTCGGTTTCGATCGGTGGCATCGGCTCTTCCTTCTCCTTCTGCGGCAGTTTCTCGTCTTCCTCGTCGATTATCGTGATCACCGGTTTGGGCTTGTACTGCTCTTCTCTCTCGGCTTTCAACTAGATACGCAACAAACGGGACACGCAAGGCTCAGATCAGTATAACAGTCGACGAGAGTCGGAAAATTTATCAAAAAATTGTCCTCAAAGAACGATTCCTTAAAAGTTATTACCAAATTGCTAAAAAGTAAAATTGTTCGATGAACAATCGGTAAACGTTTTTTTTCTCTTAAATAAGTTCTCTTAAATAACCTTTTTTTCTCGTAAATCTCTTCAGACATATTCAGACATTTCTCAGACATTGTTCAGACATTTCTCAGACATTTCTCAGACATTTCTCAGACATTTCTCAGACATTTCTCAGACATTTCTCAGACATTTCTCAGACATTTCTCAGACATTTCTCAGACATTTCTCAGACATTTCTCAGACATTTCTCAGACATTTCTCAGACATTTCTCAGACATTTCTCAGACATTTCTCAGACATTTCTCAGACATTTCTCAGACATTTCTCAGACATTTCTCAGACATTTCTCAGACATTTCTCAGACATTTCTCAGACATTTCTCAGACATTTCTCAGACATTTCTCAGACATTTCTCAGACATTTCTCAGACATTTCTCAGACATTTCTCAGACATTTCTCAGACATTTCTCAGACATTTCTCAGACATTTCTCAGACATTTCTCAGACATTTCTCAGACATTTCTCAGACATTTCTCAGACATTTCTCAGACATTTCTCAGACATTTCTCAGACATTTCTCAGACATTTCTCAAAGAAATCTCTTCAGCCATATCCAGAGAAATATTTTCACCATGATAGCTGCCCAAGACGAAGGTGAATTGAAGCGACTTACCCTCTCGAATTCAGCAGCGGGATCGGGATGGGACGAATCCGCATAAAGTTTCTCGCGCAGACGCTGAAGTTCCTGACGCTCGGCGCATCTGTCGCGGGAATCGGCCTCGGCCTCCAAAGCCCTTTCCTCCAAGCGTCGCGACAATTCCTTGCCCTTGTAATACTTGGCGTCGTCGCGATCGTCGTCGTAGTCCTCGAGAAACTCTTTGAGCCTCTTCGCCTCCCTCTCGCGCGCCTCCCGTTTGCCGCGCTTCTTCTCCGCCTCCTTCTCGTACTCCTTTTGCTTGCGGCGCTCTCGGGTCTCCCACGTCCTCAGGCGTTCCTGATAGGCCGCCTCCTTCTCGCGCGCTCGCCTCTCGTTCTTCTTCCTCTCCTTCGCCTCCTCCTCCTCCTCCCTTTCGCGCATTATCTCGCGCTCGCTCTTTCGGGCCTCCTCGCGCTCCCGTTCGCGCTCCCGCTCCCTCTCCCTGTCGCGCTCCCGCTCGCGCTCGCGTTCCCGCTCCCGATCCCTGTCCCGATCCCTGTCCCTCTCACGATCGCGCTCGCGATCCCTCTCGCGGTCCCTGTCGCGGTCGCGATCCCGCTCGTTTCTCTGACGCTCCGCTCTGTCGCGCTCACGCTCCTTGGATCTGTCGACAAATTTATAATAATTTTTTTTTTTTAATAATATAATAATAACACAATAATAATAACAATTTTAATATATTTCTCCATCTCTCTATAATATAAAAAGATTTCGCCGCCGTGTCAAGAATCCAAGGGGATCAATAATAGGCCCTACGGGGTCAATAATAGGCTCAAGGGGGTCAATATTAGGCTCAAGGGGGTCAATAATGGGCTCAAGGGGGTCAATAATAGGGTTAAAGGGGCTCAATAATAGGCTCAAGGGGGTCAATAATAGGGTTAAAGGGGCTCAATAATAGGATCAAGGGGGTCAATAATAGGCTCAAGGGGGTCAATATTCGGGTCAAGGGGTCAATAAGGGGGGTCGGATCATAGAGTCAATGACTCAATAATAGGATCAAGGGGTCAATAATAGGGTCAAGAGGTAAATAATATGGTTAAAGGGAGGTCTCTAATAGGGTTAATGGGTCAATAATAAGATCAAGGGTTCATAATAGGGTTGAATGTGGTTAATAATAGGGTCAAGGGATTAATAATAGGGTTAAAGGGGATTAATAATAGGGTCAGAAATACTTTGATTTTTCATTTTACATGAATTCCTTTTTACAATTTATATAAATTTTTTCAAAATTTTCATACATTTCAAAATTTTTTTTTTCGAAAATTTTAAAAATCGATGTCGAGGCACGAATTTCGGATGTTTCCATATCAAACTTTAACAGTACACACAAAGAGTTTCGAGGCGATTGCACCGCCAGTTTCGCAGTTATGACTTTAAAAGAAATTGCAAAATCCAAAAATGTAAGAAAATTCCGAAAAAATTCATGTCGCTTCTAGAAAAATCGATGAATTCATTTGAAGAGAAAAAAAAAGTTTATCGATTATTTTTTTAACCATTTTTTTTTTTAGCAATATCCTAATAACTTTTTGACATTATTGTTATGCAAAATTAATGTTTTTAGCACCTTTAATACAGTTGATTTTTTTTCAAATTTTTATTATATTATATATTATATTCATATTTTATTCTAAAATGAATTTCTTACCGCGACTTAGACCTTCGCTTGTCCCTTCGGCTGCTTCCGTTACTGTCGCTTCGTCCTTTATGAGAAATTGGACTTCCGGGCTCGCCATCTTGGTCGTTTTTATCAACCTCGTCTCTTCTATCCTTCCTCTCCTTTTCACGTTTCTCGCGCTCCTCTTTCTCAACCGCCTCTTTCTTTCGTTTTACTTGGGCCTTTTCCTCTTCTTGCTTCTACAAAACACAAGAAAATACAGAGAAGTGAGTCGATTGTGTTTTTGAAAAAGTCGATCCGAGCTGCGATAATATAAAAATGGAATAACTAGCAATCGACTTATCCGGGCTCGCAGTTCAAATTCAAGGCAATTTTTACTTGGCAAAAACTTTTTAAGTAACCTTTTTTATTGAACGGCCGAATAAAAATATTTCCATATTTGCATAACTTCCCGGAATAGTTGGTGCGTTTTTTTCGAAAAATTTTACAAATTATTTTTCACTGACATTTTTTTAACCCTAGAGCTCATGTACGGTCTGGAAAACCACTCCAGAGTAGAAACTGCGCTGTCTAAGTAGAAATTTACATTACCGTCTTGATATGCCAATTATCGATAACGTCAATTAAATTTAATCATTTTTTATAATTTTATAATTTTATATTTTTAATAATTTTTTAAAATAATGATTATAATTATCTTTAATTACCGAAAATGTTTCAAGAAAAGTAAATGTTGAACCCATGCAAAAACATTTTTTTTCTTTTTTTGCGTTTTCATTAACTTTTTTTTCCATATTATTAATTTTCTGGATTTCACTATTTTCGAGTCCAGGAAAATAGACTTTTTGAACGGCCTACTTTTTTCGCTAGTGACCTGGTGTGTTTGCTGCAAAATGGCCTTTGAAATTCGAGAATTGGAATAAAAAAAAAAAAAAAACTTCAATTTTTTTCGCAAAAAGTGCAATTTTTGCAAATTTTCGTTACGTTTTGGCCTTTAAGTGCGATTTTCACCCCTAAAATTTACAAAAACCAAATTTCCCGCACGCCACTCTCTTCCCCACTAAAAACCGAAGAGATTGATGTGCCGCAACCCCCACGTACTGCCCATAGGACCCTTACACGTAGAAGAAACGCCTGGGGTAGATATCTACCCCAGTCGTGAGTTAGCGTAAAAAAGAAGATAAATGAGCTCTAGGGTTACTACGATTTACCTCGCACACATATCGGGACCAGTTCTCAATCCTTTGACGAAAACAAGCCACAATTTTCAATAAAAACAATTGAAAAAAATATACGAACGATTGCTAGTTGCACAAAAATCGATTATCCATAGTAGATAATTAAAAAAAAATGATGAAACTTTTGTTGTGTTGTTGTGGTATACTTACTCCATTGGAGCATGCTCCAGCGGCTGGATCTTATACGTTATCTCGTTAACATATCAAGTTCCTAAGTGCAGGTATAAAGTTTGGAAAGAATCGTAAGAGATCCCTTAAATTCTAATCTTAAAATTCTAAGTGAACCGTATGCCGAATATGCGCATCGTAGAAGGACATTCAATGTACTTACAACATTGCAAATGTGCCTGTAAATAAACATCTTCATATATATATATTTTTTTTTTTCTCTCTAAAAAGAGCATGTAAGAGCGCAAGAGTATGTCAAGCGTCGATAATAAACAAAGAATTCTTAGTGGTAGAAATTTCTATAACGATTATTATAATGTGTGATTATACCGATCAGAAGCGAAGACATCAACGAAGATCCACCAAACACCTCTTTAACACTCTCCACGAAACAGTCAACCATCTTTCACCTCCGGATACGCGGCAGCTTGATGTGGCAAACTGTTGAATATCAAATGCACAATAGTTTGCCCACCGGTGACGACTCGTCGTTTTTTCGCATTGTTGCTGTCAAACTTCATAGTGATCGATCGAGAAGGAGTTACCGTTTGGAGCGTCTTCTGGTAAGGCACTTCGACAAGGCGCGCTGGGGTTTTTTTTCCAGATCAGCAGCGAGTCTGGTGAAAATATTCTTCCGAGGATTTGTCTGAAAAACTCTGATCGGAACGTTTCGGTCATTTTCAGAGATCTCCGAAATTTTTCTCTGAACTTGTCTGGTAGTTTTTCGGCGCAATCGAAGGAGAGAATTCGTCAGAGGAATTCAGAGTATTTTCCGATACATTGTGGAAAAGTCTGATTTTTTTTCTGATAAAGTACGTTTAGGGAAAAATACGTCTCAAAGATCTACTCATTCTGCTACTCGCTGGAAATCGGCGAAAATTGGGGTCCATCAGACAAATGTTTGAAGAGATTTTCAGAAAAATCAGGAATATTTTTGGAAAAATCATAAAAATCTTTGACTTTTTCTGAAAAGTGTGAAAACTTTGAGAAATTCAGAGAACTTTTCAGACAAATATCTGATAAATTTTCCGGGACTTTCAGATAAATTTTTGATACATTTTCCGAGACTTTCAGAAAAATTTCAGATAAATTTTCCGAGGCTTTCAGATAAATTTCTGATAAATTTTCTAACTCTGATAAATTTTTGATAAATTTTCCGAGACTTTCTGATAAATTTTCCGTGACTTAAATAAATTTTCCGTGACTTAGATAAATTTTCCGTACTTAGATAAATTTTCCGTGACTTAGATAAATTTTCCGAGACTGAGATCAATTTCTGATAAATTTTCCAACTTTCAGACAAGACTGACATAATTTTTCCGAGACTGAGATGAATTGCTGATAAATTTTCCGAGACTGTTATAAATTTCTGATAAATTTTCCGAGACTGGGATAAATTTCTAATAAATTTCCCGAGACTTTCAGACAAATTTTCCAAGCCTTTCAGACAAATTCCTGATAATTTTTCCGAGCCTTTCAGACAAATTTCTGATAATTTTTGCGAGCCTTTCAGACAAATTTCTGATAATTTTTCCGAGACTTTCAGACAAATTTCTGATAAATTTTCCTAGCCTTTCAGACAAATTTCTGGCAAAATTTTCCGAGCCTTTCAGACAAATTTCTGGCAAAATTTTCCGAGCCTTTCAGACACATTCGAACAAATATTTTCACCAGGCAACGGCTCAATAATCATCAACTGTGAAGTGCCCGATGATCCGCACAGGAACTCATTCTCAAAGGCAACGAGAGAGCTAACGTAAATTCTGTGCGTGACAAATTGGTAGGTATGTGAGGATAAATATGGTCTTTCAAAAAACATGAAACATCAGTGACCACTGAAATTCATTATGGGCGATCGACTAGTTATTATACTACAAGAAACAAGTAATGAGTTCATGGTCGGTTCATGGTTTGTGAAGTTTACTCACAGTGTAAAGTCGACTTGATCAGTCAGTGTGGTGGTACCGGAGAATGGAGGAGCGCACACCTAGGTACTACGTACATGTCTGATCGAGACGCTGACAGAAGCTGTTTACACAAAATAAAGACAACAACTGAACAGCCGTCATTTTTTTTTTTTTTTTTTTTTTTTTTTTTTAACAATCGTTTTAACGACGCTAGACTTATGTTTAGTTTCAAGTCTCGATTTACCATGTCTCGTTAGAAAGTAACGCCGATTCGTTGTCTGCTTTGAAAAAAAAAAAAAAAAAAAAAAAAAAACTGACGGACAATGTGGAAGGAACTTAACCCTTTAAAGCAAACATTTTTTTTTTTTTTTTCCTTGGCGATGCGCGACTCAAAAATACGAAATTTGGGTACGGAGAAAAATTAGAAACTTCGTCGGATTCGTTCGAAACTTGCGAGGCGGGTCGTTTCGGGTCGCTGATTTCGAGTTCGATTAATGGCAATATTTTTTTTTTTTTTTTCGACGATATCGAAACGGTAAAAATTTTGAGAAATTGAAAATCTCGGATCGATAGTGTCAGATTAATTATCGTTGGGGTCGGAGCTGGCATCCGGATGGATCTGTGCGCAGGCAGATGTGATGTATTACGAAATAAGAACCTTTATAATAAAAAATAAAAAAAAACATCGAGATTTTCACTTTTATGTAATGTATTGCGAAATTAAAGTCTGTATTAAACAAAACAAACAAAAATATCGAAATTTTCACCATAGCTTTTTCGCGTGGCTACTTTTGAGTGCAAAGCTTTTGTGAAAAAACATTTTTTTTTTCGTAGATTATTTGATTTCCTCGTAGAAGAAACTTTGTAAAATGAATGAAAATGATCGTGTTCAAATGTCTCAATTTTCAACCATTCGAACTGCCCAACTTTCGGGCGATTACAAAATAAAAATGCCGAATATCGATCATTTTTTTAAACGGCCGTAAAAATGCCTTGATACGAAAAAATACATTAAAATCTCGAAGAAAAAATTACCGAAAACAAAGTTTCCTCTATGAGGAAGCCAGTAGTTGGTCGTGATCTGAGCATTGTTATATAAACACGAACACGTCTGAACATCCCCACATGTCTGAACATCTTCACATCTGAAGATCCCCACATACGTACATCCGTACGTATATGAACATCTATACATGTCGGAACACCCGTACATATTTGAACATCTGTACATGTCCGAACATCCGTACATGCCCGAGCGTACGTACATGCCTGAACGAACGTACATGCACGAACATACGTGCATGTCCGAACATACGTGCATGTCCGAACATACGTGCATGTCCGAACATACGTGCATGTCCGAACATACGTGCATGTCCGAACATACGTGCATGTCCGAACATACGTGCATGTCCGAACATACGTGCATGACCGAACACACGTGCATGCCCGAACACACGTACATGCCCGAACACACGTACATGCCCGAACACACGTACATGCCCGAACACACGTACATGCCCGAACACACGTACATGCCCGAACACACGTGCATGTCCGAACACACGTGCATGTCCGAACACACGTGCATGTCCGAACATGCGTGCATGTCCGAACATGCGTGCATGTCCGAACATGCGTGCATGTCCGAACATGCGTGCATGTCCGAACATGCGTGCATGTCCGAACATGCGTGCATGTCCGAACATGCGTGCATGTCCGAACATGCGTGCATGTCCGAACATGCGTGCATGTCCGAACATGCGTGCATGTCCGAACATGCGTGCATGTCCGAACATGCGTGCATGTCCGAACATACGTACATGTCTGAACATGCGTACATGTCTGAACATACGTACGCATGTGAACAACCATACATGTCTCAACATCCGTAGGTGTCCGAACATCCGTACGTGTCTAAACAAAACGTCCAGGTCTGAACATAACGACACCTTAAATTCCTGAATTTAAGATGCCGTTTGCTACCGCGTTCGGACATTGTCCGCTATTGATAGATTCAATTTAGCGTAACTGTTTTGTCATACCTAGCATCATGTTACGTTTGTCTTTGGATAAACGTAGAAACGCTTCTGCAGACTTTTGTTGCCATAACACATCTTATAATATGTCGTTTGAGATATTACCGTCAGGACTTTTGGATCTTCGGATATTAAGGAGGGAGTCTCGCTGAGGGTGACTTCGCATAAGTTCGACAAAAATAATAGAAAAATTGCAAGTACTTCTTGATGGTATAAAAATCTGAAAAAATTCATGCATACTAAAGGTACTGAGAAGATTAATTTTTCACGATAATAATTACAAAATGGTATTAACAAATTGATGAAAAAAATAATTGCATAACAAATTTGCCCGCAACCCAACTTTTTTTTTTCGTGAAAATGATTCGTTTATTTTTCTGAATACGTATGAATTTTTTCAGATTTTTCAGTAATCGTTGATTTTTTTTTTTTTTTTGTTCATGGAAAAATCAACGATTACCGAAAAATCTGAAAAAATTCATGCGTATTCAGAAAAATAAACGAATCTTTTTCACGAAAAAAAAAAAAAGTTGGGTTGCGGGTTAATTTGTTAAGCAATTATTTTTTTCATCACTTTGTTAATAACATTTTGTAATGATTATTATGCAAAATTAATCTTTTCAGTACCTTTAGTGTGCATGAATTTTTTTCAGATTTTTATACCATCAAGAAGTACTTGCAATTTTCTCTTATTTCTGTCAAACTTATGCGAAGTCAGCGCGCAGCGAGACTCCCTCCTTAATCTTTAACTTCACCCCCCTCCCTCCTTAATCTTTTAACTTCCATCCCACCCCGAATTTAGGACGCGTGTTTACGACACTTCTTTCCTTCGAGCGAAACAGGGCCATTGACGGAATAATCATATTATTGTTGCAAACAAAATATATGTCTATGCGCAACTCCATGCCGCACTCGCATGTTCGGCTGCCAGCTCCGAATGGTATTTCTCGACGTTCTCGGCTAATTTAAGTACTCTGACACGAAGAGAAAAAAAAAAAGAATTTGAAAAAAATTAGACTTCCTCTATGAGGAGGCAAAAATCCTTAGATTAAAAAGTTTGCATTTTCATTCCTCGTCATTAAACATTGAATTGAAGCTCAGTTTGCGGCTCTTCAGAAAACATTTCAGGGAGCCTTCTTATCTCGTGATTTAAGTCGGTTTAAGTGTAAGTCGGGGGTTAAAAAAAAAAATATTATCGCATGAGGAAGCCGAGAAAGTAACGAAGACCGCTCGCAGGGTTTTGCAGAATTTTTTTCTTTGTAACAGTGAGAACTACTGTTTTTATCTGACATATCGGATCCGTCGTTTTGAATTTGGACTTTTTAAAGTTTAAATCGAAATCCGCGACCCAAGAAACCTCCGCCCGACGTCTCTCGATAACCGATCGCCATTCCATTTGGACTGTATCGCCATATGTGGACTGTAATAACAATATTTGTTGTCCACCGCCGACATCAAGCGTCATCGTTGATCGACATATATAAGAAAGCTTTGAAGATATAATTTTATGCCAATATCGGAGGTGTTGAAGTTAAGGGAGAACCCGGCCCACTATACAGTAGAACCTCGATTATCCGAACAGCCGTAATCCGAATCGTCTCCCCGATGAAAATATTTCTCTGACAATTCGTCTTAAAATAAACTCTGACCGGTGCGTTTCAGTGATTTTCAGAGATTTTCCGAAATTTTTCTTTTGGGTTCACAGAATATTTGAGTTTTCCAGATAAATGTTCGTGAATATAGAAAATTATTTGGCCAGATAGAAACAAGAGGGTTCATATGTATTAAGAAAAGTCGGCACAGAATATCAGAGATTTTCAGAACAATTAGGAATATTTAGATACAGAAAAATCTTTGACTTTTTCTGGAAAAGTGCGAAGACTGAGAAATTCAGAGGACTTTTCAGATAAAATTTCAGACATATTTAGAGAAATGTTCAGACACATTCAGAGAAATGTTCAGACACATTCAGAGAAATTTTCAGACATATTCAGAGAGAAATTTTCAGACATATTTAGAGAGAAATTTTCAGACATATTCAGAGAGAAATTTTCAGACATATTCAGAGAGAAATTTTCAGACATATTCATACAGAAATTTTCAGACATATTCAGAGAGAAATTTTCAGACATATTTAGAGAGAAATTTTCAGACATATTCAGAGAGAAATTTTCAGATATATTCAGAGAGAAATTTTCAGACATATTCATAGAGAAATTTTCAGACATATTCAGAGAGAAATTTTCCGACATATTCAGAGAGAAATTTTCAGACATATTCAGAGAGAAATTTTCAGACATATTCAGAGAGAAATTTTCAGACATATTCAGAGAGAAATTTTCAGAGATATTCAGAGAGAAATTTTCAGACATATTCATAGAGAAATTTTCAGACATATTCAGAGAGAAATTTTCAGACATATTCAGAGAGAAATTTTCAGGCATATTCAGAGAGAAATTTTCAGACATATTCAGAGAAATATTTTCGCCAGGACCGTCATCCGAACCCCGCCTGTTCGTTTCGTTTCTACTACCCGAGCTATCGCGCGAAATTCTCGTATCCTTCCACTCACGCGCGTTACAAACAGCCCAATTCAACCGCTCTTACCGTGCACGCACGTCAATCCTATGCGTAGTATTTACTAGTTTCTTAGGCCGACCAAATAAATGCACACATATTCAAAGTTTATTTTCGCTATTCTACTAATCCCACAGTTTACTTTGTCATAGATTCAACGTCCAGTTTTTCCACGTCTTGCCGTGTAAAAAAAAACCCGATAAAAGGACCATGTTCGAGAAACCAGCACATCGTTAACGTGCTCGCATCATGTTGACAAATCAACGATCTCCGACATTGTGAAAAATCTTAAAACCTTCGGGCACCAAACGAAAAACATGAATTTCGTGATGAAGCTTTGAAGTTACCGTCCAATATTATAAAAACACATGTATCACATACATGTATTACTCACATACATGTATCGCGCACACATGTATCGCGCACACATGTATCGCGCACACATGTATCGCGCACACATGTACCGCGCACACATGTACCGCGCACACATGTACCGCGCACACATGTACCGCGCACACATGTACCGCGCACACATGTATCGCGCACACATGTACCGCGCACACATGTACCGCGCACACATGTATCGCGCACACATGTATCGCGCACACATGTATCGCGCACACATGTATCGCGCACACATGTATCGCGCACACATGTATCGCGCACACATGTATCGCGCACACATGCATCGCGCACACATGCATCGCGCACACATGTATCGCGCACACATGTATCGCGCACACATGTATCGCGCACACATGTATCGCGCACACATGTACCGCGCACACATGTACCGCGCACACATATACCGCGCACACATGTACCGCGCACACATGTACCGCGCACACATGTACCGCGCACACATGTATCGCGCACACATGTATCGCGCACACATGTATCGCGCACACATGTACCGCGCACACATGTACCGCGCACACATGTATCGCGCACACATGTATCGCGCACACATGTATCGCGCACACATGTATCGCGCACACATGTATCGCGCACACATGTATCGCGCACACATGTATCGCGCACACATGTATCGCGCACACATGTATCGCGCACACATGTATCGCGCACACATGTATCGCACACATGTATCGCATACATGTATCACATACATGTATCACATACATGTATCACATACATGTATTACTCACGTATCACAATTATTAAAAAATATATGCTTTCTGTAATTTGTTCTATGTGTATCGCGCTATAATCGCTTAAAACAGCTTCACAGTTCTGTTATCCGAATTTGCGTTAACGCGTTTGCGTTTGCGACAATCGAGGTTCTACTGTAGTGGCTCACAATTCGAGCGCTCCGTGCGTGAAATCCCAACCCATCATTTATTTACACCGCGGTAAAAAAAAAAGGTACCTTTTCTATCACGAAAAATAATATCACAAGAATCTAACTACGAAAAAAAAAATGACATAAATACCTTGACGAGTACACTTTACGAAAAAAGTAGGTGTAACTAGAGATGTGAGCGGTAAATTTGACCGGTAATTTTACCATATTTTTATCGTAAAAATACGGTACGTGACCACGTTAAATGTTACCACATTGGTAATAAAAGCATATCGTCTCACAGTGATTTAAATTATCACCAACACATGGTGAATTAAAAAAAAAAAATGTTACGGTAATGTTAAAAAAGAAAAACTATAAAGGTGAAGTTTATGATTTTTCAGCCGGTAATGTCGCATTTAAACAGTCAGATTTTATATTTTATGACGGTAAATTTACCAAAAATTTTATGACCAGTAATGTCACATCAGGACGGATGATTTTTACCATTTTTTACGGTAAATCACGCGAAACATTTGTGACCCTATTTTTACAATACGATATGTTGAGAAAAAAAAATTACGTCATATTACCCTAAAAATACGGTATTATTGTGGTCATTTTACGAAATATTAGGATACCGGTGTTTTCACATCTCTACGTCGTGCCGCAGTGTGCTTCAAAGGGTTAAAGGGATCCCAAACTACGTCAACATACGAGTAAGAAATATTCTCGCTGACGAGTATAAATTCTTGCCGAAAATCTCAACGCCCCGAAAACTCGCAACGTATTTAAAAAAAAACACAGGTATTCTCCGTCTCAAAAAAAAAACTAAAAAAACAACTAAAAGAAAAAAATATATAGCCAATTTATGGTGACCAAGAATGGATCGCTTACGATTAAAGGAGGTCGTCTCGTGTTAGTTCGACACGATTCTTTATTTTGGTTGATTTTTTTTTGTGGAATGCTCTGACTTACCGACGAGGCTGCAGCCGCCTGCGAAAATACGAGGGTTGTGATGTGTTTGACTCCCTTCAGAGCCAATGAGTGGGTGAAAGGGTGATCCCCAAACACGCATTCCTAGGCGTGTGCGTTTGCTGTGTGCGACGCACGCTGCCTGTTATTATAATTTATACGAGTCACGGCTCCAATTGGTTCACGGTCAAAGATACGCTAGGCGCGGACAGAGCTAGCGCACTCTGGCGACCACCGCATGACTTAATAACTAGCATTTTTATTTATTTATTTTTTTTTTTTATTATATATTTTTAATTTTTTTATTATTGTAAGAAATTGTTTCCTTCACTCCTTTGCCCGTAGAAAAATTCATCTCTTCCCGGATTCCGCACTAGTTGGAGTAAGTTCCAGTGACTATGACTATGATTCTGCAGAGGCTGAGGCGATTAATCATTACTTGGAGATTTTCAAGTGCAGTTAGAAATCCTCTTAGCGGGGTGAAAATGTTTCTCTGGCAATTGCGATTGATTTTCGAGCGCGTTTGGAAATTGTCTCAGCGTGGGGAAAATATTTCTCTGGCGATTTGTCTGAAAGAGTCTGAGATCGGACTTTTTCTGAAAGCTTCTGGGAGAAAGATTTTAAGGGGGAGTTTCTATGAGAATTTTAGCGAAATTTTGGGTTTTTTGTCCGAAAATTTCTGAATACGGGCGAGAAACGCAGGATATCAAGAAAGTTCAGAGTTTTTTTTCAGAGAATTTGGGAAATCAGAGATTTTCGAAGCAATTGGGAATATTCAGATTCAGAAAAAACTTTGGCTTTTTCTGAAAAGTGAGAAAACTTTGAGGAATTCGGAGGAATATTTTCACCTGGTGAAAATATTCGTCTCAAAGACTAACAGGAGTTCAGATTTTTTCTGAAATATTCTGAGAGAAAGATTTTATGCATAGTTTGTATGGGAAATTCAGCGAATTTTTTTTTTCAGAATATTTGTGAATATTGAAGAAAAACGGGCTTAGAATATCAAGAAAGTTCAGAGTTTTTCAGAGAAGTTGGCAGAGGAAATCAGAGTTTTTTTTTTTTTAACAATTCGGAATATTTAGATTCACACAATTGTTTGACTTTTTCTGAAAAGTGCGAAAACTTTGAGAAATTCAGAGATATTTATGATAAATTTTCCGAGACTTTCGGACAAATGTTTAAACATATTCAGAGAACTATTTTCACCTGGTGAAAATATTTTTCCGGCAATTTATCTGAAAAACTCCAACCGGACCGTTTCAATGACGTTCAGAGATTTTTTAAAAATTGTCTCTGGGTTTCTCTGCTATATGCTAAATATCTCTACGATTGTTTCGGCACAATATCCAGCAATCACAATTTATCAGAGAAATTCAGAGAATTTTCCGAAAAATTCGGGAAAACTGATTTTTTTTTCTGATAAAGTACTTTAAGAGAACTTACGAATTGAGATCTACTTATTCTGTTACTCGCTGTAAATCAGCAAAAATTTGAGTTGTCCAGATAAATGTTCGGAAATATAGAAAATTATTAGCCAAAGAAAAACACCAAAGTTCATAGTTATTAAGAGAAGGTGGCAAAAAACAAATCACAGAGTTTCAAAGTGATTCTGAAAATTATCGTCGGCGAGCCATGCGAAGAATTTCATAAAAAATGCAGACTTTTCCTGAAACTTTCCAGGAGAAAGATTTTGTATATAATTTGTATGAGAAATTCAGCGAAAATTTGACTTTTTCAGAAAATGGTTTCTGAATATAGAAGAGAAACAGGCTTGGAATATCAACAAAGTTGATACATGGTGGCCGTTTTTACTCCGGAAAAAAATTCCCTTAGTTTTCACTGACAAATTAAAAGTGTTCCATTATCAAATTTCTAACGACTTGTATAAACGAAATTAATGATGCAAATGAAAATTCCTACTTATTGTATTAATGTTTAATTCGATTGATTTTTTTTCTTTTTTTTCTAAATGTTTTCAATTTTTTTAAAGGCTTTCTTTTATTTACTCCTTATTTATTTATGGAAGATTCAGCGACAATTCACTTTTTCCCTGATCAATTTTGAAATTCCCTGACTTTCCCCTGTTTTCCGGACCAAGATTTTTTTCCCTGTCTTTTCCCGGTTTACACGATTTTCCCTGACTGCGCCCACCATGTGATAGTTTTTCAGAGAAAGTTGGCAGAGAAAGTCAGAGAATTTCGGAACAATCATGAAAATTCATATTCCAAAAAATCTTTGACATTGTCTGAAAGGTCCCGAAAACTTAGCACTTCAGAGGACTTTTCAGAAAAATTTCTGACAAATTTTCCGAGTCTTTCAGACATATTCAGAGAAATATTTTCACCAGGCTAGTTAAATTTTCTTTACGTGATATTCATCATACGTTCACCCCACAAACTCGTCGGCATACCGCAAAAAAAAAAAAAAAAATGACCTTTATCGTCAAGACCTGATATTTAGTTCGTCCCTCGAAATATTAGTTTGATACGAAATAAAGTGTCTGTCGACATCGAATTTTCAATTCCGTGAAAGGTTTCATTTGAAGATTAAAAGTAACCTGAGACGATTGTACGATTTACCTAAAAAAAATTGGACGCAGAGGAACTTTTAACCGACGAAATGTCAAATCGTGAGAAAGAAAAATCATTGAAAATCTCAGTGATGAAAACTCTATGAGAATAGATGAAACAAAAAAAAATGAGCAAAGTTTTCTCGGGATTTATACGGACAACGATGATAAAATGAGCAAAGGCAAGAGTGAAAAAACGGAAGAGAGATAATACATTTTTAAGGATGAAATGTTATTGAATTTGTGATAACTACCTTCATGACCTCCCTGAATTTGCCGATTTCCCGAGTGATCAAATCCCGCTTACTTTCCTCGATTTCGGCGTCGTCCAGGTTCAATTGCTTGGACGGTTGTTTCGGTGGATGATCCTCTGTAACGATTCAATTTTTTTTTGTTTTTAATTTTTTCACTTTTAATTAAAATTCAACTTCTGATTGCTCGTCTCCCCCAGCGAAAATTTTTTTCTGACAATATGTCTGAAAAACTCTAAACGGACCGTTTCAGCGATCCTCATCGATTTTCGGAAATTTTTTTCCCTGATTTTCTCTGCTATATGTTAAGTCAGTCCTTGCGAATAGTGTTGTTCACTTCACATAAGATTCAGAGAAATGAGAGGGAATTGTAGACACTTCTCGATTGTATAAAAATCTGAAAAAAAAATCAAGCCTATTAAAGATGCCGAAAAGATTAATTTTGCCTAACAATAATTCCAAAATGTTATTAACAAATGGATGAAAAATAAAATTGTTTAACAAATATCACGGAAACCAAACTTTTTTTAATGAAACTTATTCGTTCATTTTTTTGAATTCGTATGAATTTTTTCAGATTTTTAAATTCCCTTTGAATTTTCTCACTTTCCACATGTTTTTCCTATATAAAAAAACAAAAATCAAAGTGAATTTAAAAATCTGAAAAAATTCATACGTATTCAAAAAAATGAACGAATCATTTTCATTAAAAAAAAAGTTAGGTTTCCGGGATATTTGTTAAACTATTTTACTTTTCATCAATTTGTTAATAACATTTTAGAATTATTGTTATGCAAAATTAATCCTTTCGGCATCTTTAATACGCTTGATTTTTTTTCAAATTTTTATATCATCCAGAAGTGTTTGCAATTTCCGCTCATTTTTCTGAAACGTGTGCGAAGTGAACACTCTTCACAAGGACTACCTTAAGGTGATGTGCAACACGCTGCCGTCCACCTACTCCGCGCTCAGTTGTTAACAAAAACTGTACCGCATGCCGTTTTGAGGCCGAAGACCGCCGAGGAAATAGAAATTTGTCTTTCCCTGCGTGTGCCGATTCACTGGGGAAAGAAAATGTTCTTTTTCCTCGGCGGTCTGCAGCCTCGAAACGGCATGCAGTACAGTTTTTGTTACCGACAGCGGTATTTCACATCACCTTAAGATAGTTCCGTCGCTTTGCGTTCATTTCGCATAAGTTTGAGAAAATTAGATAAAATTGCAAACATTTCTGGATGCTATGAGAATCCGAAAAAAATCATGCTTATTAAAGTTACTGAAAAGATTAATTTTGCATAATAATAATTCCAAAACGTTATTAACAAATTGATGAAAAAAAAAATCGGTCAACAAATTTCCCAGAAAACCAACTTTTTTTAAAATAAAAATGATTCGTTCATTTTTTTGGGTACTTATGAATTTTTTCAGATTTTTAAATTTGCTTTGATTTTTTTAATATGGAAAAATGTGTGGAAAAACGCAAAATTCAAAGCATATTTAAAAAACTGAAAAAATTCATACGCATTCAGAAAAAGAAACGAATTATTTCCGTAATAAAAAAATAATCGCGTTGCCGGGTAATTTCTTAAATTAATTTTTTTGATTAATTTGTTAATAACATTTTGGACTTATTATTAGGCAAAATCAATCTTTTCAATACCTTCAATATGCATCAAATTTTTCAGATTTTTATACCATCGAGAAGTATTTGCAGTTTTATCTAATTTTTCTCGAACTTGTGCGAAATGAGCGCCAAGCGACGAAACTATCTTAAATTATATCCAACGAACAGGGTAAAAGTGAGGAATCTCGACCTCGATTTACACGCTAACAATATGAAAATTAGACCGGGCCATATTCATCACTTTCACCCCAAGACTAAATATTTAAATCGCGGAAAAACAATTCCGAAAACGACAAATAAAACTACACGATTACCTGGAACGACTTGAGCCATTTCCAATTCAACGGTGTGCTCCGCGATAATTTGATTGATCCGGGACAGCGCTTCGCCATCGATGACTCGCATTCCTTCGTCTATGTAATCCTCGTTGTCATCGCCGTCCCCGCCGTCGTTCGGAGTCTCGTCTTGAAGCGGCGATTGCCCGCCACGGAGTTTCTTTCGTCTCTCCGCTAGGACATCAAATGCATTTTGTTATTTAAAAAATCCGTATGAAAAATTTGTATCGTAGCCTTATCAGTATGGATGTACGAATAGCGTTTGAATTGAATATTCAAAAATTTGATTAATTCGAATGTTTATGAATAATTCAAACAAATTCGTATAGTTCGAATAATTCGAATATCCATGAATATTACAAAAATTCGAATACTTTGAATAATTTTTATGAATTGGATATTCGAATGATGAAATTCCGATTACAATGATACTGAGCACATGAATCGTAATCATGGAATGAAGAATTTTTATTACTGCAACGCTGAAGACCTTACGCTCGGTTGCAAATTATTTCTGAAATACATCAAGTATTCAAAATACTGCCCAGCTCTGCAATCAAATTAACATTTCTAATGATTGGAATAATTCGCTTATCTAATTGGAACATTTGGACCATTCAAATAATTCGAATATATTTAAGTATTCAAATAATTCGAATAATTCGAATTAACGCATAGTGCAGGACGTAACTTCGAACATTTTGAATTATTTGAAATATTCGAATATTTTGAATTTTTCGAATTATACGAATAATTTGAATTATTCGAATTATTCAATTATTTTGAATTATTAAAATTTTTGAATATTTGCACAGCTCTTCTTGTCAGTGTTTCGATTAGGGCTGTACAGTTGAGCCGTCTTGGCCGGCCAAAAAATCTTATCCTGCTAATGGACATTATATTTTAGCCAGTTGAGCCGTCTTAGCCGGCAAAGATGGTTTGGCCGGCTAACAATTAGCCGCTGCTTAGCCGGCTACGTTGGTTTGGCCGGCTAAAAATTGGCCGCAGTTTAGCTTGGCTATTAGCTGGATAAGATTTTTTAGCCGGCCAAGACGGCTCAACTGTACAGCCCTAGTTTCGATAAGTTAGTCCCTCGTTACCTTTGAACTGATCCAAAACCACTTTGGTTTTGGCATCGACTTTAACAACGAGCTTTTTCGTTCCTATCTCCAAGTCGTGCAGCAACCGAACCGCCCTCAGACCAGCGTCGGGTCCGGCGTACTCGCAAAATCCAAAGGCTTGAACACGCTTCCAGGAGAGAACGTGACCGCAAGCGCCGAGTATGTGCCTGATCATGACGTCGGGCGCACGATCCATGATGTTGCCGACGAAGACGGTCACGCCCGGTCCCGATTCTCTCTCACGACGCCTGCTGTTTTCGTGGCGATTCTGGTTCCGAGAATAACGCACCGCCGGAGCTGAGGTCTGCATCGCAGATATCGGCGTCGGAATCATCTGGGAATGGTAAAAGATAAGCGATTTGATTATGCAAGCAAATAATCATGCGTTATTTTCGCAAACTCGAACTTTTTCCGAAGAGTTCGTATAATTTAAGGTCGTAACCAATTTTACTTCGGAAGGTGTGAAAATGGCTGTTTTGCGCACCCGTGCATAAAGTGCTATTTACGACACAAGTGCGATAAAATTCTTCCCGAAGAGTTTGTTTCGTGCAGTTTGCTGCACGTGCGGAAGTTGAGAAAAAGTTTGATGGCACTAGTGTCGTACCAAATTTTCTTTCGAAAGGCGTAGAAATTGCTGTTTTGCGCACGCGTGCGTAAAACTGCTAGTTTTGCAAATAGTGTAATAAATACAGTTAGGATTGAAGCAACTGCTTAAAATATTGTTTTTCGGTGGCTTGAAGTAATGTGTCGTTTAAAATTGAGGCAGTGGAAAGTCAAATTTTTTAAGGCAGTCCTTACGAATAGCGTTCGCTTCGCATAAGTTTCAGAGAAATGAGCGGGAATTGCTTACATTTCTGAATGGTATTACAAATCTGAAAAAAATCACGCATCTCAAAAGTGAAATTATTAATTTGGCATAATAATAATTTCCAAATGTTATTGAGAAATTGATGAAAAATTAAATTGTATAACAAATCTTCCGGAAACCTAACTTCTTTTTATGAAAATGATTTGTTCATTTTTCTGAAAACGTATGGATTTTTTCAAATTTTTAATTCACTTTCAATTCTGTGACTACCTACACATTTTGTCCATATGAAAAAGAAAAAATACAAAGTGAATTTAAAAATCTAAAAAAATTAATAGGTATTCATAAAAGTAAACGAATAATTTTCATTAAATAAAAGTTAGGTGTCCAGGAAATTAGTCGAACAATTTTATTATTCATCTATTTGTTAATAACATTTTCCAATTATTATTATGCAAAATTAATATTTTCAGCACCTTTAATATGCCTGAATTTTTTTAGACTGTTGTACCATCCAAAACTGTTGTATTATATTGTATTTAAATTTCTTGTAGCAGAAACTTTGTTCTTATGAATTTGTTTTTATGAAAACCATCCTGAAAACATGCTAATTTTCACAGATTTCAGCGAGGGTCTGCAAGGTCTGCCACAGTTGTGTCAAGTACCTCGGATAACACAGGGGTTGATTGAAGGTTGAATAAGTGCAATTCTATTGTACAACGACTACTGTACACATCTGCGTCTACGAACTTAACAAACCAGGCGGATGGAATTAGCAAGGCCAGAGTAAAAAATGCCTTTGCTCCAAATACTCACATGTGCCATAGGCATGACGCCTCCCAGAATGGGTGGAGGCGCTCCGACCATGTACGGCATTGGAGACATCCCTGGGATCCCCATCGGAGGCTGTCCCGGATACGACATTCTTTATTATTTAATCTTCGAGAACTGCAACAAAGAAACATTAAACATTTAGTACTGAATAAATAATCATTACAATTTAGTAATCAGTTAGGATACATTTTTTTTAATAGAAAAATCAGCATTGATTCGGCTGCAGATAATTCCAGAAAAAGTTGCGACATTTAACGTAAAGAATAAAATGCAACGTATAACATAATCGAACAAGCGAAAAATCCAAATCTTTGAGACCGTCGACTCAAACTCATGAACCATGTCTTTAGAAAAAAACGCATCGAAGCGTACCCTACACAACAGCGAAGCCGAAGCATCGAACACGTTACGGGCCATTGCAATTGAAATGGAGTAAAACGACTACATGAAAAAATAAAAAAAATGTACATATTTTCACGCTAAGAGCGATATAAATAAACATTACAATTTAGTGATCGATTCGAAGGATAAATTTCAGCAATCGAATAAACGACATGAATTCCGCTGCGGGTTACTCCGGAAAAAACTGCGGCATTTAACGCAAACATAAAACGCGACTAACAAAATATTCGAACCGGCGAGAAATCCAAATCTTCGAGACCTTCGACTGAAACTTGCGAAGAGCGTCTTCGACAAAAACCATCGAAGTGCACACTACGCAACAGCGTAGCGGACGAATGCAAAGCGTAACTGGCCAACGTGATCGAAGCGGAGTCGACTACATAAAAAACAAAAAAATTGATTTACACATTTTAGGGCCAAAAACGATACGAAGAAGCAAATACAAAAAAACTTAAAACTTATTTTTCTTAAATAAATAATAACAATAATAATAATAATAATATAACAATTATCCCTTTTTTAGTTGGACGATATTTTTCTTAGGCCATTTGGGCATCAATTTATTTAGCGTTGAATAAAAGTTCGAGGCGATACTTGCGGTTTGTGGAAGTTTACTTCTCGCACGCTAATCGGCGAGGGCCAGAAAGCTCGATATATATGCAACACCGAACGCGAACATCCGGGAGATGCCAGAGCTGAGCCCTTAATGGAGGTCGAAGCGAACCTAACCATTAAATAATCATCCCGAATGGAGAGCGTCGCTGCCAATCGTGGAACTTACACGCTCAGAGTCGATGAGTTACGTGTCGGCCATTCACTCGCAGGCAATCACTTCATAATCGTGACCGACGAACGGAGAACGAAACTGCCCGTGCGGGACACAAATCAAAACCCGAATGCGATCTATACTATCAACGTCGCCGCCATTGTTGCCAATTTTTTTTTTTACCGAAATTTCGCCATTTTTTTTCTTTTTTTTTTCTTTGGTTTTGGTGGGCCAATAGCGCGTGTCGAGAGCTGGGTCGATTTGTTCGATATATTGATCTTCGAGAATTAATCGATCGATGGTTTTCGATGTTTGCGAGTTTGATGGATTTTTTTTTTGTGTTTCTTGTGGATTAATGTGATGTATTTATTGTTACACATTTTTTTAAGAGAAATTTTACGGTTTTTTTTTCTCTTTAGTTTTGTGGGCCAATTGGAGATGTGAAAATACCGGTGTTTTAATATTTTGTAAAATGACGATAAAAATACCGAATTTTTATCGTATTGTGACGTAATTTTTTTTTTTGTTTTTTCTCAACATCTTGGTTGTCAAAATACGATCACGAAAGTTTCCGTAATTTACCGTAAAAAGAGCTCTATAAAGTTAGCCATACAACTTTAATTAAAAAATTTGCAATTAATACCATTCGATTGGTGATCGTTTGGTGGTGATTGGTAGCCTAATTAAAACATTTGGTGGTCAATTGTTTAATTACAATAAATAAAAAAAAGAAATGAGGCCCAAAGTTAGCAATAATTTTTTTTTTTTCGTCAAATTGCTTCATATAGGGCTAAATCGATGCGAATCGAATTTTAGTTTCGATATAACAAACAAAATGTCTATCAAATGTTGATAATTAATCCAACAATCACCGTACAATCGATTCAATCAAACGATCGATTACAATTCTTTAAAGTTAGAAAACTCAGTGGCTGATCCGCAAACTTCACTGATGCGAAAATGACGGTAATTTGACATAGTTTTCGCGCGCCATCTACAGTGTTTTGGGAGTGAAAATGTGTATCTTTACGATCGCACATATTAAGCTGATTGGCTTTCGGTGAAGAGCGTTCATTTCATACCGTCCTGACCGTCTACCCAACGTACAAAATGTAATAAAATGGCAGTGCGGAGGTGGAGCATGAAATCGAAATAACAATATTTGTACCGTGAGCAAACCGTGAACGGTAGTTCGGCCAACGTTGTTGGGACGATAAAGTGAAAACTGTACGTTATCGATCCTCAAACGGATATTAAAAAAAAAACTTTTTTTTTCACGTAGTGTATTTTTCATCGTACTATAGTTTTTTGTTATGGTCATCTAATTGTTGCTTTTTTCTTTTTCCGTTTTCGTAGGAACGGTCCTTATTATGCGAATTTTAGAAACATTTGCAAAGCCTGAGTAGCTTTCGCAGTTGTAAGTACACTTAGTAAATATAAGGCAAGATTGTTTGATTAACTCGACAATTGTGTCGAATCGGCACTTTCGTAGGTTTCCTTAATTTTCTCGGTGCTCAGAAATTCGGCAAAATTTTCGGAGCTTTTCTTCGAGCGGAGATTAAAGCGACTTGACTTGTTTTTCTTTTAAGTTCCTCGTTTTGTTGCAGATAAGCTTGTTTGAGAACGGGAATTGAACAAAGGCCAAGGCGACTTTAATGATTGAACGAAGATTCGGACAGAATGTAGAAAAAAATTGTTTATGTGGACTTTTTATGCTCCAATTTGAAGTCGCTTCAAAATTTTTCTCACTAAATTTTTCTTTGCGCAAGGAACGATTGTTGCGCGGCTTGTCCGGTTTTTGTAAATACTTTTTTGATCGCGATATTTCCAGAGACAATTTGTAAGAACTCGTATTACAATTTGTTGAAAACGGCTGGAAAAATCTGCTCAGACGATTTCCATTTTTTTCCTTTTAGTCGACTTTTCACTTATAATAATATAATATTATTATTGTTATAATATATTATTATAAGTGAAAATTCGATTAGAAAGAAAAATAATTAAAATCGTCGGATTAGATTTTTTCAGCCGTTTTCAACAAATCGTAATACGAGTTCTTACAAATTTTCTCCAGAAATTACGCATTACGATTTGTTGGAAACTGCTGAAAAAATCTAATCGGACGATTTTCATTTTTCTCTTTCTAGTCGATTTTTCATTTATAATACTATAATATAATAATAATAATATCATATTATTATAAGTGAAAAGTCTACTAGAAAAAAAAAAAATTAAAATCGTCCGATTACATTTTTTCAGCGGTTTTCAACAAATCATAATACAAGTTCTTACAAATTTTCTCCAGAAATTACGTACTATGATTTGTTGAAAATTCGCCTGGAAAAATCAAATTGGATGGATTTTCATTTTTATGTTTCTCGTCGTCGAGTTTTCACTTCAATTTATTTATTTATTTCCTATTGATAATAAATAAATAGATATGTGAATAAATGAACTGGAAAATAACAATTACTTTTAGTAAAAAAAAACTATGTTAAACGAACCGATGTGGCAACCGTCTCTGCATTTGAGCGGAGAGAAACACACACGGAAGTTGCTCGGTCAGATTTTTTCCTTGCGTGACGACTGATAAGCGAGCTTAAATGGAAATTGATGTGAGAATCGCTTTGCTGATTGATCTGTGAGGAGGCAAAGAAAGAGCAGTTGTAAAACAAAATTAAGATCAGATATGGCCTGATAAAATATTTCTCCGACAATTTGTCTAAAAATCTCTAACTGAACCGTTTCAGTGATTTTTAGAGAGTTTCCAACAAATTTTTCTG
The DNA here is from genome assembly GCA_963575735.1 of Amblyjoppa fuscipennis. Lineage (NCBI taxonomy): Eukaryota > Metazoa > Arthropoda > Insecta > Hymenoptera > Ichneumonidae > Amblyjoppa > Amblyjoppa fuscipennis. The sequence continues at coordinate 711,616 of OY754497.1, forward strand.
CGGTTCTCTGTTATTTGCTAAATATCTTTATCTTTTTCTCGGCACAACCTTGAGCAGTCTCAATTTATCAGAGAAATTTGGAGGATATTCCAAAAAAAAATTGTCAAAAACTCTGATTTTTTCTGATAAAGTACATTGAGAAAAAATATGGACCAAGAACGGACTGTGAAAAAATAGACTTATGCTTTTTCGGAAATGTTATGATCTTCCTAGATAACGTTGATTCAGAGAATTTCACAGAACTTACGAGTTCTGTCTAAAATCTACTCATTCTGTTACTCGCTGTAAAAAGAAAATTGGAGTTTTCCAGTTAAATGTTTGTGAAAATAGACAATTATTGGCCAGAGATAAAGAACAAAGTTCATAATTTTTAAAAGAAATCAAGAAAATCAGAGAGTTTCAGAACAATTAGGAATATTTAGATTCAGAAAAATCTTTAACTTTCCGTAAACTGTGAAAACTTTGAGAAATTCAGAGGACTTTTCAAATAAATTTCTGGTACCTTTTTTGAGACTCAAATAAATGTTCAGAGATATTCACCAGGGTAGCTTTGTTGGGGACAACAGACGAGGAATCATGAAAAGAGATTTTACATCTCATTGCCTTGTTAGTTGTTTTGAGATTTTCTGTTTTTTTTTTTTTAAAAGGTGATTCATTGTTCCTGATAGAATGTCCGAATTGCTGGCATGATCCAAAGCACAATTTATTTATTTATTTATTTTACAGGACGAACCCTTTTACATTGACAATTTACTTGTACGTTTACAATTTATATTTATATTGAACATAATTAATCTTTGGAGACAGCGGCACAGTCTACAAATCGTTTCAGCGTTAGACAATTGATTGACAACACTTTGAAAATGAATCTAATCAGTCTAATTGTTGTAGAAAAGATTCGAGCTTGGGTAGAACATTCACAAAATTACCCTAGTCTTTTCTCGAAAGATACAATTTTTTTTTATCTCTTATCATAGATTATTTATTTACATATCGTCAATGTTCAAAAGCTCTTATAACAATAATTTTTGTTTAATATTTTTCATGACGAAAGATATTACGACGACAATAAATGTATTTAAAACATCTTCGAGTCTGTTTTCTTTTTTTACAAGCGAACGTCGATCAGCGTAGCGACAACTGCAGTTATAGCAGCTAATGGTTTATATTGCGAAATACTGAGATTCCTTACATTTTCAATCTATCCCGAAGCTAATCGACACACCCCTCAATTTTTGCACGACTAACAATGTTTCTGACGCAGTGCTTATGAGCGGAAGGTGATAATGGCACCTCGACGAGCCGAAGAAGCTCCCCTAAAAAGAGTCGCTGCATTTGGATGTCGACTACCGACTCAACTACCTGCTGGAGAAATTCTTACTGACATCACGCAGAAAGAGTGGCGGCTTGGCCATCCCATCGGATGTGGTGGTTTCGGCGATATATATCTGGGTAACTTTTTCTCTCGATTTCTCAACCACGCAAGTACTTTTAACATCTAAGAAAAAAACAAATATTACAATGTTATTTATTTTTCAGCATCGAACAATACTCACAAGAATGTCGGAGAGGATGCCAAGTACGTTATCAAGATCGAGCCACACAACAACGGACCACTTTTTGTGGAAATGAATTTCTACATAAGGGCAGCGAGAAAGAATATGAGTGCGTTTATAATCTTTGCATACTTTTTTTTTCTTTCGTTGTTTTTTACTGATTTATTTTTTTACCAGCGAAAAGTCTGCGGAGAACAAAAATCTGAGACGAAGTGCTAAATCCCTGGTGAAAATATTTCTCTGACAATTTGGCTGAAAAAATCTAAACGGACCGTTTCGATCATTTTCATCGATTTTCCGAGTTTTTTTCAGCTATATGTTAAATATATTTGCAATTTTCTGCACACAACCAGCAGTTTTCCAGCAGTCACAATATATCAGAGAAATTCAGAGTATTTTCCGAAAAATTCTGGATACCTTTTGTTTTTTCTGATAAAGTACGCTAAGAAAAAATACGAGTTTTCTCCAAGATCTACTCATTGCGTCACCCGAATGAACAATAGACTTTTTCAGAAAAAATACGATTTATTTTTTGAAAAGCTCCGTTTTTCTCGGATAACGTGGGTTTAGAGAATTTCAGAGAACTTACAAGTTCACTCTAAGATCTGCTCTTTCTGGTATTCGTACGAGCGGTAAACAGTAAACAATAATTTATGTATACATTGTATGAGAAATTCAGCGAAAATTTGACTTTTTCAAAAAATAGTTTCTGAACATAGAAGAGAAGCAGGCTTAGAGTATCAGCAAAGTTCATAGTTTTTCAGAGAAGTTGGCAGGGAAGAAAATCAGAGATTTTCAGAACAATTAAAAATATTTAGAATGAGAAAAATCTTTGACTTTCCCTGAAAAGTGCTACACGTGAGGGAAATTCAGAGGACTTTTCAGAGAAATTTTTCGACACTTACAGATATATTTTCGGAGATATTCAGAGAAATATTGTCACCCGAGTTGCAGGCGTATGGAAATCTTTGTCACAAATCAATTCTATTGCATCGTCTCTGCTAGATTGCTCATTCTGATTTGATATTGATAGTCCCAATAGACTTGGTTCGCAGTAAGATTCTTAGCTGGCAACTTTGCATCTTCGCAGCCAGAGGCGAATTTTATAGTTTTTTTTTTTTTAAATTAACATTTTTGTAAATTTCAGGCAAGAATTTGTAATTTTAATATCTGGCATTTGAATTTTACCAAAAAAAAACGTACATTCATTTTCAATTAATGTAAGTAATGTAAGCGAATTTCAAGTCCCAGTACATTAAATTTACAATTTATTTTTACAGTGTAGTTTACTCGTCTTTAACTAGACCGCGTCTATCAGCTCGGTCTGATAGTTTCCGCGTCATAAAAAATGGCATGATTTGCATCCTGACTTCGAATTTATCTACTGAATTACAATTCCCCTTCATGACGATCTTCTGGTAGAATCGGCATGAAAGGTAAGGTAAAGGGTACATTAATTGAACATTGATGTACATTTTTTTTGTTTTGTAAAATTTCAAATGCCAGATATTAAAATGACAAATTCTTGCCTGTAATTTACAAAAATGTTCGTTAAAATATATATATACATATATATATATATATATATATATATATATATATATATATATATGTATGTATATATACATATATAAGATTATATCTCTAAGATATTCTCTAAGATATACTCTAAGATCGCAACGCACATGTGTTTGAGATTTCAGAAACAGTTTATGTAAAAAAGCTTCCAATACCGCTCATTAATTTTCAAAGTAAAAATGATTTTTTTTTTTGCATTATCCAGTTGACAGTTGGTGCGAATCGCAGCAAATTGGACGGGTCGGTGTGCCGACTTACGAAGGTTCGGGTTCTCACGTCTATCGAGGGGAGCGTTACAGGTTTCTCGTGATTCCTCGATACGGCACTGACGTTGGAAAATTATTTTTATCAAACGGCAGAAAGCTTCCTACAAAAATCGTCAACAGTCTTGCCATTCAAATGGTAAAAAAAAACATTTCCCATAAATTTCAATAGTTAAATCGCCGGATTGTAAATTAAAAAAAAAATGATTGTTCTTTGCAGTTGGACGCTTTGGAGTACATTCATAGTCGCGGATACGCTCACGCAGACGTTAAAGGGTCGAATATTATGCTGGAGCTTAACGATTTAAATTCGGTTACGGAAAATCTCCGAGCGTATTTGGTCGATTATGGACTCGCGTATCGTTTTCGTACGCGGGCGGGCGTTCACAAACCTTTCGTGCACGACGAGCGACGCGCACACGAAGGAACGCTCGAGTTCACGTCGCGCGACGCACACGACGGCAGTGAGTATAAACGATTCCCACTCCCGGCAAAGTTCGCGCCCACGTTTTACCAGCAACGAGTATGGATTTCTCCAAAATATTTTTATTTATTTATTTATTTACAATGGTAGACAGGAAAGTCCCTTTTACAAGTTAACAAGTTATTAAATGTTTTGTATTTATGTATAAAGAAAAGAAAGAACAATAACGTATTCCACGTTTTATGCGCTGCAGCAAAGATAGTTATTTGGTGTAGAATGTCCAGTCCGGTACATTCAGTTCACAATTTTTAACGTTTACAAATTTACAAATTTAGAAAACATACATATTTCTAAATTCGTAAATTCTTATTACACAGTTCTGTTTTCCCACGTGCATTCCGACGTCAGCTTTGGACTCGAATCGGACATTGAATAATTCTGCGAACGCTTGTCCTTGCAGCTCATTCGAGGAGAGGCGATATGGAGACTTTAGGATACAATTTATTACAATGGCTGTGCGGACGATTGCCGTGGGAACAGGAAAGTGGTGGAATGGCACCTTTGAGCAATCCCGAAGAGGTTCACGCACAGAAGGAAATATTACTTTCCGACATTCCGTTGTTCATGCGGGAGTGCTTCCCTCGAAAGAAGAAACCTCCCGGTAAGTTCATGATTTTTTTATTTATAAAAAAAAATTATAAGTTTTTTCTTTTTTATACATTTTTCCATTTTTTATTAATTTCTTTTTTAAATTTATAAAATTTTACAAAATCTGTTGTTTTACAGCTGCGATAACGACGTATATGAAATACATTGCCACACTGGATTTCGAGACGCGACCGAATTACGCTTACCTGCGAAATTTATTCCGGCGCGGGGCGTACGTGGAAGAAAACTCTCCGACGTCACCTTACGCGAAGCGGGTCGCCAATGAGAATATTTCGTCTCTGAAACCATTCAAGATGCCGTACCTGAGGGAAAGACGACCGTGCAAGCCGGTCAATGGCGAGGTAAGCACGACTACTATTTTGGCTTTGCTGTCTCAACGAGAATCGATCTAATATCGAGTACATTGATCGATCTAATATCGAGTACATTGATCGATCGATCTAATATCGAATACATTGATCGATCGATGTAATATCGAATACATTGATCGATCGATCTAATATCGAGTACATTGATCGATCTAATATTGATTACATTGATCGATCGATGTAATGTCGATTACATTGATCGATCGATCAAATATCGAGTATATCAATTGATCTAATATCGAGTACATTGATTTCCAGGGAAGAATAACGAGGAATACTCCGGCGCCGATAGAAAAAACTGACTTTAGCTGGGAAGAGGTACTGGCTCGTCACCCGGACAAGCTTGCTAAAGTGAACAATCAACCTCTTCCGTCACCCTTGACACCACCTCCGTCACCGCCGCCACCTTCCTTACCAACGTACGCGATGCTCAACGTTATGCGACGAATGCGGGATCGACAAGCTGGCATCTACAGACAAAAGACTAGATATAGCGAGTAAGTAGCAGAAAGTCACTGGGAACAATGTTTGTCTGAATATGTCTGAAAATTTATCAGAAATTTCTCTGAGAAGTCCTCTGAATTTCTCAACATTTTGGCACTTTCCAGAAAAAGTCAAAGATTTTTCGGAATCTGTATATTCCTGATTGTTGTGAAAATCTTCGATTTTCCGATTAAAGTACGCTTCTCGTACTTTACGCACGCTTCTCCTACTTTACGCACACCTCTCCTACTTTACGCACGCTTCTCCTACTTTACGCCCACCTCTCGTACTTTATGAACGCCTCTTGTACTTTACACACCCTTCTCATACGTTACGCACGCGTTTCGCACTTTACGTTCGCTTCTCGCACTTTACGTACGCTTTTCGTACTTTGCGCACCCTTCTCGCACTTTACGCACGCTTCTCATACTTTACGCACGCTTCTCGCACTTTACGCACGCTTCTTTATTTTATGCCCTCAACAATCCCTACTAATTTCTTTATTCTTTCTTTTTTTCAGTAACGACACAAAATCCAAGTGGATGACACCAGCGATGGAGGAAGTGGCACAGCTGAGAAAAAAGTCCCTGGAAACGATAAATCAAGGATCCAAACCCGCTTCCATCGCCTCGTCGCCGCGCTTGACGCGCTCTCGCGTCGCGCATCTGAAACGTAAAATCGATAGCTTTTTACCTTTTTTTTTTCTTCGATCTTTCTGACGACATTAATTCCTCAGGGCTCGGTAACGGCAACGAAGTTCGGAGGGAAGTCGACTCCGGATCCGGCAAAGCAACGCAGAGGAAACGCAAAGCGCCGCCACACTAAAGCCGCGACCGCATTTCTCGCTCATCCAATATCGTTTCATTGATTCCAATCGTATCGTGTAGTAAGATAGAAGCAAGTCTCATGAACAATCTGTCGTTGTCGTAGAATCTTTTATTATATAATAATATAATGCGTTTAGCGATTTATTTAACTGATAGATTAGCGAACCATTGACGTTCCTGTACGAAGGATAAAATTAATTAGTTTATTTGTAAGTAAATGCCAGACAAAACGTCGTCTCGCCAACTCTCGTAAGACTGTTCTGTCGTCACACTATTTCTTATTCGCTAAATGTAAATACACGAGAACATTTTTTTATTTTTATTTTTTATTTTTTATGTGAATGGCGAGTTTAGATATCGTGATGACAGTAGGAAATAGTTCATTAACCTTCCATGTTCTATAGCGGTATATTATAAAAATTTTGAGATAAAATGGACTAACACGACCATTTTTTTTTTTTTTTTTTGTGGCAGAAAATTTAACTAAACGGTTTTTGGCGCAGTCCAGAAATTGTCGACGAAAGCGATGCAATCGATCCTGCGAGATCCTTTTTTTGCATCGGGTTTTTTAAAAGATTTTTGTAAAGAGCCGAAGCCTATCAATTTAGATTAAATCATTGTAATGTTTAAAGCGCTGCGGCAATACTTTGAAATCCGATTCACGAGTAGACTGAAACACGTTGGTTTTTGTTTTTCTGAAGTGACGTCGCGACGATTCCTACGAGCGCGAGAGATTTCGCTGCTAGTTCAGAGGCCAGACGCGGTTCTGTGTGTAATCCGAGGTCGTCGAAGTAACTTTGTTCGATTCAATAGATTTTGAGCTTCCGATCACGAATACATAAGGCGTTTTGCGGAAATCCCGGCCGTTTAATTGTTAATCGCAATTGTTTATTAACAAAATAAGTTATTGTTTTTATTTTTCATTTCGGATTTTTTTTTTCGTATACTTCGGTCGGTTTTGAGTCGAAAAGGTTATATACAATTTTACTCTATGACCTATAGATTCGGAGCAATAAATTGTTGAAAGTTGCAATTGGGCCAAAACTGCTCTACTTAACAAATTTTTAGTGCCGAAAATATAGGTCGTAGACGAAAAGTGTAAAGGGCTTTTGTTCGCCGAATGAACCGAGGAGTATGGAAAAAAAATATGCGACATTGTGCCCGATCGAAAATGATGATTTTCGATCAGTCGCGCAACAAATTTGTTAAGTGGAGCAGTTTCGGCCTACTTGCAATTTTCATCAATTTATTGCTCCTAATCTATAGGTCATAGAGTAAAGTTTCATAGAAACTTTTCGACTCGAAACCAATCAGAGTGTACGAAAAAAAAAATATCCGAAGTTAAAAAAAAATAACTTTAATAATTGTTAATCGCAATTGTTTATTCGGCTATTCCTTCAGATCGCCGAAAAAAGTGGAATTGCGCGACTGATTGAAAATCCCAATATTCGGTGCTGAGCAATGTTTCATATTTTTTTTCACATTCCTCGGTTCATTTGGCGAACAAAAGCCTTTTACACTTTTCGTCTACGACCTATATTTTCGGCGCTACAAATTTATTAAGTGGGACAGTTTCGGCTTACTTGCAACTTTCAAAAATTTATTACTCCGAATCTATAGGTCATGGAGTAAAGTTTCATGAAACCTTTTCGACTCAAAATCGACCAAAGTATACGGAAAAAAAATATCCGAAGTGAAAAAAAAAATAACTTATTTTGTTAAACAATTGCGATTAACAATCAAACGACCGGGATTTCCGCAAAACACCTTGCGTATTCGTGATCGAGAGGTCAAAATTTATTGAATCCAACAAAGTTGTTTCGGCGATCTGGGATTTCATACAAAACAACGTTAGGTTGTGTCAAAGTTCGAAATGGAATGATTTTTCGACCGAAAAATCATGTTTTGCTTTTTTTTCGAAATATTGAAATTTCAATTTTTATTCAATGGCGCGCAAATCTGCCTCGTGCGATGTGGAAGTCGCGAAAAATCTCGATTATACACAAAAGAATTTACACCTAATGGTAGCTTCAAAAAAATTTAAATCTATGTCACTCGACTATTACTCGATGTAAGTGTAAATACTATGTGGATTTTTTAATTCTCTGTACATTGAGGCATTCTCCGATAATTTTTTCCACTGCTTTTCGACACTGATTCGTATCGTAATTTGCCATTTTAACCACGATTCGAAGGTACTTTTTTGGAATTATCGTTAGATTTTTTAATCCAATATTGCGGAAAACAGCGCAGATCTTTCACGCCGATTTATCTCGAAAATTTTTAGGCACAAAGAAATACCTCGACATTAAAGTTTTATTAAGTGAGCTTGAAATTAAAATTTTTCGAATTATTTTATCGCTTCGATAACGTCGATTATTTACTAAAAAATAATGAAGTGAAGGTTATTATTTTTTGCGGTAATATTTGTAGGATTTTTAAGGACAAGTATTGATGGCATTTTAAAAATCGTATGGAACATACCAAGTTCCGATATTGCTGATAATGTTTTGATTCGGAGGATTACTTCGGATGGATTACTTAATTTTTGCATTGAAAATATACATTTTGTTCTGGATAAAGTTTGGTTCGAGAATTTGCGCTCCAAAAGACGTTTCTGCTCGATCGCGATCAAAACTCCGATACTTTGTCAAGAATAGTACGCTGAATGTTGGCAATTGCTTTTTTATTTTTTATTTCAAATAGTCAAAATTCAGAAATAAATTTTAAAGATTCAAAAATAAATTCAATTCAGAAATAAATTAAAAATTTGGAAATTATTTAAAAATGCAGAAATTAATTAAAAAATTCAGAAATTAATTGAAAAATTTAGAAATGAATTTAACAATTCAGACATAAATTTAAAAATTCAGAAATAAATTTAAAAATTCAGAAATAAATTTAAAAATTCAGAAATAAATTCAAAAATTCAGAAATAAATTTAAAAATTCAGAAATAAATTTAAAAATTCAGAAATAAATTCAAAAATTCAGAAATAAATTCAAAAATTCAGAAATAAATTCAAAAATTCAGAAATAAATTCAAAAATTCGTTTCATTTACTGTCAGTGACCCCCATAAGGGCAAAAAAGTGCGCCACTTTTGCTCTATCTTGAATTTTTTTTTTTTTTTTTTTTTTTAATGCTATTGAAAGGATTTTGAGGTCACTGAATCCGGTTTGAAGTGAATTTTGCAAAATTTCAAAATACGATAGGTTGGTCGAAGTTAAAAAAATCTACATCACGGACACAAATGGGTAATTTTGTACATTATCGGCCATGTATTCCTAAAGATTCCGCAAATTTTACAGCAGCATAAAAATGGCCTAAAAAAAAAGAACGATCTACACATTTTTTTTTTTTTTGAAAAATCAATGTTATTGCGTCGATAACCTTATTCAAGAAAAATCCACTGAAATTCTCATTGTATGAAATAAAAATTTTGATGTCGAGATTTTTTTCCTGCGATTCGAAGTTTTTCAAGTTTCATGAACTTAAAAAAAATTACGACATTTTGCCCAATGTAGGATTTATAAAATCTGCAAAAAATGTGTCAATAATCCCTTCGAGTGGTCCTGAAACGTGGCTACAATGTAAAAAAAAAAAAAACAAATTTAATGTCGCGGACCGCAAGTTTTTGTGCAAAAACTGCTCTATAAAATTTATCGTACAATTGAGTCAAAAAATTAATCTTAAGTGTTAAAAAAATTCAAAACAGAAGTACTTCATTTTTGACAATTTACTTTTAATTTCACCGAAAAATTATATTAAGTGTCGGTCCGCTTCGTTAAATTATTATTATTTTTTTTTTGCACGAATTACGCGACGATTCAGAGAGGGTAAAAGAAAAAGTTGCGCGTATTGGCAAAAAAAACTGCCTCGAATCCGGCAACCTCACAGCCTGGCTTTCTAAGTTTTGTGATAATTAATTTTGTATTATCCTCGGTAATATAATTTGTGTATGTGTACGTGCGTGCGTGTGTGTGTGCGTGCGAGTGTACCTAATTCGAGGCGCGCCGTGATAAAAAAAAAAGAAATCCTAACTGCGACGCGTGCCTCGCGTTCCTTAATTTCATAGATAATTCGCGAGAGCGCGAAGATAGAAAGATAGAAAAAAGAAACACGGTTATTTGGATCGCAAATAATGTACTGATTTATAGCGATGTCGCATTGGTTTTTTTTTTTTTTTTTTTTTTTTTTTTTTTTTTTTTTTTTTTTTTTTTTTTTTTTTTTACTTGTTTCATGTATTATTATTTGTTAGAGCGAAGGAAGCGGAAGATAAGAATATTAAATACAATGCTATTATATTCCAGACAAATTCATGTTTGAGGATTCGATCACGATAATTCGTCAATTTATTCGTGCGTATTACTCAATAATTTCGCGCGACGAGCGCACCGCAATAAATCCGAGGTAATGTGCTGTAGAAAAAAAAAAATTACAGTTCTGTCGCTTGGTGTTAATTTCGCATAAGTTGCGAGAAAAAAATTGAGATGAAATTGCAAATAAAATCAAGCGTATTAAAGATGGTGAAAAGTTTAATTTTGCGCAATAATAATTCCAAAATGATATTAACAAATTGATGAAAAATCAAACTGTTCAACGAATTTCCCGGAAACATAACTTTTTTTTACGAAAAGTATTCGTTCATTTTTTTTTAATACGTATGATTTTTTTCGGATTTTTTAAAATTCATTTTGAATTTTGTGGCTTTCTTGCACGTTTTGCCCAGATTAAAAAAAAAAAAATTAAAGTGGATTTAAAAATCTGAAAAAATTTATACGTATTCAGAAAAGTGAACGAAGTACTTTCATTAAAAAAAGTTAGGTTTCCGGGAGCTGTGTTGAACAAATTTTATTTTTCATCGGTTTATTAATGACCTTTTGGAATTGTTATTATGCAATTTTTTTGCTTTAACATGCTTGATTTATATCGTCCAGAAGTGTTTGCAATTCCCTCTCATTTCTCCGAAACTTAGGCAAAGTGAAGTGAAAATACCGGTATTTTAATATTTCGTAAAATGACCGTAAAAATACCCGTTTTATTTATTTATTTTTACCGTATCGTGACATAATTTTTTTTCTCAACATTTTGTGTTGTGAAGATACGGTCACAAGAGTTTCTCGTAATTTACCGTAAAAAGTGATAAAAATCATCTGTCAAGATGTGAAATTACCGGTCATAAATTTTTTTTGGTAAATTTACCGTCAAAACATATAAAATCTACTTATTCATATATGTGACATTACCGGTTGAAAAATTATAAACTTCGCTTTTATATAGTTGTGAAATTACGAATAACACATTTTTTTTTAAACATTATCGTAACATTTTTTGAAAATTTATCATGTGTAGGTGATGTTTTAAATCACTATGAGACGATATGATTTTATTACCGATGCGGTCATGTGCCGTATTTTCACATTTACCACTCACATCTCTAGTTTTGTCGCTTGGTGTTAATTTCGCATGAGTTCGAGAAAAATGAGATAACATTTCAAATACTTCTCGATGGTATAAAAATCTGGAAAAAATTCACGCATATTAAAGATACTGGAAACATACATTTCGCATAGTAATAAGTCCAAATTGTTGTTAACAAATCAATCAAAAAATTAATTGTGTAATAAGTTACACGGCAATCCAATTTTTTTTATTACAAAAATAATTCATTCATTTATCTGAATACGTATGAATCTTTTCAGATTTTTAAATTTCCTTCGAATTTTGTGCTTTTCCACACATTTTTTTTTTTTTTTTTTTTAATAATTAAATATTATAAAATTTGTAATATTTAATACGTGTAAGGTAAACTTCCCAGTTTCCGCCGCTATCTCAGTTACCGCCATTGAATGCAATTTATACCAATAATAAATACAATTTCTGTTTAATACAAAAGAAATTGACGACATGTGGAAAAGCGGAGTTTACTCTTGATTAATGCCACAATACGTATAAGGTGAATGGCCCACCGGTCATCATCTTCAATTGTTAAATGGAACATTTTATTTTTAAAAAAATAAGGCATTCGATGGCGGTAACTGGGACAGTGGCGGAAACAGGGCCGTTTATCTTATTTTTTAAATAAAATGTTCCATTTAACAATTGAAGATGGCGAAAGCTGGTCCGTTTAGCTAATTTAAAAAAAAAAAAAAATGTTCCATTTAACAATTGAAGATGGCGGAAGTTGGGCCGTTAACCTTATACGTATTGCGGCATTAATCGCGAGTAAAATCCGTTCTTCAACATGTCGTCAATTTCTCTTGTATTATACAGAAACTGTATTTATTATTAGTATAAATTGCATTCAATGGCGGTAAGTGGGACAGCGGCGGAAACTGAGCCATTTACCTTATTTTTTTGTGTTCATAAAATGTTCCATTTAACAATTGAAGACGGCGGAAACTGGGCCATTTCCCTTATGTCGCCCCATCTCGCGGATATTCGCATCAGCGCAGCACTCTCCCTCTCCCTCTCTAGCTTACCCCGAGTGAGTTTCCGAACGCGCAGATTCTTTTGCGCCGCTGACGTTACATTGAGTCGAAAAATTTCTGCCGGATATAAAAATCCATTGTGATCGAAACTCGGAGCACGCAGGAGAAAAAAGGAGAACGGGTAAGAGAGTAGAGAATAGTAGAGAATAGAATAATACTATAAGGGATCCTTTAAACATCTCAAATGATTTTATTTAGGTGATACTTGTAACGACGGGTTTCTTACTTGTTGATTGGTCGGAAGCTAAGAAGATACAGAGCAATCTTCGAGGGAATTGCGGGAAGTTCCCGCCCATGCGAGCACGATAAAAAATTCGACGAGAGTGTTTTACAACTTTTACACCACAATATTCCATCCAATCGACAACTGCACATTGTAGGATTTGTAGGTGAGCTCGCGTCCAAAGTGTTTGGGGAGGATAGGAATCCGCCTAATCGAATTGCATATATTTTTAAAGAATATTTTTTACGACATTCATTTTCCACGTCTCACAAATTTATCTGACGATCTGTGGGCCCAACTCAATGAGTTTCATAAATTTAATGTTGGACGCCACGAAAGTATTCTATTGCTCTGCGATACCACCTACTTGGAATCGATGCAAATTACACTGAAATGCAGAAAAGTAGCAGGTGCATAATTTGTGATATCGTTTCACATCAGAACTGGGCGAAGTACTTTATTTTTTAACAAGTGCATGGTACCTCCATTACTATATGGAGAATTCCAGAGCTGGGCAAATACTGTATATACCCAGTATATACGTATCGCACCGTACAATAATATTCTGGATCAATATTGTATTAATATTCTCCCATCGTACTCCCATGTGCAATAATTGAATCTGAGTCAATTGATCAATTCAAAAACACACTGGATAAACACTTGGCTACTTAATACATAATACAAGATGCAGGTATTATAAGTTGTAAACTACCTTTCTGTAAATATTAATAATAATAATAATAATAATATTGTATTGATATTCTGGATTAATATTGTATGGGACAATACGTATACAGAGAGTCCACAAAAAGACTTACTTAAGTTCAGATGTTTGAGAGTACGACCAGTGGTCGAAAATCGACGCATTCGATATCTTTCAGAGGACATTCTGAGTTCATATAGATGTGAATTGAGAGCACATCTAAGAAGTCTGCCATTTTTGTTCTCTTCCAATTGCTATGTGGGTAGGACAATACGTCAACTCTACGGGTTCCAACTGAACACAGACCCAATTGAACATGCTCCAACTCTCACGACGTTTTCCAAGAGTGTTCCAATTGCACACGTACTAATTGAACACGAGCTCAATTGAACACGGCGCAACTGTACACAACGTAAATGCAAAGGAGCAAAATTAAAGACGTCTGAACTCAACACGCCTAAACTCGACACGACAAAACTGAACACGCCTTTACTCGACACGGCAAAACTCGACACAGACCCAATTGCTCACAGTACGACTCTACACAGCCGCAACTGCACACTGCGAGACTCTCCACGAGTGAGCGGCAAAAGGATATATCGCCGACCGGTGAAGCTTTACCTACCTGCCCAAGGACTCAACCGCACACAATTCCTCAATAGACTGTATACACTTTTGGCGCGTAGTGATGTGAGTCGGTAAATAACCGGTTAATTAACCGCAGCTACTAACGTATTTTACCGATGGTAACTTCTTCTGTGGTTGGCACTACCGAACATCCTTATTCTATAAATGTGTCTTGATTTAAGCCGTTCGTTCCCCATAACGTCGTTATTATAAACAGTACAAACACTTAATTTTTGACGTTTGATCATATTGCATTCTTTTTGCTGAACAAAAAAATTAACCATCTCTTAATAGCTTCCAGGGAATATGTATTGTTTAATAGACACTATCAGTATTGTATTGAAGAAGTTAAACGTTGATTAAATGATTCGTAATAACGTAGACATTTTATCAAATTTAAATTGAAAGTTAGAGGGCTTGTTGGTAGCATTGTCGTTAATTAAATAACCGGTTGTTCTACCGGTAACTTTACCGGTAAAAATGGTTACGAACGTTATTAACCGGCAAATTCACAACACTACTGGCGCGATTCAATACACCCTCCAAAAACCCAGTAAGGCGCCTTATTACCGGCGAATGCGAACGGTATGCCCCGGTGAACTTCGCATATTAATTAAAAGTATTATTACGGCTGCCAACATAACACGGAAATATTTTTTAAAGATTTCCAATTTTTTTTTCACATAGTGGAAACATTTCACCAAAATTAAACAAATATTTGTCAAATGTTTTACAAATATTTTTTAATGTTGGTGAAATATTTTCAAGATTTGAAAAAAAAAGAATTGGAAACCTTTAAAAAATATTTCCGTGTTATGTAGGTAGCCAGAATAATACTTTTAATTAATATGCGAGGTTCACCGGGGCATACAGTTCGCATTCGCCGGTAATAAGGCCACTTACTGGGTTTTTGGAGGGTGTATTGAATCGCGCTAGAAGTGTGTACAGTCTGTTGAGGAATTGTGTGCGGTTGCGTCCTTGGGCAGGTAGGTAAAGCTTCACCGGTCGGCGATATATCCTTTTGCGGCTTACTCGTGGAGAATCTCGCTATGTGCAGTTGCGGCTGTATGGAGTCGTGCCATGTGCAATTGGGTCTGTGTTGAATTTTGCCGTGTCGAGTTCAGGCGTGTTTAATTTTGCTCCTTTGCATTTACGTTGTGTACAGTTGGGCCGTGTTCAATTGAGCTCGTGTTCAATTAGTCCGTGTGCAATTGGAACACTCTTGGAAAACGTTGTGAGAGTTGGAGCGTGTTCAATTGGGTCTGTGTTCAGTTGGAACCTGTAGAGTTGACATATTGCCGTGGGTTGTTATACTAACATTTTCACTCGAATAAATTGGGACCAAGTGCACTGACATTTGGTACGTGAATAAACCAAACAATGTTTGATATCGCATATGACGAAAGTATTTGTACTTGGGTGAACGAAAAGTACTTCAAATACTAAAATTTAAGTACTATACTTCAAATACTGTGCTCCAAGAATCACGTACTTTAAGTACCAAACAAGTACCATATACCTGAAGTAACGCCCAGCTGCGTTTCATGTTGTATGAAAAGTGGTAATTGAAACTCACAAATTTCAGGTGAGCTGGCTGAAGAGACTTGTCCATCTACCGATGAAGGTCTCAGTGACATACAGGAAAAAATAATTCCATGGAAATCGATAGTTCCGTTTTGCTATGTGCTTTTCAGCATATCCGCTGAAAAGTGAATAACGATAACTGAGGCTTGTCGTTGACGCGCAAGAGAATAGCAAGAGAAAAAGGAATATACAAGATCTCTGAGAACCAAGTAGAGATGTCGGGCGATTCAAGTTACTGTCTGAGCTGCACAGTCTACAACGAAAATCGGGAGGAATTTATAAAAGTACTGCAGCTTGCTGTCGAGAGGCGCAATGTACCGCTGATCGAATACATACTCCATCCTCGCTACGATCTCAGTATCAATGCGGAGATCGAATGTAAGTTCATCGAGACTTTTCGACGATACGGCTTTGAGGTCAGTCCCGAAGACGCGAAGGACTGCAGCTTCTTCCACACCGCTGTTCGTATCGGGTGCTTGACAATTGTTGAATATCTTCTAAATTTTGGCACTAACTTTAACATCGGACATACGTCAGCAAATACGTACAACGTCACGCCACTTCACACCGCCGTCAAGTTCAAGCAAATCGAAATCGTTAGGCTACTCATAAAAAACGAAGCCGACGTAAACGCTAAAACCAGTTATGGACAGACTCCATTACACTATACACTCGAGATGAACGAAGAGAACGATGTCTGTATTAGAGACATCGCGAAGATTCTTTTGGACAGCGGTGCCCGCGTCGACGAACCCGACGAACATCGAATAACCGCTCTTCAGATTGCTGTTGAGAAAGGATATGAAAAGGTCGTCGAGCTTCTTTGTGAACACAAGGCGGACGTAAATCAGGTTGACAGATTTAAGACAACACCTCTGATGGACGCATTGCGGGAGAAGCATGTCGAAATCGTTAGGCTACTCATAAAACACAATGCCGACGTAAATGCAAAAGATGAGTGTGGGGAAACTCCGTTACTCTACGCTCTCAAGTGCGACATGAACGATACTTCGATCAGAGACTTGGCGAAGATTATTTTGGAGAGCGGGGCCCGGGTTAATGAACATGCCAAAGATGGAACAACCGCTCTTCATGTTGCCGTTAACAGAGGATATGAAAAAGTCGTCGAGCTTCTTTTTGAACACAAAGCGGATGTAAATCAGGCTGGCGAATTGAAGAGAACACCTCTTATGAACGCAATGCAGAGGAAGTCCATCGAAATCGTCAGGCTACTTATAAAACACAATGCCGATGTAAACGCAAAAGATGAGTGTGGAGAAACTCCGTTAATCCATGCTCTCAAGTTCGGCATGAACGATACTTTGAAAAGAGACTTCGCGAAGATTCTTTTGGACAACGGTGCCCGCGTTAACGAACATGCCAAAGATGGAACAACCGCTCTTCATGTTGCCGCCGACAGAAGATGTCAAAAAGTCGTCGAGCTTCTTTTTGAACATGAAGCAGATGTGAATTCCGTTGACAAAGATAATGAAACGCCACTGCATTTATCAGCTAGAAATGGAAATGAATCAATCGCTAAGATATTTCTGGACAAAGGAGCAAAGATCAACGCTGAGCGAACCGACAAATCCACTGCCATTTGCATCGCTGTTGAAAAAGAAAACGAAAACATCGTTAAACTCTTAATGGAGAATGGGGCTGATATCACCTATAGAAATAGACCCTCGTCGACGTTGTTGCATTTGGCTGCGACAGACGATAACTCAGAGATCCTTGAAATATTGCTGAACGGTATCGATGATGTTGACTGCAGAGATGAAGATGGAAGAACTGCTCTTTACAGCGCTGTGATTTCCGGAAGCGCCGAAAGTGTCTGTCTCCTTCTTGATCACGGTTCCGATATCGACCTTTTGTACAATAGTGGCAAGACAGGCGTGAACGGCGATTCGCGTCGCGCTGAAATTGAGAGACGCCACATGCTTCTTCGCTGCGACCTGGAAATGGAAACAGTTTTCACACAGCACATAGTCAAGATGATGGCCCTGGGCCGTCGTGTCAACGAAGACAATTTACCTGCCATATTCATAAATAACCTTGACAAATGCGAAGATTTTCGCACCCAGTGCAAAAATGAGATCGAATGTATGAAGCAGAAAAAGATCGGCGTTAGCAATATTTCGTATTACGATTTATTGACGATGCGTATGAGTCGATTAGCATTTTACTCGAGAAACAAAGATATCATTGATGCTCTGGAGACGGAGGATCACAAGGATATGTTTCAGGTATATTCAGCTATGATTCACAGTCGTTTCAAAAATGGTCAATGGCGAGTCACTCTGCTGGAACCGAGCTCGAAGTCTCTCAGTGATTTGACGGGATACCCTCTGCCGGATTCCACGATTAACGCGTTGTCCGACTATCTGAGCAACGGGGATTTGAAAAATTTGATAGAGGCTGGACCCTGCAACGAGAACGATAATCAGCACTCGGCAAGCCAAACACGAACGCAACCTGAGAGCGACGACTGCGATCTTGAAAGTACTGAGTGAAAAAAAAGATCTTTCATGATTCATTTATTTATATTCTTATACGAACTTATACAATTTTTTAATACATTATACGATGATTATACGAACAAATAAAAATAGGGAAGGACAACCTGGCGTTATTTTAGGATCGGATTTGGATGAGAGACATTGAAAGAAGCATTTTAGTACATGAGAAAATTCCTATTTACTCGGAAGTACACGTTTATACGTAGTATATATATGTATTTGTCTTTTCTTTTGATAATGAGTACCTACCCATTTGAAAATATGTGCTATGTGTAAATTTATGTACTAGTGTGGAGTGTGTAAGGATGTGGCGGGTGTGTAAAAGGCTACCGCTGCATTTTGTAAATAAACCCGGTTCTCCCTATTTTATATTATTCGTAACGACCAAACGATTCCGCATCGATTGAGCCGTATGGTTTATTGTTTATTTACATGACGTTCCATAGATTTTTAGTATTAACGAATAATGTAATATAATACGTCTACGCGGAAAACTCTACGATTATTTAGTCCACAGAAGCAAGATTTTCTCTTTCGCGGATATCACAGAGATCGCTTACTCTTTGCGTATTGCGTATTCTCTTTACGATAGAGGGATAATGTCCCGTACATAAAAACTGTTGCGATCGATGATCTCGGAGCAGGATTGCAGGGTCGAGCAATAAAGAATAACGGATATGAAAACTGTGATTTATTATATAATGTGAGAAAAAAGAGGGTTGAGAGAAAACGTGGTGAGCGTTGGCGCGTTTAACCCGAAAAGGATACGCTAACGGCAGAGTACGAAAAGCAAGGCCCAGGTGGCCGTACTTGCCGCGCAACTTCCGCTCTCTTGAGCGAGCGCATGCGCGCTATACTAAATGTCGACCCAACCATGCCAACATGAATTTACATCGCCAACAAAAACTATTCCGTATGTGCTATTATACCCAAATTAAATCATTCGGCTATCTCTTTTTGGCCACTTTAATTACTACAAGTCAACCTACGTAAAAACTTTCCTAATCGTTGCCTCTCCAATATAATCCAATCGCTCTTGTCAAGCTACAAATCGCATTTCCATGTATCCGTCCCTAGCGGACTGATTTGACCCGTTTTTACAGTCAACTTACGGTCTATCGACTGAAATCG
Organism: Amblyjoppa fuscipennis; assembly: GCA_963575735.1. Classification (NCBI taxonomy): domain Eukaryota; kingdom Metazoa; phylum Arthropoda; class Insecta; order Hymenoptera; family Ichneumonidae; genus Amblyjoppa; species Amblyjoppa fuscipennis. The sequence goes on from OY754497.1 coordinate 731,066, forward strand.
GTCAACTGTCAGTCAACTTTGAGTCAATATCAAAATCATCAAAATCAATATCAAAACCATCAAGAGGCTCATTTTTGGTCAACTTCTATTGAATGGGCCGATTACTGACCAATTTCCGAAGACGTTGTTTCGTTAGTTTATGGTCGACTTGTGATTAGTCGACTAAAATTTAACTCAAAATAATGAAAAGTCAATTAATGGTCGGCTTTTATCGGCTCAATAGGAGCGACTCTGTACCGTTAATTTAAGGTCGACTTTTGTTTTATCAACAAAGAGTCAACTTAAAGTAAGATCATGCATCATTTAAGAGTCGACTTTTATCATCTTAACTAAACAACTACTCAATTGGGCACACTCTGTTCGGTTAATTTTAAACTCTCGACTTTGAGTTCGTCGACTGAGATTGAACTTAGAGTATCGTGAAGTCAGCCGGCTCAATCGGGCACACACATTATAGTTGCTTTAAAGTCAACTTCCAGTTAATTGACTACGATTAAACTTATTGTTATGCCGCAGAAACTCAGGTAGCTAATCTGGGTTCTGTGCGCGAGCCGTTGGCTCGTAAGATTAGGGACATGCTCAGTTAAGGGTTGGAACCCAAGTGAAGTACAAACGTATTACTCAGTATTTAACAATGTTTATTTAAGAATGTATTTAGTATGTTTAACAATATATTTATATTATCAGAGATTTACAAGGGTAACATTGTTATATTCATTATATAACAATGCTTACCAAGAACCTTCGATTAAGGTTCCCCTTTTTGTCCGAACAGTGTGCAATCAACGTTCTACCTGACGCTGATTTAGGGTCGGACAAACGAGCAGTCAAGCCTGGACTGGTGCTCGATTAATACTTTGCTATCGATGCTTTTTACTGATCTGTTATTAACTTGTTCGCCGACGCTTTAATACCGCTCTATGGATTTATCCAGTATCGCTTTATCAATTTATTCATTAATGCGCGGTTATTATTAACACATAATTAGTTGTATGTTGCAACCATTAATGCTTGATTTATGCTTACTTCTGTCGTTTTGAATTACCAACCGCCAGTACACTTTGTACGCTTGATACACCTTCTCGCTTAACGACAATCGGACGTTAATGAGAGTTTAATATTTTCACTACCTACTTATCGAGTTACGAGCCCAGCTCGCAACGGGTGTATCCGTAGTCAACCGTAAGAATCAGGAGTTCCGAAGAGACTGGTGAGTGCCTGCTCGTGGTTCCTTATATAGGGGTACGAGCAGGCATGTCAGCATAATTTTGGCAGTGTCAGATATTTCCTCATAATTGTTTAAACAATTATTCCGACATCCGGATTCCTGCTTCGATGTTTCTCAATATCTGACTCGACTAATTAATTATCGATTAAATGCTATTTCGGCGGTACGTTGACCCGAGATGCAACACTAGCTTCTCCGTCTCTGTCAATCAGAATTCGGAGACGCTACGATTGCGAAATACCTGACTCAGCAATTACGGAGCCGATGCTCAAATTCGAGTCGCTATTGCCTAAATGCTGACTCGAATTTAATTCTATTTCGCAACGGCGTGTTTGTCTCATGCTGCTGCTTACTTCGATTATTGGGCAACGACGTTACCGCAATAATCGACGTATCGAGGTACTCGGGGTACAACATTATCGTCGGATCTGATTACGGTCGACTTTTATCGATTTGACCAATTATTGACTCAAGTGGAATGGTCAATAGTGAATGATAAAGCCGCTGGATGGCTTGGAGGATGAAGATGGCCCCGTTGTTTCTCGCAAGCGGTTCGGTACCTAGTAAGTTATTATATAAAGATCAAACTGTGATCATATAGTAAGTGAGTTCACAGCTAATACCACACTAGCCCATGCAGAAAGACGTCTATTGTAACCGTATGTAATTTGTTCTCAACAAATGATGTCAACAGAGGGTAAGAAAAACAGTAGGTAAAAACAAAACTACCAAATAGTAAACAGCATGTCAAATGTTAGTCGACCGATTGGAAGTTGGCCATTTATAGTTAGACTATAAATGGACTCACGTTGCTCCGCCTAAACAAGTCGAATTTCTGTCAACTAACTGAAAGTTCAGCCACAAAACTCTCCACAGTTGAGTCAAATGTCAGTGACCTCATCGAAAATCGACCACAAATCAACTCGAATGCTAAGCAATATTCGGTTGAATTTTGGTCAACTCAGTGAATGTTCTCTATATTTTGACTCAAGTTTGGTCGGACATATTGGTTAACTATCGGTCCATTCACTTAACATGGACCAAACATCGCCCCATGAATGCCCATTGCACTAGGTCGTCATTTAGTCAACTATCTCGAAGTCGACTACATATCGACCGAGAACATACCCATCGAAATGGGTCAACTGCAGTCGAATCAACGTCAAGGTTTTGCACAAATCAACCGTCGATTTTCGGTCAACTTTTGGTCGCACAGGTCCGCTAAGCGTATTCTTATCTCAGGAGCCAAAGCGTTAAATATCTTAGTTACTAGGTAATCATGGCATTTCCTTCCTAACGTTGTATTTCTTCTCGGTACAACCACTTTACTCACTGTATTCCGCCTAGCCCATCTCTGTTGGTTCGTGAATAGGAGGAGCTTATTTTGTACGTACAGTAGAACCTCGATTAACCGGGTGCGGATCAACTGGGCGGCGGTTTGACCGCGCCAAGCTTTCTTAACTTTTTTTCCTTCAATAAACTTTTTTGGTCTCAATATACTTTCATAAATTAGTTGTTAAGTTTGTAATAGTCTTATCCTATACCTATTCCTGGGCGGACTAGCCGTAATTTTTTTTACAAACATTGTTTGTCTACATTAAAATCAAAAGAAAGAGCCGACGAAAATGACAGAATTTTTTCAAAAAGATGACTAAAAGGAGCGTCATAACTACAACTACATACCAAAGTATTATTAACCGTAAATGTGAGATCTTGTATGATTACGGTTTTCATAACACCGTACAAAATAAAAACGCTTCATGACGAATGCGGATTATCCGTGTATTTCAATTATCCGTGTACTCTCCGTTCCCGCCCGCCCCCGATAATCGAGGTTCTACTGTAGTGCTGCAATAGTACTTCTACCTTTTTTTTCTATCCATTTATTGCAGAGGCCAAGTTCCATTCTCCATATTGCTTGAGGAGGAGACGCTCGATTTTGTTTTAGAGCTTTTGGAGTGAATCTGCCGCACCGACCGTAACAGTAGTCAAATTGCTGCTCGTTTTTTGGGGACGGGATTGCAATATTTTGTTGTATTTAATTTTATCTACGAATGATAAATGAGAAAGACTATTTTTATTGTTTTTTAATATATTATGCTAAATTACGAAACCTGTATTATCAACTGAATTTCAATCAATTATTATTTTATCCTTTTTTCTCTTTAATGTAAAAGGGCTCCCGTAAATAAATAAATAAATAAATAAATAAATAAATATTTTTTTTTTTCTAGCAATTCGTTGGAATCCTCCGAACCAATAGTGGGACAATCCAAACTGTTAGTCAGCAAAATACTTAGAATTTAGGCGATAGCAGAAGAGGTTTGGTGCCAGCATTTTCCATACAGTTTGTTTGACAATATATTTCGAAATATTTTTAATTTCACCTTTGACCCTGATATACTCCTCCGAATATTTCCGTGATTATGCAGGCGTGTATGTGCAAAAGTCTACTGGCGATGCAAACTTTCACATTGCGCTGAAATATTAAAAAAAAAAAACATTTCGCATATATTTTTTAATGACACAATTTGTTCAATATTTCAAAAAAAAAAAAATACTATTGAAATCTCGATAATATTTCCGCGCCGTGTGGATAAATTGACCAATTTCAAGACAATCGAGACACGCACAATTAAAAAAAAAAAAAAAAAAAAAAAAAAAAACCGAGTGCACAGAGCGTCGCCGCGACTCTCGCGTTCGTTAGAAATAAATGAAATCGCTTGTGGACAAATCCGTCGAAAACCCTGCAACGAGTTTGCGTTGTGCCGAGCGGCGCGTAACGCGATCCACATTGCTTGCAGAAGAGTGGTTACAGGGCTCCGGATGAAGACAGGCGTTGCATTGAGGAGTTCTGAGGCTCGTGCGCATACAATAACTAGACATCTGCACGAATATATAGATATATACAGATATATAATGTATGTACGTTGCTGTGGTACAGACAGTACCGACAGCCTCTGTCTCGTCTGATTACGTTCATACACGGCCGAAGTTGAGTTCAGTGCTCGGTCGGTCGTCTGCACTGTGCAGCGCATCGTCCCGACTCAGTCCGTCACGCGACCTCGTGGCGTCGAGTCGATGCGCCGGTCCTAGTCTCATTATTGAATCGGTCTGGGGCTCGTCTGCAGAGAATAAGTAGATCTGCATATATCTGTATGATATGTATGAGTCTCGCCGTCGTGTCAAGTATCAGGGGGGGGGGGGGGGAGGGGTAAGATGGTTGTAGCTCGAGGAAACAATAATAGGGTCGGCGGAGGGATGAATGATGGGGGAGGGATGAATGATAGGGTCGGCGGGCCAATAATAGGGTCAGAGGGGGTCAGTAATAGGATCGGGGAGGGGGCTCGATAATAGGGTCGAGGGGGTTAATAATTGGGTTGGGGATAAGACCGTGAGGGGGGTTCGATAATAGGGTGGAGGGCGTTAATAATAGCGTTGGTGGATAAGAGGGTGGGAGGGGGGTTCGGTAATAGGATTGAGGGGGTTAATAATTGGTTGGGGATAAGAGGGTGAGAGGGGGTTCGATAATAGGGTCAAGGGGGTTAATAATAGGGCTGGGAGATAAGAGAGTGAAAGATGGGTAATAATAGGGTTGGGGTATACGAGGTTCCGATGGGGTTAATAGTAGGGGTTGGGCGATAAGAGCGTCCGGGGGGGGTTCGATAATTGGGTCGAGGGGTTCATAATAGGGTTAGGGGTGGTCAATAATAGGGTCTGGGAGTGATCGATAATGAGGTCGAGGGGGTTAATAATAGGGCTGGGGGGGGGAATAAGAGGGTCGCTTGAGGTTAATAATAGTGTTGAGCGGGGGGTATTTGATAGTAGGGTCGAAGAGGTTCATAATAGGGTTGGGGGATAAGAGGGTGAGAGGGGGGTTCAATAATAGGGCTGGGGGGGGATAAGAGGGTGAGAGGGGCGTTTAATAATACGGTCAAGGGGTTCATAATAGGGTTAGGGCTGGCCAATAATAGGGTCGTCGAGTGATCGATAATGAGTTCGAGGGGGTTAATAATAGGGCTGGGGGGCATAAGAGGGGGACTAATAAAATAAGGTTGGGCGGAGGTGTTAGATAATAGGGGCGAGGCCGTTCACACTAGGGGTCGGGGCATTCAATAATAGGGTCGATCTGAATGATCTCGATTTTTCTGACAAATTAAGATTAAGACAAATTAATAAAGCGTAGCTTCCAAACGGGCTCTGCAATTATCTCAAAGAAAATGTGCTTTTTGTACACACACGAGGTTGTATCGTCTGATTTTTTATTTTTTTTTGCAAATTCAAACAAGACATATTGGCGAAAAAAAAAATATATTGATCTTTTTCTTCATAGAAATGGACAGCGATTTAAAAAATCGATTTTTTCATTTAAAAAAAATGTCGATATTTCATTCGAAATTATATATTCAATTTCATTGAAACACTTTTCTGTATCTCTAATATCAGTTTCATAAATACTTTTTAAAAAAATTCCAATTTGGTATATGTAAAAAAAACGAACCCAAAATTCTGAAAAAAAAAATTAAGAAAATTGATCAAAAGTAATTTTGAACTGCGGTGAAATTTAGATTTTTTTTCCAGGCTTTTGAAAATTACGAAAATCGATTAAAAATAATTATGAACTGCGGTGAAATTTGCATTTTTTTTTGGTCCGAGCTTTTGAAAATTGCAAACATTAATTAAAAATAATTATGAATTGCGATGAAATTTGCATTTTTTTTGGTCCAAGCTTTTGAAAGTTACGAGAATTGATTAAAAATAATGATGAAATACCGTGAAATTTGATTTTTCTTTGGTCCGAACTTTTGAAAATTACAAACATTGATTAAAAATAATTATGAACAGCAGTGAAAATTGGATGTTTTTTTTAGTCCGAACTTTTGAAAATTACGAAAGTTCATTAAAAATAATTATGAAATGCGGTGAAATTTGGATTTTTTTTTTGGTCCGAGCTTTTGAAAATTACAAACATTGTTTAAAAATAATTATGAACTGCGGTGAAATTTAGATTTTTTTTTTGGTCCGAACTTTTGAAAATTACGAAAAAAAAATTAAAAATAATTATGAACGGCGGTGAAGTTTAGATTTTTTTTTGGTCCCATCTTTTGAAAAGTACAAAAAAATGATTGAAAATAATGATGAAATTTCGTGAAATTTGGATTTTTTTTTGTTGGTCCGAGCTTTTGAAAAGTACAAAAATTGTTTAAAAACAATTATGAAATTCCGTGAAATTTGGATTTTATTTTTTTTTGTTTGGTCCGAACTTTCGACCGTTCGAAACGGCGTTGAACGCCGCGCGTGTACGCTGTAACGCGCGGGCTGCGTTTCGTACAGGCGGTGCCAACAGCCTCCGTCCCGGCCCGATTACGTCCCAGCGCTCGCGAAGTTGAGTTCAGTGCTCGGGCCGATGCCTGCGTGCACGCTCCTCTGCACTCTGCACTCGTCCCGTTCCGGCTCAGTCCGTCACGCGACCTCGTGGTGGCGAGTCGATGCGCGCCGGTCGTCGTCTCACCAGTGGAACTCACCCTCCCACCTCGTCAACCGTTCGGACACCGCAGCGAGACTCCGCCGTTCGTCACCCAGCATGGATTTCTAACGCCGCCGTGTTTGTCAGTTCATCAAAAACAGTGACACGCGATGAGTGCGACGCGACGTAAGATCGACAATCGAATCGGCGTCCATTCGACGAGCAAACGGATACGTCTTTGCTGATTTTCTTTCTTTCCGGACATGTCGAGCGAGACCGACGAAGCGGAGGCTGCGGCCGCCGGCGCCGTCGACTCGGATGGCTCGGTTAGCTGGGAAGAATTTTTCGGTGAGTCGTCGTTTAGTTTCTCTTTTAAGGATCTTTTTTTCTTTCTTTCTTTTTTTTTTTGCCGGTCGGACGAATGTAAAAAAGATTTTTGTTTGGGGATTAATTAAGGGTGTTTGAATTTTTTTTTTTTTGTTACACGAACTGCTTCTGAAAATTGTAAATACATGCGCAATTTTTTTACGATAAAATTCGTATTTATTTTTTGGAAACTTCGTGCAAGAGGGAAGTAATTGGGAATTCGTGTAATTGGGAAGAAGTTTTTGGTAAGCCGTTTAGTTTCTGTTTTAAGGATTTTTTTTTCTTTTTTTTGTTGCCGGTCAGACGAATGTAAAGAAGATTTTTGTTTGGGGATTAATTAAGGGTGTTGGATGCTTCTTTTTTTTTTTGTTACACGAACTGCTTCTGGAAATTGTAAAGACATGCGCAATTTTTTACACTAAAATTACTCTGCTGCCAATACCAATCTGATACTCTGCTACCAATGAAAACCGTATATTACTGAGGATATTTTGTCGAGAAGTCATTGAAATTTTACTGTAAAGTTATTGAAAAGTTATTGAAAAGTTACTGTAAAGTTATTGAAAAGTCATTGAAAAGTTATTGAAGAGTTATTGAAGAGTTATTGAAGAGTTATTGAAGAGTTATTGAAGAGTTATTGAAGAGTTATTGAAGAGTTATTGAAGAGTTATTGAAGAGTTATTGAAGAGTTATTGAAGAGTTATTGAAGAGTTATTGAAGAGTTATTGAAGAGTTATTGAAGAGTTATTGAAGAGTTATTGAAGAGTTATTGAAGAGTTATTGAAGAGTTATTGAGAAGTTATTGAAGAGTTATTGAAGAGTTATTGAAGAGTTATTGAAGAGTTATTGAAGAGTTATTGAAGAGTTATTGAAGAGTTATTGAAGAGTTATTGAAGAGTTATTGAAGAGTTATTGAAGAGTTATTGAAGAGTTATTGAAGAGTTATTGAAAAGTTAGTGAAAATTTATTGAAATACTATTGAAAATTTATCGAAAAGCTATTGTAAAGTTACTAATAAGTAATTATTAAGTTGGGAAAATTGTTGGCAAACAATCTCTATATTTTATAAAACATATCTTCATTCTATGCGTGTACACCGAAATTGTAAAAAGGGGCTTGTCCCCGTCAAATAAATATATAAATAAATAAATTAATTAAAAAATTCGTATTTTTTTTTGTACACTTCGTGCAAGAGATTTGTAATTGGGAAGAATTTTTCGGTAAGTCGTCGTTTAATTTCTGTTTTAAGAATTTTCTTTCTCTTTTTTTGCCGATCAGACGAACGTAAAAACGATTTTAGTTTGGGGATTAATTAAAGGTGTTGAAAACTTTTTTTTGTTACGCAAAGTGATTCTGAAAATTGTAAACACGTGTGCAATTTTTTACACTAAATTACTTGTTTTTTTTTTTTTTTTTTGTAAGACACTTTTTTGTACACTTCGTGCAAAATATTTCGAACTTTGAAGAATTTTGGAATTTGTAATTTTGAAGAATTTCGAGATTTATAATTGGGAAGAATTTTTCGGCAAGTCGTCGTTTAGTTTCTGTTTTAAGAATTTTCTTTCTTTTTTTTTAGCCGGTCAGACGAATGTAAAAAACATTTTTGTTTGGGAATTGATGAATGGTATTGAAAGCTTTTTAATTTTTTTAGATAAACTGTTTCTGAAATTTGTAAACACATATGCAATTTTACAGTAAAATTTTTTTTCTTTTTGTTAATAAATTTTTTTGTAAACTTCGTGGAAAATTTTTGTAATTTTTATATCTGATATTTTTGTTTTATAAAAGTACATTATTGTGAAATTAACGTTAGTGATTTAAGCAAATTTCAAGTTCCAGTACATTGCATTTAGAATAAATTTTTAAGGTGACTCTATTGCTTCGATAGGCAGTATTTTTTGTGTCGTTGATTTTGTTATGTTTTTTTATCGAGGTAATGGTAACACTTTTTATGAAAAAAAAAATGTAACTTAGCCATTAGCCACATAGTGCGGACATATTTTTGAAATGTTGAAAATATTTTACTAATATTAAAAAATATTTCTGAAATATTTTTTGTCCGATCATAAATCTTACATTGAAATGTTTCGGATTTTTTTTTTTATTTGTATGTTGGCAACACACCAGTGTGTAATAAATATTTTATCAAAATTATACCAATCAAAGATAAAGTTTATTTCTGAAATATTTAAGAAATGTTTCGTTGGAATATTTTGGTAGAATATTATGAAATATTATTTCCGTATATTTCAGAAATATTTCGTGATGTTTGAATGAATGAAAATATTCCGTGCTGTGTGGGTAAAGTAATCTAGCAAGAATATGACAGGGATGTAACTGAAAATAACAGGTAATATTACCAGAGTGTTGCATGTAAAATACCCGCAAGTTGCCATTTACGGCTCAGCAATATAACACTGTTATATTATCGTGTCATATCGTTCTTAGACAATAATGTAGCGTGCAGTTTTGAAATTCTTCAAACATATCGCCAATTTCATAATTACATATTTCACCCTAAAAACAACATTGGAGCCACTCGTATTGCTTGCAATATCTTGAAATCATTTTAGAAATATTTTCAATCTTTCGAATCTCACAAAATATTTCAAAAATATATGAAAATAACATTTTGAAATATTCCATAAAAATAATCGCAACGAAACGTTTCTTGAATATTTCAGAAACGTACGTAATATTAATGTCACTAATCTTTCAACACATCTGAAATATTTCTGAAACATAGTGTTACAAATTTTGAGATGCTTTTCATTTCATGATTCACCGAAATATTTCTACGATTGTTTACGTATTTATGCGGGTGTGTATACGCAAATTCAGCTGGTGATGCAATCTTTGACATTTCGCTGAAATGTTTAAAAGGAAAACATTTCGGAATAATTTCAACATAAGATTTATCAGTGGGCAAAAAAAAAAATTTCAAAATATTTTTAAAACATTTCACAAATACCTATTAATATTGGTAAAATATTTTCATTATTAAATATATATATATATATATATATATTTTTTTTAAACTTTCATAAATATTTTCCGGCTATGTGGGAATTTATATGGTAATCCCATAAGAGACTTAACATTGTGGTTCTAGGGGTGCGATATATGTTATAAATATACGAAAATAGAGCTGATATGTTATGAGTTTGCATGTCAGTGTTATATTATTAGTTAAAGCAAGAGGTAAGGGAAGGGGGGGGGGGGTATATTTGTGCGTGTTGACGCACAGCCCGCGTATTGAAACTCCAAACCGGAATACGAGCCAGGTTCAGCGCCGGCTCATCAGTTCCCGGAACTCTGATAAAGGTACACGATCGTTATTGCATTACATACGGATATGGTATATTTATACCATGACACGTAATTCGATATTACCTGCTTGTTAACCGATCGTTAATCGCGTGCGAGCAATGGAACGTGGTTGAAACACAATTCACGACAGAATTAATTCATCAAGTGGCAAGTACATGCAAATGATTAATTTTTATCTTAGGTGCTTCACTGAAAATTTGCCGAAAAGACAATTTGCCAAAAGGACAATTTGCCGAAAAGACAATTTGCCGAAAAGACAATTTGCCGAAAAGACAATTTGCCGAAAAGACAATTTGCCGAAAAGACAATTTGCCGAAAAGACAATTTGCCGAAAAGACAATTTTCCGAAAAGACAATTTTCCGAAAAGTTATTTTCCCAAAATAGCAATTTCCTAAACAGACAATTTCCCGAAAGCAATCCCCCGAAAAGTTATTTTCCCAAAATGGCAATTTCCTAAACAGACAATTTCCCGAAAACAATCCCCCGAAATTACAATTTCCCAAAAACAATCCCCCGAAATTACAATTTCCCGAAAACAATCCCCCGAAATTACAATTTCCCGAAATAACATTTTGGACTTATTATTATGCGCAATCAATCTTTTCAATGCCCGTAATATGCATTAATTTTTTTCAGATTTTTATACCATCGAAAAATGTCTGCAATTGTACCTTCTTTTTCCCGAAGTAATGTGAAATGAACACCAAACGACAGAACTACCTTAACACCGGTTTAATTATTAGTATCTGCAACTGTCGTCTAACGTCTTGAACAGTTCCACTGCATAATAGCGCGACTCGAAGTAATACTTCGTGGCATCGAATTTCGAGGGTTATAATATTATCGAAGCCGTGCACAGTCGGGAACTTAAGGATTCGGTGTACGCGGGAGACAAAAACACCGGCTCTACCGGATGCAGCTTAGGGACCTCCGTCGTCATCCGAAAGCATGTGCGTATGGATAAGGCGTCGGGGCTTGAGCGGCGACCTCTCATGGACGCCGCGCATCGGCGGCTACCGTTTATCACCCGTGTATGGGTGTGCCTGTATGTGTGCGAGTGTGTGAGTAACGGACACACGAGTGAGGCTTACACGTGCTGGGTTGTAAGTAGGCTCATTCATCAAGAACCAAGTTCATAATTCCAAATTTTGTTGGAACGCCTGAAGCATTTCCGTCGGGAATCGCAACGATGATTTGGAAAAATTTTGGAAAAAATTGTAGAAACATACCTACACATTAGTTAACTGTGAAAAGAAATCTTTGAAATTCTTCCTCCACCTTTGGGACCGTCCATAAAGGACGTCCGCGAATTTTTAACACTTTTTGACCACCCTCCCTCCTTGTCACACTTAGTCACAATTTCTAAACCACTCCTACGGCACGTTCCATAATCACAAATAAAGAGCCCCCTTTTTTTTCTATACAATTGAGTGTAACCTGTAAAAATACTAGATAAATTATTAATAAAATTCTTATCGCTGGTTAATTATAAAAATTAAAACAAGAGAAGCATGTAAAACTTTTGTATATTTGTTTGGTTTTTGGTATTAATATGCCTGGATTTTATGCTTTATGAACAGGTACAAGGTAATGATTACCCCATTAAATAACATGATATTCGTAACAACAGCATGCAATAAATGTTGTATTAGACGATATCGCATGAACTACGTACACGTTACAAATGCATTTTGTCACAACTATACTGGTACATGAAGCAACGGATACATACATCGGTATATTAAAGACATAAACAAATTTGTTTAATATACAAATAATTTAATATTACTTAACGATTCTACCTTAAATTCTACCTTAAAGGATTCCTATTGTACTTAGATTCTATCTTAAAGGTTCCTATTTTTGTATATTAATTTCCCTAATATTTTTAACAGTGTGTATACATTTTATTGTTACTTTCAAACAGAGAAAATATAACTTTTGCCGTCCGCCAAGTATTTTAGTAGCGGATGTCACATCACGACAAACCCTCCCCCCTCCCGAACCATGGACCTTCTTTATGGAATTTTTTTTTTTTTTTTTTTTTTTTTTTTTTTTTTCTCAAGAAAAATATATCATTGTGACCGTTTTTCCCCCGGAAAAAAATTCCCAGACTTTTCTCTGACTCTTCATTGACCTATTAAAAATTTTCCCTAACTAAATTTCCAACGACTTGTATAAAAAAGAAAAATTAATGATGCAAATGAAAATGCCTACTTATTGTGTTAATGTTTAATTCGATTTTTTTTTTGTTTTTTCATCTACATGTTCGTAATTTTTTTTTGAGGCTCCCTTTTATGAACTCCTTATTTATTTACAGAAGGTTCGGTGACAATTTACTCTTTCCCTGACCAATTTTGAAATTCCCCAACTTTTCCCTGATTTTCCAACCAAGATTTTTTCTCCCTGACTTTTCCCGGTTTTCCCTGACCGCTGCCACTATGTATATTTTACTTATTTGGCGTACCATTTTTACATTTTTTAAAAGAAAAGTTCTCTCATCCATCGATGCACCAAGCAATTCAAGATGTCTTTACGGTCAAAGCTGCAAGATACGCCATTGCTTTATCAACAGAAATGTTTTATCTCGCCTCAACCCAAATCTTATGAGACGCGTGCTTCAGAAGCAGTGTTGTTCCTCTCGCCACTAAAGTATGAATCCAGTACATTTTTGATGATTTTAGTACTGCGGTACCACCGTGGGAAATTTAGTACACGAGGTACTGAAAGTGTCAAAGTGTACCAAAGTACCAAAGTACCAAAGTACCAAAGTACCAAAGTACCAAAGTACCGAAGTACCAAAGTACCAAAGTACCAAAGTACCAAAGTACCAAAGTACCAAAGTACCAAAGTACCAAAGTACCAAAGTACCAAAGTACCGAAGTACCGAAGTACCGAAGTACCGACGTACCGAAGTACCGAAGTACCGAATTACCGAAGTACCGAAGTACCGAAGTACCGAAGTACCGAAGTACCGAAGTACCGAAGTACCAAAGTACCGAAGCACTAAAGCACTAAAGCACTAAAGCACAAAAGTACTAAAGTACTGAACCCCTAAAGTACTAAAGTACTAAACCACTAAAGTACTAAAGTACTAAAGTACTAAAGTACTAAAGTACTAAAGTACTAAACCATTAAAGTACTAAAGTACTAAAGCACTAAAGTACTCACTTTAGCACTTTTAGTGCACTTTGAGCATCCCACCTATTATAATACTTAAAAAATGATAAACTTTGAAAGCACCTCTTCTAAAGTTCCATCCATCTTACGAATTTTATTTAGCAAAAGCTAATACGGCGGCAACCTCATGTAACGAGTGCGCCAACTTGGACGAAAGTATGGAGATCTTGTTCGTGGCTAGATCGACTCGGTCGATATGTAATACGTAGCTCTTGCCGATGCTGCTTCTATTGCGGAATATATATATAGAGCTTCAGTGCGCTCGCCAGTGCTCGTTTCCTCGGTATGACGAGTATACGCCACACGTGAAACTCGAACTGGTCCATGCGAGCGAGCGACCGTTTTCCGTTGCTGGCGTCGCTGCCGTAGGCAATGTACAGTAAGTCCGTCTAGGGAGGATTGTCGTGTGGGTTCGGTTAGTTGCGTAGGCGTATCAGGCTTCTCCAGCTGCATTCGTTGAGCATAAGCAGCAGTAGAGGCGACGATACCAACGTTTAATATATACATATACACATATAAATATATATATATATATAGCTATAGGACTATAGCTATAGCATGAATATAGTACGGTGCCTGAGGCTTGTGCTCACTTATGCTATACTCTTCTCGGCTGGCGTATAGAAACGTGAAAGCCTCGGGGACATTAGCCGCAGCTATCGTGCAGACACAGCGGAACAGGTTGTACTCTATGGTCTTTGAATAAAGGAGGTATTGTAGTGTAATGCTATGGATAGGGGATTAATGCCTCGCGAGCTTGGATCTCGGGAATCGTCTGTATCGACGCGTTGTACTTAAGGTATCACAAAAATTGGCCCTCGAGAATTGTCTTATACGCGTTGCACTTTAGGTATCAAAAAACTTAAAATTTCATTTGTGCGAGTTACAAAAATGCGATTGTATTAAAGGATACCATTTATGTGTAAAAAAAAAAAAACAACAATTAAGCAAATGGGTGAACGTCGAGGATTTTACATGCACTTTAAAGTTTATTGTAAATTTAATGTACTGGAACTTAATGTGTGCTTACATTACTTAAAGTGTGCTTACATTACTTACATTACTTACGTTACTTACATTACTTACATTAATTGAACATTAATGTACTTTTTTTTTGTAAAATTAATATACCAGATATTAGAATTACAAATCTTTTGGGTGAAATTTACAAAAATGTTCATTACAAAATTCAAGTGTTACTGCACAATTGTAACGCACATGTTTTTAAAATTTCAGATGCTACGATGCACACTTGCAAACATTTACACACACTTGCACACACACTCGCACACACACTGACACATTTCACCACGTTTTAAACTATTTTGAGTATTCTAACGCTATAATTACGATTTATTTTTATTTTATTTTCTTACGAAAATGTTGCATCCTTTGGGAACAAAAAATACTTACGTAAGACCAGATTAAGAATGCGGTCAACAGGTGATTCACTTGTTTACATACGTCAAAACAATTAACATTTCTCTTGTAAGAGCTTAACATAACAGCCTCAATTTTCCTTAACCCTTAATTGTCATGCGTCAGTTATAAACACGGTACAAATGGCAAAAGTGAACATTTTCTCATTTCTTTCCTTGTTTCTTAATAGCTGTTCGAGATATTTTATCACCTTTCTGATCAGAAGGTAGATTGCTTACTTTTCAATTGCTATCTCCCGAGATTGCCTCTTACAACACATAATATCGTGGTATACGTTGAACTTGATACGGCATAGTATGCAAGAAAATTGCAAAGCGTGCACCCGATGATTGATTAACGTGATCGCAAAATCCGGCGTACCTGTTGTAGCCCGTGTATTACGTTAATATAGCTTCTGTAATCGATTAATTACAAACTCTCGTTGCTCCCATGAGCGACGCGTCGAAGCTGAACGGGTTGTTCAGAACTCGTTTGCTCTCTTCATTCATCTCTTTTTTTTCTTCGCTATTGCCACTGCGCCGGGTCTTGGTGTGCAACAAAATTGTTCATCGGAATGCGAAGCCCGAGAATTTGGCTGTATTGTACAGTTTTCGCTATTGTGCCGTTAGTCCAGACGCCAGACGTGGTTCTGTATGCAATCGCAGGTTGCCGAAATAAAAGGTTTTTTTTTTCGGCGATCTGAAGGAATAGCCGAGCATTCGGTATGACCGAAAAAACTGCGGTTGGGCGATCGATCGAAAATCATTATATTCGGTCCCGCACAGTGTCGCATATTTTTTTTTTTATATTCCTCGGTTCATTCGGCGAATAAAAGTCCTTTAGAATTTTCGTCTATGACCTACATTTTCGACGCTACAAATTTTTTAAGTAGAGCAGTTTTGCCCTATTTGCAACTTTCAATAATTTATTGCTCCGAATCTATAGGTTATAGAGTAAAATTGCATAGAACATTTTCGACTCAAAATCAACCAAAGTATACGAAAAAAAATATCCAAAGTGAAAAAAAAACAATAACTCATATTGTTAATAAACAATTCCGATTGACAATTACACGACCGGGTTTTCCGCAAAGCACCTTATATATTCGTGATCGGGAGGTAAAAAATCTATTGAATCCAACAAAGTTACTTCGTCGACCTCGGATTGCATACAGAACCACGTCTGGCGTCTGAACTACGTCCTCCACGGCGCAACTTTTGTTCATCACCGTTGTTCATCTGAAAGATGATCGAGTGGTGATTTTCTTTTACCGAAAGTGCTTTTTCAAAACAAGTTTCCCAACGATGTGAGTCAAATTTATCGACTACGGGCAAACCACTGTCATTTATCTTAATAATAGTCGAGCTTATACGCATCTATAAGAACTACGTATATTTGTTCATTTTTTACTACGCGAGTATCGGTGATCCCATTTTGCGAAGTTATTTTTATTTTTTGAACCTTCATACAATGCCAAATGCCCTGTAAAATTGAGACCAGAATCGAAGGTGGGTTTTTGGTAGAAAAAAATTCTTTTAATTTTATTTACGAAAACTAAACTTTCCTGCATTGTAAAAATTACGACACAAACGTCATTCGAAAGCTGATGAAAAATTAAAAAGTTAATGTTACAAAGAATTTTTTGAGCGACCAATATTTTCTGAGGTATACTAATATTAAAAAAAAAATATATATATGATAAAGAATGATAATTTCGATATGAAAAGTATCGGGAAATAAATACAACCTGTCGAAATTATTGCAGCAGTCATTCGGCAGATCACCTGCAACGGAAAGAATACCGTCGAGATGAGAGACAGCCCGATGCGAAAGCGCATTTTGCGCAATGCATGATTCGTAACATTACGCGATGTCTTGGCTATGTTCCTCTTCGCTGTCAGTAATTAAATCAGTAATTGCTGACGCTGCCACCGATGGCGCGCGTGACGTCTCGAAGGGAATGAAACAAAACGGTTGAACGGGTGTCGTGTGCGCCAATCGTAACTGCACAGCCCAAGTAACTGCTTGACTGCCGGCATCAAAAAGGAACGCAACGTTCGCATGTAGTAACGTGACTTTCAAAAATTCTAGCGGGGCACGTTAATCGCAATTGTTCTACCAAACTTCATTATTATAATTCCATAAGATTTCGATCAAATTCAATACCAAAGGTCTTTGATAAAAGTACAACAATTGTCTGCGGTTTTAGAACAATAGCTTAAAATTTACGGACGTTTTAGTCACGGAGAATTAAAAAAAAAAAAAATGCAAAATCGCGTAAAATTTCCAATAGGGCCTCAATTTTCATGAAAATAGTATGTTATAAGCACAAGGTCCGTATTAAGGGGATCGACTTCGGACGAGACAAAATGGTTTTTATTATCTTAGTCGATAAAAAAAAATGGACTCCCCATAATTTATATGAGTTCTGATCACGTGAAGGCAATCCCCAGGTCCGAATATAAAGAATAGAATTGGACCCAAAACCTAAATAATTTTAAGTGCAAGCGTCTTAAAGTCAGAAACCTGTAGACGAATGGCAATAGTAATGGTAGCGGTAGCAGTTAAAGACAACATAATTGGTAGAGCAAATTTTGTTTATTGTACAGTCTCAGTGCTATTACATTCGAAGATCGTGATTTATCGTTGTCGCTCGCATGCCTTGTCATCGCTCGCTAAAAAAACACTCAGCGTCGCCGGATTCGAGACGCCGAATCTAACGACGTCGCGAAAACAAACGTCGCGGATTAAATCGGAAATTGAATGACCGCAACGATAAGAAATAATTCTTTTTGACCCCCCAAGCCGACCGAGCGCGGACCCGGTTTCGTCGCTTCGCCATTTTCAAACGGATTTTCCAAACTGCTATTTCGCCGACGAAACATACAAAAGAGCATAGCAACCCTGTACCAAGGATTACAAAGGTGAAACTTAGGTCATGCAAATTCATGACCCTTCTTTACGTATTTTTCTTCACCTCGTCATCATCCACATACAGAAGCCGTAAGTTTTCGATGGTTCGATTTGAATCCCGTAAACCATGTTCAACCCATCGTCTCATTATTGACTCTAATGTAGGTCCAAGTGGATTGCGAGGAGTGACAAGATAAAAAGGGTAATCGTGCACTATTGGATCTCTGCTGACCTGTGCATTCTTCTGTATAGCATAACGGACAGCCATGAATGTTGTCTCGACACACGCTGCCAAGGGTTCTCTCAATACGTAGTCCATACAGTATTCCGATCGTGGAATCTCGACGACAGATCCATGCAAGATTGGATCCGCAATGAGTTCTTCATTGTCATGGTTCCTTGTGTAAACCGTATAACCAAGGTATGGAATATCCTGCTTTGTTTGTACATTTCTATAAGCTATCGTTGTTGTTAAGAGAGTCGCCAAATTACCGGTATAGATTCCCTGAAGAGTAACCACGAACATTAACAGACAAGCTAAATATGTGGTCGAGGCCAGATCGTTTGGTAAGTTTGGCAGACCCGTATTGCAAGTCAACCGCATCAGGTTTAATAGCGCTGGCATCACAGCCTGACGAAGAAAAATTTTGAAGAACAGAAATGTTATTACATACACAAAATATACGCCAATTCGTGAGTTTTCGTCAATGACCGCCAATATTTTATTGAGTTGCGACTTGTGGGCTGTACGTTGGGTCACCGCATACCGCGGTTCATCGTACAGTGGAAAGATCATATTGCGAGTCATCATTTGGATAGCATTCGTGAAGGACGAGAGAGTATAGGGCAATACCGAGATTCCCATTGCCAAGACTTTGGAACCTTCGTAGTACATATTTCGTTCATACGGAACTACAATTGCCGTTGCGTTCAGAGCCCTGACAATATTATCCATAAACCACTGTATCTCGCGAAAATGAGCTTCCAAGAGTGTTCTGACATGGATCGACAAATTGTTCCACTCCTTCTGAGATTCCGGATTATCTCGATCAAAAAAACGAAGTACGTATCTTGTCAAAAATTGTATAGGCCAGCCACCGATATCTATCGTCTTCGGGAAGTTCAATGACTCGCAGGATCGACCGCCCTTTCGATATCTGCGAGAGAATACACTTACAGGCACCTCGAAGCCTACATACCTTATTTGTGCTACCAAAGCCCACACCGGTGGTGCTTGGCTTGTAAATTGATTGAAATTGAGGATCAATACGCCTGCATGGAGATAATAACAAACAAACTGTGCGTTGAGCAGACCGTAAGAAGTTGGTATGTCGATATAATTCGCAAATTTCGTGCATTGCCTGTTGGGATTTGACGTCTGGTCGGTGAAGATAAAGTTGGCGTGTTGGTTCCACCACATAGTGTGTTGGAGTTCGTTCATGGATAGCATAGCTTCCCGTGGCCCATCAGCAATGACGAAGGCTTGTAATTGGTGCAGCCTCGAGGGGTGCGGCGGAGGTAAATTGATCATATGATTGATCAATACTACAGGGACCAAGTATTTCGATCTAAGTCCCTCGAGTACGGTGCCATCCGAATCGCCAACGATTCCAAATGCACTGCCTGGATCTCCGTGGCATGTCATCAGGAGGTCGATCTAAAACCCGTCAAGTCGGACAAAGCATGAAAAATAGCATCCACAAAAAACATTACATTATGCTACGAGAGAAGTGCGCGATTTTTGTCGAGGGTGAAGTGTGCTGTCAAAGCTAAGCGAGGGCCGAAATGACAAGAGGTCGAAATCTGCTCCCTCCCGTATAGCATACGATACTTTTTTCCGACTTCGTTAACCCTAAAGCTCACATATCATTTTTTTCAACCCTCTAACTCATAACTGGGGTACATATGTACCCCACGCGTTTATTCTACGCACAAGAGTCCTATGAGCAGTAAATGGGTTTTGTCGCACATGAATCTCTTCGTTTTTTCATAAGGAAGAGAATCGTATGCGACAAATTTGGTTTCATTAAGTTTTAGGGGGCGCAAATCACCCTTAAATCCCAAAACGCAACGAAAATTAGCAAGAGTCGTATTTTTTGTGAAGAAAATTGTAGTTTTTTTTAAATGTCTGATTTTCAAATTTCAAATGCCATTTTACAGGGGACATATCAGACTATTGGGGAAAAATAGTCCCATTGTGTTCCGCTAAAAAAATCTATTTAATTGGTCGTCTGAAAGTGGGAAAAGGTCGAAAACTTGTAACGGAAAAAATCAATGAAAACGCAAAGAAAATTGGTTTAATGAAAAATCGTAGGTAATGAAAGATAATAATAGTAATTATAAAAAAAATCATGGAAAAGTTTTGGCGAATTCGATTTACTCGACTATGGCACAATTGTTGCAGTAAAAAGTTCGGTGCTCGTCGCAGACATCACAGTGGTGGCATCGTCGGCAAAATATTTTTACTTTACGCTCCCGTGCTCTCGCGTAAAAAGTACACCTGGTGCATTTTTGTGACATCATATGGTACTGCAACTGGCTCGATCAAATAGTGTCCGAGAGACTTTATGAAGGTTCTTTGATCAAGTAATCAAAACTATACGATTTTTTCATGTGTATTATAATACGAAAAAAAAACAATGACGTACTTTGCGCGTTCATGCTATTATAGGTCGCAAAATATTTTAAAAAAGCGAAAATAAAATGGCGACTATATCTGTTGAAATTATATAATAGTAACTTACATTCGATAGTTCTAGCAAAAAAAAAAATCACTTACATAAATACCTAACGTGGCCTCACAACTGGGGCATTTTGCAACCCCAAGCACAATAATAATCGCAATAATGTCAATTTCTACTATAGGAGCGCAGTTTGAATGTCGTCCTTTGTACCCCATATGTGAGTTCTAGGGTTAAAATAATCACATTCGTTGCGTCCCAAAATCATTCCAAGAGAGTAATGAAATAGTTCTGCGCAGGCGCACAAATTTAACCCACACAAAGTGGTTAAAGAAAACTTTTACTTTTACATGAATAATGTCAGGGTCAGTTTGACCTCGTGTGAAGTTTAAGATTCGTTACGCAAGTGTGCACGCGAATATTTAATGTGAAATTTAAACAAAAGAAGGGAGAACCAGTGACCCGAATTCATCTATGATTTGACATGTACGACAATCAATTTTGCATCACGATTCTCCAAACAGAATACAAAAATGTTGTATTTGTCAGCTACGTTATTAGTAAATTGTAAGAATGAACGAAATGATAAGCTGAATCAGAATAATTGATTTACGTCCACTCCAATTTCTATCCGAAATAAATGTCCCGAAAATTTGTCGAGGCCGAAGCTTCAGGAAATAAAATGTCACGAGTATACATTTTAATCTCTAGTGTAAGACGAAAATTGGCTTCACAAGAAAAATTTCCATAATCGAAAGTTTCAAGGTAGTTACGAAGGCAATCCGAAGTCATGTGCATAAACTTTTGACATGTTGTAATTGAACTATCGAATTTTACTTGTCCAAAATCTCGAAGGCTTTTACCGACCATTTGAATGAATAATTAGATCTTGAAAATCGGTCTTATTACACAGCGTTTACGGGAGAGCTTGCAAAATTGATCTTCAAATCGAGAATTAACATACTTAGATCAAAGATAGAGAAGAAATATGAAGCACTGCAGACTCGCCAATCAATCAGGAATTCATGCGCAACAAAAAAAAGTGACGTCACCGGACTAATGTTCAATACAACTGCGATCAAAGTGCACGGTTTCGGGCCAAATGACGTTTCCTAACCTAAATGTCGTAAAAATGAAGTCAAATCAACATTAAACAAATAATCTGCTTACAAATAATCGGTTCATTCCAATTGCGAACATTTTCATAGATACCCTATTATTTTTTATAATATTATTGATGCAGACAAAGTACCACATGTAATTAATTTTTTATGTCGTATAGACGCTGATGTCTATGACTCCGGCGTACTGACATAGCTACCTTAAAGCACCCTCGCATTCCTCCCAACCACAAACCAACCCAAAAACCAACCGTCGATTGGTGCGCCAAACCAACCATTATTCCAACCTCCCGAAGGTTGATTTTTTGTTGGTTCGTCAAATCCAAACATCAGCCAACTATTCTTTCGACTGAGTAAAGTTTGATTCACGGTTGGATATTATAAACCAACTCTATTTTCGATTTTCAGCCGAAAATAGTAGTGGCTATTTTATGGTTGATTTTTCAAAACCAACCGTAAACCAACTGCTGGCTAGGTCGTTGCCCGAAATAGTTCGTTTATGGTTGGTTTCGAAAATCAACCACAAGTCGACCATCACTGTAGTCACCTGAAAGTCGGAATGAGGATTGTTTTATAATAACCAACCATGAACCAACTATTTACGCTGTCGGAAAATGGTTGGTTTGGCGCACCAACCACTGACGGTTGGTTTGTGGTTGGTTATAGAAAAATCGTCCAAATTTCAACCATTATTTACGGTTGGGTGGTCCACGAGGGCAGCTATTCTACCGAAAGAACGAATGAGTGATATGACACATTACCACAAGGATCAAAGAATCTTACCGCTGCGTCGTAGAGATCGGTGAGATGTTTTGGTTTCGACGTCCGTATAACAATTTCAGCCACGCACAAATGCCCGATCAGCGCCAAGAGTATGATTGAGAATACACTTCGATTCATAGCGTTCACTTTTTTGTTTCTCGAATGGTAATTATTAACGAAAATCTGTCTTGGACCGAACTGCGATTTACTACTGAACTACTGAACTACTGAATTTTATCGTCACCAAAATTATTTTCTTTTCGCAATTCCCATGACATGTCGAGCTAGAATGCAAAATTACCAACTCTGGCGACGATTGCGATGATACTGAACGAGTCTCCGCTCCGTTTATTCAGGCTACCGATATTCTGGCTATACATAATTAAACATTTTTCAAGGGAAGGATACAATCGATGACATAAATTATGCAGGTCAACCTTCGGGTGTCCCTTGGCGTGTGAAAACCATCGGTAAAATTACCGACTCTGGTGACGCTTGCGATGATACTGGACGAGTCTCCGTTGCTTTTATGCAGGCTATCGATATTCCTGCTATACATAATTAAACATTTTTAAATGGAGGGATATAATTGATGACATAAATTATGCAGGTCAACCTTCGCGTGTCCGTTGGCGTGTGAAAACCATCGGTAACCATTGGTTACCAATGCAAACGGTAATATACTGTACTTTGCAATATGCCACGTGTCGTATACGAAGTCGGTAATCATTGGCTGCCGATGCAAACGGTAACATACTGTACTTTGCAACATGGCACGTGTCGTATACGAAGTTGAAACATTCGTGCGAGCGTGCAGCTTATAGTTTTTTTTTAAAAATCGCCACGTATCGTATGTGCCACGCGCAAGCATTTCTTTTAACCCTTCACGTACCGGATCCTTGTTCAACGCAGATCTAGAATTTGCAAGGACGCAACCTTCGAATGATTCGAATTACAAGGTGCTCCAAAAAAATCTATACAAATTTACAAGACATACCGCGAAGCGTTTTTTTTTTTTTTTTTAGCAGAAGGAAATTTATTGCGAACATTCGTTTTGTTTTTATACTTAAGATAAGACATGGTTGTTTGTGATCAATAAAGATAATTTTGAATTCAAAGGGAATGTCATTACCGAACGATTAAAACTTGTTTCATGATAAAATCATTGAAATTAACAACAATAAAAAAACGTTATGAAAAAGCGATATGAATGTTTCAATTTTCAACTTTTATGAGGAAGCGGTATGAAAATTTCGATTTTCAACTCTTCAACATCGACGTCGTGTTAGACTTTTATGCAAAACGACTAGTCTATTCGGGTTCAGCGCGTAACAATATATCACCGTTGCGCTTCATTTTGTCGAATCTGTGCTCGGCGCGTTAAAATACGTGGAATTTTGCGCTCCAGAATTTTTGTTTACACTTTCGATTCTTACTAAAAAATTCCATTATCTATGTTTTTCAAAGGCGTCATATCCGTCATCTTGTGTATTTCTTGCCGTAGAACATGATAGGCGCCTGGGTTTTTCCGCCATGCTATCGGGAAGCAAAAAAATGGCTGTTTAAAAAATTCGCAAAATGACTCATTTTTGCAATTTTGGCTCTCAAATTTCCTTATAAACTTTTTCATTAGTCGTCGCTCCGGTACTGTATTCCATGTTTTTTTTCACGCTGATCAACAATCTACCACTTATTTTTATTCACAAACGAATATTTCATGAGGGAAATTGCATCTAATGTGAAGTACTCATTTTTCAAGAAATTCCAAAAAATTCAAAATGACATAAAATTTAAACGGTTCGATCGATTCTCTTCGAAAATTCAATGGGATCATCAGGTGATCATATTCTGCCTGTATACATCTTTTTAGCCACATAGCTAAAAGAGTGAACCCCTCTATCCTACACATCTCGATTCTCCACATCATCGATCCTCCACATTCAGTTCGACACATCACCAGTCCTCCACACACCTTTTCCTCCACAACTCGATTGTACACATTCCTTTTCCGACACATTTCACTCGACACATCCCGATCCTCCACGTTCGGTTCTCCACATTCCCAGTTCTCCACACTCCTTTTCCTCCACATCCCGATCCTCCATGTTCGGTTCTCCACGTTCCCAGTCCTCCACATTCCTTTTCCTCCACATCTCAATTGTACACACTCTCTTTCCGACACATTTCGATTCGACATATCCCGATCCTCCACGTTCGGTTCTCCACGCTCCCAGTTCTCCACACTCCTTTTCCTCCACATCTCGATTCTACACACTCTCTTTCGGAAACATTTCGATTCGACACATCCCGATCCTCCATGTTCGGTTCTCCACGGTCCCAGTCCTCCACATTCCTTTTCCTCCACATCTCGATTGTACACATTACCGCTGTCGATATCGATTCGTACGATAACTCCTGTTGGTTCACGGTAGAAATCAAACTCCGTGAGAACCTCTGCGCGCAAGACGAACTGCGCGAACCTTACCAACAGGAGTTATCTTACGAATCGATATCGACAGCGGTAATGTGTACAATCGAGATGTGGAGGAAAAGGAGTGTGGCGGACTGGGTACGTGGAGAACCGAACGTGGAGGATCGGGATGTGTCGAATCGAAATGTGTCGGAAACAGAGTGTGTATAATTGAGATGTGGAGGAAAAAGAGTGTGGAGGACTGGGAACGTGGAGAATCGGGATGTGTCGAATCGAAATGTTTGGGAAAGAGGGTGTACAATCGAGATGTGGAGGACTGGGAACGTGGAGGACCGAATGTGAAGGATTGGGATGTGTCGAATCGACATGTGTCGGAAAGGGAGTGTGTACAATCGAGTTGTGGAGGATTGGTGATATGGAGAACTGAATGTGGAGGATCGCTGATGTGTAGGATAGAAGGGCTCTCCGAAAAAATGGTGAGTGCTACAGTGCGCACACACATTTTCGAAGAAATTGAAAATGGCTTACAAAAGAAACAACTGAACATTGTTTAATGAAATTTTAAAGAACCATTGACTATTAACCACACATGCCGTGTGTGAAATTTCACCTTGGTCGGTCACGGCGTTCTCGAGTTATAGCGGTTTGAATTTTTCGCGTCCGATTTATACACACACTCACACCCACACATACAGTCATAGGCAATTGAAGTGGACCACGATTTTTTTCGCCTGTTTTGGCAAAAGTTGGACCCTTTCACGTAAACTATCGCCAAAATAACCTTGTTCCACTTCAATTGCCTATTACTGTACATCTGGACATTTTTTCCAAATGTGATTTTTCGATGTTTTGGAACATTCAGAACACGTTTTTATTAAAATCTCGAAGTTTTTTTTTCACAAGAAAGCTCCTGTATGCTTCCTTTATGAGGAGGCAAAAAACAAACCGAAAACTGCTACATTGGTTTTGATTTTTTTAATGCTATAATGTCCCATCAACAATCCTTGAAATTGCAATATAGAATGTGGTGTCCATTGCAATTTTGAGTCTACGCTCCTAATCTTATTGTAACCATTCTAATCTCTTATAGTATTCGTATTATGAGAAGAAAATTGAAATTTATCACTATATCGATGTATCGAACCTTTTTCATCGATGTCTCATATCGACAGAGTTTATGCTCTTGTGAGTCAGAAAACTTCAGTACAATTCATTAGAATTCAGCAATTCAATAGAAAAGTAAATACGTCGAAGCTACGACACGCGTCTGTTTAGATTCGTACCGCTGCAGACTTCGCATTGAACTTGATTTCTCATCCGTACCGCGACCAGGCGCGCGTGTATTGCTCCAGTCCTCGGAAAAGTTGCAGCGAGCAAACGAACGGTCGAACGTGCTGCTTTGAAACTCTCGAGAGTGCAACGACTTTGAGAGAACGTAACGTCACGTACGAACTTGGCATCGAGTACGCAGCCCGCCATGAGACTTGATGGCAGGGAAAGGTTTGCTATTTCGCGATGTATGTACGTAACTGTACCCGTTATAGATAACACGTTATTTGTTTACCGATTTAGCTGCAATCGACAAAATATCGGAATCAAAATCCATTCTTATTGCCTACATATGTGAATTCCTTCGCTGTGTGGTGGAAAGAACTATTCGTGCCAAAAATGTGTTGGAAAAAAAAGGTTTCAAAACCGCATGAAGATTATATTATAAAGGTTTTTTTCGGGCCGCTGTATCCGAATCTGATGATAGATTTTCAAAAATCAAAATAGCGGATCCAATATGGCGAATCAAAGTCCGGAAAAATGTGGGAAAGCGATAAAAATTAGTATTTTGTAGTTTTTGAAGTCACGAAGAATTAAATAGCATCTACTGAGGCGAATCAAAGTTCGAAAAAATGTAAAAAAAAAGGAAAATTGGTATCTTACGGTTCGTCAATTATTTATGTTGATATTAAATTCGGATTTCGCAACATCAAAAACGATAGGACTCTCATTTTTATTGAAATCCAAATGTTATTTGGAATTTCAGACCTTCACATTGGATCGGCCATTTTGAATTATGAAAATTTGATATTAGTTTCGGATTCCGCGGCCTCAAAAACGATAGGATACCAATTTTTATTGAAATCCAAATATTTTTGGAGACAAAAATAAGTAAGTAAGAGGATGCAAAAAGGGGGTTCGTCTCCGAGAACAACCTCAGCACCTCTGGTCCCCGAAAATATGTCACCTAAGATTTGCTTTTGTTGCAAAGAATGTACTGGCGTAGCAATTAAAAAAAAAAATTACACAAAATAATTTCGCTGTAGCTAAGTTGAGAGACGATAATTGCTACGGTAGCGTGTGCAATGTTATAGTTATCAAGACTTTCCTCTTTATGCAGGATTAAATATCGAATCAATGCCCAAAAATGTCTCAACGTGAAATGTGTGTCGCTTCAAGAAGCCTCTGAAAAGGCATTGTACTAGTTATGTGTCATCAACCCTGACGATGATAAAATGAGTCAACAGGCACAGTTGCGGAGTTATCAGAATCTCGTTCTCGTGTCTATCGGTGTAGCAATTTTTTTTTCTCTCGTTTTGCATCCGGCACCGTGTATCGCATCCCTTTGTGCCTTCCCTTATGATATTGTTTGCAAGCGTCTGTCAGCTACGGACATCCGGCGCATCTCACTCGCCAATTTGAATTTTTCATTTACGGAGCGAGGACATTGTCATTGCCCACGCAAAATGTCATTTCAGTCGTATCGTGCTGACCACTGCAATTTTATTATATTTTATTAAGTGCATTTGGGGTTGAAATCAACGGTTCGCTATATATTTCCATAAAATGGTGGAGCTAATTGACTGCAGTGCTATACTAGTCATAATTTATTAAGAAAAAATATTGAATTATGTATTAACAATTGTTAATTATTCCCTTTGAAAGTTTGCAGCGTGCCACATTTCACCGAGTTCATCGGATAAAAATTACAACAATATTATGGAAGTACATAAGGAATCAAAAGAGGCGTATATTATGCATACTCTCGTTGGCAATAAGCATATCCAAGTCGAGGTTTTTTAGTATTGTATGAAAATAGTTATCGAAGTTTCCTCGACCGCTATTATTACCTCACTAACGACAAACAACAAACTGCTGCGAATAAGCTATCTTGATGAAGCATTTTTGTTCTTTTATTACACTTTACGAACGTTACGAACATCGCCAACATTTCCAACATTACCAACATTACCAACATTACCAACATTACCAACATTACCAACATTACCAACATTACCAACATTACCAACATTACCAACATTACCAACATTACCAACATTACCAACATTACCAACATTACCAACATTACCGACATTACCGACATTACCGACATTACCGGCATTACCGACATTACCGACATTACCGACATTACCGGCATTACCGACATTCCCAACATTACCAACATTACCAACATTACCAACATTACCAACATTACCAACATTACCAACATTACCAACATTACCAACATTACCAACATTACCAACATTACCAACATTACCAACATTACCAACATTACCAACATTACCAACATTACCAACATTACCAACATTACCAACATTACCAACATTACCAACATTACCAACATTACCAACATTACCAACATTACCAACATTACCAACATTACCAACATTACCAACATTACCAACATTACCAACATTACCAACATTACCAACATTACCAACATTACCAACATTACCATCATTACCAACATTACCAACATTACCAACATAACCAACATAACCAACATAACCAACATTACCAACATTACCGACATTACCGACATTACCGACATTACCGACATTACCGACATTGCCGACATTACCGACATTACCGACATTACCGACATTACCGACATTACCGACATTACCGACATTACCAACATTACCAACATTACCAACATTACCAACATTACCAACATTACCAACATTACCAACATTACCAACATTACCAACATTACCAACATTACCAACATTACCAACATTACCAACATTATAATTTTTGCATGGATCATCGCCAAGGTTCTTTCAATTGTTCTTCGTCTCAATGCGTGGTCCAGTAAACCTATTAGTAGTTGGATGTAGTATGCGCAGCATATTTTACCGCTGGTGCAGGACGCACCCAGCATAGCGGTCGCATTATAATCTTGGGAAGAGGGAGACGCGAACGCGTGTAGATCGCTTGGACGATATAGTTTCAGCGGTGGTAGATTTATTGCACGCCAGCCTACACGCGACAGACATTCCCATTCGTGCATCCCTCCGCGTGTATGGCATTCATGAATGCAATTGAAAAAAAAGTCTACAGAAAGAAAAAAGGAACGGCAACATAGCGAAAGCAGAGTATGTGAATATAAAACATCAATTTGCAATGCACTATAACATAATCAATAGCTTCTGAGTCGATAAAGCGTTACCTATTCACCTAATATTGTATATGCCGTATTTATGCAAATTACGTTTGTATCAACAGTTAGAATTTCAATGAGAATCGATCGTAACACGTAGAGTTCACCGACATGTTCGCTGCTAATTTCGCGATTCTGTTAATTAAGTCAATCTGGGAGGATCCGTTGGAAGAAAAGACCGTATGTGGAACACCAAATGTTCAAGCTCCGTTCACGATCTCACGAGGTGCTCTCATTCGTACTTCAGTTCGTGGGAGTTTTGCATGAGCCTATGTTTCCTTATATTTTGCTAGCGTGTAAAGGAAGTCGCCGCCGCAGCAGCGCCGTCACGATTGACTCCGCGGGTTTACTCGACCTTTTACGTATAAGGAAAACGTAACGAGTAAGCCCCGGGAAGATAGGCGCACGTATCTCGGGATCCAGGCTTCCCTGTGCCGTTGCCGCTTTGGTACAACCATACGGTGAACGTATCGCATAGAAGAAACAGAAGAAAAATAAATGTGGTAGAAGTGTACCAGAAGGCTTCTACGGGTCTCCACGGTCGTTTCAGTGCAGCTTGTGCTTTTGCGTCTGATGGCCGTTGCTGTTGCGACGATCTGGTTTTATATCGACCTTAATGGAGGCTCTGTGCACGGTCAATGCAACGGCGAGACAATGACGTTCGTAGACCGATGTGCCAGCTTCTGTATGTGACGCAGCATCCAATCGTCAAGAACTGAAGAGTCTGCTCGGCTCGACACTTTTTTTTTGTCCTGTACAACATGTAGTAAAGCTAGACTATATAGGCAGTCGAGAACTTGACCACTTATCCGTGAGTCGCTTTCCCAGTAAATGCCTCAAGTGTATTATAGCTCCTTGTTGGTAGCAGCTATCGGCGTTGTCATGGGCTTCATTCCACATTCGCGGTGTTGTCTTGGTTACCGCACGCGGCAATCGCTGCCAATTTGCTCTACCCAAGGATCCAATCACTCCGACGAGCCATTATTGACGTAACGTGATGGACAAATTTGCTAAACTTTGTGATTCGTTCGGAACAGGTATTTTGTAGGTAGCGCGAGTCGGAATGACGAATGAGTATTGATAATTGGACCGCTGCGCAGGCGACAACAAAAAAAAACTGCATCGATGTTTTGCTGTACGTACACTAAAATCTCGATGCTTCTTACAAGAACCTAGGTTTTTCTATGAGCAATTTCTGCGTCTAGTTGGGGTTTTTTTGGGTCTATTTTTCCTCAACTCTTTGCAGGACGTACGACCGAAATCTAACAAATGTCTTATGAGGTTGGTCCCACTTGAAAGTGTTATAGTTTTGGTTGCTCGGACCTATATCAAGGTTTTCCCATTGATCCTCCACTAAACAAAGCAACAAATCAAATAATAAAATCTTGATTATCGCACATTTGATCGGCTTGTCTTGCTCTCTTAATTGGATATTCGAAGACATTCTACGAATCCTGTATATTAATTGCCGAAAAAAACATCCTAAAGTTAAATGGTCACTGGTGGATTTTTGAAGCTGGTTCGCTGGGGATTGCCTAGCGTCCTAATAGGAAAAGCTACGGTCTTCATAATTTATGTCCTTAGGTCGGTATAGGTGGATCTGATCTGTTCAGCAATACGTAATGAATTGGAGCCACTTATTGAAGATTCCTTTTAGATTTAATGCAAGCTGTTGATGACAAATGTCGACGACGTTGGCGATTTGAGGATTCTTTAATGGCGGATCTGCTACAAGGTCTGCCTCTTTGATATTGATAAAATCATAATGATCCTCATTTTGGTTAAATTCGTTCATGCACGCTCTGATCAACTTGAAACCAACGTGAAAACCAACCGGTCGATTGGTGCACCAAGCCAACTCTCATTCCAACCTTCAAGAGGTTGATTTTTCAGCGATATTAAAAAACTAACCGTAATACCAACCGTTATATGTGTTGGATACGAAGTTGGTTTACGGTTGAATTTTCCTAAAACAACCCGATTTCCAAACCTGAGGAAAAAGCTATCGGTGCTTTCGACATAAAATTGGAAATTGGGTTGTTTTGGGAAAGTCCAACTGTATACCAACTTTCAATCCAACACATAATGGTTGGTATTAGGGTTGGTTTTGAGATATCAACTAAAAAGCTACCTCCAAAAAGGTTGGAATCCCCTACCATTGAAAATCCCATTGATTACCATTCATTATTCGTTAAAGGTAATTCAATGGGGTTTTTCCAATGGTATAATTCTCACTTGTACTACCATTTAATGTACCATTCAGTTTCCCGTTCGTTGTATGGTATTTTTATACCATTGGCATTCCCAATCGCGGAAAAATAGACTATACATAATTATTCACTTTTCTACACTGTCTAAATATACAATAAATAAAAATGCTATAATGCTCCCGAAAAATGTCTCCTATTATTCATAAATAACTTCGATCCTTAAGTTCACAGCTACAATTGTCGGCTCATTTATCTGCAATTCATTATCGCTTATACCATTTAAGTGAAAGTTCCTACTCATCCACGTGATTCCCTAGTGTTTGTCGATTCCATTCTCGTTCCTCGTCAATTGTAAATAGTTGGAGGTGCCATTAAAGATTCTCTAGCTTTTTACCCTTCAATTCAGTTCCTATTTATTCCCAATGGTAAGAAATACCATTTCAGCTGTTCCAGTTATGCTCCAATGGAATACCATTAATAACAAATGGGAGAAAGTACCACTTAATTTTCTCAGTCATTACGAATATCACTCCCATTAATAACGAATAGGAAAACGTACCATTTAAGATTTCCCACGGATTCGCCAGTTGAGTCCCATTAAGAATGAATGGTAGAAAGTACCGTTTTAATTTTCCTCATGATTTTCCATTGGGATTACCTTTCGATACCATTCATCACCCTTAAACGCCCAATGGAAAACTTCGCGAAGGGTAGTTTCGGATCGGGTCTGAACCTAACCAGGTTGCACAAAAACACAGTGTATACATACGAATTGCATACATTGTAAGATGTAACATGACCAACTGAACTAAGGTGCGTCATGCTGTCGTCTGTCTACTGTCGCTGTCGTCAGAAAATCGATTCGACAATTCGTTTTCTCGAACTATCCGCGAAAATGTTCACATCTGGCATATTGGCATAAGTTTACACGGAAATTTTTTATTTATTTTTTTTTACGAAACCATGTAAATCTTGGCGTTGAGGTGCTACCGCGTTTCTTGATAATCATATGCGATTGAGACTCCTAGGCGAGTACTTAACTTGCACCATCTTGCACGACATGCCACTGGAATAGTACTGTGTATATGAATATACAATCGCGTGCATAATGTAGATAGCACGGTATTCAAGCAAGGTCGACCACCATTCTTCTGACTTCTGTTTTTCTGATATTATTTATGACAATCTCAGGTAATTAATCCATCGCGATCCGACAATCGATACGACATTCCGGCCTAGACTCTCTTGTCCTGACGACCTTTTAATGTCATCATTTTTCTATTGTCCATCCCCGAGCAGTATTGGTCAATTCTATGCGGTATACTTTCCATGTTCGTCACAGTAGACATCAGTATATACAATACATATCGTAATACAATACGTATCGTATTTATTCGATCACCTAAGATAACTTCCACGTTAGAAAAAAATGAGAAAATTATTGTTTGTTTTGTTTACTATTTACGGACGGTATCCCTTTAGTTACTTCGTTGCACCCACAAGTTCCATCCATCACACTCCCTGCCAATGCGGCTGCGATTGCGATTGTAAACCTTCCGTCTTTAATTTTTTAATTTTCTAATATTCCAGACATGAGTTGCAGCAAAACATTAAATTTACATTCAAATATATGACAACAAAAATAAAGTAAAGTTAAGTTCGGGATATTGGTTAACGTTTTATTTCATGCTAACAAATGTTGTTAAAAAAAAAAAATGATCACGGATGAAAGTTACAATCGCACGGAAACACAAAATGATTTCGCACTCAGTCTTCTTAGTCAAGTTAACTGATAGAGCTCGTTATCTGTTCATAATGTATGAAAGTCCCGTTGCCGCCGGCGCCATCGTGTCAAGAATCGAGGGGGGCGGGGAGGAGAGGGGAGAGGCCGGATGGACTGAAGGGGAAGACGGGATTAGAGGGGCAGGAGGGAGACGAAGAGAAGGAGGGAGCGTGACGCCCCATTATCCTAAGTCCCTTTAATGAGCTTAGAAGATGGCTTAGAATGGGAAATAAGTCCATTAAAAAAGGGAGACGTTTAAGGAGGGAGTCTCGCTGCCCGCTGACTTCGCATAAGTTCGACAAAAATAAGAGAAAATTGCAAGTAC
This sequence comes from Amblyjoppa fuscipennis, assembly GCA_963575735.1. Classification (NCBI taxonomy): domain Eukaryota; kingdom Metazoa; phylum Arthropoda; class Insecta; order Hymenoptera; family Ichneumonidae; genus Amblyjoppa; species Amblyjoppa fuscipennis. The sequence continues at coordinate 764,736 of OY754497.1, forward strand.
TTCTTGATGATATAAAAATCTGAAAAAATTCATGCATACTAAAGGTACTGAGAAGATTAATTTTCCATAATAATAATTACAAAATGTTATTAACAAATTGATGAAAAAATAATTGCTTAACAAATTTCCCCGCAAACCAACTTTTTTTTTTCGGGAAAATGATTCGTTTATTTTTCGGAATACGTATGAATTTTTTCAGAAAAATAAACGAATTATTTTCACGAAAAAAAAGTTGGTTTGCGGCGAAATTTGTTAAGCAATTATTTTTTTCATCATTTTGTTAATAACATTTTGTCATTATTATTATGGAAAATTAATCTTCTCAGTACCTTTAGTATGCATGAATTTTTTCAGATTTTTATACTATCAATAAATACTTGCAATTTTCTATTATTTTTGTCGAACTAATGCGAAGTCAGCGCGCAGCAAGACTCCCTCCTTAAGCCCTTATGATTATAATAAGTCCCTTCAAAGGATTTACACCCTTGCAATTCTAAACCCAACTCAATGGACTTATACCCTTATTATTCTGAGTCTCTTAACCTTGTGATAAGTTCAATCGGCCGAACTCGAGTAACCTCGACCTGGTCCATCGGAGCTACTTTTCTGGCGCGATCTTGAACTGGACCCTCAATTGAGCGACTTTGCAGCGCTGAGACAAAAAAATTGATGTATCGCTGCTAGTGCATCAATTAAGTTCACTACAAGCCTAACGTAAAGCTGGTAGTTTAATTACGAATGTCTCTTCCCTCATGCGATTCGAGTCATATATTCATCGAACATAAGCGATATAAAATAAATTACTACGCTCAACTCGAGTTCTCGAATGCAGAGCCTCTGCGAGGAGTGCGTGCATATTACTTGGCGCGACACTCCGCCGACTATCTCGATACCGATAGGGTTTCTCCGAATGCGAGTTTCAGAAAGACTGCTATCATTTGTGTGACAGATATAAAGTTTTATTATCGTCGCAATTATGTGGTGGAGTCGCTGACAGTTTCGCTTTCAAACCCTTAAAAAAATCTATTTATTGATCCCATTAATTCGTTATTTATTTACTGACTTACTGATCCCGATGAGTTGTTGTACGTATGACTTGAATACCCCCCTCCCCCCATATCCCCCTCCCCCCCAATCTCCCATTCGTTATCATTAAAAATCCCATTGATTATCATTAACTATTCATTAAAGGTAATTCAATGGGGTTTTGCCAAAGGTATCATTCCCATTTGTACTACCATTTAATATACCATTCAATATGTCATTCGATTTCTCATTCGTTGTATGGTATTTTTATCCCGCTAGCATTCCCATTCGCGGAAAAGTATGCTATATATAATTGTCCACTTTTCTACAATGTCCAAATATGTAACAAATAAAAAAGCTGTAATGCTCCCGAATAATGTCTCCTATTGTTCATAAATAATTTCGGTCCTTAAGTTCACAGCTACTATTGGGGACTCATTTATCTGCAATTCATTATCGCTTATACCATTTAAGTGAAAATTGCTACTCAAACACGTGATTCCCTAGTGTCTGTCAACGCGATTCTTATTCCTCGTCAATTACAAACAGTTAGGAGTGCCATTAAAGATTCCCCAGCTTTTTACCATTCGAGTCAGTTCCCATTTGTTCCCGATGGTAAGAAATACCATTTCAGCTGTTCCAGTTATGCTCCAATGAACTACCATTAATAACGAAGGGAAAAAGTACCATTTATCACATCCCATTCGTTTGTCACTGAACTCTTATTAATAACAAACGGGAAAAAGTTCCACTCAATTTTCCCAGTCATTTGAAATTGGACTCCCATTAATAACGAATGGGAAAAAGTACCAGTTGAATTTTCCCAGGAAATTGCCATTGGTCTCCTATTGGTAACGAATGGGAAAACGTACCATTTACAATCTCCCACTGGTTTGCTAGTGGAGTCCCATTAAGAATGAATGGCAGAAAGTACCGTTTCAATTTTCCTCATCAATTTCCATTGGGATCCCATTGATTACCTTTCGATACCATTCGTTACCATTAACCGCCCAATGGAAAACTTTGCCAAGGGAACGAATAGTAAATGGTTACCAATGGGATTTTTTAATGGTAATTAATGGGTGATTTAGCCGAGGGTTGAAACAGCTCATTTGTTCGAAAGTGGCGATTATCACTGTGATAGCCGCGGGCTGAGCTTTTCAGTCACTTATCTCGTCCTCATTGATCGAAAACGCGTGGCTCATAAAATCGTACACTCAGAAAAAGGTTTAGTGCCGCCAAACAAAATTGATCTGAATCAACCAAATCCTGCAGTTACGGGTGGCGAACGAAATATGCACTTTAATTGACTGTCAGAGTTAGTTGAATTTTGAAGAAATATTTGTTCGAGTGAAATATACTTTTCTTCGTTTCGAAAAAAGCCCAGATTGAATGGAATAAAGGTTTTAATTTTCTCAAACCAAAGTATGTATCGAACCATTGTATCGAAGCTTTAAGTCTGAAAAAAAAGTTTACCCCAACTCAATCTGTAGTTGGTGCCGGTATTGTTATTTATGTTATTTGCTAGTAATTAATTTTACACATGATTACATCGAGTTTTATATATTCAATTCTTATCACTACAATCGCTACTTATTAATTAACACCATTTTTACAAATAAAAATTTTGTATATCCTAGCGGGGCTCGAACCCCGAACCTAACGCATTCTAACTTTCTAACCTAGTACCTTACCACTACGCTACAATCGCTTATTGATATGTCCAATTTTGAATCGGATATATACGTTACTTCTGTCATTAACTTAGCCTTAACTCCCATGATTTGACATAGAAATGTCCAAACAACTTGAAAGTTATTTATTGTGGACGTAATATTTGTGAATGACTAAATTGACGTCTTGCCGGATTTAATAACATCATTTTCAAGATGACACATTTTCGTATGACAATGAAACGTGGTATATGCGAGCAACGTCTGGAATTTAAGTTATGATTCCACAGAGTGACATCGAATTGAATTAAAAAACACTGGAGTTTAAAAAACTGTATATTGCCTCATATATTTTTTCAATGGGAATCGAGGTTGAAGTAAATGTTAATTCAATTTTACAAAATTATGCATTGTGTGAAACAACATACTTTTTGATAGTATATTCATTTCATCTGAATCACGATCGTCTAAAATCTAGTAATAAAAAGTACCAAAGTAGTAATGCTTCGTTTCAGCACACCAATATTTTGGTATATTTATTTATCATATATTTATATATATTATACATATATTTATTTATCCAGAAATAGTGTCTTGGGCTTGTTCAAAATAAGCAATTTTAATCCAACAGCCAAGTATGATTTGACTGAATTATCTCTTCAAGTAAATTAAACGAATGTTCTGTCAAATTAAGATGTATGTAACTACGAACATAAGGTAAGTGTCCCCATTCCCGACCATGCTCCCTTTACCGACCATTTCAGCGTATAACGTCATTTACGAGGCTGCCAATGCATAAACATGTTTATTAGTGGTCTAGAATTATTCAGAACTTTATGTAGTGTCAAAGGATTGTAAAGTGCAGGGTAAGTGTAATAATTAGTCAATAATATTATCATTTTTTTTTGCCGAACGTCACGATCCGAGCGGTTTCTTAGAAGTGAAGTTAAGGCATGTTGATCGCGTAAATAGTAAATATTTCGATAAAAATCCGTGTTTAATTAATAGCTTGAGCGTTAAATGATTAGTTACAGTTCAATTTATATATTCCGAAAAAAAAAACTGTCGGGTAACCCTTCTTTTTATTTTAATTCACTGGTCGGGGTTGGGCACAGCAAAAGTCTTGCCTGTCCCCATTACCGTACATGTAAACGTCAGTTCATTTTCACATAAACAATAAAAATTTAATGAATTTTATTTTGCTGAAACGTTTAGACTGAGTATGTACACAATGCTGTACATTTCAAGTTCGAAGTCTGGATTTATGTTCATTTTTTCTTTGCCACCTCTGTCATTCATGCTGTAAAGGCCTATGGTCGGTAATGGGGGCATGCCCGGTCGGAATTGGACACAGCTGGTCGGTAGATGGCACATGCACTAGTGCGGCTTGATTACTCTTTATTGAGGAAAATACTCGACGAAATGGATTAAGTCGACGATTTTTGGAAAGTGTATGATTAAAGCTATCGATTGATGTAAAAATCATCCTCGAATTTACTTTTGTCACGCTTAACAACGCCATTATTTTGCCTGGTCAGCCTTATAGGGGTCGGTAATGGGGACATTTACCTTACTCATTATTCCGTTATTTTTTATATTCATAACATAAGTCATTCGCAAATTGACTAAACATTTCGTTCATATCAACGAATACGTAGTGACTTGGTCCAATTGGTTTATTTCCCTCAATTGAATACCGAAGCAATTTGAACTGAATAATTTTATTCCGATTGATTAAATGAATTGTTGATATAAACATTATTTGTTTGAGGGTTCAATGGAAAAAAAATGTATAATCTATTCTTCATCAAAAATTATGAAAAAAATTGAAATTAAAAATTAAACACCAATTTGTTGAATAAACTGAAATTTAGTTGATCTAACATAATTTGCGGTTAAGTCGGAGTTACTATGTTAACGTAATTATTTCCTTAGCCTTAAAGGCGATCCTGCGAATTCGGTCTTCATAAGCACCATTATCGTCGCGTGATAAAATTGAAAGATCTGAAACTTTTTTTTGCCACATCTCAGGGAAGAAAATTGAACATTGGGTTAAGAAGTGTGGTATTGCTCGATTAAAAAGAAATCGTAAACGCTAATATTGGAAAAATGTGGGTTCACTTGTCTGCATTGAGCTTCTAGAATATCTGAACTGTGTACTTTGTCTACGATTCAGTGAACGATTCGATTGCATTACGGTGAACCTGTGTACGTTTCAACGGTGTACGTTCGAAGGCGCCTCATAATTAATGGTAATTAATGGGAGACTTAGCCAAGGGACATTGGAGTATAACTACCTGGTATAGTCGCGGGTAAAATTTCTTTGTAAGCCTTAAATTCCCTAGAATTAGAATTGTAGCGACGCTGACCGCTACAGTACTTGAAAAAAAACAGATGAGACGGTATAGGCCTAGTTCCGAAACCCTTCATTCGATGTAAATATGCAAGATTCGTGCGTTCCGAGCAGCCAAGCAGGCCCCAATCGAATGCAAAGTCGGTTTATATCGAAATCGAACATTTGAATTTTGCGCTCGCGTTCCAGCATGTTTCATATGATCAAAAACTGTTTTTTTTTTTTTTTTTTTTTCGATGTATATACGCAAGATTCGTGCGTTTCGAGCAGACTAGGCCTATACTGTCTCATCTGTTATATAGCCAAAATAGATAGGAAACGTTGATCTTACAAACGACTTTTACATCACTACAAGAGCCGTCCTCACTGCTGACTCAAGTTATTGAACAGGGAAACTTTATTTTTTACAATTCTCAAGTGTAAACTTCGTCCCTAACTGGACGAGTGACTCAATTCTTACGTTTCCATAATTACCCAAGTGCACGTGCGGACAACATTAAGCGCCCCGCGATGCACTATTTATGTCCACATAGCCAGCCAATAGAGACCCAACGAGATTCCTGGTGACTGTACAATCAGCTGTGTTGCTATTTTACTGACAACACGTGCTGAGTTTCGGTATTTGGGTGCATGCTGAGTTACACTCGTCACTGTCCCGCGGATCTTTGGCCGCTCGTGAGACCGGATCTCGCATTGTGCGAGCGTACAGAAGTGTGTGTGCGCGCGCGCGCTGCAATCTAGGGGGATCCACGAAACGCGCCTCACCGATACTCGCCTCATGGCGCATGTAAAAGTGCGCCGGTCGCCGCAGCGGGCCGCACCCTGTAGGTCCGATGGAGTCTCGCGAGCGCGCGCGTATATTCTCGTACTACGACGTGACGCTCCTACGTAACTAACTGGGCAGGAGGTCCAATGACTTTCTCCGTCTTTCTCTATCTCTCACCCGAGCTAATGTGCGGTGCATCCCGCGCTCGCTGTTCCGGAGCGCCAGCAGTGCTCGTCGGGCGATACCGTGGATCTGGTCACGCGACGCGATCAACACACATGCGCATACACAACGATGATAATTATTGATTTTTGTTGATAATAGTTTCGATCTTTTTTTTTTAAACCCCGCTCATCGAACCAGCATAATCATTGAAACTTGTTTGATCGACCTGCACAAGCGAGGGAGCGAATGTTATAAAATTATCGGAACCAGGAGTTTTGTTCTCTTGATCGACGGAGAATAATTTTCTACTTGGTTCTTTAACTTACGAAACTGGTTTTGCGTCGATATTTCTCTGGATGGTTTCTCGAAGAGATTTTCTCATGTTTGGGCTTCTTCGATATTCTTTTACTCACGTGTGTTCGATCGGATATGACTATGCGAACTATTCGTTGACTGTTACGATCGGAAGTTAATTGATCGGTCCTCGTATGAGTTACTTGGAAAGTGTATCAAACGAGGCAACGTCAGAAGTACAATAAATTGCGCTGCGTAATAAAATTTTGTTGACCGACAAGCGTACCGGATGCGAGTGCATGTTATAAATTGGATAGCTGTGAATTGAATGGTATCTCGCCTAGAGGGAAGTGGTTGTGCACGACTTCGTCGAGACCCAATTTAATATTCATGCTGTGCGAAAGGTGAGTCATCGTCTCAACAATGTTATCAACACACTCCTGCGCTCAGTTATCCGACATTATATATTTGTTGAATTTTTAGAGGCTCTTAATTTGGTTGGTGCGCAGTACGATTGTAATTTTGACGAAAAGATAATGTGATTGTAATTTTTTTAACTTGGAAAATCGTCGTGTAAATAAAAACTTATCGTGACCGGTTGTCCTGAATTGACTCGCATTGAATTTTGCATTATGCAACACTAAAGAATCATTGTCCGAAGTAGTCACGATGCCAATACGCTTTCTATATATATAAAACATACATAGTGTGCAGAGCAGTGCATACACGAGCTTTTGCACTATGCTCTTTTCTGTATGCGCGACGCTATTTGGATCGCGCTTGCCGGGTCGACTTATTAGTGCGCTTGCGTCGCTTCTCGTCATGAAACTCTCGCGTTATTGGGTGTATACGTGTGTAAAGTAAGTATGTGGGAAGAAACGCCGAGAAGAGTTCGATGCCCGGCAGTGAAACTTTTCGTTAGCGCAGTGACGAGTTCCCAATGCCGAGATCGGTAGATTAATACAAACATATTTCGTGACCCGGCGAGAAAACCGAGTGGGACGACAAACAGCATGGCATCCCGTATCATATGACACCTCGCCTTTTGATTTTGAAAAAGTGAACTTGAGTTCAATTTTTTGTTTCAAGCTTCATTATTGGAAAGACACGTTACGCGTTACGCGTTGCGGATTGCACGTTACACTTTAAGCGTTACGCGTTACGCGTTACACGTTACGCAGGCCAGCTTCATATGAGGCGCAGAGTCCTGATTGCGCGTTATACGGAGATGTTTATTCGCCCTAACCGTACTGCGTTTAAAAAAATATTTTAATAATATAATATTAGCATTACATTATTATATGTATATTGTATATAATCATAGTGTATATAATAATGTTAATCTATATATACATTTTTTATGGCAAAATGTTTCGGGCGAGGAAAATTGCACGCTTTGGCACACAATAACCTAACATCAAATGGATTCGTTGAACGAACAGATTGATTATTGTTGACGAGTAACTACTCGAGTCCAAATAGGTAGAAAATTCTTAAATGTTGGCTGGATCTCTATTCAATTTGCTCCATGGATTCTACAATTTCCTTTCCCTAATAACTTGGCTCTTCCAATCGAACCATCCGCAGTCGTCTTATAGTCAATAAGAACGAGTCGAACAGTTACGACATAATTGTCAAGTGAAGTTTGCTAATGATATAAAAAGTAATCGGCGCCCATAGTCAAAATTATGTCGCCGAAAAAAAAAAATTTAACACCTGACGTTAAACTCCGGTTGCGTTAGGCGTAGTCTTTCATCCGGAAAGAAAGCTTGTTTCTAAAATTTACCGATCGATCTTAACTCCCCCTCCTCCTGCCGGCGTTTCCGAGCCGTTTTCGACATATTTGAATGTAACACGGCCAAACAAAATATCAAAATGAAAACATGGAAGTCCCATCGACAATTTATATACCTGCATTATGGCTGATGGAAGCGCAATCGTCGGGTTGAACGTCTTATTGAACTAAAAAAAGTACTTAAGGTAAAAAAAATGGAAAATCGTGGTTAAAAACGCAGTGGATATCTGCTTTGAGAATGTGTTTACAATTTCCCATAATGTTCACGTTCAGACAAGTATTCCCCTACGCAACCGTTCCCGGCTCTTGGCCTAAACTGCGCGTGAACTTTTGTTTAAAAATGACGTGTCACTTTTAGCTATAACGATCACGTAAATCAATATCTCAAAGAAACTCTCTTTTGTGACATCAGAGAAATTGAACATTAAGAACAACCTTTCATTGTTTGTTAAATACACGTTTTGAAAGGTTTCGGAGTTGATGTATAACATTTATAGATCACCTATGTTGTAATCTGGGCGCCTATCGGATGGAGATAATCCGTGAGTGGCTGCTCTGCTACGATAGAAATAAAACCATACATTAGACGAACATAATTCATCGGACCTTTGAGACTCCATAATTTTTTCCGGTCGACGTACTGTGCCGCGATTCCGTTTGAGCTCTCCGGCCGGTTTTGTTATTACGAGCAAAAGTACCCACTGCGACCCGATACGATAAGACTCCATCGCCGATAACGACTTCGGTGCGAGTAAACTAACGTATCGTACGCGCGTACAAATGTCGATATACGACTGCGAACAGTACTTATAACAGAACATGTTTGGTGAACGAGGTGCACTCTTCGTGCTCAACTCTCACAGGGAATCGCCTTCTCTTTTACCTTGGAACGCAGACTCAATCACCTACTTTTGGAATGATCAACGGCGCCGGTCACTCGCGAGCTCGCCGACTTTTCGAGCTCACGCACTCGCGAGCTCCTGGCCGACTGATCCACTTTTTGTGAGTTACCGGCGGACTCGCATGGATCCGATCCAAGCGCCCGCTGGACGCGAATTCACCAGATATCTCACATCCTCCACGAGTCCGTCGTTTGATCGTTCGGTCCTTTTTTTTATTTCCGACCCGGCTATATTCGGATTTCGGTGAAACACCTGCGGGCGATGAATCTTTCACCGGAAAAACATCTCTAATGTAAAAATATTGCGCTAAGTACATTTGTGTTTACTATACTTTGCACAAACTAATGCGTAATCAGTTAACGATGTCAACATTGCATAGTGCTCTGATTTATGGACGTCTTTCTATATAAAAGTCGTTATCGCCGCTGTGTCACGAATGGAGGAGGGGAGACTGCACCATCCGGAGAGGAGGTACCTTTTTATATGACCCTTTTCGGTTTTATCGTAAGGAAAAAAAGGTTAGCTTCATTATGCACAGAGCCTCCTCCCGTTTGGTGAAGCTGGTCCCCCTCTAAGGCTGAAATATTCAATCGCCCTCAGGTGGCTCCTCAACCCAAAATATTCTGAGTCCCCTTACAGGGCTGGAGGGCCGAGCAGGGGGCTGATTTTTCTAAGTTCCGTTGGGCTCCTGTCCAGGTCCTAATTATTCGAAGTCCCTTTGGGCTCTTGTCCAGGTCCTGATTAGTCCAAGTCCCCTTGGGCTCCTGTCCAGGTCCTGATTATTCGCAGTCCTTTTGGGCCCCTGTCCAGATCCTGATTATTCGAAGTCTCTTTGGGCCCCTGTCCAGGTCTTGATTATTCGAAGTCCCCTTGGGCTTCTGTCCACATCATGATTATTCGAAGTTCTTTTTGGCTCCTGTCCAGGCCCTGATTATTCGAAGTCCCCTTGGGCTTCTGTCCACATCATGATTATTCGAAGTTCTTTTTGGCTCCTGTCCAGGCCCTGATTATTCGAAGTCCCCTTGGGCTCTTGTCTGGGACCTGATTCTTATGAGTCCCTGTGGGCTCCTCTGTTCCGGCTTCAAATATTTTAAGTCTTTTTTGTCACACGTGCATGAATCGCGGCACTTTACATGGCAGTCTCGCGAGCCGAAAGTGGCCCATTGCATGCCAGTTGTGAACCTGTTGTGAAATGACGGAGTCGTGCATGCGCAGTTCGCATTTCGTCCCTTGGGAGTTTACTTTCCCTTGGGAGTCACTTTCGTCGCTTGGGAGTTTACTTTCCCTTGGGAGTCACTTTCGTCCCTTGAGAGTTTACTTTTCACGTTTTCGTCCCTTGGGAGTTTACTTTTCATGTTTTCGCCCCTGGAGACGTAACCTCGCTTTTCAGTATTCGTCTCGCGCGACTGCCATTCCAAGTGCCGCAGATTCATGCACTTGTAACAAAAAATATGATATGTAACGAGGGTCGAATTGGCGATTGCGACTCGTGTGATTGCAGCCCTCGCTTCGCTCGGGCCACAAACCTCACACTCGTCGCAATCGCCAACTTTCGACCCTTGTTGCACAATATACTATTGGAGACTTCATGCGACCACGCGAGCCACCAGAAGCGTTAGTAAATATAATAAAAATCGAAAATTGGTATGGTTGATAGAAAATAAAAAATTAAAATTCAGAAAAATAATGGGGTACATTGCCATATGTGTCGAGTATAATCTTATATAATTACAACTCTACCGGAATACAACTCTTCCGCAAAAGACATTTATCGGTGGAGAGTCGTGTTCCCATAGATCTATTATCTGGTAGACTTGTAATACGGTGAAGTTACATTACCGTACGTTACGGTTTAAGAGGCGCGGCAGCATCTCGACTAAATTAAACTCTAATATGCCGGAAGCGAAATCTTTATTCTCGATGATATTGGAAGTGAAGTATCGGATCCGAATATTGATGAAATTACTACCATATCATTCGGACATAAGCTTTCCAACGCGACCAGTTGCGATCATAATTGTTCGGCAGAAGCTGCACTGTAAAAAAAAAAAATGGTGTTAAATTCAACACCGCTTTAACACCGCCACGTGGTTCGTATACTTTGTGATCCATTACTTTGGTGTTAAAAGCAGTGTTCAAATTTGGTGTAAAGTATACGATGTAAAATGAGTGGTACTTACGGAACGTCCATTCTATCACTGTAACGGTGTACAGTAACACCGAAACTTACTCCTAAGTGAGTAAAATAGGTTTAAGCGCTTGAATCAGATTTTGAATCTTAATATAATGAATCGTAACTAATAGTAGTCCAACAAAATATAATTACATGGGACATCGTGATAATTATAAATGAAAAAAAAAAAAAAATTATGAATAAAGGCTACGATCACAAATATCTATGGTGGTGAATTGCTCGAGATGGGATTCGAACTGCCTACTTAATGCTTATTACCACCTATCTATGTCTACTACCTAACACGCTATCGACTACGCTATTGCTTACTTGTGAATTTCTCTTATTCACATTCTGTTTACGCTACTTCGGCTATTATGATTATATATTACTGTCATTCAGATAATGATGATGATAAACGGAATGATTATGTACTTTTTTATTGTACTATTAAACAGAATCATCATGATTTTTTGTTGTCGAATCAACTATTGGTAATCAATTTAATGATAATTATCACCTCTTCGAAGTATTCATTTTTTTCATAAGTATGATTTACATTAAATTTAATATTGGGGCAATTTTGAGGTCACCGATTGCGAAAATGAGTTTCTAATTTTTTAAATACAAAATCCCACATGGGCGAACGCTGCCTGACTAAAAATACCATTCAGGGCTTGAAAACACCGTTAAGTGCGTATTTGACACCGTTCAGTGCGTAATTTACACCATTAAATGCATATTTGAAACTTAAAGTCGTGGTTAAAGACATTTTTAGACTTATTATTGTTTAAAACAGAATTGTCCTGATGTCTATGAAAATAACACCATGAAGTGAGATAGTCTTGTATTTTGTATTGTATACGAATTATATAATACAATACATACAATATGTATTGTATATATTGTATAGCGGTGTATTTTTCACTGCGAAATGGTGTTAATTTTAACACCGTTTTTTTTTTTACAACTCAAACCATCGCAGTTTACACCGCAGATTTCTTACAGTGTGCGATATGATTGAAGTGCCCCGCAAAAATTCCGAAATTTTGATAAAATTGTCTGCGTCCGGCTGAGTTGTAGCGAAATGTCGGTTACAGATCGAGGTCGACGTATAAACAGAGGTATACGAAAAAAAAAAAAAAAAAAAAAAAAATGGACAAATGTGTGATAAGATAAAGAACAATTTTTTGTCTTTATCTTGCACAAATGTGTGTAAGATAAGGATACACTGAACCGATGTGCATGAAAAATTGATTAAAAAAATGGTGCTTGACTATTAGGTTCAAAATTCATTGGTTTTGATTTACAAATAATTATTCGTCTTGAATTGTTGCTGTAAAAAGTGTCCTGACGTTTAAAACGTTCCCTTCTCCGCGAACTTCATAATTAATTTCTGATCTTAAGGGAAAAATTATCATATATGATCATATTACTTTAATATTCTTTAATTTTAAAGCAATGCCTTTATTAATTGTCAAACGATCGGACCGTATTTATTCACAGACGCGTAATTACAAATCGATACGACGCCGATCATAATTGAACACACTCGATAATTGTTGGTTTATCTTTCCAATGTGCTTGGTCATCTTATCGCGGGTGGACAACCGGCATTCAATAGACGTATCGTGTAAATTGCATGGTTCTCACGAGTGACGCACACAACATGGCAAATAAACTGCAAAACACACGGCGTCGAAAATTTAACGCGGGCAAGACGCTCGAAACAACTATTGTGCGTCACCGCGAGAGTGGGATTTTCATTTTTATAGTCGAAAACGTGAATCATGGGTATAATAGAATGTTTTATCTGAATGTCAATATCGTCGTGCTGAATAGCGATAAGGCTACCAATACATCGACGCAATCCGATCTGTGTTGCAGCATTGTCGCGATTTTCACAACGAGGCACATGGTAAAAAAAAAGAAATTGGGCATTTAGCATTTTAGCATGTTTTTATGTGAAAACTGGCACATCAAATTTAATGTAAGATTGTGGTGAAAAATTAATATACTTTTACAGCGACATTGAAGTAAATAATTAACAGAAAAGTATTTTTTATAATATTCGATAATACTAATTCTAATTTCGCATAAGAATAATCTCAAAAAGATATTAACATATTGCTGAAGAAAATTGTTTAAGGTAGCTATGTCGCTTCGCGCTCATTCCGCATAAGTTCGAGAAAAATAAGAGAAAATTGCAAATACTTCTCGATGGTATAAAAATCTGAAAAAATTCATGCATACTGAAGGTACTGAAAAGATTAATTTTGCATAATAATAATTTCAAAAAGTTATGAAATTAATCAAAAAATTAATTGTTCAACAAATTACCCGGTAACGAAACTTTTTTTTTTTAATGAAAATGATTCGTTTATTTTTCTGAATACGTATGAATTTTTTGAGATTTTTCAATTAGCTTCGATTTAAAAAAAAATTTTATGTGGAAAAAATGTGTGAAAAAACACCAAAATCAAAACTAATTGAAGAATCTGCCAAAAATTCATACGTATTCAGAAAAATGCAAGAAACATTTTTATTTGCAAAAAATTTGTTTTGCCGGGTAATTTGGTAAACGATTATTTTTTTTTTAATTTGTTAATAACATTTTGGAATTATTATTATGCGAAATTAATCTTTTCAGTATCTTTAATATGCATGCATTTTTTAAGATTTTTATACCGTCGAGAAATACTTGCAATTTTCTCTTATTTTTTCCTCGAACTTATGCGAAATGAGCGCGTAGCGACATAGCTACCTTAACAAATAATCAGGAAACCTTTGTTTTCTCTTTTCAGAAGAATTCATTGATTTTATAGAAGCCATATGAATTTTTTCAGAATTTTCTTGCATTTTTGAATTTCCCGTTTTTGACATTTTTTTAAGGTCATGACTACGGAACTGTTGGCGCAATCGTCTCGAAACTTTTTCTTTATATTATGGAATCGTGATACGAAAACATATCCGAAATTCGCGCTTCTACATCGATTTTATAAATTTTCGAAAAAAACATTTCAATGTCCGAAAATTCTGAAAAAATTTATACGAGCTCTAAAAAATTAAGGAATTCCTTTAAAATGAGAAAAGAAAAGGTTTTCTGGTTTTTTCCTACAATTTATTTTAAAAATAATTTCATAATAACTGTTTAGCATTATTATTATGCAAAATCAAAGGTCTTGACATAATTAATTCATACATAATTCATCTTGTCATATTGCGAAGTACTGAAATTTTCATCCAATTAAACTTTTGGTTGAAAATGTATGTGATACATCCTCAAAATGTCGACCCGTTTGGTCGTTAGATTGGTTCCTCAATACTTGTGGGATCTCTGTGTAAAATAAAATGTTTCCTGACTGTTAATATCCCGGCATCGCTAGATCTGATACATACAAATTTACAATATTGTTCAGAGCTGGGCAGTATTCTAAACACTTGATGTATTTCAGGTATTTTAAATACGTATTTTAAGTACTCAAATGCTTTTCTGGTATATTAAGAACTTTTCGGGCACCTGAAGTAAAAAATATAAAATATTTTTGCTTCTTCTTCATATTAGGGCTGTACGGTTAGGCTGAACGGCATAGATGAATGGACGGGATAGATGGATGGACGGGATAGATGGATGGATGGGCGAGATGGATTGGCGGGATGGATGGGCGGGACGAATTAATGGGTTCCATGGACGGTATAGATGCATGGGATCCATGGACGGGATGCATGGATGGGGTTCATGGAGGGGATGGATTAATAGGATGGATGGATGGGTTTCATGGACGGGATGGATTAATAGGATGGATGGATGCGATTCATGGACGGGATGGATTAATAGGATGGATGGCGGGGATGGATTAATAGGATGGATGGATGGGATGGATTAATAGGATGGATGGGATTGGCATCCATCCATTAGTATTGGTTGGCATGGATGGATGGATGGATATGATAGATGGATGGGCGGGGTAGACGGATGGACGAGATGGATGAGCGGGATAGATGGATGGACGGGATGGCTGGGCGGGATGAATGGATGGGATCCATGGACGGCATGGATGCATGGGATCCGTGGACGGGATGCATGGATGGGATGGATTCATAAGATGGATGGATGGGATTCGTGAACGGGATAGATTAATAGGATGGATGGATGGGATTGGTATCCATCGATTAGCATCCGTTGGCATGGATGGATGGCATTGGCATCCATTCATTAGCATCCATTGGCATGGATGGAAGGGATTGGCATCCATCAATTAGCATCCATTGGCGTCGATGGACGGGATGGATCGATGGGATTAACATCCATTCCAACTATCCGTATTGATTTTTAAGAAGTACTTTAAAAAGTACTAGAACGAAATACTTATAAATATATTTTAAGTACAAAAAGTATTTTGTATTTTAAATACATATATTATTTTGTATTGTGTATATTGAGTATTTTCGAGTATTTGCCCAGTTCTGAAGTTGTCTTAGGAAAACATGAGCACTCTCGATTATTCAATACAGCCACTAAAATCCATACGCCGCGCCGACATACGTCACACATGCCTTTCTGGAACTCTCATTATCGACTGACGCATCGAGTCATTATTTTTGGATCCGTTTTATAAAGCCACATGCTCTCTACATCTTCGAAGCTTTTCATCCTTCCGCTCAAATTAGGATTCGAGCCCTACCCCTACCCTTATCTGCTGTGGTATATATAGCACACGTAACTCACTTCCTAGAATTGCGAAGGCTTTATTACGGCTCCATTTTCTTAACAGTAAACGCCCATCGAGTTAAAGATAAATCCGCCTTATCTCACATGACACGGATTCTACGAAGAGTTCCTTTTAAGCGTTTACGCTCGTGGCGGAATTTATCATCTTACATCTTTAACCGTATTTTCGTCATATCAAAAATCTATCGCAAATTGGGCTCATTAAATATTCAGTTAATAAGTTTTCGACCATTACATTTACAATGCATTTTAAAGGGATTTATTGTCCTCCTTTGGCTTCTGTTATATCGACGTTTTAAATCGTCAGAAAAATCGCATTCCCAAAACATCTTTTGTACGTATGTGTTGCATGTGCGTGAGCACAAGTGTGGAGACCCGAGTGTGCAAGGCGTCGGGCTCTTGACGATCAAAAGTCTTTAGGTGTGTCTCAGTTTTTATCTCAAAATTCTTCCGAGTTTGCGAAGCGTCAGGCTCTTGACGATCAAAAGTCTTTAGGTGCGTCTCAGTTGTTATCTCAAAATTCTTTTTTTTTTTAATCCGTTTGGTGCAAGAGCATACAATTTCGTACGAGGATTCTATTTGCCGTAAACAACAATCCACTTGCTGCGAAAGGACTTTGTTTTTTCATCAACGAGGATTTTGTTTAGAGTGCAAGAACTTTTCAAGATAAACAAGATTAGTAGTAGTAATTCTATTTATTGGCAATGTTTTGCATGGTACGAACATTGATACATTTAAGAGATTATTTACAGCATGAATTTCTATTGCTATTGCCAACGGGTCATCGACCCAAGTCTTTCAGCACCACAAACAAAATTATGTTCTAGATTTGGCAATGAGCTGTTTATGCAGGAACTTGCAATCGGATCATTTCCTTAAAATACTGTTTGTGTTATCCTTGAGAGTTTCCTTGTCACTCATCTAGCGCGCGCCATCTCTTTCAGTCCTGTGCGTTTGTACTTCTATACGCGAACTTGAAAAATATCCGTTTGTTGCTGGATCATCTCTCTTTCATCCAGCGTCCCATGTAATCTTGTCTCGTGTGTGTGCCTAAGCCGCGCTAAGACCCGCGCTCATGGAAGCATGAGCATACCCGTGCAGAGCGTCACCAAGGCCTTCCGAGTAGAGTCGAAGACAGAGTGCAATGCTGCAGCGGTGCAACAGTATTGGCGCATGTTCTCTAATACAAAGCCCCAATGTGTAGCTCGCTCCCGCGATCGTGAGCGTCGCAGGACCGCGTTAGATAGAATGGAATGTCTTTGTGAACGGGTTTCTCGTTCCACCCGACTTACGTGTAGCTTTACCGTGTGATCGAAGCTCACCTAATACCTGCAAATGATTCGTTTTTGGAACAAAAGACAGTTACACTCATCAACTTCACTGAAGATCAAGAACGGGTCCGTATGAAGTAAGGTGTATACAGCATTGGTATCAAACATTTAATGTGTAAAGAATCAGGCACGGAACCTTCATCTTATGCTCAACCCGAAGGTCTCTCGCACATTGAGAGCAAACGCACCAAACTTCCTTCTACTTTCCGTTGAAACATCCGCCAAGCGAACCACCGAGAGGTGGTTCGCTTTTTGAGATCATCGAACAAGTTGAACCTACCCACAATAGGGAAACGACTCACTTAATTAGGCTTCCAGCGATTCGACGAAAGTCGAATCCCTCAAAATGATATCGGAAGGCGGAGCTGTTGACAAAATGGCCGGTTCCAGCAGGTTTACTCGGGAAATATCCAGGTATTTGTCAGGGAAATGAAACCCTTTGTGTCTACCTTCACATGTCACACGTAGTGGAGCCCTGCGTTTGTCAACCAGAGGCATGATTGTCATTACTATTTATTATGGCTGCTCAAGTGTATACACTTGTACCAAACGATACCAATTGGTACCAAACAATGAACTACATCTTTCTCTGGTGATACTATAAATCGTGTTAAGAGACTGCTAGACCTTCCTGTTTTACCAGCCGAAATAGGTCATTTCTTAGTTTTCACTATTCGTCGTTACTATGCGACGGGTATTCTTCAAATTTTACAGGATTGTATTGATAACATAAACCGTTCGGCGTGTACTCGAAATTCGGTCGAAATCTTTCGAGAAGTAAAGAAAATCGAACAACAGCATCCTTTCTGTAGGATATAAAAAATTCTAGATCTCGCATACGTCAAAAGAGAGTGCATGCCGATTCTTCGAAGTTCTCCGAATATTCCAAAACCGTCGGGCAGTTGCTCACACAAAAGATAATCACGCATAGTGTAAACTGCGTTCACTGAGTCTATCGACTTGCGACGGGTGATCAGAGCCGATAACAATGACATGAATGTAGTGTAAGGCACGATGCACAGCCATCTGTGCGTCAATCGTAACACTACGTTCTCATGTCCTTTCGCAAACTATAATATTCGGTTTTCTTTAATTCCTTGTAAGTTTCCAATCAAAATTCGACTGCACACCGAAACGTTTATGTCAATATCATAACGTAACTCTGCATGATTTGACACATATGTGTAGCATAGGAACAATGCTAAGTCGGAACTGAAAAATTGTCTAGCTTCGTCGGTAAAACAGGTAAAGCAGGTTAAAAACAAAAAAAAAACAGCTCCAGCATCTCCTTAAGATAGTTCCAGCGAGTGGTGTTCATTTCGCCGAAATTCGAGAAATTCGGGCAAGAATTGCAAACACTTCCCGATGTTATAAAAATCTGAAAAAATCATACTTATTATAGGCACTGAAAATACTAATTTTGCATAATAATAATAATTTCAAAATGTTATTAACAAATTGTTGAAAAAAAGTTGATCATCGAAAGATGCGGTAACACAACTTTTTTTTAATAAAAATGATTCGTTCATTTTTCGGAATACGTATGAATTTTCGCAGATTTTTATCTTTATTTTGATTTTTCTTGTTTTTTACATGAAAAAATGTGCAAAAATCAAAATAAATATAAAAATCTGAAAAAAATTCATACGTATTCCGAAAAATGAACGAATCATTTTCATAAAAAAAAAGTTGAGTTACCGCATATTTCGATGAACAATTCCTTTTTCAACAATTTTTTAATAACATTTTGTAATTATTATTACGCAAAATTAGTGTTTTCAGTGCCTATAATAAGTATGCATTTTTTCAACTTTTTATAACATCGGGAAGTGTTTGCAATTCTTGCCCGAATTTCTCGAATTTAGGCGAAATGAACACCACTCGCTGGAGCTACCTTAATCTCTGCATAATGTACAAAAGTCTCGCCGCCGTCGTGTACAAGAACCGAGAAGTGGGAACTAAAGCCTTTATTATTCCAAGTCCCCTTAAATCACTTACACCCTCGCAATTCAAAGTCCCGCTGAACAGACTTAAAGGGCATTGAGTAATATGGACATAAGTCCATAAGCTCCATGGAGTCGAGCTTACAATTGCAAGGGCGTAAGTCCTTTAGAGGGACTTAGAACAATAAGGAGTTAAGTCCACAAAGGGACGAGGAGGACCTCCTGGGCCGGTCCTGATTATTTTAAGCCTTCTGGAGACTCGTCATGCGAGCGGGAGAGCCACGAGAAGTATTGCAGTGCACGGTCAGGAAAGTTGTACCCAGAAAAGTTACATAAAAAAAAGCCGACGCTCGCGTACGGCGCGAGCGGATGTCGATTGCAGAAATCTAATATTTGCGTCCGTTGGCGTGAGTGCGAAGTCGAATAAACGAACGACGGAAATGAACTTAAAATAGTTATACGAAATACGAAATAGTTATACGAATGAAACAAATTAACTACACTAAAAATAATAACAAACGATAAACAGGACGTTACAGTTTTTTACCAACTTTTTGAGAGTGCGATAGATTTTAAAGCAAAAATATGTTACGCTGCTTTTGGTAACATTTTTTTTTACGGACTATTGGAAATAGTAAATGTTTAACGATCTGCGTAAAAACTTCCGTGCATCCGCGTAAAAGAGGTCCACTGTGTGCTCGCATGCAACACGGCCGCGATCAGCCCACACCGAGCACACTTTGATGGCGGTCGCCGTCGGTCGACCGCACGATAACTACTGCGGAAACTATGACTATGGAGTTGCGAAACACGTACGGTAAATGTCTACACGCTTAAATTACGGTAATTTTTATGGCCGTTCATTTCCTCACGCACGTGAAGCAGCCGCATCTGAAATGGAAAATTTTGTACGGGAATATCGAGTCGTGCTTGGGCGGTCTCAACATTTTTTTTTTTTTTTTACATCGCGTCCCATGAAACCGTAGTTTATATCATACTATTGAAAGTTGCGCACGGGGAAAGTTGGGCGATTTTTTAAAGAGTTGGTAAGGTAAATTTTCGCGCAGTTCGTTTTGCGTGCAGAGGTTCTCACAGGGTTTGATTTCTACAGTGAACCGACAGGAGTTATCTTGCGAATCGATATCGACAGCGGTAATGTGTACAATTGAGATGTGGAGGAAAAGGAGTGTGGAGGACTGGGAACGTGGAGGATTGAACGTGGAGAATCGGGATGTGTCGAATCGAAATGTTTCGGAAAGAGAGTGTGTACAATCGAGATGTGGAGGAAAAGGAGTGTGGAGGACTGGTGATGTGGAGAACTGAATGTGGAGGATCGGGCTGTGTCGAAGTGAAATGTGTCGGAAAAGGAATGTGTACAATCGAGTTATGGAGGAAAAGGTGTGTGGAGGACTGAATGTGGAGGATCGATGATGTGGAGAATCGAGATGTGTAGGATAGTCTTAAAGAGAATAAGTTTATCTACAAAACTACAAAAAAACCATTTTGGTACGATAAAAATTTGAGGCGCCATCATTTATCGAAGTTTGACTTCGAACTTACGTCATCGCAAAGCGTTTAATCTCCGCCGTATAATACGTTTCTGTTTGACTTGATCACACAAATCTATTGCATTACTCCTATCGTTTTTAGTACATGTAAAAAAAATGCGTCCAACATTTTACTTAAGTCATAGTTTATACCACAACCGAGGCAAAGCGTTTCTGTTATGGCCATTCGATCAACGCGTAATAAAATGCCCGTCCATTCTATATAGAAATTGGCAATCCCTTGTAAACTGGAGACATCGACTTCTTATGTGGTACTCAAATTGGAAATCCAAAAATCCATTGTGCCACCTCTTAAAAAAATCGCACAGCGTTTCCCTTCTGTAACTTTGAATAGTACGATATAAACTACGATTTCATGGAGTGCGAACTCAAAAAAAAAATTTTTTTTTTGCTATTGGGTGGGTAACGGAACTCTTCTGGTCACGCCTAATTGGCTGCAATTTTTCTAGTCATCTGCTATAAATATCTTTCATCGACGAGTCTGCGTGCGCAGTCTCTGTCCGCTCCAATTACTCTTGTTCGCTCGAAATGGATTGAAATTCTGGTCATTTTTTTTGTTCGCACTGCTCATCATCAACGCCAGCAGACACAGTACGTCTAGCTTTAGTCACAACGCAGCTGCTGCATATTCGCATCTCTGATTCTCGTAGCGGTAACGCCAGTATACTGGCGCTCTAATTGCGCCAATTGGTTGCTCGCGTCGTTAGCCTCCTCGTTGTAATAGTGCACACTCTCGGAACGAAGAATTCGTCTCGTGAACGTGAACGCAGAAGTTCTAATGTCTCGAGACCGCCAAGCCGGCTTAGCCTACGTTACGGCATTTTGCATTCTTTTTTACTGACCAATTACAGAAAATAGTTGTCCCACTTTTCCTTTCGCTGATTTATGCGTCCTCGTCATAATGTATATTGTAACGAATATGGATATTCAGGTCTACAGGAGCACAATGTATGACGATTGACAAACGAATAGATGATGGACTTCAGAATTATGAAAAGAGAAGGGAGTCTTGATGTGAATGTGAGAGCGAGCAAACGTGCGATAGAACGCGATTGCAATAAGTAGAAGTTTTTATAATCAATAAATCCGTGCCAACAACAATGTTCCGTCTTATCATTTTGCTCGCACGTTACATACAACGTATGTTACTATCGGATATGTTGACCCGCCCGCTCGCAGTATCTATGCAAGTGTGTATATGGGCATTTATGGTCACGTGTGTGTATCCGCTCTCGGATATACACAGTGAGTATTTGTGAGTATCTGCGAGTTTGTCCATTTCAGCACTGTAGCCACTCCGGGACTTTAGCAACTCCGGGACTTTAACGACGCTGGGACTTTCACGACTCCGGGACTTTAACGACTCCGGGACTTTAACGACTCCGGGACTTTAGTCACTCCGGGACTTTAGCCACTCTGGGACTCTAGTCACTCCGGTTTTTGTATGAAAATCGAGTGATCCTTGATCGATAGATTACATATGCGTTCAGTTTTTGGGTTACACCTCGACATTTAAAGCCGCCACACCATTTGATTAAGAATTTTAAATCTCAGAAAATCTCTGGTTGGACATCAATTTTCATATAAATTGTACTGAACGAAATTGTACTAAGGGAAGTGACTACTTTACTTGAGTATCTAATTTCACCTCGCTGACGCAAACCGCTTGTGGATTATAGGAATTTTAAACGACTTGAATAAATCACATAAAAATCGCATTTCTCGACGTTTTAGATTACGTTAGAACTCTGGAACTAAAATCTCGAAATTTTTTCTTTTCAAGAAAACACTGTTTGTGTATTTAGCAGTCAACCATATTCCGTGACTCCAAGTGATCTTAGGCAATATTGCATGAACGGAGAAATAAGTTTTGAGCACAAATGAGGGTCTTATCGGCTGAAAGGAGCGCTACAAGCAGGAGTTGAGTGATCGATATAAGCGTTCGAAAATTTAACGCCACATCGATCTCGCAAATCATTAATAGACAGAAGACTCCCCCTTGTCGGTTAGACTTAGCTTGCCCGATCACGGTGGAATAATATGCTTCGCTGTGATCGAGGAGAGCATACAGTACTTACAGGCTTAGAATGGCCAAGCACAGCGTCACGATTCGCTGGCTGTTCCGGGACACATGACCCCTATCCAATAGATCGATCGATCGATCGGAGAAAACGAGGGGTTGGTGCAACGCTGCAAGAAAGCCTGGTGTGCAACAAAGATATATAAGAAACGACGTTTTAAGATTGAGTGAATGAGGAAGCAGTATTAGAGGTCGTGTCACTGTTAGATATACGAGAAGGCGATAAAGATATTATAAACAAAATTCCATCAAAAGTTGCATTTTCTGTTACCGCGTAGATATATATTGAAACGTTTCGATATTCCGGGCCAGCCGAAATATCGAACTCACGATTTTTTTAGATCGTCTTTTTCCAAATGGAAGGAAGGAGTTCGTGTACTGGACCGGCTGGATAATGTGTGGGGGAAAGGATGGTGGATTTCTTCAGTCTTGCAATCCGGGGATCGTAAGATCGACCCGACGTTCAAGACCGAATACTATCCTTGCTCACTGGATAGGTGCTCACTGGATGGGTGCTTCACTCCCTGATTCTTTTCTCCGAGCGGAGGGGTCGAATGAAGAGAGGTTCACGTCTGACTAACGCACTCTCCATAAGGAGGATCGACTCGCAATGAGACGATAGCCTTAGTTAACGCACGAAAGTAATAGTATATTGTGCAACAAGGGTCGAAAGTTGGCGATTGCGACGAGTGTGAGGTTTGCGGCCTGAGCGAAGCAAGGGCTGCAATCACACGAGTCGCAATCGCCAATTCGATCCTCGTCACACATTATATTTTTTGTAACAAGTGCATGAATCTGCGGCACTTGGAATGACAGTCGCGCGAGACGAATACTGAAAAGTAAGGTTATGTCTTCAGGGACGAAAACGTCGAAAGTAAACTCCCAAGGGACGAAAGTGAACGAAATGCGAACTGCGCATGCGCGACTGTGTCATTTCACCACAGGTTCACAACTGTGGACATTCTTGCTCTCACGGTAGCGGTTCAGTCGCTGCAATCGCCGCACGCGAGCGGCGGTCGTTTTATCGCGCGTAGGAATACTTTGTTGCGCGCAGCAACAGACGAGGGCCCTGCCTCCGTCAGGCCCTTTAGTCAGTTCATCTCTACGTCCCGAAGCTGTCAGACGCACGCTCTCCTTCACTTACACAATAAATATATCTTTTAACAGTAATTCGGCGTTCATCATAATTCATACCTTGACCATACCTGGCATACCATCACACAGAGACTTCAAAGGGAATCTAAAATAACCATGTGCCCAATGTTCCTGTGTCCAATGCCGTTATGTCCCCTTAGCGATGTGTCCAATACAGATGGGTCCAATTGAATCTGTGTTCAATATAAACGTTCTTGAATTTGTCTGGTGTGCAATGTTGATGTATCCATTTGGTCTTGTGTCCAATGTTGATCTGTTCAAATGGCCTGGTGTCCAATGTTGATGTGTCCAATTAGTCTTGTGTTCAATGTTGATGTGTCCAATTGGTATTGTGTCCAATGTTCATGTGTCCAATTGGTCATGTGTCCAATGTTGATGTGTCCAATTGGTCGTGCGTCCTATGTTGATGTGTCCAATTGGTCTTGTCCCCAATTGTTGTGTCTAATTAGTCTTGTGTCCAACGTTGATCTTGTGCGCAATCTTGTTGTGTCCAATTGGTCGTGTGTCCCATCTTCTTGTGTCCAGTTGGTCTTGCATCCAATATTGTTGCGTGTTTCGGTCTTATATTCAATCCTGTGTCCAATTGATTGTGTGCAAGTGGGCATCATTCGGAAAGAACGAAGAAGGTCTGGAGCAGAGGCGCCATCACAAGACTGGCTTTCCGGAGAAAGAGGTCCTTGACGAGGGCACAAAAGAAATTCTCGGTGATGATCCAGCACGAGACCAACAGAAAGAAGTGCCTATCGATTCGGGTATAATATCCAGATGGAAATGCAAGATTCAGCATGGGGTGAATACCAAAGAGAAAGAAAAGCTAATTACTAAATACCCTCGCAAAGGAGAGTGCTTGCAGGAAGCTCCTATTCTCATCCCCAAGATGTCCGTCTTTCATACGGAGGCAGCTAAGAAAAGAGACAAGTATTTCTCATCGGCTCAAAATCGATTGGACTCGGCAAGAGTTGCACTGAAACTTGGCTTCTCAATGTTGCTCGGTGCTTGTGAGGAAGGAACAGACAGAGCTTAACTTCTTCAATATTGCACTGAAGCCAGGAAACCATTGATGTGCAATGTTGATGTATCCATGATAAGTAATCGCCCGCGAGGAGAACTTTTGTCGTACCGTACGTTTTGTTTAACCTGCTTCACCTGTTTTACCGACGGAACTAGACAATTTTTCTGTTCTGACTTAGCATTGTTACTATGCAACACATATGCGTCAAATCATGCAGGGTTATGATATTGACATGAACGCTTCGGTGTGCAGTCGAATTTTGATTGAAAACTTACAAGGAATTAAGAAAACGGAATATTATAGTTTGTGAAAGGACATGAACGTAGTATTACGATTGACGCACAGGTGGCTCTGCATCGTGCCTTACACTATATTCATGACATTGTTATCGGCTCTGATCACCCATCGCAAGTCGATAGACTAAGTGAACGCAGTTTACACTATGCGTGTTTATCTTTTGTGTGAGCAACTGTCCGACGGGTTGGGTATGTTCGGAGAACTTCAAAGAATCGGCATGCACTCTCTTTTGACGTATGCGAGATCTAGAATTTTTTATATCCTACAGAAAGGATGCTCGTTGACATTTCAGCGGCCATATTGGTCTTCGTGACAATTTTTAACGTTCGATTTTCCTTATTTCTCGGAAGATTTCGATTGAAATTCGAGTGCACGCCGAATGGTTTATCTTATCAATAAAGTACTGTAAAATTTTAAGCATACCCATCGCATAGTAACGATGAATAGTGATAACTAAGAAATAACCTATTTCGGCCGGTAAAACAGGAAGGTCCAGCAGCCCCTTAAGATGAGAAAATAAAGTCTGATTTGATTTTGTAAGCAATTTCTAATCATTTGTTAATAACTTTTTGGCATTGTTATTACGTAAAATCAAAGATCTTGACATAATTGATGCGGTTGATTTTGTTTCAGATTTTTGGCATGCCGCGTAGTTCTGAAATTTTGATCGCATTAAACTTTCGGTTGGCAATGTATATGTGATGCATCCTTAACTTTTTGTGCTTCGAATGAAGTGAGCGAGAGACACTGAGATCGAGAAAGCTACTAAATTCAGAGGGTTCTCGAACCTCGAGTCTCTATCGAATTATTTAATCGCGGATGCCTCGACCGCATCAGGATCTTTATCCGACTGCCATAGTAATAATGCTAAAGTAGTATAGTATATTCTTATCGACGAAAGTCATCGTCGCAACCCAGTCGCTGATCGTGCCGATGCCAAACTCGATGACTGCGAATGGATGAAAGTTCACCGCATGATGCTATACATGGATTTACATTGCACACCTATCAAGCCTGTATGTGCAATGCTTTTCGCATCTTAACTCTGCAGACGAAACAGACACACTCTCACGAGAAAATTTCAAATGCTGCAGATGTACGTTTAGTATTCAGCTCATGGACGTACGATCGGTACGGAGTATTACAATAGATATCGTACAGTTATACACTTTAGGGGACAAAGTATACACGACATGGCACGTAGCCTATTTAGATATATTTACTCTCATAAAAACCCGATGGGAATAATATTAATCACGGTAGATTGTTCTCCTATAAAATTACTGCAGAGCGATTGCCGACGAGGAATACGTACGTGTACAAAAACAGAAGCGTAAGACTTTATCGAGGTTGTTTACACACATACACACTACGGTGTTTCTCAAAAAGGACATTTTTTTAAATTTTCTTCCCACCCTTTCAAAGTATTGATTTCGAACTCAAAGTGAACCTCCCGAAAGGCAAAAAATCCCTGGCAAAAAAATTCTAAGAGGTGTCGCATTTGACGCTTGTATCCAAAAAATGTGGCATCTTTTAACTCCTTCAGTGTCAGGGGCCCCTGTAGGTGCAAAAACAAGTTGTGCTACTTTTGCTTCATGACCCCTATAGAGGCATCTTGAAAAAAACATATTTATACTATTACAATCTAATTATCCTTGGGTATCTCAAGGTTCTTCATATTGCAGAATCCGAATCTGAAGTCAAATTTTCTTAATTGAAAATGGCGGATCCAATATGGCGGATCGAAATACCCAAAAATATTTGGTTTTCAATAAAAATGGAAATCCTATCGTTTTTGATGTAGCGGAATCCGAATCGAATATCAAATTTTCTTAATTCAAAATGCCGGATCCAATATGGCGGATCGAAATCCCCAAAATATTCGGTTTTCAATAAAAATGGGTATCTTGTAGTTTTTGAGGTCGCGGAATCCGAATCTAATATCAAATTTTCTTAATTCAAAATGGCGGATCTAATATGACGGATCGAAATCCAAAAAAATATTTGGTTTTCAATAAAAATGGGTATCCTATAGTTTTTGAGGTCGCGGAATTCGAATCTAATATCAAATTTTCTTAATTAAAAATGGTGGATTCAATATGGCGGTTCGAAATTCCAAAAAATATTTGGATTTCAGTAAAAATGAGAGTTCTATAGTTTTTGATGTCGCGGAATCTGAATCTAATAACTAATTTCGGCACTCTTAGGATTTTTTGCGAGGTACAGCCTTTCGCGAGGTTCAATTCGAGATCGAAATCTTTACATGAAAAAGGTGGGAGGAAAAAAATTCCTTTTTTTGAAACACCCTGATATATCTATATGGAGTATCGTTTTACATAAAATATATGAATGCGTATCGGGAACGAATGCATGCCCTGTTTACAGATCGATCTTTTCATACGTCGGCTCAAGTTAGGCAAATACGATTGTACAGTCGTACCACGTATGCGAATCTTCTTCCCCAGAGCTTGGATCGTTCACCGGAGACAGATGAGCGTGCTCTTTGTCTTCCTCGTCTCAGTCACTGGAAAGATGTTGAGAGACTCTGGATTGGAAGCATAGTCTCACGGAGACGCCGTTTCTTAAAAGAAAAAGTATCCGTGCCGGACATTCGAGACGGGAGTGAATGCGTCTGCTGCTGTGTTAGCTCTGCTGTTTGTGGGAATCGCGGCGGGACGAGCAGCTGAGTGGGGCCGTATTGGCGCCATTCTGGTATACGCATTATTCCGTGTGTACGCATCAATCGAATCGTGGCCAGGCATTTTCGCTTTTGGGACGGAAAGTACGTGCAGCATTTTTCTAAATGCGCGAGGCGTAAATTTACGATACACAGTTTGAAGTTTCTTTGGTCCTGGTAAAAACATTTCTCTGAATATGTCTGACAGTTTCTCTGCATATGTCTGACAGTTTCTCTGCATATGTCTGACAGTTTCTCTGAATATGTCTGACAGTTTCTCTGAATATGTCTGACAGTTTCTCTCAATATGTCTGACAGTTTCTCTCAATATGTCTGACAGTTTCTCTCAATATGTCTGACAGTTTCTCTCAATATGTCTGACAGTTTCTCTGAATATGTCTGACAGTTTCTCTGAATATGTCTGAAAGTTTCTCTGAATATGTCTGACAGTTTGTCTGAATATGTCTGACAGCTTCTCTGAATATGCCTGACAGTTTCTCTGAATATGTCTGACAGTTTCTCTGAAGGACACGGAAAATTTCTCTGAAGGACTCGGAAAATATATCAGAAATTTCTCTGAATGTCTCAAAGGTGTTCGCACTTTCAGAAAAAGTCAAAGATTATTCTGTATGTAAATATTCCTGATGGTTCTGAAAATCTCTGATTTTCCCTGCTAACTTCTCTGAAAAACTATCAACCTTATTGATATTCTAAGTCTGTTTATCTTCCACATTCAGAAACAATTTTCTGAAAAAGTCAAATTTTCTCTGAATTTCTCATACAAAGTATACATAATGTCTTTCTCCTAGAAAGTTTCAGGGAAAGTCTGCATTTTTTTTTCATATTCTTCACATGGTTGGCCAACGATAATTTTCAGAATTACTCTGAAACTCTATGATTTTTTCTGCCAACCTCTCTTAATAACTATGAACTTTGTTGGTTTTCTCTGACTATTAATTTTTTATAATCAGAAACATTTATCTGGAAATCTCCAATTTTCTCGGTTTTACAGCGAGTAACAGAATGAGTAAATCTTATTCAGAACTCGTACGTTCTCTTAACGTATTTTATCCGAAAATACTTTATATCGAGTACAAAAGCAGGTTGGTGTGCACTTAAATTTACTTTCACACTCATGGCTATTAGATATATCGTATCGTAATAGATATATCGTATGAAAACAAGTACCAACAGCATCTCCGATTGCAATACCTACACGGATAAAGAGCCTCAACCTGGACCGGGTTAATACTGTAAGACGACGGTAAGCATGTTCTGAGAGGAATCAGGGATCTGATCGCATGCAATTGTCTCTAGTAGAGTTGGTCTAAGTACTTGATTCGTTAGCTAGTACTTGGTACCTCAAATACTATGGACTTGTTGCCATAATAAGTATTTCAAGTACAGAATATTTTAATGTCTTGAAATCTTCACGTAAAACACCTAAACCTATCAACACGAAAAACGTAAAGCAATGGCAATAATCGCAAATAAAAATTCGTGATTGAAGTTTAATGTTTAAGTCTTTTTATGCTTCTAATAAGTACCCTAATTTTATAATGATCATAGAAATCCACAAAGTGTTCGATTGATCAATAAACAAGTGGACAAAATAACTCCACGACAAGTTTTTTCATGACACTTGAAGTATTAAAAGCACTTCTCGTATTCCGAGTATACACTTACTTGAAATACCGTACCTCAAGTACCACACAAATACCACGTAGTCGAAATACCGCACTCCAAGTACAAAACAAGTACCATGTACTTGAAATACCAAACAAGTACCATGTACTTGAAATAACCAAACAAGCACCATGGGCTTGAAATACCAAACAAGAACCATGTACTTGAAATACCAAACAAGCAGCATGTACTTGAAATACCAAACAAGCACCATGTACTTGAAATACCAAACAAGCACCATGTGCTTGAAATACCAGACAAGTACCATGCACTTGAAATACCAAACAAGTACCATGCGCTTGAAATACCAAACAAGTACCATGTACTTGAAACACCAAACAAGTACGATGTACTTGAAATAGCAAACAAGCAGCATGTACTTGAAATACCAAACAAGCACCACGTACTTGAAATACCAAACAAGCACCACGTACTTGAAATACCAAACAAGTACCATGCGCTTGAAATACCAAACAAGTACCATGTACTTGAAACACCAAACAAGTACGATGTACTTGAAATAGCAAACAAGCAGCATGTACTTGAAATACCAAACAAGCACCACATACTTGAAATACCAAACAAGCACCACGTACTTGAAATACCAAACAAGTACCATGTACTCGAAGTACCGCCCAACTCTGGTCCCTACCACATGTACAAGGTATGTACAAGCATGTATACACGTTTACACCTGATGGTCGCAGTGCGTAACACTCATACGACGATCCAACGAGTATGAAAAGCAATCGAGATTACCTTGGTGCTCGTATGTTTACAAAACATGAAACCCGCTTCACGTGGATCGTTTTTGGTGGAGTGATAGCGGATTACGGTCAACGGTGGCCGCTGCTGGTCGTCGATGTGCGCCCATCGACGATAGCCTACGGGTTGGCGCACTCTTATTATTTTCCTTTCGCTATGTGAAAGTCACATCGTTCCAATGTGGGTTTGCACATAGACATTTTTTTTTTCATAAGCTACGAATGCGTTCGTGGACTTAATGTGCCTGTATACGTATGTGTATAATCTTACCAGGCGAAAGCACTGGCTTGATGCGGTATGGACGAGAATAGACCAGCGGTAGGAATGGGAGACGCCGGATTCTACACCTATGTACTCTAATCGCCGTATATTTGCTATAATACGTTTGCTGGAAATCGCTGGTATCTTCCTAACTGAGTCACATAATGTGTCCTGTAGTGGTGCACTCTGCCTTGTTGGCGATGCTTTTCCTGTGTAATGCCTACTATTACGTCCTACCCAACTTGTTACAGTGTAAAGGAGTCAGTAACACAGTCGATCTCTCTTTTCGGGTCAACGCCGGGCAGCGATTTACACCGGGGACGGAGATCTCGCCTTTTACATTGATAGGTTTATGGTGGGACGATTAGCCCGAGCGAGTGATGTCGAGGTTTCGAATATAGGGGAGAGCGGGGCTAAATGGGACAGTGGGGCAAAACGGGATAATTGGTCAAAAGGCAATTTTCCAATAGCTTTTGAATGGTGGTGGTTGTGACAAACGGGGCAAAATGGGCTTGAAAATCCGGATGAATCGTTGGGAGAAAGTGAATACTGGAAAATTGAGTTTTGTCCCACTGTCCCATTTTGCCCCGCTCTCCCCTACGGAGATAGGTGCAGAGTTCGAAGAGAGGATTCAGTTTGGTACCCTCTCGATGGTTACTCGTATTTGTTTAAGATGATGATTGTCAGTTGGTACAATTTATTGCACAAAGGTTCTTCGGTATTTTTAACCCTTACCCCATTTTGGATTTTGGAGTTTTTTCAACTTTAGTCGTTTTCAAAATCAGTGACCTAAATTTCAAGCAAATTGATGAGCAATTGTTGATTTTAAGAATAAAAAATTATGATGATTATTTTTGATAGTACAATCAAAGAATATGCAAGTACATAATCATGCCGTGTAATTATTATCTGAATGACGCAGTAATGTATAACCATTAATATGCCGAGTGGCTTAAACAGAATTTGAATAAGAGAAACTCACAAGTAAGCAATGGCGTTGTCGGTAACATATTAGGTAATAGGCATAGGTTGGTAGGAATAAGCATTAGATAGGTAGTTCAAATCCCATCTCAGGCAATTTGCCACCATACATAATCGTGTTCGTAGCCTTTTTCTTCGTTAATATCCTTTTTTTCATTTATAATTAGCACGATGTACCACGTAATCACTGTCTTGGGCAATTATTAGTTACGATTTATGACATAAAAACTGTTATATCTACTTCAATGATTTGAACCCTTTATACTCACTTAGGAGTAAGGTTCGGTGAACACCGTCATCGTGTTAGAATCTACGTTCTGTGAGTACCACTGATGTCGCACCGCACGTTTTACACTGCTTTTAACACCAAAATAATGAACCTATATGAACCATATGGCGATGTTAAAGAGGTGATGAATTTAACACCTTTTTCTTACAGTGTACACGGTCAGATCAAATACAATAGAGACTTTATGATTTGAGAGATGACAACTCTCCGTACAAGCTATCAACCATTGATTGTATAGCCGTATAAGCTATGAACCTTTGATTGTATAGCCATATAAGTTATGAACCTCTGATTATATAGTCGTACAAGCTATGAACCTTTGATTGTATAGCCGTACAAGCTATGAACCTTTGATTGTATAGCCGTACAAGCTATGAATCTTTGATTGTATAGCCGTACAAGCTATGAACTTTTGATTGTAGAGCGGTACAAGCTATGAAGCTTTGATTGTATAAGCGTACAAGTTATGAACCTTGACTGACTAAGACTGTCCTTTGAAACGTGGAGACTAGAGCCCTTTCGGCTACTTCAGTTCGACGACAAATGAGCGATCGATGCTCATTTCCGTCATCTTATATACTAGTTTGGAATCCAGATAGACGCCACCCTTGGGGAAACGCATCCACGGACGGGAAACGCGTACCCCAGTAGGGTAATACGAGTCTCTGACAAGTATACGGTGCGTTACAAAGATCCGTAGATTATTTTACTCTCAACTCAATAGTTGATACGGAAACTCGCGTTAGAAAAAAAACGATTTTTTCGTAAAATCCAAAAAATTCAATATGATTTTCAGATGTTTTGGGACATTTTGAACACGTTTTCATTAAAATCTCGAAAAAAAAATTTCATTGTCCAATTGAGTCGACATGTCGTTGAGTTGATAAAAGTCGACCCTTAATTGACCCATCTTCACTTCTAGTTTAATCCTAGTTGATAAACCAAAAGTCGACCTTAAATTGACCGAACGGAGTTTACCGAATTGAGTTGATATGCGCTTAAGTTAATAAAAGCCGACCATTAATTGACTTTTCATTATACTGAGTGAAATATTAGTTGACTAATCATAAGGCGACCATAAACTAACCAAACAGCGCCTTCGGGCATTGGTCAATAGTCGGTCGAGACGACAAAAGTTGACAAAAAACGAACCGATTGATGATTTTTTATGTAAAAGTGACTCACAGTTGACTGATACTTCGGCAATTTCAGTCGATAGACCGTAAGTTGACCGTAAGAACGGGTCAAATCGGTCCGCTAGCGGGACGTAGAAATTAAAAAATAATTTCTCATCGACTGGAAATCGTACAGACTTTGTGACGTTTTCTCTATCGTACGAGAATACTCTGGTCTAACTGATAAAAATCTTGACGACGAAAGTTGCAATGCATTGCAGAGTCCCTTCAGTACCGTGTATTACATATGTGTATAGGAGTCGTGTATGTGTTGTGTAACACTTGACCCGTATAGGCCACACAAGCACCGTAAGGCCGCCGGTGAGATTGTGCCACGCGTGAACCAAAAATTTCTCGTCATGCCCGCTACAAGAGAATGAGAATAAGGTATAGTGGGAGTGAGGAAACCCGGGCTGGTAAGAAAAAAATGCGGTGCTCTCCGCGCTCTTGTGCAATCCGAGAGCCGTGACCTCGCTGCGGTGGCATAATGATCCACGGCCGGCTCGCGCGAGCTATGTATGCGTACCTCTACGTACCTTCTTCTATCGCAGTGACGCATAATACACAGCGTTGCCTTCAACTCGCGGCAAGTCCGAAGGCAGCCAAAGCCGCAGCTCCCGAACACAACCTTAACTTAAAGCGGGTGTTGAACTCCGGCGCTTACACTTCGTACAAGTGCGATTTCTTTTTCGTTGGTTCCAGTTATGGAACGGCTCAATGTCTCTTAAGAGATTTCATTTTTTTTTATTTTGATTATTTCATTGTTTACTATTATTTTGATTATTTCTTTATGAACGGATTTCTACTTGACGAGAATTCAAATCCAGATGTGTCTTATAACTACTTAGGGCGTGGTATCAAAATCTGAAAAAAAAAAAAAAAAAAAAAAAAAAAAAATGAACGAATACAACTTCTGGCCGGCAATGTATGAGTGATGCAGCCTTAATCTTTTTTTTATTTGTTGCACTCATCGAAGATTTAAATAGATCTGAACGTAACTCCAAACCATTCGTGAGAAAGCGATCAAATAAAACAAAAATTAGATACGAAAAGTAAGGAACATTTTGAGCGCGTAATGCATTGAGAACGTGAAACGTATCAAATTTCACGATGGTGCGGTAGCGATCAAACTCCATGACGTGGGCAAAATAATGAATCAGGACTGTATTTCAAGGCGAGTTTACATCAAGCTTGGCGAAACAATATTTTCATTAATACGTGATGTCTGGAAGAGCGATTTTTCCTACAGCAAATACAAGCTATATCGGACTTAACCGTGCGTATGTGTATGCGCGGCCATTGGCTTTCAACGAGGCTGATATAAACTGTTTCGCACGCCGCACGTGTTTTTAATAAATCCGCGAGTCTTGCGAGCACGGTGAAGGATGCGTATGTACGTACGACGCTGGATCAATGGTTGGCTGGCTCAGAGGCTTTTCACCTTGAATTATTATTATCGCATAATATTTTATAAATTCAAAGATTGACTTTGAATACCGTTAATATAAATCTATAGAATTATAATGACGAAGTTATGGCACGAGATGTAATATACTATGAATAAAAATAACAAAGAAATTCCACAGTTACGGACGAAGTTACCGGTGTAACGAAAGCTTAAGCGAAGTTGAACTTGAACCACTTGCCTACTTGTATATTACAATCACTATGTAATAATTATCTAAACTGTAAAGAAAATCACTACAAATATAAGTGCTTAGCAGCGTCTATATAGGTTAATCCATCTTGTGTTAAGCATTTAGGGGAGAGCGGGGCAAAACTCAATTTTCCAGTAATTTTTGGATGTGCCATTTTGTCTCAACGATACATCCGGATTTTTAATCCCACTTTGCCTCACTTACCACCACCGCCAACAGCCAAAAGCTATTGGAAAATTGTGTTTTGCCCCACTATTCCATTTTGGACTGCTCTTCCCAACTCTGTAATGGTGTAAACCTCCATTTTAGGCCATTTTGGCTCATTTTATCTCAACGATATATCCAGATTTTCAATCCCACATTGCCCCACTTGCCACCACAGCCACCATTCAAAAGCTATTGGAAAATTGCGTTTTGCCCCACTATTCCATTTTGGACCGCATTCCCCAACTCTGTAATGGTATAAACCTCCATTTTGACCGAGTGGGTCCCATTTTATCCCAACGATACATCCGGATTTTCAACCCCACTTTGCCCCACTTACCACCACCGCCACCATCCAGAAGTTACTGGAAAATTCCATTATGCCCCTCTGACCTGTTTTGGCTTAGGTGACCTAGCGTACCGATCGACCGGGGCGCCGAGTCCGTGTACCAGACTTCACGCTCCTCAATAGGTATCCCTTGCACAAAGAGAACCAGCACATCTGTGCGC
Source organism: Amblyjoppa fuscipennis (assembly GCA_963575735.1). Taxonomy (NCBI): domain Eukaryota; kingdom Metazoa; phylum Arthropoda; class Insecta; order Hymenoptera; family Ichneumonidae; genus Amblyjoppa; species Amblyjoppa fuscipennis. The sequence goes on from OY754497.1 coordinate 800,207, forward strand.
GCGTTGGAGAGCGAGTGTATGGAATCGAAAATTAAACGATAAGAGCCCTCGATTCTTCAATCGGTTTTTCTACCGTTTTCTTAAGTTTCTGTGCGTGGGGTTGTAAATATTCTTAACTGCCAACCTAATAGTGGTAGAGCGGGGAAAAATGGGAGCGATATTATTTTATAGAATCTCCAATCGATCGAATCGTCGCATTACCGAAAATCATGGATTCGAAGGCAGTTCATCCGAATAGTCAAACTTTCGAAACTTTATTTTTTCGGACGGTAAGATTTCCGAAACTTTATAGTTTCGCATCTTCATTTCAGCGAGCGTTACTCTTCGGAAATATTTATTGGCCGAACGTTACTCATCCGAATCGTCATTTTTCCGAATAATTTCACCGAACTTCATTTCATTTCGAATTGTTAAACTTCCAAACGTCAGGTCGCCGAATATTCGTTCTTCCGAATAGTATTTATCCGAAAAGTAATTTATCCGAATCTGATCTTGCGGATAAAGTGGATATCAAAAGTCAGGATGGAGCGTATGTAAACGGCACCGCGAACCTGCGCAATTTTTTCCACTGCGGTGCATAAAAAGATTTTTTACGGATAGATATAATACCAGATGGTCAGAACATTCACTCATATGTATGGTTTCGTGATTCGGTTGATTGGCAAGTGCAAGATACCGTGCTGAGGGCGACCGTGGTATTGGTGTGGTAACGTGTGCTTCTTGGAAACCAAGCGACATCCTAGAATATTTAGCATTACCTCCTTAAATAGGGCTCTGAGGAGGTTGACTATGATCCTTAGCATGGCTACAAGTAAGGATGGTGGTGGACAAGGGACTAACCAAAGACCCCCTGAGCAACCGGTAATCCCAAGAAAGGTCCCAGGTCGCAGAAGTAGGCGCGAAAGTAAAAAGACATGAAAGAGGAGAAGACATGAATAATGCCTGTCGGTGGTGTTCCGAGACTGAGAAAGACAACGTGAACTATCAGAGCAGGGGTACATGATGGGTCACAGTTCTGAGTGATAGTGAAGCGCATACCCCAGAAACATTGTTATTATTATGATCTTTTTAATGGTATCCCTCACCGAAAGAAACTCAGTAGTTTCGGCCACCAGTATTTTTCAGTCGTTATCAGTATAACGACTGAAAAATACCGTATTCGTAAAGACTGCCGAATGCTGAATTGGCGGACTATTGAAAACTACTGGAAATCTGCAGTAGTTACCTACGGAACATTAGTAGGTGTTTTGAGTAGTTAACTACCCAAAACTACTATAAATTTCCAGTAGTTAGATACTTTAAACTACTACGAATGTTCAGTAGTTAACGACTAGGAATTCCCCCAGTTTCCAGTAGCTCGCTACTGAGCATTGCTTGTAGTTTTCAGTAGTTCTAGTTAAAAGTAGTAATTGTTCCTTACAATTTTCAGCAGTTCTACTTATAAGTAGTAATTGTTGCTTGTAAGTAGTAGAACCACTAAGTCCTCAACAATGACTACTGACTGTTGAGGAGTAACTACAAACAAGTTGTAACTACATGTACAGTAACTACTGCAATGCCAGTAGTAACTGCCAGGTTATCAATACTGGACCCCGAGTAGTTCTTTTCGGTGAAGGATAAACCGATCGTACAGCAACATCGGTGTAAATTTTAAGTTTTTACCCAATATCGTGATGCTAATACCTATTTACATTAATACACATTACAAAAAGTAACACCAGAAGTCTGTTATGTTATGCCGAGTGTAAAGTAAATATGAGCATTACAATAAGATGATTGATAATGATGCAATAATATCAAGTGAAAAAAAGATGAACTCGACAACGCGCGTCCCTCCAGTTGGTTTTAAAAATGGTACTGAGCAATAAACTACCTAATACCCAACTTTGCGCACGCCCAGCACTGGACAAACGATGATATAGGAAATTCTCTGATTCTTTTTATCTAAAAATTCTAGCTGATAGTTAAAAATACTTTGAAAGTGCCGCGTATTTGCACAAACAAGTGTCGGTATTAAATCCTATAAAATCCTTCAGTAATGCACGAGCGGTGCCAAACGAAAGCACAGAGGCTTAGTATTGAATGCGTTTCATTCACAACATAAAGGCGCATATCTTACTATGTAAAAAAAAACCTTGTACCTAAAATATCTTTACCGGAGTCAGAACACCACCATGAAAATAAAGTATATGAAAAAAGTATACTGATGCATATATAGTGACATACATTAAAAATCTATTCGACAAACTTCTGATATATCAAAAATACATTAAAAGTGTATAATTAAATATGACATTTTTCGTGTCCTTATATATTCGTAATTATATGTAAAATATATAACACATATATTCTTTCTATATCGCTGATATATAAAAAGAATATATGTGACATATACAAATGTGTATGTTACATATGCTTGCAATATACAGTATAATTATTATGTAAATAGTGCAAAAATTATTTTGCGGCACCTTTATCGCTGGTTTTTCACGAATGTCATGTAATTAGTCTAACAATTGATGCAAATTATATTCTGAAAAGCGATAAAGAAAATGTTCACATTGGTAGAGATTCGCACCAGGTACCTTGCGACTTGTAGTTTGCGGCAATATCCACTTTTCTATTCAGTAGTTGAAAATAAAAATTTTGGAAACTTATAAATTAGGTATGATAGACTAACATATTGTTTTGTGAGTTGTGAGTACATAATTTTTCATGCATAGGCATGTTTACCACGATGATACGCAAAATATCTTTTTCAGCACCACTTATTATTCGAAGCAAAAATGTACTCTGAGAATCAAAATTGTTACATTTCTTCGTTATGTGGGTTTTTTTTTCTTTTCACAAAGCTTCTTCTATAATAAAGCATATTCTGAAATGACTTGGTTTTCTCGCAGAGGACACTTTGTGAGTGAAAGGAATTAAAAAAATCAATTCAACTAACATTTTTCATAAATTCAACATATCATAAAATTACGACAGGTAAATTCATTTTAACCTAATTCGATCTTCATAATTCTTTGAGTCCCATAAATATGTAGCTAAAAAAATCAACACACAGAAAAATAATTTATTTGACGGCCACCGTTTATTTATATTAAGTAAAATATTTATTTGATTTAAATAAATATTTATGTAAATTAAGTAAGTAGTTACTTAAATGAAATAAATATTTATTTAAATCAAATAAATATTTTACTTAATCTAAATAAACGGTGGCCGTCAAATAAATTATTTTTCTGTGTGCAATAGCAAACAATTTGTTCTATTCAGGACAACGAGTTGTTGAGTTCGATAAACAATTTCTATTGCGATTTTATGAGATCTTGAATTTGCAAGCATGTATTCTGGATGACCGTATACGTCATTTATATTTTTGGATGTATAATTGATATATTTTTTAATATAAAATCAACCTATTATTGGATATATGTTTCAATATTGTAGACATGTCATCAAAATTATATAAACCATATGGAAAATATATATACGATTTATAAGAAAATATATGAGAACAAGTATATTAAAGCGTGTACTCAAGTATACACTCAGAAAAAAGGTTTAGTGAAACGAACTACATATATTTAGTTAAGTTAATTGGGTTTAGTTGAAAAATTTTTCAGTTCCTTCAAATACATTTTGGTCCAATCGATCAATGCAGTTTAGTTGGAACAACTAAATAATTACGTTAACATAGTAACTCTGACCTAACCGCAAATTATGTTAGATCAACTAAATTTCAGTTTATCCGACTAAAGGTGTTTAATTTTCAATTATAATTTTTTTCATGACTTTGGATAAAGAATAATATTATACAATTATTTTTTTCTCTGAACCCAAAACAGATAATGTTTATATCAACAATCTATTCAGTCAATTGCAATAAAAATATTCAGTTCAAATTGCTTAGCTATTAGATTGAGGGAAATAAATCAATTGGTCCAAGTTACTACGTATTCGTTGATATGAACGAAAAATGTGCAGTCAATTTGCGAATCACTTATGTTATGAATATAAAAAATAACGGAATAATGAGTATGTTCGTAGTTATAGACATCTTAATTTGACAGAACATTCGTTTACTTTACTTGAACAGATAATTCAGTCAAATCATACTTGCTGTTGGATGCAAATTGTTTATTTTGAACAAGCCCAAGACGGTATTTCTGGATACATAAGTATATGCACCAAAATATTGCTGTGCTAAAACGAAGCATTACTACTTTGGTACTGTTTACTTCTAGATCTTAGACGATCGTGATTCAGAAGAAATTAATATACTATCAAAAAGTATGTTGTTTCACACAATCCAATATTGAGTAAAAATGAATTCACATTTACTTCATCCTCGATTCCCATTGAAAAAATATATGAGGCAATATACAGATTTATAAGTTCCGGGGTTTTTAATTCGATTCGATGTCACTGTGTGGGATCACAATTTAAATTCCAGACGTTGCTCGCATATACGTTTCATTGTTATGCGAAAATGTGTCATCTCGAAAATGATGTTATTCAATCCGGCAAGACGTCAATTTAGTCATTCTCAAATATTATGCTCACAATAAATAACCGTCAAGTTGTTTGGACATTTCTATGTCAAATCATGGGAGTTTAGTCTAAGTTAATGACGGAAATAACTTATATATCCGATTCAAAATTGGATACATCAATAAGCGATTGTAGCGTAGTGGTAAGGTACTAGGTTATAATGCGTTAGGTTCGGGGTTCGAGCCCCACTAGGATATCAAAAATTTTAATTTGTAAAAAAGGTGTTAATTGATAGGTAGCGATTGTACTGATAAGAATTGAATATATAAAACTCGATGTAACCATGTGTAAAATTAATTACTAGCAAATAACATAAATAACTTTTTTTTTCAGACTTAAAGCTTCGATACAGTGAAGCATACTTTGGTTTGAGAAAATAAAAACCTTCATTCCATTGAATCTGGGCTTTTTTCGAAACGAAGAAGAGTTTATTTTACTCAAACAAATACTTCTTCAAAATTCAACTAAATTTGACAGTCAATTAAAGTGCATATTTCGTTCGCCACCCCTAACTCCAGGATTTGGTTGATTCAGACCAATTTTCTTTGGCGGCACTAAACCTTTTTCTGAGTGTACTGTCTTTTATATCCATAATATACGATATTTCGGCGATATATATTAAGTATAAAAATAATACATCTCGAATATATTACCGAATATACTTTATTTCCATGAGACGTAGTCACGTGACTTTGGGAAGGGTTTGGAGCACCTTGTATTCCGTATGGAAATTTGATGATTAGTTTCCAACAGCGTGAACTTAAGTTTACACGGAATCCACACTCTACTCGGGATGTAGTAGGAAGGGACCATTCACTTTTTTTTTTTTTTTTTTTTTTTCTGTTATGAGCGTGACGCGTGCGCGCGTTCGATGAATTTACTGAGTCACCGGAGACCGACTGCCTAGTTGTAATTCATTGTGCTGATCGCACCCCTTCTCCGTCTCTGCCCGATTTCAATTTAGCTTCGTCCATAGTACTAGCGCATATGCTATACCGAAGCAGTATCAGCACGTTCGCCGGCACGAGAGTGTGGAAACTATTGTTCTCGAAAGAATGAGTCGCCTCATCGTCGGTGGGGAGGACACGTTCAATCTTTCCGTGAATTCCGGTCTGTGACATACCATTAAGGGTTCCTCGTAGGGTTTCTGAGGTCTTCCAATACCTGCGCGCTGCCTTTGTGAATAATGTTCACTTCGCATAAGTTTCAGAGAAAGGAGGGGGAATTGCAAACACTTCTGAATGGCACAAAAATTCTGAAAAAAAAATCGGACATGTTAAAGGTGCTGAAAAGATTAATTTTGCACAATAATCATTTCGAAATGTTATTAACAAGTCGATTAAAAATAAGATTGTTCAACACGTCTCCCAGAAAGCTAACTTTGTTTTTTTACGAAAATGATTCGTTCACTTTTGTGAATACGTACGGTTTTTTTTCAGGTTTTTAAATACTCTGATTTTTTTTTATGTAGGAGAAATGTCTAGAAAGTCATTATATTCAAAGTGAATTAAAAAATCTGAAAAAATTCATACGTATTCAGAAAAGTGAACGAATCATTTCCGTAAAAAGACAAGTTGGGTTTCCGAAAGATTTATTGAATAAATTTATTATCCATCAATTTCTTAATAACATTTTCGAATTATTATTGTGCAAAATTAATCTTCTCAGCATGTTTATTTGCTTGATTTTTTTCAGTGTTTTATACCATTCAAATTTGCAATTACCTCTCATTTCTCTGAAATTTATGCGAAGTGAACGCTATGCGCAAGGACTATCTTAAGGACTCTGACACAAAAGTCTCCATTTTTTATATATGTATAAAATAATTATATATATATAGGTATATATGTATATATTAGTGAAGCTGGTGGCCCGCGCGCTCGCACTCCTTTACGGACGCAGGCCCTTATTATTCTAAGTCCCTTTAAAAGACGCATATCCTTATGATTCTAAGCCTCACTATTACAGTTCGATTATTAGCCAACTTCACGTCACCATTATTGACCACTGTGACTCTATTATTAAACCCCTCTGACCCAATTATTGACACCACCACTGACCCCACTATTCACCCCCTTTGACCCAATTATTGACTCGACCTGACCCAATTATTGATCCCACCTGACCCAATTATTGACTCCACCTGACCTAATTATTGACTCCACCTTACCTAATTATTGACCCCTGCCTCTGACCAAACTATCGACCCCCTCTGACCCAATTATTGATCTCACCTGACCCAATTGTTGATCCCACCTGACCCAATTGTTGACTCCACCTGACCCAATTATTGACCCCGCCTCTGACCCCACTATCGAGCCCGCCTCTGACCCCACTATCGACCCCCTCTGACCCAATTATTGACCCCGCCTCTGACCCCACTATCGACCCCGCCTCTGACCCCACTATCGACCCCCTCTGACCCAATTATTGACCCCCTCGGGCCCAATTATATATCTTACTTGACCCAATTGTTCATCCCACCTGACCCAATTATTGACCCCCGCCTGGCCCAATTATCGACCCCGCCTCTTACCTAACCCAATCGATCCCCTCTGACCCAATTATTGACCCCCCCCCCTCGATTCTTGCGCATGGCGGCGGCAGTGGCGAAATCTTTTTATATCGCAGAGAGACATGTTGCTATAATCGTTTCCTCTATGATGAAAAGGTGCATTCTCTATTGAATCTGCGGTCGCAATACAAAAACAATTAATTCGTCACGGTGACGAGCACGCATCTACGGCAGGATCGCGAAGCTCACCTCGTTCACCTTGCGGTATTCGGATCCATCCGAGCACCGCGGAGTTCCTACGACAGCGCACATGCACCTCTTTGCACCTCTCCACGGTCTCCGAGCAGCCAGCGAGAGCTATCCAGGCGCACACCAGTTGCTTCCAGCGCTCGACAGTCTCTACCTGTTACTCGAGTTGGAAAGGCCGTTCTGTACAGAGCTCTGCCGACTATCGTGATCGCGTTCGCGCGCATCGTGTGCTTTCGACGACGATCCGTTCGTCTATACGATTTCTCGAAATTTGCAATCGTTTCGGTGCGGTTTCGCGACTGAAAGATGCATCGTATCGAATTATACGACGCATGAAGATTCGGCGCGTTTCATGTGCGGTAGAAAAAGTGCCGATTCGATAATCAATCGCAACAGATGTCTCGTGGAATTTTTGTGAGAATCCAGTGCGATGTTTCCATAAGCGGATATAAAAAGTGAAGTTTTCTCTTGGATTTTGAATCTCCGAGGCTGCTGAAAATTCGACGCTTGTCGACGAATCGAGGTCAGAAAAAATCCTAAGATCGTTAATGCTGGGCGCGATCTTAAGTTCGGTTGAAAGGAGAATAGCGAAGAATTTATTTACTTGTTGTTCAGCTTCTTTACTGAAAATGAAAAATAGAAATATAGGCGACTGAATGGTTAAAGTTGGTATTTTTACGCGGTGGTAAAAAAAAAATACGTCGCTTGAGGTTAAAACGAAAGTTTTAGATCGCGGATGAAAATTGTTATACAAAAATTACCACTTGTTTAAAATATTTGCAACAAAACCGACGATAAAGCTAAAAAGAGTGACTTCAAAAAAGATGAAATAATTAATTATGTGACAACAATTGATATTGTTTTTTATACAATTAATTTTTAGATCGCGGATGAAAAGTGTTATACAAAAATTACTACTTGTTTAAAATATTTGCAACAAAACCGATGATAAAGGTAAAAAAAAGTAACTTCAAAAAGGATGAAATAATTAATTATGTGACAAAAATTGGTATTGTTTTTTATACAATTAATTTTTTGATCGCGGATGAAAATTGTTATACAAAAATTACTACTTGTTTAAAATATTTGCAACAAAATCGACGATAAAGGTAAAAAACGTGACTTCAAAAAGGATGAAATAATTAATGATGTGACAACAATTGATATTGTTTTTTGTACAATTAATTTTTAGATCGTGGATGAAAATTGTTATACAAAAATTACTACTTGTTTAAAATATTTGCAACAAAATCGACGATAAAGGTAAAAAACGTGACTTCAAAAAGGATGAAATAATTAATGATGTGACAACAATTGATATTGTTTTTTGTACAATTAATTTTTAGATCGTGGATGAAAATTGTTATACAAAAATTACTACTTGTTTAAAATATTTGTAACAAAATCGACGATAAAGGTAAAAAACGTGACTTCAAAAAGGAAAAATAATTAATTATATGACAACAATTGATACTGTTTTTTATACAATTAGTTTTTAGATCGCGGATGAAAATTGTTATACAAAAATTACTACTTGTTTTAAATATTTGTAACAAAATCGACGATAAAGGTAAAAAAGTGACTTCAAAAAGGATGAAATAATTAATTATGTGACAACAGTCGATATTGTTTTTTATACAATTAATTTATTGATCGATCTTGCTAGAATCGGTAGGCGTGTCTCGAATACGCAGCTCTTTTGCATGCGTTTGAATTACCGGATGGATTTTGACGTCTTGCGACTTAGCGAAAACGATTGATAAATTATTATCATTAATTGTAAAGAATAATATTAGGTATTTTTTTTTAGGTTACACGTTTTAGGTTATGTAACAATATTAGCTGTTGTTATATAATCAATGATTCCAACCTATTTGAATTTATCTTTTTACATTTATTAATCGATTTATCGTTTATTGTTTATTTTTCGGTTTTTCTTTTTTGCAGATATTTTCATACCAGGGAGTAATTTTTTTGTTAAAGAACTTCCCAACTAAAACTTCTTTTTTGCAGTCGGGAGTTTTTTTTTATTAATTCTTTTTTATTTTATGCTTTTTGAAGTCTACCGTATAGTTTTTTTTTTTACATTTAAGAGATACAACATTTGGAAAGTCGCATCGGAAAATAATACATAGAAAATTGTATCGGTCTAGAAATAACACACAGAAAGTTTTATCGGAGAAACGCCACGTTAGAAAATTATATCGCTGAAAAATATCAGTTTGTGAATATGAGATTACATTACGGCAATTAAATTAGAACTATAGAACGATAGCATTGTTTGACATTCTACACTTTGAGCGAGTTCACCGCGCTATATATAGCGTAGCACACAGACTACAGCATTTTTATAGCAGCCAAAAAATAATATAATAGTATTTTTCTGGAGTAAAAAAAAAAAAATTATCTTTTTTACTTTATGCTTTTTGAAGTCTACCGTGTAGATGAATTTTTATGGCATTTAAGAGATACAACATTTGTGGAAAGTTGTGTCGGATAATACATAGAAAATTGCATCGGAGACATGCGATATTTAGAAAAAGTTGTAGCGCTCTGAAACGACTCATAGAAAGTCTTAACGGACACAACATTGGAAAATTATATCGCTGATAAATATCACTTTGCGTGTATGAGGTTACACTACAGCGATCGACATTTTTTTTTTTTTTTTTTTTCATAATACACGCGCGTGCACATTTACACGAAGATTATTAAATATGTATAAAAATAAAATAAAATTAAAATATTCTTTGCGCTGTATATCGAAACTAGAACAAAGAAAAACAAAAATGATAATAGGAAGTTTAAATTAAGAAGAAACAAAATACCAAATTATCCATTTTTTTTTTATAAACTATACAGGATTTGGTGCCAGAAAAAGATTAAATAAGGTGAACGGCCCGATTACTGACCGTGGCCCAATTACTGTCCGTTTATCATATTATGTAAGATATAATAGTACATTACGATACTAGTGCGAAAAAACGTTTTCTGACGAGCGTGAGTTTGCAGCACGAGCCGAAGGCGAGTGTTGCAATCACAGGAGTTAAGAAAACGTTTTTCGCACGAGTATCGTACGAAATTTTATTTCACGAGGTGCGAAAGGGGAGTTTTGCGCGCGCGAAGCGTGCGTAAAACTGCACTTTACGCACCAAGTAAAATAAGTCCTATTTATGTCCGACATACTCAATTACTTTTTTTTTTGTACATTATTCATATTGTTTATCATGTAATCGAATGAGCATCGAGAGAAGATTTTATTAATTCGTCGACTTTCCGAATTTTTCCTGTGAATCGGCCAGAAACAAACTTGTGCAGGCAATTTTCTTGTCAATTTCGTCGAGCGGTAACGTTTCTAAAATCGGTTCGTGTTCTTTATCAGAAGTGAATAAAATGATGAATCTAAGTTGTACTGAGTGATTCTGGGTAAATTAAAACCGTAGTGCATGAGAAAAAAATTAGAAATTACTATTTCGCCGGAAAATCCATGTAAATAATTTGCGCAACTCCTCATTTTTTTTTCATCTTCTATACGAATACCTACGAGTCCAGACGCCAGACCTGGTTCTGTATGCAATCCGAGGTCGCCGAAACAACTTTGTTGGATTCAATAGATTTTGACCTCCTGACCACGAATATATAAGGTGTTTTCCGGAAAACCCGGTCGTTTAATTGTTAATCGCAATTGTTTATTAACAAAATAAGTTATTGTTTTTTTTTTCACTTTGGATATTTTTTTTTCGTATACTTTGGTCGGTCTTGAGTCGAAAAGGTTCCATGAAACTTTACTCTATAACCTATATATTTGGAGCAATGAATTGTTGAAAGGTGTAGGCCAAAACTGCTCTACTTAACAAATTTGTAGCGCCGAAAATATAGGTCATAGATGAAAATTGCAAAGGACTTTTATTCGCCTAATGAACCAAGGAATATGGAAAAAAATATGCGACATTGTGCGGGAGCGAATATTATGATTTTCAATAAGTCGCGCAGTCACAGTTTTTTCGGGGATGTGAAGGAATAGCCGAGCATACGGAATAACCGAAAAAACTGCGGTTGCGCGATTAATTGAAAATCATAATATTCGGTCCCGCACAATGTCGCATACATTTTTTTTCATATTCCTCGGTTCATTTGGCGAATAAAAGTTTTTTACAATTTTCGTCTACGACCTATATTTTCGGCGCTACAAATTTATTAAGTAGAGCAGTTTTGGCCTATTTGCAACTTTTAATAATTTATCGCTCCGAATCTATAGGTTATAGAGTAAAATTGCATAGAACATTTTCGACTCAAAATCAACCAAAGTATACGAAAAAAAATATCCGAAGTGAAAAAAAAACAATAACGAATTTTGTTAATAAACAATTGCGATTAACAATTAAACGACCGGGATTACGGCAAAACACCTTATATATTCGTGATTGGGAGGTCAAAATCTATCGAATCCAACAAAGTTATTTCGGCGACCTCGGATTGCATACGGAACCACGTCTGGTGTCTGGACTATACCCAGTAAAGACAGTAATATAACAGCAATGTATCCGAAAATAAACAGGTAATATTACGAGAATGTTGCATGTAAATTACATGTAAGTTGCCATTTCCGACTCAGCAATATAACACTGTTATATTGCCGTCTTATATCGCTGTTATATAACAATATAACATACAATTTTTATTTAAAAAACCTATTATGGCTAATCCCATCCTTGGATCAGCATCTTTATTAGTGACCAACTATATTACTCTATCGATAGGAACAAGTACATCTCAGAAAAAAACGTTATTAATTTATGTGCTATCGGCGGGATACGAACCTAGGACCATCGGACTTGTAGACGGTGACCTTACCAATTCGGCTACGTTGGACTTGAGAACATAATTTTGGCAAATTGTATACACGGTTTAGACGGACTACGTACGGATCATGACTGATGTATAAACTTCAATTTCTAGCATTAAATATCAGTCGGTCAGCCCTTTGACGGTAACAAGGAAACCAGTAATTATTTGCTTGTTGTAACATCGTTATATGTATGTTATGTACCTGTTATGAAGCCTGGTTTTGTAACCGTGACACTACCACACTTTGTAACATTAACATTGCCCGCAGATTGGTAATGGTCATAAACATTGTTACAAGCATGCTGTATAAACGTTACAGAGTCCAGTTACACTCACATTGTTACAAGTATGTTGTGTAACGGTTAAACAATTTTTATAAATAACTATGACGTTACACTGATACATAACAGTTACATTAATTGCATATAACAATTGTAACATTACATATTACTCCCATGTTAAATACCCTTCATATAACGGAGGAATAACATTGTTACATTACATGTAACTTCCATGTTATGTTGCCATAATAAAACGTGTTCACTGGAATACGTACGGCAACACGATTGCGTGGGTCGCAAGTGGTTCGGAATAGACTGGATCATAAACTTCGCCTATCGATCGTCGATCAATTGATAACGGGACACAGTGGTATAGCGGCGAGTGTTGACTGTCGATGATCGTTTAAGTGAGCGTTACGAGGAAGGCGGGCCAGTGATATTGATGTGTATTATTCCACCATATCAGCGCGCGTTCGCGCATTCGGAATTCCTTCGGGCGCACTCGAACGGGTCCGGAGCGCGTTGACGTCATCGTTCAGAAATCAGAGGAATTCGGCTCGCGCCTGGGCCGCCGTGGTTGCTCGAAGCCCTGAGGCACTTCGCTACCTTCAAAGCAGCGGATTGTCCATGGTTAAAATAGAGCCGTCGATTAATGAATGGTCATCAGTGAATCACGATTCTGAAACTTATTCGTTTCGAAGCTTTCATTCACTGGATTTTTTGTCTGATTCAGTTCATTCATTGACGACATCAGAATTAATGGAAATTTTGCCATCGTTTCTGACACTATTGAACGCGCTTTTACATGCAGATAAGTTGTTGAAAATATCGTCTTTGAGGATATTGGAGAACTCAGTTGAATCACTTTACGACCGTGGTGAAAATATTTCTTTGACGATTTGTCTGAAAGACCCTAAAAGGGCCGTTTCGTTGACTTTCACATGTTTTCTGACATTCTTCTCTGAGTTTCTACGCCATTTGCTAAATGTCTCTGCCGTTTTGTCGCACAACGTCGAGCAGTTACAATTTATCAGAGAAATTTATTCAGAGTATTTTTCGAAAATTATGGAAAACGCTGATTTTTTTTTTCTGATAATGTACGTTAAGAGAAAATACGAGTTGTTTATTAGATCTGCTCATTCTGTTACTCGCTGTGAATTAGCGAATTTTGAGTTCTCCAGATAAATTTTCGTGAATATAGAAAAATGATTGGCAAGAGTAAAACAACAAATTTCATAGTTATTAAGAGAAGCGGCAGAGAATATCAGAGATTTTCAGAACAATCCGGAATATTTAGATTCAGAAAAATCTTTGACTTTTTCTAAAATGCGCGAAGACTGAGAAATTAAGAGGACTTTTCAGAGAAATTTCTGATCAGACCTTCAGAAAAAATTTCTGATAAGACATGCAGAGGAATTTCAGATAAATTCTAGACTTTCAGGTAATTGTTCAGACATATTGAGAGAAACATTTTCACCAGGGAACCTAACAACACCTGCTGTTGGTCTCTTAGCGTTATATGAACAACCACTTATAGAGGATTCGTCATACAAGCGCCAATTTGTCGTAGGAATTCAATAAGCGGTAGCGTATATTCATCATTGTACTGTATTCGATTCCATAACACGACCCGCAATTTTCACGAGCCAGTGGGTTTCTTTTGCGTGAATGAAATACTTTATGCCTATCTATAATTGATATCCTCGAGTCGTTAAAAGAAAAGTGTCTGAGCGAGCGGCCGAATATTATGTCGGAGGAACGGGATGTTCTGAAAGACTCAATGACGACCGGAGTGAACGGTGGTAGCCGAAGTGGATCTCGGGACCGTGAGGAAGCATACCACACCGCTTTACTGAAAGAACAACGTGCCGGAGTGATTCATCGCGCGCCATCGTGAGCACATATGAGTCGTTCATCGAGGCGCCGATGCCACTTCAGAAGCTGAGACGCCGGCAGTAGCTGCTTTTACATGACGCCTATCGTCATCGAACAGCTCGTTTTTTTTTTTTTTTTGTCCTTTTCTCGGGCCACAGTTTATACGTATATGGGGGATTCCATCTGATTTCGGCCATCCTCCAGTCTGATCCCTTCCAATTCGAGCGAAACTTTTTTCCTATCTTTATTAGGGTGTTTCTCAAAAAGGACATTTTTTATTTTAATGTTGGTCCCACCCTTTTAAAGTATAGAATTCGATTAAAAATTGAACCTCGCGAAAAGCGGTTCCTAGCAAAAAAAAATCCTAAGTGGTGCCGCAGGCGACGTTTGTACCCAAAAAATGCGGCACCCTTTAAACGTAATTGTCAACGACCACCTTTCGGAAGGTGTTTTTTTAGATGAAAATATTGTACGTATGTGTTGAATAGGAGTATTGGGAAATAATAGGTGTGCGATGGATACGTCTTGAATGATACTTTAACAAAAAAAAAATGTTTAATTTTTCAAAAATATTTGGCATGTTAAAAATCAATTTGAAGTAGAATTTTTATTTTTTATTTTATTTTTTTTGTAAATTTTGCTTGAAAAATCTTTGAAAAATACCACAAATTATGAGACCTCAGCGATTATGGTATCTCTTATGGTTTAAAAGATATAATTTTTTTAAGATTTTATAACCATTAATAATTTTACGGCTATGAATGTTTCTTTTATACTTTGGGGAAAATACATTGAAAATCTATTGTTAAGAAAGATATAAAAGTGTATTACTTGCCGTAGAATACGATAGGCACCCGGCTATTTCCGCGACTCCATCGGAAAATACCTGGATGGATTTCGATTGTTTATAATTATTCATAATTAAAAAAAGGAATTTATTGATCGCCACAATTTAAAAATCTGAAAAATTTCTGAAAAATCATGTGTCATATATAAGAATTTTTGAGATTCGAGCCGGAATGGGCCGATGTCACCTTGTATTTTTTCGATTTTTTTTTTTCTAAAAAAACATTAAAAGGAATTAGAAGAAAAAAATCAGTCGATTATGGGCTATCGCTTGATCATTTTTATATGCAACACTGGATTATTGAGAATTGTTTCCAATTTTTCTGAAAAGTTTTTATTTCTTTTCTAAGTTAAAAAAAAAACTGGAAAAATCTGAAAAAAAAACGCTCAAAAATTCAGTACTGAATCTATAAATTATCGAGCGATATAATGATAACCAATAATCGACTGATTTTTTTCTTCTTATTTCACTGCTTTTTTTCGAAAAAAATAGAAGGTGATATCGGTCCATTCCGGCTCAAATCTTAAGAATTCTTATGTATGACACATGATTTTTCAGAATTTTTTCAGATTTTTAAATTGTGGCGATCAATAAATTCCTTTCTTTAATTATAAATAATTATAAACAATCTGAAAAAATTTGAAAAAAAATATCTGAGTGCTTTTGAGACTTAGTTCAATCATATAAAAAATTGCGGGCCAAATCCAAGATATGAAGGATCAGACTCAGGTCGATTTGGTATGGAATACCTCATATATGTGTGGCCCGATTAGGAATCGGTATTGTGCTAATATTCTTCATAGTAACGATTAATATCGTAATATTGTAATATTAATTAACAACACTGCAACGAATGTGTGTCTCGTATGGGATTTTCCAGATCAAATCGACCTCGGCCTGACTCCGCACATCTTGGATTCGTACCGCCATTTTTTATATCAACACTTGTTTTTATACCGTTTTTAGTATCTGAAAAATAAATTGTGATAAAAAAAAGGGTTGGAAGTTCTTTGCTTGCTTCGTACTAAATTTATTGACTGATTTTACAACTCGACGAAAATTAAAAAATATTCGGCTACAGATTTGTTTATTGTCATCAGGCATCAACTAATTTTAGATGCACGAGGATATGTCGCATGACGTGAAAAAAAAAAAAATGACCGTCATTTTACATCGCTGGTTTTTCGGCTGCTGGCGATTCCAGAAGACGACTTCTTGAAACGACCGACATTACGACGTCCTCGACGTTACAGGAATCCGATTCTTTAATGAACACTCCGGCATCGAATTATATCAATACAGTCGATCATTTCTTGACGACGCACCGTCCGCCCAGGCATATCTGCAATAACGTAATACTACATTGAGAGACGCGGTAGCGTATCGAGACAAGTACATTTCGACCGTCAGTAAAACAGCTCGATGGGACGAGACTTTTCTGGCCGGGATTCTTGCCGAGTTCATAAAATCCAGTCAATGGTTCATTGAGCTAATAGACATGTTGAGATGTTGACGTGTTAACTTGCCGTAGACAATTCGCCAAATAAAACTGGCTAATCACCACTGTCGGAAAAGTTACTTTTATAATCTCATGAAATATTGAATCTCCAATTAATAATAATCATCAGAATATGATAGAATTATCAGAATATGATAGCATTTTTAGAAAATGTTTATAAGAAAAAGTTGCGTACTTGGCATTACACATTTAGGAGATTTCTACTTATTTCACAAACTTTAGCAAAGATAGTGATATCTGTCACTAAATGTACTTGTCGAGTTTTGTACACCATTTATGGTTTTTTTTTGTGGTATATTATTATTCGTGGGAAAATAGGCGTATTGGGAAGAAGAACCCTTCAGGAGCGCTCTTGGCAAAGTTTTCCATTGGGCGTTTAATGGTAATGAATGGTATCGAGAGGTATTCAATGGGATTCTGATGGAATTTCATGGGGGAAATTGAAACGTTACTTTCCACTATACATTCTTAATAAGACTCCAGTGTCAAATCAGTGGGACATTATAAATGGTACGTTTTCGCATTCGCTACCAATAGGATACCAATGGCAATTTTCTGAGAGAATTCATCTGGTACTTTTTCCATTCGTCATTAATGGGAGTCCAATTTCAAATGACTAGGAATATCAAGTGGTACTTTTTCTATTCGTTATTAATGGGAATTCACTGATAAGTCAATGGGACATAACAAGTGGTTCTTTTTTTCCATTCGTTATTAATGGGAGTCCAATTCCAAATGACTGGGAAAATGAAGTGGCACTTTCTCCCATTCGTTATCAATGGGAGTTCGCTGATAAGTCAATGGGACGTAACAAGTGGTACTTTTTCCATTCGTTATTAATGGGAGTCTAATTCCAAATGACTGGGAATATCAAGCGGTACTTTTTCCCATGCGATATTAATGGGAGTCCAATTCCAAATGACTGAGAAAATGAAGTGGTAGTTTTCCCATTCGTTATTAATAGGTCTCCAATTCCAAACGACTGGGAAAATGACGTGGCACTTTCTCCCATTCGTTATTAATGGGAGTTCACTGATAAGTCAATGGGTCGTAACAAGTGGTACGTTTTCCATTCATTATTAATGGTACTCCATTGGAGCATAACTGGACCAGCTGAAATGGTATTTCGTACCATTGGGAATAAACAGGACTTGAATCGAACGGTAAAAAGCTCGAGAATCCTTAAGAGCACGTCTAACTATTTATAATTCACGAGGAACGAGAATCGAGTCAACAAACACTAGGGAATCACGTTCGTTAGTAGGAACTTTCATTTAAATGGTACAAGCGATAATGAATTGCAGATCAATGAGCCCACAATAGTAACTGTGAACTAAAGGACTGACATTATTTATGAATAATAGGAGACAGTTTTCAGTAGCATTACAGCTTTTTTAGTTATCACATAGTTAGCCGGTGTAGAAAAGTGGACAATTATATATAGAATATTTTTCCGCGAATGGGAATATCAAAAGGATAAAAATACGATGCAACGAATGGGAAACTGAATGGTATATTAAATGGTAGCACAATAGGTAATTATACCGTTGGCAAAATCTCATTGAATTACCATCAACGAATAGTTAATGGTAATCAATGGGATTTTTGATGGCAATTAAAACTTAGCCAAGGGTTTTAATTACCATCACTGTATAAAGGTAATTACGGTAAAATGGGCGAGAAGACCCGATAGTGGTATTAACCTCGCTTTCTTGGGAGGGTTAAATTATCGACTCACATTCGTTTTCTCCGGGTTGCAAAAGCTACCATCTAGCGTCAATCCGACTTCGGAGCAGGTCAGACCCGACACGCGCTGATTCGAACAGTACAAGTTCTGACAGTTCGAGCGTCTGTCACTCTGAACGGAAAAAAGTGGATTAAGAGCAAAAAGCAATAGGACGAATCTCGCGAAAGATTCACCCCGTCACAAAAACTGATCACTGTTATATCATCGGAGGGCTTTTGTCTGATCTCAGAGACTGCAATTTTTCTTTCGCAAAATTGCATTTTCTAGAAATTTAATTGAGTAGTTTACTGAATTTTTGCAGAGTGTACAAAATAGAGGGTCAACCACTCACAAATATTGTGTCCCAGCAGGTCCAAGCGCCCGGATTGTAATCGGCCAACTCGCATTGTTTTTCAGTCGGCATGAGTTCTCCCGCCAAAATTGGCGGTAGTGGCGTTCCAGGTCGATAGTGATCCTTGGGTGTTGACATACACGATGTACTGGAATAAGATCGAGGATTTTTTTTGGTCATATTGTTATATCGCAAAGTGCCGAAAAGCCCACGGATTATGCCTTGACGCGTTAATCTACTTTTTACATTATACATTTTTCTTTCCGTTACTACGTTAACATCAGAGCTGGGCAAAATATCGAAAAGTACTTGAAGCACTAAGTACCAAGTACCGCAAGTACTTTAAGTACAAAGTAATTTCCGTACTTAAAGTACTCTTGTAAAATACCAAAGTACAAAGTACTTTTTCTTCTTAATTGGAAGGTGCGGAGTTCCGTGTGTACGAAATTTAGAGAGATATTTTCACATCAGAGGGCTCTGTTCAGGGCCAATATTTTTTTTTCAAAACGTCCAAACTCTTCGTTTCCAATCCTTGGTGACAGACTAATCGACTGGATCTTGGGGCAGTGAGTGGAGATCGACTGGATGTATAACAACGAAATCTGGGACTTACGGATCTAGCACAGTGGCCGAAAGTGAAAAAAGGTCTCCATTTTATGCATAAAAAATCGTATTTTTGGGATTTAAATGGAAAATATTGGGCTGGGAGTAAAATAATTGTTATATACGTGTTCAACGGAAAAAATACGTCGAATGTAGCCTTGAAATAAATAAGTAAATCGAGTGAACAACGATTTAAAAAATTTTGAGCCACTTTTGAAGAAACGTCGATTTTCGTGATTTTCGAAGGTCGATGTCTCGGCACCCAATGGAGCTAGGGAAAATCCCATGTGCACGTTATGTTCTACGGGAAAAAATACACAAGATAAGGTGTTGTCCGAAGTTCTAGAAGCGTTTTATCGCGCCGTTTCAGAACGTTAAAAAACGTGAAAAATTGACTCAAAAGTGTCCTTGCAATTTTTTTACGATTTTTTTTTTCTTTTTTTTTAAATTAACTGCACGTATATCGAGATATTTTTCCGAATCCGCTGGCCTTTTTGGGACTAAAGTACAGTGAGACATTGAAAATCTCGATTTTATGCACGATAAATCGTATTTTTGGGATTTTATTGGGATGGAAAATATTGGGTCGGAGTAAAATAATTTTCGAACTGTGAAAAATGCGATTTTCAAAGATTACAAAAAATGGTGAAAAAATTCCTACGTGTTCAGAAAAATAAAGGAATTATTTTTTATGAAGGAAGATAGTTAAGTTGCCGGATAATTTGTTGAATAAGAATTTTTATTTTCAATTTGTTAATGACAAATTGGAATTATTACTTCGCAAAAATAATCTTTGCAGCACCTCCCATGCACTTGATTTTTTTCAGATTTTTATCCCATAAAGAAGTGTTCGAAATTTTCTCTGAAACTCACGTTTGGCGCGACTGTACTGCAAGTACTACCTTAAGTACCAAATAAAAACGCATGTACTTTAAGTACTGCCCAGCTCTGGTTAAGGAGGGAGTCTCGCTGCGCGCTGACTTCGCATAAGTACGACAAAAATAAGAGAAAATTGCAAGTACTTCTTGATGGTCTAAAATCTGAAAAAATGCATGCATATTAAAGGTACTGAGAAGTTTAATTTTGCATAATAATAATAATTGCAAAATGTTATTAACAAATTCATAAAAAAATGAATTGGTTAACAAATTACCCGACAACAAAACTTTTTTTTATGAAAATTATTCGTTCATTTTTCTGAATACGTATGAATTTTTTCAGATTTTTAAATTCACTTTGAATTTTCTGACTTTCTACACGTTTTTACCATTAAAAAAAAAAAAAAAATCAAAGTGAATTTAAAAATCTGACAAAATTCATACGTATTCAAAAAAATTAACGAATAATTTTCATTAAAAAAAGTTAAGTTTCCGGGATATTTGGTGAACAATTTTATTTTTCATCAATTTGTTAATAACATTTCGGAATTATTATTATGCTAAATTAATCTTTTCAGCATATTTAAAATGCTTGATTTTTTTTCAGATTTTTATATCATCCAGAAGTGTTTGCAATTTGCTCTCAATTCCCTGAAACTTATGCGAAGTGAACACAATTCGCAAGGACTACCTTTAAATTTAATTCGGCTCTTGGCACACGTCGACATTGATAGATAGATAGACTTGTTTGTTTCGTGTTCTGAGGCTCAAGCCCCCTAAGAACACCGTGCATCGAGATGCAGAAGCGCGACACAAAAGCCACAACAGCGCACAATTTTTACGAAACAAACAAACAAAAATAATACAACGAAAATAACAACAAAAATAGAATAAAAAAAAAATAATATAAAATAGCATAGAATTATAAGAAAAAGAAAATATAAGAACACTAAATAGAATACAATTGCATACCAGCTTAGAGATAAAAATGCAGTAAAAAACAGAAGCATAAGGCCTAAAAAAAAAAAAATGCCGAACCCTTCGCAAAAATGTTCGCAAAAAATACAATAAAGAATGCCTTACTATTTGAGGGACTCGCCGACGACATTCCAAAGTCCGCTATTCCACTCTATACGCTCATCGTTCCTTATTAGTGTTTCGTCACTTCCGCCGAGTCTGTTTGACATGTCACATAAAAACATTAAAACTTGTACAATAGACACCAATTGTAGGATCGTTCTATACTAACGCTATGACCATATTCATAATGGCTCTATGTATTCCATTGAAGGCAAAATCGTCGTGAATTATAATACCGCCTATTCGATCCGTCAATTCGCAAGGAGGCTTCACCGAAGCGAAACCTAGACAAGAGAAACATTGATTTTTAAAATAATATATTTACACAGATTATGCTGAAATTCTTACCGTAATCCGCATGCTGTAACAGAACGAGGTCGTATCGAGTTTATCAGACCGTGATACGGATCTAGGCTGAGGATTGTAAAACAGTATAAGAGTAAATCCTTTTTTAGATTTTTTTTGTCTTCATGTATCACAAAACATGCAAAAAAAATTTGACACAATTTAATGTCAATGAAGATAAATAAGAATTGTTTATTACTCTGTCATGTGGGCTACGGATCTAGGCTGAGGATTGTAAAACAGTATAAGAGTAAATCCTTTTTTAGATTTTTTTTTGTCTTCATGTGTCCCAAACCATGCAAAAAAAAAAAATTTGTCACAATCGAATGTTAATGAAGATAAATAAGAATTGTTTATTACTCTGTCATGTGGGCTACGATGTCATAGGAGCCGATCGGAAAAACGCTGTTTGGCTGTTTCGCCACCGAACTCCAATAGTCCAACATCGGCGACAAAGCATTGTCCAATGTTTTTTTACCCTGATTGGCACTCAGATAAGGACTGGCCTGTCGTGACTGCGCATGTTGAAAAAAGAAAAGAACGTTCAGACGAATCACATGATCGAACTGCGAACGGTCGAGGAATCATCGGATTTACCGCGGTAATGACGATGCCAGTGATGCGAAGCGACACTGTTGTACTGTCAACGTTCTTGAAGGAACTGGCAATGGTGCCCCAAAATGCGAGAGCATAAATCACTAACTGCTCGGCGGTCCACAACGTTTTTCTGTCAGGAAAGAAAAAATACGACTTCTTAAGGAAGATCGTAGTTGAATGGAAATGAATCTCAACCTGCAGAATCGAGGTAATCACGATTACTTGGTGAGGATCGGAAAAAAATTCAGGCACCATTGTACATCTGAGAGGTTGGTCGTCAATTTTTTTGTTGAGTTTTTCCGCAACCTACTTGTGGCGAAAAACTGGCATCTAGTTTGCGTGAGAATGGAAATTCGTGTCGAAAATTTTATCATCCGCAACAACTCGTTCGACGGTACTCACTTGTCGTTTGTCGGATAGACATCGGCGTAGTCCAAGACAACGAGGATGGAAGGATAGACTCCGTCGTTGCCATAGGTGAATCGTTTTTTCAACCGGCTTGGATATTCAAAGTAGTCGGTTTTGGCATCTCTCAGCAGATCGTGAAATTGTTCCGTGTAATTCTGTGGAAGCAAAATCAGAATGTTGATGGTCGAAAACATGTGTAACGGTCAGAAATTATCGGTACCAAAGCTTGACAATGAAATTTTTTCATTCACTTTAAACTTACCAAACTTCCACGATCGTTTATTCGTATTTTTCTGAGGGGAAAACCGCTTCCTGTCTTTAATGAATTCCAATAGTCCCACGCCTTCTTCAACATGGGCGTTGTTTTGGGTCGGAGCTGAAAAAAGAAATTTGCAAATTAGCACATTAACCCAAAATGTGTTGAATCAAGAGCTCGAAGAAAAAATAAAATTTCACTTACCCTCTTGAAACTGTACTGCGCACGATTCGCTGTATCATAATAAATGTCGGCTAACCAAACAGGAGTCTCTTCGCCCGCCAAAAATCCGTCCTCATAATGTGGCTACATTAATTTATGCAAGCGAATAAAAAATATTAACCCACAATCTGACAAGCACAGATTGACGAAAACACAACAAATGCTTACAATACCTCCGATGTAGTCGATGTAACCTCGGAATGATTCCGTGTAACCTTGGGATGATTCGGTGTAACCTTGGGATGATTCGGTGTAACCTTGGGATGATTCGGTGTAACCTTGGGATGATTCGGTGTAACCTTGGGATGATTCGGTGTAACCTTGGGATGATTCGGTGTAACCTTGGGATGATTCGGTGTAACCTTGGGATGATTCGGTGTAACCTCGGGATGATTCAATGTAACCTTGGGTTCTTGAATGTTTTTGTCATCGACTCCGTCAGATCCATTCTGATGTTTTGTTCCAGTGTTTACATTCGTCAACTGCAATAAACACCGCAACCATGCCATTCGCAACCCTTGCGTATATGTTCTCCGAAGGCTCGAAACATTCTTTATATTATTGCATAACACGGAAAGGATACGCGGCGAAAACGCTCCACACCCATGGAGATTTTTCCGATTGAATGAAAACGGCCGATCAGCGGGCTAATGTTGGCGTAACGATATTAATGCCCCAACCTTCGGCCAATGTTCAGCGAAGTATTCACTCGCCAATTGTTGGTTTGTCGATTTGAGGCCAATGTTCGGCTTAGCATGAATTCACCAACCATTGCTCTGCCAATATTAGACCGACGTTCTTTAATTCTTGCAAAAGATCCGTATTATTTTTGGGTTCCGTACTCCATAGTCAATAAATGCTTAGGCAATTCATTGACTGAGATGATCGCCTTGAGAATTCTCGCAATAGAAAATATATAAAATATAATACATTACATACCTGCGAAGTATAAAAAAGGGATAGGGACATTTCAACGTTTACAGTATCAAAAAAAAAGTATACGATAAAACCATTCTCGCCTAATATGCGTAACCTATAGAGTGCCTAGATTGAAAACAAATCATCGGCCGAGCATCGTGAATGACCTTCGGGCCAATATGAGCTGCCACCATCGGGCCGGACTTATCATCCAAGACTCGACAGATGATCGGGCCAAGCTCGCATGCCAATGGTGGCGCTGTAGGCTTCCAGGTTGGCCCGATCGTCGGCCTCATCCGTTCACCCTACCGGATGGAGGTGGGTCACTACCACCTCCATCCGGTCCCCAGCCAACGGCACGCTGCAGCTGACCCCTAACAGGCTTGCTACCCCCTCCACGGGAATCCCAGCTGATGCGGCGCCGCGTCGGTCGGTCTCTCGGTGGCTATTTAAGGCCGACGCTACGCGCTCTTGACAACGTTTGATGGTTCGTGGTTGAGAAGCTCAGTATTTCCAAGCTCTCAAGTAGCACCGGTCTACAAAAGCTGACCCCGTACCACGCAGTAAAACTAACGTTCTTCTCGCCGCAAGACGCATTGCTTTCTTGCTTCCGGCTTTTCTGACCCTAGCACCTTCAACAAGGTGTACCATTTAATGTATAAGAAATCTGGCACGAAACCGTCCTTCTATGCTCGACCCGAAGGTCTCTCGCCCATTAAGAGCAAACGCAACAAACTTCCTTTGACTTTCCGTTGAAGCACCGACAAGCAAACTTCCACCAAAAGGCCTGCTTGGAAAAATACTCTGCTCTCCGAGTCTCTTTCTCGAGATCGTCGAACAAGTTGAGTCTACCCCTACCGGAGAAACGAGATCACTTAGCTGGGCTTCAAGCGATTCGCTCAAAGTCGAAGTGGAAGTTTGCCCGACTCCAGCAGGTCCACCCGTAACTTTGGGTATTTGTCAGAGGAATGGAACCTCTTGTGCCTGGCTTGACAAGTCCCCCAGGAGCCCTGTATGTGTCAAGCGCAGGCAAAAAAGTGTACCGAGAGCGACAGGTTTAGCGCAAGGCGTTGGCCTCGAATCCGGAGAGCCCCACCATCGGTGAAGAGATCAACATTAGCTTCGAACCCGGGATTTGCCGATGCTAGGACAACAGGCGAGGAAGTCCCAGTGCAGACGAGGTTGCGCTACACCGTTGAGAGATCGGAATGATAGTTTTTGTCACACGTACATGAATCGCAGCCCTTTACATGGCAGTCTTGCGAGCTGAAAGTGGCCCATTGCATGCCAGTTGTGAACCTGTGGTGAAATGACAGAGTCGCGCATGCACAGTTCGCATTTCGTTCACTTTCGTCCCTTGGGAGTTTACTTTCCACGTTTTCGTCCCTGGAGTCATAACCTCACTTTTCAGTATTCGTCTCGCGCGACTGCCATTCCATGTGCCACAGATACATGCACTTGTGACAAATAATATGATGTCTAACGAGGGTTTGGCGATGGAGGAATTGGCGATTGCGACTCGTGTGATTGCAGCCCTCGCTTCGCTCGGGTCGCAAACCTCACACTCGTTGCAATCGTTAACTTTCGACCCTTGTTGCACAATATACTATTTTCTATCCAGCCGACAGTCCCTGGCTCGGCTAATCCGACTCGTTGATGGGGCCATCGGAGAGTCGGCTAGCACTGACCACCCCCGAGGCACCCCGGGCGTCGGAGGGAACTCTACACCCTACGACAGCGGTTTCGAGAGGCTGCAAAGCCCCGAACCGATTCGCGGTCAACTCATTTCACGTTATACACGTCAATCAATTGCGTCACCTGAAAAACACGTAAAAAAAGTGGATGAACCCCTCCACATGTACGAGGAGGTCATCCGCGTATCGCCGGAGGAGCACCTGATGCCTCGTCCTCGCCGAGGCTCCGTCCAGGGTAAAATTCGGATGCCGATTTGAAGACCTTCGT
Organism: Amblyjoppa fuscipennis; assembly: GCA_963575735.1. NCBI lineage: Eukaryota > Metazoa > Arthropoda > Insecta > Hymenoptera > Ichneumonidae > Amblyjoppa > Amblyjoppa fuscipennis. Next base: position 826,242 of record OY754497.1, read on the forward strand.
TCGGAAAAGGACCTCACGAAAGCGTCCACCCAAGCGAGTGGTCGTTTGCCCAAAACCGTCGTAGACGATCTCATCGAGAGAAGACCGGCTTTTCCTTCCGCGTTTTGGACGATGTCCTGATCGCGAGCCGCTGAAAAGCCTCTCCGCGCGCCGAAGAGACTTAGAAGCGTCGTCGTCGTTAATCCGAGCAAGGGGCCGAGTAACCTTCGCCGTAGTCTCGGCTTCTAGAGGAGATCTCCCTAATCCGTGATTCGAGAGGGAATCCTTCGAAATTGCGATGTCGATTCATCAATCGGGTTTTCGTCAAGTCTGTAAGTGCATATTGTTTTAAGTCCTAAGTTTCAACTCGTCGAACATTCTGAAGATACTTACCGTAGCCAGGACGGCGAAGCAGGCGAACATGGAAACTCCACAGCACATCATTGATCACCGCACTGACCGCAGCTTTAACCACCGTCATCGATCACCGAACCCTTCTATTTGGGTTTTATAATTTTTTTTAACTTTAGTGGTTAAAAAGTTAACATAATTCTTGTAAATAATTAATTAATTAAATGACTGTAAATAAATAAATAATTTTTGCAAGGACAACATTTTGAATGACAATGTACGGAAGGAAAATAGAATTGATATACATACATAGGCAAACGAGTGTGGTCGAAACAATTGGCGCGCACAACTGATATGTTGTGCTCGATGGAGCGTATACTTATACCGTTCCGGACTCGTCGGACGTATACTGGAAAGGCAACAAACAGTTAATTATGCAAATGAATGTAAATCAAATAACGTAGATGTCGTTTCCCCTTGTCAACGAGATAAAAAATATAGGTTACAGGTGGACAATTCGGAAACCCATGAATTATGACGCGTTTTATCCCATATACGTGGAGGCGTACGTAAAATGTTTATAAAATGTTTATAAAATGTTTATAAAATGTTTATAAAATGTTTATAAAATGTTTATAAAATGTTTATAAAATGTTTATAAAATGTTTATAAAATGTTTATAAAATGTTTATAAAATGTTTATAAAATGTTTATAAAATGTTTATAAAATGTTTATAAAATGTTTATAAAATGTTTATAAAATGTTTATAAAATGTTTATAAAATGTTTATAAAATGTTTATAAAATGTTTATAAAATGTTTATAAAATGTTTATAAAATGTTTATCAAATGTTTATCAAATGTTTATCAAATGTTTATCAAATGTTTATCAAATGTTTATCAAATGTTTATCAAATGTTTATAAAATGTTTATAAAATGTTTATAAAGTGTTTATAAAATGGTTATAAAATACAGTATAAAATCTTTTTTATTTTTCAATGTGACTTTTGATGTAATGATGGAATCGTCGTTCCAATTATGTGGAATTTTGAAACTACCGACTGCCCTCCGGGCAAAACGGCAGTTATGAGTTTCACTGCGATGATCCACTTCGGCGTCTTTTTTTTCCGACTTATCCCTTTCAAGATATATGAATTTGAAAAAAAACGCATATTCCAAATGGATGGTTTAAAAAATCTGAAAAAATTCTCAAAGAGTACTGTCAAGTGAGCCTAAAATGTGGTCAATTATGGGATAAATCTGAGAGGGTCGAAAAAAAAGTTCCTGAGTTGACAGACAAACTGCTCTAATAATACTGCAGACATTCTTAAATCGACAGTGAATCGTGATTCCATATAAAGGTAAGTAGGTTTTTGTGTTAATATTTTTATATGTTATTAGTATTATTTATTTGGAAATCATAATGAGCAATTATGCTTTACAAATAAAGAATATCAATAACGTATAAAAATATTAACACAAAATATTTATCTGTGATAGTATTGTACCATTTAGAGCAGTTTGTTTTTGAAGCGCGTGTTATCGATCTTGTTTGAAACCAGCAGCAATGAGGATCACTGAAATCGGTTCGAACGGCAATTGTTGTAAGTAAGAATCGACGACAGTTGAAAATGACGCAAACTGAGCCTAGCTCGAACGACGTGAGAAATTTTGAGAGATGAGGCCGACGTGAGTTGACACAAAGGCAGGAAACCGACCGCGACCCGGCTTAGCCATCGGCAAAAGGACCGGTCAAATTGACATCGACGTAAGTTGGACAGGACCCAAGTTGGTCTGAACTCTGTCCAATTCGACGATTTTCCAAAATCGGTATTGGGCTCGTCGTGGTAAGATGAGATCGACGTAAGTTGAACATTTGCGTAAGCTGGGACACGTAAGTTGAACATTTGCGTAACTGGGGACGCAATCTGACACAGACGCAAGTTGGAAAAAACGCAATCAGCTACCATCCCCACGGTGTTCTTAGGGCGCTCAGGCCTCCGAGCACGAAATAAAAGAATCTCTATCTATCTATCTATCTCTATTGTATCAAGTAGTTTATGCAGTAGCATAAAATTTATGGTGTGTTAATACAGTATCGTGTGTTAAGACAGGTTTTCGCCGTTTGGTGCTCGTTGTCCTCTGGAAGGTTTTTTTCCTTATTTTTTATTAGCGTTTACTTTTTAGTACTTTCTAACAAAAAACGCTAATAAAAAATGGTTTTTACTTAAAGACAATTATTGTAAATCAACGTTCATAAAGATACACAGAATCAACTAACGTCATGCCTACTTACATTAGCAAACGAGATGACTCCTAGAAATCGGTGCTGATAACTGACGATTCGGATCTGCCGATAGTCGTATTTACGCCACATTGGGCACGCAATTCGCAGATAAAGCATAAGTTCCCGAGCGAAGGCTTTCTTTGCCTTCTAATGGCTAATCTTTGCCTGGCTAATCTTTGCCACACGTGGATCACGACTTCGCTACAAAATCTATGGATTGGCTATAGTCAAATTTTCATAAAAATATGAACATTTTTTATGAAAATATGAAAAATAATTTTTTTTTTCATATTTTCATAAACTTGTAAACTGCAACATAAATTTTTTTAAGATTTTTTTTTAATATTAGGTATGCAATCGATTCGTCTTGAATGATACTTTAACAAAAAAAATAGTCCCTAATTTTTGGCATTCTAAAAACCTATTTAAAGTAGAAAAAAAATTACTTTCCGATCCATTGAAAATTGTTTCAAAAAATCTTCGATGGAGACCGGAAATTGCGAGACGTCGAAGCGATATGAATTTTTTATCGAGACGATAACACGCGACCTTGACAGTCTTGCCGTCATCGTTACATTATCACACGGAACTTTAAGAATTGAAAGTAGAATTGAAAGTAGAATTGAAAGTAGAATTGAAAGTAGAATTGAAAGTAGAATTGAAAGTAGAATTGAAAGTAGAATCGAAAGTAGAATTGAAAGTAGAATTGAAAGTAGAATTGAAAGTAGAATTGAAAGTAGAATTGAAAGTAGAATTGAAAGTAGAATTGAACGTAGAATTGACAGTAGAATTGAAAGTAGAATTTAAAGTAGAATTGAAAGTAAAAATTTTATTCGTTGGCAGTCCGCAAGCGATTTTTTTTTTTAGTGTGTGACCATCGTAACATTGACGTTACTTTCGTGAAGCATAAAAACAGCATAAAAATTGTTTTATGTTTTATGTTGTTTTTAGATGCCGACAAAAGACGGCAGTTGGGCGTTTTACTGCGATGATCGACTTTTGCGTCTTTTCGATGACGAAAGTATTTGTCGGAACGAAATATTACTCAACAAAATTTGACATATTAATCCACCTTATAATGACCTATCTTTGTGAAAAAAAAAGCTAAGGTGTAACACATTTAGATAACGTGTGCAAATACCCGTGGACAAATATTATTCGGATGAACAAGTTAATCGTTCGCGGCGTCACATCGATGTGTCAGTGAGATGAGAACAACCAACGTAACTATTGGTTGTACGATGATTTCCGTCGTCTGCTATAAAAACGCTATTTTCATTATGCCATAGTCGGTTGAACTCACCCAAAGTTGTAGTGACGTAGTATATGAGACGCATTCTCTGTCAACTGAGCCACTTTTTTTTTCGACCCGCAGATTTAGCCCACAGTTGGCCACATTTTAGGTTCACTTGAAAGTACTCTCTGAGCATTATTTCAAATTTTTTAAACCATCCATTTAGAATATGTTTTTTTTTTTCAAATTCATATATCTTGAAAGGGATAAGTCTGGCAAAAAAAAATCTAAAGACAAAAGTTCTCTTTATTCATTAACGATTTAATGCAATATATGTGTTAGAGTTTTGTTTGTTTTGAAAAAGCTATTTTTAGCAGAAAGGAATGAAAATTATACATATATATATTTTTTTTAATGCAATGCGACACCTTCGATTTCGCTGAAAATTTTTCAGGGTATTCGGCGATGTAGAAAGAGCCTGCAAAGAAAATGGCAAAGCGGTACTCGACGTAGTTGCTAAGCAAAAGAATATAATAACCTGATATTGATATTTCAATATTTATTTTCTCGGAAAATACGTCTAGTTTCATGTCGCTTTTTAGATATTTCATATATCACCGATAGCCCTAAAAAATTAACAGCAAAATTGAAGGTATCGCATTGGATGAAAATGAAAATTAGAATAAAAATATTATATTACTATATAATATAATATAATATTTATAAATATCAATATAAATTTTATATTTTATTTTATGATATAATATAAAAGGTGCAAAGTAATTTGCACATGGCTTCCGCATTTATTACAATTTTGTGAATGCTTCCTCTGCGAGGAAGCTAAAATCAATCGACGGTTTCTTTATCCAAAAGAAACATATGCACAAAATTGTAACAAATGAGGAAGCCACGTGCAAATTACTGTGCCCCCTTTTTTCATAATAGTTTTCAGTAGCATTTTTCTGTAGATTTTTCTATACATTTTTCTGTACATATTTCCGTACTTTTTTCCGTACATTTTTCCGTACATTTTTCCCTACATTTTCGCCTACATTTTCCCCTACATTTTTCCATAGATTTTTTCCGTACATTTTTCCGTACATTTTTCCGTGCATTTTTCCGTGCATTTTTCCCTACATCTTTCCCCACATCTTTCCCTACATCTTTCCCAACATTTTTCCCTACATCTTTCCCTACATCTTTCCCAACATTTTTCCCTACACCTTTCCCTACACCTTTCCCTACACCTTTCCCTACATCTTTCCCTACATCTTGCCCTACATCTTTCCCTACATCTTTCCCTACATCATTCCCCACATCTTTCCCTACATCTTTCCCTACCTCTACTACGACTATAACTGCAGTTCCTTCACGACATTGACTCTAAAGGAAACGCTATCCTCTCGAAGTTCTAATGGACATGGAGGTTTCGGATTTATATAGTGCTTAAAACACCGCGCTTTGTTTATGCACCGTTCCCTCTGCTTTCGCTGTTAGCCTGGTATGATTCCGTTCATCGTTAAGTAAATTAATTTAATGGCTTATTGATTGATGTTCACCATGCGGCTGTTCCGGACTGCACCGGCCGATGAAAATAAACGATACTCGCAGCGAATATACCATGTGTACCGTCTACTGTAACGTATTAGCACGTGAACATGAAGGGAATCGACCCTACGGAAATACCGAATTCTATTTTAAGTCCACGCGCAATAGTAAGGGACGGAGACGGAGAGATTCGTGCGTTTGGATCTGCGGGAACTCACGATCGCGTTTTCTTTCTCCGCGTCGTCGGCGAGCTTTCCCGTTAGCGCAAATTCATGAGAAACTTAATTTCCGTCGAAAATTGAAAATTTATTTAGCACTAATATTCAACGATCAGCGGCCTGTCAAAAAAGAATTGACAAAGCGTTGAATGAAAAGAAAATTATGGAATTAAACATAAATTTTTTCAAAATTTACATCCGGCTTATTGAAGTATGACTACTTGGTAGCGTCGCGATTATAAAACTCGCTTACAAGAACATCGTTTTGTAGACGTATTTTTAAGTACTTTTTAAAGTACTTTTTAGAGTACTTTTTAGAGTACTTTTTAGAGTACTTTTTAGAGTACTTTTTAGAGTACTTTTTAGAGTACTTTTTAGAGTACTTTTTAGAGTACTTTTTAGAGTACTTTTTAGAGTACTTTTTAGAGTACTTTTTAGAGTACTTTTTAAAGAACCAATCAGAGTGGACAATCTCGGCGCGCAGGAACTTTTGAGTTCACCGTGCGAAAGTCTGACAACATTAGGCCGGGTGCAGCGCAGGTTGTGTCACAGATTCTGTGATACCGCCGGAGCTGTGCAAACCGACAAGCTAAACTCTTCACTAATTAGATGGGAATTTCCGGTACTTTTAAGCAAAATTTCATTTACCGCTTTATGTAACTCATGCATGAAAAGTGCTACTTTTCGTGTCTGCCGAGAGTGGCGTAAGTGGCGCTTTGCAGCCAAGTGTACTGTAAATACCCGCCGCATGCGCACATCGAACCAATTTTACCTTACCGCACGCTTTTCGTATTTTACGCACGCCCGTACTTTACTAGTATGGGTAATATCTCTCAAGCGATAAAATCGTATTTATTGCACTCGGTGGGAAAATCACAGTGTTACGCATGCTTCGCGTGCGTAAAACTGCCATTTTCACACCTTGTGAAGTCAAATTTTGTACGATACTCGTGCGAAAACCTTTTTCTGAACTCGTGTGATTGCAGCACTCTCCAGAAAAAGTTTTATCGCACTAGTATCGTAAATTACTATTCCCAGATCCTTCTTCCAGTTTATTTTTCGACTAAGTGTCAGTTCATTCGCCTCCTTCTCTATCGCAGTTCCACCGACGCTTCCGGTCTTTGAATTCCTAGGCAAGCCATCAAAAGTTTCATCGTGCCCACCTCACTGTTACACGCCGTGCCGTACGGAACGATAATAAAAAGTGTATAAATATCGGCGGAGCCGTTGCCATATTCCGTGCTGTGCGCAACCTGGAGTTCAATGCACCGAAGTGCAGTAGCCAAGCTCCACTAGCCCGACAGCGTGCTCGCTACTGTTACGACTTTTGCTAAGGCCCCGGTGCGTGTGAATAACTTCTGGCTTCTCAGTGCAGTCCCGTCTCTTAATAAATAAATAAAAGAGGTCGGTTCTGTTTCTTTCCATTTCTCAACCTCTCCTTCCGTCGCTCTCTGAAACCACCTTGGACTTTCGACTACTCTGTTATGTGGGGGAGAGCGGGGCAAAAGGGAACAGTCGGGTAAAATGGGACAGTGAGGGGAAATTCAATTTTCCAAGCATTTTTGAATGCGCCATTTTGTCCCAAGGATACATCCGGATTTTCAAGCCCGTTTTGCCTCACGGACTACCATCGCCACTATCCAAAGGTTATTGGAAATTGCATTTTGCCCCATTATACCGTTTTACCTCACGGCCCCATTTTGCCCCGCTCTTCCCTAGCTTAGAAACAGGATTGAGGGGAAACGCGAAATCACATCCAGATTTTCAACCCCATTTTGCCCCACTTATCACCACCGCCACCATCTACAGGTTATTGGAAAGTTGCGTTTTGCCCCATTATCCCGTTTTGCCTTACGGTCCCATTTTGCCCCGTTCTTCCCTAGCTCAGAGAGAGAATTGAAGGGAAACGCGATATCACATCCGGATTTTGAACCCCATTTTGCCCTACTTATCATCAATGCCACCATCCAAAGGTTATCGGAAAATTGCGTTCTGCCCCATTATCCCGTTTTGCCTCATGGTCCCATTTTACCGTGCTCTTCCCTAGCTTAGGGACAGAATTGAGGGGAAACGCGAAATCACATCCAGATTTTCAACCCCATTTTGCCCCACTAATCATCAACGCCACCATCCAAAGGTTATCGGAAAATTGCATTTTGCCCCATTATCTCGTTTCGCCTTGTGGTCCCATTTTGCCCCGGTTTTCCCTAGCTTTAGAGAGAGAATTGAGGGGAAACGCGATATCACAGATCGCTATTTTACGAAGAGTTGACCGTAGTAGATCTCACAGACTTAGAGCCCCGAGACCGCGCTGAGCTCGATTTCACGTCTGCCGCCAAGAGATCGTTGGCAATCGTTCAATTATAATACTCTTACTCTCACCTAGGTACATACCTGCATAAGTTGATCGTGGACGCAATCCGCGTTTCTCGTAATGAAATATAGATTTATCTGTGTACGGACTACCGATCGATTTAGATCAATGATAGATAAATCGATATATATTTCTGTAAACCCTTTAAGGGTTTTTATACCGTGCTCCACTATACATTTTTCCTTTTATCTACTAATTTCCTTACACTTATCACGTATCACTTATCTCCTTATTTGTCTTCCAATCCCTTTCTTCTAACCAATTTTTCCAATTGTTTGACATATTCGCGGAACTCAATCGCAGGCTCAGCCCTCGATTGATCGTTTACTAACAATCGCACTTCCTCTTCTCTCATTCTCCAGTCAGCTTTCCAAACTTTCCAACTCTTCTTTTTGTTATCTCGCTTTTTGCTTTATCGCATTCGGAAATATCCTTTAAGCTTTCTATTACTCACCAAATGCGACGTTCCTTGTCTCTAAACCCTTTATTCCTTTCTTTGCTCACACTTGCACATCCGCATTCTCGGCCAAATGTCTGATTTATCTTCTTAACGTTGAGTCCTCTCAGCATTTCTCCATTTCTACCGTCGCTTTCCTAACTCGATATTCCTCGCAGTATGTGGATCGTTTTATTTTCGTCCAGTTCAGTTGAATTTCACGCTTCGTCCTTATCAGCACTCCCATTTTTATCTTTACTTTCAGCTCGTTGACATTGCCATTTCGGATTGGATGCCACAAATCACCTCCGACATCAATCGTGGCTCTCTTCAGTTCCGCTCCCCATTTTGTTACATTTCCGCTCAAGCTACCTCTTATCTCCTCTTTAAGACACTTCTTAGGCCATCTGTCGTCCTCCATTTTTAGTGCTTCACTTATGTAGGTCGGTGCTCTCTTTCACTTCTCTATCTCGATTCCTCTACACCAAGCTTCCATATCTTGCTTGCAACCTTTCTGTTCGTAGGCTTTTCCACCACCCCAAAACTTCCGCTCCATACAACATACCACTTTTAGCGATAGCATTCATCAAATATGGCCTGCTTTTCAGACTTCCGATTCTCGCTCTTTTAAGATTCTCCACGTTGCATTTATGATTTTATTAATTATTCCCGTAAAGATTCTTATATTTTTATCGAAAGTGTTTCTTGCAGAGAAACTCCCATGTACTTGTATTCCTTGACAATTCCAAATTCTTGATCATTACACTTCCATTTCTTACTTTTTAGATTCCATCTCCTTCTTTAAAAAATCATCATTTTTGTCTTGTTTATGTTCACCGTTAGCTTGATCTTGTCCACATAGTTTCCCAGCGCTGACATCATATTTCTTAATCCTCCCTTCCAAACTACCCCTCTGTAGTGTGTCACATCATTCACATCGCCCTTATATTTGCCTTATATATTGGGTAAATTCTTCTCATTTTTCACCCTTTACCACTTCGTTCTCCCATAATCGCGCAGGATCTCTCTCAGCTCTCTTGCTCCTTTCTCTGGCAACCCTTTAAAAAATCATTTTTAGCAATAGAGTTTGGGAGGTGGAATTCATTGGTGATGTTTAATACCGAAATGAGGAATGATGTCAGGTTCTGCGGTTGGCACAACCTGAAAACTGGTTCGGTGACGGTGAAGTAACTAACTTGATACCCAAAATCCGGCGCATTTGATAGTAAGTTGATGCTGCTAATGCTAAAGGATTTGACAATAGAGTTTGGGAGGTGGAATTCATTAGTAAAGTCTAGTACCGAAATTAGGGATGACGTCAGGTTCTGCGGTTGGCACAACCTGAAAACTGGTTCGGTGACGGTGAAGTAACTAACTTGATACCCAAAATCGGGCGCCTTTTATAGTAATTTGGTCCCTATGCTCCTAATACTAAAGGACATGACAATAAAGTTTGGGAGGCGGAATTCATTAGTGATGTCCGCTACCGGAGTCAGATACGATGTCGGGTTTTGCGTTTGAAACGAATAGAAAGTCACTTTATAACGAAATCGGACATTTGAGTTTTGCGCTCGCTGCAAACGATACAGCTCGTATAGTCCTCAGGTTGTGCGTTTGACACAACCTGAGGACTGGTTCGATGACGGTGAAGTAACTAACTTCATACCCAAAATCGGGCGTTTTTTTTTTACAGTAATTTGGTTTCTATGCTACTAATGCTAAAGGACTTGACAATAGAGTATGGAAAGTGGAAATTCATTAGTGATGTTTACTACTGAAGTGAGGAATGAGATCAGGGTGTGCGTTTGGCTAGAAAAATACATTAGGTTTTTGGGAGTGACGATGGTCGACTATTCATGAGGAAGGGAAAGATGGTTATTTAAGGCTTATTCGAGGAAAACGTAAGTTATTGCCCTTTTAGTGTGAATAAGTGTGAAAGATTTCTAATAGGAGTTGTGTTCGAAAGAAAAATGGGCGGCCGGAAGAGTGCCCAAAGGCGAGGTAGGGTCCTAAATCTCAGGCGGCACGGGCCGCATAGAAATAAGTGAGGTAGGATCACGTGAAGGGAGAGGCGGAGAAACACAGACGTCGTAGCTGAACAAATCTAGTTATTAGCAACTGACCTGGCCTAGTTTAATTATTGGTCAGATAAATGTATATTATCTTTAATTGGATTGGAATATAAGTATATAAAAGTTACGTAAGACGTGACAGTCCGGTGCTGACTTTCTCTCCTTTCTTCCTCATCTCTTCAGCGTACGATTCAATCCATTCCTGTATTTCGTTCCCTCTTTCAGTCTCGTCGTCGATTATTTGTGATTCGTCGCCAGCAGTTTCTGTAATTATTATTCATCGCGTTAGCTTTATTCCAGTCAGCGTTGATCTAGTTAAACCTTCTAATCAGTGGCCAAAGCCCCGTTTGTATTAGATGTTAAATAAAAGCTTAAAAAAAGCAATTTGCACATGGCTTTCTTATTTATTACAATTTTGTGCACAGCTTTCTCCATGAGAACGTTCTCCATGAGAAGCTATGCGCAAATTTATAAGAAATAGAGAAGCCATGTACAAATTACTTTACACCGATTTTCGTAACATTAAGTAATGTTTACATCTCATACAATTGAAACAGTCAAAACCTGTGTGGGGTTGGCCGACGATTGGCTGTTAGTTGGCAGCAGATTGGCAGCCGATGATCGGTTCTCGAGTAATGCTCAGCATTGACTAAACTGTCGAATTACATTAAACAATCCTAATAGTCGTAACAACAATTTAAGAGAGACAAGAAGTGACACCAATATTTGGTCCATATTTGTATCAACAGGCACTTCAACGGACTTGGTGCCACAATTGCTCCGTTCGTACGGTGATCTATTTCTCCATAATATTAAACAATGCTTATATTCGTAACAACAATTTAAGAGAGACAGGAAGTGACACCAATATTTCAGAATAACTAATGTTGCCCACGATCATAAGACGGTTTACTAGACAGTTGGTCCATAATTGTATCAACGGGCACTTCAACGGACCTGTTGCCACAATTGCTCCGTTCGTACGGTGATCAATTTCTCCACAATATTAAACAATGCTTATATTCGTAACAACAATTTAAGAGAGACAAGGAGTGACACCAATATTTCAGAATAACTAATGTTGCCCACGATCATGAGACGGTTTACTAGACAGTTGGTCCATAATTGTATCAACAGGCACTTCAACGGACCTGGTGCCACAATTGCTCCGTTCGTACGGTGATCAATTTCTCCACAATATTAAACAATGCTTATATTCGTAACAACAATTTAAGAGAGACAAGAAGTGACACCAATATTTCAGAATAACTAATGTTGCCCACGATCATGAGACGGTTTACTAGACAGTTGGTCCATAATTGTATCAACGGGCACTTCAACGGACCTGTTGCCACAATTGCTCCGTTCGTACGGTGATCAATTTCTCCACAATATTAAACAATGCTTATATTCGTAACAACAATTTAAGAGAGACAAGGAGTGACACCAATATTTCAGAATAACTAATGTTGCCCACGGTCATAAGACGGTTTACTAGACAGTTGGTCCATGTTTGTATCAACAGGTACTTCAACGGACTTGGTGCCACAATTGCTCGGAATGTTCGATGAGCTCGCGAGACGAGGCGAGGCCCATTCCTACGGTGATCATCACGTAGTTCTGCAGTCCGGAGGGGCCTGTAACATACCGGCCGCGATCCAGAAACGCCTGAGTCTTGTACGGCATTCCCACCGTGGGTCCATATTCGGTCAGCTCTGTCCGTCCGACTCGGCGATGGTCATCCCGTCCAGGACTCAGCCGGAAGCCGTGATGGAGTCGACGAGAAACGATGAACCGAACGACGCGATGAGAACGACGACCAGTGACGACCAACTCGTAAATCCCTCGGACTCAAATGACGTTACCCCGGTCGGTAACGACAATTCCGAGACGCGCGACATCGCGGCCGAGAGCAAAGTCCCGATTACCGAGGCGACCAACGAAAAATCGATTTACCGACGGGAATCCAATCATACGACACCGTTGCGATACAGCAGAAGATCCGGCGGACGGGCAATCGGTAGCAGACCTCTATCGGGGAGCTCCATTGCCTCGAGCACTTCCTCGAGCAGTTGCAGCAATCAGGGAAATGCCAGCGTCGCCAATCCTTATTTGACTTCGGTCGAATCATTGGTGGATACGTGCGCGAGTTCTCAAGGTAAATTACGCTTTACTCACCGACCGTTTCATTAAAGATGTTTAAGGATGCTTCACACTTACATTCCGAGCCAAATGTGAGATTCACTGAGAATTTGAACACTTCCGAATGGTATAAAAATCTGAAAAAAAATCAACTGTATTAGAAGTGCCAATAATATTAATTTTGCATAATAATGTTAAAAAAGTTATTAACAAATTGCTAAAAAAATATTGTTCAACAAATAATCGGTAAACCTTTTTTTTTTCTTTTTTCAAATGAATTCATTGATTTTCTAAAAGACGAATGCTTTTTATCAGAATTTTCCATCGATTTCGAATTGTTCGTTTTTGAAATTATTTCAGAGCCATAACTATGTTACGGATGGCGGAATTGTCTCGAAATTTTTTGTGTGCACTGCAGAATCGTGATACTGAAGCATATCCGAAATTCGAGCGTCTGCATAGATTTTTAGAATTTTCGAAAAAAAGAAATTTGAAATGATAGAAAATTCTGAAATAATTCATATGAATTCTAAAAAATCAAGGAGTTCATTTAAAATGAGAAAAAAAAGTGGTCAGATTTTTTTTTGCCATTAATTTTTCGAATGATTTGTTAATGACTTTTTAGCATAATTGTTGTGCAAAATCAAAGATATTGACATAATTAATTGTCAATGTTTTCCCTTTTCAATGCTAGGCTCTGGAGATAGCGGTGTCGTGACGGTATCGGAGGCAAGCTGCAGAATCAGAGACGTTGCTGGTAATCAACGGAGGGAACGCGTCGAAGGGGACTCGCCAATTTATCACAGACCACGCTACTGCGACCCCCATCGAAATCCTGTCGAGAGAGTCCTCATGGAAATTGTCGACACCGAGGCCATTTACGTGGAGCATCTCCGACAAGTTATTCAGGTATGAATGAGATTCATTAGACGCGATTTATTTATTTTGACATGTATTGACGATCTTTCCAAATCAGCACAAAAACCGGTACATTTGCCTTCAGAAAATTATTTGCATCGCATGGTCTTCGAATTATGAGCAGTCAAAGTATAGCCAGGAAAAAATTATCATATATGATCATATATGAGCATACTGAGCATACTGGGGCAGATCTGATCAGATATGGCCACATCTAAAAAGACTTTATTCTGCGACCGTAAATACATAAATCTGATCAGATATGATCATATTTGACAAGCTTCTGGCGACAAATTGTTAAAAATAGATGGTAATGATGCGTTTTATCGTGAAACAATATTTGTCCGTGAAGTCTCCCATTAACTGTCATTAAATTGTACTACAATATGCCATTGTACATTCAATATGCCACTCAATATGCAATTCAATATGTCTTTCAATTTGCAATTCAATATGTCTTTCAATTTGCAATTCAATATGCCATTCAATATGCCATTCAATATGCTATTCAATGTGCCATTCAATGTGCCATTCAATGTGCCATTCAATGTGCCATTCAATGTGCCATTCCAAAAACGCATCTAAATGGATGGTTTTGAAAATCTGAAAAAATGGATAAAGGGTGCTTTTAAGTGATGCCAAAATATGGTCGGTTATGGGTTAGATCTGAGAGGCTAGAAAAAAAAAGTGGTTGGGTTGACAGAGAATGCCTCATAGATGAAGTGCTGGAAGCAGTTCATATGATTAAAACAATGAATCTGCAACACTGAAATATTGACAATTTCTTGAATATTTCAGAAAGACATCCAATAAATGTTTTACCAACATTTCAAAATATTTCTAAATTGTTTTTAAAATATTTTACTGCAATGTTTCAAAACCATTTCGACGTAAGATTCATGAGCGGACAAAAAAATATTTTCCAAATGTCTAAAATATATTCCAGAAATATTTTCGCGCTCTGTGGAATATAATTGGAGTTGATGATTTTTTTTTTTCGTGTTATTAAATATTCGATGAAATAAACGTTACAAACTCACTTTTAGGGATATCTCATATTCTGGCGAGACGATCCGGCAGGCTTGGTCCGACAATTGCAGCTCAACGATTTGTTTAGCAACATTGAAGATATTTTCGAGTTCAATAGGTGCGTAGTATTCAATGTCCGAATATATATTAAAAAAAAAGTAAATCGAAGAATTAACCGATACATTTTATTCCTTTTTTTTTTTAACAGACAGTTCCTAAAAGAAATAGAAACCTGCAGTTTAGATCCGGTCTGCGTAGCGAACACGTTCATCAAGCACAACGCAGGATTCAAAGTCTACACCGAGTACTGCACTAATTATCCAAGGTAATATTTTCAGAGGCTAACCGATAAATCTTTCCACAAATTCAAAAATTGTCGGATCATGTTGGTATTTGTTTAACAGCGAAGAATAACGAGACATTTTTTTTTGTGAATTGCAGGACAGTTTCTGTACTGACGGAACTTATGGGCCAGGAAGTGACTGCAAATGCATTTCGAGAGCGACAAGCGGCCCTCGGTCACGCATTGCCGCTTGGTTCGTTTCTACTTAAACCGGTGCAAAGAATTCTCAAATACCATCTACTTCTAGAGGTATTGTAATAAAATATAATTTCATTTGGTAAATATTAATACAGTGAATTTCTTTTGGGCATTCTGCGTTTTTGTACCTATTGTATCGAATTGAACATGGTGCGTTACTTACTTTTGGTATCATTCGGCCGATACCGCATGTATCACCCGAAAACAGTTTCCCGAAAAGACGATTTCCCGAAAAATACGATCTCCCGAAAAATACGATCTCCCGAAAAATACGATCTCCCGAAAAATAGGATCTCCCGAAAAATACGATTTCCCGAAAAATACGATCTCCCGAAAAATACGATCTCCCGAAAAATACGATCTCCCGAAAAATACGACCTCCCGAAAAATACGATCTCCCGAAAAATACGATCTCCCGAAAAATACGATCTCCCGAAAAATACGATCTCCCGAAAAATACGATCTCCCGAAAAATACGATCTCCCGAAAAATACGATCTCCCGAAAAATACGATCTCCCGAAAAATACGATCTCCCGAAAAATACGATCTCCCGAAAAATACGATCTCCCGAAAAATACGATCTCCCGGAAAATACGTTCTCCCGAAAAATACGATCTCCCGAAAAATACGATCTCCCGAAAATACGATCTCCCGAAAAAACGCTCTCCCGAAAATATGCTTTGCGGCGTGAGCAGCTGATATGGCAACTGACATGACTTGCTATGTCGCAATACAGTAGCAATGGTTGTTTCGATTGCAATTTTTTAATTTTTTTATTCCCACTCGTATTAGCATTACCCACAGTCAGGTAGGCAAAAAAAAAGCGTTGAAAAAAAGGACTATAAAAAAGGCCATGGTACAAAATTTCGTTATAAATTGATAGTAATTTTTCGTTTTTACTTTTTGTTTTTATTCCTTACGTTGTTTGGGACTGTTTTGGGGAAATTGTATTTAAGTAAAATTAAGTTTTCGGAATATTTTCTTTGATGAAATTGTAATTTCGCGGAATTCTTTTTCGGCAAATTTTTCGCGAAGCATCAAAGCGATGCACAATAATTTGCCGATATTCGTTATTCCGCAGGGTGTGAAAATGCGAGTTTCGCACACGCTTTGCGTGTGAAAACTCTTATTTTTACACCTTGTGAAATAAAACTTTGTACGAAACTCGTGCGAAAAAAACATTTTCTGAACTCGTGTGATTGCAGCACTCGGCTTCGGCTCGTGCTGCAAACTTACACTCGTCATAAAAAGTTTTTTCGCACTCGTATCGTAATATACGATACTATTATTATGCATCAGAACTGGGCAAAATACTCGAAAGTACTTAAAATACAAAATACAAAATACTATATGTATTTAAAATATAAAATACTTTTTTTATTTTAAATACATTTATAAATACTTTTTTAAATACTTTTTTGAAATAAATACGGGATGACTGGACAGGGTGGGACAGGGTAGGACAGGGTAGGCAGGGTGTGACAGGGTGGAACATGGTGAGACAGGGTGGGACAGGGTGGATTTTGGACGGCTGAGCCGGCTTGGTTACGCTCGCCCATCATCCTCGCCCATCATCCTCGCCCATCATCCTCGCCCATCATTCTCGCCCATCATCCTCGCCCATCATCCTCGCCCGTCATCCTCGCCCGTCATCCTCGCCCATCATCCTCGCCCATCATCCTCGCCCATCATCCTCGCCCATCATCCTCGCCCATCATCCTCGCCCATCATCCTCGCCCATCATCCTCGCCCATCATCCTCGCCCATCATACTCGCCCATCATCCTCGCCCATCATCCTCGCCCATCATCCTCGCCCATCATCCTCGCCCATCATCCTCGCCCATCATCCTCGCCCATCATCCTCGCCCATCATCCTCGCCGTCCATCCATAGCGTCCATCCATAGCGTCCATCCATACCGTCCATCCACAAAAACCAAAAGTACTTTGTATTTTGTATTTTGAAAAGTACTTAAAATACCAAAAAGTATTTGAGTACTTAAAATATGTATTTTAAATACTTGAAATACATCAAGTATTTAAAATACTGTCCAGCTTTGTTATGCATTAAAGATATTTTGTAACGTAGCAGATGGAGGAGATTCTTTGTCGATTAAAAAAAAAACTAAAAAAACAAAACCTCCCTCTTTGCAGTATGAATGCAATAAATTCGTGAGCTACAATAACCAGTAATGCGTTGGGACTTTAAAATTGTTTAATGTCTTTTGCAGAATTTATCGAAGGAATACGGTGCGAGTTGTGAGCAGAGCGGGACGGAAGCGAAGGGACGAATCACGATCGAGAGAGCTTTGGAGGCGATGACTGGCATAGCGAAACACATTAACGCCATGAAGAGGCGGCACGAGCACGCGGTGCGGGTTCAAGAAATCCAATCGTTACTCTACGGTTGGCACGGACGGGACTTGACAACGAGCGGCGAATTAGTCGCTGAGGGAAGATTTCGAATTCGCGGTGCGAAAGCTCCAAGACATGCCTTTCTGTTCGAACGAATGCTGCTGCTGACGAAGAAGAAAGAAGACGGACTTCTTGTGTACAAAGCTCATATCATGGTATATATTTTTTTTTCGTCCACTTTCACTTTGGTTCGCAGCAAAAAATACTTCCTAGCAGTAAAATAAATTACATATATATATATAGAGAGTCGTATTGCAATTACGACTTCATGTTTTGGTACTTTTTAATAGTCGGTAATTAATTTCATTTTTTAATGTTTCTTATTTTTTTTATTGATATGCCAATTACCGTAATGTGAATTCAGTTTCCGAATTACCAGCATTTTAATTTCCGAATAAAAATAAATTGTTGGGCATGTTTTTTTTTTGGTATAAAAGAATCGAAGACGAATCGATCACGCATTGATCACGATAGACATTGTGCGGCACAAAAGCTCGCAGACATTCGCACATCTGTTCTCCACTGTCTTTTATAAGAATCCCAAAAAAAACTCAAAAAAAAAACCCGAAATTGCTGCAAAAAACGAAAAAAAAAAAACAGAAAAAGGCAAAAACAAAACGCAGAAAAAACCTATCCATTGATTACAAAATTTGGGCCTTTTTTGAAACCCTTTTTTCTATCGGCCTTTTTCCAGGCCTATTTTTCTACGACTTCTTTGTCCGCCTACCTTTGTTTCAAGATATTGAAAAAAACCCCCTGTAAAAAAAGCTCCGGAAAACGCCCATTTTATTGAGTTCATATTTTCCGGGCGGTTTTTTTTCCAGGGGTTTTTTTACGGGTTTTTTTTAATGTGTTTTTTTCGGTGGTTTTTTTTTCCGCGGGGTTTTTTCGGGGGTTTTCTTTCTGGGTTTTTTTTCTACCTACTACTTTGTCACTCAAAAAGCATCCTGCGAGGACGTGCGCTGGGTTATTGTTGGCTTCCTCGTTTGGGAAGCTTCCAGAACCACAAAAAAAAAAAAAATGAGTCTTATATTTTTGATTTCACATTGTGTTTAATATTCACCAAAACATAACTGAATTTGGGACTGGCGAATTTCGATATCCTAACGTGAAAACCAACGGCTCAATTGCTGCAGTAAACTGATTCTGATTTCGACCTTATAGAGGTTTAAATCACTCGCCCTACCCTCGGTGGTTTCTGAAAGGGATAATCGGACTAGCTCTGCACGTGAAGTTGAATTATTCGAAAGTAGTTTACAGTTTTGGATTCATTTGTTTTTAATACATAAAAATGTATTTTACAAATACATGTCATACAATTTATACGCGTATATCAATTTCCATGAAAATTATGGAAATTTCTCAATTTCTCAAAAAATAAAAAAATATAAAAAAAAAACAATGAGAATGAGAATTCACGACACGTAAATTTTGAAAAAATAAAATAAAAAAATCAACCGCAGTACTAGTCCAGACGCCAGACGTGGTTCTGTATGCAATCCGAGGTCGCCGAAATAACTTTGTTGGATTCGATAGATTTTTACCTCCCCATCACGGATATATAAGGTGTTTTGCGGAAATCCCGGTCGTTTAATTGTTAATCGCAATTGTTTATTACCAAAATTCATTATTGTTTTTTTCACTTGGGATTTTTTTTTTTTTCGTATACTTTGGTCGATTTTGAGTCGAAAATGTTATATACAATTTTACTCTATAACCTATAGATTCGGAGCAATAAATTATTGAAAGTAGCAAATAGGCCAAAACTGTTCCACTTAATAAATTTGTAGCGCCGAAAATATAGGTCGTAAACGAAAATTGTAAAGGACTTTTATTCGCCAAATGAACCGAGGAATATGGAAAAAAATATGCAATATCGTGCGCGACCGAATATTATGATTTTCAATCAGTCGCGTAATCGCAGTTTTTTCGGTTATTCCGTATGCTCGGCTATTCCTTCACATCCCCAAAAAAACTGCGGTTGCGCGACTGATTGAGAATCATAATATTCGGTCCCGCACAATGTCGCATATTTTTTTCCACATTCCTCGGTTCATTTGGCTAATGAAAGTCCTTTACAATTTTCGTCTATCACCTATATATTCGGCGTTACAAATTTTTTAAGTAGAGCAGTTTTGGCCTATTTACAACTTTCAACAATTTATTGCTCCAAATATATAGGTTATAGAGTAAAGTTTCATGGAACCTTTTCGACTCAAAACCGACCAAAGTATATGAAAAAAAATATCCAAAGTGAAAAAACAACAATAACGAATTTTGTTAATAAACAATTGCGATTAACAATTAAACGACCGGGTTTTCCGGAAATCACCTTATATATTCATGATCGGGAAATCAAAATCTATTAAATCCAACAAAGTTGTTTCGGCGATCTCGGATTGCATACAGAACCACGTCTGGCGTCTGAACTATACAATAATCGACAAATTCTGTTGATTGTGATTGACGCTAATGATATGCATTTTCCTCTCTACAGTGTTCGAACCTGATGCTGATCGAAAGTATTCCCGGTGAGCCATGCAGTTTCCACGTCATCCCCTTCGACAATCCACGACTACAATACACGCTCCAGGTGCACAAAAAAAAAACATTATTTTAATATCGGATATAATGGCGGAGATATCTCTGGCAGGTCGAACGACCATTGAAAACGAGCGCGAAACGTCTTAAGGTAGTTCTGTCGCGAAGGCAATCCAAAGTCATCTGCCTAAACTTTTGACATGTTGCCATTTAACTATCAAATTTTACTTGTTCAAAATCTCGAAGGCCTTCACCGACCATTTCGATGAATAATTGGATCTTGAAAATCGATCGTTTTACACGGCACTTACGGCAGAGCTGGCGAAATTGATCTTCAAATCGAGAATTAACATACTTAGATCAAAGATAGAGAAAAAATATAAATTGCTGCGGACTCGCGAGGCAATCGGGAATTCATGCGTAACAGAAAAAAGTGGAGTCACGGGACTAATGTTCAATAGAACTGCGATCAAAGTGCACGGTTTTGGGGTAAAATGACGCTTTCTAACCTAATCGTCATGAAAATGAAGTCAAATCCACACTGAACAAGTAATCCGCTTGCAAATAATCGGTTCAATTTAATCACGAACGTTTTCATAGACACTCTATTATTGTTAATAATATTATTGATGCAGACAAAGTACCACATATCATTATTTTTTTTTATGACAGAGCTACCTTAAGGTAGTACTGAATTGCGAACACTTGTCGATGAGATAAAAATCTGGAAATAAAAAATCAACCATACGGAAGGTACTGAAAAGATTAATCTTGCATAATAATAATTCCAAAATGTTACTAACAAATTAACGAAAAAAAAAAAATTCCCAACAAATAACCCGGCAGCCTAACTTTCTCTTTTACGAAAATGATTTGTTAGTTTTTCTGAATACGTCTGAATTTTTTCAGAATTTTATGTAATTTTTTAAAATCGCGTTTTTAGTTAATAAAAAAAACGTAATTTTCAAAAATTAGATAATATTCTGAAAAAATTCACACATTCGAAAAGATTAAAAAATTGTTTTTATATGAATAAAAAGTTAAGTTGTCGGTGGATTTGTTGAACAATTTTTTTTTTTTTCATTCATTTGTTAATAACATTTTGGAATTACTGTTATGCAAAATCAATATTTTCAGCACCTTCCATATGCTTGATTCTTTTCAGATTTTTATCTCGTCGAGAAGTGTTCGCAATTTTGTCTCAATTCTCTCTGAACTCACGTGAGCTCAGAGTGTCCGCTAGTACTACATTAAAAAACGACCAGTCTTTTTGTGCCGTTTTGGCGACCATCGCGTGCTACCAAAACAGCCACCAGCTTTTTAGTTTCGGCTTGGCCGTGCTTTCTTTAAGGTAGCTATGTCGCCTCACGCTCATTTCGCATAAGTTCGAGAAAAATAAGAGAACATTGCATGTACTTCTCGACGGTATAAAATTCTGAAAAAATGCATGCATACTAAAGGCACTGAAAAGATTAATTCCAAAATGTTATTAACAAATGAATCAAAAAATTAATTGTTTAACAAATTATCCGGCAACATAACTTTTTTTTTATGAAAATGATTCGTTCATTTTCCTGAATACGTATGAATTTTTTCAGATTTTTCAGTCAACTTCGATTTTTTTTTTATGGAAAAAATGTGTGAAAAAACAAAAAAATCAAAGTTGACTGAAAAATCTGAAAAAATTCATACGTATTCAGAAAAAATTAACGAATCATTTTCATTACAGAAAAAAGTTGGTTTGCCCGATAATTTGTTAAACAATTAATTTTTTGATTAATTTGTTAATAACATTTTGAAATTATTATTATGCGAAATTAATCTTTTCAGTACCTTTAATATGCGTGAATTTTTTCAGATTTTTATACCGTCGAGAAGTACTTGCAATTTTCTCTAATTTTTCTCGAACTTATGCGAAATGAGCGCGAAGCGACGTAGCTACCTTAACGACCCAAAAAACGACCAAAACACTACTGACACACGTTGCAGCAGACGTTACCTCGGTCGTTTTTGGGCAGTTAACGGAAAAGACGACCAAATCTAAACCGACAAAATTGCCGTTTTATTGGCTGTTTTACGGTCGTCAAAACGGCACTTAACGACCGGTTGTTTATTTCGTTGTATGGTGGTCGCTTTACTTGCCAGGGATGCAAAGTCCCAGCAAGACTTACCAATCCAATGGAGTTAATTTTTTCTCGAGTCATTAAGCAAATGAACTAATAAGCACAATACCACAATACAAACCCTGGTGAAAATATTTTTCTGAATATCTCTGAAAATCTTGAAAAATTTCTCAGAAAAATCCTCTGAATTTCTCACACTTTTCGAAACTTTTCAGAGAAAGTCAAATATTTTTCTGAATCAAAATATTTCTAATTGTTCTGACAATCTCTGATTTTGCACAGCCAACGTCTCTAAAAAAACTGGCGACGTTAATGCTTACATAAAAATAGAATTTACTATTACCTTATTTTTATTTCGATCGGACTGTTCGTTTACGAAAAAAAAAAAAATCTTGAGGGTAGTTTACACCCCTTACGGGGGTGCATCCTTGTCAGACAATATTGTTTTTGAATCGTGCTGACATGAAATATATTCGTGCCAAGTATCATTGAAATCCGTCGAGTGCTTCTATGAAAATCAAAATTTCAAACGATTTTTCGCCAAACTTTCACACCTTAAATGCACCGAAAAAAAGGTTTGGTAATATCAACCACACAGCTGCGGTCACGGAAAATTCGTTTGAATCAAACCGGACGCATTTGAATAGACTACACCGTTGTTGAAGCAATAAAACTGGTGTGGTTGTGTCAACTGCGTGTAGCAGTTAAAGTGACTACAACGTTGGTTCGAAGTCAACCAAAACTGCATTAAATCAACATTTTTTTTCGATACAATCGTATATACTGTCAACATATAGAAGGTACATTATTTTGACTTGAACGTATATGTGGTCAATTTGAAAAAAAAAAATGTGATTCGATGTGTTCGTATATATACGAACATTTGGCATCTTGAAAATCATTTTATTCGATTCGGCAAGACGTCAATTCAGTAATTCACAAATATTATATCCACAATAAACAACTTTCAAGTTATTTCGATATTTCAATATCAAATCATCGAAGTTGAATCTAAGTTAATGACGAAGAATAACTTATATATCCGATTCAAAATTATACATATCAATAAGCGTTTGTAGCGTAGTGGTAAGGTACTGCACAGTGGTCAGGATGCGTTAGGTTCGGGGTTCGAGCCCCGCTAGGATACATAAAATTTTTATTTGTAAAAATTGTGTTATATTGATAAGTAGCAATATAATGCTAACAATTGAACATATAAAACACGATGTAACCATGTATGAAATTAATTAGTAACAAATAACGTAAATAACCGTACTCGGACCCAACTCCAAATTGAGTTGGGCCAAATATTTTTTTCCTTCGTGTGATTGGATATTTGTTTCGAACAAAAGTTTTTTTTCGATATGATTGCCTATTCTGTTCGATCAAACATATTCTTAGTTGGGACAATGAAATGATTTTTTTGATGCTGATGTAACTTTGTAGTCAACTTAACTGAATTGTTCCTTCGCCACCCGCAACCGCCGGACTAGGTTGATTCAAACAAACCATGTTTGATCTTAACAAAACCTTTTTTTTCGGTGTGGTCACCTCTGCTGATAAAAAAATACGTGTCTCTTAGATTTTCGAGGCGTACAACATATATAAGAATTCTCTGAAATTCTCTGAATCAACATTACGTAGAAAAATCATAGAAATTTCGAAAAAACAAATTTTCTTTTCAATGACTACTCTCGTCATGAGTAACAGAATTAGTTAATCTCGGAGACAACTCGTATTATCTCTTAACGCACTTTATCAGAAAAAAATCAGAGTTTTAAAGAATTTTTTTCAGAAAATACTCTGAACGTCTTTTATAAGTTGTGATTGCTCGAGGTTGTGCCAAGATAATTTTTATTACGTACAAAATATTTACATTATTTATCATGTATCACTTACAGTGGCGGAGATATTTAGCAAATAGCAGGGAAACAAAAAAAAAAAGAAAAAATTCGACCAATCTCTAAAAATCACCAAAACGTTCCGTCTACCGTTTTTCAGACAAATTGTCAGAAATATTTTCAACAGGGAGCAAATAAAAGAAAGCACAGTTGCACGTAAAGTGAAGTTGATATTCGCTTTATTGCAAGAATTTTATTTTCACCGAAATTGTGGAGCACCCTCAAAAAAATGAAAAAAAAACGTTTTTTTTTTGCATTCTTATAAGCGATTAGAAAAAACATTAGGTCTTGCGGATTGCTAGGTCTTGCGATTGTTAGTGACATATTTTTTTCTCAAGCATTGTCAATCTGTAAAATGTTGCAGTTTGCATGAGACGGGAAAATTCGGTTGGTTGATCTGTTTCTGATTATATACTGAATTTCATTTGGAATCACGAAAATTGCTTTTATTTAATTTGTTTTCCTTTTTTTTATTCAAGGCTCGAAACGTAGAACAAAAAAGGGAATGGGCGCTTCAGATAAAGAGAGTTATACTAGAAAATTACAACGCTGTAATACCGTCGCACGCGAGGCAGTTGGTACTTCAACTAGGTCAGAGTCAGCAGGATGGTACGTTGAAAAATCTAAAAATTATTTTAATAACGAAAATATGATTATTTAAAAAGTTACAAATTGATTTACAAATTATTAATTATTTACTATTATTTAGTTAGTTATTTAAAAAATTATTTTAATAACGAAAATATGATAATTAAAAAAGCTACAAATTGATTTACACATTAATTGACATGCTCACATATCTTCCTCTATTTCTAAATATGTTGATTCATTTCTGGCGTTCTAGGAAAGAAAGCTTTGTAAATAAATTTTCCGCCTTCATTTTGTGTATTTACAAAAACCATTTAAGAATCAAGCTGGATATTTTTTTAACATTCAAATTTATTTTGTAATATTCACCACCATAAAATTTGCACGAAATTTTGATCCCTAGTAATATTTTTTATCTATCAAACAATTTTACAAAATTCCAGTTCAAATTCGATATTTAAAAAAAAATGTTCAAGAATCTCACATGCACGCGCACACGCATATGTATATATATATATATATATATATATATAAATATTTTCTTTTCTAAATGTGCTCTTTCGATATTTTCGCACATTCGAATGCACTGAAATTTTATTTTTTGTTTTATTAATAAAAAAAAGAAGGCGTCTTCCGTGGAGAAGAAATTTAATTCGGATCCGATTATCGATGTGTAATTTAATTTTCAATTTTACAGAAGATTCGCCGGTGGATAAAGGATCCGCTAAAAAGCAGTATTCTGCACCGCCCGAATATCTCGAAAAGCGAAAACAAGAAAAGGAGAGACGGAGGTCCGAGACCGGATTGAGACAAAAATTAAAGAAGAATTCTGGAAAATCGGACAACAATGCAAAAGCATCGACAGAGGTGATAAATCATTTATAACTTATACTTTAACGTGATTGTTCCTCATTCTTTTTGCATCATAATAGAGAAAGATTTTTTTATTAATCATTATTAGCTGCTTTCTTCATGCTCCACATATTTATTTATTTGAAAAATAAACTTGTGCATTTTTACGTCAGACTCTATTAACTTCTATTCTATTCTATTAACTTTTCATCTTCTTACCCTGGTGAAAATATTTTTCTGAATATGTCAGAAAATGTATCAGAAAGTCTCGGAAAATTTATCAGAAATTTCTCTGAAAAGTCCTCTGAATTTCTCAGTTTTTGCACTTTTCAGAAAAAAAAAAACGTTTACACGTTTATTGACCGATCCGTAAAAAAAAAAAAAAAAAACATTTCAAATTTTATTATCAAACATCAATTTCATTGATTTTCCACATCCTTATCAAACCTCATTGCCACGCAAACAATTTATTTTCTAATAAAAAAAAGTAACACTAAAGTATTATTTCTTATCCGAGTGCCAAAATGTTCAAATTTCAGAATTCCCCGGCCTCGCAGCGTAGGAAGCAGCCGGACGACCCGTTGATCGACTCTTCGCGCGACCGCAGTCTGAACAGATCGTTGGACGCGCGCGCCTCCAAGGTAAAAGACCGTTTCGCGAACTGGCGAAGAAAGTCAGAGCCGGGTTTCCAGTCCTACGTCTCTCTGAACCACCCCGAAGACGATCCGAAGTCCATCACGCCCGAGGACAAATCCCCGACGCCGGAAGTGGAAATCGACGAATGCACTCCAATCCGCGACAGCGCCGAGTCCGAAGCAAACCAAGAAAGTGCGCCCGCAGCCGAAACCAAAGACGTCAACTCTCAGCCGCAAATCCAGACCCAGACCGTCGAAGAGATCGTCGGTCACATACTGATGCAGAACCAGGAATTCCAGCGATTGCTCGAAAAGCAGCGCAACAACAGCGCCATCAACGTCCGAAACCAGCAGCGTTTCAACAAGCACGTCTCGGCGGACACATCGGACGAAAGTGACCCCGAAAACGCTCCCAGCTATTTATCAGAAGCCCCGAAGAACAACGACAACAACAACAACAAGGACAACCGCGGTCCCCGGTCGAATCGGCGCGAACAGCGCTTGGTCCACACCAACAACGCCTGGAACGCCTTTTCCTCGCCCCAACCACGCGACGTCCAGCCGACTCTTCAGCTGCGCTACGACAACCTCAGGACGGAGGGCGAGAAGTCGCAGAACAACAGGGTTCAGGCCAAGAGGGCGATGTTCGAGGCTTTCAAGCGGCAGAGCATCGTCACCGAGAGCAAGATCATAAAAACCGCACTGCGGATCAGGGAGCATTCTGGTGATGAAGTTCTCGACCTGCCGGAGGAATTCGCGGTTGCGAGTGATGGTTCCGAATCACGAGGTTTCGGGAACTACGACAACCTGCAGCACGTCTGGGAGGGCCTGAGCGAGGCGAAGGGCGAGGACAGCCCGACCAGACCGGCTGTTTGGCTGACGAAGCTCTGCGAGGGTTTGCCGACTTCGCCGCAGAAAGCCGGCTCGCTGCCGCGCAGCTTCCAGATCAGTCCGAGTCCTCAACCGGCGATCACCAAAGCCAGATTTCTGCAGAGGGACGGCAAACCCATGAGCGAGAGGCCCTTCACGATCGCGTCCGACAAGCCGGCGGAGATCAACCTGGAGGACATGGAGAGGTACGCTTCGTCCTGCCAGCCCGAAGGGAGAATCGCCAAGTTCCCGACCACCTCCTCGTCGACATTTTTCCTGACGCTTGACGACAACCTCACGGACGCTTACGCGGAGATTCATCCGCCAGTGACGAGCAACATTCATCCGGACCACAAGATCTACCGCGCCAATGTCGGAAGCGCGATCTTCAGGAACGTTTTCTCCAAGGCCGGAAGTAGACTTCAAGGCCTGCGCACGACGCTCAGCACGGAGACGCTCGAGAGCAACGAGGAATTCGAGAGGACGAAGTACTCGCGGTCGCTGAGTACCGGCAAGTTGAAGAAGAAGAGCAGACTGAGGTTGTCCAGAGAGTCGTCTTCGGACGTCGAGGACCATCAGGTCGGTTGCGTTCCGGCCAGCAGCTCGACGACGACGATTCCTGATCTGTACTATAAGCAGGGCAGTTCTGGTTTGGGCGCTCGCATCGCCCAGTCCGACTACGCCGACCCGTCTTTTTTGTTCTCCGAATCCAAGCGCGCCGAACTGGCTGGGAAGAAGAACGAGTCGCGGGACAATGAGACTGATAGCTTTTACGAGAGGTCCTTCGAGACCATCGAGAATTACGTCGAGGCGGAGAGCGACTACGCGTTTCGAGACAGCGCCATCTTCAGCGACGCCGACGAGACGCGACCGGCTTTGACGCCGAGAGCCAAAGTGGCGCCACCTGTGCCGGCGAAGAGGAAGCCGAGAGACGGCAGCAGCGAGACGGTTGAGGAGGGAAAATTTAAACCGGCTATCGCGCACAAGCCGAGCGACCTCAAAGCGAGGGCGAAAACTTTGGATTCGAAGGCTCAACAGGTACTCAAATCGAAGTCGCAGATCAGCTTGAGGAGCGTCGACGAACCTGCGAATGGAAGAAGAAAGACTGAGAATGCGGAGAACGAGGACAGAAACGACGTGTCGGCTGGACAGAGTCAGGCCGGGTGGGTGCGGAAAATGGTGGGGCAGTTGCAAGCCCATATAGAAACGTGATTGAGGGGTGAAGAGGGCGGTAATCGAAAGTTTAGGCATTTTTTTCTTTGTCGTTTAGGCGTGTTGGCTATAAAGTACCTTTTTTCGGTGCAAGGATCTATTTTTTAACCCTGGAACTCATGTATCATTTTTGAAATCTAACTCGGACTGGGGTACATATGTACCCCAGGCGTTTCTTCGACTTACGAGGGTCTCATGTGCAGTAAATGGGTTTTGCCGCACATTAATATCATCGTTTTTTCATGAGGAAGAGAATGGTATGCGGCAAATTTGATTTTATTAAAGTTTAAGGGGTGCAAATCAGCCTTAAAGCCCAAAACGTAACGAAGGTTGAGGCAAAGAGCACTTTTTGTAAAAAAAAAAAAAAAAATGGTGGTTTTTTTTTAAATGGTCCGATTCTCAAATCTCGAACGCCATTTTGCAGGGGACACAGTCAGGCTATTAGGAAAAAAATAGTCCCGTTGTGCTCCGTTCAAAAAGTCTATTTATTTGGACGTTTGAAAATAGGCAAAAGTCGAACACTTGTTACACGGAAAAGATCAATGAAAACGCAAGCAAAATTGGTTTTGCATGGGTTTTAACATTTATTCTTCTTGAAACATTGTAGGCATTTGAAGATGATGATTATTATAAAAAATTGATCAAATATTTAAATTATAAAAATTTTAAATAAAGAAAAATTATAAACAATTATAACAAAATAAAATGCCGACTATATACGACCAAATTATATAACGGTAACTTATTTTCGACAGTTTCGACAAACAAACAAAAATCACTTATTTACATACAACACAAACGGGAACTTTTGACTGGGGTACTTTAGTACCCCAAGCTCTGCGTTAGCGTTCATGGAACTAAATTATCGTGGAGGTTCCAAGTCAATAATGTCAATTTCTACTTTAGGAGTGCAGTCTGAATATCGTCTGGGGTATCTTTGTACCCCATACATGAGTCCTAGGGTTAATAAACGCATTTTTTACTCGATACGGTAGTTTATTGGGCTAAATTTATCATGAAAGAGCTTGATTTCTTAATCGAGACGGAAAGACTCGCATCTCTGCGAAAACTCCTGGAAGGCGATTTGTCGTAATTTTTAGAGTCGGCAGAAAATTCTGCTCGACTTTCGTCATTTTAACCGTTTTTATTATCGATGGGAAGATCTCTAGAGTATGTTATAAAACGAAAGTATTCAATTGTACTTCAATAAGTCACCAATGTATATAGTTATATTAAATTTTATGAATTGCTCGCCATGTTTACGTTTTTTTTTTACTTTCCCACGATAGGTGGTTCTTGACTCTAGTGTTGTATCGACCCTGTGTTATGAAATCGTTCGCATTTTTACCGATACCTGATCAACGGTTACCCGAGGTCGATTCGTAGGTATCCAAGTTGACTATGGTCGGCATAGTAGAAAACGGTGTTTTTAGTCGAATGAGTCAGTTGGTGTATGGTTGTCGATCCTAGGACGTATCAAAGGAATTCCTAACTTACCGTAAGGGGCGCTGGAGCTTCCTATTTTACCGGCCGAAATAGGTGTTTTCTTCGTTTTCACTATTCGTCGTTACTATGCGACGGGTATGCTTCAAAATTTCACAAGACGGTATTGATAACATAAACCATTCGGCGTGCACTCGAGTTTCGGTCGAAATCTTTCTAGAAATAAAGAAAATCGAATATTACAAATTGTCGCGAAAACTAACATGGCTGCTGAAATGTCAATAGCATCCTTTCTATAGGATATAAACAAAAATCTAGATCTCGCATTACGTTAAAAGAGAGTGCATGCTGATTCTTTGAAGTTCTCCGAATATTCCAAAACCGTCGGACAGTTGCTCACACAAAAGATAAATTAGTAATCTTAATATTTGAATGAACGGGCCAATCGGAACGAGTGATCTTGCCGCGCTGGGACGTTCAATATGGCCGTGCGGACGTCTGGCATTGGACGCGCAACATTGGACGCGGGCGGAAAATCTATTATCTGACAAATTCTGCTATGACGGCGGCTCTATGAGGAAACCAAAATCGATCAATGAAGTTTCTCATAGAGAAAGCTATGCGCAAATCTGTTATTAATGTTATAAATAAATATTGTTAAAAAAATATATATCAGTGCTGATGCCGAAGTTCGCTCAAGGATTACAACAGGAATGGCAAAATTCTCGTTTTTAACAAAATCAGCGGTATCTCCGTTATGAATAAATATTTTTGAACAAAGAAATTACTGATTGTTCTTCAGATATAACTTTTTAATGTACCAAATTCCTGTTAAGATTTATAATTCCGAATTTCGGAAAAGAACCGTGACGTTATCACCCACGTCGAGGCCTCCCCGACGTTGCCGACGGAGCATCCGGAGTCCTAATCTCTCCCCTCGGTCAAAACAACGGGGAGTAGGCTTGGGAAAATAAGCCGGATGCTTGATTCGATTTGGCGCTATCCAAATATCGAGTCCATTGGACCGAACGAGCCGGCGACACCGCAGTTCCCGGCCTTCCAGGACGACCCGCAATTTCCTCGGAGCCGTCGGCTAAATCTCCCATTAGTTACCAATAAAAAAATTCCATTGATTACCATTAACTATTCGTTAAAGGTAATTCAATGGGGTTTTGCCAATGGTATCATTCTCATTTGCACTACCATTCAATATGCCATTCGATTTTCCATTCGTTGTATGGTATTTTTATCCCGCTAGCATTCCCATTCGCGTAAAAATATGCTATATATAATTGTCCACTTTTCTACAGTGTCTAAATATGTAACAAATAAAAAAGCTGTAATGCTCCCGAAAAATATCTCCTATTGTTCATAAATAATTTCGGTCCTTAAGTTCACAGCTATTATTGGGGACTCATTTATCTGCAATTCATTATCGCTTATACCATTTAAGTGAAAATTGCTACTCACACACGTGATTCCCTAGTGTCTGTCGACTCGATTCTTATTCCTCATCAATTATAAATAGTTAAACGTGCCATTAAAGATTCCCTAGTTTTTTACCATTCGATTCGGTTCCCATTTGTCCCCGATGGTAAGAAATACCATTTCAGCTGTTCTAGTTATGCTCCAATGAACTACCATTAATAACGAAGGGGAAAAGTACAATTTGTCACATCCCATATTGATTTGTCAGTGAACTCTTATTAATAACGAACGGGAGAAAGTTCCACTCAATTTTCCCAGCCATTTGAAATTGGACTCCCATTAATAACGAATGGGAAAAAGTACCAGTTGAATTTTCCCAGGAAATTGCCATTGGTCTCGTATTGGTAACGAATGGGAAAACGTACCATTTACAATCTCCCACTGGTTTGCCAGTGGAGTCCCATTAAGAATGAATGGCAGAAAGTACCGTTTCAATTTTCCTCATCAATTTCCATTGGGATCCCATTGATTACCTTTCGATACCATTCATTACCATCAACCACCCAATGGAAAACTTTGCCAAGGGAGCGCTCCATGACCTACCCTGGGGACCGCCATGACGATTCTCTGACTGCCCGATCGAGCAGCAGAATCACGGTCTTACATACACGTCCGGAAACGACGGTGGTGGGACAAGGGTCGCTTAGCGTCCAGTTTTCGCAGCTTCAATTTTCGGCCGCATAGTGCGCATCGGAAAGGGGATGTCGAGTGCGACAGAGACAGCCATATGTCTCTGTCTTGCTCGCAGCGTATTTTATTTGATTTGTACCCTGTTTTGCAGTGACGTACCACATGGGATTTCGTTATTTTCACACGATCAATTTATCAATGAGAATTTAAAAATTTTCACGTGAACGATTTTACACAAAACGCGAAGACAGAACTGTACGGTTTAGGTTAGTCTCACAACATCCTCCGACCACAGCGCCGCAAGGTGGTGGGGTTGAGAAAAAATCCGAGGCCCTCGGACATTGATACCGAAAGAAGCCGAATGACGTAACTAATTCGTCGGAACCCTCCATTACCGGTAAAACGTCACAAAACCCCGTTCCTCGATCGGTTTATATTTTTTTTCAAAGGTCGTCATCCGCACACAGTGTGCGAGCCCATCGGCCATGATGTTAACAAGAAGGATAAGGTTGCGCTCGGCTAGCTGCAGCCTTGGGGGGATGGTAGAGGGGTGGTCCGGTGAATTCGAGCTGAGTTACCAATAAACAATTATATCAACATTTACGAGAGCATTAATATAATTGTTTATTAATCGAAATGAAACAAGAGGAAGGTAATCAAAATAAAATGATACACGATTTCTCGCTCTCTCTCTTTGATCCATTCGGAACTTACAGACTACCCGGTGCATCGAGTTCCTAATACACTCCCGGCGGCTACTCACATTAGTCATATCCTTCGGTCACGCTATTGGCAGTAGACATCGAGAAAAAGAAATAACGATTATGATACAGTCCTCATCCTCATAAAGGAAGTTTTGTTCTGGTGAAACAAAAAAATCGAGAAACCGCATTTAGAAAAAAAAAAACCGGATGTATGTGTGTTAGAGTGACCCAAAAAAAAACAATTTTTTTTTTTAACTTCGCACCCCTTCAAACCGTAGTTTATATCATACTATTAAGAGTTGTAGAAGGAGAACCATGTGGGATTTTTTTTTTTTTTATATCGCGCAGTGGGTTTTTCGACGTTCCATTTAATTAACACGTAAGAAGTCAATGTCACCACTGTACACGGGATTGTTCATTTTAGTATAGAATGGACATGCATACAAATAGTAGCATCGTACAGCTTGTTAAATTCTCTTCAAATCGGCGCGTCGCACAACATTTTTGATCGTATAGTCTCCAAGATATTCAACTTTGAATACAAGGTAGTTTAGTAGCACAATAAATAAATGTGCAAAATTTGCGTTTCTTGCGAATAACTCAGCTACAGTCAATCTTACAGCCATAATAGTTATTACCACTGTAAAAAAGAATAAGTTTATCTACAAAACTATAAAATAATCAATGTAGTGCAATAAAAATTAAAGGAGCTATCGTTCATTAAAGTTTGATTTCGTAGTGTAAGTCATCACAAAGCGTTCCGTCGTACAAAACCTTTCTGGCTGATCTAATCATACAAATCAGTCGCGTATACATTAGTCCCATCGTTTTTACTACATGTTCAAAAAACAAAAAAATAATAATTGGTTTAATACTTCGCGAAGCTGTAGTTTATACCATGGCGGACATAAAGTATTTCTTTAGTCGCCATTCGATCAACACTTAACGCATTTTGGTATTACTCAAAGGTTAATTCGGGATTATTATATATGATATAAACTACGGTTTGAAAAGGTGCGAAGGCAAGAAAAAAAAAACATTTTTTTGGGCCTCTCTAATGTGTGTGAATGAGACGGCAAAAATTCAACCCGTTATTACGACCTGATCAGCATTTTCCTGTGTCTACGGTCAAGGCAGACTGGCAGTTACGGATAACACTGACAATATCGTTCACGTACAAGTTGAGGAGTAGCGGACCCAGGTGAGAACCCTGCTGAACCCCCGAGATGGCCGAGAACGGACAAGACATAGCCTCTCTGACATGCACTATCTGGACATAATTAGATAGGACTCTTAAGCTAAGTAAGAAGCGACCCCGAGATTACGTACGCACACAATTTCTCTGAGAGGATCGACAATCGATTATCAAGAAAAACAATCGATGTTTGTTTACTGTCAATAAGCAAGCGCAGTTTTTTAGGCCATGATTAACACTTTCACGGTCCATGAAAAATTCGAAATTGTACACCTCAATTTTCCGTTTACTTTGTGAAAATTGTAATCCATCTACAGTATGATCATAATATCTACTGTTTATTTGATTTTCTTTGACACGGAATATTGAGACCCTCGAATTTGTCGAACAAACCTGATATTGAAGTCTAGACGAAATTGCACAAAAGATTTTTCAGTCTTCGCCATTAGATCGAATATTATTATTTTCTGTTAGCGTGTACATCTGAAGCGCTCCCGCGTCGATTCAACGACAAATAAAGTAAGACGGAGCATGAATAAACAGACGTTTTAAATTTTCACGACGCACCTATTCGCACATACAGCGGTGGCGGTTTTTTGAAAATAATAATGACTACCCCCATGAAAATAAAGTATATGAAAAAAGTATACTGATGCATATATAGTGACATACATCAAAAATCTATTTGATATACCTCTGATATCAAGAGACGCGGTAGCGTCTCGACGCCAAGTACTTAAAAAAAGATTTTTAAACGAATTGGGCGAGACGCTACCAAGTAAGACTACTCCAATATGCCGGAAGTCGATTCTTGGTTCTCGATTTTCTCGGAAACGAAACATCGGATCGGAATTCCGACGACACTTTTACAGTATAAATCGGACACAAGCTTTCCAACGCGCCCAGTTACGATTATAACTGTTCGGTAGATGCTGAGATATGGGCATCGTGGCCCTCTCGAGGTCCGAAAATATTATAAAAGTGTAATGTGATGTGATGTGAGTCCTCGCGTCTACTGCACATGCGTCCGCCAGCTGGCCATCTTCCATCTCTCTCGGATGTTCGCATCAGCGCAGCACTTTCTCTCTTTCTATTTTACGATCGGCGCGCTGCCGCGTCTCTTGATAAAAAAACCATCGCGCTTCGGTTAATTGCTCGGACAAATATATTTTTTCTACGTAACGAACATTGATATTTGCTGAAAACTAAGGAAACAAACTTGTTTTGATCATCTGATATGTAATTGAAGAAGTCGAAATAAAATGTGAAAGTGGCTCGAAAAATCCTGCATAACAAATGTCAAATAAAAATTAACTTTCGTCTAAAAAAAAATGAAAAAACATCGATAAAAACGCCCGTAAATATATCTAATCTTATAAATATATTATAAATTATTAAATGTATTTTTTTTATTTTCTTTTAATTATGTGTCGGACGTGTAAAATTAATTTCCGCGATCTTTTTATGACTAACCTATTTTTGACGTTTCGTTTCATTTTTGAAATTTAGTTCAAATATCGATTTGACCTCTTAATTGGGATTATTGAACTAAAACAAAAAACTGAGTCCATCTTTTTTCAGTTTTTTAAAATGAAATCTACGCTCTGTCAGCGAAACATGAACTTATTTTCTATATTCGTGTATCCAAATCGAGGAATAAATCTTTTACTAACGAAGCTGGCATTCTATTTGAGACATTTCCTCCTGTCGATGTATAATTGATGGTTCGCAGTGAAAATTTAAATTATTTATATGTACTTGTGTGGAGCAATTCGCCAATAAATAATGTTTTACACATATTGAGTTGTAATATAGAAGTTAACATTTATTTATCTTTAACCGTACAATCATTCACGGCAACGATCGAGTCTCGACTCGTTCCCTTTCTTTCGAGTCCGTGACAACGATTCTTCGCTGTCTCTTAGCCCGCTCGCACCCATCTCACCGCCATCTCTCTACCGCTCTCACACGCACACTCATGTATCCGACAATTTCGGCCTTCCTGCATTATCGTCGTCCTCGACGAGTTACAACCCGCAATACATCAATTCTTACATGTTTAAACTAATGCACATTTTTATTAAACGAAGATATGTTTAAATATATCAATAACGCCGTTTCTTTATTTTATTAATCAATTGTTTTCAATGTCCGTAACAACCTTCTTTACTCGATCGACTGCAATTATTCCTTTGTAGATTCTGTTACTTTGTTGTTCACCTTCGATGTCCTGTATTAAGTAACGGTCGTTACCTAATCCTTTCACTACTTCGTATGGACCGCGATATTTTGGTCCTAATTTTCGACTTTCGCCAGTAGCTGGTAACTCGGATCGCACCATTACTAAATCTCCCGTTTTATATTCGGTTGCGACCTTTCTTCTCCTATCAAATTGTTTCTTGAGAACGTCGCGATTTTTTTCTAATAATTGAGCAACATTTTCGCCCTCCTCTTCGGTGCCGAATTCTCGATTTACTTCCTCGATTTCTCTTATTAATGGACTATCATCGCAACTTATTACTTTATAGTTAAACACTAACTCGTTTGGCGTACGTTTTGTGACTTTGTGCACACTCGAATTGATCGCCCACTGAACTTCGTACAAGTGATCATCCCAATCTTCGCTATTTAGTTTCTGTGATGTTGTTGCCAAACAACTCAGTATTACGCTATTTAATCTTTCGACTTGGCCATTTGCGCGGGGTGCGCCTGCTGCTATTTTTACGTGTTGTATCTCGTGTTTTATACAAAATTCCTCGAATAATTTAGACGTGAATGCGATCCCGCGATCGCTAATTATTCGGACCGGCTTTCCGTAATTCGTGATAAACTCTTTCACAAATCGAACCGTGGACTCAGCTCCGACATCTCGTACAGCTTTTAATACTGTATATTTATTTGTTTGCGGATATTTACTATATCCGCAAACAATTACCGCTACGTATTTTCTCTCAGTCTCGGTAGTTAGTAATGGACCTAAATGGTCGATGTTCACACTATGAAAGGGCTGATCACCTTTCGGCAATGGATGTAGAAATCCTGGTTTTTTACCGGTGCTACTTTTATGGTATAAACAACTTACGCACCGATTAACGTACTGACTTACGAATTCTTTCATTTTTGGAAAATAGTAATGTTCTTTAACTTTATCCAAAGTCTTTTCTGCCCCAAGGTGTGCTAAGCCTCGATGAGCGTCTGCCACGATATCGAATCCCAAACTCTCCGGTACATATAATCGCCATTTTCCGTTAATCACGCGATATACTCTAGCGTTACACATTGTGAACTTGTCGTGTGTTTCTTTGTCACCTGCCTCGAGTTTATTCCGAACAGCAAAAATTTCTGGGCTACCGCGTTGCATAGCAGCAATCCAATCGGTCGATATCTTTATGCCTAATACCGGAAAACCAATTAGCTCCGGCTCGTTTGCAGGTTCTACAGGATTTCGACTCAATGAATCAGCCACTGTATTCAATTCACCCTTTTGATGCTCGATTTTATAGTTAAATTCGGACAACCGCACGAACCATCTACCAATTCTTGGATTCATTTCTTTCTTATCCGCGAGATGTTTCAAACTGTTACAATCTGTACGTATAATCACTGGTATACCGAGTACATATACACGAAACTTTTCCAGAGCGCAGACGATAGCTAGAGCTTCTAATTTGTATGAATGATACTTTTCCTCTTCTGGAGTCGTTCTACGACTGTAATAGCTAACCGGATGCATTTTTTTATCTTCCTGCTCTTGGAGTAACACAGCGCCTAAACCTACACTACTTGCGTCGGTGTGAATCTCGGTTCTAGCGTTCGGATTATATGCTGCTAATATCGGTTTAGACATTAATCTTGATTTTATTTCCTGGAACGCTTTCTCTTGAGGCTTACCCCAAACAAATTCGACGTCTTTGGCCGTTAACAACGTTATTGGCTGAGCAATCGTTGCAAATCCCTTTACGAATCGTCGAAAATAACTGGCTAATCCAAGGAAACTACGTACACCTCGTACGTTAATCGGAGTAGGAAATGCCTCAATGCAATGTAATTTGCTCTTTCCAGGCTCGATACCGCGTCGTGAAACTTCGAATCCCAAATATTCGACTTTTTCTTTTAGGAAATTACATTTTTCTAGTTTGAGGGTTAAACCCGCATCTCGCAATAATTCGAATATCTGTTCGAGTCTCTCGAGTCCCTCTTCTACCGAAACAGACGGGATTATAATGTCATCTAAATATGCCATAGCGATGGTATATCGAAACTTTCCTAACACCGTGTTTATCAATCGTTGAAATACAGCAGGTGCATTGCACAGCCCAAAAGGCATTCTTTTGAATTGAAAGTGACCATCAGGTGTCACGAAGGCTGTTTTTTCCTTAGATTTTTCTTCTACCGGAACCTGATAATATCCGCTAAATAGATCCAGGCTTGTGAAATAATTTTGCCCATGTAATCGATCAAGTTGATCGTCCACGAGTTGCATTGGATAATTATCGCGTACCGTTACCTTATTTATACTGCGATAGTCAACGCATATGCGTACCTCGCCGCTTTTTTTTCGTACTAACAATATCGGGCTAGCGTACGGGGATTTACTGACTTCAACGATGTCCGCTGTCTTTAAATCTTCGACAAGATCTGCAACTTGAGTCCTCTCGTGGTGTGATAGTCGATATGGTCGGTGATAAATCGGTTTATCCGAGGACAATTCGATGTTCATTTCCGCCTTGTTGGTCCGACCGATCTGGTGAATATCTCGAGCGACGAGATCCTTAAACTTGTTCAGTGTACGAAGTATTTCGTCCGCATCTGTACCTTGTAGATCCGTATCGATCTCTTCTAGTTTTATTTCCTTCGTGTTGACTTCTCGTTGCATCTTCTGTTCAAGACATGCCTCGCCTCGAGTCACAATATCTCCCGGTGCAATCGTGACATCCGTACCAGTGATGTTGAATACCGGGATTTCTGCTTGGCCTATATTATCTGTCGACACTATACATCGTGGAATCATTTGACCGATCTCTCTTAAGCCGCCTTCAATATATAATTCTTGATTTGCAAGTTTTCCCGTCACCGTTACGTGCCCAATAAAATTATTTGATATTACCTCAGTTTTACTCGACTTGAGTGTTGTTCTACTCTTCTCCGTTGGTGTGATTTGGCATAGCTCGTTCATATTCGACGCTATCCTTAGTTCATCCGCTTTACTTAGAATAAGTACCTTCGGATGTTCAGTAAAGGGATGACCCACCAACAACGGAATCTTCTGACTTTCATTTGGAACAATCTGCACCTCCGTTTTTACGGCAACTCCGTCGATGCCAATTACTGCTGTCGTAATCTCAATAGGTTGAATTCGTCCATTGCCATAGCCAACGAGGGGTTGCATAGTGGTCTCGTAATAACTGAGTCCGATATCCTTTGCAGCGTCTTCTCGTAGTGCTAATACACTACTACCCAAATCGACGTAACATCTGACGGCTTTCTCATTTATCGTAGCGTCCTTGAAATATTTGTTGTGACTGTTTCCGCTCACGCACAACACTTGGTTGACTCTTGACGTCGATGCACTTGAGGTGTCATCCTTCTTTTCTTGTTTAATTTTGGTCTTAGTCGGGCAATCTCGTGAGTAATGCCCCGGTTCTCCGCAACTGAAACACCCACCTTTCCGGTCTGATTTCTTCGCTTCTTCTTTCTGGGTTTTCGGTTTCGTGCATGCATCCTTCTTGTGACCAACCTCCTGGCAATTATAACATTTGATTTGCGATCTTGATCCTCCCGTCGACTTATCACTCTTGTTCAACGTGTCTCTTATGTGAACGCTTCCACTCTTTAAGTCTGGCAGAAGATCTGCGACCGTGGCATAACGGCTCAATGGTCCCAGATAATCTCGGAAACGTGAACTATTTAGCCCATCGACCGTCCATTGTATAATCTCTTTATCCTTCATTTCTGCTTTGAGACATCGTGACAGTTTTTCGTAATAATACTCGACGATATCTTGATTGGCTTGTCGCTTATAATTCTGTGCTGCCATTCGTAGTGATATCGAATCTATTTCGCATGGAAATGAACTTTTCAGAAGGTTTGTCCGTTGCGCCCATGTACGATCATCGACCCGTGGCAATGAATCATGCCACTTTCGCGCAACGCCATCTAGTTTAGCGAGTGCGTAGTGTTTTGTCGCCACCTCGTCCCACGCGTACAAGACGCGATATTCTTCTATTGTATCGAGCCATTGCTCAATGTTCAGATCGCCGCGAACCGGGTCGAATTTCGGTAAAATTTCCGCCACATCGCGAAATTGTCTCATTTCTGCGTAATCTTCTTCTTCGCTCCGCTCTATATCGAGAATGTTTCTGCTACCAGCCCCGCCGATCCTGCTCGATTCTCCGATCTCGGTTGCGGAAAAAAAAATGTTCAGCTCAGCACTCGTTTCGTTCTTGTCGTTTTCATCCACGATATCCTGCGTATCTTCGAATTTATCGGATTCACTCCCGCTGCCCTCTTTCCCAACAGCTGCTTCGTCGTGTATTTCCTTCGCCGCCTCTCGTTCAACTTTCTTTGCCGCACTTCTTGTGAGTACACGTCCAAACATTGAATCGCTTCGTTCACACGTTTCCTCGCGCCTCACATCCACTACGTGCCGACAACTCCCTTAGACCTCGAGGACTCTGAAAATCGCACGCGACCGACTAAACATTCGGGCTGATCCCACTTCTGATAATTGTGGAGCAATAAATAATGTTTTACACATATTGAGTTGTAATATAGAAGTTAACATTTATTTATCTTTAACCGTACAATCATTCACGGCAACGATCGAGTCTCGACTCGTTCCTTTTCTTTCGAGTCCGTGACAACGATTCTTCGCTGTCTCTTAGCCCGCTCGCACCCATCTCACCGCCATCTCTCTGACGCTCTCACACGCACACTCATGTATCCGACACTTGTTGCATATACTGGCGAAAGGCATATGCAACTCCACGCACAGGCGTCCGCGATGCTTTGGAACTTCAGACGCACTCTGACACACTGCGTCAGAAACAAAAGATGTCTTTATCCATCATGCGAGAGATAAGTTTTTTTTAGCTGCACATGATGAAAACCACCTCGTGATCCTGACGCAGCTGCCTTCGAAGGTTCAGAGCATCAAAAGCAACTACTCAAGGAATCGAAGGTGCTTTTGTCACCATAAAATGTTACACGAATATATTTTACAGGAAGATGATTTGGTTTTTTTAAATGGAATCTACGCTCCGTCAG
Source organism: Amblyjoppa fuscipennis (assembly GCA_963575735.1). Classification (NCBI taxonomy): domain Eukaryota; kingdom Metazoa; phylum Arthropoda; class Insecta; order Hymenoptera; family Ichneumonidae; genus Amblyjoppa; species Amblyjoppa fuscipennis. The sequence continues at coordinate 867,235 of OY754497.1, forward strand.
CGAAACATGCACTTATTTACATATACCCAAATCAAGGAATAAATCTTTTCCTGACAGAGCTGGCATTCTATTTGAGAAATGTCCCCCTGTCAATGTATAATGGAAAGCTCGCAGTGAAAATTTATAATTTATTATATATATAATTTTTGCATATAATGGCGAAAGGAACCGCCTCCTCCACATACAGATGCCATCTACGCTCTAGAACTTCAGAGGCACTGCGTCAGCATCAAAAGATGTCTTTATCCATTATGCGAGAGAGAAATAAGTTTTTTTTAGCTACGCATGATGAAAACCACCTCTTGATCCTGACACAGCTGCCTTTGAAGGTCCAGAGCATCAAGAACAGCTACTCAAGGTGTTGAAGGTACCTTTCGTCACCATAAAATGTTCCACGAATATATTTTACAGGAAGATGATTCGGTTTATTCCTTGTATGTTTGCAATAATCAATCAAACTACACACATGGCTGGATGTCAAAAATAGGTGAAATCAAAGCAAAAAATACTTTTTTTTTTCAAAAAAGTAAAAAGGTACGACAAGTACTTAAAAATTGTATTCTCGTTCAGAAAATATGTTTATCAAAATCGCAAAAAAACAAAATCGAAAAGAAATCAAATCAAATCAGTCAAGTAGTAGTACATACAAACAAATTCTTCAAAAAGTATGTTTATCAAAATAATCGAAAAAAAATAAAAATACAAGATGCAAAAAATCTTGACAAAAAAAAACTTGGCGTGCCAGTTTTTTTTTACAATTACAGTTACTGCAGTTACTTTGCATCTCCCTTGATTATTTGAATGAACCATGCACGACAACTACTATAAAAAAAAATTGGCACACCAAGTTTTTTTTTGTCAAGATTTTTTGCATCTTGTATTTTTATTTTTTTCGATTGTTGAGATAGACATACTTTTTGAAGAATTTGTTTGTATGTACTGCTACTTGACTGATTTGATTTGATTTCTTTTCGATTTTTTTTTTTTGCGATTTTGATAAACATATTTTCTGAACGAGAATACAATTTTTAAGTACTTGGCGTACCTTTTTACTTTTTTTAGAAAAAAGGTACGCCAAGTACTTAAAAATTGTATTCTCGTTCAGAAAATATGTTTACTTTTTTTAGAAAAAAGTATTTTTTGCTTTATTAAAAATACATTAAAAGTATATAATTAAATATGGCATTTTTCGTGCCCTTATATATTCGCATTATATGTAAAATATTTAACACATATATTCTTCTATATCGCTGATATATAATAAGAATATATGTGACATATACAAATATGTATATTACATATGCTTGCAATATACAGTCTAGCTATTATCTAAATAGTGCAAAAAATATTTTGCGACACCTCTATCGCTGGTTTCTCACGAATTTCATGTAATTACTGTAACAATTGATGCAAAAAAAATGTATAAAAAATTTAAAAACCTCCCGACTGTAAAAAGTTAAGTTAACTTTAAAAAGGGTGAAATAATTCATGTATGTAAAAACAATTAATATAGTCATTAAAAAATAATAGTAATAATTAACAATAAAGAATAATTGTAAAATTAATTAATAGTAAATATATCAATTCATTCATATTATTCGCTTCAGTCGGGAGACGGCTTCCGAACGACAAATTTATATAATATATAACATTCTGCTACCAAGTTTATTTGTGTGTATATAGAACTGTGTTCGGAAGCCGTCTCTCGACTGAAACGAAGAACATGAACGAATTTATATATTTACTATTAATTAATTTTACAATTATTCTTTATTGTTAATTATTACTATTATTGTTTAATGACTATATTAACTGTTGTTACATACATGAATTATTTCACCCTTTTTAAAGTTAACTCAACTTTCTGCAGTCGGGAGGTTTTTAAATTTTTTATAAATTTTTTTAAATTTCATACTTTTTAAAGGTTTTTAAATTATATTTTTCACTTAATAATAATAATAATATTAATAATTTATTTAAACGATTATGAAACATGTGCAGCACATGTCGCAAATATTGCGTCAACTGCTACTTTTTGTGGCGCTTGTCTATCTGAGATACTTCGTGCATTTGAGGTTATGGTACACCGAGATCGGGCGGCCAACGATCAATGTGGAGTTCCGAAAGTATATCGCAGAAAATGGCGCTCAATTATCGATATAGTCGAGTGACTATTTAATAAATCGCATTTATTTCTACCAATATTGTACAGATTTTAATTTTCCCTTGAAAACATTGATGACGGTGCATCATAGAATAGCTGTATCAAATTTCGTCAAGTAATTTTTAGCCGCTTACAAGAACATCGCGGACAACGAAATCGCCCATCGCGAAGAAACGCATAACTCCCGTGTTTTTGCCCTAGCGGGCCGTCGGGAGTTAATTATATTCTGAAAAACGATAACAAAATTTTTGACATTGGTAGAGATTCGATCCCGGTACCTTGCGACTTGTAGCTTGCGACAATATCCACTCGGCTATTCAGTAGTTGAAAATTTAATTTTGGACACTTATAAATGAGGCGTGATAGACTCTAACACATTGTTTTGTGAGTTGCAGTGAGTTGTTTTCCACGATGATACGCAAAAAAATCTGTTTTCGCCCCGCTTATTATTCGATGCAAAAATATACTCTGAGAATCAAAATTGTCACATGTCTTCGTTATTTGGTTTTTTTCTTGTCACAAAGCTTCTTCTATAATAAAGCATATTCTGAAATGACTTGGTTTTCTTGCAGAGGACACTTTGTGAGTGAAAGAAATTTACAAAATCAGTTCAACTAACGTTTTCCATAAAGTCAAAACATTATAAAATTCCGACAGGTAAATCGATTTTAACCTACCTAATTCAATCTTCATATTTCTTTGAGTCCCATAAATATGAGCTAAAAAAATCAACAATAACAAAAAATGTGTTCTATTCGGGGCAACAAGTTGTTGAGTTTGATAAACAGTTTCTATTGCCATTTCATAGGATTTTTAATTTGCAAGCATACATTCTGGATGACCATATATGTCATTGATATTTTTCGATGTACAATCGATATATTTATAACATAAAATCAACATATTATTGGATATATGTTTCAATATTATGGATATGTCATAAAAATTATATAAACCGTATGGAAAATATATATACGATTTATAACAAAATATATAAGAACAAGTATATTAAAGCGTGTACTCTTCAAGTATACTATCTTTTATATCCATAATATACAATATTTCGGATAAATATATTACGTATAAAAATAATACATCTCGAATATATTTCCGAATGTACTTTATTTCCATGGGGGGTAAAGAAAAACTACAAGAGAAAGGTTTCGTTTTGAGTTCAGTTACTCGCTCCTTGCTGAATTCGTTCACTCTCACGTTCGTGCTCATGTTCCCGTTTTTCGGGTCTTGCACTACTCATACGTATCGTGCTCTCCCGATTCTTTCGCGTTCGGTAGAGTCGGGTGCGTCGGTTCCGCGTCGCCCTCGCTCGTTCACTCGCCTTCGTTCTCCGACATAGTAAGGATTTTCCAACATTTTCACGGTCACTCTTACAAATTGCAGTCTCTAGTCTATCAAATTTAGCATTTATTGCATCGAATTTAGTATTTATCGTATCAAATTTAGCGTCAATTCTACCGTTCTCCTTCTCCGCGAACATCGAAGCCTTCCTTTACGATTCTCGACGCGAAAGGACTGCTCTTGCCCGGTCGACGATCAACGGATCCATCGACCAATCGTCACTTCTCCCGAATGTCTTCCGGATAAGCAAGAAACAGGGACGTAAAGCCACCCGGACAGACAAGAGATGGCGATGGATTGTCTTCCAGACGGACAAGAACCAGTGACGAAGTCGTTGCGGTACCGATCGTGCAATACACGCTCTACTCCCCTTTTTTCTATGTGGGCTTGTCCCGCTCAGTCCGTGTACAATTATCCTGTTGGATTCGTATGGCATAACAGTGATTTTTCTCATTGGCAGGTATCTCGGAAAAAGACGAGTTCTAATGCCGACGAATTCAAGGGGCTTGAAGACGATCGATCGGCGAACGGCACTTTCCGAGAACCACCGTCCGGAAAATTTAAGCAGTCCCGATCCTGCAGCCACCTCGTCGAAATAATTAATCAGCTTCACGCGAGCTATCAGAGTAACGATCTCGGATTTCTTCAATATGTCGGCGGTGTCGCTGACGGCAAGACCGTTCAGGAGGTTTAACATAACAATAGGTATGAGAAATACAAACAGAACGAATATAGATCGACCGAGCATCGGATGCGACGTGAAAGGTATGTTACTTGCATCGAATTCACCGGTAAGCATTATTATAGTTTTGAACAAGGAGTGGCCAAAATCGTGAAAAATTTCGTCGTTCTTTCTGTCGAAGAATAGCGTGGAGAAAGCAAAAGAGAATGCGAGAATAAGAATTGCATAGAGAGACAAAAATCGTATGAACGTGATCGTTACAATTTTCAACATCTCGATACCGGTGGACATGCGGGGACATTGACCGATGAGAATAACGAACTCCCAGGCTGAGAGCAATATAACAACGGCACCGATCTGAGGATTCGGAGCTACGAGCGTCCAAGCGCTTAGAACGATCAGTACGAGTTCATGGATATTTTTTAAATACGAGAGGTAGTGGCCCGGTGAAGATATTAACAGAAAAGCCTCGCACACGGCGAGAAGAACAATAAATATTGCCGTGAGAGCTTCGAGAGCGTTGAGCTGCTGGAAATTCGTATGAGCAATCGTCGAAGTTACATTCGATGAGTTTGACGATGTTGAAGACGTCGAATCGATCTTGTGATTGGTTGTCAGTATGTGGAAGTTTATGAGAGTGTAGAAGATGGCGTAAAAGATGAAATTTCCACAGAGAACGGGCCAGATTCTGTCCCATTTTAGGTACAGAAGCGAAGACAACAGGGGATGGTTGAGCAATGGCTGCAGATCAAGATTTTCGGCAATGTAAGCGAGAGCCTCCAGCTCTGGAGTTGTGGAGATGGAGATGGTTTTTTTTATTCGTCTTTGTCGATCTTTCACGTGAGCTTCGTCGGGTTGTCGGAATGGTACGACGTAGGGTATCAAGTTACGGTAGTCGAATTCTATCTTCAATTTGTTCACTCTTGCATCTACCGCGAGGATAAAACTGTCCAAGATGTCCGACAAGGTTCCGGGCGACATGTGCCCCAGTGGCGGCACACCGAGGACGTTTCTGTGAACTAGGGAACCGCCAAATTTCAAAAGGCAGTCAACTGCTTCGATGGAGTTTGCGGAAGCTGCGTAGTGGAGCGGGGTGTTGCCGTGGTCTGGAAGAATTGTAACGAATATATATTTTTGAGTTTTTACATTATACCGGCGGAAAAAAATCTCCAGCCCTTGGCTAAGTATCCCATTAATCGCCATTAAAAAATCCCATTCGTTACCATTAACTATTCGTTAAAGGTAGTTCAATGGGGGTTTGCCAATGGTATAATTCCCATATGTACAACCATTCGATATGCCATTCGATATGCCATTCGGTATGCCGTTCGGTATGCCGTTCGGTATGCCGTTCGGCATGCCATTCGATATGCCATTCGATATGCCATTTGATATGTTGGACATTCTGCGGAGAAAATGGCGGAGATATTTCACATATAGAAGAGAAAAATCAGAGAAAAGTCTCGGAAAATCGGTGAAAATCACTGAAAGAATCCGTTTAGAGTTGTTCAGACAAATTGTTCAGAGAAATATTTTCACCAGGGTTGTGTAAACGGACAAAAGGTGTACCTACGGTCTTCGCATTGAACGTTGATATCCGGTTCTTCCATAATTAATCTGAAACATTCGATCCGATCATCCGTACGATCGTCAATCTTTCCCAACTCTTGGCACACGTGAAGTAAAAGTTTGTTTCCGAGTGTCGCGTCGACGGTTAACATTTCTCTGAGAATCCTGTGATTGCCGTACGTCACGACAATTCTGGAAGTACTTTCGAGACTCAGGAAACCATCAATTCGTCGTCCTTTGCTCAACAATTCACGGGTTGCGTCTACAAAGTTGTGTGAACTCGCACTGCACATCAACCAGTAGACATCGGCGTACTTTAACTGACAGTCGGGGATGCTTTTGAGTTTTTCCAAAAACATTGACTCATCATTTGTTTCGAAGTCGGAACAATAAACTTCCGGGACCTCAATTTTACTCTCCTCGTCCTCTACAGTTGGAAGCTCGATGTCGGGAAATTTCGTTTGCAAAATTTGTCGGGTGGTGAGTTTACCGCCGTCTTGAACATCATGAAAATCATCGAGATTCGGTAGAAATTTTGAGATTTTCAGGATCAATTCGACAACCTTGCGATTGCCTTTCCTAGCGGCAATGTGGATCGGCGTCAAACCCTCAGAATTCGGGATATTTGGATCTGCACAGTAGTCGAGTAGAAATCTGACACAGTCGATGAAATTTTTTTCAACCGCAATCAGCAAAGCCGTCTGGTTATCAATTATGAGATTCGGATCGCATTGTTTGTTGTTGAGAAGAACTTGAAGAACATCGGCGTGACCAGCCTCCACAGCCTAATGTATCGGTGCACGTTTGTACACATTGTTTAATCGATTAACATCTACGCCGGACCAGAGAAGGCGTTTGACGGAATTTACTCGACCCTCACAACATGCGACTTCCAAATGGGTCTTGTTCAACGGATCCGGGGAACCCGAATTAACGTGTGCGTCAAAGTCGGGCTGTGGCAAAAACTCGCAGCATAGTAAAAGTAACGACTCATGTTCTGTCGGGTCCATCCTGCGAACAAATTTATGTCGATCATCGATTATCAGTCAGTTGATTCGTAAATTTGGCAAATAAATTTTTTTTACAAATTAAAGAAATCAAAAATCGTCATCGATACGTAGTTCTTTAACCCTAGAACTCATGTATGGTACAAAAGTACCTCAGACGATATTTAAACCGCACTCCTAAAGTAGAAATTGACATTATCGACTTGGGATCACCACGATAATTTACTTCCACGATCTGAGGACGTACCGAGACCGATAGTATTCTCAGTTACTCGCTGGTTGCCGCACAGGACACTAACGCAGCGGGCTTGGGGTACTAAAGTACCCCAGTCAGGAGTTTCGTTAGTGTTTTAGGTAAGTAATTTTTTTTTCTTAGCTGAAACTGTCGAAATAAGTTACTATTATATAATTTGGACGTGTATAATGGGTATTTTATTTTTGTTATAATTGTTTATACTTTTTTAAACATTTATAATTTAATAATTTTATCAATTTTTTGCAATAATTATCATCATTTTCAAATGCCTACAATGTTTCAAGAAGAATGAATGTTGAACACCATGCAAAACCAATATTGTTTGCGTTTTCATTGATTTTTTTCCATGTTATAAGTGTTCGACTTTTCTCTATTTTCAAGTATCCAAATAAATAGACTTGTTGAACGGAATACAATGGGACTATTTTTTTCTTAATAGTCTGATGTTTCCCCTGTAAAATGGCGTTTGAGATTTGAAAATCCGACCAATTTTTTAAAAAACTACAATTTTTTTCACACAACGTGCGGTTTTTGCTCATCTTCGTTCCGTGTTGGGCTTTCAGAGTGATTTTCACCCACTAAAATTTAATAAAATAAAATTTGGTGCATACCATTCTCTTCCTTCTGAAAAAATGAAGAGATTCATATGCAGCAAAATCCATTTACTGCTCATAGGACCCTTGTACGTGGACACATATGTACCCCAGTCATGACTTAGAAGGTAGAAAAAATGATACATGAATTCTAGGGTGAACGGAGTGTCGGAAAGTGAAAAATATGAGTGCATGCAACAATTTAAACAAAAATTCGAGCAAGAATAAAATCTGTGCAGACAAAGCTTCGAACAAATCTTTTTAAAAGTTCCAAAATATCTATTAACCCATTATAAACGTCTGTGGAATCGCTGTCCGCATGTAGTTGAAGGCGGCACTCCGAGGCGGGTGAATTCCATTGCGAATTATTCAGTGGCCTATCCTGCTCGACTGAGGAACTTAACGCCGCAAGTTCTGTCGGCTCCGTTCTGGGAACAATTTTTTTTGTCGATCATCGATTATCAGCCAGTTGATTCGGAGATTTGTCAATTAAATTTTTTTACAAATTAAAAAAATTAAAAATCATTATCGACATGTGGTTCTTTAACACAGTATCAGAAAGTGAACAATTACCAAACATTCGAACAAGGATAAAATCTGTACAAAGCTTCGAATAAATCTTTTTCAAAATTCCAAAATATCTATTAACCTACTGAACATGTTGTTATATTTCGACTCTTGGGTCTGATATAAAATTCGGTTTATGTAAAAAAAAAATCCCCAGCTTTAAATTTAATAAATCGTAAGTAGGATTCCGTTTTTAATTTTTTAAAAATATAAGAAATTTGCGTTGCCAATCAGTTTTTTTTTTACTTCAACAAATAAGTTGAAAAAACGTTTTGTTGTTAACAATCGCTGCCATCCATAAAACAATTTTTAGTCGCTAAGTGTGTCCGAATTATGTTGACCGAAGGAATAAAACGTGGATGTTTCGGTGCTGGCTTTATTCGGCCGTGACAGTGAGTCATCTCTCTGTGACGGCCACCAGGTCTTCCCCCCCCCCCCCCCCCCTCCGCCCCGAGCTCTACCATGCACATTGTGAGAGTATCAACGCAATTGCCGATGCGTATCGAAATATAAAAATAAAAAAAAATGTTATCTGATGAAGATCACCGGTTATATTTGTATTTCTTTTCAGGACTTGTATTATTATTTCATACTCATTGCTATTAATGTGTTGTTATTTTTATAACGTTTGTAAGCAAAAGTATCGCGCTATTGGTAGTTTAGACACAAAGTCTGGTATGTCCTTGTAATTTGGCTCGGTCCGTTGATTTAATAAATAAATAAATATGTTAAACAATAACGTGCGACTGAGTGCTATCTCACGAAGATTCACTTCCCGTTTGCCAGATAACATTCGGCCTGGGATCAAAATTACATGTCTTTTTAATTTTAAAAAAGTTGAAAATTGAAATTTTCATATCGCTTTCTACTTTATTATTTATTATAATGTTCTTCTATGAGAAAGCATTTTCTGTATTCTTGGCTTCCTCACGGAGGAAGTTTCGCGAATAAAGGAACGTTATGTGAAAATTTCACGCACACACATACATCGGGATATTTTTTCTAAATGTGATTTTTCGACATTTTAGAACATTCTGAAGGCGTTTTCATTAAAATCTCGACATTTTTTTTTACCAAAACAAAGTTGCCTCTGCGAGGAAGCAACAAAAAAAGAAAAAAATTGGTTTTACATATTGTTAAACGTGTGCCGATGACACTTTTAGAGGCGTAAACGGACTTGGTGAGTCAGAAAAGTGGTCGAGAATAACGCCAGTTTTCACCGGTAACACGAATAATCTTAGAACGATAGCGCAACGAAAATATCACGGGTTCAACCCGATCCTACATACTTTTTGTGCACGACAGGATGGGGCGTAACACTACTGAGCACAACACTATGTGCACAGAAATAGGGTGCATGCAGTTTTGTGCACAACCCAGACGATTTAGAGTACATACATTTTTGTGCACGATATCTATAAATCGGCTGCTGTTTAGAGCACCACCTTTTTGTGCACAATGTTATAGTGCACATATGCATTATTGTGCACAATGTTATGGTGCACATGCATTATTGTGCACAATGTTAAAGTGCACATGCATTATTGTGCACAATGTTATAGGGCACATGCATTATTGTGCTCAATGTTATAGTGCACATGCATTATTGTGCATAAGGTTATAGTGCACATGCATTATTGTGCACAATGTTATAGGGCACATGCATTATTGTGCTCAATGTTATTATGCACACGCATTATTGTGCACAATGTTATAGTGCACATGCCAATCGATAAAAAAATGAGTACACAACTGTCTATGGCACAAGATTATAGTGCACAGATCGTTAGTACACAACGACAGCGTGATCGTGCACAACGCTATTATGCACACCATTATCACCAACATGAAATAGCGACCGTCAGATATAGTGTACATCGTTTTTGTACATATCGCGATAATGCACACGAGTTTTTTTTTTTAGGTTCCTTCCCCCCAAGTTTTTTTATGGATTATTTTTATAATGGCTGGTTGGATAAGTCTCGAGGAGGAGGAGGAGGAAGGGTGCGTGGGAGGATTTATACCACGTTTTTTGAGGATTTTTTTTCTTCCTTTTCTGGTTCTATTTTGGGTTCCTATTTGGATCAGGCGATACTCGTGTGCAATATCGTGATGTGTACAAAAAACGCTGTGCACTATATCTGACGGTAGCTATTTGGTGACGGTGGTAATGGTGTGCATAATAGCATTGTGCACTATGACGCAGTTGTTGTGTACTAACGATCTGTGCACTAGAATATTGTGCTCTATACAGTTGGGCACTCATTTTTTTTATATATATTGGCATGTGCACTGTAACAATATGCATAATAATACTTGTGCACCAAATAGCAAAAAAAACCCTGCTTTTTATGTAGACTGTAGTCCTGCACAAAAAAATTGTGCCACAATTGTGATGTGTTTAAAAATTTTATGACCTAGCAAAATGTGCACAAAACATATGTGTCATTTTTGGTTGCGCACAACAAATTATGTAGGGTCGGTGCCCCCTGAAATATCACTTTTATTAGTCTCGCACTTGCACAATTTATTTACCGTTCGGCCGAGCCGTCCATACTCGCAATCTCCTTATCGCTCGGTCGCTTGATTGTTCGCTGGCGTTCTTTGTACTACACGCTCTCTCTGCACTCTTCGCTCGTGCTGACTCTCGTTTTCGCGCACATGTATCTCCCACGCTCGTGTCGCGATAATTCCCTTCTTAATTTAATAAAAATATCTCCGCGAGAGGCGATCGTGTCTCCTCGGATCTCGGATATTCGATCGTCACGTGATTGTCACGTGATGGCGCGCGCCGCAGGTGTATTTTAAAACAAACACAAAATATGTTTTTTTATTTTAAAAAAGTATAAACGGTACTCCAGTTCTTAAAATTTGTTTCCTCGTTCAGAATGTATATGGGGCATTCCAGACCTAATCGACAGGGTCCCGACCCTCATATTTTTTTTCTTTTCTTTTCGTTGAAGTATGTTGAAGGGCAGTATAAAAAATGATTCACACAAATTTTCAGATCTTTTTGAAAATTCGTGTGGTCAAAATCGACAAAAATCTAAATAGCTAAAAAAACTACGTTATCAATTCTTTTTAAATTTTTACATTAAATTCCGTGTTGACAAACAAAATTTTTGAGACTAGTCCGAAGATGGGCAAGCAACTGGAACTGCCAAGAAGAAAATAAATCGCAAAAAATCTCCAGCATCTTTAACTTGATACAAATACACCCTGTACTATATTGTCAGATTCTCCAAAAATTTCGACGCTTAAAAAAAAAAAAAAAAAAAAAAAATAGCCACCGAACTATCCTAAAATGAATGGTTACGGTATCAAATAAATCAGTGGATCAATCATCTGTTTAATACTGTGAGAGGAATTTCCGGGGGAGACAATAATTCCGGAACCTCCAGCACCAGTAAATTCGTCACAAAACCCAAACCCTTGATCGGTTTATTTTTTATTAAAACTGGGCGCCATTTGCACACTGGGTGCGACCCGATCGGCAAAGATGTTAAGCAAAGGTTAAGGCTGTGCTCGGCTAGCAAGCAGCCGTAGGGGGATGGTAGAGGGGCGGTCCGGTGAATTCGAGCTGAGTTATTAATGAAATAAAATAACTACACGATCAATTAGGAGAGTCACGACGTAATAATTTATCAAATAGAGATCTATTCAAAACAAATCAATCGGAATAAAATACGATAAGATCTCTCGCTCTCTCTTCTCTTTATCCAAACTTATACGCTACCCGGTACATCGAGTCCCTACTACACTCCCGACGGCTACTCAGTTCACCGCCGGAAGGGGTTGCCTAGTGCGAAAGAAATTAGATAATTCATTCATAAATAATAAAATGACTCAACAATAATATTCCCTAGGTCCCTGCTAAATTTCGGTCATGCTCACACACACACTCTAACAAATAATACGCGATAACAAAAGAAACGAAAAACGATCGGCGGTGTGTCTCCGCTGTCACGCAGCAAGGTCAGAAGGACACTCACTCGCGAAGGAAACCCGGACGCGCGGCGACGTGAGGATCTGCCTTCGCGTGGAACACACAAAATCGTTTCTTCTAATTACCGGTAACAAGCGCGGCAAAGTTGCACTGGAAAATACTTGGCGTACCCGGAGAAGCCGGGGCGATACGGACTCTCGCCGTTCTCGCTTTTCTTTCGCCGTTGCCCTGTCGAACAGCTGCCTCCGTCGACCGAAGCCTCGAATTTTATCAAACGCGGAGAAACAGCGAGGGACCCGCACGTCTTGCCGTTAATAAATTACACAATCACACACAGAACTGAATTCTCCCGGTTTTCCCGGCCAACGCCGCTCGCGAGCTCAGTACCGGTAACGCGAGTGTCCATTCACGACACTTTTCCCGGACGCAACACTAATAAACAAATTCGGCGTACAACATTCACCCGACGAACTGACACTAGCCGACGAGCGAAATATTCCACGCCTAGGACAGCGTTCGACGTCTCGACCGAAGATTATACCACGAATAAGGGCTACCGGTGTAGCCTGTGCGTCCCAACGACCAACTAACTAATTAGCGCGGGTTGCGATGGGCTTACCGGGGCAAGATTGAATACAAAATCCCTTCGAGAAGCCGGTCGGCCACCTCCGTCTCTCGAATATCCGGGATAACCATCCTCGGTCTCGGACGTCCTTCCTTTCCTCGAAAATACACGCCGGAGAGAGCGCGACGATGACGCACCGTCACGTACACCGTTCCCCAGGAGAATCCCCGAATATCTCGTGACGCTCGTCGATCGCGATCGGCTGACCCTCTCTCTCCCTCCCTTCCCCGCTCTAGTTCCCACGGCTTATCCCTAACGCTAAACGGCGCCACGCAGGGCAGCCTCACAATCAGGCCTTTGCGCACGGCTTGCACGTAGATCTTCAAAATCGCGGTCGCTGGCCAACGCATGGTCGCGAACACGGCGACGAAAAGCTGTACGCTAACGAATGACAGATAGCCGGATGAAGCGTTTCGGGAGATGATCTGCTGACTATTTCCCTCGATGGTCAGGGGCGGAGAAGAATCTTCCTTGTTGAATCCGCAGAGAGTCGGTACAGTGTTGTCTAGGTACTCCGGTGATCTCGTTTACCGGTATGACACTGTCCTCAGCTTCGCTCAATCTTCAAGTCTCGCCGGTGACGAATCGTACATGAAAATTATTCGCCCAAAATTAATAATCTATTTTCTTAAACAGTACTGAGCCTGTACGGATTTGCCCGAGAAAGGTGAAAGGTGTGCCGTGAGGGCGCGTGTCGCCTCCCTCTCGCCCTTCTGGCTTTCGTTCTTGTAACGTTGAAAAATACCGCGTCACAATACATTAGTTTTTAATAGTGAATAAGATTTTTCTTGGGATAAGTTTTTTCATAATGATGTAAATTTTCAACTCTGTGCTGAATTGTATCACTCGTTCAAAACATCTTTCGCTACGTCATAATCCTCTATTCCAAAAAAATTCTTTGCGCACATTGAAAAGGACCAGGCGACGGAATCGGCGGAACTTTGAAACGATTGGGGGCCAAGGCCAGTCTGCAGCTTCCTTCCGATCGCCAGATACTAAAACCTCCTGTTTATTTATTTCAATGGACGTGTTCGCGGGGTACCTTTACGTCCATTGGAAAAAGGTTTTCTGGGATAGACGATTACGATGCAGCGAAATATTTTTTGAACGAAACAATTCAATTTAGCGAAACAGATTCTGAACACGCAGTCACTATTTCACACCGACTAACGAAGGAATTATTACGAAGCTGTACACTTTCTCAATAGAGTTGAAAATTCACGTCATTATTAAAAGAAAACGTGTCCCAAGAAAAACCTAATTCACAATTAAAAACTAACGTATTAAAGACAATATTGATTAACTGATTTATTCGTGGTACCTCAACCATTCATTTTAAGATAGTTGATGGCGATCATTTTAACGTCAGAATTTTTGGGGAATATGAAAATATAGTACAGTATTGTATTTGTATTAAGGTGATGTGTCACACCGACCATTTCACTTAAAAAATTAATCCGTATTTTCTTAAAAACGGTCGAACGGAATGGTTTGAAATTTTGGGGTTCAACTATCAATTCGTGAACGAAGGATATGACGTTTCGCATTTTTCCGAATAGTACAAAAAAAAATTACATCGAGATTACAAAGCATTCCGATTTTAAAGCATTACAACACGAGCTTTGCAGTGAGAAAGCTGCAAAAATGCTGTATAGTGCGATTGTAATGCCGGCTCGACAGGTAAATGTACCACAAACAAGCGAGGTAATTTCTCTGTAATTTTTTTTTTTGTATAATTACAAAAAATGCGAACCGTCACATCCTTCGTTCACGAATTGAGAGTCTAAACACAACATTACAAACCATTCCGATTAATCGACATGAGAAAATCGGGATGAAAAATTCCAAGTTATGGCTCCCCTAGCAGGTTGGGACACCGACAGAATACCAGAAAACCTCTGCGAAAACACTCAGTTCTTTCGTGCTATTTGAACCACCGAAAAAGAGGCGAAAGCACTGAAAAACCACCGAAATTGTCACCCGGGCTGCACCTTTCAGTTTCAAACGGGTGACAATTTCGGTGGTTTTTCAGTGCTTTCGCCTCTTTTTCGGTGGTTCAAATAGGACAAAAGGACTGAGTGTTTTCTCAGTTTTTTTCGGTGTCTCGACCTGCTAGGGTCAATCACATTTTATGATAAGTTGTAAGATGCTACAGATTTTTTTTTTTTTATATTTCTTTTTATTTATTCTATATTTCAGTGGCAGTTCCAGTCGCTTGCCCATCTTCTTAAACTAGTCTAGTCTTCTTAGACTAGTCTTAAAAATTCTGTTTTTCAACACAGAATTTACTGTATAAATTCCAAAAGAATCGACGATGTAGTTTTTTAGCAATTTACATTTTCGTTGATTTTGACTACGCGAATTTTCAAAAAAATCTGAAAACTTGTGTGAAGCATTTTTTTGTACATCCTGTCAACATCCCATAGAGCACGAATCTGTTAATGATGAATAAAAGATATCCATTTAGAGAGGTTTTTGCGATCTGAAAGAAGACGTCTTTTATATGTCTCAACTTCTCTTAAACTTGTCCGATGCATGTAATCATTAAGACATTTCGAAAACGCCTCTTTTATTCGAATAACGAGACGATCGTGACCTTGAGCGCCATGACAGTTTATAGTTTAAAAAATTTGATGACATTAAGATAATCTGAAGAAAAAAGTTGAAAATTGAAATTTTCATAGCGCTACTCCATAATAGTTTAAAATTACTATTTTCATATTGCTTCTTCATAAAAGGTGAAATTTGAAATTTTTATATATTTTTCTCATAATGTTCCTGTATTCGCGAAGCTTCTTCTGTCAGAAAGCATTTTCTATATTTTTGGCTACCTATGTGGTTTCTATGTGGAAAATCGCTTTCTATGTGGTGAAACGCTGAGACGAATAATCAATCATTATAAATTAAAAATGTACCGGAAGTTTCGGCAGTGGTTTATATATATATTTTTTTTATTTGACACTTTTCTCGGCAGCTTCGCTGCATTTTGTATGCAAAACTGGAATCTTGTAAGCCTTCGGTGCAGACGTAGCAGTGAAATATTATCGTATCGGTACTATTTTTCATTAGTATATTATTTTTGTACTGAAGATATTTTTTGTGATTGACATGAAACTATATATATTATTCAATAAAAGTATTGTATAATAAATTACTTACATGTAGTGATTTAGTGACCTGAGATAATGTAAACTTCTGATCTAAGCGACTATCTTTTTATAGTTTCAACATTTACAATTGAAATGCAAGAAAGTACAGAGAACATACTTCCAAAATATATCGTAGTTCGACTGCCTGGATGAACCGCCCACGAAATAGCTTAATATTCAGTGATCTATCAAAGAGGTTTTTTTTTTTACAAAAAAAAACTTGAGATCTCAGTTTTAAGACATCCAGAAGATATCGAAAATCGACGCATTAGACGTCTTTCGGAGGACTTTTAGATAACAAACTGCATAACATTGAGATACTGTAACGATGGTCGAGCCCGAGTATCACCTTTTCGCTGCGCGCACCCTTCTTCCCTCTCGCTCATACAATTTACGACGCCATCCGCTTTCCGACGCCCGCCGCGGCACTTTTCCGAAAGGACGTGCACGTGCATCCTACCCGTTTCCCAGAAGGCCTAACAACGCCTATTTTCCATCCCCCAAATATCTCTCCGTACATTACGTAAACCTATGTCCAGACAGGCTACTCCGCTTTCCTCAATACCGACTGACCTTCCAAGAATCTTACGCAGCTGCATCCAGCATCTTCCACAACACCTGCCTTTTTTCAGAACACTCCGACGCCCAAATTCTCTCCCCACTCCCTACACTTTCCCACAGACAAACCTATAAGAACCACCCTCCTCTAGGCTAGTTAGTTAGTAAGTCACCGAATTTCTGTACGACAACGTCACTCTGCCAGTTTGCACTTAAATAAACGTTTCAAGCAGTTCGCATGGTGTAAACCGAGTCTTTCCTTCCTAAAACCGCGTTCTGTAGCCGAGTTGGCTACTCGAATATAATAAATAAACGTTAAATAGAAACCCACGACGTCACAATAACATATAAGTGTCGGACATTTTTTAGGACCGATTTATGATCACTTTATGCCATCTCAGTGCTATGTGAAATACTTCAAAGAAAAGAAAATGAAAAAAAAGAAAAATACGAGGGTCATCACCCTGTCGATTTGGCCTGGAATGCCCGATATACGCTCCAGGCCTTGTCCCGAATTATTTTCTGAAAGGTTAGGTTCAAAACAGGGTCGAAACCTCAATAAAGCGTCATCTCAAAATAACATGTAAAGGGAGGGTTGAAATTCTCCTTGACTGAGATGGAGTGAAAATTGCTGATCGGGACGTAAACGGCGGCTTGATGCAAAAACCATGTCTATAATTTACAGATTTGCGAACTTAATTAGGAAGTTCAACAGATGATTACACAATCTGACGGGTCGAGGTGAATTTGAAATATGATCCGTAATTGAATAATTGAAATTAATTATCATTAGAGGAAAGAATGATCTTTTGCACATTTGCGTGATTCATATTGTCGGAGAGCCACGCCCTTGCAGCCTAGGCCCGAATTGTTGGTATTCTAGGGATACCTCTTGCGCACAGGGTAACCTGTCGGCCCCACTTTTATGGTGGGCCATCTAGCGGCATTTAGCTTAAACGCAGGCCCACCTTGCGCCTTGGTAACTGTTTGGATAGCAAGATCCAGTGGTAGTGGTCGATAACTCGATCCATTATGCAGTTTCCGTAAAGGGGTGACTGCTGTTTTACTGCAGATGGGATGCGTGTCGAAAGCAGTTACATGGTGGCCGTTTTTCCACCGGCAAAAAATTCCCTGAATTTTCACTGACCAATTAATGATTTTCCCTGACCAAATTTCTAACGACTTGTACAAAAAAAATTAATGATGCAAATGAAAATTCCTACTTATTGTATTAATGTTTAATTCGATTATTTGTTTTTGTTTAATGTTCTCAATTTTTTTTAAGGTTCCCTTTTATGTATTCCTTATTTATTTATAGAAAATTCGGCGACAATTTATTTTTCTCTGGCCAATTTTGAAATTCCCTGACTTTTCCCTGATTCCCTGACCAATATTTTTTTTCCTGACTTTTCCCGGTTTTCCCGGACCGCGGCCATCATGAGTTAATCGCCTTTGTCCGCAGTTTCTCTTGTCATATGTGGCATTCAGACGGAATCTTATCCAAGACTGTTTTATCGAGGTACCCTAATTACTTAGATTTGTACGTTAATTATACTGGTTGATTACTACGACATAATTATTTTCTCTGAGATATCATCCTATGCTCATAGCAAAATATCATTATTATTTTCATTATAAAATCTCTGTGAAATAGGAGAAAAGAAGTATTTGTAAAAATTAAAGTTGCGGCAGGACGTAACACTATCAAAATGATTCCAACGAAACATTTCTACGATATTTCAGAAATATACTGTGACGTGGTACGTCACAAGTCCCTCGCCAAAGTCGGCTCGAGTCCGCCGCTCACTGAACGTTATGTACGGATATTTTTTACGTTTTTTTCTGGTTTACATTTTGTGTAAGTTAGTGTTGTAAATCCCCCTTTTTCTTCCCTCCCGTTACCCCTTGTGTGAGTGTGCGCGGCTCGAAGGCAACGTCAAGATTTCCCCCGACAGCCCCAAGGAACAGCCCAACGATCCAGCAAGCCCCCGGACCTGCAAAGGAACGAGAGCCAAGGTGCTGACGCCGAGGAAGGTAGGAGGATCGTGGACGAGAGGAAAAGCCCTGTGAAAGACCGTCCGAAAGCCTCGAAAAGCCCGCCGAAAAATCGCCACTGTCCGCCCTGCCTGCCCGCTGCCGCTGTGATCATCGACACACGGCATCGATTGACGATCCAGCGACACCTCTGTCGCCACCCCCCGTCGTCCGGAGGAAACACCCGTCCATGACTCCGATTACCGACCAAAGCCGACGCACAGGTGCTCTCCCTCCCCACCATAGTCACCAGCGCCAGACCCGACGAAGAAGAAGACATCGCGATGCCCCCTGACTCTCCGAGCCGAGCCGCGTGGTGTGTAGACGTGTGTGAGATCGGGTGTCGTTAATTTTAAGAATTTTGTATTGTTCGACAGCCGAGAGCGAGTGTGATATTTTTCCAAATTTGTAAGACGACTCGGCTGTCCCCTGTTAAATTCCGACTCCGTTTAGGAGAGTATAACCCGCCCTTATGACGACTCAGTGATAGCCCAGGAATACGAATCGGACCATTGTACGGAATTTTATAACGACTGAGGCTATCCACTGATTCGAGGAAAGATTGTAACCAATACCTGCGTGTATTTGAGTGAGTGAGCCCCGACGATTTTCGTAAGTTTTTGCCCACGTTTTTCCCGACCCGTTTTACCCTTTTTCCTCCCCCGAAGCCCCCTATTTTTAGTAGAAGATTATTAGTGAAAGATTTTGCCTCGTGGTCGACACGTGGTCGACATTCCTTTGTTACACGAGCAAAGAGATATCGCGGGCGTGGTGAGCGGCGTAAAACGCGTAAAATTCGTTATAAGTAATAGTTTTATTTAGTCAAAGTTCTTCCCTTCCCTCCCCTTGAGCCCTTAAGACGTTTTTTGTATAATTTAGCCTGCACCGAGGTAATATTGTAAGAAGCCATCGGATTCGTGTACCCTCCCCCTGAGCCCTCTACCCTCTCCCGAGCTAGCTAGACTGTCCGTCGAGACAGAGGAGTTTTCAAGGATAAGGTTTTTGAGTTTGTGTTTTTTGAGACGAGATCCGTGCCGTCTGCACGGACTGCTCCGGTGCTACACCGTTAAAGTAGCTGGCGCCCATTTGAGTCTTAATGAATTTAGTATTTGATTTTCGTGCAACTTTTGTCTGACCAGCTTTCCCTTACGAACCCCTTCGAAGTCCCATTGACTGTCCCACAAATCCCCCTTAAAATTCCTATAACTTCCCCAAATTTATTCCGAATATTTCCCTCTTTTGCATCCCCCTTTATCAGCATTTTTTTACCATTTTGAACCAATTGCATTTTGATTATTCCCCGATATTATTGTTAAAAATTGAGTATTAGTGCCCCGACCATTTTCCCCCCTCTGCCCCCCGATTTATTATTTGCGACTGCCCCATATTTCCCAGCGATTATTTAGGTTATTATTTCCGTTTTTCCGCGATTATTTTAGAGTGATTATTTACCATTTTCATTATTATTTGGTTACCGATTTATTGTTTTTGGGTTCTGTCTTCGACGTACCCGTAACGGCGTCGAAGCAGAGAGTATTATTGTGATTTTTCATTCGACCTTCGGCGTACCAGTAACGGCGCCGAAGCGGTATTTTTGGTTCGTTTTTATATTTTGGTTAGACGCTTCAACGTACCCGTACCGGCGTTGAAGCGAGGATTATTATTATTATTGTTAGTTTGGCTTCGACGTACCAGTACCGGCGTCGAAGCGGTCACTCTTGTAATTACATCTCAACCCGCCAAGTTTCTATTTTTTCTATTCTTTTGCATTATTAAAATTATTGTTATTACCGTTCCCGACGTATTATTTTTATCTTGTTTGACCCCCCGCCCCCCCTTTCCCGCCCGTTGCACGATTTTGGCCCAATTTTTAGTTTTCAAATTTATCGATGATTTCGCCCGTCCCACGGGGAATATAACATCACAAAATGGCGCCCAACGTGGGGCCCTGTAATAACAGGGAAAACTAAAATAGTACCCTCGAGGGCAGGGACTTTTTCCCTCCTCGAGTGGGGTTTTTTCCCTGAGTTGCCCAAGTGCTCATCTCGGCACCGTATACCCCCCCCCCCGTACAACCCGACCTCCAATTTTCTTTCTTTTCGCTATTTTCGTCGCCGCCCTGCGAATTACCACCACTCACGAAATGTTGTTGGCAAGTAAGTGCCCGGCTTTATCATCATTTATCTTGTACCTTGACATCATTTCACCACCATTATCTCTCTGTTACCCCCCCCCCCCCCGTTTGCCCTGATTGAGTCCCCTGCGAATATTTTTTTCTTTTTCTTTTCGCCCTTTCTCCCCTCTACCCCCCCCCCCGTTCGCCACTGAAAAACTTTTTGGTGTTACCCCCCCCCCCCCCCCCCTCCTTGCTTCGAAAACTCTTTTTTTGTGCATTTTGAGCTCCCCGAACTAGTTAACATAACCCCTTACCGACCCCCGTTGTAAAAATGGACCCCGTGACGACCGCGGAGAATGCCGTCGTGACCATCGCCGGAGGCATCGTGACGACCGCTGGGGACGTCGTCGTGACCACCACCGGGGTCATCGCGACCGCCGGGGGGGTCACTGCGACCACTACCAGTGACACCCCGACCGGCCCCCAACCCGCTGGCCCAACCGGCGCCTCTACCCCCCCACCCCCTATGATAGCCCCCCCCGCTACCGCCCTCCCCCCCGCTCTTGCGAGGGAATTAAAACAAATGAAAAGCCACCTGACTCGCCTCCCTCACGTTGCCGATCTCATACGGCTTTGCGATCACGCCGGGTTGAGTATCGCGGGAGAGCGCGAGGCCTTGGAAAGCCGATATTGGCGGCACGAAGTTCGCCAGCGGTTTCGGGAAGTCCACGTGGACTGGGACCCTACGGAGGACGAACGTGGAATGGCCGCCCCTTTCACCTTGACATCCGCGCTGCAAAGTGCCGCCGACTTCAACGACACACTGCGCTCCCGCCTCGCAGGACTGGACCTGGACACTCCACAGGGGCCATCCATCTTCCCAGACCCCCCCCCCCCAACACCCCCCCCCCCCCCTCAGCAAGCCCTACCCACGGGCCAAACCCTAGGGCCCTATCAGGATCCTATCTCATTCGACCAAACTGACGACCTGATGTCCCTACATGACGAACCAATCCCCCAGCACCCCCCTTTAATCCCCGCCCCAGCCCCCATCGTAACGTTTGACCCCCGATTCACCACTCTCCAAGTGGTCCGACGACCAGCTCCACCCCAAATCCCCGCCCGAGCCCCCCTAGTCCACGTTCCCTAACCCCAACCGCAATCCCCACCTCGATCTCAACCCCCTCCCCCACCCCAAGCCCCACCCCGCTTCCAAGAAACCTTCTGCATCCCCTCCCGTACCAACCCCCAGCACCACAGCACCCACGTGAGACCCCCCGTCCCCCGCACCCCCCTCCGACACCCCTCCTCGTCCCAACCCCCGTCCTCCAGCTTTGTAACCCGGGATACCGCCGGAATCGACCATTTCCGTCGCTTCGGGCCCAAATTTGCAGGACGGCGTACCGACGATGGAGAGGAGTACCTCTTGCGTCTGTACGAGTACCGCGCCAGCCGTGCCTACACGGAGGAGGAATTACTCCGCATGCTCCCCGAGTCCTTCACCCACGACGGCCTCATGTGGTATAGGGTATCACACGAAGCCTGGACGTCGTACGAGGAATTTGTGTTCCATTTTCGAGCACGATTCGGCCACAGCGACCTCCAGGAGAAGCTTCGTCGCGAGGTCGAGCTACGAACCCAAGGCCCAGGCGAACCTAGTGGGGAATATCTCACTAAAATGAGGACTTATCAATCCTCCCCTCGCCCTGGAAGCCCAGCTCGACCTATGCTATGAGAATCTGCACCCCGACCTGGCCGTCCACCTCGATCGCTCCGACATCAGCAGCTTCCTGGATTTCCAGTTAAGGTGTCGGCACGTGGAGTCCATGCAGAAACGCAAACGGACTTACCGACCCCCACCGACCCCCGCCCAGTCCGTGCTCCCCTCAGCTGCCTTCGTACCCCAGGGTAAAGCCCACCAAGGGAAAGCGGCTGCGATAGAATCCGACCCTACCCTAACCCTTCCCCCAGCCACCCCTACTACCCAACCCGCAACCCCCTCGACCTCCCGACAAGCCCCAGCCCCTGCTTTCCCTTCCCCCCCTGCTCGAGCCACCCTCCAACCCCTCATGGCCCTCCAAATTGAAAACCCAAACCCAGTCCCCACCCCCCCCAGCCAATCCCACGACCCCCAGAGTCCAGTCAGCCACGGTTCGGTGCTACAACTGCCGACAACAAGGCCACATTTTTAAGCAATGCTTGCAACCCCGCGGTAGCTTCTGCAAGGCTTATGGTCTCGCAGGATACGACGTAAACACCTGCCCAAGATGCCGCCGAATCCGTGAGGGAAACCCCTCGGGGGGAGGACAGTAGGAAAGGCGTCCCCCGAAATCCAATGCCCCCAAGCCCTTGAAATTCTGGACAGCCTCGACAGTTTTAACCGCCGACCGTCCCTGCTACCCGCACCACCCGACCCGCCCGACTCACCCAACGACTACGGGGAAGACGACCGACACTTCCTGTCCTTAAACCTTTCCGGCCGCCCCGTAGAAGCCCTCCTCGACTCAGGAGCGACACGCTCATATCTGGGAGTCACCCTAGCCAAGTCCCTGGGTGTGACTATGAGACCCGCCACTGGAGGAGTACGCGTCGCCAACAACGCGATCGTCCCCGTGGTAGGAGATATCCGACTTCTCTTTGAAATCGAAGGAAGAATGTGGCCCCTGGACATGCGCGTCGCACCCTTGGGATACGACGCGATTCTAGGGAGAGATTTTTGTAAGCTGTTGGGACTACAAATCGATCACCTGAACGACACGTGGCGTACTCCCAACGGGATTCCCCAGAAATTCGCCGCCTACGGGCATACCCCCCTGATAGTCACCACGTACCTCGAATTTGCCGGCCTGGTGGAAGTAACTCAAAACACCGAGGACCAATTAAAGTCATTGTTAGACCGTCTAGTAAAACCCCCCACCACCGGAGCCCTCAGCTGCACGACCCTCATTCACCATACCGTTGATGTCAACAATTATCCCCCAATTCGCCAACGCCCTCGAACCATATCCCCTTTCTTTTTGCGAATCGCCCAAGCTGAAGTCGACAAGATGATCAGCGAACAGGTAATAGAACCCTCAGATAGCGGCTGGCTCAGCAACCCAGTGATAGTCCCAAAACCCAATGGCAAACACCGTTTTTGCATCGATTACCGCGACGTGAATAAAGTCACACGCAAGGATGCCTACCCCCTACCCAACCTCGACCGGGTATTAGACGGACTCCGCCGTGCCCGACATATCTCGAAGTTAGACCTGAGCCAAGCCTACTTCCAAGTCCCGCTAGACCCCAAAAGTCGCCCCATAACCGCATTCGCCGTCCCCGGACGTGGACTTTTCCAATTCACCCGCATGCCCTTCGGACTGACCAACGCCCCTGCCACGTTCCAACGACTGATGGACAGATTGATAAGACCCGAATGGGAGCCACATGTGTTTGCATATTTAGACGATGTCATCATTGCCACCGAAATAATTGATGAGCATTTCGAGTACCTGACTCTCGTGCTAACCGCGCTCAGAAATGCGGGATTAGAGATTAACCGAGAGAAGAGTTCGTTCTTTTGTCCAGAGATGAAATACTTGGGATATGTGATATCCAAAGACGGACTAAAGACTGACCCCGATAAGGTAGCCCCGATCCTGCAATGCCCTGCCCCCAAGAACCTTAAACAACTACGCCATTTCCTCGGGATGATCGGATGGTACGCTCGATTACTGGGTGACATTTCCAAGCACAAAGTCCCCCTTGTGCGACTCCTAGAAAAGGACGCACCGTGGCAGTGGGGAGAGAAGCAGAGTGTAGCATTCGAAGCCCTGCGGACAGCCCTAACCCAAGCCCCTGTATTAGCCCGTCCCGACTTTACCAAACCCTTTACCGTCCACACCGACGCCAGCGACCTAGCCATAGGGGCAGTTCTCACCCAAGAGTCCCAAGGCGAAGAACACCCCATTGTATTTTGTAGCCGAGTCCTATCCCGAGCCGAAAAGAAGTATAGTGTCACCGAGAAGGAGTGCCTGGCTGTCCTATGGGCTGCAAAGAAACTGCGGCCATATTTGGAAGGTACCTCATTCCGAGTCATCACCGACCACAGCAGCTTACGCTGGCTGCGGAATATTAAAGACCCTGCCGGAAAACTTGCGAGATGGGCATTAATGATGCAAGACCTCAATATGGAGATTGTCCACCGCAAGGGAGCCCTGAACGTAGTACCTGACGCCCTATCCCGAATGTTCGAAGGAACACAGGAGGCCTTAGCCACCATTGGTGGAACGGTAGACCCTTGGTACCTCGAGCAAATGAAAAACGTCAGCCAATTTCCCTCCAAATACCCTGATTGGAAACTCGAGGATGACCGCCTATACCACCACCGCCCGCATCCCGTGATAGACCCTACCCTGATAGACCTTGATTCCTGGAAATTAGTTCTACCCCGCGACGCCCGCCAGAAGGCCATGCACGACGCCCATGACCACCCCCAAGCCGGCCACCTAGGCATAAATAAGACCTACCATCGATTAACCCAAGACTTTGCCTGGCCCGGAATTTTTCAAGACGTCGCTCAGTTCGTGCGACGATGCCCGGTCTGTCAGCTCAACAAGGTGCAGCAGACTGCACCTGTTGGACTAATGAGAGAAAGGACAACCGAAGGCCCATGGACCGTCGTAGCCGCCGACGTCATGGGGCCGTTCCCCCCGAGCAAGAACAGGAACCGATACGTCGTTGTATTCCAAGACTTGTTCACAAAGTACATCGAAGCCCAACCCCTGAAGACCGCCACAGGACCCACCATTATAGCTGCCCTCGAAAAACTAATCCTGAATCGTTGGGGCTGCCCTCGATACCTCCTGACAGACAACAGTACAAAATTCGTGAACCGATACATGACCTCCCAGCTATCCCAATACGGAATCCGACAGACCACCATCCCTCCCTACCATGCGCAAGCCAACCCCGTCGAACGAGTTAACCGAACCCTTAAAACCATGATGATATCCTACATAGGTGACGACCACCAGACCTGGGACGTACATTTCCTCGAATTGTGTTTTGCCCTCAACACCGCTGTCCAAGCTTCCAGCCAAATGACCCCCGCATTCCTCAATTTTGGTCGAAACCCCCGACCGGCCAAAAGCATACGCAACGAAACCCCTCCCCCGACTATCGAAAACCGGACCGACCCTGCAGTATGGAAAAACCGAATGACCCGCCTCCCTTTAATACACGACTGGGTACGCCGGAATTTATCCTTAGCCGCGCGACGACAAGCGCGTTATTATAATCGAGGTCGGTCTGACCAGGAATACCAAATAGGAGACCTAGTGCTCAGGAAAAATCGCGTTCTCTCATCCGGCGCGCAGAACTTCGCTGCGAAACTTGCAGCAAAATATCGCGGCCCTTATGAGATCACTAACAAGCTATCCCCCGTGGTCTACGAGTTAAACATCCCCTCTAAGAACACCCGCCCGAAGGTCCATATAAAAGATCCGAAACCCTACCACCCCCCGGAAAATGTTGACGATATCCCCCCATTAGGGCTACCCCCACCAGCACCCCCGATAACCCCGGCCCCCATTAATAACCCTCCCCCCTCTTTACAGGATGGAGAGACTTCCGTGAAAGACATGCAAACCAGGACGCGGCGGAATCCGAACCACCCCAGCCCGGCGCGGAGCCATCGGGTACGACCTGCCAGTCCCGGAACTCCAGCCTCAATCTCCGACCACCAAGCCGAGCCTCCGACGTCAGCCCCAACCGCCGGAGAAGAGCCCACCAACCCGAGACGACCCCGAGGCCGCCCCCGTGGGAGCACTAACCGACCTCCCGCTGCCCCCACGCGACAGTACGAGCTGCGGCAAAGGACCCGGCCGTAACCCCCCACAACCCCCGACCCCCGACCGTCCCTCTCCCTCCGCCTCCACAGGGGCAATCCCCAAATTGACACTGACCATACCCCCCGGCCCCCTGTCCCACGCCCCGACCTTCCCCCACCTCCCAAAACCCCAACCACCCCCCCCCCCCCCCGCCGCCAAAACCCCAACCGCCAGTCCCCGCACCCCGCCAACTTATTAACCCCCGTAACCCCCCCGCCCCTCGCCCCCAACCCTCGTCAGCCCCCACACCCCCGATCCCTACCCTCATGTCCCTGCGCCCGACCCCACCAGGCCCCCGAGCCCCCACCATCTCAACCCCCCCGATATCCGCCCTGATGACCCTGCAGATAACCCCGCCCCGCGAAACGAGACCCGACGTAGTCCACGTCAAGCACCCCCCGAGGTGCTGGAACTGTGGGAAGGCGACCCACCAATATGCCCAGTGTCCGACCCGTCTAGAGAATCGCCCAAGACCGCCCCACTAAGCCGCTTTTCTTTCGCTCTTCTTTTTTTCCCCTTCCATTTCTGTTACCCTTCATTTTTATTTCGACCCTTATACTCGGTCATTGTTCCCCTCTCCTTTTTTTTTCGATCTCCTCGCACCCTCGTACTTGCCACCAAGAGGCCCATAATTTTCTTTTGTTCTTAAACCAAAAATGAGTATTTCAGTTTTCTTTTGTTTTTCTTTGCTTGGCAGCAGAAAGCCATGATGTACAAAAACGGTGTAAATATGAGGAGACTTAAGACTGAGAAACAAAGTTCCTATTACAGTTAACAGATGGCATTAGTACAGTTCTTTCTACCCAACCGTTTCCCCCATCCCGTGCAACCCCCAGTATGAATGTTGCTCAAGTTGTCAGGAGACGAACTTTCGGCAAGTGGGGGGGAGTTGTGACGTGGTGCGTCATAGCTTTCCCGCCTAGCCTGGCTCGAGGTCCCGGCACTCACCTAGGGAAGAATTATATTAAGTGATTAGAATTAAAACCTACAACGTAAGAACGACTCTCAATATTGTTAGCCCCCCCCCCCCCGACCTACCCTCAGTCCTTGCTACCCTGTCAGCCCTCCGACTCACTCACCGAAGCCCATCGCCAGCCACCGAAGACCATTGAAGACCATCGAAGACCATCGAAGACCCTCCTCCATTGCCCTCGACCCTGACAGACCTGTCAGGACGAAAAATCATACAATAAAGCCTGACCGACAGGCCTTCCTGGCACTAACCTGCAATTGCCCTCGACAGCCCAGAGAAGAAGTCCGTCACAGCCACACGTGGGGAAAATTTCGACGAGTCGGAGCACCCTTTCCTACCCGTTCACCGATACCGAAGAACCCGGCGACACCCTCTCGGCCCGGAATGTCGAGTGTAAACCGACGAGGTGTGTCGTGCGGCCAAAACACCATTCTCCGCTACAAGAGCTGTCAAAACGGAAGTTTCACGTCAGCACCACCGAGACCGCCACTTCCCGGTGGCGAGAAAGGCTAGTTGATCGATTAGCCAATCGATAACGAGGATGCGTGCGCCGAGCGTTGCGACGAGTCTTCCGTCGCGACGAATATTCGCACAGCCGCGCAGCCAATCCCGACGCCCATCGACAGCCCGTCCCGAACTCAGCTAATCGAATACCAGCACATCTGTCGCTCGCTTACGCGATCGACCCAAATATCGACGAGGAAGCCGGAAGCCGCAAGGCGAAAATCACTTCGAGCCACGGCTGCGAGCGATTAAGAGCGTGTGACAGGTGTGAGCGAGTACGAAAACTTTTTGGTAAAAGATTATAAGACGACCCAGCGACATCCCAGGCCTAAGACTCCATTCCCGGAGAGTAATACCCGACGCAGCAAGATAAAAGGACACGATTTGGACGGACGCGATATAATATAACAACCAGGCCGTCCAAAGGATATCGACTAGCGAGGATATTTCGTTGAGGATATTTCGTAACGAAGGAAGCGTGCTGGTTGAGTGAGTAGCCGATAAGTTCTTCCCCCCTTCGAACCCCCCCCCCCGAATTCGACCCGCCCCTGCATCCTGAAATTCCACCGTCACCTGTAGTAGATTTAAGTGATTTCTTTGTGAATTTTCTTGCCATTATCTTCTTTTTTTTCTTATTGTTCTGCATTTTTGCTATTTGCGATTTAGCGCCTTTGTCTCTCTGTGCTATCTCCGACCGTCGAACACCGGCTGCCACGTGCGTCGGCCATTAGCTTACGATTTCGTGCGCGTGAGTGGCGGTAATTTCGCGGATACCCCTTTACTTTTGCGAGCGTCCCCCAGTACATTTATTCCCCCCCTGTCCCTGCGACCCGTCTACGGAAATTTTCATCGACTTTTCTTTGTGCCGAGGTTATAGAATTAAGAGCCCCTAGAACAGTATCCCAGGCCCTGAGAAGCCTCATCCCTCTCCCCCCCCGTCTCCCGCTAGCCGTGTGTCGCGAAACGAATACTTCATTTCGTTCGTTTTTCTTCTTCTCTCTTACTTTACATTCCAAGTTTCGGTGCTACACCGTGAAAGTAGCTGGCGCCCAGGCAAACCTGAGATTCGTGAAATCATTTTGTACAGATTCTTTTTCTTTTTTTCACCGGCGAGCCCTTTCCCATGTGATCGACCCGTCCCCGCGTAAATTTTTTTCCCGATTTCCCCTTCCTTGCGATAGCCCCTTTTTGCGTATTCGTGCCGTCGTACCAGTAACGGCGTCGGCCCGAATAATCGGCCCAGCGATCTCATTAGTTTCTTTTTTTTGTGTTATTATTAGGATTCGACGTACCGGTAACGGCGTCGAAAGAAACGAAACGAATAGTTTTCTTTTATATCGGCTCGAAGTACCTGTAACGGCGTAGAGGTGCATAGTATTATTTTTGGTTATCCCTAGTTTTTTTTCTTTCTTTTCTTATCTTTAATTTAACTCTGCATTTTTCTGTTCGACGCTTCACCGTACCCGTAACGGCGTTGAAGCGGGGTTTATTATTATTCTTGCTGGTTTCGTCTTCAACGTACCAGTACCGGCGTTAAAGCGGAAAGTTATTATTTTTATTTTTTATTGTTTTCACCGTTATTTCATTTATCGTTCTTCCTTTGTTAAACATGCTGAGACATTAAAAGAATACCTTCTTGACTATTTTTCTACACAAAACCACTGCATATTATTTTCTCCCCTGCCTGTCCCCGCCCGCCCCGACTTCGCGAGAAGAGACGTCACCTGGCCCACCAAGAAAATTTATGACGGATATCCTATCCGATGCTCCCCTTTCTTGGTGGGCCAGGTGACGTCTCTTCTCGCGAAGTCGGGGGCGGGCGGGGACAGGCAGGGGAGAAAATAATATGCAGTGGTTTTGTGTAGAAAAATAGTCAAGAAGGTATTCTTTTAATGTCTCAGAATGTTCAACAAAGGAAGAACGATAAATGAAATACCGTAAAAAAAAAAAAAAAAAAAATATCCGTACATAACGTTCAGTGAGCGGCGGACTCGAGCCGAGTTTGGCGAGGGACTTGTGACGTACCACGTCACAACTCCCCCCCACTTGCCGAAAGTTCGTCTCCTGACAACTTGAGTAACAATCACACTGAAGGTCTGCGGGGTGGGGTATCGGTTAGGGAGTCGGTAGGGAACCATGGGAAAGGGGAGCAGGTGGTATCTCCACGTATGGTCTCAAATTAACTTCTACATAATACTGCTCGTACACTTTACGAGTTCGTTACGGAACTTCTCGGGTGTTACAAAGTAACTAGCACGAGAACCAAAGAAATGGAAAGTAAGAATAACGTACTGAAAATAAATAGCCTCGCACTGGCAGTGCCTTGTATAATCGGTAATCATATCCGGGGGCGTGCAGTGGTCAGGGGAGGTTCGATTACTTACTAAACGTTGACAATAACTGACCCGTAGGAGGGGGAGTTAGTCGTAGTTGCTGCATGTGTGTATTTCGGCGCGGCCCAAATGGCGGGCCCTAAGCTCGCCTAGAAGCGCTGCCGCCGGTAACATTGGTTATGTTATCCGAGCGCCGCATCCGCCCGATCTCTTCCTTACCGACTGTCGAGAGTCTCTGCCTGCTCGGCAGGCCGGTTGCTCGATCGCCGCGGTCAGAAACCGCGTTAGAGCGGTTTCCGCTTTGCAGCGGTTTATGGCTGCTTCTGCAGCAGGGGTGATTCTCTGCTTCTCAGCAGGATGATGTTTTCCGCTTTGCAGCGGGGTGAGTTTCCGCTTTGCAGCAGGAAGATTTCGTTTCGTAGAAACGGGTTTTATTTGGGCTTTGGGGTGGTAGTCGTCTGTGTAGACGACTACAAGAAAAAGGCTTTCTCTAAGTCGTAGACTTGGTAGGCGTAGGTTGTCCTGTTTTATTCGTGAAATACTCGGCTATTTATTGCCGGCTAATGCATATTCGCCTGCGAGAAACGGGTTGACCACCATCTCCCTCTAGCGGTGATTTTTTACATCTAGTTTGGTCGGCGCGAGTGTTCGCCGCGCTCGGCTATCTTCGGTAAAGTCCGGTTCTCGCGTGGCTCGCCGCCTCGAGCATGTGTTTCGCGGAGTTCGCGTGTTTAACCTCGTCGCGAGTGTTTTGTTTTACAAGTTTTTACAGTTTTTACAAAGTGTTTCCTAAAAGTGAAGTGAACAAAAGTTCGTTTATGGTGTTGTTAATTTTTTGGAAACGAAGTGTGTGTGTGTCAGTGGGTGTTTATATGTTTTTTTCAGGTTCGTGTATGGTGTTGTTGCCGGCGAGCAACAGGTGGTTCGTCGACAGCATTCGTACTTACAGGTAAGAGTATGTTGTTTAGGCCTTAAATAGTGTGTCAGTGGCCCTCCTAGTGAGGGTTTATATTATCTTATTTTATAATAATAATTATTTGTGTGTTTTTTCTGTTCCAGGTTTCGTCGTGGGAGTTTTTACCGGAGGAGTCCCCGTCGCATGACATGGGCGGAAGGCCCATGTCCAACGCTGGATTCACAGGTAAGTTTTTTAGTTCGTAAGGGCTATATATATATACATTTTACTTAATGTGTATTTTTTTGGTATTTTTGCAGATTTTGCCAGGCTGCGTGTAAGACGCTGCCTGGCGAGGCGCAGCTGCGGGTAAGACGCTACCTCACCTGGTGGCCTGGGGATCCTCGTCGCCTGGTCCGGAGTTATCGGTAAGTTGAGCTCTATTGTACTATGCATTTTTAGCAATTGCTTTAATTTCTTTTTTTATGTTTCAGGTGGACGTGCCCCGGGCGAGGAGACGAGGGAGCCAGATCGACGTTGGATTCGCACGACGAAGGCTTAATCCCTTCGTCGTCAGGTAAGTATGTAGAGTAAGGTAATCTGTGTATTTTAAATATTAATAATGTGTTTCTGTTTGTTTCAGGTATTTTTCAGGTTTCGGCGAGGGAGACGCCGGCGGCGTACATCAACGTCCTGTCGACTTCAGCTCGGGTAATACGCGAAAGAGAAAAGGATGGGGTATAGGGGTGCGGTCAGGTGGGGGTACTTTACTGGGCACGTTGGGAAATTCTAGACACTGGATCTTGGGCTCTGGGAACTTTGGGAAATTTGGGAACTCTGGGAGGACTCTGTACTGAATGTACACTGAGGGGCCTATGCTCAATGTACTGTGGGAACTTCTGGGTCGGGCGGGGTAACGGGGGTAATTTCTGGCATACTGAGGGTAGATTCCGGGGCACCAGGGGATACGTGGGTCGAGTTCGCGCCACATTCGGAATCCTGGGGGTGGTGAAATAAGGGGGTAGGGGTAACGAAGGGGTTTTCGAAGGGTTTTAGGTACTGGGGCAGTCTGTTGTGGGTTTAGGGATTTTGGGATGTTCTGTGGGAATCCTCTGCTTTTTTGGTTCCCGTCGCGATACGCGAAGTTATAGTTCGCCGGACGACGTCGCGGGGAAAACCGCGGATCGAGGAGCTTCCTCAAGGCTGGGACTTCTGGGCAGGGAGCAGGGCACGGCACGGGGTACGCCATGAGAGGGGGGATGTGAGGGGTTGAGAAAGGGGTGGGGGACGTATAACCGGATTCTGGGGATTTCGTATTACGCCTACTTTTACAGGCGGACTTTCTTACGATGGGGGTAGTTTTGGGCTGGTAAAGGGGTTCGGTTTGGACGGACTTATTTTCTGAGGGTTTGGGGGAAACGGGACTAACAGGGGTGGGCCCTACTTTATTATCTTTTACTAAGGGGCTTGGACTTAATTGAACCTCGTGGGCTGAGGTCTTTTCACCCACGTCTGTACTGTAACTCGGACCTCGCTTTAGCGCAGCAGCCTTTAGACGCTTTGCTCTCTGAAGACGGGAGATCGAGGTTAACTTTGCAAGAAATTTTTCTCTCACTTCAGTCCGATTTCCGGTTACTCTCGACATAAACTTCCCCAATGGGGTCTGGGTTTTCTCCTTTCGGACTGTACGGGGTTCTGGGGGTAAATTCAAACAAAGTAAAGGGGACTCTGTTGTCGGGGCGGGGGTGACTGGGTTCGGGGGCAACTCTGAATTCACTGTCTCCTCGCTGAGGTCGATTAGTAGTTCTTCTGTTTCTAAATGTGAAGTAACGGGAGGGGCTTCTATTATCGGGTCGGGGGTTGATTCTACGGTATTTGGGGGAGGGGGCGGACTATAATCTGGATAGGAACTTCGGGTATGCATTACGGTTCTGTTTTCTGTCCAGTTCAGCCAGTGCCACTTTCAGCGAAAGTGGGGCTTCTGAACCGCGTTCGTCTTTTACCGGGTCCCATTCCGTGGGCACTTCCGGAAATCTTCGGCGGACGATGAAACATAAATAACGATAAATCAAGTCGTCCTCCGTACCACGTGTGCTCAAACCAGCTTGGTCACATAATCTGAGCAAATCTGCCAAATTGGGGAGGGCTTGTAACGAACGAAAAATTTTGTCAATCTGGTCTTGGGTTTCGGTAGTGGGGGCAGGGCCTATGGGGACAGCAGGGGTCAACGGGGTTGTGGGGTTGGGTCGGGGAGCCTGCATTCTGGACGTAGTAATACAGGTCGAGAGGGCTGGGGTGACTTGTACACAGGAGTTAAAGGGTTCTATGGCAAAATAGGGAAAAGAAAGATATGTGAAAAAGGGAACTAAAATCAAATCAGAAAACTTGGAATGTTCAATGAAATCGAATCAAATGAGGGAAATCAATCCCAAAAGCAGAACTGGAAAAATTGAAACAAAATCTAATAATAAGTGGGCTAAGTACGAAAAGTCGAGAAAAAAAAGAAGAAAAGGAAAGCCAAAGGGGTAATAAAGGGGTCGGAAAAATCACGCAATCTTTAAGCGGGAAAGGGGGTTGAAATAATTCCGAAAATTCAGGAAGAAAAATAACAAAGGAAGTAAAAGGGGTAATAAAAATTAAGGGTTGAAAAGAGGATTGAAAAATTCAACAATATTCGGGCTCCTTAAGGGCGTAGGAAAATGCTGGAAAAATATCAGGGGTGATAATCAGGGGTCGTAAGGGGATCACTTAATTCCAATAGAATTTCAGGGCTGTATGAGAAGGGGTATTAAACAAAAAATATTTTTAAAGGCTGTAAGGGGTTGTAAAATGCAATGGGAACAATGTTTAGGGCCGGTAAAAGGGGATGAAAATTCGAAAGGGATTTTTAAGGGCTGTAATGGGGTTGTAAATTCACATAAGGGATGTCAGAATACAAAAAATATAACAAATGCCAGTGCGAGTACAAGTCGAAACAAAGTATCCACTAGCAAATAATTAGCAATATCAAATATTCAAATAAATAACGTACGCAGCGCGGGTGGCGGCGTTATTTCTAAACTGCCCTATAGCGAGGGAGGTAGGGCGGTAGGGGCAGGGGCGGGGGCTAAAGTGAACGGGGTACCGAGGTGAGCTCTTACTCACGAGAAAAGGGGAAAAAATTTAATTAAGCTTTTCAAGATTATTCGAGCCCCACGTTGCCATAATTTATGACGGATATCTATCCGATACTTCCCTTTCTTGGTGGGCCAGGTGACGTCTCTTCTCGCGAAGTCGGGGGCGGGCGGGGACAGGCAGGGGAGAAAATAATATGCAGTGGTTTTGTGTAGAAAAATAGTCAAGAAGGTATTCTTTTAATATCTCAGCATGTTTAACAAAGGAAGAACGATAAATGAAATAACGGTGAAAACAATAAAAAATAAAAATAATAACTTTTCGCTTCAACGCCGGTACTGGTACGTTGAAGACGAAACCAGCAAGAATAATAATAAACCCCGCTTCAACGCCGTTACGGGTACGGTGAAGCGTCGAACAGAAAAATGCAGAGTTAAATTAAAGATAAGAAAAGAAAGAAAAAAAACTAGGGATAACCAAAAATAATACTATGCACCTCTACGCCGTTACAGGTACTTCGAGCCGATATAAAAGAAAACTATGTATTCGTTTCGTTTCTTTCGACGCCGTTACCGGTACGTCGAATCCTAATAACACAAAAAAAAGAAACTAATGAGATCGCTGGGCCGATTATTCGGGCCGACGCCGTTACTGGTACGACGGCACAAATACGCAAAAAGGGGCTATCGCAAGGAAGGGGAAATCGGGAAAAAAATTTACGCGGGGACGGGTCGATCACATGGGAAAGGGCTCGCCGGTGAAAAAAAGAAAAAGAATCTGTACAAAATGATTTCACGAATCTCAGGTTTGCCTGGGCGCCAGCTACTTTCACGGTGTAGCACCGAAACTTGGAATTTAAAGTAAGAGAGAAGAAGAAAAACGAACGAAATGAAGTATTCGTTTCGCGACACACGGGTAGCGGGGGACGGGGGTGGGAGGGATGAGACTTCTCAGGGCCTGGGATACTGTTCTAGGGGCTCTTAATTCTATAACCTCGGCACAAAGAAAAGTCGATGAAAATTTCCGTAGACGGGTCGCAGGGACAGGGGGGGAGTAAATGTACTGGGGGACGCTCGCAAAAGTAAAGGGGTAGCCGCGAAATTACCGCCACTCACGCGCACGAAATCGTAAGCTAATGGCCGACGCACGTGGCAGCCGGTGTTCGACGGTCGGAGATAGCACAGAGAGACAAAGGCGCTAAATCGCAAATAGCAAAAATGCAGAACAATAAGAAAAAAAAAAGAAGATAATGGCAAGAAAATTCACAAAGAAATCACTTAAATCTACTACAGGGGACGGTGGAATTTCAGGATGCAGGGGAGGGTCGAATTCGGGGGGGGGGGGGGGGGGGGTTCAAAGGGGGGAAGAACTTATCGGCTACTCACTCAACCAGCACGCTTCCTTCGTTACGAAATATCCTCAACGAAATATCCTCGCTAGTCGATATCCTTTGGACGGCCTGGTCGTTATATTATATCGCGTCCGTCCAAATCCTGTCCTTTTATCTTGCTGCGTCGGGTATTACTCTCCGGGAATGGAGTCTTAGGCCTGGGATGTCGCTGGGTCGTCTTATAATCTTTTACCAAAAAGTTTTCGTACTCGTTCACACCTGTCACACGCTCTTAATCGCTCGCAGCCGTGGCTCGAAGTGATTTTCGCCTTGCGGCTTCCGGCTTCCTCGTCGATATTTGGGTCGATCGCGTAAGCGAGCGACAGATGTGCTGGTATTCGATTGGCTGAGTTCAGGACGGGCTGTCGATGGCCGTCGGGATTGGCTGCGCGGCTGTGCGAATATTCGTCGCGACGGAAGACTCGTCGCAACGCTCGGCGCACGCATCCTCGTTATCGATTGGCTAATCGATCAACTAGCCTTTCTCGCCACCGGGAAGTGGCGGTCTCGGTGGTGCTGACGTGAAACTTCCGTTTTGACAGCTCTTGTAGCGGAGAATGGTGTTTTGGCCGCACGACACACCTCGTCGGTTTACACTCGACATTCCGGGCCGAGAGGGTGTCGCCGGGTTCTTCGGTATCGGTGAACGGGTCGGAAAGGGTGCTCCGACTCGTCGAAATTTTCCCCACGTGTGGCTGTGACGGACTTCTTCTCTGGGCTGTCGAGGGCAATTGCAGGTTAGTGCCAGGAAGGCCTGTCGGTCAGGCTTTATTGTATGATTTTTCGTCCTGACAGGTCTGTCAGGGTCGAGGGCAATGGAGGAGGGTCTTCGATGGTCTTCGATGGTCTTCAATGGTCTTCGGTGGTATTCGATGGCTTTGGTGAGTCTGCGGCGAGTCTCCGGTAGGTCCTCGACGGGTCTTCGGTGGCTGGTGATGGGCTTCGGTGAGTGAGTCGGAGGGCTGACGGGGTAGCAAGGACTGAGGGTAGGTCGGGGGGGGGGGGGCTAACAATATTGAGAGTCGTTCTTACGTTGTAGGTTTTAATTCTAATCACTTAATATAATTCTTCCCTAGGTGAGTGGCGGGACCTCGTGCCAGGCTAGGCGGGAAAGCTGTGACGCACCACGTCACAATACATAATTTTTCATACATCTGAAATATTTCTGAAACGGTGAAAAATTATTTTTAAAGCGAACATTAGCAGATGTGTACCGAATTATGTTCAGAAGGAGCGAAAAAATACAAAAATGCCATGGTTCGTGGATATGTTTTAATAAAGTTGGATTATTTAATATGCCATATCACTGCATGTTATTTGCACTCTTGAAGGGACTGGCAGGAATACCATAGATGAAGTACATATGTTTAAAATAATGAACGATATCTACAGCACTGAAATATTCATGATTTCTTGAATATTTCGAAAAGATATCTGATAAAATATTTTATCAACATTTTTAAATGTATGTAAAATGTCTTAAAAGCATTTTAGCGCAATGTTTTAAAAATATTAAATTAATTACATAAGATTTACGAGCGGACGAAAAAAATATTTTCGAAACATTTCAGAAATATTTCCGTGTTATGTGGGTAATAGATTCATATCATTTAATTTTTTCGCTTCCTTTTATTTAAGAGATTGTTTTGATACGCATACTTTCTGAACGAGAAAACACATTTCAAGAACTTGGCATACCGTTTATACTTTTTGAAAAAAAAAGTTTGTTGTGGTTGTTTTTAAATACACTCGCGGCGCGCGCCATCACGTGACAATCACGTGACGATCGAATACCCGAAATCCGATGAGACGCGATCGCCTCTCTCGGAGATATTTTTATTAAATTAAGAAGGGGAATCATCGCGACACGAGCGTAGGAGATACATGTGCGCGAGCGAAGAGTGCCGAGAGAGCGTTTAGTGTGAAGAAAGCTAGCGAACAATCAAGCGATCGGGCGAGGACGAGGTTGCGAGTATGGACGGTTCGGCCGAACGGTAAATATATTGTGCGAGTGCGAGACTAATCAAAGTGATATTTTCGTTCTGCTATCATTCCAAGATTATTCGTGTTACCAGCGAAAACCGGCATTATTCTCGACCATTTTTCTGACTCACCAAATCCGTTTACGCCTCTACATGTGTCACCGGGATACCCTTAACAATGTGCAAAACCAATTCTTTTCTTTTCTTGTTTCCTCGCAAAGGAAACTTTGTTTTGGTAAAAACAAAAAAAAATGACGAGATTTTAATGAAAACCTTCAGAATGTTCCAAAACGTCGAAAAACCACATTTAGAAAAAATGTCCCGATGTATGTGTGTGCGTGTGCGTGTGTGTGTGTGTGTGTGTGTGTGTGTGTGTGTGTGTGTGTGTGTGTGTGTGTGTGTGTGTGTGTGTGTGTGTGTGTGTGTGTGTGTGTGTGTGTGTGTGTGTGTGTGTGTGTGTGTGTGTGTGTGTGTGTGTGTGTGTGTGTGTGTGTGTGTGTGTGTAAAATTTTCATATTGGTTTCTCATAATGTTCTTTAATTCGCGAAACTTCCCACATCGCATTACTTTCGGTAATGATATGCTGAATGTGTCATTTTACCGAAGACTTTATTAGTTACGAAATGGCTATCTTATTTTCATCCTTTCAAAAAATAAAAAATAAACCCGGTAATTCTATATACCTACTTCTGAGAAATACTTCTTACATACGTCTATATGATATTGAATGAACGTTTTATACATTCATTTTTGACACCTCTAGACTTTGAAGTCTCCGAGAATCCTCTATAACGTCTTCGACGCGCCTTTACGACGTAATTTCGAAGTCTCTAAGATGTCTTTGAGACTCTACGACATCTTTGAGACGCCTTTAAGACATCATTCAGAAGTCGTTGCGCATCATTTACTGACAACTTACAGATATTAATCCGAAATTTGTAAGTAAATTGAATGCATCAAATTAACAAATCAAACTCTTAAACATAACATGAAGATGTCTTAAAGACGCTAAAACCATTGACTTAAGACTTCTTTAAGACAACCGCCTGATAATATTGTGTACACGTAGTGTATAGGATGCTACGTACGTAAAGAGACTTCAAATAGATTTACTTATTTACGGAATGTGAGACATCTTCAGGAGGTTGAATACCGACCCATTCGATGTCATTCGGAATACATTCGGAGTTCATTTCGAAATGCATTCAGATCACATTTAAGAAGTCTGTAATTTTTTAACATTAATTTATGACGACTCTATGTCATCCAAATGTCATGTGGTTTTCTCTGTGAGGAAGGCGAAAATACAGATAATGCTTTCTCATAGAAGAAGCTTTACGAATAAAAGAACATTATAATAAATAATAAAATAGAAAGAGATATGAAAATTTCAATTTTAAACTTTTTGTTCCCTCATAGAGGAAGCTTTATGGTGAAAAAAAAATCGAGATTTTAATGAAAGCGTGTTCAGAATGTTCCAAAACATCGAAAAATCACATTTAGAAAAAATATCCGAGTGTGTGTGTGTGTGTGTGTGTGTGTGTGTGTGTGTGTGTGTGTGTGTGTGTGTGTGTGTGTGTGTGTGTGTGTGTGTGTGTGTGTGTGTGTGTGTGTGTGTGTGCATGCGTGCGTGTGTGTGTGAATCTGATGCGAAAAATTCAAATCGCTATAACTCGAGAACGCCTCGACCGATCAAGCTAAAATTTGGCAAACATCATGTGTGATAAACAGTCAACGTTTGGTCAAAATTTCATCAAAAAATGTTCATTTGTTTGTTTTGTACGCCATTTTTAATTTTTTCGAAAATGTCTGTGCGCACTCTAGTGCTCGCAATTTTTTAGCTATCGGGCTAAAAACGCGTACACAGATAGAATATGAACACCCGATGATCCCATTAAAATTTCAAGAGAACCGGTAGAACCATTTAAAATTTATGGCTTTTTGAATTTATCGAATTTCATGAAAAATTAGAACTTTGGTTTAAACGCATTTTTCCTAATTAAATATTCATTTATGAGTAAAATAACTATTAGACTCGTGATCAGCGTGAAAAAATACATGGAATATAATCCTAGAGTTACGATTAACGAAAAAAGTTTATCTGTAATTTTTATAACCAAAATTGAAAAATGAGTGATTATGCATATTTTTTAACAGCAATTTCTTTGCTTCCCGATGGCATCACGAAAATATGCAGATGCCTATCGTGTTCTACGGCAAGAAATGCACAAGATGATGAATATGACGGAGTTTAAATAATTAGTTAAAACGGTGTCATGTGACACTTCTCGAGTAGAAATTGAAAGATCGAACAAAAATTGACAACACATAATTTTATGTATTTTTCGGGCTAAATCTGAGTCCGCCAGCAATTTTTCCTGAAAGTTAAATACGACGTTAATGTTGGAAAATTTGAAAATTGACATTTTCATAACGCTTCCTCATAAAAGCTGGAAATTGAAATTTTCATATTGCTTCCTCATCAAAGTTGAAAGTTAAAAGTTGAAAGTTGAAATTTTATATTCGCCAAGCTTCCTCTAGGAGGAAGCCAAAAATATAGTAAATGCTTCCTCATAGAAGAAGCTTAGCGAATAAAAATTTCAACCTTCAACTTTTTTTAAATTAAAAAGACAAGTAATTTTGATCCGAGCCCGAATGTTGTCTGGCAGACCGACGGAAAGTGAATCTTCGCGAGATAGCACTCAGTCGCAAGTTATTGTTTAGTATATTTATTTATTTATTTA
This sequence comes from Amblyjoppa fuscipennis, assembly GCA_963575735.1. Classification (NCBI taxonomy): domain Eukaryota; kingdom Metazoa; phylum Arthropoda; class Insecta; order Hymenoptera; family Ichneumonidae; genus Amblyjoppa; species Amblyjoppa fuscipennis. The sequence continues at coordinate 907,662 of OY754497.1, forward strand.
TTAAATCAACGGGCCGAATAATAAATAATAAAGAATAGGCTTTATGCCTAAGCTACCAATAGCGCGATACTTTTGCTTACAAACGTTTAAAAAATAACAACACATTAATAGTAATGAGTATGAAATAATACAAGTAATGAAAAGAAATACAAATATAATGGGTGATCTTCGTCATATAACATTTTTTTTTTCAATAAGCGTTGGCAATTACGTTGATACCCTCACAGTGTGCGTTGTAGCGCTCGCGGCAGGGGGGATTGGGGAGACCTGGTGGACGTCACAGAGAGATGACTCACTGTCACGGTCGAATAAAGCCGGCACCGAGATATCCACGTTTTAATCCTCGGGTCAACATAATTCGGACGCGGTTACCTACTAAAAATTACCCAGCGAACACGTTTTATCATGGCAACATAACATGGAAGTTACATGTAATGTAACAATGTTATTCTCCCGATATATAGAGGGTATGTAACATGGGAGTAATATGTAATGTTACAATTGTTATATGCAATTAATGTAACTGTCATATATCAGTGTAACGTTATAGTTATGTATAAAAATTGTTTAACCGTTACATAACATACTTGTAACAATGTGAGTGTAACTTTCGTGATAATCAGATAATGTTAATGGCGTATAACGTAATTACATTACAATAATGTAACTGGACTCTGTAACGTTTATACACTGTAAAAAATTTTGCGGTGTAAACTGCCACAGTGTGCGGTGTAAAAAAGACCAGTGTTAATAACAATACCATTATAGAGTCCTTACCCGGTGCAAAGTGTAAAAATCAGATCTGGTGTTACTTTGTTACAAGTTACACCATACGGTTTTGTAGCAAATCAATACTACAGGGGTATACAATTGTCATCATTCGGTGTTGAAATAAAAAAACGATTTTAACACTGCCGTTGGTGTACATATAGGTCCATCAATTTGGTGTTAAAATGAATACAATTTTAACACTACCGTAGGTGTACATATCAGTCTATCATTTCGGTGTGAATTAAGTCATTTCAAGCAATTTTTTTATTCAATCGTATATACTGTCACCATACAGAAGGTATATATTTTTGACTTGAACGTATACTTCGTAAATTTCAAAAAATGTGATTCGATGGGTTCGTATACATACGAACATTTGTCATCTTGAAAATGATTTTCGTCAATGTTGTCATTCACAAATATTATACCCGCAATAAATGACTTTCAAGTTGTTTCGATATTCCAATGTCAAATCATCGAAGTGGATTCTAAGTTAATGATTGTGAATAACTTATATATCCGATTCAAGATCACAGATATCAATAAGCGATTGTAGCGTAGCGGTAGGGTACTAGGACAGGATGCGTTAGGTTGGGGGTTCGAGCCCCGCTAGGATATATACATTTTTCATTTGTAAAAATTGTGTTATATTAATAAGTAGCGATGTACTGATAACAATTGAACATATAAAACACGATGTAACCATGTATGAAATTAATTAGTAACAAATTACCTAAATAACAGTACTGAGACCCAACTCCAGATTGAGTTGGGTCAATCTTTTTTTTTCCTTTGTGTGAACTAGATATTCGTTTCTCGTGTCAATCTGTTACACATTACAGTGTTTTAAAGCAGCTCACAATGCGGCCGGCCGACACCGTTCATGTGTTAATGAAAGGCTTTATAGGATTTAATATTGACACCGATATGTGCCAATAGTTGCACTATATTGTGCTATTCTTCAACCCATTGGGATATCATGTTGTATACCGAACAGTATTAATGTAAATTGGTGTTAACTATACGGTGTTGAGTGAAATTCTTAATTTACACTAAATTTCTTACACAGTCGGTTTACACCATGGCAGAGTACTCGGTTAACACAAAATTGATGGACCTGTATACACACCGCTCCGGTGTTAAAACGGTGTTAATGTTAACACCGATTTTTTACAGTGTATAGCATGTTTATAACAATGTTTATGACCATTACTGATCTGCGGACAATGTTAATGTTACAAAGTATGGTGGCGTTACGGTTACAAAACCAGGCTTCATAACAGGTACATAACATACATATAATAGTGTTATATTGCCGAGTCGGAAATGGCAACTTACATGTAATTTACATGCAACATTCTCGTAATATTACCTGTTATTTTCGGATAGATTGCTGTTACATTGTTGTTAGATTACTGTTAGGTTACGGTTTTTACTGGGTACTTTATGGATGGCAGCGATTTTCAACAAAACGTTTTTTAAAAACTTATTTGTAGGAGTAAAGCAACCGATTGTAAACGCAGATTTCTTATATTTTTTTAAATTAAAAAACGGCATGCTACTTACGATTTATTACAATTACAGCTGGGGATTTTTTTTTTACATAAACAAAATTTTACATCTGTTCCGAGAGATGAAATATGACATTTTCATTGGTTTAATAGATATTTTGGAATTTTTAAAAATGTTTATTCGAAGCTTTCTACAGTTTTTATCGTTGTTCAAATTTTTGGAAATTGTTGCATGCGCTAATTTTTTTTTTCCCTTTCTGATACTTCATTAAAAAACTACATATCGATAACGATTTTTAATTTCATTAATTTGTAAAAAAAAATAATTGACAAATCTCCGAATCAACTGGCTAATAATCGATGATCGACAAAAAAAATTGTTTCCAGAACAGAGCCGACAGACCTTGAGGCCTTAGACGAGGAGGATAGGTTACTGGATAATTCGCAATGGAATTCACTCGCCTCGGTGTGCCGCATTCAACTACACCGGAACAGTGATTCCACAGATGATTATGAGAGGTTAATAGATATTTTGGAATTTTTTAAAAAGATTCGTTCGAAGCTTTGTCTGTACAGAGTTTATCCTTGCTCGAATTTTTTTTTTTATTGCTGCATGCACTCATATTCTTCACTTTTCGATACTGCGTTAACCCTAAAATTCATGTATGCGTTTCTTCCACGTACAAGGGTCCTATGAGCAGTAAATGGGTTTTGCCGCATATGAATCTCTTCGTTTTTTCATGTGGAAAAGAATGGTATGCACCAAATTTTATTTTAATAGAGTTTCGTGGGTGAAAATCACTCTTGAAGCCCAAAGCGTAACGAAAATTAGCAAAAATCACGCTTTGTATGAAAAAAAATTGTAGTTTTTTAAAAATTCATCGGATTTTCAAATCTCAAATGCCATTTTACTACTGTGATGTGTGTTACTATTATGTGTGTTACTATTATGAAAAAAATAGTCCCATTGTATTCCGTTCAGAAAGTCTATTTATTTGGCCATTTAAAAATAGGGAAAAGTCGAGCACTTATAATATGGAACTTATAACATGGAAAAAATCAATGAAAACGCAAACAAATTTGGTTTTGCATGGGGTTTAACATTTATTTTTCTTGAAACATTGTAGACATTTAAAGATGATAATTATTATAAAAAAGCTGAAAATTGAAATTTTCACGTCACTTCCTCATAAAAGTTGAAAGTTGAAAGTTGAAAGTTGAAATTTTTATATCACTTTCTCATAATGGTCCTTTATTCGGAAAGCTCCTTCTATGAGAAAGCATTTACTATATTTTTGGCTTCCTCATAGAGGAAGCTTTCTGAATAAAGGACCATTATGAGAAAGTGATATAAAAATTTCAACTTTCAACTTTCAACTTTCAACTTTCAACTTTTATGAGGAAGTGATGTGAAAATTTCAATTTTCAGCTTTAATGAGGAAGCTATATGAAAATGTCAATTTTCAACTTTTTTGCCCACATCAATATCGTATTTAACTTTTAGTCAAAACTAGTGGCTGACTCAGGTTTAGCCCGAAAAAATACACCAACCTTACACTTTTGGTCAAAACGGATGTAGGCTCTGTGCTCGGCGCGAAAATAACATAGAATTATATGTTCCAAATTCTGTTTCGATCTTTCAATTTTTACTCGAGAAGTTCAAATGTCGTCGCTTAATCTAATTATTTTAACACCATCATATCCATCCTGTTGTGTATTTATTGTCTTAAAACACGATAGACCCCTGGATTTTTCCGCGATCCCATCGGAAAGCAAAGAAATCGCTGTTTAAAAATACCGAAAGACACTAATGTTTGCAATTTTGGCTACAAAAATGCCCGATAAATTTTTTCGCTAGATGTCGCCCCAGGACGGTAATTCCAAGTATTTTTTCATGCTGATCACGAATTTGACACTTTTTTATACATAGATGAACATTTAATGTGGAAAAATGCGTCTTGAAAAAAAAAAAAAAAAATTGCATAAAAATCAAAAAATTCAAAATGTCACAAAATTTTAACGGTTCGATCGGTTTCCTTGAAATTTTGATAGGATCATCGGGTGATGATATTCCATTTGTGTACGCGTTTTCAGCCCAATAGCTGAAAAATTGCGAGCGCTACGCTGCGTACAGACATTTTCGAAGAAATTAAAAATGGCGTACAAAAAAACAACTGAACATTTTTGGACGAAATTTTGACCAAACGTTGACTATTGATCACACATGATGTGTGCCAAATTTCAGCTTGGTCGGTCAAGGCGTTCTCGAGTTATCGCGGTTTGAATATTTCACGTCGGATTCGCACGCACGCACGCACGCACGCACGCACGCACGCACGCACGCACGCACGCACGCACGCACGCACGCACGCACGCACGCACGCACGCACGCACGCACGCACGCACGCACGCACGCACGCACGCACGCACGCACGCACGCACGCACGCACGCACGCACGCACGCACGCACGCACGCACGCACGCACGCACGCACGCACGCACGCACGCACGCACGCACGCACGCACGCACGCACGCACGCACGCACGCACGCACGCACGCACGCACGCACGCACGCACGCACGCACGCACGCACGCACGCACGCACGCACGCACGCACGCACGCACGCACGCACGCACGCACGCACGCACGCACGCACGCACGCACGCACGCACGCACGCACGCACGCACGCACGCACGCACGCACGCACGCACGCACGCACGCACGCACGCACGCACGCACGCACGCACGCACGCACGCACGCACGCACGCACGCACGCACGCACGCACGCACGCACGCACGCACGCACGCACGCACGCACGCACGCACGCACGCACGCACGCACGCACGCACGCACGCACGCACGCACGCACGCACGCACGCACGCACGCACGCACGCACGCACGCACGCACGCACGCACGCACGCACGCACGCACGCACGCACGCACGCACGCACGCACGCACGCACGCACGCACGCACGCACGCACGCACGCACGCACGCACGCACGCACGCACGCACGCACGCACGCACGCACGCACGCACGCACGCACGCACGCACGCACGCACGCACGCACGCACGCACGCACGCACGCACGCACGCACGCACGCACGCACGCACGCACGCACGCACGCACGCACGCACGCACGCACGCACGCACGCACGCACGCACGCACGCACGCACGCACGCACGCACGCACGCACGCACGCACGCACGCACGCACGCACGCACGCACGCACGCACGCACGCACGCACGCACGCACGCACGCACGCACGCACGCACGCACGCACGCACGCACGCACGCACGCACGCACGCACGCACGCACGCACGCACGCACGCACGCACGCACGCACGCACGCACGCACGCACGCACGCACGCACGCACGCACGCACGCACGCACGCACGCACGCACGCACGCACGCACGCACGCACGCACGCACGCACGCACGCACGCACGCACGCACGCACGCACGCACGCACGCACGCACGCACGCACGCACGCACGCACGCACGCACGCACGCACGCACGCACGCACGCACGCACGCACGCACGCACGCACGCACGCACGCACGCACGCACGCACGCACGCACGCACGCACGCACGCACGCACGCACGCACGCACGCACGCACGCACGCACGCACGCACGCACGCACGCACGCACGCACGCACGCACGCACGCACGCACGCACGCACGCACGCACGCACGCACGCACGCACGCACGCACGCACGCACGCACGCACGCACGCACGCACGCACGCACGCACGCACGCACGCACGCACGCACGCACGCACGCACGCACGCACGCACGCACGCACGCACGCACGCACGCACGCACGCACGCACGCACGCACGCACGCACGCACGCACGCACGCACGCACGCACGCACGCACGCACGCACGCACGCACGCACGCACGCACGCACGCACGCACGCACGCACGCACGCACGCACGCACGCACGCACGCACGCACGCACGCACGCACGCACGCACGCACGCACGCACGCACGCACGCACGCACGCACGCACGCACGCACGCACGCACGCACGCACGCACGCACGCACGCACGCACGCACGCACGCACGCACGCACGCACGCACGCACGCACGCACGCACGCACGCACGCACGCACGCACGCACGCACGCACGCACGCACGCACGCACGCACGCACGCACGCACGCACGCACGCACGCACGCACGCACGCACGCACGCACGCACGCACGCACGCACGCACGCACGCACGCACGCACGCACGCACGCACGCACGCACGCACGCACGCACGCACGCACGCACGCACGCACGCACGCACGCACGCACGCACGCACGCACGCACGCACGCACGCACGCACGCACGCACGCACGCACGCACGCACGCACGCACGCACGCACGCACGCACGCACGCACGCACGCACGCACGCACGCACGCACGCACGCACGCACGCACGCACGCACGCACGCACGCACGCACGCACGCACGCACGCACGCACGCACGCACGCACGCACGCACGCACGCACGCACGCACGCACGCACGCACGCACGCACGCACGCACGCACGCACGCACGCACGCACGCACGCACGCACGCACGCACGCACGCACGCACGCACGCACGCACGCACGCACGCACGCACGCACGCACGCACGCACGCACGCACGCACGCACGCACGCACGCACGCACGCACGCACGCACGCACGCACGCACGCACGCACGCACGCACGCACGCACGCACGCACGCACGCACGCACGCACGCACGCACGCACGCACGCACGCACGCACGCACGCACGCACGCACGCACGCACGCACGCACGCACGCACGCACGCACGCACGCACGCACGCACGCACGCACGCACGCACGCACGCACGCACGCACGCACGCACGCACGCACGCACGCACGCACGCACGCACGCACGCACGCACGCACGCACGCACGCACGCACGCACGCACGCACGCACGCACGCACGCACGCACGCACGCACGCACGCACGCACGCACGCACGCACGCACGCACGCACGCACGCACGCACGCACGCACGCACGCACGCACGCACGCACGCACGCACGCACGCACGCACGCACGCACGCACGCACGCACGCACGCACGCACGCACGCACGCACGCACGCACGCACGCACGCACGCACGCACGCACGCACGCACGCACGCACGCACGCACGCACGCACGCACGCACGCACGCACGCACGCACGCACGCACGCACGCACGCACGCACGCACGCACGCACGCACGCACGCACGCACGCACGCACGCACGCACGCACGCACGCACGCACGCACGCACGCACGCACGCACGCACGCACGCACGCACGCACGCACGCACGCACGCACGCACGCACGCACGCACGCACGCACGCACGCACGCACGCACGCACGCACGCACGCACGCACGCACGCACGCACGCACGCACGCACGCACGCACGCACGCACGCACGCACGCACGCACGCACGCACGCACGCACGCACGCACGCACGCACGCACGCACGCACGCACGCACGCACGCACGCACGCACGCACGCACGCACGCACGCACGCACGCACGCACGCACGCACGCACGCACGCACGCACGCACGCACGCACGCACGCACGCACGCACGCACGCACGCACGCACGCACGCACGCACGCACGCACGCACGCACGCACGCACGCACGCACGCACGCACGCACGCACGCACGCACGCACGCACGCACGCACGCACGCACGCACGCACGCACGCACGCACGCACGCACGCACGCACGCACGCACGCACGCACGCACGCACGCACGCACGCACGCACGCACGCACGCACGCACGCACGCACGCACGCACGCACGCACGCACGCACGCACGCACGCACGCACGCACGCACGCACGCACGCACGCACACACACACACACACACACACACATCCGGACATTTTTTCTAAATGTGATTTTTCGATGTTTTGGAACATTCTGAACACGTTTTCATTAAAATCTGGAATTTTTTTTTCACCATAACAAAGCTTCCTCTATGAGGAAGCAAAAATTGATAAAATTATTAAATTATAAAAAAAAAATATATATATCGATTAAATACGTCCAAATTATATAATTTTAACTTATTTTCGATAGTTTTTAACAAAGTAAAAAACCACTTATTTACATAAAACACTAACGGGAACTCCTGACTGGGGTCCTTTAGTACCCCAAACGCGCTGTGTTAGCGTCCTGTGCGACAACCAGCGAGTAACTGAGGCTACTATCGGTCTCCGCACATCCTCAGATCATGGAACTAAATTATCGTGGAGATCCCAAAAGTCGATAATGTCAATTTCTACTTTAGGAATACAATTTGAATATCGTCTAGAGTACTTTTGTTCGCCATACATGAGTTCTAGGGTTAAAGAACTACATATCGATAAGGATTTTTGATTTCTTTAATTTGTAATAAAATTTATTTGACAAATTTACGAATCACCTGACCGATAATCGATGATTGACAAAAATTTGTTCGCAGAATGGATCTTATAGAACCCGAGCAATTACTTCATCCAAACTGCGAGATTTTGCTAGAGTACTTTGACGCAGACGTTACTTCGATTCCCTCGAAATAGTCGGACAAGACCCGTTGGAACAAGACCCCTTTGGAAGTCGCATGTTGTGAGGGTCAAGTAAATCCCATCAAATACTTTCTCATGTCCGGCGTAGATGTTAATCGACTAAACAATGTGTACAAACGTGCACCGATACATTTCGCCGTGGAGGCTGGTCACGCCAATGTTCTCCAAGTTCTTCTCAACAACAAATAATGCGATCCGAATCTCATAAGTGAGAAGCGGACGGCTCTGATAATTGCGGTTGAAAACAATTCCATCGAATGTGTCAGAGTTCTACTCGACTACTGTGCAGATCCAAATATCCCGAATTCCGAAGGTTTGACGCCGATCCACATTGCCGTTAGGAAAGGCAATCGCGAGGTTGTCGAATTGATTCTGAACATCTCAAAATTCCGACCGAATCTCGATGATTTTCACGATTTTCAAGACGGTGGTAAACTCACCACCCGACAAATTTTGCAAACGAAATTTTCCGACATCGAGCTTCCAACTCCGAACATTTATCATTCCGACTTCGATACCAATGATGAGTCGATTTTTTTGAATAAACTCAAAAGCATCCCCGACTATCAGTTAGAGTACGCCGACGTCTACTGGATGATGTGCAGTGCGACTTCGTATAACTTTCTAGACGGAATCCGCGAATTGTTGAGGAAAGGACGACGAGTTGATGGTTTCCTGAGTCTCGAAGATAATTCCACAATCGTCGTAACATACGGCGAACACAGGAATCTCAGAGAAATCTTAGCCGTCGACGCGACACTCGGAAACAAACTTTTACTTCACGCCTGCCAAGAGTTGAGAAAGACTGACGATCGTATGGACGATCGGCTAGAATGTTTCAGATTAATTATGAAAGAACCGGACATCAACGTTCAATGCGAAGACCGTGAGTAAACCTTTTTTCCGTTTACACAACCCTGGTGAAAATATTTCTCTGAACAATTTGTCTGAAAAATTCTAAACGGATATTTTCAGTGATTTTCACCGATTTTCCGAGATTTTTGTTTGATTTTTCTCTGCTGTATGTTAAATATCTCTGCCATTTTCTCCACACAAACTCCAACAGCTATCGAATGGCATATCGAATGGCATATCGAATGGCATATCGAATGGCATATCGAATGGCATATCGAATGGCATATCGAATGGCATATCGAATGGCATATCGAATGGCATATCGAATGGCATATCGAATGGCATATCGAATGGCATATCGAATGGCATATCGAATGGCATATCGAATGGCATATCGAATGGCATATCGAATGGCATATCGAATGGCATATCGAATGGCATATCGATTGGCATATCGAATGGCATATCGAATGGTATATCGAATGGCATATCGAATGGCATATCGAATGGAAATTATGCCATTGGCAAAACCCCATTGAATTACCTTTAACGAATAGTTAATGGTAATCAATGGGATTTTTTAATGGCAAGTAATGGAATACTTAGTCAAGGGCTAGACATTTTTTCTGCCAGGGTAATAAAAAATATCAAAAACATACATTTGTTATAATCCTTCCAGACCGTGGCAACACCCCGCTCCACTATGCAGTTTCCGCAAACTCCATCGAGGCAACTAACTGTCTTTTGAAATTTGGCGGTTCCCTAGTTCACAGAAACGTCCTCGGTATGCCGTCAATGAGTCACATGTCGCCCGACACCTTGGCGGACCTCCTCGACAGTTTTATCTTCACGGTAGATGCAAGTGTGAACGAAAAGAAGATACAAAATGAATCTTGGGAGCGGTTTATCCATGGCCACATTGAGCCGCCCCCTGGTGGTAGAGAGGCTCTAATCAAATTGCTTGAACGACAAAAAGAAAAAGAAGAACAAGAATTGAAGATAGAATTGGACTGCAGTAACTTCATACCCTCCGTCATATCATGTCGGCAACCCGACGAAGCTCACGGCAAAAATCAACAAAGGGGATTTGAAAAAAACATCTCATTCGCCACAACTCCGGAGATGGAGGCTCTCACATACATTGCCAAAAATCCTCATCTGCAGCCATTACTCAACCATCCTGTGTTGTCATTGCTTCTGTACCTGAAATGGGATAGAATCTGGCCCTATCTCTGTGGAAAATTCGTATTTTACGCCATCTTCTACATTCTCATAAACGTCCACATACTGACGAGCAATCACGCGATCGATTCGACGTCTTCAACATTATCAAACTCATCGAATTTAACGTCGACGATCCCTCATACGAATTTCCAGCAGCTCAACGCTCTCGGAGCTCTCACGGCATTATGTCTTATTGTTCTCGCCATGGGCGAGGCTTTTCTGCTAATATCTTCACCAGCGCGCTACTTTAAGTATTTAAAAAATATCTTCGCACTCGTACTGATCGTTCTGGGTGCTTGGACGCTCGCAGCTCCGAATCCTCAGGTCGGTGCCATTTTTATATTGATATCAGCCTGGGAGTTCGTTATTTATATCGGTGAATGTCCCCGCATGTCCGCCAGTATCGAGATGTTGAAAATTGTAACGATTACGTTCATACGATTTTTGTTTCTGTATGCAATTCTTATTCTCGTATTCTCTTTTGCTTTCTCCATGCTATTCTTCGACAGAAAGGACGACGAAATTTTTCACGATCTTGGCCACTCCTTGTTCAAAACTATAATAATGCTTACCGGTGAATTCGATGCAAGTAACATACCTTTCAAGTCGCATCCGGTGCTCGGTCGATCTATATTCGTTCTGTTTGTATTTTTCATACCTATTGTTATGTTAAATCTCCTGAACGGTCTTGCCGTCAGCGATACCGCCGAGATATCGAAGAAGTCCGAGATCGTTGCTCTAATATCTCGTGTGAAATTGATTAATTATTTCGACGAGTTGGCTTCAGGTTCGGGACTGATCAAATTTACCGGACGGTTGTTCTCGGAAAGTGCTGTTCGTCGATCGATCGTGTTCAAGCCCCTTGAATTCGTAGGGATGAGAACTCGTCTTTTTCCGAAATACCTGCCGAGTAGAAAAATCACTGTCATCATATACAAATCCAAAAAGATAATTGTGCATGGAACGGGAGGGATAATTGCGCATGGAATGCGCAGGACAAGCCCAGGTGAAAAAACATGGTGTAGAGCGTGTATCGAACGATTGGTACCGCAAGGACTTCGTCACTGGTTATCGTCCATCGGGAAGACAATCCATTGCCATCTTTTATCTATCCGTGTGGCATTACGTCCCTGTCTCTTGTCTATCCGGAAGATATTACCTGCCGTCTATCGTGTATCCGAGAGAAGTGACGATGGGTTGATACCTCGGTTCATCGTCGACCGGGCAAGAGAAGTCCTTTGGCGTCGAGAATCGCAAAAGAGGGCGTCGATGTGCGCGGAGAAGAACATCGCGAGAGTTGACGCTAAATTTGATACGGTACATGCTAAATTCGATGCAATGTATGCTAAATGTGATGCAATGAATGCTAAATGTGATACTACAAATGCTAAAATTGATCGACTAGAGGCTGCAATTTGTAAAAGTGACCGTGGAAATGTTGGAAAATCATTACTGTGTCAGAGAACGAAGGCGAGTGAAAGAGGGAGGGCGATGCGGAAACCACGCGCCCGATCCTGCTGACCGCGAAAGAATCGGGAGAGCACAGTGCGTATGAGTAGTGCGAGACACGAAAAACGGGAACACGAGTACGAACGTGAGAGTGAACGGAGTCAATTCGGAGCGAGTAACTGAACTCAGAACGAAAGCCTTTCTCTTCTAGTTTTTCTTTAGTCATTATTATGGTCGATAAACTGCGACTGCTGTATGTGCGAATTGGTGCGCGGTGAAAATTTTTAACGTTTGTTTATTCATACCCGGTCTTAGGCACTAACAGAAAATAATAATATTCGACCTAATGGCGAAGACTGAAAAATCTTTTGCGTAATCCCGTATAGACTTCAATTTTAGGTCTCTTCGATAAATTCGAGGGTCACAATATTCCGTGTCAAAGAAAACGAAATAAACAATAGATATTATATAATCAGACTGTAGACGGGTTAAACTTTTTACAAAATAAACGGAAAATTGAAGTGAACAATTTTGAATTGTCCATTGACAGTGGAAGTGTTTTTTAATCGTGGCCTACTGCGCCTGCTTATTGACGGTAAAAAAACATTGATTATTTTTCTTAATAATCGATTGTGTTTTCGATGAATCGATGCGTTAAAACATCAATTTTCTGAACATCGGGTGAACATCCTCCATCATCTACCACTCAGTTTTTTGTATTACGAGGGAAAATGAAGACATGTACAAATTTTCGAGCTTCCTTGCTTTCGATTTTTATTTGTTTATTATTGATTAGATAATTATCGGTAGTGAGGAAAATTGCAAGCTCGACACTCAAATTAAATTAGTCACACGCAAACAGCACCGCTGATACAATCAATGGACCGATAGTACGAAAACTATAGTCAGATCTGCGAATCGTGCTTTTAGTATATACTATTCGTAATCTCACAGCGCAGCATCGACTCTGTTGATCTCTTGGAGTGTTCAGTCATAGAAAGATGTGTTATTCATCTTTTATAATATGATGATACTGTTGCGTTCCGATCAGCAATTTTCGCTCCATCTCGTACCAGCAGAAGTGCCGAGTTGGTGGTGGGCGCGTGAATAAATAACCTCGGTGCCGGACATCCCCGCGTCACTGCTGTCACACCTGCGCCTCGTCGCCCCACTCTCATCACCTGATTCCTTTATTTGGTTGACTAATTACATATTCCTCATTTCGTAGTTTTACAATAATTTTGACGTTTCAATTTGATAATCCTTAAATTTTATCGTGAATTTTATGAACATACAAATTTGAACGAAAGTTGTACGAGCTTTCGTTACGAATCTAACAACCCGGGAAAAAATGATAACATCTGATCATATATCCATACCTGTATCAGATATGGATCTTATCTGATCATATATGTCCATTTCTGTAATAAATATGATTCTGATCGGATAATATATAATCACATACGATCAGATATGACCATAATATACCCATATGCCGATATACCCATGCCCGATAAGGTCGTCTTTCATATACGGTAAGATATGTTCACGAATGATCGGATATGTTCAGATATGAATTCATATGTGATCATATCTGAACATATCTACTCATGCAAGATTGTACGTGAATCATATCTGATAATATATAATCGCGGTGTACTTATGTGAAATTGTATCTGATCATATATGAACATATCTGAACATATCTGATCAGATAGTGATCATCCCTGATCATACCCGATCGTACCCGATCGCACCCGATCGCACCCGATCGCACCCGATCGCACCCGATCGCACCCGATCGCACCCGATCGCACCCGATCGCACCCGATCGCACCCGATCGCACCCGATCGCACCCGATCGCACCCGATCGCACCCGATCGCACCCGATCGCACCCGATCGCACCCGATCGCACCCGATCGCACCCGATCGCACCCGATCGCACCCGATCGCACCCGATCGCACCCGATCGCACCCGATCGCACCCGATCGCACCCGATCGCACCCGATCGCACCCGATCGCACCCGATCGCACCCGATCGCACCCGATCGCACCCGATCGCACCCGATCGCACCCGATCGCACCCGATCGCACCCGATCGCACCCGATCGCACCCGATCGCACCCGATCGCACCCGATCGCACCCGATCGCACCCGATCGCACCCGATCGCACCCGATCGCACCCGATCGCACCCGATCGCACCCGATCGCACCCGATCGTACCCGATCGTACCCGATCATGCCTGATTAGTATTAATCATATCTGAACATATAGACTATCTGGTGTCAAATTTGAACAAGTTTATTTTCGTAGCCTCATGATGATGTGTATCGATAAAGGTAAGACATTTACATTTTCTAAGCATTACGCGTGCAGCATAACGAATAATGGTATGGTTGAAGTAAAAATCGTTTATTACCCTCTGAAAAGAAAAATATTCAAAGTCCAATTGTCCTTCAGACGTCACTTATATACCTTGTTCTTTGAATAGTTTATCCCGAAAGATCTCGTGACCGAGTGGTAAGTGACTTGGTTTAACACGCTGTAGTTCTGGGTTCGATTCTCGTTTACTGATTTTTTAATTTTATTTTATTGTTTTTTTCTTTTATTTCACACATTCCATTACAAATCTGAGTTCCCGTCTGAAACATGTTGTTTCATGAGAAAACCCATAATTAAAATCGAGTTTTTACGATTTTTTCCCCGAAATCTCATGTCAAATATGATCATATCTGATCAGATCTGAGTATCCATGGTCGCCAGAATAATGTTTTTTAGATGTGACCATACCTGATCAGATATGTTCATATATGATCAGATCCCGCCATTTCTCTGCTCTGATCAGATATGATCAATCAGATCTGATCCATGTATAATCATGTATAATCATTTTTTCCCGGGAATGGTTGACATAAATTTTTGTCTTAATATTTATCTCATTAGTTCCCTGAATTTTTGCATCAATGGTTTTACATCTCTTCCCTATTTTCAATTATTTTCTGTGTTTTCATCCATTATCACTATTTGATTGTTTGTTTATTAATATGATTCTTATTATTCATTCCTTTTTATAATTTCATTTAATTTTTATTTTTAAATGTTGTCATGATGATATGACTCAATATTTATTTCTCGAATTGACTGTTAATAACTTTCCCAAAATACGTACAACCTTCATATATGTTTCTTATCACTCCATTTTCCATTAATTCCTTCATTAATTATTTCAACTATGATCCTCCTGGACTATAACGATGATCTATCATTCGGAGTGTTACACTCAATACGCTTGACGGCCGCTCTGAGCATCATGCATAACCATCGTCACGATGCATAACCATCGTGACACGCGTCGTACAAGTAAGCCCTGTGGTCGACAACTGTGAGGGGCGTTCTGCCGATATCCTCATTTGCATTTTTTACGCCTCAGGCTACCGTGTCTCTTTTGGTTGATTCTTTGCTGTACAGTCGCCTCTGTACATCAAACTAACTCCCTGAAGGCTAATTATTATTACCGGTGGATAATTTTTCTATATGGTACTTAATTTAATCATCATCCCTTTCGGGTTCGATGATTTGCATATTATTTTTTTTCAGCTTTTCAATAAATTTCAAATTTGTTAGTTAATTATCTGGTCATTTGACCTCAATGTTCATGAAATATTTTGGAAAAATTCGGAGGACGTAACACCGCTCACAGATTGAAAGACTCTCGTTCGCTCTCTCGATCTCTGTAAGGGATAAAAATATTGTTACTATAGATTTTCAAATGATAATTATCGATATCTCATAAAAGACAATATCTATATTAATCATTGTATGTATCAATCATAACAGTTATATGACTATTAACATACGGTCGCTGATTGTAATTGTTGAGTAAATTGAATATGGTTTGATGTTTGTACTCGATGTTGTTGAATTATTCTCCGTCACTTCCACCGCCATGCTCATTTTGGCATCATCCACACCAGCCGTGTCAGTGCTTGCAATATCTGCAATACGAAGAAGAAACATACACGACACCGATTTTTTACTCAAAACGGTCAGCAAAAGTATATAATTCATGCAAGGAATTAATTGAGCACCACAATTTGTCGATAAATTAACTGCGCTTCCAAGTATAATATCTAAGAATGCCATTTAAATATTTGAAGCCTTAAGTCGGACTTCGTCGGATAGTCGATCCTCCTTAAGCCGGCCACGCATACATTCAGATTCATTTACTCGCACACGTGCATTTTCGTCGTCTTTCTCACCTAGAGACACGTTCGATTCAGGCACCCTATAATAATGCGATGGGGTCGGTAGGGTGGGTTAGGTAGCTTGGGGTGGGAATAAGGACTTGTCTACTAGGCTTACCCCCGTTAATGTCGCGAGTGGCCGCACGTGACAGCACAATGCCCATCCAACTTTGCCTCATTCCTTCAATCTAGACACCCAACGGTAGCGAACCTTCCCGCGAACCCCGCCGCGATCGTCCGTCGCCGTTACGCCGATACTGATTCAGCATTCATTTTGTTTCTTGTCGATTCATTGATACTGTTTTCTTGTTATTAGTTATTATGTTATTCTGCTTCTTGATTTTGTCGCCCGAGATTGCACAGATAAGCACATATTATTGAGACACTGACTCAAAAGAGCCGTAATGTTCGAATCGGACTGCGATCCGATTCGACGCGGTTATTTCTTACGTGGTTACTTGTTGACATCATGTTCGTTTGTTGATATTGATGGAATATGTGCATCAACCGAGCACTACACCGAAAAAAAAGTTTTGTAAGATCAAACAAGATTTGTTTGAATCAACCTAATCCGGCGGTTGCGGGTGACGAAGGTAATATTTAGTTAAGTTGACTACAAAGTAACATCAGCATAAAAAAAATCATTTTATTGTCCCAACTAAGAATATGTTTGATCGAACAGAATAGGCAATCGTATCGAAAAAAAACTTTTGTTCGAAACAAATATCTAGTCACACAAAGGAAAAAAATATTTGGCCCAACTCAATTTGGAGTCGTGTCCCAGTACGGTTATTTACGTTATTTGTTACTAATTAATTTCATACATGGTTACATCGTGTTTTATATGTTCAATTGTTATCATTATATCGCTACTCATCAATACAACACAATTTTTACAAATAAAAATTGTATGTATCCCAGCGGGGCTCGAACCCCGAACCCAACGCATCCTGACCACTGTGCAGTACCTTACCACTACGCTACAATCGCTTATTGATGTGTGTAATTTTGAATCGGATATATAAGTTATTCTCCGTCATTAACTTAGATTCAACTTCGATGATTTGATATTGAAATATCGAAATAACTTGAAAGTTGTTTATTGTGGATAGAATATTTGTGAATTACTAAATTGACGTCTTGCCGAATCGAATAAAATTATTTTTAAGATGCCAAATGTTCGTATATATACGAACACATCGAATCACATTTTTTTCGAATTGACCACATATACGTTCAAGTCAAAATAATTTACCTTCTGTATGTTGACAGTATATACGATTGTATCGAAAAAAATTTTGTTGATTTAATGCAGTTTTGGTTGACTTTGAACCAATGTTGTCGTCACTTTAACTGCTACACGCAGTTGACACAACCACACCAGTTTAATTGTTTCAACAACGGTGTAGTCTATTCAAATGCGTCTGGTTTGATTCAAACGAATTTTCCGTAACCGCAACTGTGTGGTTGATATTATCAAACCTTTTTTTTGTGTAGTTATCACAGTAGCTGTTTTGTATTGCAATACTCTGTATGTGGGGCATTCCGGGCGAAATCGATAGGTCGTGACCATCGTATTTTATTTTCTTCCCTTTAGTATATTGGACCCGCATTGAATGGCACATATGTGAATTATAGGCGAAAATATATTACATATATTGAAACGGGACGATTTTTCGCCCGTTTCTGTGTCCCGAGAGACGACTCTCGGTGGGAGCGCCGACCCACCTGCGGCCGAGGACGAGCCCTCAGCGACGGCCGCAGGTGCGCCTATCGTTATAAGCCATGCCCACCACCGTTACTCGCCGCGCGAATGCCCGAATTGAATCGAGGAATTCCGGGTAAAGGCGGAATCGCTATCGATAGCCGAGAAACCGAAAGGACAGGCAATCGATAGAGCAGGTACTGAGATTACCGGCGGTAAAACAGATCTAGTCAAAATCGATTTAATTATTAAATAAATTAATCAATTAAATATCTTGTACTCGAACCGAGGCGTTAACATCCTCGACCTCGGGCAATATACTGCAAAAAATCTCAAAATCCGGATAAATCGCTTTAAAAAACGAAAAGGGATAAAAATCGATGTTTAACATTTTTGCAATCGATAATTCTCGCGGACCTGACTGCACGAGAGATACGGGAGGACCCGGATAAAGCTCGGAAAACATCGGCAGGAAAATCACGCCGTTGATCCCGCAAATATTAATTTTAACTTTAATTGATGAATTTAGGCGGATCAGCAGCCAAGTCCGTAGGAAAAGAATGCGATGCCGCCATAAAATCATTGCGGACGCCATTCGAACAACAAGCAACGACGACAACTAAGGAAACAACAATCGAGAATGAAAAGAATTGTTGCGAGGGCCCTGGCCCTGACGCCACCCTAAATCCGCCTAGGCACGGCACTAATGGTCCAGCAGATAAGCGATACAGGGGACCGCGCACTCCACCGTGACGTCACATCGCGCGAGCGCAACCCCTCCACCGCGATTTCGGGCGTCCAGGCGTTACGTAAGGTGCCACCTCTACGGCTGCAATTATATAACGACCCCAGGGGGCCCAAATACACCTTAGCAACAGCAAACACGACCTAGCGACGATACTTACCCCGAGAACCCTACGTCACCCGTGCTTTGACATAGGGACTGACCACGTGACATGACGTGACATTTCCTCCTCCATGAAACGCGTTATGTAACGAAAGGAAAGGTATAAAAGGCCGCCGCACGGGCGACTCGGGGCGTCAGTCTTGCAGCAGAATCGTACTTAACGTAGCTTTTGCTCTCGAGCCCAGCATCTCTCACATGCTGTTAGAATTAGGAGTTAGTTAATTTTCCTCTATCAGCCAGCTCGACTCGTGGTATCGCGCCGGGAGGCAGCGGCTGTATAGTTGTATCCGTGAGCCCCGTACTCGGATTATCGCAATCAGAGGACGGGATAGCTTCTACGGCGAAGGGATCTATCGTATTGCAGCGTAGCTATCGCGTCGTCAGACACGATCCTTCTCGAAGCGAGGTAATTAATCGAATTTGGATTTTATCCTGCGATTAAAAGACCGAGTAAGAGAAGAGTGCTTCGTACCGCCCGATAGGTCTCTACGCCGTCCCCTTGTTAGCTCAGACGGTATAGGGAGAGAAGCGTGAATACATAGTCAATACCATCTCGACAAGCGAATAATTATTTAATCCGCGATTTATTATCCGTACGCGAATAAAATTCCCGGACCGCGAAATTCAGAGCAGGGCTCTTTAGGATCACCCTATAGTCGTCCTGTGATGAGTTAATGCTGCGAGGCGTGGAGCCGTAATCCAGTGCCAATATCGCGCATTCCTGAGGACTCTCGAGCAGTTTTAGTTAATTTCCTATTTCTCTGAGGTAGAGAGCAGGATCGACGTCCGGTCGATTTAATTGATAGGACCACTATCGCGACAATAAGAAATTATAGAAAGAAAAAATTTGAAATTGAGTGTAAAGCTCCACACGATAGACGCCGAGTCTCTCGTGTGAATACTTATTAGGAATAATTAGAGTCACAAATATTTTTGCTACCGGTCCTTCTGACCGTTTGAACGCGTAGAGTAGGGAGAAATCGGGCTGAGCGAGGAACGCAAATTAGGTGGCATCGCCTCACGGTGTCGCATTTGGAAAATATGCACGCGTTCCGGAAGTCACCCGATTTAATAAATAGGAGCCGCGTACGCCACGTCTTAACTTCTCCTATTGACCCATTCACCCTTGCTGATGATGAAGGGTCACGACACTCGAGCAGCGCGAAATGCGTGAGTGAAAGCAGGAGCATCCACTGAGGCAATCCCGAACAACAAAAATCCTAAAGATCCTTTCCAGTATAATTTGATTTTTTCTCCCTCGAGTCCCGAGCACGAACCTCCACC
Organism: Amblyjoppa fuscipennis; assembly: GCA_963575735.1. Taxonomy (NCBI): domain Eukaryota; kingdom Metazoa; phylum Arthropoda; class Insecta; order Hymenoptera; family Ichneumonidae; genus Amblyjoppa; species Amblyjoppa fuscipennis. Next base: position 928,239 of record OY754497.1, read on the forward strand.
CTCTCGACGAGACCGACCAGAGGACAAATTATACGCGCGAGCGTCTCCGAGTGAATAAACAAAAACCAATACACGCGAATTCAATCGGACACCGGAAAAATTCGCGACTCGCAGACACTCGAAACGTTTCAATATGTTATATTCGTCGTATATTTATATTATATGATATTGCAAAATTTTTTATTAAATTGTATATATCTTGTATACATCACATAAATATATGTTGCGTGAATCTTCAATATGAGGCATTCTCTGTCAACACAGCCACTTTTTTTAGACGCTCTCAGATTTATCCTACAATTAGCCACATTCAACGTTCATTTGAAAGTACTTTTTGAGAATTTTTTCAGATTTCTCAAACCATCCATTTAGAATATGCGTTTGTTTGTTAAATTCATATATCTTGAAAGGGATAAGTCGGGCAAAAAAAAATCTAACGACAAAAAAGTTCTCTTTATTCGTTAACTATTTGAGGCAATCTTTATTGTATTTTTGTTCGTGTTGGAAAAGCTATTTTTAGCAGAATAGAATGAAAATTATATTTTTTTTGTGCAACGCGACACCTTCGATTTTGCTGCCAATTTGTCAGGGTATTCGACAATGTACGAATACCCTACAAAAAAAATGGTCAAAGTGGTACTCAGCGTAGTTGCTAAACAAACGAATATAATAAGCCAATATTGCTATTTCAACATTTATTTTCTTGGAAAATACATCTTGTTCCACATCGCCAATTTTTTTTTTTTTTATTCGTCTTATATCACCGAGTGTCCTAAAAAAATGAACAGCAAAATTGAAGCTATCGCATTGGTTGAAAAGAAAATATTAATAAAAATATTATATTACTATATTTTTTTGCTTAGCAACTACGTCGAGTACCACTTTGACCATTTTTTTGTAGGTTCTTCAATACATTGCCGAATACCCTGACAAATTGGCAACGAATTCGAAGGTGTCGCATTGCACGGAAGAATATAATTTTCATTGCTTTCTGCTAAAAATAGCCTTTGCAATATGAACAAAAAGATAACACATGTTGCATTATAGAGTCAATGACTAAAGAGAACTTTTTCGTCGTTTTTTTGTTTGCCCGACTTATCCCTTTTAAGATATATGAATTTAAAACAAAAACGCATCTTCCTAAATGAATAGATTAAAAAATCGCAAAAAAAATGTACAAAGGGTACTTTCAAATGACACTAAAATGTGGCCAATTATGGGATAGATCTAAGAGGGTCGAAAAAAAATGGGATTCCTGTGAGTCCCTTTAAGAGTGCCAATGCCATGTAGTGTTATGACACATTAAATAGTCGAACTGTATGATGAATTCAAATAAGTGAAGAAAGTGAAAAATTAATGATTGTTAAAATAATAATTCCGTTACATAGGTAATCGATGACAATATTTTGCCATGTTGAGCTTGTTCTAGCTTTCAGATTCTGCCACTGAACCAAAGTGACTTTTTTCTTTGCAACAAGATTCTTTATGGTCCGGGAATACGAATGCTTACTCTAAATTCCTGCTCAAAAGATATGCTCACTTTCATAACAAATTGTCATTTTTACACCAATTTTGTACTGAATACACCATCTACGATAAACCTTGTAATGGAAATATACACGAATGATATAAAATTGTGTTAACGGAAGGAAAACCGGAAGTGCATTTTAGTGGACCAACACAGTGAAAAACGTTTGTACTTTTTACAATAACTTATTAGCGGCAAACGTTCACAATTTTTTTACTTGTTAATTTTCCGAACGCACCAACCGGCCCCAGTTTTACAAGCAAAAGTAGAAACTAAAATTGTTAATGACATGGGAAATAAAACATGCTGTCCAGTAAAAAGTCCGTACGAAATTGAAGGACATTAAAGGACATTTAAAGGTTGTGTTGGAACATTTATAAAAAATTTAAATATGCATATCACACGCGACATACTAAATCACATTTAGTTCGATAACCGTTTTCGTTTACGTTGGAATCGGTTGAAAATAAACTATTCACTATGCACGAATGTATATGAGGTATTCCATACCAAATCGACCAGGGTCTGACCCCTCATATCTTAGGTTTAGCCATCGATTTTTTTATATAATTGAACTATCTCTCAAAAGTACTCGGATATTTTTTTTTAGCTTTTTTCGGATTGTTTACAATTATTTATAATTAAAAAAAGGAATTTATTGATCGCCACAATTTAAAAATCTGAAAAAATTCTGAAAAATCATGTGTCATATATACAAATTTCTAAGAGCCGAGCCAAAGTAGGCTGGCACCACCTTATATATATTTTTTTTTACGTAAAAAAACAGTGAAAAAAAAAATCAGTAGATTATTGGTTATCATTATATCGCTTGACCATTTTTAGATGCACTGCATTTTTCGGAGTTTTTTTAACTTGAAAAAGAAATAAAAACTCTTTAAAAAAATTGGAAACAATTCTCAATAATCCAGTATTGCATGTAAAAATAATCAAGCGAAAGCCCATTATCGATGGATTTTTTCTTCTAATTTCTTTTAATGTTTTTTTTTCGAAAAAAAATTCGAAAAAAATGGAAGGTGACATCGGCCCATTCCGGCTCAAATCTTAAAAATTCTTATATATGACACAAGATTTTTCAGAATTTTTTGCAGATTTTTAAATTGTGGCGATCAATAAATTCCTTTTTTAATTATAAATAATTATAAACAATGTGAAAAAATTTGAAAAAAATATCTGAGTGCTTTTGAGAGTTAGTTCAATCATATAAAAAATTGCGGGCCAAATCGAAGATGTGAAGGGTCAGACTCAGGTCGATTTGGTATGGACTACCTCATATACATATGTGTGTGTCAGCGAATCTGAGAAACACATTTTTTTTAGAATGGTCGCGAGTAATATATATTTCGAAAGAAGCTCAAATTTTCGTGGAAACAAAAAAAAAATGCAAGGACATTAGGTGGAATTCAAGGTCAGTTCCAGAACTTTAAGGACCTCAAGGACCGCTGGACACCATCTAAAAGGACAGGTTTGTATTTTCGAACAGGAACAAAATTTGTCACTTATCTCATAAAATTATTTTTAGGAAATTTCGTGTTCTGATTTTACGAAATTATTTTTTACTGTGCAGGGCAGATTTATGATCTTCGAATAGTATTCGCAGGTCATGTATCTGCAAAATAAAGTGCATGCTCCAATACTGTGCCCGGTACGGGCGCAGCGATAAAAATTTTCACCGAGCCGATATGTCGGGTCCGACTCAATATTGGGGTAGGGCGGATATCGGTTTGAGCGCCGGGCGAGTACAAAACTCTCGGGAATTTGTGCGGTCTCGTACTCGCGCCGATGGTTAAATTCCATTTGGAAAATTTTACAATAAAAATTATTTCGGCACGGTACGTGACAACCTAAATAACAACCATATTTGGTGTCAATCGGTTCACTACTTGACAATTTATTGCTTAAACAACATTTAGTAACAATTTATTACCGAGAATATTGGTCCTTTACCTAAACAACATTATTGACCAAGTTTAGTGTCAGTCGATTGATATTTAGCGACTTTTGGTTTAAACAATATTTATCAACAATTTTTTTCCAGCAATACTGTTTCACAGGGTAAATATTGACCGACATTGGTGTCAATCTGTTCATATTCGGCGATTTTTTGGTTAATCAATATTTAGCTACAATTTTTTACCGGCTAGGGTGAATGCACCAGTGAATGGATGATTAAGCGACTGATCGTTTTTAATAGAGTGACAAAATAAAAATATTGTATGCACACCTTTCGGGCTCGGTTCAGTTAATAAAGTAGATCATCTTGATTATGACAAAAAATATTGCAAACTGTTTTAAAACCTAACACCGCTGAAATCAAAGATAAAATCACAAAAAGACGGATACACGAGTGAATGGACAAATTCTCCAGTAAATGAACGGCGAGTCACCAGTGAATGGACACGTATTTGTCATCCAAGCCATCGTTCATAGATATTAAGAAAATAACTCAATAACTTAATATTTCTTTGAATCATTTGAATTAAATATTGTATTTTAACCATCATAGGGTTTTTTTTACTTAAATAATATTAATAATGTTAATAATAATACTGATAAAGCAGAAGAACAAGCTTATTGGCTTTCTCAGTCTCAGTGTCAAATTAACTATAACTTCTAAATATTTCTTTGGCACAGCCTTAAATAATTTATTAATACATTATCTATTAATTAACAATTTTCTAATTCACAAAAAATAAGAAAAAACGAATGTGCCATGTCCATGTTCTTAACTTCACCCCGTGTCCATTCACTGGAGAGAGGTTCGGAAATCGCGCCAGTCAATGGACGTTGATAATTTTGGCATATAAATAACAATTTATTGACATTTTTTTTATAGAATCAATAATGAATGATATCTTTATTTATGCACCATACTACTTACCGTAAAAAATTAAGCCTAACACTTTTTTTACACAAAATGTTTGCGGCCGCATCAATCGCCGCTTAGTACCCTCGAATAACTTCCAAACGATAAAAGAAAACAAAAACTCCTACAGTCGGTAATTTCCATATACGTGCAGTCATAATTTCAGCGGTAATTATAATTTTTTTTTCTAAATTTTGATCACCGTATAATTTATTTTTGATCGAGCATTTTTTTTTTATTAAGCATATAAGGGATTTTGTCCATTCACTGGTGCATTCACCCTATATTGTTCCTTTTCCTAAATAACTATATTAATTAAATTTGGCACTAATCGGTTTATATTTGTCGATTAGTGATTTGGTGAAACGATAATTATCAAGAATTTTTTACCAACAATATTGTTATTTTCTTTTATCTAAATGACAATGTTGGCCAATTTTTGTGTCAAATACTCCATATCCAGCAACATTTTGTTTAAACGACATTGAGCAATAAATTTCTTATTGGCCTTATTGTTTCTCTGCCTAAATAACAATATTGCCCAATTTTTGTGCACGTCAGTTCATATTTAGCAATTTTTCGTTTAAACAATATTTCGTAAGACATTTTTTACGGCAATATTTCCTTTGTCTAATTATATAGCACATGTGCCAATTATAACAAACAAACAATTACCAAGCTGCATCGTCTCAGTTTCCCGCGTAGAAATTTATAGGTCTATTAAGCTGGCACCCCCACTAGATGAAAAAAAAAAAAAAATGAGCTCTACTCACAATTTACAGGCTATTTATGGGTTTTCGAATGCCACGAAAAATAATTTTTGGGCTCATCCCTGTTTCGAGAAAATCGAAATTGAATAGTGGAAGTGCCAGCTTAACATTAAGCCAGCGCCAACTTTTTTCCTATAACACTTAGAAGCATTTTTTTGGTCTCAGAATTATGGGCTTTTTATGGGCTCTTCACATATACAACCCCCAACTTTCCGGGATCAACCCCTAAGACGGCAGCAACCCTTAAACATTTTTTAAATTAAAAAAAAAATATTTTTCCGCTAAATCTGTGTAGAATATTTATGGGCTATTTATAGGCGGCAAACCCCAATTTCCCGGAATCAACCCCTAAGTCGGCAACAACCCTTAAACATTTTTTAAGCTGAAATTTGGGACACACCATGTGTGATCAGTAGTCAATGTTTGGTCAAAATTTCACTAAAAAATGTTCAGTTGTTTTTTTTGTACGCCATTTTTAATTTCTTCAAAAATGTCTGTTCGCGCTCTAGCGCTCGCAATTTTTTAGCTATCGGGCTAAAAAGGCGTACATAGATGGAATATGATAACCCGATGATCCCATTAAAATTTCAAAAGAATCGATCGAACCGTTCAAATTTTATGACATTTTGAATTTTTCGATTTTTATGCATTTTTTTTTTTTTTTTTTCAAGACGCATTTTTCCACATTAAATGTTCATCTATGTATAAAAAAGTTTCAATTTGTGATCAGCATTAAAAAATACATGGAATCACAGTCCTGGGGCGACAACTAGCGAAAAAGTTTATCGGGCATTTTTATAGCAAAAATTGCAAAAATTAGTGTTTTTCGGTATTTTTAAACAACAATTTCTTTGCTTTCCGATGGCATCGCGGAAAAATCCAGGGGTCTATCGTGTTTTAAGACAATAAATACACAACAGGATGGATATGACGGAATTAAAATAATTAGATTAAGCGATGTCATTTGAACTTTTCGAGTAAAAATTGAAAGATTGAAAAAACAAATTTGGAACATATAATTGCATGTATTTTTCGCGCCGATCCTACATCCGTTTTGACCAAAAGTGTAAGGTTGGTGTATTTTTTCGGGCTAAATCTGAGTCAGCCACCAGTTTTGATTAAATGTTAAAAACGATATTTATTTGGGCAAAAAAGTTGAAAATTGACATTTTCATATAGCTTCCTCAAAAAAGCTGAAAATCGAAATTTTCACATCGCTTCCTCATAAAAGTTGAAAGTTGAAAGTTGAAATATGAAAGTTGAAAGTTGAAAGTTGAAAGTTGAAAGTTGAAAGTTGAAAGTTGAAAGTTGAAAGTTGAAAGTTGAAAGTTGAAAGTTGAAAGTTGAAAGTTGAAAGTTGAAAGTTGAAAGTTGAAAGTTGAAAGTTGAAAGTTGAAAGTTGAAAGCTGAAAGTTGAAAGTTGAAAGTTGAAAGTTGAAAGTTGAAAGTTGAAAGTTGAAAGTTGAAAGTTGAAAGTTGAAAGTTGAAAGTTGAAAGTTGAAAGTTGAAAGTTGAAAGTTGAAAGTTGAAAGTTGAAAGTTGAAAGTTGAAAGTTGAAAGTTGAAAGTTGAAAGTTGAAAGTTGAAAGTTGAAAGTTGAAAGTTGAAAGTTGAAAGTTGAAAGTTGAAAGTTGAAAGTTGAAAGTTGAAAGTTGAAAGTTGAAAGTTGAAAGTTGAAAGTTGAAAGTTGAAAGTTGAAAGTTGAAAGTTGAAAGTTGAAAGTTGAAAGTTGAAAGTTGAAAGTTGAAAGTTGAAAGTTGACATTTTTATACCACTTTCTCATAATGGTCCTTTATTCTGAAAGCTTCCTCTATGAGGAAGCCAAAAATATAGTAAATGCTTTCTCATAGAAGGAGCTGTCGGAATAAAGGACCATTATGAGAAAGTGCCATAAAACTTTCAACTTTCGACTTTCGACTTTCGACTTTCGACTTTCGACTTTCGACTTTCGACTTTCGACTTTCGACTTTCGACTTTCGACTTTCGACTTTCGACTTTCGACTTTCGACTTTCGACTTTCGACTTTCGACTTTCGACTTTCGACTTTCGACTTTCGACTTTCGACTTTCGACTTTCGACTTTCGACTTTCGACTTTCGACTTTCGACTTTCGACTTTCGACTTTCGACTTTCGACTTTCGACTTTCGACTTTCGACTTTCGACTTTCGACTTTCGACTTTCGACTTTCGACTTTCGACTTTCGACTTTCGACTTTCGACTTTCGACTTTCGACTTTCGACTTTCGACTTTCGACTTTCGACTTTCGACTTTCGACTTTCGACTTTCGACTTTCGACTTTCGACTTTCGACTTTCGACTTTCGACTTTCGACTTTCGACTTTCGACTTTCGACTTTCGACTTTCGACTTTCGACTTTCGACTTTCGACTTTCGACTTTCGACTTTCGACTTTCAACTTTCAACTTTCATGAGGAAGCGATGTGAAAATTTCAATTTTCAGCTTTTTCTCTAACTTATGCGAAATAAATATCAACCGACAAAACTAGCTTAGCGTACTTTATTTGAAAAAATCAGGTTTTTTCGGAATTTCGCTGATAAATTGTTACTGCTGTAGGTTGTGTCGAGAAAATGTCAAAGATATTTAGTAAATAGCAAACTTAGAGGAAAATTTCGCAAAATCTCAAAAAATCACTGAAACGGTCCGATTATAGTTTTTCAGACAAATTGTCAGAGAAATATTTTCACAAGATAGTGTGATTACCTACAATTATATTTTTTATAGAAATTATTTCTTAACCTCATGCACACAATAACTCTTTGCAATACTTTTAATTTTTTAATTTTTAATTTCATTCGCATACTTATGTCTTTTCGTCGTCACTATATTAAGTTAGGTGAGCAGTGGTCGATGTCGAACAATTTTGTGATATTAATTAATTAATTAATTGTCGAACAATTTCGTGATATGTGACGTCGCGACCGTCACTATATTATTCACTATATTAATCGCTAAATTATTTGATTTATTATTTTTTGTAAGTGTTAATTATATTCACTCACTTTTGCTTCCGCTGTCAATTAACATCGTATAAATAAATTATCAAAATATAATAAATAAATCGTAATAAATTATTAAAATATCAGCCAACATAACCTCAACACGAATTGCACATTCCCCAAAATTATATTCGCAATTCTATACTTTGACTACTAAAATTGTTGTTTCAAAAATATATATATATATTTTTGGCAACACTTTATATTGTCACTTATAATTGATAAATAAAGAACTTTCAACATCCGAATAAACATCTTATCTTTGACGCTTTCCATCCAGCCGTGAAAATGCCGGATCAATTTGATTGGTCCCTTCTGTTAGGTAGCATTATTTGACAGAATGGACCAATCGAATTGATCCGGCATTGTAAAGTCATCATTTTCACAGCTGAATGGAAAGCCTCATTTATCGACGAACTCGCGATAAATTCACAGCTAATATGCACTGGCTGTGTTGGGCGAATCTGAGCTCTTTTCGAGGATGGAGAATTATGATTACAGTTGGGTGCCGACTTTGTGGCCGGTCATTTTTTGTCAGATGACTCTCGCGGGGCCGTCAATTGACCGATCCAGAAATAACCGCACTGCGACAACAGCGACATTAACTCTAAAAGCCTCCACGGTCTCACCCAGTAAACACAGTAATCTAGCAGCTATGTAACAGTAATGTAACTGAAAATAACAGGTAATATCACGAGAATGTTACATGTACATTGCATGTAATCTGCCATTTCCGACTCAGTAATATAGCACTGTCGTAATAACGTGTCATATCATTGTAATATAACAATGTAACATGCCATTTTTATTCTAAAAACATATTCCCACATGGAAATATATTCGAAAGTATATTCGAATATATATTCGAGATGTATTATTTTTATACTTAATATATTTCACCAAAAAGATTTAAATTATGGATATAAAATATAGTATACGTTATAACATACTTGTTCTTATATATTATCTTACAAATCGTAGATATATTTTCCATATGATTTATATAATTTCGATGACGTCTATAATATTGAAACATACATGCAAAAATATGTTGATTTTATATGAAAAATATATCGATTGTACATCGAAAAGTATAAATGACGTATATCGTCAGTCAGAATGTATGCTTGCAAATTAAAAATCTTATGAAGCGGGCAATAGAAACTGTTTATCAAACTCAACTACTTGTTGCCCTGAAGACAACAAATTTTTTGCTATTGATGATTTTTTTTAGCTTATATTTATGGGACTCCAAGGATTATGAAGATTGAATTACATTACAATCAATTTAGCTGGGGGAATTTTATGATGTGTTGAATCTATGGAAAATATTAGTTGAACTGATTTTTTAAAATTCCTCTCACTCACAAAGTGCCCCCTGAAAACCAAGTAATTTCAGAATATGCTTTATTATAGAAAGTGCTTTGTGAAAAGAAAAAAAAAGACCACATAATGAAGGAATGTGACAATTTTGATTCTCAGAGTACATTTTTGTTTAATAATAAGCGGCGCTGAAAAACATTTTTTGCGTATCATCGTGGTAAACATGCCTGAGCATGAACAATTATGTACTTACAACTCACAAAACAATGTGTTAGAGTCTACCACGCCTAATTTATAAGTTCCCAAAATTTTATTCTCAAATACTGAATAGCCGAAGTGGATATTGCCGCAGACTGCAAGTCGTAAGGTCCCCCCCATGGAAATAAAGTATATTGAAAAATATCTTTTTTTATGTATTAAAAATGTATTCGCCATACGTACTTTTTCGGACAAAAAATATATTTGAAAAATATATTCAATATATAATTTAGATATATATATTGTATATTCCACGTGTATGTCAGGTGTAGTTCCGAATGTATTTGAGATGTAAGTTCAATGTATGTGGCATATATCCTATGTATATCCTACGTATTGAAGCCCAGCTGAAAAAATTGAAAAATAAGTTGATGGTACCTTGAACGGTACTTTTCGGAGGTAATGTTCACGTTTAATTATATATATGAACTTACTCTTCCGACTGGCACAAGAATATCCTGGAAAAAAGCTATTAATTTTGTCACTCGCTGGGGATCGAACCGTCGACCCTGGTCATATAGTACAAAGGTTGTGCCTTAACCCACTCGGCTATGCAGGACTTGGAAAATGTTTATTTTTATTTGAAACTTAAAGCGTCGTAGGCATGTGATGGCCCTATGCTGGACGCATATACGTTACTGTCAATTTAATTGTTAATATTAATGTTAAAGTTTCGATGTCATATAAAAAAAAAAAAAAAAATCGCATGTACAGTGTTTTTTTAAATTTGAATACCAATAATAATAATGCTTATGAACGTAAAACGTATGTACAGAGCCCAAAACGTTTTTAATATTCGTATACCGTGAGGCCCATTTGTCATTTTATGTATTTATCTATAGTCAATAATTATTTATCTACTATGACTCGACAATCAATTAACTGTCGATGATTAATTATATATACTGTCAGATTATGAATTAGTTAACGGTTAACAATCCCTTACCCCAAAGTATATCAAACATATATTCCAAGTATATCGCCCGTATATTCGGAATATATTCCGAAATATAAAGTATATATATTTCAGATATACTTCGATTATATGAAACTCATATTCACGATATATGTGCAATATGTATCTCTTATACTTTTAATGTATTTAGCATTATACATTTGAATATATTTTATTTTATACCTTGTACATAACTGAACTACAATTCCAAATATATTCGACATATACAATTTTTCGGACAAATATCTTTTATATATTTTAAATACATTTTTCAATATATTCCAAATATACTTTATTCCCATGTGGGACCGGGTTCGAATCTCCGCAAATGCTAAAAATTTGTTATCGTTTTTCAGCATATAATTTGCATCAATTCATGGAATAATTGCATTACATGCGTGAAAAACTGGCGATAAATGTACTGCAAAATAAATTTTGCACTATTTACAAAATAGCTAGATTGTATATTGCAAGCATATGTATCATACGTACTTGTATATGTCGCATATATTCTTTCCACATATCAGCGATATAAAACGAATATGTGTTATATATTTTACATATAATTACCGAATATATAAGGGAACGCAAAATTTGATATTTAATTGTATACTTTTAATGTATTTTTAATATATCAGAAGTATATCAGATAGATTTTTCATATATGTCACTATATATCCATCAGTATACTTTTTTCATATACTTTATTTTCATGGGGGTTATGGCTGATTCCATCCTGGGATCAGCATCTTTATTAGTGACAAACGAAATTACTCTATCGATAGTAACAAATACATTTCAGAGAAACGTTATTGATTTGTGTACCATCGACGGGATACGAACCTAGAACCCTCGGGCTTGTAGGCGGTGACCATACCCACATAGCACGGAAGTATTTCTGAAATGTTTTGAAAATATTTTTTCGAAATATTGAAAATATTTTTTCGAATTATTGAAAATATTTTTTCGAAATATTGAAAATATTTTGTCGAAATATTGAAAATATTTTTTCGAAATATTGAAAATATTTTTTCGAAATATTGAAAATATTTTTTCGAAATATTGAAAATATTTTTTCGAAATATTGAAAATATGTTTTCGAAATATTGAAAATATGTTTTCGAAATACTGAAAATATTTTTTCGAAATACTGAAAATATTTTTTCGAAATACTGAAAGTATTTTTTCGTAATATTGAAAATATTTTTTCGAAATATTGAAAATATTTTTTCGAAATATTGAAAATATTTTTTCGAAATATTGAAAATATTTTTTCGAAATATTAAAAATATTTTTTCGAAATATTGAAAATATTTCTTCGAAATGTTGACAATGTTTTTTCGAAAAAATGTTGAAAACATTTTTTCGAAATATTGAAAATATTTTTTCGAAATATTGAAAATATTTTTTCGAAGTATTGAGATATTTTTTCGAAATATTGAAAATATTTTTTCGAAATATTGAAAATATTTTATCCAATGTTTGCAAAATACTGCTGAAATATTTTTTAATTCTAATTCTTACATTGAAATGTTTCAGAAATATCTGGCAAAAATGTGTGCGAAACATTGCGACATAAATGCTTTTAAAACATTTTACAAATATTTTTTAATGTTGGTAAAATATTTATTAGATATCTTTCTGAAATATTCAAGAAACTATCAATATTTTAGTGCTGTAGGTATTGTTCATTATTTTAAACACATGTACTGCCTTCAGCACTTCATCTACTGGATTCCTGTGAGCCCCTTGAAGAGTACCAATAACATGTAGAGTTATACGACACATTAAGTAGTCGAACTGTATTAAAATATATCCACGAACTACTCATGGCATTTTCTATTTTTCGTTCCTTCCCAATGTGATTCAGTAAACACCTACTAATATTTTCTTTCAAAATATTGTTGTCGCCGTTTCATAAATATTTCAAATGTATGAAAGATTAAGTATATTTCTGAAATATTTTGATAGAATACTTTAAAATATGATTCCCATATATTTCAGAAATATTTTGTAAGATGTGAAATTTTGAAAATATTTTTGAAGTTTTTCAGAAATGTTTCGTTACAATATTTCGTGTGAATATTTCAAAATATTGTTTCCACATATTTCCGAAATATTTCGGAATATTTGAAATATTGAAAATATTTCTGAAACGTCTTAAGAGTATTTCGTGTTATATGGCTATTCAGCGATGTTGGACTTGAGAACATAATTTTGGAAAATTGTATACACGGTTCAGACAGATTGCGTACGGATCATGACTGATGTATAAACTTTAGTTTGTAGCATTAAATATTGGTCCGTAAGCCCTTTAACGGTAATAAGGAAGCCAGTAATTATTTGCTTGTTATAACATTGTTATAAGCATGTTATATACCTATTACGAAGTCCGTTTTTGTAACCGCAATACTACCGCAATTTGTACCATTAATATTGCCTACACATTAGTAATGATCATAAACATTGCTATAAACATGTTACATAAACTTTACGGATTCCCGTTACATTATTGTAATGTAATTACGTGATACGCTATTAACATTACCTGATTATTACCAAAGTTACACTCACATTGTTACAAGTATGTTATGTAACTGTTGCACAATTTTATACGTAACCGTAACATTACACCGATATATAACAGTTACATTAACTGCATATAACAATTGAAACATTAAATATTACTTCCATGTTATATTGCCGTAATAAAATGTGTTGACTGGAATGTGTTTTTTTATTAACATATAATGTGATATATCCATTTAATCTGCTACTAATCGATACATTTTAACTAGTCTGAAAAATGGCGAATTTTCATATTAAAAAAAAAAAATGCAATCACGTAGAACTTCGCGAAAAACATCTTGACATTCCGTACCTAGTATCAAAAGTCGCGCCATTTTACCGAGCATTTTTATAATTTTTTCTTTTTAATATTCATCATGACGAAGTTAATGATAAATGATATTTTCCACTCTATCGTAGTATAACACGACTGTAGGTTGACCAGAAAATTTCTTTAAAATATGCATAATTTTCTTCACTTCAAAGTGAACAAATTGCGTCCGAGAAATTTTTCGATACGATTGAAAACTTTCAAGATAATAACGTTTAAAAAAGCACCCTCGAAGGAAAAAAAAAAATTAATCATCGGGTCGGATTTCCGACCCTGTGATTGGTCGGAGGTCCGTATAAAAAAATACGTGTCTTCTATTTTTCAGAACAGTTTTCGAAAAAAAAAATTGGTGCAATTATTGAAGGAGGTCAGGGTCGGAGCATGAAAAATTCTGGTGGAATGCCCCATACGTATCGCTACCACGTGTTCGTGCCCTGACAGTTCGATAGATAGCATAGGCGGGATGGGGTAAGTGAGTGCCCGAGTGAATAGAAGGGAGCAATTGCTACTTATTTCTGCAAGCCCGTACATGAGAGTTCCGGAGCAAGCTCTTTCCTAGTAAGCAGTTTTCACAGCACTTCCAAGAATCGATTACTTATTTAGTGAGCGTGGAGGAATTTAATAACACATACATGCAGCCTGTGAAGGGAAAGCCTATTTATACTTGATTATCCTTTTGCTCCCTCATACAGGAAGCAAAGTAAAGTTTACGTAGAGGAAGTAAACTTTTGTTTTCGTAAAAAAAAAAATAGATTTTTTTTTTTTGTGGGAGTACAAAAAAGTACTCTGAGATTTTTTTCAGATTTTTTAAACCATTCATTTAGAATATACGTTTATTTTCAAGTTCATATATGAGGCATTCTCTGTCAACTCGGCCACTTTTTTTTTCGACCTTCTCAGATTTATCCCATAATGGGCCAAATTTTAGGTTTACTTGAAAGTATTCGGATAATTTTTTCAATTTTTTTAAACCATTCATTTAGCATATCAGGTTTTTTTTTTTCAAAATCATATATCTTAAAAGGGATAAGTAGGGTGAAAAAAATGTAAAGACAGAAAAGTTGTCTTTATTCATAAAGTTTTAATGCAAAATATGTTGTATTTTTATTCGTTTTGCAAAACCAATTTTTAGCAGAAAGGAATGAAAATTATATTTTTTCGTGCAATGCGACGCTTTCGATTTGGCTGACAATTTGTCAGGGTATTCGGCGAGGCGCCTTCAATCGTACGGAGTTCAAAACGACACGCGTTCGAGTTAACATATAATACTTTACACCACAATTAATGCACATATGTATGCGCTACTTTAAGGTTCAGCATTATAGCAAACGTACGGCGGCGTTTTCAACACATGTACATTCGTACATTAGTATTTTCTTACACAAGATTGTTCACACACATTAATAGTAAGCCCATTTCAGACATAACACACAATAGTACATTACGATACTAGTGCGATAAAACTTTTTCTGACGAGTGTGAGTTTGCAGCACGAGCCGAAGGCGAGTGATGCAATCACACGAGTCAGAAAAAGGTTTATCGCACGAGTATCGTACGAAATTTTATATCACGAGGTGTGAAAATGCAGATTTCCGCACGCGAAGCGTGCGTAAAGCCGCATTTTACACACTGAGTGGCATCAAGAATCGTCACGTTCCCAGTCCAGACCTTGTGGATATAGCCACGCGTAAATATCGTATAGAGCAATTGTTTCTCGCCCTCAAAAGGCGAAGAGGTCTTAAAATTGTCATAGTCTCAACCATACATGGGTGCAAGTTAACATGTATAAACTGCACACCATCATTTATTTACATTTGCACGCACCATTGTTTGATCCTTCACTTTAGCCAATGAACGGACGCTTTCTGAACAGACGTTCAGTCTTACGTTTTCATTTTCCTACATCTTGTTCCCTCTGTACGGCAACGAGTTTACATATTTCATACATTACACACGCGATAGTGATCTCCTGCCCAAACTAACAGTTGCGTTTAAAGCTAAATCAAAATCGTACGGACGTTCAATGGTTCGCGTGTCCAAGATGACATCTCACTGCCGGTAGATGCGAGGCAATATGGGTTTGACCATTTCCAAAAGATGAGAACCACGGCTAGCTTGTCGGTAAAAGAGAATGCAAGTTCCAATACTTAAGCTTGCACTAGCTTGAGCTTGCAAAGATGAGAACCACGGCTAGCTTGTCGGTAAAACAGAATGCAAGTTCCAATACTTAAGCTTGCACTCTGTTTTACTGACAAACTAGCCGTGGTTCTCATCTCTTGGAAATTGTCAAACCCATATTGCCTCATATCTACCGACAGTGAGATGTCATCTTGGACACGCGAATCATTGAACGTCCGTACGATTTTGATTTAGTTTTAAACGCAAGTGTTAGTTTGGGCAGGAGATCGCTATTCCGTGTGTAATGTATGAAATATGTAAACTCGTTGCCGTGTAGATGGAACAAGGTGTAGGAAAATGAAAACATAAGACTGAACGTCTGTTCAGAAAGCGTCCGTACATTTGCTAAAGTGAAGGATCAAACTATGGTGCGTGCAAATGTAAATAAATGATGGTGTACATGTTAACACATGTTAACATGTACACCATCTTACATACATGTTTATACATGTTTATACATGTTAACTTGCACCCATGTATGATTGAGACTATGACAATTTTAAGGCCTCTTCTCATTTTGAGCGCGAGAAACATTTGCTCTATACGATATTTACGCGTGACTATACGCACAGGGTCTGGACTGAGAACGTGACGATTCTTTGTGTGCAATGTCTGAAATGGGCTTACTATTAGTGTGTGTGAACAATCTTGTGTAAGAGAATACTAATGTACGAATGTACAGGTGTTGAAAGCGCCGCCGTATGTTTGCTATAATGCTGAACCTTAAAGTAGCGCATACATATGTGCATTAATTGTGGTGTAAAGTATTTATATGTTAACTCGAATGCGTGTCGTTTTGAACTCCGTACGATTAAAGGCGCCTCATATCTGCCATATGGATAATAAAAAAAGTATTGTGTACATTTAAGTTAACAGTTTCTTATAGAAGATTTGAATTATATTGCTTATCGAACGGTGCGTGTACTACATGTGATAATAATAGATAAATATTTAATTTTTGACTATTATATTCGCTTATAATTTCTCTATAAACTGCAAAGGTGACTAATTGGACATAACGTATTTTTCGCACAAGTTAAATTTTTTTATTGATCTCTTTTTTTACGTTTGATAAATGCATCGATTTTCAGAGCGCGTACCAAAGAACTGACTACCAAGTGATATATACATATGCATATGTATAATTGAAAGAAGTATTATTTGCGTTTAAGTTGATTGGTTTATTGTCTTTACTGTTTTATTTATATCGTTAAATTAACCGAAAGATACCTGCTAATGTCTGCGATATGGATAATAAAAAAAGTATTATGTACATTTAAGTTGACAGTTCCTTATAGAAGATTTGCATTATATTGCTTATCGAACGGTGCGTGTACTACATGTGATAATAATAGATAAATATTTAATTTTTGACTATTATATTCGTTTATAATTTCTCTATAAACTGCAGAGGTGACTGATTGGACATAATGTATTTTTCCGTATAATACAACCTTCGATTTTCTTCGGATCGATATTCTTTCTTTCGATATATCGTTGGATCGATACATAGCGTGTCGATAGAATACAATACTGAGGATCGATATTTTCTTTACAATCCGGCATCTCTATCCCACACCGCTCATCTTTGCCTAATGCAGTGTCGTCGGTGTGCATTTATCCGCGTTTATTTCGGTTTGTAACCAATTAAGTCGGACTGCGACGAGAGGTTATCGGACGAAATTCCTATCCATAGGGGTGGGGTTATAACAAGTGGTGGGGTTGTACGAATAAGGCCATGAGAGATGAAAGAGCAGCGAAGCGAAAGGGTTGGTCCTCACCATCTCGACGAGTGGCAACCGGATAGGCAGGCCTCGTGACTAACCCGCTGCCGCTGTGGCAGCTGGTCTCGAATTATCGATTCGGGCAAAATTTCATTTCGCCCACTGCGCATGCGCGCCCCAGTCAACGTCCCGAAAACTTCTGCACACACACACACACACCTTCCGGTGTATCCTTCAGTACCCAAACTAAACTGGAGTATATACCGAAGGAGAACGTGCAGATAGGCCATGCAACGCTGTCGTCCAGTGTCCGCGCATGCGCACGAGCACTCCGGACAGCGTGGCGGCCGTTTGATCGCGCGGTAAAGACGGCTTTAAAATTTTTTTCTAATCAGCGTGGCATGCATCGAGGCAAATTTCACATTCCTTAGCCAATTATTAAGGTTTCACCATAACAGTACTCATATAGCACGAAATATTTTGAAAACGTCTCGGAAATATTTTGAATCTTTCAAATATACCGAAATATTTCTGAAATATATGGAAATAATATTTGGAAATGAACGGTAACATTGCACACGTAATTTCAATACTTCAAATCTTAAAAAATATTTCTGAAATACACGGTAAAAATGGTACCAACGTTTCTTGTCCACAAACGTCCACAATTATTTTCTTGTTAAATTCACAAAAAAATCTTGTCCATTTTACAAAAATGTGTGTCAATTTTACGAATACTTTTTGTAATATTTACAATAAAATAATTGTGGACGTTTTTGGACATAAAAAGGTTTGTTAAGTGTACAAATCTTTTTTACTGTGTATACTTTGCAATACTTTCTTCGGTCGACCTTGCGGATGTTTTTGTTTTTTTATTTGCCGGTTTGTAGTACTACTTGAGTTGGTCGACTGTGATTTTGTATTTAATTTTTAAAGTGCACCGTTCAGGATTTACGTTTTTCTTTGAATATCCGTATATCTCAGAAAATATTGATCGCGCAAAAAATTCTTAGGAACATTAACTTTTCAATTGTCCATAAACTTTCGAATGATGTTAGAGTCATAATTTTCCCGATACAGGACAGTCAATTTTTCGTTAAAAAAAAAAAAATGGAAATATTTTTTTCTACAAAAAACACACCTTCAATTCCGGTGCTAATTTTACAGGGTAATTGGCATTGTATGAAGATCCTAAAATAAAATCCAAATTGGGATCTGCCATACTTGGGTAGCTAAAAAATAACCAATGTAAAAAAAAAAAATTGGGAATAATTTATTTTTTATAATTTGCTTTAACTTCACTACGAAAGTACTTAAATTTATTAGAATTCACTTTAATATCGATGAAAAAATGTATTCATTTTTCATCACAATTTTACGATGAATTTAATGTACCAGTTTTTTCATAAAAACTTCCAGTCCGGCACAATAAATTTACAATTTTTTCTTCGCAGTGTATTTATCATAATTTTTAAGGCTTACAATAATCGTGATTACCATCTGTTACGTAACACTCATTACTGAACGCTTTCCGGAAGTCCGGATTTTCTGGAACGTTCAAATAACTGTATAATAATTTCGGGACAACCGCAGAAGCGTCTGTCATGCTTCCGATATTGTCTCATGGTGACTAAGCTGTAAAAATAAATTATAAATTTATTGCACTGAAACTCGAAATTTGCTCACATAACTGACATCAATGGAATATTATTAGACTTTTTTATTATAAAATTAAAAGTTCCAGATATTAAAATTGCAAATCTTTTGCCTGAAATTTAGAAAAATTTTCATTAAAAAAAATTACACAATTTTACTGTAAAATTGCAACGCTCATGTGTGTGAAATTTCACAAGCCGTTTACGTAAAAAAAACTTCCCATACTATTAATTAATTTTCAAAGAAATTTCAAAGAACTGTAAAAGAAATCGGAAATTTAATGTACCGAACTGGAAGTTTTTATGCAAAAGCTCATACATCAAATTTAATGTACAATCGTGTCGATAAATTAATATATTTTTTCATTGAAATCGAAGATAATTATAAAAATAAATGCACCTTTATGATAAAATTACTGTCAATTTTTAACAATACAGTATTTCCAATGTTTTTAAAACACTGAACATTAATTATTTATCACAATTGTACATGAAATTTAATATACCAAGTTTTGTATAAAAACTTCCAGCCTGCTATATTAATTTTCAAAGGATTTTTTTTTCATAGTGCACGTCTACGTTTATCGTCGCTAATAAATCTCTGCTCCCCCGTCAACCTCTCGCCTGTGTCCATCATCTCCCGAATATTCTAATCCAGAAGCCTTATCATTCCGTTACACACAAATGAATAGAACTTTGCAGTTGTCCGTTACAAAAACGTTCGTAAAAAAAATACTGTACATTATAAAAACATTTTTTTTTTAAATCATATGAAATTTAATGTACCGGACTGAAAGTTTTTATGCAAAACGGGTACATTAAATTTAACGTATAATGATGAAAAATTAATGTTCAGTGTGTTAAAAACGCTGGAAATACTTTGTTTTTAACCATTTACTTTAATTTTGCTACTAAAGCACTCAAATTTTTCATCACAATCGTACATTCAATATAATGTACTAGTTTTTGCATGACAACTTCCAATTTTTTTATGGTTAAAATTGCAACGCTGTATTTTAAATTTCAAAAACATTTTATATAAAAAAAAATTTCCAATATCGTTAATTAATTTTAAAAAATGTTAAGTCTACTCTCGCCTGTGTCAATAATCTCACGAATATTAGAACCGAATAGAACTTTATAGCTACTTGTCATGAAAACCTTCATAAAACGATAAAAAAATAAAAAATAAAAATTACTGTAAAATTGCAATGCACAGTGTTTGAAATTTCAGAAAAAATGTTATCTAAAATAATCTTCCAATATCGTTAATTAATAAGAAATCAAAATGTTGCGTCCACCCTCGCCTATGTCCATAATCTCCCGAAAATTCAAATCCAAAACCCTCATAATTCCATAACACGGCGCCGAACGAAGCTTGGTAGCAATTGTCATAAAATCATCAATAAAAAGATATTTCTTTAAATAAAAATTACCGTAACATTGCGTCGCACAGTGTTTGAAATTTCAGCAAAATGTTATCTATAAAAATCTTCCAATACCGTTAATAAAAAAAAAGTCTACTCTCGCCTAGGGCTGTACAGTTGAGCCGTCTTCGCCGGCCAAAAAAATCTTATCCGGCTAATGGACATTACAGTTTTCAATTTTGAAATTTCAATTTTCAACTTTTCTCAGCGTCAACGTCGTGCTTGACTTTTATGATATTGGCCATAAAAATTAGTTCGTGGGAAAGAAATTTTGAAAATCTTAAAGATAGTCGAATCTGTGCAAATAATAGTACAGAAATAAATAAATACAGCAGGTAATGTGCCAAAGATAAATGTCTTATTGATTTGATAAGTTTCCTTGTAATTCACAATAAAAAAAAATGAATAACCGGCTAAACTGCAGCTAATTTTCAGCCGGCCAAACGATCTTAGCCGTCTAAGCCGTGGCTAATTGTAAGCCAGCCAAACCGTCTTAGCCGGCTAAGACGGCTTAGCCGGTCAAACTATAATGTCCATTACCCGGATAAGATTTTTTAGCCGGCCAATAGGGCTCAGCTGTACAGCCCTGCACTCGCCTATGTCCGCAATCTCCCGAAAATTCAAATCCGAAGCCCTCATAATTCCATAACACGCCGCCGAACGGAACTCAGTAGGAATTCGTCACGGAACCCAACAGAAGTATCCGCGAAGTCGCCCCGAGCCGAGGTTGGTCGTGAGTTCTGCCCTGCGCGATCCGTTTTCGCTATTCCTTTTTTTTCTCGGTATTCCGGTGGGAGAGAAACAGCCCAAGAGAAAGAAACAAGCACGAGAGCGAGCTTCGACTGCAGACTCAGGATCTCGAAGAAAAGAAAATAGGGTGAGATAGGGTGAGAGATAGGGTGAGAGCGTGGCGAGACGAGGGCGAAGGGGGTGAAGCAGACGATGTAGTTGCCGTGCGATCGAGGGGCGAAGAGCGCGGAGCCGAGGGAATGCGAGGGGAATAATCTGGCCGGAAGGGGCGATGGAGGAAAGGACTGACCGGGGGCGAGAGGAGCGGCGGGGGGGGAGGGGGTGCGTGTGGCGGGAGGGAGAAGAAGTGAAGCCTGAAGAAAGGCATTCATATGTCTCGTTCGATGGGGGAAACGAGAAAACAGGATTAAAGGAGGAGGAGAGAGAGAGCGAAGGTTGATGCGGCGCGTCGGGTGTCGGTGGGGGGAAAAAGGATGGGTGCTTGTGCACCGAGGCAGCGGTGGCGCTGGGGTGGTGGCGTGAGGTTGCCCGGGCGGGGAGCGGTTAAAAAGGAAGATGGCGGATCTCGCGACGCCCGCCCTCCACCGACGATAGAGGAAGGAACGGCCGGCCGTACCCGAGAGTCGCGAGACCATCTGAACGGACGATCGCTCGAATCCATCGTTTTTCCGCGTCGTGCTTTATTCGGGTGTCCCGTGAGTGTCGTGTCGTGGGATCGGATTGTGTCTCTCTGGGCCGCGTCGAGGGCCTGTGCGGGGACGGCATCGACTCGGTCGCGTTCGCGAACGGGGAAGGACGGTCGTATTGTTAATTTTGTGTGATAGAGGATGCGAGCCTCGGCGGTCCGTCCGAGAGCCGTCCAATCGCTCCTCGATTAAACCGAGACTGTCGAGCGTCGCGTACCTTGGTTAATCGTACCGATATATCGGAGACGGCCGAGAATCTTACCGTTACGCAAGATCCTGCCTCGTCGGCAATTGTGGGATACGCATAGTGAGATATAGACAAAGAGAATTTCAAAAAAAAAATCATATGTAGAGTGAAAGAAATAAGTGGAGGAAGTAAGAAATCACGAGATATATGTGGGTTAGGAGACACTCTGCGGAGGGTGAAATATTGACAGACTTGTAACGTTGTTGAAAAATCAGTAAAATGCCGTCAACTTTTCGTGGTTGCTTCCCTACTATACGTATATACGGTAGTATGTATCTGAGTACATAAAGGAGGAGGCTCATAGGATGTATACATATAGATACATGCATATATATATATATATATATATATATATATATATATATATATATATATGTAGTAAGTTACTGCGTATATATATCAAGAAAGGGATCGAGAGAGATACGATAGAAGAAACCAAGACGTAAAGTCGTTTTCGATTCCTTGTGTGTGTGTGTTTTTTTTTAATTCCATCACGCTCGTTCACTATTCCAGAAGGTCATCATCCATGATTTAGCGTCGTACGTTACACAAGTCCTTTTGTTTTTGATCGGTGATTGCAGCGGTATATACAGAAAAGGTTTGCGTTTGTCGTGGTCCTCGTCGTGCATTTAAACGCTTGTGTGACACTCTGTCGCGATATTCTTTCCGAGTGGACGATGCAAGGAAGGGGCAATCACTACGGCGCAGGAGGCCGTTGCGCGCGATAGACCGAACAGAGGTTATCTTCGTGCGATTTTTTTTTTTTTTTTATTGAACACACTGTTAATTTTCCAATATTAAAAAGCCTGTGCTGGAAGCGGACTGTGTTACAAACGATGCGCTAAGAAAAATGCTAGAGAAAGGATAAACTCGGCGAACAGGATGCATGTCAAGCACATTTGGCTTTTTCACTTTTGTTGTAATTTTTGTGTCAATTGACTCTTTCCAGAAATATTATAGAATGAAAAACTGGATTTTTTTTTTTATTATCGTGTCGAGAAGTACGAGCTGAAAGTGTAGACATTGTCAGCGACAGAAAGTTACACACGCACACGCACACGCACACGCACACGCACACGCACACGCACACGCACACGCACACGCACACGCACACGCACACGCACACGCACACGCACACGCACACGCACACGCACACGCACACGCACACGCACACGCACACGCACACGCACACGCACACGCACACGCACACGCACACGCACACGCACACGCACACGCACACGCACACGCACACGCACACGCACACGCACACGCACACGCACACGCACACGCACACGCACACGCACACGCACACGCACACGCACACGCACACGCACACGCACACGCACACGCACACGCACACGCACACGCACACGCACACGCACACGCACACGCACACGCACACGCACACGCACACGCACACGCACACGCACACGCACACGCACACGCACACGCACACGCACACGCACACGCACACGCACACGCACACGCACACGCACACGCACACGCACACGCACACGCACACGCACACGCACACGCACACGCACACGCACACGCACACGCACACGCACACGCACACGCACACGCACACGCACACGCACACGCACACGCACACGCACACGCACACGCACACGCACACGCACACGCACACGCACACGCACACGCACACGCACACGCACACGCACACGCACACGCACACGCACACGCACACGCACACGCACACGCACACGCACACGCACACGCACACGCACACGCACACGCACACGCACACGCACACGCACACGCACACGCACACGCACACGCACACGCACACGCACACGCACACGCACACGCACACGCACACGCACACGCACACGCACACGCACACGCACACGCACACGCGAGAATCTCGCTCCGATACCTCTCGGACTTCTGTACAGTGCTGGGAAAATGGGCGAGGTTACGAGTGCAGATACTCCACCTACCGCTTGTGCACCTACAGACCAAAAGATCTGCACGGCAAGGAAACAATTGCAATAGTAACGGCACAGTATTTTCGGTCTCAGCATCCTCCATTACGCTCGATTCATTTGACTCACTTTTCTTTTTTTTTCAATTTTCCCGTGTGTATACGAAGCAGCAAATGAGAATCGCGCACAACGGTACGATGTGTGAAGTGATAAAGTACGCTCGAACGCGAATACGAGGTGATGAATAAGTCCCGATAGAAAGAGCAAAAATTAAAGAATTTTTTCAACTCTCGCGACGTGAATGCTTTCACGAAATTGCATAGAACGGATTATAGCGCTGTGAAAAATTATATACAACTTGATATGTCAAATGCTCACGAAATAGTAACCAGATTTTACAGTTAAACACACAAAGCCGCGTACACGTTAAAATACGGATAAACAGGCGATGGTTAGAACAATAATAGATTGGTGAATATGTAAATGAAATTACAGGTATTCTCAATTATATGTGATGCAAGATTAGCTTGAGTACAGACGCCTGCGGCAGTGTCGTTTAAAAGCTCTCTTCTATCTATCTTACTTCTGAACTATCTTACTTCTTTCACTCATAAAACTATCTCGAATCTAAAACTGATTTCTTTCCTCTCCGACAGTGGGTGTGCTGCGATCGTTATCATCGGGCATCGGCGAATTCTATTCAAGATTCGTAAATATCGAAGACGATTAATAATAATAATAGTAATAATAACAAAAACAACAACAACAACAACAACAACAATAATAATAATATAATAATATCACCAATAACAATAATAATAATAATAATAATAATAATAATAATAATAATAATAATAATAATAATAATAATAATAATAATAATAATAATAATAATAATAATAATAATAATAATAATAATAATAATAATAATATTAATAATAACAATAATACCAATAACAATAGTATCAACAATAATAACTATAATAATAGTAACGTGTACAACCCCTCCCGATGGGCGTGTGCAAATTGGTCTGAACCAATAAAAACAGCTAATATACGTGGATACTATTAACCCATTTATCGTCGTAAAAGTACTAAAGAGAATCAAGGTAGCGTCAGTGCCTGAGATAATCGTTGATTTGGCGTAGTGAAGTCATTGGTGTGCTGATGGGTGTCGCACCAACCTTATCTTCCTTCACCGCCTTCACATCTCACGGTATCCTACTCTTCCCTTCCTGACCTCATAATTGACAGTGATGCGTGAATCTGCCTCATTATTATTATGTTGATACAAGAGAGAGGCCACCGCTCTCGGGGACATCAGAGCACATGTATTGCAAAAGTGTAGTGACGGTGAACAAATAGCAAAGGTGCCGAACGAGCATAGTAATATAGCGTGAGCAGTCGCTCGCTCGCTCGCGCGCGCGCGCACGCGACGTTGTTACACAACCGACGAGGCTGACACAACCGTACGGTAGTGCGCGACTTCATGCTTGGTGCACTGGTTCACGAAATTCCTTGCACTCGAAATAGTAGCGAACAGCAGGACCAAGAAGCATCGAGAGCGGACGTAGTAGTGCGAGCAGAATTACCCGATCGCGGTGGTAGTGTTGCCTTCGTTATCGTTCGCGCTATTGTGCCGTTGGTGTCGAAGCGTGATAGTGGCGGTGCTACGGTAGCTGCTGCCAGTGTATTTCCGACGTCGGGAACCGCGTCGGGCATCGCAACGCTTTATCAGGACCGCGAGAGACGAGCGCGCGCGTCGTTTTTCTGAGCAGTGTCGGTGAACGGTGCGGAAGTGGTGTGCGTCATCGTCCTCTTCACCGTACGTTGTGCCGCCGGGGCCACGCTTGACTCCCAGACACTCGTCGCGGTTATTCACGTTATTGTTGTTTGTCATTAGTTTGGATGGATCTCGCCGCGTGGACATATCGTGACGTTTCAGAAATATGCTCGTGTCTGAGATTGTGAACCGTCGTTAAGTGTCGGGCAACGAGGAAAGATTTCCAAGATAGATTTAGCGGTTCGTAGTACATGTATGAGGATCGCCGCGGTGAGACGGATAGTTGACACGTGCGGAAAAAAAAATTGTTCGTTGGCACATGAAAAGAGCAACGTCTTTGCACATGTGTTTTGTACAAAATAAGGGTGAAAGGACATGCACGTCGGGTGTGTCCATCGGTTAGCTGACACGTGACCGCCACGCTGAAGTCATTAACCTACGGGCGGAAGAGTCTACAAAGAGTGTGGAACTTTGCAGCAATATAACAAGAGCAGACGCGAACCGAAAGTGAGGTAAAGACGGCAGCAGGAACCGAATCAGGACACAAGTTTGGAGAGCATAAGTCGTTCGAGGGCAGTAAAGCTGCAGGGTCAGCCGTGATCGCGGATGCCTGCTGCAGAGACAGAGCGGGAACCGGCATTGCACGTTCAGCATGCAGTATGAACCACAGTGTTCCGGAAGCCTGCTGGGAGCTCGCGACGAGACTCATCAGGGCGAGCTGCGACCTCACCGTCATTCCCACCCGCAGCAACAGCGGAATAATTTCTGCTATTATCGTCAACAGGGACGAAAGCTTGAAACGGCGCAGCAGCACAGAAACGTATTCGATAGTTTTCGAGAAACCAAAAAAAATTACGACGTTGCTGTCGTTGATTCGACGAGGCGAGAGCAGGGGTTCGCCGTCAGCAGGTCGCTTTCATCGGGCAAACACAAAATCTGCTGTCACAGCGAAAAAGCGTGTACCGCGTACCTCCA
Organism: Amblyjoppa fuscipennis; assembly: GCA_963575735.1. Classification (NCBI taxonomy): domain Eukaryota; kingdom Metazoa; phylum Arthropoda; class Insecta; order Hymenoptera; family Ichneumonidae; genus Amblyjoppa; species Amblyjoppa fuscipennis. The sequence continues at coordinate 955,242 of OY754497.1, forward strand.
ACACAAGTGGGAGAAGGAGGAGTACGACGAGAAGCGAGCAGGAGCCGAAGGAGCAAAAGCAAATACTACGTGCGCGGAGGTGCAGTCAAAAAAGCGAGACGTATACGAGGAGGACGGGCAGAGTGGGTATTTCGTGCTCCTGGAATCTGGCTCTCTCCAAGATCTGGCCCGAGAGGGAAAGGAAGCAGGAAGGAAAAAAGAAGAAGAATCAAATCAGAAGGGAAATCGAAATCTTTCGTTGGCTCTTGGAGGCGTACATCTGGAGCTGGAGCTGCCAGCCACGGGACTGGCGCTTCGTTCTCAAATCTTTCACCGGAGGCCGAGATCTCGAGACACAAGGTCATCCTATATTGCATCGGTTATTTCTTAGGGCACGTTACAAGTCTAGGAGAAATATTAAAAGGTCCGCGAACCGGTGTCGCCGACGCAACCTCCGCGGAGAGACCGATAACACCAGGTTCCTGTCCAATCGACCTGGGACAAGTACGCGTTGTGCTGACTCCCTCAGGAAGGGGCGCGCCGACGGGCGAGTTGGGCGACCAGCAGCTTCACGATCAACAAGAACGATATCATCAACGACCACGAAAGAAAGTGCTTTTGCGTGGAGTTTTTTCGTCCTCCTTGCCAACATCCGACAACCACTCCTTCATCAAAACTCGGTTGGGAGATGCCAGGCGACGAAGAATATTGAACGGTTACTTGTCGGACGGTCGATCGTTCAACCGACCAGCGTCAAGGAGGGCTCGTTTCCGGAAGGACCGGAGCGAAAAGGAACGATCTGTATCTTGGCTCTTCGGTCGAATCTGCGATTTCTGCGAAAAATTTTCAAGTGTGAGAGTAGGGAAAGGACGAGTGGCTCTTGGAACATTTGGCGCGAGCGTATGCAAAAAGCTTACAACGCAACAACGGACGGTTTCCACTCGTATTTGGTTTCATCTTCGTCCGCATTTACAGGTCTGTCTAGCGTTAGCGATCAGGTGGCGCGTGCAGCGAAATTCTCGGGGTCATATTCGACATTTGGGACAACAGAAGCAGCAGTTGCGAATACGAAAACAACGGGAGCGGACGATCAACAAGCTTCGCGCTGTTGTTATACAACGAAGCGAGAAAGCCGAAGAAAAGCACGAAGAATCGAGGGAGGGCTCAGGCTTTTGTGGCAGCAATGCGGGACTCCCTGCGGCGCGGAGAACGCGAAAACGAGTCCTCGCCGGGGACGCGTGCTCCGTCACCTTTTTTACGACCTCGACGACGTTCTCGTACGACCTGCACAGACTTGCTATTGTATCAAGTTCATCGTCATATCGGCACCACTGCGATCAAGGGCCCAACAACGTGGTGGTACCACTGCCAATTTCGGAATCGTTGCCGGGAGCCCTCGACGTCGATCTTGTATCTCGAGGAATCTCGTCATTGTTACATTCGATCCGAGACAACGGAGAAGTTAAAGAAAGCAGTGACGAGAGAAGAGACCAGACGAATCGGAGAAGTAAACGAAAAAGGTCGGCGTCGTCGACGCTCGTGCCGAAAGGGCGTCGACAAGATCGTGGGGACGCTAGTGTCCCCGTTCAAAAGGATCCCATGCGATTCGAGGAGACCCGATTCACGAAACCACCATTCACGTCGAGGGTTTCAGAGAAGAAGAAAACGACAGGCACCAGGCGTAGTGTGCAGCGGTCGTGTTGGTCTCAGCGACGACGCCGCTTTCAAATCAATCTCGCGTCACCGTCACTACTCAATGACCAGTCTCAGCTACAGCAAAGGAGGCTCGATTCAAATGGGGAATGTCCGATGTCACGAGCGTTTTTATGTTATCAAAACTATAGCGATCGATCGTCCGTCGGTATCGCCACGGTCTTGCATTCATCATCTGGCCGAGCTTCTGCTAGACTCGAGTCATCCACGGACGGATCATTATGCGCCGACGACGATCAGGATTTCTTCGCCAGCGATGTCGAAAAAAGCAGGTTACTGGAGTTTCAAGACTTTTGTGAAGGATCCCCCGCGAATGATGTCGTCGCGAATACGACGGAGTTTCGGATTTTGCGTGATTTCGGGATCGATAATTATCACCCCGAGCACAACGACCTCAATGTCAATGACCGTAAATTCTCGGCCGGTCTCGTTCGCAGCACTGCCTTTTGCGTTAAATTCCACGAGTATCATTATGAGGCACAAATCACGTGGGCGCAATCGATGGAAAATCCACAGCGTCGCCGAGCTTCGACGGAAAAGGAAGAAGAGGAAACCAAAAATGCTATCACGATCGGTTTATCGGGTCGACGGAATGCAATATGCCTGGCCACTCAAAATATTGACGTTGAGGTTCTATGTTCTATGCAAACAGCAAAGCAGGAGCCGTCAGTTCTCGAGGACTACGTTCGAACGGGAACGAGCCTTAAGATTACCGTCAAGATTCAGAAGTGCAGAGCGCCATATAACGTGGCCAGCGTCGACCTGCTCAACGTTACTTATTCCTCGACCCTCGCTCGACATTTGCCGTACGAAATGCTTGATAACACTGCCTTCAATGACGATTATGATAATGAAGATGAAGACGATTATGGCGATAATGACGATGATTATAATAGATGTAACGAAAATGATGATAATGATGATTTTAAGCATTGCATCTACGATGGTTACTGCGATGTGTGGCATAGCGTGGACCGACCTAACCACGACACACCCGGTCGAGCGATGGTCACCGGGGAGTGTCGGCCTGACCGTGCGAGAATCGGATTGTATTTATGGTGGACGAATGCGGAGAAAGATGAATCATTTAACAGTCACGACGAAAAAATACATCAGACAGTCTTTGAGACGAATGCGTGCGTGGATGTACTCGGTGGCGAGCCTTTCACCGTCCTTAGACCTAGCAGATCGTTTACAATTTGCAGAACATCGTTCATGGAAGGCGCGAATAATCTTGTATTTTTTACAAAAAATCGGCATCCGGTTCTCGTCGATGAGACGTCAGCAGATTCCGATGATCGAACATCTGGGAGGCCACACGACCAAGAGAAGGGGCAAAAGTCTCGAAGCCGCCGTAGTAGAAAACACGCAAATGTTCGAGCGGATTACTTTGATGGTTGCCGTGATGACGATCATGGTTTGTTGGAGAACACAAATGAAGACGAATATTGTGATGGAATCGGAGAACGAAACGATTACACTGCCCGGTCGCGAATGCCAATTACTAGAGGCAAAGAAAAACGCAGCGAAAGACAGAAGTGGTACAAACCTTTCAGCGAGAACTTGGTGGAGAGGAAAGAGGAAGTGTTCGCAAAATGTCGTGGTGGCGCTGACGGTTACGGAAGAGGAACTCGAGAAGAGGGAGGAAAGGATAAAGAGACTGGATCTGAACGCAGACGGGGAACGCGCAGCTACGGATTACTATTTTCTCTGTATCTGCTGGCGTTGCCTATCCTCTGCTCGACCGATTCCTTGGCACCGATGGCCTTGTCTTTCGCCCAAAAGTCCCCGCTCGCCCACGGTGATAATTTTACGGTGCGGAATTCGTCACTGCAGCATCAGGGTCATCAAATGCGACGGAATGGGGTTCATGATTCGTCGCATCCCTACAACGAATACACCTGGGAGGTGAACCAGATAAATCCTTGGCTTTCGGCTTGCGACCTGGCGGGTCCAGCGCCTGCCGATCTTCAGGGTACCTGTGGACCTCCTGAAGTGCCCAAGAATTGCCCACTGCCGTGCGCCAGCATGTCCCAGGGTGACATTAATAGGCCCTTTTTCGAGGTAATCGAGCGGCTCAGCACCCGGAACAGGGCAAAAAACGGCGCCGATGGACCCGGATGGCGGCCGGCTGGGACGACCACCACGAACGAAAGAAATAAGGATAAAAACGAAGATGGGAATACGAGGTCGGAGGAGACCGTCATGGCTCCGGAACAGTGCCTTTTTTATCTCGAGGAGTCGCACAAGAGGGACATCTGTCAGGACAATTTTGGACGTGGCAGTTCGTTAAGTTTTTCAAACTCACGGGAGAATCGGTATTGGTTCGTCAGTGGCCTGCGATTGCGACATTGCTGCGAGCATGCAGTTATTAATGCGCTGGCCCCCGGCAAGGGTGGACCTCTCGAGGACGTCTTGAACGGCGGCCGGAAATGCGCTGACGCTTTGGACAAGTTACTTCTTGTCGACGGTCTCGCCGCCAGACTTCACTGCGAGTTTGAGGAGGTACTGGCGCGCTACGACTGCGCCCAGCCTTACTCGGTCATCCACAACTGCACCCATTGCAAGGTACTGTTCCTTCTACGGACGATAATAACGTTTCGTGTTCATATGCACTAACTAATTATGGGCGATTGTTAAAGAAAAACATCGATGCTTAAGGTAGCCATGTCGCTTCGGGCTCATTTCGCATAAGTTAGAGAAAATTGCAAATACTTCTCGACGGTATAAAAATCTGAAAAAATGCATGCACATTAAAGGTACTCAAAAGATTGATTTTGCATAATAATAATTCCAAAATGTTATTAACAAATTAATCAAAAAATTAATTGTTTAACGAATTACCCGGCAACAAAACTTTTTTTAAAAATATTAATCGTTCGTTCATTTTTCTGCTTAGGTATGAATTTTTTCAGATTTTTCAATTAGCTTTGATTTTTTTGCTTCCTCATAGAGGAAGCTTTGTGATAGTGAAAAAAAAAATCTAGAATTTAATGAAAACGTGTTCAGAATGTTCCAAAACATCGAAAAATGACACTTACAAAAAATGTCTGAATGTGTGTGTGCGTATGTGTGCGTGTTTCAGACCCCAAAAATTGAAATTATTATAACGTAAGAACGGCTTAAGCTATCAGGCTGAAATTTCTAAGGTAAGTAGAACGGTCAATCCCTAATGTTTGGTTAAATTTTTGGCCAAATATGTTCACTTATAAAAATGTTACGCCTTTTTGGACTTTATTAAAAATGTCTGTACGCACGCTAGCGGTTATAATTTTTTACCGATCCGGCTGAAAGCTTGTACACAAAAAGACTATTACCGACCGATGATCCTTATTTCATTTGACGAGGATCGATCGAACCGTTTTAATTGTATGCCGTTTTGAATTTTTTGAATTTCATGATTTTTTTTTTTTTTTTTAAGACGCATTTTTTCTGTTTCAAATCTTCATCTACGAATAAAATAAATGTCAGATTCGTGATCAGCGCGAAAAAATACATAGAATTACACTCCCGGAGCGACAACTAATGAAAAAGTCTACTGGGCATTTTTATAGCTAAAGTTGCAAAAATGAGTACCTTTGGGTAGTTTTAAACAGCGATTTCTTTGCTTTCCGATGGCATCGTGGAAAACCCAGGTGCCTATCGTGATCTACAGCAAAACATACACAAGACGATGGATACGACGGGGTTAAAAAGCTAGATAAAGTGGTATCACTTGGAGTTCATGAGTAAAAATCGAAAGTGCAAAATTCCATGTATTTTTTCGTCCCAAGTGCTGATTCGACAAAGTGAAGCGTGACGATGGAGTATTTTTTTTACGGGCTGAACCTGAATTGGCTAACCGTTTAGCATAAAAGTCTAAGAAGACGTTGACGTTGAAAAAAAGAATGAAAATTGAAATTTTCATATCGCTTCCTCATAAAAGTTGAAAATTGAAATTATTATATCGCTTTCTCATAATTCTCTATGAGGGAGTAAAAAATACCGAGAATGCTTCCTCATAGAAGAGGCTTTGAGAATACAGAAACATTATGAGAAAGAGATATAATCATTTTAATTTTCAACTTTTTTGTATGGAAAAATGTGTGAAAAAACACAAAAATCAAAACTAATTGAAAATTCTGAAAAAATTCATGCGTATTCAGAAAAATGAAAGGATCACTTTCATAAAAAAAAAGTTGGCTTGCCGGGTAATTTGTTACACAATTAATATTTTTTGATTAATTTATCAATAACATTTTGCAATTATTATTACGCGAAATTAATCTTTTCAGTACCTCTGATATGTATGAATTTTTTCAGATTTTCATATCATCGAGAAGTACTTGCATTTATCCTCTTTTTCTCGAACTTATGCGAAATGACCGCGAAGCGACATAGCTACCTTAAACAATCGATTACAAAATAAATCGATCGTTTAAAAAATTTTTTTTTTACTAAAACATCAATGTCGAATCGATGCATCATTTAATTAGAAAAAGCTTGCATTCATTTAAACGCTCTATTTACAAGAAAAAATAAGTGTCGTACTTTCATGAGTGCAATACCGTGGAACTCGACGAAAGAGTAAAGAAAGCTAAAGTAGGATAAGTATAGATGCAAATACGTTGTATAAAAATATAGTAAAATCTGTTTATTGTTAACAGCACATTGTGCTTATAATCTCCAAGTTTTTAATATAATTCTGTATCAGAGCTGGGCGGTACTTAAGGTACATTGTACTTATTTGGTACTTTAATTCCGATACTTTAAGTACAGGTGTACTTTAAATACTGTACTTAAAGTACAGGAAGTACTTGAAGTATACTGCACTTAAAGTTCTTTTTCATTACTTCAAGTATTTTCAATTGCGTGAAACGTGAAAATCAGAGCTGGCCAAAGTATGTCAAGGTTATACAAGTTTAATTTAAATAAGTAAAATATTTCTCGGTGGATTTCTCAATTATTTTGATCTGATCTGACATAGTATATCGCGCGACTAAGGCCGCAGGGTAGGGTGGTCCTAAAATTGAAAATTTTTCAATTTTTTGGGAGCCATCCCGTATTATCGTGAGGTATCAAATAAAAATGTGATGTGCCAAGGGTCCCCGAAATTAATGCATTGCTGAAGATCACTATCGGCTATTTAAAAAATGAAAAACTTCGGAACATTTAAATTTAAAGTCAAAGTGAAAAATTCGAGATTTCATTGGAGTGAACCCGCGCTTCCAAAGTATAACGTATAAGAGAAAACTCTGCAAAATTCGTACGAAATCGAAGTCTTTTCAGAGGTCGCTACCGAGGGTTTAGTTACCTAATTCTGAAACGAGAGTACCCTTTTTCAGCTGTTATATATAATTATATTTTGGATAAATTGGATAATTGAATAAATAAAAATTTTCGTTCGGTCATCGATAGAGATACTTTCTGTCTTTTGACCATTGCACGACTTTGTCAACTCCCTTTATCAGAAACGACAAACCATCGGTTGTTTCTAAATTTAACTTTTATTGCAACAAACATATCGTTTCAAATAAAATGTTTGATTATTCAAATAAAATGTCCCTATTTTTTACAGTGATTTTGCAAAGTTTTTTCGTATACGTTATATTTTGGAAGTACGGGGTACCTCCAAGGAAATCTCGATTTTTATTTTTATTTTTACTTTAAATTGAGATGTTCCAAAGTTTTTAATTTTTCAAATAGCCTGTAGCGACCTCTTCAAATACATTAATTTTGGGGATACCTGGAAAAAGTACTTGAGAAATACTTCAAGTACAAAAAGTACTAGTGATCCTTTGTACTTTGTAATTGAACTATTTTTTGGAACTTTGTTCAGCTTTGCCATAAGTAGACGCGTACTTGAAGCCCGTACTTCAATTACCAATCGCGGACCATGGTGTTCAAGTACCGTCCAGCTCGGCTACAAAGCATCACGTAATTCTACTATTTTTCTAATAAAGTCTATCCTCGCATTACCTTAATTTCTATGATTTTTCACAAACATATGTTTTTTCCCTTACTTGATAAACTAAATACGATTTTTTTTTTTGGTATTTTATAAGAACTTTAAGTACTTTATAAGTACTTAAAGTACATAATACTTAAAGTCCCGAGTACTTGACAATGTATAAAGTACATAGGACTTTAAGTACAATGTACTTTAAGTACTGTGCCCAGGTCTGTTCTGCATAGATTTTGATTCCAGGTTTCTTCTCTAAATTCGAAGGTTCCAATATTCCACGCCCAAAGAAAACCAAATAAACAATAGATATTATCGTACTGTATGAGGTTTAGAATTTTTACAATATAAACAGAAAAATGTAAAATTTCGAATATTTCATATTTCGAATAGTCCATGGACCGTGAAAATCTTTTAATCACCGCCTGTTACGCCTGCGCATTGACAGTAAAAAACATCAATTAATTGCCTTAATAATCGATTATATTTATAATCTCGATGTGAAGAACATCGATTTTCAGAACAACCAGTGAACATCGCCCAGTCACTCAATCTAACCACGTGCATTATTAAAGTACATCAAATCATTCGTCACGAACGTGACAATTTTTCTGTGCAGTTCATATCCATTAGGGTGGTCCTTGAATTTAACATTTATTTTTTTATTTTTTAGGGGCGACCGCGTATTATCGTGAGGTATAAAATAACAATGCGATGTGCGAAAGGCCCCCGAAATTAATGCATCTTTAGAGGTCTTTACACCCTATTTAAAAAAATTAAAAACTTCGGAACATCTGAATTTAAAGTAAAAATGAAAAAAAAAATCGAGATTTCCTTGAAGCCATCCCGCTCTTCTAAAGTATAACGCATGAGAAAAAACTCTCCGAAACCCCAATGAAATCGAAGCACTTTCAGAGGTCGATACCGAGGGTTACAAAAAAACTAAGTTTTCGGTAATTATCGCTAAGTTACTAAAACGTAAACGTGAAAATTCGCCTCGGAAAAATAACCGAATATTTCATTTGAAAATATATTGGGCATTCCATACCGATTCGACCTACGTCGGATCCTCGACCTCTTCAATTCGGTTAGCAATTTTTTATAATATTGTTCTAACTCTAAAAATCACTAAATTTTTTTTTTTTTAATTTGCATTAATGACAATTTTTCAAAGTGAACATATTTTTAGCCGGAATTAAAAATTCTGAAGAAAATCTGAAAAATCCTGTATTTGATATGAAAATTTTTAAGCCTAAATCCAGAATGTCCAAACATTTGCTTCTAGATGTTTTTTGAGCTTTGCTTTATTTTTTTAAGTGAGCATATTGTTAGCCCGAATGAAAAAATCTGAAAAAATTCTCAAAAATTCTGTATCAGATAAGAACATTTTCAAGCCTAGAGCGAAAAAGTGGCATCGCATTAGCTTCTATTTATTTTATTTTTTTATATAGTTTTAAAACATTTTAAATAATTTGACAAAAAGAAAAAAAATAGAAGCTAATGCGATGCTACTTTCGCTCTAGGCTTGAAAATTTTGATATCCGATACATGGTTTTTGAGAATTTTTTCATATTTTTTTATTTGGGCTAACAATATGTTCAGTTAAAAAAAGAAAGCAAAAGCTCAAAAACATCTAAAAGCAAATTTTTGGATATTCTGGATTTAGGCTTAAAAATGTTCATATCAAATACAGGATTTTTCACAATTTTTAATTCCGGCTAAAAATATGTTCACTTTGAAAAATTGTCATTAATGCAAATTAAAAAAAAATAAATAAATAAAAAAATTTTTTTAGTGATTTTTAGAGTTAGAACAATATTATAAAAAATTGCCAACCGAATTGCAGAGGTCGAGGGTCCGACGTAGGTCGAATCGGTATGGAATGCCCCATATGTTTGTAGTAACAAAAGTTAAATTAAAAAAAAAAGACCGAAGGTTCGTTGACAAATTCCTGCAATGCTCAAAAGCTGTACCATATCTCTATAGACGAACGAACGAAACATTTTATTTATCTAATTCTTTTCAACATCTGAAACGAGAGTACTATTTTTTTTAGCTCTTTGCAGAAAATTAGATAAATAACAGTTTTCGTTAGTTAATTGCAGGAACTTATTAACTTCCTTTAACAGAAACGACAAAACTTTAAAAACAGTTTGTTTACATTTTTTTACAACAAGCATATATTTTCAAGTGAAATATTCGGTTATTTTTCCCCTTTTACAACATTTTCTAACTGTTAGCAATTATTGTTGAAAACATTGTTATTTTAACCTTCGGTAGCGAGCTCTGAAAATACGTCGATTTCACAGGGATTCCCAGTGGCGGATTTAAGACTGATCGCGCCGTAGACAAGCCAATTTTTGGCGACCCAAAAATTTTGTTCATTAGCTTTTTTTTTCACTTTCTTCTTTGGCCACTGTTCGTTTCCTGTATTGATATTCACTTAGTTTATTCTTTAAATCACGCATGATTCATTGTTTTGCACTAACTTTATGCAATCCGAGAAAATTCTTTATATTGCTTCCTCATAAAGGAAGCTTTGTTTTGGTCGAAAAAAAATTTCGAGATTTTAATGAAAACATGTTCAGAATATTCCAAGACATCGAAAAATCACATTTAGAAAAATTTCCGGATGTATGTGTGTGTGTGTGTGTGTGTGTGTGTGTGTCAGGGTGTTTCTCAAAAACGACATTTTTTAAAAATGTTGGTCCCACCCGTTTAAAGTATAGAATTCGATTAAAAATTGAACCTGGCGAAAAGCGGTTTCTAGCAAAAAATCCTAAATCGTGCCGCATTCGACGTTTGTACCCAAAAAATGCGGCACCTTTTAAACGTAATTGTCAAGGACCACCTTTCGGGAGGTGTTTTTTTAGATGAAAATATATACTTTTGGAGGTTGGGAAGAATTTTTTTTCAACAAATTCACCCTACTGGACATTTATAGTTTTCTGTATACGAATCAAAAAATCGAAATCGTTTGTGTTTATTAAAAAAAAAAAGACAAATAGTTAACCTCCCACCCCGTAGAACTACATTTTTTCATCGATGAAAAAATCCAGCGAAAGGCAGTCACTGACAATTAAGTTTGAGAGGTGCTGCATTTTTGGGTACAAACGTCGAATGCGGCACCTCAGGATTTTTTTCTAGGCACCGCCTTTCGCAAGGTGCAATTTGAGATTGAAATCTGTAGTTTAAGAAGATGGGAGGAAAATAAAAAAAAAAAATGTTTTTTTTTGACACACCCTAGTGTGTGGGTGTGTGTGTGAATCGGAGGCGAAAAATTAAAATCGCTATATCTCAGAACTGTCTTGACCGATCAGGCTGGAATTTTGCACACAGAATGTGTGGTCAATAGACAATGTTTTAAAAAAAATTTCATCCAAAAATGTTCAGTTGTTTTTAATGTACGCCATTTTTAATTTGTTCAAAAATGTCGGTTCGCGCTCTAGCGCTCGCAATTTTTTGGCTATCGGGCTAAAAACACCTACATAGATGGAATATAGTCACCCGATGATCCCATTAAAATTTCAAGAGAATCGATCGAACCGTTTGAATTTTATGTCGTTTTGAATTTTTTGGATTTTATGAAAAATGAGTATTTTATTTTAAATGCAATTTTCCACATCAAATATTCATTTATGACTAAAATAAGTGTCAGATTCGTGATGAGCGTGGAAAAATACATGGAATATAGTCCGGGAGGGACGACTAACGAAAAAAATGTATCTGTCATTTTTATTGCCAACATTGCAAAAATGAGTCATTTTGCGTATTTTCAAACGGTGATTTTTTTGCTTCCTGATGGCATCGTGGACAAACCTAGGTGCTTATCGCGTTCTATGGCAAGAAATACATAAGACGATGGTATGGCGGCGTTTAAATAATGAGATACACCGGTGTCATTTGAACTTCTCGAGTAAAAATTGAAAGATTGAAACAAAATTTTGAACACATTATTCTATGCATTTTTTGCGATGAGCACAGAGTCAACATCCGTTTTGAACAGAAGCTTAAGGTTGGTGTATTTTTTCGGGCTAAACTTGAGTCAGCCAGTAGTTTTCCCTAAAAGTTAAATACGTCGTTGATGTTGGAAATAAGTTGAAAATTGACAATTTCATAACGCTTCCTCATAAAAGTTGAAAGTTGAAAGTTGAAATTTTTATATCACTTTCTCATAATCGTCCTTTATTCGGTAAGCTTCCTCTATGAGGAAGCCAAAAATATAGTAAATGCTTTCTCATAGAAGGAGCTTTGCGAATAAAGGACCATTATGAGAAACTGATATAAAAATTTCAACTTTCAACTTTTAACTTTTATGAGGAAGCGATATGAAAATTTCAATTTTCAGCTTTTATGAGGAAGCGTTATGAAAATGTTAATTTTCAACTTTTCAGTAGTAAATTGCCAACAATCTTTCAATCGATAAACTTATGTGCGCCGCCTTTCACTGCTCGTTCGCCTTGCGCACGCCACGGCCTTTTGTGTTTCTCAATACAATATACAAACGAAAACAAAATATCCTTCCAAAGAGCCCTAGCAAGTCAAGCGACCACCATACGACCAAAAAAAACCGGTCGTTTTGTGCCGTTTTGACGACCGTAAAACAACCAATACAACGACCATTTTGTCAGTTTAGATTTGGTCGTCTTTTCCTTTAACGACCCAAAAACGACCGAGCTACCGTTTGCTGCAACGTGTATCGGTCGTGTTTTGGTCGTTTTTTGGTGTCGTTAAAGAAATGACGACCAAGCCGAAACTAAATACTGGTCGTTGTTTTGGTCGCACGATGGTCGCCAAAACGGCACAAAACGACCGGTCGTTTTTTAAGTCGTTTCGCGGTCGTTTTCAATGGTCGTTTGACCTGCTAGGGAGGCGGGTGAGATACGCGCTTCCGCGTACACTGACTATCGTGAGTGTTTAATGGATAACTCGACCAAGATGCTGCGAGTTTTAAAACTGTATCATCCATCGAGCATTTTTTAGCCTCTTAAATGATAACAAAGTACAAATCAATATCTATATTACACACGAATTATACGCGAGTTTATGGATTAAAATTGTGCATCCCTGACGCCTTGAAAACAACTGAAGAGATTTATACAATATTCAGCTTTTTCGGCAATTTTTTTTGTCAGCAGGTAAAACGACCGCGAAACGACTTAAAAAACGACTAGTCGTTTTTTGGTCGTTAAAGGAATGATGACCAAATCTAAACCGACAAAATGGTCGTTTTATTAGTTGTTTTACGGTCGTCAAAACGGCACAAAACGACCGGTTGTTTTATTGGTCGTATGGTAGTCACCTGACTTACTAGGGCAGCTCGACATCCCTAGACAACTGCCTGCATTGCTTGCGCCTAAATCCAGCACTGCACCCGGGGCTTTTGATAACCCAACGTCAGTTCAGTCCGATAACCAAAAAAAAAATTAAAATTTTCATATCGCTTCCTCATCAAAGTTCAAAGTTGTGAGTTGAAAGTTGAAAGTTGAAAGTTGAAAGTTGAAAGTTGAAAGTTGAGAGTTGAGAGTTGAGAGTTGAATGTTGAATGTTGAATGTTGAATGTTGAATGTTGAATGTTGAATGTTGAATGTTGAATGTTGAATGTTGAATGTTGAATGTTGAATGTTGAATGTTGAATGTTGAATGTTGAATGTTGAATGTTGAATGTTGAATGTTGAATGTTGAATGTTGAATGTTGAATGTTGAATGTTGAGAGTTGAGAGTTGAGAGTTGAGAGTTGAGAGTTGAGAGTTGAGAGTTGAGAGTTGAGAGTTGAGAGTTGAGAGTTGAAAGTTGAAAGTTGAAAGTTGAAAGTTGAAAGTTGAAAGTTGAAAGTTGAAAGTTGAAAGTTGAAAGTTGAAAGTTGAAAGTTGAAAGTTGAAAGTTGAAAGTTGAAAGTTGAAAGTTGAAAGTTGAAAGTTGAAAGTTGAAAGTTGAAAGTTGAAAGTTGAAAGTTGAAAGTTGAAAGTTGAAAGTTGAAAGTTGAAAGTTGAAAGTTGAAAGTTGAAAGTTGAAAGTTGAAAGTTGAAAGTTGAAAGTTGAAAGTTGAAAGTTGAAAGTTGAAAGTTGAAAGTTGAAAGTTGAAAGTTGAAAGTTGAAAGTTGAAAGTTGAAAGTTGAAAGTTGAAAGTTGAAAGTTGAAAGTTGAAAGTTGAAAGTTGAAAGTTGAAAGTTGAAAGTTGAAAGTTGAAAGTTGAAAGTTGAAAGTTGAAAGTTGAAAGTTGAAAGTTGAAAGTTGAAAGTTGAAAGTTGAAAGTTGAAAGTTGAAAGTTGAAAGTTGAAAGTTGAAAGTTGAAAGTTGAAAGTTGAAAGTTGAAAGTTGAAAGTTGAAAGTTGAAAGTTGAAAGTTGAAAGTTGAAAGTTGAAAGTTGAAAGTTGAAAGTTGAAAGTTGAAAGTTGAAAGTTGAAAGTTGAAAGTTGAAAGTTGAAAGTTGAAAGTTGAAAGTTGAAAGTTGAAAGTTGAAAGTTGAAAGTTGAAAGTTGAAAGTTGAAAGTTGAAATTTTTTATTCGCTAAACTTCTTCTATGAGGAAGCATTTACTATATTTTTGGCTTCTTCTATGAGGAAGCATTTACTATATTTTTGGCTTCTTCATAGAGGAAGCTTAGCGAATAAAAAATTTAAACTTCCAACTTTCAACTTTCAACTCTCAACTTTCAACTTTGATGAGGAAGCGATATGAAAATTTCAATTTTCAGCTTTTATGAGGAAGTGTTATGAAAATGTCAATTTTCAACTTTTTTCCAACATCAACGTCGTATTTAACTTTTAGGGAAAACTGCTGGCTGACTCAGGTTTAGCCCGAAAAAATACACCAACCTTACGCTTTTGGTAAAAACGGATGTAGGATCTGTGCTCAGCTCGAAAAATACATAGGATTATGTGTTCCTAATTTTTTTTCGATCTTTCAACTTTTACTCGAGAAGTTCACATGCCATCGCTTTAACTAATTATTTTAAATCCGTCATATTCATCATCTTGTGTATTTCTTGCCGTAGAACATGATAGGTACCTAGGTTTGTCCACGATGCCATCAGGAAGCAAAAAAATCACTCTTTGACAATACACAAAATGAGTCATTTTTGCAATTTTGGTAATAAAAATGGCAGATAAACTTTTTACGTTAGTCGTCCCTCCGGGACTGTATTCCATGTATTTTTCCACGCTGATCACGAATCTGACACTTATTTTAGTCATCAATGAATATTTAATGTGGATAATTGCATTTACAATGAGGTACTCATTTTTCATAAAATCCAAAAAATTCAAAATGACATAAAATTCAAACGGTTCAATCGATTCTCTTAAAATTTTAATGGGATCATCGGGTGACTATATTCCATCGGTGTAGGCGTTTTTAGCCCGATGACTAAAAAATTGCGAGTGCTAGAGCGCGAACCGACATTTTTGAACAAATTAAAAATGGCGTACATAAAAAACAACTGAACATTTTTGGATGAGATTTTACAAAACATTGCCTATTAACCACACATTCTGTGTGTAAAATTTCAGCCTGATCGGTCAAGGCATTTCCGAGATATAGCCATTTGAATTTTTCGCATCCGATTCACACACACACACACACATACATCCGGACATTTTTTCTAAATGTGATTTTTCGATGTTTTGCAACATTCTGAACATGTTTTTATTAAAATCTCGAATTTTTTTTTTTACCAAAACAAAGCTTCCTCTATGAGGGAGCAAAAAGAATTTTTTCGCGTCGATCGCGATGCGTGTCGCACTTTGCGATATTATTGTCTATAATATACAATATACTAATGTTGTAGGTGAGAGAGGAGAATTCTGGAATTCGTGGAATTTTTTAAGAATCAAATATGACGTATTGGCTGAAAAAAATATTTTTGTCTATATTTCATAAGAAATAGACGTTTATTGCATTCAAAAAAAATCTACAAAATGTTGCGTTTCAAATTTAATTTGAAACTGCAACTTTCATGTCTCAAACGTTTTTTCGTACGACTAATAGTTTTTAAGATATCGGGGTTTTTAAAAAAAAAGGTCAATTTTTCGATATCTCAAAAAAATAGAATCTAAAAATTCTGAAAAAAATTACAAAAACTACTTGTATATAATCATGAATTGAATACCTCCAATATTACACACGAATTCAACCCGAGTTTATGCATTAAAATTATGCACCTTTGACGCCTTGAAAACAACTAAAGAGGTTTATACAATATTCAGCATTTTCGAAAATTTTTTTTCCCCCAATTGGGCCGGCGCCCCTAGGCAATTGCCTGTGCCTAAATCCAGCACTGGGGATTCCGCCGAGTTTTTTCTCATACGTTATACTTTGGAAGAACGGGGTGGCTCCAAGGAAATTTCGACATTTTTTTTTTTTTTTTTTTTTTTTTTCATTTTGACTTTAAATTTAGATGTTCCAAAGCGTTTAATTTTTTAAACAGCGTGTAGCGACCTCTAAAAATGCATTGATTTCAGGAACCCTTAGCACATCGCATTTTTATTTTATACTTCACGATAATACCCCCCTATTTCCCTTATAGTAAAGCCTCTTAGAAAATTCAAAAATGTTCAATTTCAGGACTAGCCGTATATCCATAGATTATGAGTTGCCCATAATTTGATCTATAATTTACGACGTCGTTTCTCTGACCGCCATTTCAAGGGAGTAATATTTTCGACGCAGATTGTTCTTCACAAAATTAATACTATCGTGTTCATTTCTTGCAGATTGCGTGCAGTGAAGTCTATATGAGCTATTCCGTGTGAAATCGAACGGTCAAAAACCCGACCCTCTCCAAGAAACTTGTAATTTCACCACAATTTATGATTATTTACAAGGGGTTTTTGTAATTTTTTTTTCAGAATTTTTGAAACGTATTTTTTTTGAGATATCGAACAATTGAACTTTTTAAAAAATTCCCCATATCTTAAAAACTATTAATTGTACAAAAAAACGTTTAAAACTTAAAAGTTGCAGTTTTAAATGAACTTTTGAAACACACAATTTCATAATTTTTTTTGAATGCAATAAACGTCCATTTCTATGAAAAAAATAGACAAAAATATTTTTCTTCGGCCAATACGTCATGTTTGATTTTTCTCAAAAAATTCTAAAATACACTCTCATGTATGTAGAGTGATCTCATATTTTTGTTTGACTGGGCGAGACGTCTGTTTCATAGCTGTGCTCCGTTTAAGATCGATTTTTCATTTTAAAAATCCCTTTTTTATGAAAAATTCCCAATCCCTTTTTTTATTTGATCTTCTAACTTCCATTATTGTCGATAGTGTCACAATTTTTATAACATTCAATGGGAAATAATAGATATCTCTTTTTTTATGAAAAATCGATCTTAAATGGAGCACAGCTGTTAAACGGACGTCTCGCCCATCCAAACAAAAATATGAGATTACTCTACGTACATGAGAGTATATTCTGGAATTTTTTATGAAAAATCAAACATGACGTATTGCCTGAAAAAAAAATTTTAGTCTATTTTTCATAGAAGTGAACTTTATTGCATTGAAAAAAATTTACAAAATTTTGTTTTCAAAGGTTCATTGAAAACTGCAACTTTTATGTTTTAAACGTTTTTTTGTATGGCTAATAGTTTTTAATATATAGAGGGTTTTCAAAAAAGTTCAATTTTTCGATATCTCAACAAAATACGATCCAAATATTCTGAAAAAATGACAAAAATTCGTTGTAAACAATTGTTGGAAACACTATTTACTTCATTAGTCGACCCACTTCTCTTTGTTCGGAACCACGTCCTAACGGGAGGGGAATGGAACTGGTCACACGACAAAAAGTTGTTCAAGTCAATAAGTATAGTATTATTTATTAAATAAAACGCCTGGTCACAGTTGAACGTCGGTCGTTTCCTCTTATGGAATTCTCGTAGGAACAATGCGACTAAACTCTCCAAGATTCTCAGGCTTACTCTCTCTTTTCGCACAACGCACGACGTACTTTCGCACCCTGAGTCCTAACAGCGGCTGCCTCGCCAGCTCTCCCCGATTCACGCACACATCCATTCTTACCGACTCGGTCGGTTCACGCGCACTCAGCCTTACCGATGTCGTCCATCGTCTAGTTAAAGGAAATAAATGAAATAACGGCTTTAACACAATCATGAATTGTGGCAAATTGCAACTTTTTTGGAGAGGGTCGGGTTTTTGACCGTTCGATTTCACATGGAATACCTCATATATGAAGCATTCTTTATCAACTGAGCCACTTTTTTCGGCCGGCTTCTCAGATGTTTTTTTTAATTTGTCAGCTTGTAGTGCTACTTCAGTGGGTCAACTGTGATTTTTTTTTAGATTTTGAAAATGCACCCTTCAGGATTTACGTTTTTCGATAAATATCAGTACATCTCAGAAAATATTGATCACGAAAAACATTTTTAGGAACATTACCTTTTTAATTTTTCATCAGCTTTTGAATGATGTTAGAATCATAATTTTTCCGGTATAGGAAAGTCCATAATTTTTTTTTCTGCAAAATATTTTTCTACAAAATAATTTTTTTTTTTTCTACAAAAAACACACCTTCAATTCTGCTCCTAATTTTATATAGTATTTGGCATTGTATGAAGATTCTGAAAAAAAAATTCCGAAAGTGGGATCTGCCATATTTGCGTAGTAGAAAAATAAACAATTAAAAAATGTAATTCGTATAGATTCGTATGCACTCGATTATTATTTGGATAAATAAAAGTGATTTGCCCGTAGTCGGTAACTAAAAAAATTAATGTTTCTAAGAATTTTTTTCAGCGACCAATAGTAATATTCGAGTTTGTAGGAATCTATATGAATTATATTTTATATTTGTTTATTTTTTGGCTACGTAAGCATGGCAGTTCCGACTTCGGGATTTTTTTTTTATTTTCATACAAAGCGTGTTTTTGTAGAAACTTTTTTTTTCTTTTTTGTTTAACAAGAAATGGACTTTCCTGTATGGGAAAAATTATGACTCTAAAATCATTCAATCCTTGATGAAAAATGAACACGCTAATGTTCCTAAAAATTTTTTGAGTGCTCAATATTTTCTGAGATATACGGATATTTAAAGAAAAAGGTAAATCTCGAAGGGTGCATTTTTAAAATCTAAAAAAAATCACAGTTGACCCATTCAGTACTACAAACGGAAAAATTAAAAAAAAACATCCGAGCGGTCGACAGAAAAAAGTGGCCCAGTTGATAAAGATTGCCTCATATGTCGCGATTTCTTTTGAACCAACTATTGCAGCATTCTTGCGAGTAGCCAATAGAAAATTCGGGGTTTTCTAAACGCTTTCAGAATTTTTCTGTTAATCAATATGGTTTCAAGGATGCTTCACACACGTACATTCCCAGTGAAAAGTGATATTCAGTGAGAATTCGAACACGGCCTAATCGTATAAAAATCTGAAAAAAACAGCTTTATGAAAAATCAATATTATAAAAGTGCCAACGACATTAATTTTGCATAAAATTAATGTCAAAAAGTTATTAACAAATTGCTAAAAAAAATTGTTCAACAAATAATCAGTAAACCTTTTTTTTTCTTCAAATGAATTCATGGTTTTTTTAGATGACACATACATTTTTTTAGAATTTTCTATCATTTTTGCATTTTTTGTTTTTCAAACATGTTTAAGGCCGTAACTACGGGACGGTTGGCGCAATGGCCTTGAAACTTTTTGTGTGTACTGTAGAGAATGGTGATACTGAAAAATATCTGAAATTCATCCCACTACATCGATTTTTTTTATTTTCGAGAAAAAAAAATTTTGAAATGATAGAAAATTTCAATTTCAATTTTTTCAGATTTTTATATTCACTTTGAATTTTCTGACTTTCTACACGTTTTTCCCATATAAACAAAAAAAATCAAAGTAAATTTGAAAATCTGAAAAAATTCATACGTATTCAAAAAAATTAACGAATAATTTTCATTTAAAAAAAAGTTAGGTTTCCAGGATATTTGTTGAACAATTTTATTTTTTATCGAATTGTTAATAACATTTTGGAATTATTATTATGCAAAATTAATCTATTCAGCACCTTTAATATGGGCGATTTTTTTTCAGATTTTTATATCATCCAGAACTGTTTGCAATTTCCTCTCATTTCTCTGAAACTTATGCGAAGTGAACACTATTCGCAAGGACTACCTTAAGGATGCATCACACATACATTCCCAACCAAATGTTTAATGCGATCGAAATTTCAGTACTTCGCGACATATCAAAAATCCGAAAAAAATCTGCCGCATTATTTAGGTCAAGATCTTTGATTTTGGATAATGATAATGCCAAAAAGTAATTAACAAATTATTCGAAAAATTAATTGGAGAAAAAAATCAAACAACTTTTTATTTTCTCATTTTAAATGTATTCCTCGATTCTTTAAAGAATTCTCTAAAATCAAACAACTTTTTATTTTCTCATTTTAAATGAATTTCTCGATTCTTTAAAGAATTCTCTAAAGAATCGAGGAATTCATTTAAAATGAGAAAATAAAAAGTCGTCTGATTTTTTTTTCAAATTAATTTTTCGAATAATTTGTTAATCACTTTTTGGCATTATTATTATGCAAAATCAAAGGTCTTGACCAAAATAATGCGGCAGATTTTTTTCGGATTTTTGATATGTTGCGAAGTACTGAAATTTCGATCGCATTAAACATTTGGTTGGGAATGTATGTGTGATGCATCCTTAAGGTAGTCCTTGCGAATAGTGTTCGCTTCCCATAAGTTTCAGAGAAATGAGAGGAAATTGCAAACAGTTCTGGACGATATAAAAATCTGAAAAAAATCGCGCATATTAAAGGTTCTGAATAGATTAATTTTGCATAATAATAATTCCAAAGTGTTATTAACAATTCGATAAAAAATAAAATTGTTCAACAAATATCCCGGAAACCTAACTTTTTTTTAATGAAAATTATTCGTTCATTTTTTTGAATACGTATGAATTTTTTCAGATTTTTAAATTTACTTTGATTTTTTTTTTATATGGGAAAAACGTGTAGAAAGTCAGAAAATTCAAAGTGAATATAAAAATCTGAAAAAATTCATACGCATTCAGAAAAATGAATGAATTATTTTCGTAAAAAAACAAAGTTATGTTTCCGGGAGATTTGTTGAACAGTTTTATTTTTCATCAATTTGTTAATAACATTTTGGAATTATTGTTATGCAAAATTAATCCTTCCGGCATCTCTAATACGCTTGATTTTTTCAGATTTTTATATCATGGAGAAGTGTCTACAATTCCCTCTCATTTCTCTGAAACTTATGTGAAGTGAACACTATTTGCAAGGACTACCTTAAGGTAGCTATGTTGCTTCGGGCTCATTTCGCATAAGTTCGAGAAAAATAAGTGAAAATTGCAAATACTTCCCGATGGTATAAAAATTTAAAACAATTCATGCATACTAAAGGTACTGACAAGATTAATTTTGCATAATAATAATTCCAAAATATTATTAATAAATTGATAAATACAAATAACTCGTTCAATAAGTTACTCAATATTTTTCTAAATACGTTTGAATTTTTTCAGATTTTTCAATTACCTTTGATTATCTTTTATATGGAGAAATGTGTAAAAAACACAAAAATCGAAACTAATTGAAAATTCTAAAAAAATTCATACGTATTCAGAAAAATGAACGAAGCATTTTCACTTTAAAAAAGTTGGTTTGCCACGTAATTTGTTAAACATTTAATTTTTATTATTTTGTTAATAACATTTTGGAATGATTATTATGCGAAATTAATATTTTCAGTACCATCAATATGAATGAATTTTTTCAGATTTGTATACCATCGGGAAGTACTTACAATTTTCTCTTATTTTTCTTGAACTTATGCGAAATGAGCGCCAACCGATATAGCTACCTTAACACGTTGAACGCCATGTCGTCTGGGTGACGACTATGTTTTAACGCTGGGCGTTCAACGTGTTAAATCCTACGGTCACGAAAAAATGGTATAAATAATTTCGATAAGAAAAAAAAATTATATGTTAGGTTAAGTGCGTAATTTATGATAAATTTTTTTTTCTTAATGTGTTTGTGATTATTGCACCAAATATTGTTATAGATACGTCATCGAATTTCATTTCTCGCACACTGATCACGCATTAAGGACTTAAGGTTGCCTTTGCGAATTGTGTTCACTTCAGATAAGTTTCAAAGAAATGCGACGGAATTGCAAACACTTCAGGATGGTATAAAAATCTGAAAAAATCAAGCATATTAATGGTGCTGAAAAGATTAGTCATGCATAATAATGATTCCAAAATGTTATTAGCACATTTATGAAAAATTTAATTGTTCAACAAATCTCCCGGAAACCCAACTTTTTTTTGTGAAAACGATGCGTTCATTTTCTGAACACGTATAAATTTTGTCACATTTTCAAATCAACTGAATATTTTTTCTTTACGAGAAAAACGTATAGAGTCACAAAAATGAAAGTGAATTTAAAAATCTAAAAAAAAATGCATATGTGTTCAGAAAAATGAACGAATCATTTTCATAAAAAAAAGAGTTATGTTTCCGGGAGGTTTTTTGAACAATATTATTTTTCATCAATTTATTAATAACATATTGGAATTATTATTATGAAAAATTAATCTCTTCAACACCTTTAATATGCTTGATTTTTTTTCAGATTTTTATACCATTGAGAAGTGTTTGCAATTCCCTCTCGTTTCTCTGAAACTTATGCGAAGTGAACACAATTCGCAAGGACTAGGATAGTAAATGGGTAAAAACGCTCGCACATTTAATGATTTTTTTCTCGGTAAATATACGCTTTATCGACTTGATTTTTTTATCGTTGACGTAAGATATATTAAAGGGCATTTAGGCATTTTTTTACTAAATTTTATTGTTATTGCGTATTTTTTTTATTGGTCGGCATAAACAATTTGTTTCGACAGTTCATTTGCTGTGACCCTCACTTCGACTAGTAATTTTATCTGAAATGAAAGAAGTCAACTGTTCCTTAACAAATGATATATAACGCGCTCGTTGACGGGAATGAAATGTAGATAATTATATGTATCATCTCCAGATAATTATATTTAGATATTAGAATTATCTGCAGACAAATAAATCTATATTCAATGTAGATAACCTAAAAATGGACCGCGGATTTTGGTATTAAAAATAAAAATGATTCGGTCGACTTCTCAGATGTTTTTTAAAATTTACCAGTTTGTACTAGTTGAGAGGTACTTCTGTGATTTTGTATAGATTGTTGAAATGCACTGTTCAGGATTTACGCTTTTCTAATATCAGTGTATCTCTGAAAATATTGGTCACTCAAATAATTCGTCGCAGCATTAACTTTTTCATTTCTCATCAACTTTCAAATGATGTTAGAGTCATAATTTTCCTGATACGGGAAAGTCCATTTTTCGTTAAAAAAAAAAAGTTAAAATAATGCTTTTCTACTAAAAACAGACCTTCGATTCTGCTTCTAATTTTATGCGATATTTAGCAGTGTATGAAGATTCTTTCAAAAAATTCGCAAAGTGGTATCTGCGGTTCGCACGTACTAAAAAAATAAACAAAAAAAAATTAATTCATATAGATTCGTATAAACTCGACTATTATTCAGATAACTGAAAGGGATTGTCCATAGCCGGTAAATTTGATTCACATAGTTGGAAAACTTGTTTTATAATAGAGTTTCTTTTTAGAGGTTTTCTTTTATAATTTTTTATTTGTTTATTTTTTTAGATCGTAAGAATCGCAGGTACCACTTTGGGATTTTTTTCTCAGAATTTTCATACAATTCCAAATATCCTGTAAAAATGGGACCAGAATCGAAGGTGTGTTTTTAGTCGAAAAAAATATTTTTATTTATTTTTTCACGAAATATAGACTTTTTCGTATCGGAACAATTATGACTCTAACATCATTCGAGAGTTGATACAAAATAAAAAAGTTAATGCTCCAACGAATTTTTTGAGTGACCAATATTTTCTGAAATATACTGATATTTAAAAAAAAACGTAAATTCTGAAGGGTACACTTAAAATATCTAAAAACATCACAGAAGCACCTCTTAAGGAGTACTACAAACTGGCAAATTTTAAAAACACATCTGAAAGGTCGACCGAAAAAAAGTGGCACAGTTGATAAAGAATGCCTCAAATACAACGATGGACTTGCGCTCCCGCCGGATCTTCGAAGTCGATTAATTTTGTTTTGCTAAACACTTACGAGCTAGATACGATTCGTTAATTATTTTCAGTCATCCTCGCAAATATTCGACAAGGTTTATGCAAATCTATCGTGCGGACAACTTTCTAGACGCCACGCTCATAAAAATTAACCATCGGTCACCATTAAGAAAAAACCATTGGGATAACGATTGGTATATGGTTAATGGTAAATTGGCGGACCATTCGGACAACTATTCAATTTCTCAATGGTAACCATTCACTTTCCCAATGGTAGCCATTAAATTACCCAATGGTAACCATTCAATTTTTTTAATGATCATCATTGGTTATTATTTTGCAGCAAATAATATGAAGGAAAAAAATCCATATTTTATTCTTGTATTAGAGTATTTATGTCTTGTTACTATTGCTTATGAGCCAAACCTCGATCTAATTATGTTGTGAAAAACATTCGACTGATGTTGAGATTGAACCGACGACCTTCGCCGTATCAGACAAGAGCTCTGCTACCGCGCTACCGATCAATTTTGTATTTTTCTGACATGGATGATATAAAAGTTGATTTGGTATTTTAATGGCCAGTAACATCTGATAATGCATAGTAATTTTTAATTCGCTGGTATTTATAGTCGTATATTTTCAAGGCCTGAAATTAGTCCGTGTCATTGTTCTAATCTAGAAACTAGAAACTAGAGACTATCAGCTTGACGTTGGTTTCACTTATGTTAAAAAAAAAATGTATTCTTGGCCAATTAACAACTGCTGGTAACTGGGGATGCTCTTAACCGTCCGAGCATTGGTACCTTTACTTTGAAGGTTCAGTAGTCACTGCTGGCATTACAGTAGTTATTACACATGTAG
Source organism: Amblyjoppa fuscipennis (assembly GCA_963575735.1). Taxonomy (NCBI): domain Eukaryota; kingdom Metazoa; phylum Arthropoda; class Insecta; order Hymenoptera; family Ichneumonidae; genus Amblyjoppa; species Amblyjoppa fuscipennis. The sequence goes on from OY754497.1 coordinate 979,916, forward strand.
TTACTGCTTCCTAGTATTTACTCCTTAACAGTCAGTAATTATTACTGAGGACGTAGTAGTTCCTGTAACAGTAATTACTTCTTATTCTAGTTCTATTCCAGAATTCAGTAGTTCATGCACGAGCAGTTATTGCAGATAAGTAATTGCTACTCGAGACAGCAGTAGTTCCTGTATAAGTGGTTACCACTTCTGTGTAGTTACTATTTGAATCTCGAGAGTCAAATAGTAACTACACAGAGGTAGTAACTATGCGTACAGGAGCTACTGCTGTCGCGAGTAGTAATTACTTATCTGCAATAACTGCTTGTGCATTAACTACTGAATCCTGGAAGAGAACTACTTATAAGTAGTCTTTACTGATGCATGAACTACTAAGTCCTCAGTAATAATCACTGACTGTTGAGGAGACCTACTAGGAAGTAGTAACTACATGTGTAATGACAACTGCAATGCCAGCAGAGACTACTGAACCTCCAGAGGTCACTACTGGATAGTGATGTGAGTCCGCAAATAACCGGTTAAATAGCTCGGTAAATAACCGGTTAATTAACCGCAGCTACTAAGGTATTTTGGCGATGGTAACTTATTCTGTGGTTAGCACTACCGAACCCGCCGAAAATTGCATGTGCAAGATGCTTTCTTAAGCTGTTCCCGCTTTAATCACGCATCCTTACTCTATAAATGTATCTTGATTTAACCCGTTCGTTCCCCATAATGTCGTTATTATAAACAGTACAAACACTTAATTTTTAACGTTTGATCATATTACATACTTTTTGCTGAATAAAAAAAATTAACCAGTCCTTAATAGCTTCCAAGGAATAAGTATCGTTTAATAGTCACTATCAGTATTTTATTAAAGAATGTGGTTGAAGTACGGAACGTTCGGTGACGAAAAGTTTGGGACCACTTTTATCTTTATAAGATCGACTTCTCACATATACAGGTATATAGGAAGTGAAGAAAAACTTAAAATTTTGGAGGGGAGCAGGTGCAACACGCCATAAGAACCCACAAATTGTGAATCGCAAAGCGAAAAAAAATTATTGGTTGCGAATGACGTTTCGGTCCACTTTTCTTTTCACAGGGTATATTCTCGAGGTTCTATAAAACATATAAAAAAATATAAACCCCTATATTTCGGAGGGGAACAAGCTCAAACAGCGTTTTGAATGCTGTTCAAATGCGCACCGGTAGCAAAATAAAAATAATTTTACACGAATGAAGCGTCGGACCACTTCCCTTTTCACAGGGTATATTCTTGAAGTCCTATAGAACATATAGAAAAATATAAACCCCCAAATTTCGGAGGGGAACAAGCCCGAACGATGGCTAGGATGCTGTTCAAATACATATCGGTAGCACATAAAAAAAATAATTTCTCGCGAATGAAGCATCGGACCACTTCTTTTTTCACAGGGTATATTCTGGAGGTCCTACAGAAGATTTAGAAAAATATAAACGCTTAAGTTTCGGAGGGGAACAAGCCCGAGCGGCCCTTTCAATGCTGTCCAAGTGCGCATCGGTAGCAAAATAATAATTAATTCACGTGAATGAAGCTTCGAACCACTTTTATCTTTACAGAGTATAAGTACAGGCTTGAAGTCCTATGGAAAATATTTAAAAAATATAAACTCTGAAATTTGGGAGCGGAATTAGCCCGAACAACATCTAGTATGGTGCTCAATCGTGCATCGGTAGCAATATAAAAATAATCCTAGTCATTGTTCCGACTTGTTCCCCTCCGAAACTTAAGGGTTTATATTTTTCTAAATCTTCTGTAGGGCCTCCAGAATATACCCTGTGAAAAGGGAAGTGGTCCGATGCTCTATTCGCGTAAAATTATTTTTATTTTGCTACCGGTGCGCATTGGAACAGCATTCAAAGCGCTGTCGGGCTTGACCCCCTCCGAAATTTGGGGGTTTATATTTTTTTATACGTTCTATAGGACCTCAAGAATATACCCTGTGAAAAGAAAAGTGGTCCGAAGCGTCCTTCGCAACCAATAATTTTTTTTTGCTTCGCGATTCACAATTTGTGGGTCCTTATGGCGTTTTGCACCTGTTCCCCTCCAAAATTTTAAGTTTTTCTTCACTTCCTATATACCTGTATATGTGAGAAGTCGATCTTATAAAGATAAAAGTGGTCCCAAACTTTTCGTCACCGAACGTTCCGTACTTCAACCACATTATTGAAGAAGTTAAACGTTGATTAAATTATTCGCAATAACGTAGACATTTTATCAAATTTAAATTGAAAGTTAGAGTGCGATTGTTGGTAGCATTGTCGTTACTTAAATAACCGGTTGTTTTATCGGTAAAAATGGTTACGAACGTTATTAACCGGTAAATTCACAACACTACTACTGGACCCCTGGTAGTTCTTTTTGGTGAGGGCAAAATTCCCCCAGTGAACTACTGGGAACTACGAGAATTCCCAGTAGTTAACTACTGGACATTCATAATAATTTGGAGTATTTAACTATCTGGGATATATAGTAGTTAACTACTCAAAATACCCAGTAATGTTCAGTAATTAACTGCTCAAGACTTCGAGTAGTTTTCAGTAGTCCGCCAATTTTGCACTGGGCAGTAGTTCAGTAGTTTATTAGTAGTTAACTACTGTCCCTCATGGAAATAAAGTATATGCATAAATATATTTCTGGATATATATTATATATACATGCGATATAGAACTTTTTGCCGCATTATATATCTGAAAAGTATAACGAAGATATATAAAAGATATATACGTGACATATATTCACTCAAATTTCTTTTTACAGTGGTTAGTACGTACCGAAAAATAGTTTGGTAATATTGAAAAGATTGATCGATTGTCATCATGAATTACATTACTTTATGGTACTATACTATTTCGAAGAAAGAAATAAATCTGACGATTTGAAGCTGGGATCGAACCCGGGAACATTCGCATGCTAATCTGGAACCTTACCGCTACGCTACCGCTCGTCATTGTAATTATTCTCATTCCCAGCGAGATTTGAACCTAATAAAAGTTTTCTTATCTGAAGTGATGAACATTAATTTTCTGCCGACGAAAATAAATCTGTTCATTAAGTCGTTTGCTTATTACAAAATAAAAAAGAACGAAATAACGTTACTTATGTCTATGCAACTGGATAAAGGATCGCCTATGCGTCTGTATGTGATGGTTTTTTTACGCACAAAATGATTTTGAACATCAACTATAAACATAGGTACTATCGGAAACTTTCAACATTGTTGGTTGTGTAGTAGCTTGATATCGAAGTCTCTAAATACAATCGCCAATATCTATTTCCATATTTCTCCGAGCAGTATGAGTCTAGGCCATGTGTAGCCTTAGATGATACACTGTTCTGAGAAATTAAAGATATATATAATGAATATATAGGAATATATGTATAATATTTATATACATGAATTTATATGACGTATATAAATTATATATCTTTCTATATATCTGACATATACTTTATTTCCATGGGAGCGTATACTGCCAGTAGTATTTTGCAGTAGTTTTCAGTAGTTATTTTCGGTGAGTGTAACGTTGCATTTACAGAAATGAGACTACAGGCAATGATGATTCAAAGATCTAATGTGCATGAGATTTTTTTTCGATCTTCATCTGGTCTTTGCTCGAACGAAAATACTTGACAACTTCTTTCGCTTTCGCATCTGGCCGTTACCGTGCGATTGCATCCCATGAGCGAATTACAAATTGGTTATGTCTTGGCGCAGTACTGTTGCCAACATTGCCGGGACCGGTGGTCAGTTCTGAGCAGGTACAGAAACATCCCCGCCTTAATACTGGACCGACTTTGGAACGATCATATTGGTCCGTAGTTCAATCGCCAGTATCGGCCCAACGTTATCAAACGACCTTGGCCCAGCGTTGGCTGCCGATGTCGCCAATGTTGAACAAAAATTATTAATAAGCAATAAAAAAATGTATTTGTCAACCTGCGCGACTCCTAAATACTTTTTTTTAACATTCTACAATTGCTTTTTAACTTCACACATTGAAATCATTCGAATAAATTTTTTAGTCGGTAATGGGGACTCGAACCTGTGACCTCGGGATTACTAGTCGACGCTCTTACCTCTCGACCATGCTCATATCGGAGATTTTTCTTCGAATCCTATATATAAGCTGCACGTCTATATCATATTAACTTACCAATTGCTTTAAATTATCTAAGTTTTACTATTTCGTTTGTTTTATTTACACTTTAATTAAGAATGTCGGCGAAACTTATGCTCTAAGCACTACAGCACTGTAGATAAAAACTATAACAAAGGAATTTGTATTAATAAAAAAGCATTCAGCAGTCGTGTAAATTGAAACAAAATTTCGTTGTTTACCAATATCTTGTGTTCACCGTTGGATGAACAACGCTAGCGGGTACTGGCCCAAAGTCGTTCGATGTCGTAGGCGAACGTCCACTTTCTTCACCCATAAAATAACAAATGTATCATCGCAAGACCTGCTCTCTACTAAGACGACTGTTGGCCGTTCGTCGGTCATATTCTTCAGCCAATTCTAATCTTTAATGTCGTGCAGTGTAACGCCAGTACTCTTTCGCATGTCGGACTGGTAGTGACGAAATTTTTTCGATAATACTAAGACGAGTCTCGGCTCAGTCTATGCCCGATACTCATACGACTGTCGGCTAAATACTATTTATGTTATGCCGTAAGTACTGGTCGCCAGAGCTGGGCCAGTATGAAGCCATTGGTCAGTCAGCGCAGTAACGGTACACTGTTAACAATGTTATGAAATTTACAACACGTTTAATATACAAAGTTATATGAAATGTACAGTCTCGGTATATGAAATTAGAATTCATATACATTGCATTTAAATTTCAATAATTTAAACTTAAATACAATACCTGTGTATTAAAATTACCGGTGATGGCATTGAAAATTGCGACATCCGTACAACGAAAAAAAGGTTTGGTAATATCAACCTCACAACTGCGGTCACGGAAAATTGGTTTGAATCAAACGAAGGCGCATTTGAATAGACTACACCGTTGTTGAAACAATAAAACTGGTGTGGTTGTGTCAACTGCGTGTAGCAGTTAAAGTGACGACAACATTGGTTCAAAGTTAATTAAAAAGGCATTAAATCAACAAGTTTTTTTTCGATTCAATCGTATATACTGTCACCATACCAGAAGGTATATTATTTTGACTTGAACGTATATTCTGTCAATCTGAAAAAAATGTGATTCGATGTGTTCGCATATATACGAATATTTGGCATCTTGAAAATAATTTTATTCGATTCGGCAACACGTCAATTTAGTAATTCACAAATATTATACCCACAGTAAACATCTTTCAAGTTATTTCGATATTTCAATATCAAATCATCGAAGTTGAATCTAAGTTAGTGACGGAGAATAACTTATATATCCGATTCAAAATTATACACATCGATAAGCGATTGTAGCGTAGTGGTAAGGTACTAGGTTAGAATGCATTAGGTTCGGGGTTCGAGCCCCGCTAGGGTATATAAAATTTTAATTTGTAAAAATTGTGTTGTATTGATAAGTAGCGATATTCTGATAACTATTAAATATATAAAACACAATGTAACCATGTATGAAATTAATTAGTAACATATAACGAAAATAACTGTACTGGAACACAACTCCAAATTGAGTTGGGCCAAATATTTATTTCATTTGTGTGACTAGATATTTGTTTCGAACAAAAGTTTTTTTTTCGGTATGATTGCCTATTCTGTTCGATCAAACATATTTTTAGTTGGAACAATGAAATGATTTTTTTTAATGCTGATCGAACTTTGTAGTCAACTTAACTAAATATTTCCTTCGCCGCCCGCAACCGCAAGATTAGGTTGATTCAAACAAATCTTGTTTGATCTTACCAAACCTTTTTTTCGGTGTATATGAAAATTACGTTATTATTATATATATTATACAAAAAATATTGTTTTTCATATACCGGTAACGCAATTTTCTTACATACATGTCAATGAAATTTCATATACTGTATATGCATAAAACTTCATATACATGTTATGAATTTTCAAACAGAAATTTTTAACAGTGTACTACTGAACAACGTTTAGCAACCAACCTCGTTTTAGTACTGGACCGTGTTGGTAACTCTGGCAGTATACCCCGATTCGCACATTGGATGTGGCGCGTCTTGAAGCCGAGCGATATTGATTAGGGCCGACCGACGAAATTAGCTACACACCAGTGTATTAAAATTACAATCCGGGCGTATAAAATTAACATTGACACAACGATATTGTAAATTTAATAATGTTACAAGAAATTTACCAAACCTGGGTTTAAAGCTTACCACAAATGAGCATTAATTCGACCACTAATGGGTATGAAAAACAATAAAGACTTTAACAAAATCAGCACCCGGGTTGGAACTTAGTATTTTTAATTATATTCAATATATTAACCCTAGAACTCATATATGGGGTACAAAAGTACCCCAGACGATATTAAAACTGCACTTCTAAAGTAGAAATTGACATTATCGGCTCCTCCACGATAATTTAGTTCCATTATCTGAGGATGTGAGGAGGCCGGTAGTAGGCTCTGTTACTGGCTGTCGCACAGCACGCTGACGCAGAGGGCTTGGGGTACTAAAGCACCCCAGTCAGGAGTTGCTGTTAGTGTTTTATGTAAGTAAGTGGTTTTTCTTTGTTTGTTTAGACTTTCGAATATAAGTTACTATTATATCATTTGGACGTATATAGTCGGGATTTTATTATTTATAATTGTTTATAATTTAATAATTTTTAAAATTTTCAAAATAATAATTATCATCTTTAAATACTTACAACGTTTCAAGAAAAGTAAATGTTAAAACCCATGCAAAATCAATTTTGCTTGTGTTTTCATTGATTGTTTCCATGTTACAAGTGTTTTACTTTTCCCTATTTTCAAATGTCCAAATAAATAGACTTTTTGAACGGAAGACAATGGGACTATTTTTTCCTAATAGACTGATGTGTTCTCGGTAAAATGGTGTTTGAAATTTGACAAAGGACCATTTTTTTTAAACTACAATTTTTCACAAAAAGTGCGGTTTTTGCCAATTTTCGTTACGTTTTGGGCTTTAAAGGTGATGTTCACCCCCTCTAACCCTAGCCGTTCAAGAACACTGCTTCCAACCATTGAGCAGTACAGCTGGAGAATCGCTCAGTAAATTCATTCTCAGTTGAAGGTTGTCACAGCTAACTTACCAACATGTATACCTTACAACGTTACCGATTCTGTTTTATCGTCCTCTCGCGATAAACCCCTTGGCTAAATCTCCCATTAGTTACCATTAAAAAATCCCATTGATTACCATTTACCATTCGTTAAAGGTAATTTAATGGGGTTTTGCCAATGGTATCATTCCCATTTGTACTACCATTTAATATACCATTCAATATGCCATTCGATTTCCCATTGGTTGTATGGTATTTTTATCCCGCTAGCATTCCCATTCGCGGAAAAATATGCTATATATAATTGTCCACTCTTCTACAGTGTCTAAATATGTAACAAATAAAAAAGCTGTAATGCTCCCGAAAAATGTCTCCTATTGTTCATAAATAATTTCGGTTCTTAAGTTAACAGCTACTATTGGGGACTCATTTATCTGCAATTCATTATCGCTTATACCATTTAAGTGAAAATTGCTACTCACACGCGTGATTCCCTAGTGTCTGTCGACTCGATTCTTATTCCTCGTCAATTATAAATAGTTAGACGTGCCATTAAAGATTCCCTAGCTTTTTACCATTCGATTTAGTTCCCATTTGTTCCCGATGGTAAGAAATACCATTTCAGCTGTTCCAGTTATGTTCCAATGAACTACTATTAATAACGAAGGGAAAAAGTACCATTTGTCACATACCATTGATTTGTCAGTGAACTCTTATTGATAACGAACGGGAGAAAGTTCCACTCAATTTTCCCAGTCATTTGAAATTGGACTCCCATTAATAACGAATGGGAAAAAGTACCAGTTGAATTTTCCCAGGAAATTGCCATTGGTCTCCTATTGGTAACGAATGGGACAACGTACCATTTACAATGTTCCAGTGGTTTGCCAGTGGAGTCTCATTAAGAATGAATGGCCGAAAGTACCGTTTCAATTTTCCTCATCAATTTCCATTGGGATCCCATTGATTACCTTTCGATACCATTCATTACCATTAACCGCCCAATGGAAAACTTTGCCAAGGGACTAACCACGATGCCCCCGCTAGCGGCTCACGTGTTATACACAGAAATGCTTAAACAAACAAAATTCTACACATATCCGCTTTCAAGCGTACTATATTAATTTTCGCACATACGTGATACTCACGTATGTGCTTTTAAGGTAAGATTCAGATAAATGAAAGTTAATTGCAAACACTTCTCGGTGGTATGAAAAACTGAAAAAATCAAGCATATTAAAGGTCCTGGAAAGATCAATCTTGAATAATAATAACTCCAAAATGTTATTAACAAATTGATGAAAAATTATTCAACTAATCTCCCGGAAACATAACATTTTTCTTTAATGAAAATCATTCGTTCATTTTTGTGAATACGTATGAATTTTTTTTTTCAGATTTTTCAATTCACTTTGAGTTTTGTCACTACACATTTTTCCCATATAAATAAAAAATAAAATTCGAAGTGAATTTTAAAATCTAAAAAAAATGCATACGTATTCAAAAAAGTGAACGAATTATTTTCATAAAAAAAAAAGTTTCCGGTAGATTTGTTGAACAACTTTATTTTTCATCATTTTATTAATAACATTTTGGAATTATTGTTATGCAACATTAATCTTTTTAGCACCTGTAATATGTTTAATTTTTGTTCGGATTTCTATGCAATCTAGAAGTGATGGCAATTCCCTCTCATTTCTCTGAAACTTATGCGAATTGAACACTATTCGCAAGGACTACTTTAATGCATTTTATTCGTCGAAATTGCGACAATCGAATGATTGTCGTAATTTATTAAATTATTGCGATTAATTGTAAAATATTTGTTGACAGGACATGGCGTTATGTGTTGTCGATAATGTGGTTCAAGCAGGCTGAAAAGAAAGTCTTGTCATGGGAAGCCGAAAGTCCGCTTAACGTGTTAATAAAAACAGCGCCTTGTAGCATACAATTAGCACAACAATGCGGTAATTAATAATCAGTGAATCACTGCAACGTAAATGTACTCGCATCTACAAATATCTCGTAGACGATTACGAGGCAACACAGTTATATTTGACATTCAAGATGCGGACTAGGAATAAAAACTTTCATTTTGTAAATGAAATTTCATGTACATTACCTATACAAAAAATTTTCAAGTTGAAAGTTGAAGCCTTCTAACATTCAATTTAAATTTGATACAATGTCTACGTTATTGTGAATCATTTAATCAACGTTTAATTCTTCAATACAATACTGATAGTGACTATTAAACTATACTTATTCCTTGGAAGCTATTAAGGGCTGGTTAATTTTTTTTTGTTCAACACAAAGAATGCAATACGATCAAACGTTGAAAATTAAGTGTTTGTACTGTTTATAATAACGACGTTATGGGGAACGAAGGGGTTAAATCAAGATACATTTATAGAGTAAGGATGCGTGATTGAAGCAGGAACAGCGTAAAGAAGCATCTTGCACATGGAATTTTCGCCGGGTTCGGTAGTGCCAACCACAGAATAAGTTACCGTCGGTAAAATACGTTAGTAGCTGCGGTTAATTAACCGGTTATTTACCGAGCTATGTGACCGGTTATTTACCGACTCACATCACTAATCTTAACATAGAAAAAAACATTTCGTACCAAAAATGTGTTGGAAAAATAGGTTTTAAAACCGTATGTAGATCTTACTATGATCTTACTATACATCGAATCTGATATAAGATTTTCAAAAATCAAAATGGCGGATCCAATATGGCAAATAAAAAAAATATGGGAATTCGATAAAAATTGGTATTTTCTAGTTTTTGAAGGCGGGTAATCCGAATGGATGATAGATTTAAAAAATACAAAATGGCGTATCCATATGGCGGATCAAAATTTAGAAAAATATTGGAATTCGATAATAATGAGTATTTATAGTTTTTGAAGTCGCGGATTCCGAATTAAATACTAGATTTTAAAAAATCCAAAATGGCGGATCTAATTAGGCGAATCAAAGTTCGAAAAAATGTAAAAAATAAAAGAAAAATTGGTATCTTACGGTTCTTGAATCATTTATGTTGATGTTAAATTCGGATTCCACAACATCAAAAACGATAGGATTCCGATTTTGATTGAAAACCAAATACCTTTTTGGAATTTCGAATCTTCACATAGGATCCGCCATTTTGAATTAAGAAAAATTGATATTGGATTCGAAATCCCCGACTTCGAAAATTATAGGATATCCATTTTTACTGAAATCCCAATATTTTTCAGGATTCCGATCGGCCATGTTGCTGAAGCCGCGATTTTATATATTTTAAATTTGATTTCAGATTCGAATTCAGCCATATAAAGAACCTTAAGATACCCACGGACTATCAGATTGCAATAGTATAAATATGTTTTTTTCAAGATGCCTCTATAGGGGTCATGAGGCAAAAGTGGCACGACTTTTTTTTGTCTCTACAGGGGCGCCTGACAGTGAAGGGGTTAATGGAACTCTACTGGCAAATAGGTGGAAATTTTTTACGTGGTACATTTCCCCATTCGTTATCAACAGGAGGCCAATGGCAATTTCCTGGGAAATTTCAAATGGTGCTTTCTTCCATTCGTTATTAATGGTAGTCCATTGGAGCAAGGCTGGGATAACTGAAATGGAATTTCTTACCATTCGGAATGAACGGGAATCGAATCGAACGGTAAAAAGCTAGAGATTCTTTAATGGCACATCTAACCATTTATAATTTACGAGGAACGTGAATCGAGTCGACAAACATTAGGGAATCACGTGGGCGAGTAGGAACTTTCAATTAAATTGTATAAGCGATCATGAATTGCAGATAAATGAGTCGGCAATAGTAGCTGTGAACTTAAGAATCGAAATTATTTATGAATAATAGGAGACATTTTTCGAGAGCATTACAGCTTTTTTTAAAATTTATTATAGGGTAAACGTGGTGAATATGGACCACCCCGATTAACACGTAAATCAATGAAATATGAACCGGTCCACATACCCCACTTTTACCCTATATTTAGACAGTGTAGAAAAGTGGATAATTATGTAAAGTCTATTTTTCCGCGAATGGGATAAAGATACCATACAACGAATGGGAAACTGAATGGCACAGTAAGTGGTATATTAAATGGCAGTACAAGTGAGAATGATTGGCAAAACGCCATTGATTTACCTTCAATGAATAGTTAATGGTAATCAATGGGATTTTCAATGGTAATCAATGGGAGACTTAGCCAAGGGCAGACGTGCCAAAAAGACTGACAGCGAGACACTTCATAAGAAGAATACCACTGACTGTAAATTAAACGCTTCCGCCCAGACGATGTGTTGTATGCGCATGTAATGGGCGAAAAAAAGGTACGGTGTATTTTTGCGAGGAGTGTAACATCGGTCTCTGCGTTGACGACTGTTTCAACAGATACCGCACGAAAAAAACTACTATATAGAGAAAACGGCAAAGTATGATATATGAGATAATTATGACGAATGGTTTGATACAATGTACGCACGATTGGACTTTTATTCGGGTGTTTTTTTTATCCGTTCATTACTGTTTATTAGTGATACACTATTACTATACTAACCGAGCAGAAATTGGAGCCAGGCTGCCTGATAGCTTATCAGGCCCTGATAGGGTATAGCCAGGGCGGGCCTGATCATGCGAACCTGATGAGGGCCTGATAAGGTGCAGATAGTAAAGCATGACTAAATAATCCTCACTTCAGATGAGGCGAGCTTGATGCCCGACTGTTCAGGGCCAGATAACGTACAGGTAGGGACACCTGACTGGATATCCTTGGCTTTTGACGAGGCTAGCCTGATAGTACCCCGATCAGGGCCTTAGCAGGTGAATCAGGCAAGCCTTCTCCAGACATGCAATGTGCATGCCTGGATAACATTGATTTTGAGAAGAGAACATTGATTTTGCATAATGAAAATTCCAAAAAATGATTCTAAGGTATTTGAGAAATAGATAAGTGAATCTTTTTTTTTTTTTTTAATTTCAAATAAACTTATAAATTTTTTATAGAGTTTTCTTACGTTGGAAACAATTTTGAATGTTTTAATAAACTAATTAATAAATAAATAATTTAAATAATTCAAACGATTTATTAAAAAAAAGATTCCTCGATTATTTGTTGAACATTTATTTTTTATATATTAAAATTGTTTTACATTACTATTACACAAAATCAATGTTCCTAGCATCTTACATATGATTGATTTTTTTCGATTTTTATCTCATTAGAAAGTGTTCAAAATTCTCAATGAATTTCAGTTTTCGCCGGCAATGCACGTGTGACACTGTAAAAGTCTATTTAGTCGTGTACATACTTCTACCGGAGCTTAAATGTACATTCAACATTACATTTCTCAAGTTGAGGATAGCCGAGTTGGTTAAGGCGCCGCCAACGCAGCTCCCATTGGCAAGGTCGCTGGTTCGAGTCCGACCATGAGTGAAATTCATTTTTCCATGATTTACATTGTAGTAATTAGTTAATTTAATCCGAAGAATAGATATAAGAGGTTCGGAAGTCCGATAAAATAACGCTAATAAATAAAAAGTATTTATGATATTTTCCTTAGGAGGCAATCAGGCACCTTGATTAGGCCGTGATCAGGCAGCCTGATCAGGACCTTATAGGCAACTATGTTACATTCCTGATCAGGGCCTGATAAGGTGCCTATACCTCGGAAGTGCCTTGACCGATCAGGCTGAAATTTTGCACACAGCATGTGTGGTTAATGCACAATGTTTTTGCAAAAATGTTCAGTTGTTTTTTATGTACGCCATTTTTTATTTCTTGAAAAATGTCGGTTCGCGCTCTAGCGCTCGCAATTTTTTTAGCTATCGGGCTGAAACCGCCTACACAGATGGAATATAGTCACCCGATGATCCCATTAAATTTCAAGAGAATCGATCGAACCGTTTAAATTTTATGTAATTTTGAATTTTTTGGATTTTATGAAAAATGAATACTTTACTTTAAATGCAATTTTCCACATTAAATATTCATTTATGACTAAAATAAGTATCAGATTCGTGATCAGCGTGAAAAAATAGATGGAATACAGTCCCGGAGGGACGACTAACGAAAAAAGTTTACCTGCAATTTTTATTGCCAATATTGCAAAAATGAGTCATTTTGCGTATTTTCAAACAGTGATTTTTTTTTTACTTCCTGATGGCATCGTGGACAAACCTAGGTACCTATCATGTTCTCCATCAAGAAATACACAAGATTATGGATATGACGGAGTTAACATAATTAGATAAAGCAGTGTCATTTTAACTTTCGAGTAAAAATCGCACAAGCGAAAAAAAAAATTGGAACACATAATCCTATGTATTTTTCGCGCCGAGCACAGATCCTACATCCGTTCTGACCAAAAGTATAAGGTTGGTGTATTTTTTCGGGCTAAACCTGAGTCAGCCAGCAGTTTTGCTTAAAAGTTAAATACGACGCTGAATTGGAAAAAAGTTAAAAATTGACATTTTCATAACGCTTTCTCATGAAAGCTGAAAATTGAAATTTTTATATCGCTTCCTCATAAAACTTGCAAATTGAAATTTTTATATCACTTTCTCATAATGGTCCTTTATTCGGAAAGCTTCCTCTATGAGGAAGCCAAAAATATAGTAAATGCTTTCTCATAGAAGAAGCTTTGCGAATAAAGGATCATTATGAGAAAGCGATATAAAAATTTCAAATTTCAACTTTCAACTTTTATGGGGAAGCGATATGAAAATTTTTATTTTCAGCTTTTTTTCGATAATCATACATTTTTCAATGAAACTTATTTATCATATTTTTATTTATTTATTTATTTATTTATTTATTTTGAAACGTTTCGATATTCCGTGGGAGCGGAATATCGAACTCACGATTTTTTAGATCGTCTTCTTCCCAAGTGGAAGGCAAAGAGTTCGGTACTCGACCGGCTGGATAAGGTGTGGAGGAAAGGATTCCCGCATATGCTTCGGGGTAGAGGGAGGCAGCTGGATTGCTGGCCCCCTTGTTAACGCACGGAGTGCGTTATCAGACCGCTCTCCCACATATGCGGGAGAGAACAAGGAAAGAGAAGTTCTTCTCTTTCCATGTTCACGCATACGTGTTTCTGCTCAGAGACACGTATGCCGAAACATACGTGCTTACGCAGTCTATAAACTAATACAACGAAGCCCCATTCTGGGGTTACCTCGAGGAGGTGTGGTCAATTTTTTTAAGAATGGGAAAGAACCTAGAGGAAAGGACAGGCAGAGCCTTCATGGCCATCCCGGGGCCGTCTCGCTTGCGAGAAGCGGACGCCAGCCGGCCATCTAGCGGCAAAGTGCCAGCCTCTGCCAGGGGGGGGGGAGTCTGTCCCGTTACAATTTATATTCGGGAAAATCCCTTTTACATTCGTTTAACATAATAAATCTTTGACATTTTTATAGAAATAAACACACAAAGTGTATACACTTTGTGTGTTAAGAAAATAGATATTTAGTGTAGAAAAACAGCCGTAAACCGTCGACTAGAAATTTACTCGAAGCGTAGAATTTGGTTTTGCACCACAGTCTTGAAGTTTTGGATGGACCTTCCGAAGAAGAGTTCCCGGTCCACATTGTTGGTTAGATTGGCGATTCGGTAGACTCCGGATCTCGCCGCAAAGGTCCTTCTTACCGTCGGAACCTCGAATGCTGGTACCCTCTTGAGCGCTCTGTCCGGTGGGTCTCGAATTCGGAATCTTAGGCTCAATTATCGGCAATCGATTTTACAAGAAATTGTTCACAGTCGTAAACAAAAAAAAAAATTCAATTTCACTCGTGCACTGAAAAACTTGGTTATAAACTCACAAAGAAGAATCATCGAGTATTCAACATAATTGTAACTTGCCAAATATTGTTGAAAATAATCACGACCGTATATTTATTTTCCATTTAATTATATCTGTCAAACTTTGGAAGTCGTCGGCAATTTTGTTGCAGACCTCATCCAGTGCGCACAACTCGTGACGCAGGTACACGGAGTGGCCGGGATATTTGAAAATAGAAGAGAAAAAAATGCTCACTTTTATTTATTTTTCAATGTATATTACCATAAATATTGGAAAAACAATAATTCTTTTTTCTTTTTGTTGTCATTTTAAAATTCCTTCCGAATAGAATTTTTTTTATTTTATCTCGGATTTTTTTCAAATATCCTTTTTTCAATTGTTTCAATATACTTGTCAAAATAAAACAAAAAAAAATTTTTGATTTCTCGATTTTTTTGTTACAAACAAGACTTTATTTAAGTTACGTCCTACTTCCTCTTCGATGAAAAACAAGAATGATGACGATATCAGTTTTCGTACTCGAGGTATGATTTCTTTGCAACAACGATAAATATCGGTGAAATTTCACTAAAAATCGAAAAAAATCAACTATTGAATTTCTCGTCTAACATTTAGTATAGTTAACAAAACAATAACGTACTGATTCCACGTGACATGGGAAACGAAACAAAACGTTTAAAATGTTAGAAATCAATTTTTTTTTGTATATAACGCCTGTCGGAGACTTTTCGAGTCGAATTTTTCAAAATAGTCGAAAATATCAATTTTCATTCAGTCTGTACTGTTGTTGTACCCCGAGTACCTCGATACGTCGATTATTGCGGTAACGTCGTTGCCCAATAATCGAAGTAAGCAGCAGCATGAGACAAACACGCCGTTGCGAAATAGAATTAAATTCGAATCAGCATTTCGGCAATAGCGACTCGAATTCGAGCTTCGGCTCCGTAATTGCTGAGTCAGGTATTTCGCAATCGTAGCGTCTCCAAATTCTGATTGACAGAGACGGAGAAGCTAGTGTTGCATCTCGGGTCAACGTACCGCCGAAATAGCATTTAATCGATAATTAATTAGTCGAGTCAGATATTGAGAAATATCGAAGCAGGAATCCGGATGTCGGAATAATTGTTTAAACAATTATGAGGAAATATCTGACACTGCCAAAATTATGCTGACATGCCTGCTCGTACCCCTATATAAGGAACCACGAGCAGGCACTCACCAGTCTCTTCGGAACTCCTGATTCTTACGGTTGACTACGGGTACACCCGTTGCGAGCTGGGCTCGTAACTCAATAAGTAGGTAGTGAAAATATTAAACTCTCATTAGAAAAGATTAACGTCCGATTGTCGTTAAGCGAGAAGGTGTATCAAGCGTACAAAGTGTACTGGGGGTTGGTAATTCAAAAGGACAGAAGTAAGCATAAATCGAGCATTAATGGTTGCAACATAAAACTAATTATGTGTTAATAATGACGGCGCATTTATGAATAAATTGATAAAGCGATACTGGATAAATCCATAGAGCGGTATTAAAGCATCAGTGAACAAGTTAATAACAGATCAGTAAAAAGCGTCGATAGCAAAGCATTAATCGAGCACCAATCCAGGCTTGTCTGCTCGTTTGTCCGACCTTAAATCAGCGTCAAGTAGAACATTGATTGCACACTGTTCGGACAAAAAGGGGAACCTTAATCGAAAGTTCTTGGTAAGCATTGTTATATAATGAATATAACAATGTTACCTTTGTAAATGTCTGATAATATAAATATATTGTTAAACATACTAAATACATTCTTAAATAAACATTGTTAAATACTGAGTAATACATTTGTACTTCACTTGGGTTCCAACCCTTAACTGAGCATGTCCCTAACCTTACGAGTTAACGGCTCGTGCACAGAACCCAGATTAGCTACCTGAGTTTCTGCGGCATAACATTGGTGGCAGCGGTGGGATGCTCAGAGTGAAATAAACTATTAAAAACATGAATTACCAAATCGCCAAAATCTCCGCAGAGTGTGGTAAAACTATGGCTCCACGTGAGAGCGAAAAAAAGGAAGTTCCGCGAACCAGGGTCGACTCAGTGTTCGGGCGGACCACGGGTGCGATTATCGGATCGCCGTGGATTCCCCGTTATCCAGGCGAGATAACGGAAAGGTAGTCAACCGTAGTCTTCAGGGATCGCTGCAGGATCCCGAAGAGCGTCGCCAAGGATTGGGACGTAAAAACAGAATCAGTAAGGGAGCCTGGAACCGAAAGAGTAATACGTCAAGGACTGGAAGGCATCCCGTAATGTGCAGGGTGTACACCGTGACCCTACATTACCTAATGAAAGATTGATACGAGTACGTAAAACACGTGTAGTACTGTTAGAGCCAGTAGGACGCTACTGCTAAACAACAGGGGTATAAACATACCGCCAAAATGGACGCCGTCCACAGCAGGACAATGCGGGACAACTGCTGGAACAGGAGGCGAAGCGCTGCAGGTCACAGCCAGCCTCACGCAAGTCGTGTCCAGACCGACTGAGTGGGCACATGGTGTAGTGGACACGGAGCCGCTCCATAGGGGCAACCCCGACCACGGGGATTCCGCGAGACCGACGTACGAAGGAAGCGCGTGGCAAAGATCCACCGTCAGGGTACGGAATAGCAAGCTGAAAGACCGAATTATGCAGGAAATGCATCGCGGCATAATCGACACGCCTCAGGGCACAAAGTCGGGGTTGGAGACGTGCTTTGGGAAACGTGAGTCGTCTACCTCTCTACAGCGCCCATTTGCTACGTTGCATCAAGGTGCAGGAGAAAGCGTGCAAGCATACGCTGCCCGGTCCGAAAAAATCACCGTGCGAGTGATAGAGCAACTGTGTGAGGGAATCGACGCACGGGGCGTTGGCTACATAGCGGAAGCCGCCTGGAAGTGTGCACAGATAAATTTTGAGAAAGGACTGAGGACGGAAAAATACCGGTCGTCCGAGCGCCGGCGTCTCCCATCACTGAAGTGGAGGGACCTCGATCTTTCGAATAAGGCGTGCAACTATTGCAAAAAATCTGGGCATATCTGGAAGGATTGCCAGCAACGTAAACGAGCTGAGGGCAAGAAAAATAAACGTGAAGAGCAGCGAGCGGCGGGAGCGAGTAAAGTCTCCGCGCAGCAGGAGACTGTCAGAGTATTACATGGGGGTACCGTCACGGGAACGGATGGGTCCACAAGGGAGGCCTGCCAGTGCACCCCGGAAGAGAAAAATCGGATGGACCTGGGCTACAAACCATGCCACATGGAAGCCTTCGACTGGGCTGAGGAAGTCGAAGCATACTACGCGCGAACTCAAGAGCTGCCAGCCTCCAACATAGAGGAACATTTGGCGAGCCTTGAGCAAGTGATGGGAATGTTACGGATCGACCATCAGCCTCAAGGAAATGGAAGGGCCCCGGGGGTGGTTAAACCAACAGTAGTGGAGAAACGTGCCGGGTGCAACGCTACAGGGTCTTCCTCGGGCCCGGATAAGAAACACGATCAAAAGTGTCATATACGCCGAGCAACGGGACACCTCGCACAAGGATGTCCACAGGGTTTAACCCCGAACAAGAAAATTAAATCGACGGATGTTACATGCAATTATTGCAAAC
This sequence comes from Amblyjoppa fuscipennis, assembly GCA_963575735.1. Classification (NCBI taxonomy): domain Eukaryota; kingdom Metazoa; phylum Arthropoda; class Insecta; order Hymenoptera; family Ichneumonidae; genus Amblyjoppa; species Amblyjoppa fuscipennis. The sequence goes on from OY754497.1 coordinate 998,573, forward strand.
GGCCGGGACACGTGTGGAAAGTATGCAGGGCCCGACTCCGGAAACCAAAGCGACAGTAATCATAACCGGTAGCAGAAAAAAGGGGAAAAAATCGGTCTCACCGAGAACGTGGTACTTCACGAGCAATTTCAAAGGAGGTTGAAATCGATGGAAAATCGAAAAATCGACCGATGGGTGAAGTGATTTCTAATAACTTGATCGGTTTAACACGATCGTCACGTCAGATATGAATTTGTAAAATTAAAATAGAATTTGTTTATATGTGCTGGCGAATCACTCGTTTTCGCGTGTTATCTGCTTGACGGATATCGGTTGGGTGAACTGAGTAGCTTGGCCGACCCGTTCGAGAGGTTTCATTGCGAAAAGGTGTGAGCCGAAGACCTATTCAGCGAGGTGGTACCTGCCAACCAACTCACGGGGTGAGTCCAACGCTGGATAACGAGAGGTGACAACAGACCTCGTAAAACAACGTGAAATTCTACGGGACATGGGGATGCTACGAAACAACTGAATACAACGACCATCAAGGCCAAATGCAATGACAAAGAACTTCAAGATAACTGCTTGTCTAAAACACCTTTTGTTTCAGCAACAAATACTGTACGGATGAAAGACAGCAGGCGAACGGATTATTATTCAAACGAACATACCGCATTCAAAGAGAAATAAATTCACCCTACCGAGAGGTTCAGGCATAGAATCAACGATTACAAAACAGCTTTAGAACGAACGATAGGAAACGATTCAGAACTTTAGCGGAGTCACTTGAAACCCTAAGACGTTGCTAAATTCCAAAAAGGGATTTCGGAAAATATACGCAACGAGTTACGAGCCTCTTTCGCAAGTGAAATGAAAGTATTACGGACTACGTACGCAGAACTTCGGAACATACGTCTGGGAAACAATCTACCTCCAACGCGAAAAGCCGTCAAAAGAGGATTAATTACTGGTCAACTCATTCGTGGCCTAGATATTCCAACGATTATAATTTTGGACAGGCAACGTTCCTCGACGCAGGAGGAAGCGGCCAATATAGTCACGCGCACGGAGATTGATGCGCGCAATCGGGGGAAATTCATCGAGAAGAATTATTGCGAATTAATACGTATGACAAAAGATTGGGGAATTCGTTTAGAATCGAATTATTGCCCACCAGCATTCGAGTACTTCAAAGATTACTCCATGCCATTTTGGTCGCCAGAAGGGATGCAAGAAACGTGATCGTCCCCGGTTCATAAAGTGCATAAGACACACGATACAACATATATATATATATTTATCGAAACCTATATACGATAAGTATATTAGCGTGTGTGATGCATTCAGGCTTAAGCACCAAAGCGGACAATTATCATCTCCGCCGGAAAAGTCGGATCCATTGCGGCCAGGAAAATACCTCGAGATTAAGGAAGTTAATTGGGGCAAATCCTAAAAACCTTTAATTAGACAGAAAACGGTGAGCTACTATGTAGGGATTTCCAATCACGTAAGCGAGACCCTGGTCAAGATACTAACCAAAAGGACACGGATGGCAGCAAAGAGGACATCGACACCGATCAAAACTTGCCATGGTACAAATGGATCTTCGACCAAACCACCTAGACAAGTAGTGGAAAAAAAAAAGAAATCGTGACGATCACCGGGCTCGACAAGGCTTTGAAGACAGAGAATCCTGTTGAGTAATGGAAACAATTAGTTGAAAAAACTAATGGAAAGATTAATGGAAAAATTAATGAAAAAATGAATGGAAAAATGAATGGAAAAATGAATGGAAAAATGAATGGAAAAATGAATGGAAAAATGAATGGAAAAATGAATGGAAAAATGAATGGAAAAATTAATGGAAAAATTAATGGAAAAACTGATGGAAAAATTAATGGAAAAATGAATGGAAAAACATTAATAATACAAGACAAAGGAGAAGGCGTGTTGTGAAAGGACTGCAAGGCGGGGGCAGACATGGGAAACCTGAAATCCAGTATTCAGAGCCCTAGAGGGATCCTGGTCACCACAGACGCATCTGCCAAGGCCATAGGGGCCATACTATCATAAGGCGTGATAGGGGAGGATTTGCGAAAAGGTTACGGTGGCAAAACGGTGAGTTAGGCTGAACAAACTGGCTTCACGAGGAGGAAGGAGCCCCCACCTGAGTCTGAAAAAATACCTTTCCGCCCATACGTTTAGGGCACTCGTCTGCTATGTTAAAGAACTCTTAGCCCTTATGGTGCTACTGGCGTCAAGGACCACGAAGCAAGACTCGGGTACTGGGAAACAGAAAAGCAAACGGGGTCACGAAGGCAGTAGAAACCCTTTAAGCGCAACTTTAAATAGAGTTGAATGTAAATTGTTGACTGAAAAAAATACAGGCAATGGGCCAGAACCCCTAGTCGAATAGGGCTTAGGAATTGTCGAAAAGGACATTCGCCAGACACCTGAAGGGTTACGTGGACGTGGGTCACGAAAATTGGGGCGAATGACTAGATACGCCAGGTTTATAGACAATACGACGAACCGTGCGTCTACTGGATGCAACCCCATCGTTTTGTCCATGGGGGAAAAACACGGATCTATCTACAGCCCTCCGAAGCGGGCCTAGCCCACATATCCGTGTGCCGACGGCGCACAAGAGTTGCGCGAACATTCGCGCGCTGCTTGGTCTGCAGCGCGTGAGAATTTGAAAGTCTCGAAGGAACGAGAAAAAGTACGGCACGGGACGGCCACTGGCTTCGATGAGGCTACGCATAAAACGAAAAAAAAAATACAACTAAATAAGATTTTAGTTGCTTCTGTCGGTCAAACATACCATTTAGAAACTTTTGGGACCGATACGCCTTCTACGCAAGGACCAGCCAATTTCGAGATTCGGAGTTTTACGTTAAAGCGTCCCTAAAAAGCTACACTCTCGAAAAATAAAATATGAGAGATAAAGTACTTCTTCACGACGAAGCGGTGCATCCAGGACAGCCACATCCCTCGCGTCAACCGAAACATGAACGGTCTTCGCGACCACACAGAAGGATAAAAGAAGATCTGGGGATGGTCTCCGGGTTCTACAAGGCATCAAAAGGGCGCTTAAAAACAAATGAAAAAAAAGGTCTTCGAAAATGTATTGTCCGAAAGTCCATACGGGAAAAATTATGGGAAATCGGTTCGGAAAATTCCGTACAGGGAAATATATTCTTCCAAATAATAATTGAGAAAACAATAATTTACGTTTCAATCCGTGCCGGAAGTAAACAAAATCGAGAAGGCCACAAAAAGACGAGATACCATTGGTAAATACCACCGTGTACCCCGCAACGAGGGTGCGATAGGTCAGGGACGACTAAGTCCACAGGCAGCAATACGGCACGCACGATACGAGAATGCGGCCACCCGAGCAATGACTCTATGTACCTCCGCGCGTCAAGACGGTGAGCGTCGGCCATCGAGGAAAGCTGACGCAGCGGAAATCCGATCCGGCACGGAGTTAACGATCGCCAGGATGGTGCGTAACCGCGGACTCCGAAATCGGAAAAGGTGTAACGAGAGAAGCAGCACGCGAACGGCACGCGCAGCGTGCCTATCAACGACCATCCACAACGCTTGCCGAAGAAGTAGAAATTCCACGGACGATAGCTGAGAACACGAACGAAGTAGAAAATTGAATCCGATAATGCTCTGGCCAATGCCCTGAAACGAAGGGCTACACGAGTATACTCGAGGAATAGAAGCCTCTGATAAGGCCGCGCACGGCGGTGCAAATCCACATAGAAAAAACCACTGAGCGGGAAGGAGAGATGAAGGAAACGGCAAAGGATGGGAAAGTCGCTATAGAACCACCGTATTTCCCCCAGTGCAACATGGAGCGTAAACCCCAAAACACGTAAAAAAGTCAGGAAAAACCAATATATTATGTTCGGAAGTCTTCGTGGGAAAAACCGCTACAATCGGAAACTTTTATCGGAAAAAAAAGAAAAAAAATTTACAAAAAAAAAAACTGCTGTTGAACCCACGGGCGGCAGCCCGTAGGCAGCCCTTCAAAGACGTACTCGGGCTCCATTCCCATAAAGCCGGGATGAAGTACCGGTACGCCGACGTCTAGACATTGGCAATTCGGATGTATGTAATGCATCCTACAAACATGGACCATCAGATCCAATTCCAATTAGACAAGATCCAGCTGAAGTGCGGGCATAACAATAATAATGGCAAATTTCGGGAAAATCAGTAACGCACCTCGTGTACGGCAAGAGAAAAAAAAAAGAGAAAATTAACTTTCATCAGAACGCATCATTGTTAAAGAAAGTTAAAGAAACGTTAGATTGGCAAAATTAAAGATATTGTGAAATAGCTCTTTCACCCGCGTAACAAACATGCCACACTGCCCGAAAAAAAGACCCACATAATAATGCAGAAAAAAAAAGAATGTGAAAGTCTGTAAATTATAATAATGTCGAAGTGGGCTACGCGCAAGCCAAAAATACGTGGATAAGGAGCGGTGTAAAGGAGAATGAGGAACCGAGCCGACGACATCGAGGACTGATCTACGGGTTCGGCACAGCGCTAAAGGCGATAATGAACAACATGGATTTAGCCGGACGCCGAAACGCAGAAATCACGACTCTGCAGGGCACACGAGAGACTCTGGGAGAAGGTATGGAGAGACTTCAGGTCGTGGGGACGACGCGTGAAACGCTCAACCGAAGGTCACGAGTCCTGCAGCGAACACCACCGAGATTACGGTATACACCATAAACGGGTACTTCAGGAAACTTACCCAGGGCCCGAGAAGTCATGCACGAACGAACGAATAATAGGTGAACGGGGCAAGTGCGGAGTATACAGCGGAAGTCGTATACAACAAAAAAGGGAATCGAAATCCTCCTCGACTCATGGGAGTCGACGCAGGAGGAAAAAGTGATGACGGGCAACCGAATTGCTGAAAAGAAATACGAAAGTCAACATTCCGAAAGTCAACGAAGAAGCACAAAGCTGCTGAAGAAATATCCGCCACCCCGAGGATCAGAGACGACGAGGAATCCGTCATCAAGAAGGTTCACGAAGAGCACAGAGTTGCTGAAGAAGTAGCCGCCATCTCGAGGATCGGCGACGACGAGGAATCCATCCGCAGGAAAAATGACGATGAACACAGAGCTACTAAAGAAGAACCCGACCATCCCGAGAATCGGCAATGAAGAAGAAACCGGCAATCTGAGGGTTGATGAAGAACCTGTGCGGCTGAGAAAAAACCCTTCAATCCGGCGAAGAATCTGGTGTCGTCAGGATCGACGAACGAGAACCTGGCAACTGCAAAGGCATACGGGACTACGCCAATAGTCGAATCGAAATTGTGTTGCTGATCCTCGAGATTCCGCGCAGCGGATCATCCAGTTACACCATCAACTTATGGGTATCCCCTTCCCCGAAGGGGAAGAAATAGTATATATTGTTAAGTAGACACCACGGAGATTCTCATGGTGAGAGACAAGGCGAATCGGAGCCACATTCCGTTGACCAGGTACGATCGCCTTACACGTGAACACAAGGAACAGGAATATAAAAAAAAAAAAAAGTTTAGCATTTTATCATCAACAAGTCACACGCGTGATGGTTCACGTAAAGTTTTTGTAAATCAGCATACTCATAGATCATAAATAAGTAGTACACGGGGTACATCCTAGAGTCATAAAAATAAAGCTCGCAGGAGACGAGCGAAAAGAAAAACAATTTCTTTTCTTTTTAGGGGGGAGGGATGTTGTACCCCGAGTACCTCGATACGTCGATTATTGCGGTAACGTCGTTGCCCAATAATCGAAGTAAGCATGAGACAAACACGCCGTTGCGAAATAGAATTAAATTCGAGTCGGCATTTAGGCAATAGCGACTCGAATTCGAGCATCGGCTCCGTAATTGCTGAGTCAGGTATTTTGCAATCGTAGCGTCTCCAAATTCTGATTGACAGAGACGGAGAAGCTAGTGTTGCATCTCGGGTCAACGTACCGCCGAAATAGCATTTAATCGATAATTAATTAGTCGAGTCAGATATTGAGAAATATCGAAGCAGGAATCCGGATGTCGGAATAATTGTTTAAACAATTATGAGGAAATATCTGACACTGCCAAAATTATGCTGACATGCCTGCTCGTACCCCTGTATAAGGAACCACGAGCAGGCACTCACCAGTCTCTTCGGAACTCCTGATTCTTACGGTTGACTACGGGTACACCCGTTGCGAGCTGGGCTCGTAACTCGATAAGTAGGTAGTGAAAATATTAAACTCTCATTGGAAAAGATTAACGTCCGATTGTCGTTAAGCGAGAAGGTGTATCAAGCATACAAAGTGTACTGGCGGTTGGTAATTCAAAAGGACAGAAGTAAGCATAAATCGAGCATTAATGGTTGCAACATAAAACTAATTATGTGTTAATAATGACGGCGCATTAATGAATAAATTGATAAAGCGATACTGGATAAATCCATAGAGCGGTATTAAAGCATCAGTGAACAAGTTAATAACAGATCAGTAAAAAGCATCGATAGCAAAGCATTAAGTGGGAGGTAAGGTATTTAATTTTTTTTTTGCATTTTTTTATTTTTGAAATTGAATCCGTAATATCTGAAGAATATTGTGTCAAAATTTTAAGTCAATTGGAGCCAAATTGACGAAGTTATGAGTATTTTTATACCTGCCGGATTTTTGTACCTATACCCGACCCGACTCGAGCGCCCCGACCCGAGCGCGCTATTCTTACCCGGCAGATGTTTTGCTCTCCATCTATCGAAATTTCAAGGCAAGGACAAACGTGTAAAAAGACCGTCGTAGATACCGAAACTAAGGCTGGAAAGAAAATCAAAAGAAAGAATCTGTCTGGTAAAGGGAAGCTTACGGCCAAAATTATCGATAAATTGACGGTATACTACGGGTTGGCTATCAGACGTCACTCTGATTCCGTAAAAAATATGAAGAACGCTATCTGGGCAACGTTCTTTCACTACTGTTCGACGGACGAGAATCCACAGCACGAAAAATGCCCGAGCGGCGCGGACTCCTGGTGCGAATGGCAAAAAGCTGCAGCTGCTAATGCATTGGATTCGTTCAAACACACGTATTGTGCTCTTCCCAAGGATGTTTTGGATGCAATCAAGCCTATCTACGAAGATCTGAGCAAAGATCCCCCCCTGGAGCGATGTGTCGGAGGCTTCACGCAGAACAACAATGAGAGTTTGAACCAACTTATTTGGAAAATCTCACCGAAGCACTTGAGTGGAACCTCTGTCGTCGTTGAAATTGCAGCTTATGTGGCAGCCAGTGTCTTCAATGAAGGTTCGTTTGCTTTACTCACCTTCATGCAAGACATGGAAATCAGTAGTGGATCAAGCGCTCATGACTGGGCGCGATCCACTGACTCCACACGCATAAGCCGAACAGAGCAGGAAGCTGAACGACAAACCAAAGAAGGCAGGATTCGTCGTAGGCAGGAGCAAAAAGATGCATTAGACATCATCGATGATAGCAACATCTTCTATGGACCTGGCATTGATGACTCAGTGTGAGGTATGTTGATAAAATTCGCTTACAAATGTTTTAACTGGATTTTTTTGTGTTCAAAACTTTAAGCGTTTTTCCCACAACTCACGTTTTTAAAGTCGGTGCCCCTGATAATTTAAAAACTACTGCACCGATCCTTTTGAAATTTTAAACACTATTTCTGTACATCATTTACGAGGTAACGCTGTCGAGTTTTTTTTTTTTGTTTATAATTTGGATTTCGCAATAACAAATTAGCCGATATTTTCCCAAAAAATTGTGTTTTTCACTTCAAAGTGTTCGAAATAATGAAAAAATTGGAATTAAAAAAAAAAACTCGACAGCGTTACCTGGGAAAAACTATTATCTATCGAATGAACTTTGATTTTTTGATTTCAGATGATCCAGCACCAAGTTATAAGGGGCACCGCAATTCAACTTTTTTTCGAGACACGTCCGAACAATTGCTGCCATTGCCGTATTTTTAAATATTTCTTTGTACAAATTTGATGAAACATTCTTCGAATGTCATACTTCAATGTACCATTGGTTGAGTAAAGAAATTTTAACTGCGTCGTCAGAAAAAAAATCACGAAAACATGGTTTTTTTCGTATGATTTGACCTTATCCCGCCCTTAATCGAGCACCAATCCAGGCTTGTTTGCTCGTTTGTCCGACCTTAAGGGCGGGGTAAGGTCAAATCATACGAAAAAAGCCATGTTTTCGTGATTTTTTTCTGACGACGCAGTTAAAATTTCTTTACTCAACCAATGGTATATTGAAGTATGACATTCGAAGAATGTTTCATCAAATTTGTACAAAGAAATATTAAAAAATATGGCAATGGCAGCAATTGTTCGGACGTGTCTCGAAAAAAAAGTTGAATTGCGGTGCCCCTCATAACTTGGTGCTGGATCATCTGAAATAAAAAAATCAAAGTTCATTCGTTAGATAATAGTTTTTCCCAGGTAACGCTGTCGAGTTTTTTTTAATTCCAATTTTTTCATTTTTTCGAACACTTTTAAGTGAAAAACACAATTTTTTGGGAAAATATCGGCTAATTTGTTATTGCGAAATCAAAATTATGAACAAAAAAAAAAAAACTCGACAGCGTTACCTCGTAAATGATGTACAGAAATAGTGTTTAAAATTTCAAAAGGATCGGTGCAGTAGTTTTCAAATTATCAGGGGCACCGACTTTAAAAACGTGAGTTGTGGGAAAAACGCTTAAAGTTTTAAACACAAAAAAATCCAGTTAAAACATTTGTAAGCGAATTTTATCAACATACCTCACACTGAGTCATCAATGCCAGGTCCATAGAGGATGTTGCTATCATCGATGATGTCTAATGCATCTTTTTGCTCCTGCCTACGACGAATCCTGCCTTCTTTGGTTTGTCGTTCAGCTTCCTGCTCTGTTCGGCTTATGCGTGTGGAGTCAGTGGATCGCGCCCAGTCATGAGCGCTTGATCCACTACTGATTTCCATGTCTTGCATGAAGGTGAGTAAAGCAAACGAACCTTCATTGAAGACACTGGCTGCCACATAAGCTGCAATTTCAACGACGACAGAGGTTCCTCTCAAGTGCTTCGGTGAGATTTTCCAAATAAGTTGGTTCAAACTCTCATTGTTGTTCTGCGTGAAGCCTCCGACACATCGCTCCAGGAGGGCATCTTTGCTCAGATCTTCGTAGATAGGCTTGATTGCATCCAAAACATCCTTGGGAAGAGCACAATACGTGTGTTTGAACGAATCCAATGCATTAGCAGCTGCAGCTTTTTGCCATTCGCACCAGGAGTCCGCGCCGCTCGGGCATTTTTCGTGCTGTGGATTCTCGTCCGTCGAACAGTAGTGAAAGAACGTTGCCCAGATAGCGTTCTTCATATTTTTTACGGAATCAGAGTGACGTCTGATAGCCAACCCGTAGTATACCGTCAATTTATCGATAATTTTGGCCGTAAGCTTCCCTTTACTAGACAGATTCTTTCTTTTGATTTTCTTTCCAGCCTTAGTTTCGGTATCTACAACGGTCTTTTTACACGTTTGTCCTTGCCTTGAAATTTCGATAGATGGAGAGCAAAACATCTGCCGGGTAAGAATAGCGCGCTCGGGTCGGGGCGCTCGAGTCGGGTCGGGTATAGGTACAAAAATCCGGCAGGTATAAAAATACCCATAACTTCGTCAATTTTGCTCCAATTGACTTACAATTTTGACACAATATTCTTCAGATATTACGGATTCAATTCCAAAAATAAAAAAAGCAAAAAAAAAATTAAATACCTACCCCCGCTTAATCCCTGTCTCCTGGGTGAAAAGCTTACGCAACTATATATCGTTGATGCTTGGTCAAAAGTCGAAGTTGAACGTTTGAAATATCATCGAATGCAACAAAAGAAATTACGTTTGGAAATGTATTGTGGATTGATGGATTACATAAAAACAAAAGCAGATGAAGATAACGTTAAACCCGGGAAAATGGTGCTTCTACCTTCAACCTTTTATGGTGGACTACGATCTTATCAACAATCGTTCATGGATGGTATGAGTCTTGTTCTGACATTCGGAAAACCACAATTGTTTATAACGATGACCTGTAATCCAAAGTGGTCGAAGATAGTGGAGAATTTGTATGGACAAACTGCATTTGACCGTCCAGATCTTGTTGCGAGAGTCTTTCAAACGAAAGTATGCGAGTTCAAGACGGAATTACTAGAAAGAGAAATTTTTGGGACAACTGTTGCACATATCCATGTAATAGAGTTTCAAAAACGTGGATTATCGAACATGCATATGCTGCTTTTCTTGGAGAAAGAGTACGCGATTCGAGACACAGAAACAATAGATCAGATTATATCCGCAGAAATTCCAGATGCGTCCAAAAATCCAAGATTGTATACAATCGTCAGACAGTTCATGATACATGGTCCTTGTGGAAATGCTAATCAAACTGCACCGTGCATGGATCGTGAAACGAATTCGTGTACCAAAAATTTCCCAAAAGAATTTTAGGCCGAAACGCGATTAAATACTAATGGTTATCCGTTATATCGCCGAAGAGATGACGGAAGCGCGATTATCTTCTCAACTGGAAACTCTAGACTCAATGCAAGAATTGCTGATAATCGATTTGTTGTTCCTTATAACCCGTACCTTACCTTGCGTTTTAACTGTCACTTGAATGTCGAAGTGTGTTCAACTGTGCAGTGCATAAAATATCTGTTTAAATACTGCTATAAGGGACACGACTGTGCGATAATTGAATTGAAAAACACTGATAAATCAGTGATGGATTACGACGAAATCCATCAATATTTATCAACACGATATGTATGTCCTCCTGAAGCAATGCACAGACTCTACGAGTTCAAAATGCATCAGCAATCTCACGGAACAATTCGTTTGGAGGTTCACCTGGAAAATCATCAGCAGATATATTTCAAAGAAGGGTTCGAATTAAGGGCTATTGAAAGTTTCAAGAATACCAAATTAACAGCGTGGTTTGGATTAAATCAAATAGATAGCAATGCAAGACACTATTTATATTCTGAGATACCACATCATTATGTATTTGATTCTGGGACGAAATGTTAGAAAATCAGAGAAAGAACGAGAAAACCAATTATTAGCAGGTTGTATTTTGTGAACCCAAATCAGACAGAAAGATATTATTTACGATTGTTGCTTTTACACGTACGCGGAGCTCAATTTTTCAATGATTTGAAAACGTATGAAGGGCTAACGTATGAAACGTATTTGTAGGCAGCAAAAGCACGGTATTTAGTGAAAGATGATAAGGAAATGGAAAATTGTTTGGAAGAGGCTATTTTGTTGAAATTCCCGAATGAATTATGCCATCTGTTTGCCTATATTTATGTTTTCTGCGTGCCAAGTAATGCAGCTGCACTTTAGGAGAAATATAAGGAACATCTAATTGATTTGAAAATTGATCGTGACTTTGCAGAACAACTTGCTTTGAAACGTATTGAAGATATTTTAGTTTATCACGGATTTAGATTGAAGGATTTTAACTTACCGGACATAAATACAGATGTCTTGAAGCGTGCTATTGAATGTGTTGAGAATCCGATACATTCCGAACAATTAAAAGATCAAGCAGATAACGTAGTACAATGCCTTAGTTCATGCCAAAAAAATGTATTTGATGAAGTGATGAAGGCCGTAATCGATGACGACTATACATCGCGGTACATCTATTTGGATGGACCCGGTGGAACTGGGAAAAGTTTCTTATTGAATGCTATTATATTGGTGTGTGAAAGTAAAGAACAATCTGTATTGTCTGTGGCTTGGACTGGAATCGCAGCCAATCTCTTAAAAGCGGCAAGGACGGTCCATTCTATGTTTAAATTACCAGTTCCTCTAAGTGAAAATTCCATGTGTAATGTGTCTGGCTCATCAAAACATGGAAAAATGATAACAACAGCAAAAATTATTATTTGGGATGAAGTTACTATGGCCTCAAAGTATGCACTACATGCCATCGATTCCTTACTTCGGGATTTAACAAGCAGAAATATACCGTTTGGTGGTAAAGTCGTTTTAATTACGGGAGATTTTCGACAAACATTACCCATTGTGCGTCATGGAGATAGAACACAAATTATTGAGCAATGTATTAAAAGAAGTCCATTATGGAAATATTTTAAACAAATGAGTTTGATGAATAATCTTAGAGTTCAACCGGACGAACAAGAATTTACCAAATGGTTATTAGACGTTGGAGATGGCAAGGTAGAATCAAAATTTGAAAGACTCAATGAAGTAACTCACATATCTAACAAATTCCTATCTTCTGGTGACTTAGTTGATGACATATATGGAACGATTATTGACCCACAAGACAAAAATATTTATCGATGTTCTATTTTGGCGCCAACCAATCGTGAAGTTTATGACATGAATAATATGATATTGTCGAAAGTACGTGGACAATCAAGAGTGTATTATAGTTTTGATACAAACGAGAGTGAAGAATCCGAGATGCAGAATTTGATTCCTGTTGAATTTATGAACAGTCTAACTCCTGATGGATTACCTCCGAATAAGTTGACATTAAAAATAGGAGCCGTTGTTATGTTGTTGAGAAATATGAATTTGTCGCAAGGATTGTGTAATGGAACAAGATTAGCGATAACGAAAGTGATGAATCATAGTATATGTGCAAAAATTATATCAGGCAGATTTGTTGGCGAGATGATACTTTTACCAAGAGTAAACTTATCTTCTTCTCCTGATACACTTCCGTTCAAACTGGTTCGACGACAATTCCCTATAAGATTAGCTTATGCAATGACAATTAGTACATCACAAGGCCAATCCGTTGATAAAGTTGGCGTACATCTTCCTTCGCCAGTTTTTAGCCACGGACAGTTATATGTAGCATTATCGCGTGTAAGGAGCATGAAAAATCTAAAAATTCATATCTCTGGAAAGGCACTTTTTATCAATGAAAATGAAAAAGAAAAAACTTGTACACGGAATATAGTATTCAAGGATATATTATAGACTGGACTTACATTTTTTATTATAGAATTCGATGGTAGAGGAGACAGGAGAGAAGTAGTGTGTATAAACCATATATGTACGTAAATAATAATTCATTTTTCTTTGGAAAATCTTCAAGTATTTAATATAATGACACGTATCCATTGTGACGTGGTACGTCACAGGTCCCTCGCCAAACTCGGCTCGAGTCCGCCGCTCACCGAACGTTAGACAAGCATATTTTTTACGTTTTTTTCTGGTTTATATTTTGTGTAAGTTAGTGTTTAAATTCCCTTTTTTTTCTTCCCTTCCGTTACCCCCTGTGTGAGTGTGCGCGGCTCGAAGGCAACGTCAAGATTTCCCCCGACAGCCCCAAGGAACAGCCCAACGACCCAGCAAGCCCCAGGACCTGCAAAGAAGCGAGAGCCGACGTGCTGACGCCGAGGAAGGTAGGAGGATCGTGGACGAGGGGGAAAAGCCCTGTGAAAGACCGTCCGAACCAGCCTCGAAAAGCCCGCCGAAAAGTCGCCACTGCCCGCCCCGCCTGTCCGCTGCCGCTGTGATCATCGACGTACGACATCGATTGACGATCCAGCGACACGTCTGTCGCCACCCCCCGCCGTCCGGAGGAAACGCCCGTCCATGACTCCGATTACCGACCAAAGCCGACGCACAGGGGCTCTCGTTCCCCACCATCATCACCAGCGCCAGACCCGACGATGAAGAAGAAGACATCGCCCTGCCCCCTCTCTCTCCCCGGACTCTCCGAGCCGAGCCGCGTGGTGTACGACGTGTGTGAGATCGGGTGTCGATAGTTTTAAGAGAAATTGTATTGTTCGACAGCCGAAAGCGAGTGAATATCCTTCCCAAATTTATAAGACGACTCGGCTGTCCATTGTTAATTCCGACTCCGTGTAGGAGAGTAAAACCCGCCCATTACGACGACTCAGTGATAGCCAAGGAATACGATTTGGACCATTGTACGGAATTTTATAACGACCGAGGCTATCCACTGATTTGAGGAAATATTGTAACCAGGATCTGAGTGCATTGAGTGAGTGAACCCCGACGACCCGTAAGTTTTTGCCCACATTTTTCCCGACCCTGTTTGACCCTTTTTCCTCCCCCGAAACCCCGTATTTTTGGTAAAAATTATTCAGAAAAGACTTTGCCTCGTGGTCGACACGTGGTCGACGTCCTTTGTTACACGAGCAAAGAGAGATATCGCGCGCGTGGTGAGCGGCGTAAAAGGCGTAAAATTCATGATAAGTGATAGTTTATTTAGTTAAAGTTTTTCCCTTCCCTTCCCTTGAGCCCTTAAGTCTTTTTTTTTGTACAGTTTATTGAGTTAAGACCGAGGTAATATTGTAAGAAGCCGTCGGATTCGTGTACCCTCCCCCTGAGCTCTCTCCCCTCTCCCGAGCTAGCTGGACTGTCCGTCGAGACAGAGATATTTTCAAGTACAGAGTTTTTTGAGTTGTGTTTTTTTGAGAAGAGATCCGTGCCGTCTGCACGATCTATAACGGTGCTACCCCGTCACAGTAGCTGGCGCCCATTTGAGTCATTTGAGTCATTTTTGATTTTGTATTATTTGATTTTCGTGCAACTTTTGCCTGACCAGCTTTCCCTTACGAACCCCCCTCGGAGTCCCATTGACTGTCCCACAAAGCCTCCTTAAGATCCCCATAACTCCCCCAAATTTATCCCGAATATTTCCCCCTTTTGCAGTCCCCTTTATTAGCGCTTTTTGATAATTTTGAGCCAATTGCATTTTTATTTTTCCCCGAGATTATTGTTAAAAAGCGAGTATTATTGCCCCGACTATTTCCCCCCCCCTTTTCCCCCGGATTATTATTTACGACTGCCCCGTATTGTTCAGCGATTATTTAGGTTATTATTCCCGTTTTGCTTGCGTTTATTTTCGACTGATTAGTTACCATTTTTCATTATTATTTCGTTGTCGATTTATTATTTTTGGGTTCTGCCTTCGACGTACCAGTAACGGCGCCGAAGCTGTATTTTTGATTTATTTTTATATTTTCGGTTAGACTCTTCAACGTACCCCTAACGGCGTTGAAGAGAGGATTATTACTGTTATTTTTTGGTTTGGCTTCGACGTACCAGTACCGGCGTCGAAGCGGTCATTTTTGTAATTATTTCTCAACCCTTTCACGTTCAATTTTTGTTATCCTTTTGCACCATTAAACCATTGTTATTATTGTTCTCCACGAGTATTATTTGTATCTTGTTCGACCCCCCCCCCCTTTTTCCCGCCCGTTGCACGATTTTGGCCCAATTTTTAGTTTACGAATTTATCGATGATTTCGCCCGTCCCACGGGGAATATAACATCACACCATATATATATACAATAGCTTCAAATAGGGTCAAAACTTTCAATCTATTAGCAACAATTTGCTCGCTTCGCTCGCGTTTATTTAATTTCTTTTAGGTTAGATGTACCGGTCTTGCTAATGAAACTAACGACCCCGATTGGCTAGGAAAACTGGTCTCACGATTTCGATTATTATGATATATTTATCTCCATCATTCGACTATCATGTCACCTTGACTAATAATATCTGTCCCATTTTTAAGAGGGTATATGTGTATGTGTTAAATATGTATATATGTATATATTACAGAATTTTGATCTCATAAAAACTTGATTTTCAGAACGAAAAAATTCTAAAAAATTTTTTTGGAAAAATCCTCAGCTGAGGATTTCTTCAGCTGAGGATTTCCTCAACTGAGGATTTTTTCAAAAAAATTTTTTGGAATTTTTTCGTTAATGAAATCGGTTGGGAAATATGCCACTTGAAAACAATGGCGAAGGTTTTAATTCGATATCTTGAATTTTTTTTTTTTCGAAAACCATTTTGTATGCTAAAAATCCAAAATTTCGAATTTTACCATACAGAATGGTTTTCGAAAAAAAATTTCAAGATATCGAATTAAAACTTTCGCCATTGTTTTCAAGTGGCATATTTCCCAACCGATTTCATTAACGAAAAAATTCTAAAAAAATTTTTTTGGAAAAATCCTCAGCTCAGGATTTCCTCAGCCGAGGATTTCCTCAACTGAGGATCAACTAACGCAGAAATCTGGACTTTTTTCAAAAAAATTTCGAGATATCGAATTAAAACCTCCGCCATTGTTTCAAGTGGCATATTTCCTAACCGATTTCATCAGCGAAAGAATTCTAAAAAAATTTTTTGGAAAAAACCCACTTTCGTCAAAAAAAATGTAAGGGTACCCCCTTCTCGTTTTTCCACTTTCACAATGGCCAAATTGTTTTTTTTTTTTTTTTTTTTTTTGAAATATCGAATTTTTACCATCGCTATTAGCTGCAGGTGACCCAATTACGCGTAGTCTTAAAACAGACTGTCAGAACTGTCACAGGAAGTGACAGGAAAACAACCGACAACGAAAAACATATGACTACCTACAGACACGAATGACGTTAGATTCATCCTCACGCATTAACACACTATATATGTAGGATATTTTATATCCAAAATAATGTTTCAAATGCCAATCAGCATATTCTAACCTTTCCTCGCACGTCAATGGTCCGCAGATTATTTGCCAGGGTCAAGAAATGTCGAGGTGACGTTTTGACAGGTGACAGTTTGTCACCGGTCACCTGTCAAAATCGGAAATCGAGCGTTTATTGGGAACCACTGGAATCTGAATCAAGCGGCCATTGGGAACCCATGGATGACCTTAGAACTTTATTATATATAATTATTATTATATTATTATTAATTATTGCTACTGTTAATAACAATTGGATTGTTATTAACAGCAGCAATTGTCAATCGCAATTGTTTATTAACAAAATAAGTTACTGTTTTTTCACGTCGGTTATTTTTTTTGTATAATTTGGTTGATTTTGAGTCGAAAATGTTCATATTTTTTCTGAAAATGAAAATAGAATGGTTTTGGCCTATTTGCAACTTTCACCAATTTATTGCTCCAAATCAATATAGGTTATAGAGTAAAGTTTCATAGAACCTTTTCGACTTAAGATCGATCAAAGTATACGAAAAAAAATATCCGAAGTGGAAAAAACAAAAACTTATTTTGTTAATAAACTATTGCGTTTAGCAATTAAACTACCGGGATTTCTGCAAAACACTTTATATATTCGTGATAGGGAGGTAAAAATCTATTGAATCCAACTAAGTTGTTGGATTCAAAGCTGGCGTCCGAATGCTGCCAGCGCGTAGTAGCTTTTGCGATAATTTGTAATGTTCGATTTTCTTTATTTCCCGGAAGATTTTGACGGAAGTTCGGGTGCACGCTGAATCATTTATATTATTAATACAGT
Organism: Amblyjoppa fuscipennis; assembly: GCA_963575735.1. NCBI lineage: Eukaryota > Metazoa > Arthropoda > Insecta > Hymenoptera > Ichneumonidae > Amblyjoppa > Amblyjoppa fuscipennis. The sequence goes on from OY754497.1 coordinate 1,015,921, forward strand.
CCTATAACATTTGAAGCATGCCCGTCGCACAGTAACGACGAATAGTGAAAAGCCCGTACGAGTACCACAGAAGCAAGAGCCGAAGGTGAATGCTTCCAGTGTGAATGACTGATTATTCTCAATAACTTAAATAACTGAACCTAGCGTCGGGCGCGAAGCGCCCGATCGCTAGTAATTATTAATAAATGTTTTTGTTCTACTTTTATCTCATGAATTAAGATGATTAATAATTCCATTAAATAATAAAAACCCCATTAAAGATGTCAAGACCATGAGGTAACAATCTCAGGTAATAATGTTAGTCAATTAGCTCGAAATTGTATATCGTGAGACCGGTCATGACGAATGTTCAAAAAGTTCAAAATGTAAAAAATCGTATATATCAGGCAAAACTTTTTCTTACATAAAGTGGCCTTGATATTACCTACGCCAGGCTGCCCTGATAGGGGAAGCCATGGAATTATTTGATGTGGCCCAGATGCTGGTGACGTCTGACCAGCCTGATCAGACAAGTAGAGGCATGCCCTATTATAACCTGATGTGGCCGTAATGCTGGCGACATCAGGCTGGCCTGATAGGGCCACTCTTAATGATATTTTACCTCGCCCGGATCCGGGTACTACCTGACCAGCCTGATCCGTCATGCCTTACTGATACCTGATGTAGCCCTGACAATACATCAGGCAGCCTGATCAAATTTCTGCTCGATAATGCGACCGAGACATTATTGCGGCATGCCTTGCGATAACTCATTGTAGCCCTGATGCTAGTTACGTCAAGCTGTCCTAACAAAAAGATCCTTAGCGATATTTGACGTGCCCTGGATCCGGCTGATATTGGGTCACCTTGATCGGTCAGGCTTTAACAATACCTGGGCTAGCCCTGATAAGACATCAGGCAGCCTGATTACATTTCTACTCGGTCGTGTGTGTCGTAGATTGCACCTTTCATTTTATTTGATACAACTGTACTGTTCAAAGTCTTCCGAAAGTGAATACCTTTTAGTGATAACTTTTCCATTGCTAATTGGAATAACAGCTTTTTCTTATTTAAAAAAAATATTTTTTTGCAATATTATATGGAATAACCACTCCACCTCTCCGCCGCAAAGGCTAATAATAAAATATTGTGAGAAAAATATATTTTTCACTAACATATAATGTTGTGATATGTGTATTTAATCTGCTACTAATTGATATATTTTAACTAGATCGCGTAATGATGAACTTTAAAATTAAAAAAGTTTCAATCAAGTAGAACTTCGCGAAAAAAATCTTGCCATTCCGTAACTAGTCTCAAAAGTTGCTCAAATTGACAGAGAATTTTTATATTTTGTTTTTAATTTTCATGATGACGAAGTTAATGAAAAACGACATTGTCCACTTTAACATCGTATAACACAACTTTATACTAGTCACAAGATTTCTAAGAAACAGGCATAATTTTATTCACTTTAAATTGAACAAATTTCGTCTGAGAAATTTTTCGATACGATTGAAAACTTCCAAAATATTAATCTTTTAAAAAGTAGCCTTACAGAAAAAATCATATTTTTATAAAAAGCATACTTTGCAATTTTAAAAATGAAAAGATTAAAGGGTAAAAATCACGCTTAAAGCCCAAAACGTAACATAACTTGGCAAAAATCGCCCTTTTTGTCAATAAATTGTAGTAGTTTTTCTTCAAAAATGGTCCGATTATATTCTGTTTAAGAAGTCAATTTATTTGGACATTTGAAAATGGGGGAAAAGTCGAAAGCTTCTAACGTGGAAAATCGGGAAAAATAACCGAATACTTCATTTGAAAAGATCTGTTTCTTGTAACAAAAGTTACATTAAAAAACCGACTATTTGTCGTTTTTGGTAAAGGGAGTCAACAAATTTCTGCAATGGTTAAAAAATAAAAAAATATCTATAGAGGAACGAACGAAATATTTTATTTGCCTAATTCTCTTCAACACCTGAAACAAGAGAACTCTCGTTTCAGCTGTTGACGAAACGACCAATTCAAAATGGGGTAAGAGGCTAAAAATACCGTTTAGAGGTTAAAGACACTATTCGATGCGGATTTGACAACGTTAAATGCATATTTGAAACTTAAAGCTCGGCGTATTTTTCACTGCAAAATGGTGTCAATTTCAACACTGTTTTTTATGTTACTACTCGCAATCGCAGTTTACATCGCAGATTTCTTAAAGTGATTGGGTCGAGGATTCTGGGTTGCACAATAACATTGACACTGAAATAATTATCGTTATAAATCAATTAATTATTGAGATAATTCAATTTTGTTCCAACAGCAACAAGTAATGTCTTCCATCTCGATATACAATGTTTATAATCCCTGTGTCGAACGCAAGAACCCAAAATACGAGATGAAAGTCTTCAGTGCCTGGAATGGAAAAATATGAACTATTAATTTTGTTTCAATTGCAATTTATCGAACACGAAGGAATTTTCATGCAATATTGGTAAAACAATTATTCTTCTAACCAGCCAGAAACTTCTCACGGACAAGATAGTCATTTTTCCAGCTGTCAGGTAGCAAGGTACGGTACAACGCATCGTCATAAATTGCAAGGTTTTCTGAGCCTTAAGCGACAGTCTGTACCATTGGCTGTTATATCTGCGTAAGGGAAGACTTTTTATAAGGCCTTGTCACCATTTCTTTACTGCTTAGTAAAAGGTACGCACTTGTGTGGTATTGCTCGCGGTCAGGACTTGGTACGATCACGATCGCTGGGTGCACGCGCAGTGAGGTTAGGTTTGCACCTGTGTCAGCATCGCCAACCGCAATTTTTACGGTGATCTCACCTTAGAAACTACCGGTTGTGATTTACCATGATTTTAACCACAAAAGATGAAAAAAAGACCTCACATTAACGGCTCGTGGCGCTGCGACGTGGCACCGCATCTAATGCTAGCACCGAGTTTGCCAATAGGCTTTGGTTGTCTGATGTGTTTTCAACCAGAGCTGAATAGTATTTTAAATACTTGATGTATTTTAGGTATTTTCACTACCCAAATACTTTTTTGGTATTTTAAGTACTGTTCGGGCCCTTTAAGTAAAAAATACAAAATACTTTTGCCTCTACTCCATATTAGGGCTGTACCGTTAGCCCTGCTATGTATCTGGACGAAATGGATCAACGAAATTAAGTCAAAGTCCAAAAACATCCATCCTGTCGATCTGTCCCGTCCCGTCGATCCGTTCGTATTGATTTTTACGACGCGTTTAAAAAAGTACTTGAATGAAGACTTATAAAAGTATTTTAAATACAAAAAGTGTTTTAAGTACACAAAATAGTTTAAGTACAAAAAGTAGTTTAAGTACAAAAAGTATTTTAGGTACAAAAAGTATTTTAAGTACAAAAAGTATTTTAAGTACAAAAAGTATTTTAAGTACAAAAAGTATTTTAAGTACAAAAAGTATTTTAAGTACAAAAAGTATTTTAAGTACAAAAAGTATTCTAAGTACAAAAAGTATTTTAAGTACAAAAATTATTTTAAGTACAAAAAGTATTTTGTATTTTTTATTATTTTTGAGTATTTTGCCCACCTCTGTCTTTACCCTCGCAGTTATCGCGAATAAACCAGACCCAAGCGCTACTGCTGTGGTTGGTTTTTCAATCATAACCGCAAAAATACCAATAGAATTTTCGTGGCTGCTAATAAATCGTTACGAAGCTAGCGTTGTGATTGTTATACCATTTTTAGCCGCGTAATACCGGTCGTTAGATTTTTTCGATTTTTCGACTAACTTTATTAGCGTTAATTACCCCGAATAAACCGGTACGATGAGCTGCTGCTGCGGTTGCTTTGACATTCAACCGTAAAATAGCGGTAGTACTAGTTTTACGATTGTTATACTGTTTCTACCGCAAAATTACCGTTAACAAACCGATATAGAGAGCTGAATTTGCAATGTTTTGACAGTTTGAACCGCAAAACAAATGTTTTGTAATATTACAAAGGTGTGGTAATATTGAAAAAAAACTTAATTTGGATTGTCATAATGAATTATATCAATTTACGATACAATACTATATTGGGCATTTCGGAGAAAGAAATAAATCTCACGGCCGATGTAAAGTTGGGCTTGAACCAACCTAAAGTTTTCTTATCTGAAGTGAATGCACGATCTGAAGTGAATACTTTATTTGTGTACTACTTTATTTATTTATAGCTACGTTCAAATTGTGTTAGGAATTAAAAAACCTCAAATGATAGACGGTAGCACAGCGTTAGGGTTCTAGGCTAACATGCGTAAGGTCTAACTTTAGGTCGTTAGGTTTGTCTTTCTCCGAAATACCTAATACAGTATCCGAATGTATCTTAAATTGATATAATTCATGATGATAATTCACACCAATTTTTGCCAATATTACCAAACCTGTTATTTGGAAAGTCCCAACCGCCTTAAAAAAAAAAAAAAAAAAATAAAAAAAAAATATATATATATATTGTGATGTCGCGAGGAATATTTAATGTAATTTTATTACGGGTGGTAGTCGACTCTGCCACAGAACGCGGTTGTAGGACGGGAAAGACTCGGTAAACACTTTATCGAACTGTTAAAGACGTTTATTTTCTAATACAAATCCGGCAGCGTAACAGTGTCGCGCGGAGTTTCGGTAACTAAATGACTGACTAAACTGGGTGGAGGTTCGTTCTTATAGATCTATCTCGTGGCAAAGTCCAGATAGTGGGGAAAGGAATTCGGGCGTGGGAAAAATACTGGAAAGGCAGATGTTTCGGATTCCTGGAAGGCGGTTAGTCATGAGAAAAGGAATGCAATGATCGAAGTCTAGGATTGTGTATTTGGGGGGTGATAAGGAATAGGCGTTCGGAGTCCTCGAGGAGATGACGGGATGCTCGGTGGTGCGATGAGCAGCGGCAGCGGGTGAGAAGAGATAGGCGGCAATCGTGTGGTGGTCGTGTGAAAGCGAAAAAAGGAAGATGTAGGGAGGATCGTTATTACACCTCCCCCCATATTTTAGAAAATTCCTAAAGGTGGAAAAGGAATTTTCTTAAGTCTTAGCGTTTGCTGTAAGGTTGTTTTACGACATGTACAATTCTAGTAGTGTGGTATGCATATGGCTAAAGGTTCAAGTTGTTCAGGTAAATATTATACCTGGTAATCTGATAGGTCGGAGTTATTAGTATGGACATAATTACTGTAAACATTAATACAGGGTGAGTAGATGAGAGTGTACGGTGATCTAAACATACAAATGGTTAATTACGAAAATAGGGTTTGAGTTTGTTTACATGTATTAGTTTCTTTCTATTTCTAAGTAATATTTCGTAGTCGACATCAGATGTTCGATTGAGGATTATCGCTGGGCCTTCCCAGCGTTCGGCGAGAGGAGACGTATCCCGTTGTTGGTCGACGAGGACTTCGTCTCCTATTGAGAAGACTGGTGAGGAACGAAGGATGTGGGCATCCTGGGTTGCTTTGTATCGTTCCTTTGATCGGAGAAGATGGTCGCGTCCCTTTTTCAGGAAACGGTCGTGGTCAGCTCGAAGTCCTTCGAAATATTGGTCAATGGTGACGTTCGTCCGATGGGTTGGTAGATTGTTTGGGATATTCGGCTTGCGTCCAAACTGCATCACGAATGGCGTTAGGCTAGTGCCTTCATGTTTTGCACTGTTATATGCCATCGAAACGAATTTTAGCTTTTTATCCCAATCTTCGCGATCGTCGCGAATGAGCGCTTTGATCTGTTCCTTGATAGGCCCGTGAGCTCTCTCAAGGCTTCCGTTGCTTTGCGGGTGAAACGCCGTACTTGTCATATGGTGAACTTTAAAGAGTTTTTCCATATGCTTGAAGGTCTGGCTGATGAAATTACGACCTCCATCTGTGAGAATGATCTTCGGTGCGCCATGGATGTAGATAAAGTGACTTACGAGAGCATTTACCGTCGCTTGAGCATCCATGGTCTTCAGAGGAATCAGGGTGACATATTTCGTTAATTGGTCCTGAACTGACAAGATGTATTTGTACCCATCGCTTGACTCAGGTATAGGCCCGACGAGGTCCAGCGCTATTTTATCATTGGGCCTTTCTGGTGTGTCGGTGATAACGGCTTCTGCTTGAGGTCGTATTCTGACGAGCTTAACCCTCTGGCACGTGTCACACTTTCGAATATACTCCTCGATGTCCCGTTGCATATTTGGCCAGGTAGCGACCGCCTTTATGCGATCGAGGGTCTTAGCTACTCCAAAATGTCCAGTGGCCCTCGTGCCGTGATGGTGCCTGATAATCTCGTTCTTCTCTTCTTCTGTACCTGCCTCGTGAAGTTCGAAATCATAAAGGTACAGTGCGGGTCGTTTCACTTTCTTCGACCAAATGAAATTTATCATCTGTTTTATTCGTGCTTTCGCTGTTGGGTGAATGGTCAGGTGTTTGCATCCCAGAAAGATCTTTGTTGGTTCGGTGATTTCCATTAGTGCGTCTGTCAGTTGGTTGAACCAAACTATTTCTTCTTCGGAAAAGTCAATGTGTAGCGCGTCCTTATCTTCTGTCGATGCGTCTGCAATTTTCAAAGTTGACACATTTTTTGGAGCAGTTTGCTCGCTAGTCTCGGAGACATACGGAATTTTGTCAGTGAGTTCAAATTCCATATATAATGGTACTTCTTCGGCTGGTTCTTCTTCTGTTCTCTTATCGTCTTTCTTTTTCTGTTCTTCGGTGGTGTGTTTCGTTATCTCGGCTGAGCCTGCCGTTCGCTGCTGACCTCGGGTAGTCACGGCGTAAATCCTCGAAAGAGCGTCGGCGTTGGTGTTCAATGTGCCCTTTTTGTAGAAACACTCATACTCGTATTCTTCCACTTTCATCCTGAGCCTCATTAGGCGGCTATTGGTCGGAGGATCGGTGGCTTTGAGTATCCAAATTAGCGGCTTGTGATCGGTGACGATTTGAAAGCGCTTCCCGTACAGGTATTGCCGGAAATGTTTCGTAGCCCATGTTATCGCGAGCATTTCTCGCTCGGTCGTCGAATATCGTTGCTCGGCTTTGTTAAGCGTCCGGGAGGGGTAAGCCACTGGTCGATCCTTCCCGATCGGTCCCTGGGATAGTACAGCGCCCACTGCGTAGTTGCTTGCGTCCGTGGTCAGAACAAAAGGCTGCGTGAAGTCGGGATATTGCAGCACTGGCGCTGTCGTGAGAGCTGTGCGTAATAAATTAAAGGACTGTTCCTGTTTTTCTGTCCATGACCAGGTAATGTCCTTTTTCAAGAGTTCGGTGAGTGGTTTTGCCATTTTGCTGAAGTCCTTGATGAATTTGCGGTAATATCCGGCTAACCCAAGAAACTGTTTTATTTGCTTAGGATCGTGTGGTGCCGGAAAGTTCTTGACCGCCTCAATTTTCTTCGGGTTTGGCTTGACACCGTCTTCGGATATAACGTGACCCAAAAATTCCAATTCTGGACGAAGGAATTCGCACTTGTCGCGTTGCAATTTTAAATCTGATTCTCGTAGACGATTCAGAACATCTATCAACTTTTTGTTGTGTTCCTCTAACGTGTTCCCGTAGATGATTATATCGTCCAAGTACACAAAGCACGCGTTACCTATGAGACCGCGTAGGGCGTTGTTCATCATCTGCTGGAAGGTCGGTGGCGCATTCTTTAATCCAAATGGCATCCTGTTGTAGTGATAGTGTCCCGAGGGTGTGGAAAAGGCGAGCTTTTGTTTGTCCCGCTCGTCCATGGGTATTTGATGGAAGCCCGACGCAAGATCGAACGCTGAAAAGTATTTTGCTCTTTCCAGTTGATCCAGAATTTCATCGATGCACGGCAGAGGGTATGCGTCGTGAGCGGTTTTTTCGTTTAATTTTCTAAAATCAATCACTATCCGCCACTTCTTTTTTCCGGATGCATCAGATTTTTTTGGCACAACCTACAAGGGTGAGTTATACGGAGAATCGCTTGCTTCAATAAGTTCATTCTGCAGCATCTCATTGACTTGCCGGTCGATTTCTTCTTTGTGCGCCGGAGGATATCTGTATTGTTTCACGTTTATAGGTGTATCGTCGCTGGTAATTATGCGGTGTTTGACCGTTTTTGTACCTGGCAGTGGATCACCAGGTAGTGCGAAGACGTCGGGATAGGATGAGACAGTGTCCCATACCTTTTCCGCTTGCTCCGGCGGCACGTGCTCGAGGCGCGCGTTTTCTTTCAGCATTTGGATTCGTTCTGCTGTATTCTGTTCTTTGATGCTGTATTCTGTTCTTTGATGCTGTATTCTGTTCTTTGATGCTGTAGGTCCACCGGTGCGTCTAGGCGCTCCTCCGCTGGTGAAGGGATATGTTCTTTGAATGGTATCCCACGTAGTAAGTCTACAGTGATTTCAATCGGCTTTTCCGTTTCGTTCATGACCTGTATTCGAGCTTCATAGTTTTTGGCTACGTACACGCAAGGTATTATGGAGTTGGAATTTTCTTCTGCTGTAATGGCTGGTCCGTTCGAAATGTTTGTAGGCGTTATAATCCAATAAATTGACCTTGGTGGAATGGTGACGGTGAGAGGTTCAAACCTAAGCTGTTTCCCGTTGAACTCCAAGAAGTTGTTTGGGCCGATACCGATAAACGTTTGATATTTTTCCATAAATGGAATGCCGATCAGTCCATCTTCTTCCAGGGGAAAGTTATCGGGAATGACGTGGAAAATGTGTTTTTCCCCTTCAAATTCTTGCCGTGTAACGAACAACGATCGGTGTAAATCATTACCCATCTTGAACTCAGTATTTACCTTCTTGTCTACCAAAGATGTTCCCTTCAAACTGCCTAATTTGATCAAACTGATGGCGGATCCAGTATCTAATAAAAATCTTCCTGGTCCTCGTACATCTCGCATTGATAATTTGAGGACGCGTTTGGTGGATCCAATGACGTTAACTCGAGGCAATGGTCCGTTTTTCCCGTTGTATTCATTTCTTCCGTTGGCACATGGTTGACTCGTTGCAGGGGGCGAGGTGGAAACAGTCCCTCGCGAAAACCCGACGACTGGGCGCTCGCTTTCCGTTGAGCGTCATAATTTTTCTTGCGGCAGTCACGTTCGAAGTGCCCTATCTTGTGGCAATAGTTGCACGATACCTGCGTACGCTGGGTCGAGGATGAAGCCACGGGTGGCCTGCTGGACGGATGGGACGGTCGATGCTGTGTATTTGCGTTTCGTTCTGTGAGGTTCAGGTTCCGTGTCATCATTTCCCTTGTGTAATCGTAGGCTTCAGCGGCCTGTGCGAAAGCGATTGCTGCTCGGATGGTTCCGGGTCTCTGGGCGCGTACCTCAGTTGAAAGTTCCTTGCGGAGACCCAGCAAGTATTGTTCCAGGCCCTGTTCTCTTTCATATTCGATGATGAATTTTCTCTTCACCTCGTCCGGGGTGGAGTTTGAGAGAACTGCAAGTACTTGGTTCTGCACCGCGAGGAAACGATTCGTAAATTTCGAGACGGCTTCGTTTTTGCCTTGAAACATACGCGCACGCTTGTCTCTCCAAACGCTGACAGGTTGCAGATTTCCGGATAATATTCGGAGTCCTTCATACAGCTTATCGTACGTGTCAGTTTCGTATTCTTCTATTTCTCGAGCCGCGTCGCCTATTATTCTTTTGGCGATTATTAATTTCCGCAGATAATCTGGTCGGGCTACCTGTGACCTCACATCTTCGATTGATGCGATGAACGCTTCAACACCAATACCTTTTCCGTCAAATTCTCTGACTAGCTCTATCGCTTCCTTTGGTGTTATTTCTTCAAACGAGGCTACGGTTGTTACGCTCCCGGTGCGCGACATTTGACCCGTCTGTCGCGGCATTTGACCGTCGCCTGATCTCTTTGGTTGATTTAGCACTTTGTCCATTGCGTTCTTGAGTGCGTCGTTCACGTTTGAGAATGACATTTTGTTTGTAACCACGGAGTCAGATTCTGAATCGGTCGCGATAATTGACGGTTCGCGGTACTGAGTAAATGAACTGTTATTTACCGATTCTTTTCGTGGTTCCAGCTTTAATTATTTTGTCTCTTGCAGATTCTTCGTGTCGTCGATCGGTCCTAGGTTCCCAGCAATGTTGAGTAGACTACCCCACACTTAGCACCAATTGTGATGTCGCGAGGAATATTTAATGTAATTTTATTACGGGTGGTAGTCGACTCTGCCACAGAACGCGGTTGTAGGACGGGAAAGACTCGGTAAACACTTTATCGAACTGTTAAAGACATTTATTTTCTAATACAAATCCGGCAGCGTAACAGTGTCGCGCGGAGTTTCGGTAACTAAATGACTGACTAAATTGGGTGGAGGTTCGTTCTTATAGATCTATCTCGTGGCAAAGTCCAGATAGTGGGGAAAGGAATTCGGGCGTCGGAAAAATACTGGAAAGGCAGATGTTTCGGATTCCTGGAAGGCGGTTAGTCATGAGAAAAGGAATGCAATGATCGAAGTCTAGGATTCTGTATTTGGGGGGTGATAAGGAATAGGCGTTCGGAGTCCTCGAGGAGATGACGGGATGCTCGGTGGTGCGATGAGCAGCGGCAGCGGGTGAGAAGAGATAGGCGGCAATCGTGTGGTGGTCGTGTGAAAGCGAAAAAAGGAAGATGTAGGGAGGATCGTTATTACAATATATATAGAACTACAGCAGCAGCAGCTTTTTGTAACGGTTTATTAGCGGTAATTTTGTTGTTGTAATGTAAGTAGAACAACCTGAAAAATGTAACAACCGGCAACACACGGTAAAAAATTCTCAAAACAACTGCGAAAGCAGCGCTTTGTACTGGCTTGTTAGCGGTCATTTTGAGGTAGGTAAATAAGCATAACAACCCCAAAAATTATCGAAACAATCGCAGCAGCAGCTCTCCGTACCGTTTTGTTCGGCCTAGTTTTGTGGTTATAAGGCCATTTACGTAACTATCGGTTGTTTAGCGGTGATAATTGTCAAAACGACTACAGCAGACGCGCATCTACAGTCGTTAAAACACGGACATTTCTCGAGCACGTGTCGGTCAGAAACAACCACAATGCGGTAATTTCGTAGATGAAGTCATGATAAAAAATAAGTGGTTAAAATTTGCAGTTAAAATGCGGTAGGCAGTACCGACAGGGTACACTTCGTAACGAGAATTGTTAATGTGGGTTGATAAATAACTGGTTAAATTGCACGGTAAATAATTGCTTAATGAAAGGAATCTTTTTTTTTTCAATTTAATCGCTCTAAAGATCTCATGCCACACTATATAAAAGGGCTTTTTTCCAACATATTGCGGGCATAGCTTTCTCTATGACGAATCTAAAGTTGATCAACGAAGTTTCTCATAAACAAAGGTATGCCCAAAATTGGAATAAACTATGAAGCCATGTGCTCATTTTTATATAGGGGAGGATAGCAACTTACATATCATAGCTTATGCTGATGCTGCAATCGATCAGTATTTGGGAAAGGTAGCATTCTATGTAGAAGTAAAACATCATAGCCAATATGAAAAATATAAATCTTGTAGTTGTTGTAGGGTCGCCTGATATCAGTAAAACCTGAATTTAGAGATTATCCGTTAATTCGGAGGGCAATTCGTTATAGCCAGAAAAAAAAATTACGGTATACAATCATTTTGTTCCATGTGCTCGTAAGATTTTACCTGAAGTCCTACTCCATTAATCTGTACCATGCCGAACCCACAGGTGATAAAAATCGTTCGTGTGTAACTTGACTCGATGAGATCGACGTATCTAACAATAGTAGATTTATTAATTATATTCGTTAGGTTTTCTATATAAATTCTCTAAAATATCTCACTCGATAGCGTCATTGTGTCTGGCAATGCATGAAACTAGGTGTGCCCTGTTTTTCTTATCCAGAGTATGTGAGCTTTTTCCTATTTCTACGGATGTGTCATTATTCCCAATTCGTTTTAATTTGTGCCTTAAGATTTCGGTTGAAACTTTAGAATGTCTATTACAATGGAACCCCTCATAGCGTAGATTCATAGCATGCGAAGGTGGAGCCCTAGCGGACCGGTTAGACCCGTTTTTAGGTCAACTTACAGTCAAGTATCAGTCAACTTAGAGTCAATTTTACATTCAAATCATCAATCGGTTTATTTTTTGTCAACTTTTATCGATTTAACAGATTACCGACTAATTCCCGACGACGATGTTTGGTTAGTTTATTGTCGACTAATGATTAGTCGACTAATATTGAACACAAATTAATGAAAGGTCAAGCAATGGTAAACTTTTATCAACTTAACCACACATCGACTCAATTTAGTAAATTCCGTTCGGTCAATTTAAGGTCGACTTTTAGTTTATTAACTAAGATTAAACTGGAATTAATTATGGGTCAATTAATGGTCGACTTTTATCAACTTAACTAAATATCTACTCAATTGGACAGACTCTGTTCGTTCAATTTGAGATTCGTGACTTTGAGTTCGTCAGCTGAGATTAAACTTAGAGCATCGTGAAGTCAAGTAACGATTGACTTTATTCGAATTGACTGATGTCGACTCAATTAGGCACATACATTATGGTCGCTTTAAAGTCATCTTCTAGTTAATTGACCACCATTAAACGGGGACTACCTGGCGGATCGTTCTAGATAATGGTCAGATCTGATTACTGTCGACTTTTACTGACGTGACCAATTGTTGACTCAATTAGAACGGTCAAAAGTGAATGGTTACCCCGTTAGATGGCTTGGAGGATGAAGATGGTCCTATTGTCTTTCACAAGCAGTCCAGTACCTAGCAAGTTATTATGTAAAGATCAAACTGCGTTCATATAGCATATAATTTCACAGGTATATGAACTTATATAGTATATACTTTGTTCTCGACAAACGATGTTAACAATCGCTAAAAAAATTTAATCAATTAAAGGTATAAATGTATCGTATACGTCTAAGAAGAAAAATATGTCAAAAACATGTCAAATGTTCGTCGACCGATTAGAAGTTGACTAGAAAAGGATTCACGCTGCTCCGCTGAAAGAAGTCAAATTTCGGTCAACTCGTTGAAAGTCAATCTACAACACTCTCTATAATTAAGTCAAATTTCAGTGAACTCATATATAAAATCGACCATAAATCAAGAAGAATGCCAAACTAGATTCGGTTGAATTTTGGTCAATCGCGTGAATTCTGTCCATATTTTGACTCAAGTTGGTTCAGAGACGTTGGTTAAATATCGACCCATTCACTTGATATTGGCCAAACATCGTTCCACGAAGGTCCATTCTACGAGGTCGTGATCTAGTCAACTGTCTCGAAGTTGACCATATATCGACCGAGAACATGCCCATTGAAATGGGTCAACTGCAGTCCAATCGAGGTCAAATTTTTGCATGAATCGACCGTCGATTTTCGATCAATTTTCGGTCGGACTGGTCCGCTGGAGCGCATAGCGATGCAGTCTGCAATTGCGGCATTGCGCAAGTGTGGGGGAAGGGGTATGGGTATGCCAACAGCCGGCCGGCGATGGCCGGTTCTGGCTTGCGATTGGTAACTCTCATAGCGTACATTGTCTCCGCATTAAGAACGTTATGAGGGGTTCCACATTATTGTGATCACTCCATCATTGACTCACCCCAGGGCGGAAAAAATACCACAGACGTGCTGCACGTAAATTACCAACATAACGTCATTGCTTACTATGACCGGTACTACCAAAAATGTGCATACGTTCGTGTATATGATCAAGGAAAAGTAATATTTCTGCTCAACCAACGAAAAGTAATACTCTGGATATGGAAATTCTATGGATGCGGTACCGTTCTTCAGTACAACGTCGATGATCGTTGGTATTAGTTGTTGGGTCATCATGACGGAGAACGCGGAATACATAATTCCTATAATTAAGTTCAGCAAATATATAAAACATTTGCCACACTCGAACTATCCCTTATTATACTTCATTAACCTGTATACACAACAGCAATCTTTTCTCCCTGCTTGGCGTAATCGTGAAGAATGTTAACTTCTGGATCTCATGCCCACACTTGCCAATCCGTATGAATACGATTTATCAACTTTAATCTCTGTGCGTATTGAACAGATCGACTTTAGCCTCTCTTAACGTGATTTTACATTATTGTGGCTTGCGAAATGATAATAACCTTCTGCGAGTGTACGATAAAACTGAGCAGCTTTAAAATGGAAATTGTACCGAAAACCAATATAGTAAAGCATTCCAGGAGCATCTTCATGTCGTCACGATACTTCATAATAGCTTGTACCTGGGGTATGAATGCGCTGACGGTGAAGATAATAAAAACAACAAGAAAGCCACGATTGGTGCGTGTGCTCTGATACGGCCATTGACCAATGATTATCATTAAGGTTTTACTTAATCTGTAGTAACGGTGTCGAAAAAAATCCATCGTGACAGGAACTAGCATCGACGACAGCTTTAGAACTACTACGACTGTTCCCTACGGTGCACAAACGCCGCGGGCTTTTTCTTTTATGCATTTTATTGTTTTTACTCAGAATGCATTTTCATGGAATTACGTCAAAGTATCGCACCTTGACGGACGTTTAAATTGCCCTTCACCGCGTCAAACTGAGTGACGGCGATGCGTGAATGTAGCCTCTGTCTGAGTGTAGCCTCTGTCATCCATAGCGTTGCTGCGGCGTGGGGGTGAAATGTTTTACTTCTGTGGACTGTGCAGCCGCACTCGAGTGAATCCAACGTAATTCAGTCGTAAACCACCGTCATAGGAGCACAGTCATCGAAGTGAGGAGTGCGGTAGCACCATGAGAGGGTTGATAATCGATATCTGTTTCGTCCGTACCGTTACGAGTGTACATCAAGAGACACGGCAGCGTCTTAGCGCCAAGTACTTGAAACAAAGATTTCTAAGATAGCCATATCGCGGAGGTAATCATAACACATCCTACCTGCATTTTTTATAAGTTATAATTTGAGTATTCATTCTTATCTAACAGAAATCCTAAGATGTGTTACGGAATATTAAAACGAGTAAATAAATGTGAAAATTAGAGTTTTATCCTTAGCGTTATATGATCGCAAGATCCAACTTTCAAACCGAAAATTAACCATCTTCGATATGAGATAGATAACGTACGAAAAGTTCTACGGTTTCATAAAATATTTAATCATTCGTTACAATAAAAAAAGTGTAAGTCACCGGACATTTGATCGCGTCATTTGATGTTGAGACCATGTGAAACACGGTAAAGTCATGCGACGCGGACTGGCTTTCGCGGTATGGCAGAATATCGCGAAAGTAACTCTGCCGCATTCTGCCCGACGCATCTTCTCGTTACCTGTTTCTAGTGCGATTGGGAGACATTGCATCGACATTCTTTTTCATCACATCCTCGCATCGACAGGTGAGTGTCGAATTAGCGGAATCGTTATCGCGCAAAGGCGTATATGTTTGGCGATTTTTCTTTCAGTAGATCCCCGCCAGTTTTCACACAAGAGCATATATGCTTAGTGATTTTTTTCACCAGATTCTCGCATCGACAGACGACGGTGAAATTAGCGAGATCATTAAATCATAAAAAAGAAATCGCATATATGCTCGGCGATTTTTTCACCAGCCCCTTGCATCGACAAGTGACTGTCGAATTAGCGGAATCGTTATCGCGTAAAGGCATATATGTTTGGCGATTTTTCATTCAGCAGATCCTCGCACCGCCAGTTTTCACACAAAAGCGTATAGGGCGTATGGGCCGTATGGGGCCATACCGATTCGACCCACGTCGGACCCTCGACATCTTCAATTCGGCTGGTAATTTTTTATAATATTGTTCTAACTCTAAAAATGACTACAAATTTTTTTATTTTTTTTTTATTTGCATTAATTACAATTTTTCAAAGTGAACATATTTTTAGCTGAAATTGAAAGTTCTGAAAAAATTCTGAAAAATCCTGTATCAGATATGAAAATTTTCAAGCCTAGAGCGACAGTGGTATCACATTAACTTCTATTTTTTCTTGTTTTTATGATTTAAAATGATTTAAAATTATATTAAAAAAAAAAAAAAATAGAAGCTAATGCGATACTACTTTTGCTCTAGGCTTGAAAATGTTCATATCTGATACATGATTTTTGAGAATTTTTTCAGATTTTTAAATTCAGGCTAACAATATGTTTACTTAAGAAAAGAAAGAAAAAGCTCAAAAAACATCTAGAAGCAAACGTTTTACGATTCTGGGTTTAGGCTTAAAAATTTTCATATCAAATACAGGATTTTTCAGAATTTTTAATTCCGACTAAAAATATGTTCACTTTGAAAAATTGTCATTAATGCAAATAAAAAAAAAAATTAGAAAAAAATTTGGAGTGCTTTTCAGAGTTACAACAATATTATAAAAAATTACCAACCGATTTGAAGAGGTCGAGGGTCCGACGTAGGTCGAATCGGTGTGGAATGCCCCATATATGCTCAATGATTTTTTTCACCAGATTCTTGCATTGACAGGCGACGGTCAAATTAGCGCGATCATCGCACACGAGCATGTATGCTCGGCGACTTTTTTCCACCAGTTCCTCGTATCGATACGTAACTGTCGAATTAGTAGAATCGCTATCGCACAACAGCATATATGCTCGGCGATTTTTTTTCATCAGACACTCGTATTAGCAGCTGACTGTCAAATTAGCGGGATCGTTATCGCACGGAGCATGTATGGTCTGCAACTTTTGTTTTTACCAGATCCTCGTATCGGCAGGTCACTACCGAATAAGCGGGATCGTCACACAAGCATGTATACTCGGTAACTTTAAAAAAATCCTCAGACGTTCTATCGACAACACAAAATTCTCAATAGCACGTCCATCGATGTTCGCTCGTGACGTCTCGCGAGGTCAGATCCACGCATCGGCAGTTGACCGCGGAATTAGCGGAATCGTCGCTCAAGAGTATGTATGCTCAGCGATTTTTTTCACCAGATCCTCCTGTCGACAGATGACGGTCAAATTAGCGGGATCGTTATCGCACAAATGCATGTATGCTCGGCGAATTTCGGTTATCGACACATGCTCTATCGACAACTCAAAATTCTCGATAGAACATCCTTCGCATAAGGGCATATATGCTCGCTGACATCACTAAATAGTAAAGTCGCCGAGCATATACGCCCTCATGCGAAAGATGTTCTTATGTGAGGGACACTAAGTACTGTGCATAGTCCTGACTATATGTATAGTATGTATTGAGACGGTCATAGAAAGCCCTACCCGCACTCCTATTCCCTGTGATCGTCGTAACCCAAGCTCTGAGAACATTCCAGATCCACGCAGGACACTCGAAACGCGCCAATAAGATAGAGCGTTGGGAGACAGGCGCTCGCTTCGTGAGTCAGCGGTAACGGAAGGGTCTTACCTTACCTCCAGAATCCACCGCGCACCATCGATCTTGCACCAGCCACGCAAAAGTTGCGTCAGACGCATATTGATATTCGGCGACGGGGAAGGAGGTGTACATCAGATTGACATCACGAGGCAAGGAATGAGCACCGAGTCGAGTCTTGCGCAGCTCGGCCGATCGGGTGTAAAAGACCGCCCAAAAGCACCGAAAATCATTCTTGGCTGGTCAGCGACTTCGCGCACAGTCAAGTTTCATTCCGAACGCCAGCATCGGTAACCCTCCCCGGGGATGGGGATAACAGCTGCTGTCTGGGTTATTCCTTTACCTTAAAACAGCGTCAGCGACTTCTCCTAGAGACGGGAGTGCCTGCTGCCGTCTGTCTCCCAAGTTCTTTCAAAAACAGCGTCGTCGACTACCCTTGAAGACGAGGGAGACTGCTGCCATCTGTTTCCTTATATCACTTATTTATTCATAATTTTTTAAAATCTTTTGGCGCGAATAAAATTATGCCGAATTATATTTTTGTTAAGCGCAAGGTACCGACGATTTGATTAATTTGTATTCAACAAATTGAAAATGATTTACATTGACATTTGGAATCAATCACTTGAATTTTTATTTCACAGCACCTGCCCTCCTCTCAGTGAGCAAAGAACTCAAATAACGTCGCTTTTGGAGCAAGATTCGTAAGCCTCAAAAAGTGAAACGTTATAGTATATTTATCTATATCGTGTATGTACTATATAGTATCCGGAGATTGGTGGACAACACGGACTCCTTTCGTGAACCTTTGGAGCAGAATGAGGGTCGTCGCGCGCATATAGTAATTGCCATTCTTCTTCCTCCTTTTTTCTCTTTTCAACCTGGCACTAAAGTTCCATCGTATTGTTGTGACACTTGAGGCACTCGTCGAGATTGTCCGGTGTGGCGCAGCTACTGTGACCGTCGCGCTGGTATTGAATCAAACACGTTGCTCCGACGTATCGAAAGTCGCAACGGCAGACATTCGGCTTCCCGCAGATACTACAAACGCATATCTTGTAACTTGAGCAAGGCTCCTGTACAATTATTTTTCTGTATTTGTGCGCCTCTTTAAGGGACACGATACTCATACAGAAGGATTCATGGACTCGAGCGTCTAGGAATTATGGGCTGGCGTGTCAGAGACAAATTTATAAGCAAATACTGTTCTTTATTGGTACAATACAGGTCTCAATGTAATTTAACCCTTAGTCTTTTTCTATTATTCGGATCTCTTTACTCTCAATATTTAAATACTTAATCCAAACAGTGTGTCCGTAATGCAATAGAGAATATAATTATAAATCAGATCTCGGATCTCGTCCTTTAATTTCTATTTTATTTACTTATTTATTTATTAATTATTTGGAAGAATTAGCAAAGCTGATTTTATTTCGCGTTGTTCGCACTGCGCAGGCGCGGGCAGCTTCTCGATCGTCGTGCAGTATCGCTGACTGCCTCGCTCGGCGATTCCCACGGTGACGTCACAGTGAACGACGGGGACAGCTCGTTCACCTCGCGATTTGCAATTGGTATTATTTCGCGAAATCGAGGGTTTTACCTTACTCTGATGGTTGGTAACCCTTCAGGGAACTTGAACCTCTCCCTGGGTGTGCCTTTTTAGTACCCTCGGTGTTGGAATACTGTTCACTTGGGCACTTGCAGGAGATCTGACCGGTCACTTTGGTCACATTACCGAACTGCACTGAGTGTTGTCGAACTTGATAATTTTATCGTATCACGGCGGTGGAGATCGTGTCTAAATCTCAGTTAACTCTTCACAATGTTCTCTAAGTCACTTTTCGTTGTCTTTTGATGAGCTCTAAGTCCTTTTTGAACTCACTGTATAAGTCAAATTTCCCGATAATTTTGTAAGTTCCACTTAGTCCAACAGTTTATAAGTCTACTTGCCGTATAATTTTCCAAGTCCGAATCGCCACAATTTTTCTAAGTCCACTCGGTCCAATTATTTATAAGTCCTTACAGCACGGATTTTTATAAGTTCCAATTCACACAACTTTTGTAAGTCCAAATTACACAAATTTTGTAAGTCCGAATTGCACAATTTTTATAAGTCCGAACTTGCACCAAATTTTATAAGTCCAGACAGGCACGAAATTTATAAGTCCAAATTCGCACCAAATTTACAAGTCCAAACAGCACGACATTTTTATAAGTCCTTTTTGGCACAAATTCACTTTAATTCACTTCTACTCACTTTTTCATTTTTCACTTTTCACTGTTCACTGGTAGTCCTGGAGAGCTGGCCGATGGTAAAGTAGATCGTTGAACTGACGATCGACTGCCGAAATCGCCGTCTTTTATACCCCGATTTTGGACTCCCACTCCGTCGGTTCTGCAGGGATTTGGTGGACTCGCGTCTGCGTGCGGTCGCCTGGTTATTAATTTTGCTATTGGTTGACAGTGTCATCGTCCTCTACCCTCCAATCCCGGGTCGGTATTATAGTGACGATTATCCGGTGTTACCTCCTGAGCGAATAGTGTGCTCGGTTTGTACCGTGTGCAAAATCGATGTCGTCATTTTTATCCAATCCGCGAGGCCGATTTTCCCTCGCTTTCACCTCTCTGCGACCTTGAGCAGGCTTTCGGCTCGATTCCGCGGGGCGTCGCTGCCCTGCTTCCTAATCCTTGCTGTTCTTCGCGTTTGCGCGTGCGCTCCGCTCGGCATCGATCGAGCTGCCGCTCGATCGTGGGAGATGGCGCCACTTATACCGCGCGCTGTCTCACTCGGTGCCGATAATTGCAGGTTTAGCTCAGCCTTAGGTAGTCGACGATAGTCAATTAGTTACAATCTGGATGCACATAGGTATGCAGATTTTCGTCCAAACTCCTTGAAGGACCAAGTGCTGCACCAAATACAAACGAAATAAGAATGCGTCCCATGGAGTGCCATTCGTGACACTGTATCGCCAATCTTACGTCTCAGTCTTGCAAGCATCGCTAAAAATGTACTCAAAGCGTTCGTCGAGATCAAAGCATTTTGTTACTCTTTGTCGAGTAAGTGTGATGTGTGTTGATGCACTCGTTTTCCGGTGGGCAATGAACGTAGTGCCAGGAGTAAACTGTCCTGGGAAGAATCGTCATCATGGCCGTCTCGTTATCGTGAACGTCCTGAGATTCGGTTTCTTGCGGTAGAATCCTCGTGATGATCGCTGAAAGAGTCACGGTAAATTAATTTGATAAGATTAAGATAGGTAAGAAAAGTCCCGAGAGCGCTGAGAGTGTGTACATTACACTCATGAGCT
Source organism: Amblyjoppa fuscipennis (assembly GCA_963575735.1). Classification (NCBI taxonomy): domain Eukaryota; kingdom Metazoa; phylum Arthropoda; class Insecta; order Hymenoptera; family Ichneumonidae; genus Amblyjoppa; species Amblyjoppa fuscipennis. The sequence goes on from OY754497.1 coordinate 1,036,540, forward strand.
TTGATTTGAGGGTTCTGTTGATTGTAGAGCGTTTCGCAAGATTCACCAGCCGGACTATCTATTGGGGCCTTGATTCAGTCTTCAGTACAATACGTTGACTCTTGCCACTTGTTCTGTTTCTCGCATTCCTTCTCTTTGGGAATGCATTTTTCGTGGGGACAGTTTGTGCACCACTTGAACATCGGCTCGTCGTCCTTGTAGTATGGCCACGGCACCAAACATTCGGTGCATCTTCTGAAGTTCTGACACTTTCGCCCTACCATCCAACCCAAATTGCAAAATATTCCGTTCGCGCGTTAAGTCTAAGTGTCATTGGATGTTGCATTTAATGATAAGAAATCAATGAATTAGTATCAGAAACTATTTAATACAATTGAAAATTAAAGTACATCGGGTGAATTGTTGAATGCAGGTTGGCGCAACTATCCTTCGCGTTCTGCCAACCTGGACCCAAGCTGAAAACTTACCGGTTGGTTGGTGCCCTAAACTAACTCTGATGCCAACCTTCGAGATCTTGATTTTTCGGCAATATCATGAGATGTTATATTCCCCGTGGGACGGGCGAAATCATCGATAAATTTGAAAACTAAAAATTGGGCCAAAATCGTGCAACGGGCGGGAAAAAGGGGGGGGGGTCAAACAAGATAAAAATAATACTCGTGGGGAACAATAATAACAATGGTTTAATGATGCAAAAGAATAACAAAAATTGAAACTTGGAGAGTTGATAAATAATAATAATAATGACCGCTTCGACGCCGGTACTGGTACGTCGAAGCCAAACCAAAAATAACAATAATAACCCTCTCTTCAACGCCGTTACGGGTACGTTGAAGAGTCTAACCGAAAATATAAAAATGAACCAAAAATACCGCTTCGGCGCCGTTACTGGTACGCCGAAGGTCGAATGAAAAATCACAATAATACTTTCTGCTTCGACGCCGTTACGGGTACGTCGAAGACAGAACCCAAAAACAATAAATCAGTAACCAAATAATAGAAATGAAAATGGTAAATAATCGCTTGAAAATAATCGCGGAAAAACGGAAAGAATAATCTAAATAATCGCTGAGAAATACGGGGCAGTCGCAAATAATAAGTCCGGGGGGAAAATGGTCGGGGCACTAATACTCAATTTTTAACAATAATATCGGGGAATAATCAAAATGCAATTGGTTCAAAATGGTCAAAAAATGCTAATAAAGGGGGATGCAAAAGAGGGAAATGTTCGGAATAAATTTGGGGAAGTTATGGGGATTTTAAGGGGGATTTGTGGGACAGTCAATGGGACTTCGAGGGGGTTCGTAAGGGAAAGCTGGTCAGACAAAAGTTGCACGAAAATCAAATAATAAACTCAATAGGACTCAAACGGGCGCCAGCTACTTTAACGGTGTAGCACCGGAGCAGTCCGTGCAGACGGCACGGATCTCGTCTCAAAAAACACAAACTCAAAAACCTTATCCTTGAAAAATTCCTCTGTCTCGACGGACAGTCCAGCTAGCTCGGGAGAGGGTAGAGGGCTCAGGGGGAGGGTACACGAATCCGATGGCTTCTTACAATATGACCTCGGTACAGGCTAAATTATACAAAGAACGTCTTAAGGGCTCAAGGGGAGGGAAGGGAAGAACTTTGACTAAATAAAACTATTACTTATAACGAATTTTACGCGTTTTACGCCGCTCACCACGCGCGCGATTCCTCTCTGCTCGTGTAACAAAGGACGTCGACCACATGTCGACCACGAGGCAAAGTCTTTTACGAATAATTTCTACAAAAATAAGGGGTGCTCAAGGGAGGAAAAAGGGTTAAACGGGGCGGGAATAATGTGGGCAAAAACTTACGGGTCGTCAGGGTTCACTCACTCAATGCACTCAGATCCTGGTTACAATACTTTTCCTCGAATTAGTGGATAGCCTCAGTCGTTATAAAATTCCGTACAATGGTCCGATTCGTATTCCTGGGCTATCACTGAGTCGTCATAAGGGCGGGTTATACTCTCCTAAACGGAGTCGGAATTTAACAGGGGACAGCCGAGTCGTCTTACAAATTTGGAAAAATATCACACTCGCTCTCGGCTGTCGAACAATACAAAATTCTTAAAATTAACGACGCCCGATCTCACACACGTCTACACACCACGCGGCTCGGCTCGGAGAGTCGGAGAGTGAGGGGGCAGAGCGATGTCTTCTTCTTCATCGTCGGGTCTGGCGCTGGTGATGATGGTGGGGAACGAGAGCACCTGTGCGTCGGCTTTGGTCGGTAATCGGAGTCATGGACGGGCGTTTCCTCCGGACAGCGAGGGGTGGCGACAGAGGTGTCGCTGGATCGTCAATCGATGTCGTGCGTCGATGATCACCGCGGCAGCGGACAGGCGGGGCGGGCAGTGGCGACTTTTCGGCGGGCTTTTCGAGGCTGGTTCGGACGGTCTTTCACAAGGCTTTTTCCCCTCGTCCACGATCCTCCTACCTTCCTCGGCGTCAGCACGTCGGCTCTCGTTCTTTTGCTGTTCCTGGGGCTTGCTGGGTCGTTGGGCTGTTCCTTCGGGCTGTCGGGGGAAATCTTGACGTTGCCTTCGAGCCGCGCACACTCACACAAGGGGTAACGGGAGGGAAGAAAAAGGGGGATTTTAAACACTAACTTACACAAAATATAAACCCGAAAAAAACGTAAAAAATATCCGTACATAACGTTCAGTGAGCGGCGGACTCGAGCCGAGTTTGGCGAGGGACTTGTGACGTACCACGTCACAATCAAAAAAGCAATCGTAATACCAACCGTTATATATCTCTGATACAAAGTGGGTTTGGAGTTCAATTTTCCTAAAACAACCCGATTTCTAACCCTGAGGCTAGAGCTATCGGTGCTCTCGACACAATGTCGGGAATTAGGTTGTTTTGGGAAAGTCATCGGTGCTCTCGACACAATGTCGAGAATTAGGTTGTTTCGGGAAAGTCCAACTGTAAGCCAACTTTCTATCCAACACATAATGGTTGGTATTACGGTTGGTTTTGAATCATCAGCCAAGAAACTACCTTCAGAAGGTTGGAATCAGAGTCCATTGACGCTACTCCGACTCAACTAATCGATCGACTAGTTGAGTTGGAGTGTATTATTAGAAAACAACCCAAATCAAACCCAAAGTTTTACGGTTGGTTTGTTCGCTAGAAATGCGTTCTTCTATTTGTGACTGTCACGTCGGACACACTTCTCCTTCTTCTTTAAACAATTAGGTTGCCTTCACGTCAGACACACATGTGATGTGCAATATGCGCGCGACCGTTTTCGCGCCGTGTCAACGAATTCTACGAGAATCCCATGCACGTGTGACCGGACTCCGGCGATGTCTCTCAATCCTTGGAGCCAAACGTACTAACTGTCTCACATAACTGTGGGTTTCACGTGCGTAAAGAGACACTTCATTCGCTTGCCCGTGAGGACCCAACCCACTAGCGACCGCTAGCGAGGAAGTCGCGCGGCCGATGTGGAGCGAGTTATGGCCATGGTTCCAGCTCGAACCAACCAACCGTAAAACTTTGAGTTTGATTTCCAGTTGTTTTTTCAACGATCTACTCCAACTCCACGTCGATTGGAGATAGCTTTTTGGTTGCAATCTCGAAACCAACCGTAATACCAACCGTTATGTATTGGATAGAAAGTTGATTTACAGTTGGACTTTCCTAAAACAACCCAATTTCGGAATTTATGTCGAGACTACCGATAGTTCTTACCTCAGGGTTGGAAATCGGGTTGTTTTAGGAACGTTCAAGCGTAGACCTACTTCGTATCCGACACATATAACGGTTGGCATTAGGATGAGTTTTTAAATATCGCCGAAAAATCGACCTCTCGAAGGTTGGAATCAGAATTGGGGAGCCCCTCTATCCTACACATCTTGATTCTCCACATCATCGATCCTCCACATTCAGTTCTCCACATCACCAGTCCTCCACAGACCTTTTCCTCCACAACTCGATTGTACACATCCCTTTTCCGACACATTTCACTTCGACACATCCCCATCCTCCACGTTCGGTTCTCCACGTTCCCTCCTCCACAATCCTTTTCCTCCACTTCTCGATTGTACGCACTCTCTTTCCGAAACATTTCGATTCGGCACATCCCGATCCTCCACGTTCGGTTCTCCACGTTCCCAGTCCTCCACACTCCTTTTCATACACATCTCAATTGTACACATTACCGCTGTCGATATCGATTTGTAAGATAACTCCTGTTGTTTCACTGTAGAAATCAAAGCCCATGTTATTTACCTTACCAACAGGAGTTATCTTATAAATCGATATCGACAGCGATAATGTGTATAATCGAGATGTGGAGGAAAAGGAGTGTGGCGGACTGGGAACGTGGAGAACCGAAAGTGGAGGATCGGGATGTGTCGAATCGAAATGTTTCGGAAAGAGAGTGCGTACAATCGAGATGTGGAGGAAAACGAGTGTGGAGAACTGGGGACGTGAAGGATCGAACGTGGAGAATCGGGATGTGTCGAATCGAAATGTTTCGGAAAGGGAGTGTCTACAATCGAGATGTGGAGAAAAAGGAGGGTGGAGGACTGGGAATGTGGAGGATCGGGATGTGTCGAATCGAAATGTGTCGGAAAGTGAGTGTGTACAATCGAGGTGTGAAGGAAAAGGATTGTGGAAGACTGGGAACGTGGCGAACCAAACGTGGAGGATCGGTATGTGTCGAAGTGAAATATGTCGGAAAAGGAATGTGTACAATCGAGTTGTGGAGGAAAAGGTGTGTGGAGGACTGGTGATGTGGAGAACTGAATGTGGAGGATCGATGATGTGGATAATCGAGATGTGTAGGATAGAGGGGCTCCCGAAAAATGGTGTTAATTTTAACACCCGATTTTTTTATCATTCACACTATCGCAATTCACACCGAATATTTCTTACAGTATGCAACAGGCAAGATAACAAATTACCGGCGCGCAAAAATTCTTAGCGCGAGTCCTATCAAGATTCTTGGCGACAGTTCAAGGTAGTTGCTGACCAAGCGTCTTATAAGACTCTAAACAAGAGTAACGGATACGATCCGCACTGGGATTCGTTATAAGAATTTTTCCGCGACCGTAGAATCTGCCTCGGGCCATCGCAAAGGAGTCGAATCTTGCTGCTTATCCAGAACTGTCGTTTATAAATAAAATAAATCAATCTGCATAATAATTAATACGCTATACTAGAATAACCCCACATACACGCTGAATAAATCGTTGAATCTAATATATTAAGCTAGAAATCTTAGAATTTATACGGAGCGCCTCCGGTCATTTCATTTCCTCTCGCTGGAGTTAAAAAGCAGTGTTAAAATAAGGTGTAAAACATACGGAGTAAAATAAGTGTTACTTTCAGAACGTGCATTCTAACATTGTAAGGGTGTATAGTATCTCCGAACCCTCACCGAAAAGAACTAGTAGGGGTCCAGTAGTGACTACTGGAGGTTCAGTAGTCACTACACATGTACTTACCTCTTCCTATTAGTTACTCCTCAACAGTCAGTAATTATTACTGAGGACGTAGTAGTTCCTGCATCAGTAATGTCTACTTACAAGTAGTTGTACTCCAGGATTCAGTAGTTATTGTATAGGCAGTTATGGCAGATAAGTAATTACTACTCGAGACTGCAGTAGTAACTGTATAAGTAATTACTACAGATAAAGAATTACTACTCGAGACAGCAGTAGTTCCTGTATAAGTAGTTACTACCTCTGTGTAGTTACTATTTGGATCACGAGAATCAAATAGTAACTACACAGAAGTGGTAACTGCTTATACAGGAACTACTGCTGTCTCGACTAGTAATGACTTATATGCAATAACTGATTATGCATTAACTACTGAATCCTGGAATAGAACTACTTACAAGTAGTAATTACTGATGCAAGAAATACTACGTCCTCAGTAATAATTACTGACGGTTGAGGAGTAACTACTAGAAAGTTGTAACTACATGTGTAGTGACTACTGCAATGCCAGCAGTGACTACTGAGGCTCCAATAGTCACTACTGGACCCCTAGTAGTTCTTTTCGGCGAGGGTCTCCACCCGCCACCGCTGCTCGTCGCCCCGCCGGGTGCCACGTCCTTTCTTAAAAGGACCCGAACGCCTATTTCTTATCTCCCCTAAAATACACAATCCTGGACTGGACCATAGCATTCCTTTTTCTCACCACATACCACCTTCCAGGAATCCGAAACATCTGCTGTATGTGAGCGTTGCCGGTTTGGTATAGCGAACGGGAGAGGGGAAAAATAATTGCGCGCACACACACAATTAAAAATAACGAAAATAAATCTTTATTTCCCACAACAAGAAAAATGTACAGTAATCACCGTACTGCGTTGAGCAGACCGAATGTATGACGAGAAGCCCCGATAATAGCGCGAATTATCTGCGAATTATCGCTAACTACCGGGTGAGTTGACCGTTGTGCGAGCTGACGCGCTGCGCACCTGTCGAGAGCGCGAGTCTCTCCGACGCCGAACACTGAGATCTTCGCCGAAAGAATTCACTCGCGCTATGCTCCGAGTGAGCGTAAACGATATCCCGAAACGAAGATACGTTTGTCCGAAATGAGTTGCGAGTAACGATGAGCAGACCGGGTGAGCAGAACCGTGTAAATGAGTATTCCGAAAATGAGCGGTACGTGAGCACGTGCACTAGATCGCGGGCATTAACGAAGAAGGAGGAAGAAGAAGCCGGTTGCACACGGCACGACGGCGACTTCTCCTCCCTTCGCTAGAGCGAGCGTCGCGCGTGAGTCTCGCTGAGAGCGCCGGGAGGTGCTGCCGCTCGACAGCTGCCTGGCTGCCGTGCTCAACTCAGCTGAGGCGACGGATTCTCGAACATTCCGCCCGCCATCAGCAATGGCGTTGATGATGTTGTCCCTCGTCCTTCTCCGATGAGTCCGTCGTTGGTGATGTCGGCTGCAGGTTGAGCTTAGTGATTGGCCTGGTGAGGGTGGTGACGGCCGTCTTCAGCGTCGCCACCCTGGCGAGTCCATCCTTCCCTGGGTGAAGTTGAGTGATCCGGGCGAGCGGCCATTTGCACGGCGGAAACCGCTCGTCAGTGAGTAGCACCAGCGAACCCACCTTGAGTTCGTTCGATGGATGGTGCCACTTCGAGATGGACTGCTGGCGTTGAAGGTAATGAGCAGACCATTGCGCCCAAAACGCCTGTACACGTTGCTGGATGAGTTGCCAGTGAGCGAGCTGCGAGGTTTCCAAAACCGGCAGCGTTGGTTCCGGAAGAGTGGTGAGAGCTCGGCTGATGAGAAAATGACCCGGGGTGAGAGCCGAGACGTCCTGCGGGTCTTCGTTGAGCGGTTCCAGCGGCCTTGAGTTGAGGATGGCCTCTATTTAAGCGAGCAAGGTGGTGAGCTCCTCAAAGGAGAGCAGAATTTCACCCACAGTGCGACGGAGGTGGATCTTGGTGGATTTCACCATGGCTTCCCACTTTCCACCCATATGCGGTGCCGCTGGCGGGTTGAAGTGCCACTGAGTCCTGTCCGATAAGAGTACCGCGGCGATTTCCCGATGCTCGTGTGAGCTCTGGTCAAACAGCCGACGGAGAGCGGCATCTGCTCCAATGAAGTTCGTGCCGCAGTCCGAATACAGTGAGGTGGGAATTCCCCGTCGAGCTGTGAATCGCCGGTAGGCTGCGAGGAACCCGGTCGTCGCGTAATCGCTGACGACCTCCAGATGAGCAGCCGAGGTTGAGAAGCACACGAAGACACAGATCCATCCCTTGTACGTCTTGGATCCTCGCCCCTTCCAGGTTTTGAGCGTGAGCGGTTCTGCGTAGTCGACACCTGTGTGACTGAAAGCGGGTGAGGGTGACACCCGAGAAAGAGGTAGTTGGCCCATCAGTTGACGAGCACGGATCCCCCTCTGCCGAGCGCACACCACACACCGCAGGATGTGCGACTTCACAGGTGCTCTTCCTCCGATGATCCAGTACGCCTGGCGCAGGTGAGCCAGGGTGGGCTGTGTGCCTCCGTGAAGAGTGCGCCGATGAGCAGTTCCGTGAGTCGGGCCTGTCGAGACAGGATAGCAGGATGCTTTCCCTCCTCGGTGAGCGATGAGTACGTGAGCCGGCCTTCAACTCGGATGATCCCATGCCCGTCGACGTAGGCAGTCAGCCGAGTGAAAGGGTGTGAGCGTACAGCCCGAAAGGGTGTGGTAGCATACAGCCCGAAAGCAAGATACGCAACTCCGATGAGAAATATACCGCTTGAGTTGCCTTGATCCAGAAATGCCGTGCTTCTTCCATGGCCTCTGATGGGATGAGAGCGATCGGTGCGTTGTTGAGCCTCCTTCGTAGTTTGAGTGCGATTCTGAAACAAAGAGCCGTGAGCCGAACCAGTTTGAGCAGGGTCGAGACCCGATAAACGAGGTCCCAGTGATAGTCGACGCGTGCAGCGGCAACGACGAGTGAGATTCCCGGACGCGCCTCCTGCGCACAGAGGTCGTCCCAGACCGTGGTTGATGGTTGAGTCGGCCATGACTCCTCCCCTTGCGTCATCCAAGACGGTCCACTCCACCCAAGTGGATGATCTTCGAGATGAGCGGTGGTAACGCCTCTGGAGGCACAGTCAGCCAGGTTAGCTACTCCCGGGACATGCCGCCAATGAGCGTCTGCTGTGAGCTCCTGTATTTGTGCGACCCTGTTTCGCTCAAAATCCTTCCACCTGGATGAGTGTGAGCGTATCCACATGAGCGTTACCTGAGAGTCCGTCCACAAGTGAGTTGATTTAACGTCCAGGTGCAGTGTAGCCTGGACGTACTTGACGAGTTTCGCCAAGAGCAGCGCTGCAGTGAGTTCCAACCGAGGGATGGTGAGCCGCTTGAGAGGTGCTACTTTGGTTTTTGAGCACACCAATGCCGCCTGAGCAGCTGTGGACGATGAGTTGACCACGATGTAGACTACCGCTGACATCGCCAGTTGAGAAGCATCCGAGAAGTCGTGTAGTTTCACTGCGGAATCGGCCCATGTGTTGAGCCATCGAGGTATAGAGAGCCTGGCCAGGCACGTGAGATCTTCTCGGAGAGTGAGCTATTTGGATGAGAGCTGAGCCGGTAGTGCATCATCCCATCCAACCTTGTGTAGCCAGAGCTCCTGCAGGAGCATCTCGGCTCGGATCTTCCCCGTGAGCTTCCCGGTGAGCGTTGAGAATCCCGATGAGAACACGAACTTGTCGTCGTGTGGAAGTCACCTGATTCCGAGTATCTTGGTAGCGCAATCGTCGAGTGAGAGATGGTCCGTGGTGTTCGCCGATGAGACTGCCGTGAGCAGAGCCTGATGTGTGGAGTGCCACATGGCTAGTGGGAAACCGCCCGCCTGTCATAATCCCTTGAGCTGGTGAGCGACCTTGATGAGTTGATCCGTGGTATCCGCGTCTCCAAATATGTCGTCGACATATCTTCCAAGCCGTAACGCTGGCAATGCCAACGGAAACCGGTGACCTTCGTCCTCTGCCAACTGCTGCAGAGCACGAACGGCAAGGAATGGAGCTGCCTTCGTTCCGTAGGTAACGGTGGTGAGCTGATACGGCACCGGGTTGGACTGGCTGTCGGTCCACAATATTCGTTGTAGATTCCAGTCGTCCGGATGCACGTTGATCTGCCGGAACATCTTCGTGATGTCAGTTGCGAAGAGACAGCAATGCAGTCGGATCCAAATAAGTACGTCCGGGATGTCGAGTTGCAACTTCGCACTAGTGTGCGAGATGTCGTTGACGGACAGTCCTGAGGTGGTTGCGGCAGAGCCGTTGAATACAGCTTCGTTGTTTCCCTGTCCGGTCTGAGAACTCCATGGTGCGGCCGGTAGTAATGCACCTCACCGGGAAGAGACTCGGCTGGTGCCTTCACCATGTGTCCGAGCTCCTCGTATTCCTCCATGAACCGGTGGTAGAGTGTCCGAAGGTTTTCATTCCGGTTGAGCCGCCTGAGCGTTTGCTGCAGGCACCGATGAGCTCCCAGCAGCGCGGGTGCTGACTTGAGAGGAACTCGGACGACGTACCTTCCAGTTGAGTCCCGTGTATGAGTTGTCCTGAAGTGAGCCTCGCACTCCACTTCGCCGGGGTTGAGCTGACCTGGTGTATCCGATGGTGGTTCTTCCTGAATCCAGAACTTCATGAGAAGCTCTTGGAGAAGAACGTCTCCTGGCTGTGTCGTGGCTGTGCGCGCTGTACACGTGGTTGCGTGAGCAGCTGGCACCGGGCCGAGCACCAGTCAGCCGAAGATGGAGAGTTGAGCTCTTGGCTCCGTCGGAGCCCCCCGTATGATGTTGGACTTGATGACTTGGCCGTAATGGTCTGCACCGATGATGTGGACTACAGGCCTTGGCGTGAGACAGTCCGGGTCAGCAAGCCTACGCTTAGCCAGATGAGGCCAAGCTTGCATTGGAGCCTCGAATGATGGTAATATCGAGGTGACCGTCCTCAAAATGTGAGCTGTCACTGCAACAAAGTGCGAGGAATGAGTAGACCGTAAAGTGAGTTGAGCTGTACCTTTAGTTTGAGTAGACCATGAGCCGCCGATGTCGTAGATGGGGATCGACGAGCGCTGACGTGCGAGACCGAGTAGACCGATGAGCTGTTCCGACACGAATGTGAGTTCCGACGATGGGTCTACCAGCAGCCGAACCTCGTGAGTTGTCACCGCGTTGTCAACGTGAGCGAGTGCTGTGGCGAGCAGCGATGAGTGAAATGAGCTGGACCGATTTGATGAGCGACCGATTGCACCGAAGCTTCAATGTTGTTGAGCTGAGCTGGTCGACGGTACTGCTGCTGCCTCGGGGGTTGCAGCAGGGACCCCGGTGACTTCCCCATGTGCGGATACTCCATGCAGCATCGTATCGTGCTTCGCTGAGCACTCCTTGCAGGTTGATTGAGAACGGCACATGCTAGCGTTGTGCCGTCCCAGGCAGTTGAAGCACAACCGCTTGTCCACAACTGCCTGTCGTCGCTCCCGTGCACCCATCTCTCTGAACTTGGGGCACACCACAATGAAGTGCTTCGCTTTGCACAAGTCGCAGGGGTAGGGGTTGCTGCCAGGTTTCCCCTGTGTCCGCTTTGGCTGTGCACCCTTTTGTTGAGCTGTTCCTTGAGCTGATGCCTGGTGAGCTGTCTTTTTCGACGCTCCTGTCTTTGCCGCCTGAGAGTGAGCGGCCGCGTCCTCCTCAACCTGACCTTGTGCCCGTGCACGGTTGATCAGGAACGCCTCCATCTGATCGAACGATGGGTACTCCTGGGATGCGCTGATCGCGTTCTCCCAGGCCACCTTGGTATTGCGGTCTAGCAGATGAGACATGTGGCTTGCCGCCACTCCCAGAGCCTGCAAACCTCGATGAGCCTCGGTGATCGTCGCGTGAATCTTGAGAAGGCCGGCGGCGCTCTTCGATGTGAGCGGAGCGAGCCCATAAATCGAGTTGAGATGTGCCTGTATGTGCACCCGCTTGTTGTCGAATCTCGACTTGAGAATGTCCCATGCAGCCGCGAACGACTCCTCAACCATGGGCAAATTCGTGATGAGCTGACCCGCTTCGCCCTTGACGCAACCCCGAAGGTAGTGGAACCTCTCGAGATTGTTGAGATCCGTCTCCTTGTCCACTATACTGCGGAACAATCCCGAGAACGCCGGCCAGTCTGTGTAGATGCTTTTAAACACCGGGAGAGGCAGCTCCGGCAGATGTGAGCGGTCGGCTCTCGTCACCGGTGCCATGACCGGTGCAGCGACAGGAACCGGCTCCGGAGTGAGCTTGCTCTTCACGATGAACCTTCCCCCGGAATTCAACGTGCAACCGGCTTGCCTGCCGGCTCATTTTTTCGCGCATGTACTGGTGCCCCTCCAAGAGCACCGAGTAATTACGGATGAGTGCGTAGTGTCGGTCGTCAAAGGTGCTGTACCGATCGTCCATGACCCCGAGAAGATCCGCCAATCCCTCGTGAGTGCATTAAGTATGGTCTACCGGAACTATCTCAGCAAAGTATGGTCTACCGGAACTATCTCAGCAAGGTCGGCAAGGGCGTCCAGCAGCTCCATCTGAGCCCCCATCCGGACCTTGAACTCCGACCGTGACGTCGACGATGTTCTGGACCGCCTTCCGGTCTCCTTGGGTGGTACCGAAAGCGACACGCCTTCCTGGTCAGTGACAGGTGCGGATGGTTGATTCGATGGCGGATCCTGAGGGTCACCCTTGCTCACTGGAGGAACCTCCTTTTCTCCGTCCGACATGATGAGCAGCGAGCCGATGAGCGTAACCGATGAGCGAAAACCCGATGAGCGAAAACCAGATGCGCACAAACTCCGACATCCCGCGTCAATCAAACGCCGAAAACCCGACGCGAACAAGAACCGGAAAACTCGACGCGAACAAGCGCTGGAAAACTCGACGCGAACAAGCGCCGGAAAATCGAGACGAAACGAGTGCGCGATAGTCGGCGCGAACAAGCGCCGAAAACCGAGAAAAACCGTCCACTGCGCACTCGATCACCGGAGTCGGCACCACGCGCACGAAAGTCACTTGAGCTGTCCACCTATCAGTTGAGTGCGAGGGAGACGCGACACGCGAACTGTACCGATCCTTCTCGCACTGTACCGTTGAGCTGTCCGCGACGCTCGAAAGCGAGAGAGCGCGACAGCACGAGGTCACCGACCGCGCGCTGCTCATCTGAGATGTGGCGCTGAGTGGTGGGGAGAGTCGACACGACTCTTCACCGCACGAGTCCCGAAGAGCTGACCAAAATGGCCGAACGCGCGAACGCACCCGAACGCACGCACTACCGATGCCCGAGCGTCGCACTGAGCTGTCCACTAGAGTTGACCGCGGAAGAGATGGCCGAACGCACACGCCGCCGAGTCGCGAGAATCCCGCTGGGATGTCCGGAGATGGTCGAGCGTGACCGGGGCCCGACGCGCGCTCTCACCGCGAGAGTCGGCCGACCCGAAACGTCGGAACGCGAGGGAAATCCCACGCGCTCGATCTCTCGCCGCGCACACCGACACAGCGCGGTGACACTACCCCTCCCCGTTCGCTATCCGGCTCGAAAGACCAGAATGTATGTGAGCATTGCCGGTTTGGTATAGCGAACGGGAGAGGGGAAAAATAACTGCGCGCACACACACAATTAAAAATAACGAAAATAAATCTTTATTTTCCATAACAAGAAAAATGTACAGTAATCACCGTACTGCGTTGAGCAGACCGAATGTATGATGAGAAGTCCCGATGATAGCGCGAATTATATGCGAATTATCGCTAACTACCGGGTGAGCTGACCGTTGTACGAGCTGACGCGCTGCGCACCTGTCGAGAGCGCGAGTCTCTCCGACGCCGAACACTGAGATCTTTGCCGAAAGAATTCACTCGCGCTATGCTCCGAGTGAGCGTAAACGATATCCCGAAACGAAGATACGTTTGTCCGAAATGAGTTGAAAGTAACGATGAGCAGACCGGGTGAGCAGAACCATGTAAGTGAGTATAAATAAAGAAAGATGTTCCAGACATGGACATGATCACGAATGAAATGCTCTTAAATCATCCTGTATCATCTGTAAGTGTACTTACCATAATCTCTTTGACTTCATTATAGATAAAGAAGTTTTTTGTAACACGTGCACGAAAAGTATGGCGAAAGTGGCGCTGTCTAGCAGAGGATGCGCGAAAACTTTTTTGCACACTTTTTTCACACCCTAGCTACTTTTGCGCACACTTTTTTCGTACTGGCTACTTTTGCGCACACGTTTTTTTAACACTCTAGCTACTTTCGCGCACACGTAACTGGCAGCACTGTAGCTATTTGTTCGCACGCACTTTACAGGCACGAAAAGCGGGAATTTTCTTGCACTTATCACAAAAAGTAGTAGGCGATACTCGTACGAAAAAGCGGTCTCCGGACGGCGGTAGGAAAGTCGGCAGCACTCGCCTCCTCTCGAGCTACAAACGTTACTCGGCTTCGCCTCGTGCCGTTGTAGCTCTAGATCCGGCTCGTGCAGCCAACTTCACAACCTTCGTCGAAAGACCGCTTTTCCGTACTAGTATCGCAAAGTACTATTCTCTCCCTCCCGGTCAGATCATGTTTTGTTTGATTCCGAAATGCGATTTCAAAAAAATTATACCGTTATCAATTTGCTCAGTACTTCTTAGTCTTCTAGAGAAAGTTACCAATCAGCGCTTACACTGGTTTATTGAACAAAATAATTAACTACCTAAGCATTTTTTTGGGTCTGGAAGACAAATCTTGTATCGTCAGTATAGCTACGTTTATTATCGACATCAATATTAATTTCCTCAAACCCACGTTCGTATCTGCATGCTTTATAGATATTGACGGTTCATTCGCCGATGTTCTTCCTGGAATCTTAATCAAACAATTACAGCAGTTAACCCTCCCCACTATGATAATTACCTTTATTTTCGGAAGAAATATTACTATATCAGTAAACAACATTAGAGTTGGCTCAGTGCGTATCTCTAAAGGCTTACCACAGGGCTCAATATTGAGTCCTATATTATTCAACATATATCTCTCGGATATCCTCAATCACATCGATTCTCACATATAGCACAAAATATTTTTTAAACATTTCAGAAATATTTTCAACCTTTCAAATATTCCGAAATGTTTCTGAAATACATAAAAATAATATTTTGAAATATTCACCCGAAATATTGCAATGAAACATTTGAGAAATGTTTTCAATATTTCAAATCTTACAAAAACACCTGAAATATATGGAAATCATATTTTAAAGTATTCAGTGTTTCAAAAATATTTTTACGTAATATTTCTGAACCATTTCAATGTACGATTTATGAGCGGTCAAAAAAGTATTTTCAAAATGCTCTGAAAATATTTTGTAATATTGGTAAAATATTTACAGTATTAAAAAAAAATAGATTTTTGAAACAGTTCAGAAATATTTCCGTCCTGTGTGGGATAAGTCTAATAATTACAACTTTAGTTCGAGCTTGTACTAAAGTCCTAACCTTTGCTGATGAGGTCGTCATAGACAATTCCTTATCTCATTTAAGCTCGTCTCTTGATGAAATCTCCACCTCCTTAACAAAATTAGATAATTGGCTTACCGATAGCAGCCTAAACATTTCCGGAAATAAAACCGAACTAGTCACATTCACCAAAAAACCAATGCCTAATCCGCTGAAATAAATTTCACTAAATGACTCCCCTATCTTTATCTCTGATTCAGTCAAATTTCTTGGGGTTAATCTTAATAATAAATTATCGTGGAAACAGCATAGTAAAAATACTAAACAAAAAGTTTTTAAAGCTCTTAGAATCATTAAAGCTATCTCTGAAATAAAATGAGGTGCCCACCCCAACACTTTACTCTCCACTTATAAAGGCCTTATTAGAGTTATAATAGATTGGGGCTCTACTTTTTATGCAAACAGTCCTGCTTCTCACCTCCAAGTCCCAGATAGAATTCAATTTCCCTCACCCGAAACTTGTTTAGGGTGGATTTCGACTACACCTATTAATACCCTCCTTCACTTGACGTTGAAACCTCTTCTCCATCTGAGATTATTCTTATGTAAAAGATTGTTATCTACGTATCATTCGACCATTCGACCAAACTTAATATTATTGCACCGCGTTTTGAACTTGTGGATGAGCTATCTCTAAATCTCTGTAATAAACAATCATATTTACCATTGATATTTCGTATTTCACTCAAACATATAGACTCTTTTAACGGAATACACATACTTCTGATTTCATAATACCTCCATCAGACAGCAGCCCTTCTTTTCGGCACAATTCTTTTCACCACAGCGCCGATCCAACACATTCATTTCTCCGCAAACTCTATGCCACACGCGGAGAATCTTTCACATTTTTAATGTTCACACGCGTTTTCCACGACATTTCGATTGTACACATTTCGATTATACACATCACTTTCCGCAAGAACCATTTGAACGCACGAATTTTACCGCGCAACTCAACACCCGACAGTCTCAAACCACCACATTTATTTCTCCACGAATCTGATCGTACACAGCACAATTCTTTCACATTTTTAATATTCACATGCTTTATCCAAGTCATTTCGATTGTACACATTTCGATTATACTACATGGCTTGTCGCACAAACCGTTTGAACGCACGATATTTACCGCGCTTTTTATTGTAACGCAAGTCAATTGCACACATTCCTCTCTGCACCTCCCTGTTACAACACACGGTCATTACAACATTACCCGATAGTCCACAACGGTTTTACAACGCATTTCGATCCATCAGGTTCAATCCAACACAACATTTTCCAACACATTTCGATTGTGCACATCATCGCTGTCGGTATCGACTGGTGAGATTATCTCGCGTAGATAAGGTAGAGCTGTGAGCGGTTCGGCTTGCAGGCAGAGGTTCTCACGCGAGTTTATCAGTATAGACTACCCCGATACTAATAAACTCGCGTATGGGCTGTCCCGATACTGCTATACTCGCGTGAGAACCTCCGTCTACAAGCCGAACCGCTCTCAAATCTACCTCATCTCTGATGAGAGATATTCACATCAGTCGATACCGACAGCGATAATGTGTACAATCAAAATGTGTTGGAAAACTTTGTGTTCGATTGAACGTAATGGATCGAAATGCGTTGTAAAACCGTTGTGGACTATCGGGTAGTGTTGTAAAGAGCGTGTGTAGTAACAACTGTTACTGCGCCTAACTAGGCGCAGAGAAGAATGTATGCAATTGATGTGCGTTGAAATAAAAAGCGCGGTAAAAATCGCGCTTTCAAACGGTTTGTGTCCCAAGCGATGGGTATCATCGGAAGGTGTACAACTGAAATGTCTCGGATAACACATGTGAAAATTAAAAATGTGAAGGAGTTGCGTTGTGTACGATCAGGTTTGTGGAGAAATAAATGTTTTGGCTCAAGACTGTCTCGTATTGAGTTGAGCGGTAAAATTCGTCCGTTCAAACGGTTTGTGATGGAAGCGATGTATATAATTGATATGTGTATAATTGAAATGTCGCAGAAAACGCATGTGAACATTAAAAACGTGAAAGATCAGCCGCGTGTGACCGGGAGTTTCTCGAGAAATTAATGTGCTGGATCGGCGCTGTGGTGGAAAGAATTGTGCGGAAAAGAAGGGCTGCCTTATGTCTTATGGGCATGACAGACATGAAATAAAAAATTCCGCCCTCGGCTCTCATAATAAAATATTTTATCGCTTAGAAACTTACACTGTCGCACATTTTACTCTTCACGGACTGAAAAACATCTTGTCCTGACACTGTTGGAGCCGCCGTGTATTGTCCAACGATTACATATGTTCAACATCTGAGACTAAACAATAACTCTTCGATCTACGCTGCCGAGCTGTCGCCTACCATCCTTGCGCTACGGCCCATTAAGACCTAAGATTGGCCTCTCGCTAATCTGTATTCCGGAACGCCATAACGGAAGACTCCATGTCTTCCGTTATGGCTTTATCACAGAGGGGATTGGATCCGTAGAGACAAAACATAATTTTGTAGATTTTTTAAAATGCAACACAGGTTCATTTCTACGAAAGGAGAGTACAATTTTTTTTTCAACCAATGCGTCATGTTTAATTTTTCTTAAAAAATTACCGAATTTACTCTGAGGTGCGTAAAGTGACCGCATTTTTTTATGGTTGAGACGTTGAAATTCACAACGTCACCGTACTCTTAGATGAAAGGTATGCACACGAAATCACATTTTTAAGTATGATACTACTTGATAGCAGTCATTGGAAACTGTTAAATATTAAGACAGATCGAAATTTGAAGAACATTAAAATCTGTTAATGAACTTCGCAGATTACTCTTCTTAGTATTTTATCTAAATATCCACCATCTCGGGAGTTTTAAAGTTGGAAACACTGCACCGATATTGCCTGCATGCGTGGCGTTATCGAGAAAACCCCGGTGTTTCAATATCTTCAAAATACTGATTGAAAAAAAAAAAACCACCTAATGTAAGCTATTTTCCTATAAGAAATCAGGACGCTATTCCACTTAACTTCAGGTATCTTGCGAAAATTCAATATTACTGCGAGCAGGAGCGGTGCTGGAGCAGGAGTTAGTAATAAGTACCCACTATGGCTCGCCTCTTTGGATTAACGAATCGAAAAATAATAACAGATGTTCCAGTTATGGCTACTTTTTAATGGAACTTCATGTATTTCTTATAACATGAATGAAACCTGAAACAAATCTATAAACTGCCTGGTCGATTGGTGCAGCTGTCCAACTCTTATTCATCCAACCGTTGTCCAATCCAAATCCAACCGTTGTATGTATCGGAAACGAAGTTGGTTTACGGGTGAATTTTCCTAAAACAACCCGATTCCCAACCCTAAGGCAAGAGCTGTTGGTGCTCTTGACGTAAAGTTGGAAATTGAGTTGTTTTGGAAATCTTCAACTGTAAACCAACTTTCTATCCGACACGCGTTGGTATTACGGTTCGTTTTGAGATATGAACTAAAAAGTTACTCCCAGAATGTTGGAATCAGAGTCGGTTGGGCGCATCAATTGACTCTTTGAGTTGAAGTAGATTGTTATAAACGAACCCAAATTCAACTCAAAGTTTTACGGTTGGTTGGTCCGCGACGAAAGCTGAATTTTTATTTCGATTGTTATTCTTTACGTTGATTTTGATTCATACAACTTCCACTAATGACCGATCGTTACGTTTGATGACCAGGAGGCGTATAGAAAATGGGTGTGCAGCTCCCTGGTGCCTTACTTTGCTCATGGGGGACCGCCGGCCTTGGAAACTTCGATGCACGCCTGGTCCGGCTTGAGATTACGGCCCTGTCGATCCTTCTGCCAATCCGTGGAACAACGCTGCCCTTATCTACTTCCGGGTGATCGTGCACCTGCTTACCCCACGCAGTACGCTGGTGAGCCCACTTTTCTTTGCAGAGGTAAGTTTTCGCCGCCTTGTAATCGAAGTAAAAAAAAAAAACAAATAAAAATAGAAGTTTTGGATAACTCTGAATTTACTTAAATATATGCGAATAATTTGTCATAACGAATTCCCGTCTCATATAAGGTGGTATTTTAACTGATGACAAAAAGTATTTTGACGCATCATGCTAAAATTAATCAAATCAGAATCTTCCTGGATTCAAGTTGAATTAACTCATCATTGTTATTTACATTAATAACAAGGTTTAGTAGTTCAGTTATTTCTCGTCTTCATATCGTGCTTCTGTGAAATATTGGTGTTGATATTGCCAGTAGCCGCGTAAAGTATGGGTAAGACTATGGGTAATCTATGCGTGAGATCTATGGGCTCGGTCGACTGCGATTTTGCGGTAATTCAACCGATAAAAACACCGGACGTCCAAAAAATGACTGCTAAAAACCGCAAATCGATCGAACGCAGCGCTGC
Organism: Amblyjoppa fuscipennis; assembly: GCA_963575735.1. Classification (NCBI taxonomy): domain Eukaryota; kingdom Metazoa; phylum Arthropoda; class Insecta; order Hymenoptera; family Ichneumonidae; genus Amblyjoppa; species Amblyjoppa fuscipennis. Next base: position 1,055,963 of record OY754497.1, read on the forward strand.
CAAGCGCCGAAGCTATTACTTTCACAGCTTGTCTGAGAGGTTGTGATGGTTTTGCACATTGCGACCGCAGAACTACTGCTGTTATAAGCGTTCGAAAAATGTTCCAGAGTAGACATTTCCCTTGTTATGACTGTACACTTACTGTTTATAAGCCAGTATAAGAAGCGTTCTGATGCAGCTGTTTTACTTGTTATAACTGTAAAAGTGCCGTTAACAGGAAAGTTCTGATGGTTGTTTTACTATTACAACCGCAAAAGAACCGGTCATTAAACCGTTCGAGGAGCGTTCTGGTTGGTGAACTCATTATACTGCGGTTACAATGAGTTCGACAACCGGAAAGTTCCTCGAACGGTTGTATTACCGATTATTTTGCGGTTATAATGAGTACAACAACCGAAGAGGTCCTCAAACGATTGTATTACCGGTTATGTTACGGTTCTAATGAGTACAACAAGTGGAAAGCTCCTCGAACGGTTGTAGACCTGGTTATTTTGCGGTTATAATGAGTACAACAACCGGAAAGCTCCTCGAACGGTTGTATTACAGATTATGTTGTGGTTGTAATGAGTACAACAACCGGAACAGTCCTTGAACGGTTGTAGTACCGATTATGTTGTGGTCGTAATGAGTACAACAACCGGAAAGGTCCTCGAACGGTTTTATCACTGGTTATGTTGCGGTTATAGTGAGTACAACAACCGAAAAGTTCCTCAAACGATTGTATCACCGGTTATTTCCCGGTTGTAAGAAGTACTACAACCATACCAGAAGGCTCCATGCACGCTCCAAATACGGTATGCTTCTCGATGACAGTGCGCGACTAACCGATCCCAAACCTGGTAAAATGGGGGCCAATACCAGTTATTTTTTCACCGATCTCAACCGGTTATTTTTATGGTCAATTTGTAGTCGCCCGTTCCGACAGGGCTTTCCTAGCCATCGCGTACAGCCTCGTAAATGTTCGTGTAATCGTGTCCTCTTTTCCAAACTCTTCCCCAGCAACCGCGTACAATAGAAACATTTTTAATGTTCTATGCGATAGGTCGGAAAGAGGATGAAAAAGTGTATGGGGTTGATTACACGACAAGTGGCGAGGTTGGAAAATAGCCTGGAAAAGTTTATGGAAAGATTATCGGTTGGTCCCAAACCTCATATTCGGCCCGTATAATTGCCCATGCACCTACCCATAGTCTTACCTATACTACTTTTTTCTACGCGGGTATCTTTTACGTGTCTGTTACTTGTTCTAGAAATTGTCATTACATATCTTTTTTTTTTAACACTTTTTTTCTTTCCCGATATCAAATATCAATCAACCCTCTCTGATTCATTCTCTTTCCGAATTTTTTGGATTATTGAATCTAACACTGCAAAAAATACTGTCATTGTTTACAAATCAATTCATTTCAAAAACTTTATCTCACAGAAAAAAAGGTTGAACTTAAAAGTTGTTGTTTCATATAAGCTTCTCAACAGAATGTTTCAAATTATATTATCAATTTCATGACATTGATTTTATACAAAAAATGTGAAGAGTAATATATTGATGTACAAAAATTGGAGACAAGTACATTTACGAGGATTTTCAATATCTCTGTAAAAACTCGAAAACTTTTCATTATGCAGTGCCAAGTCCATGAAGTTTTTTATTTACAGTTTGTCAAAATTAGTTCTTATCGTGACAATAAATTAAAATTAATTAAAGTCTATTAAAGTCTAGTAGTTAAAGTCTAGTAAAGTAAAGTCGTATTAAGTAAAGTAAAGTAATAATTAAATTAATTAATTAATTAATTAATTAAAGTCGCAATATTTAACGAGTCGCATTATTAAAGAAACTTATCGGGCCTGATTAGTCAGTTTTATTTCGGAAACATATAGATTGGCTCAATAATCTATTGACTTTATTTCGTGAACTGTAACATAATCACGACACGCCAAATTATTTTTGTAATTTGCCTCATGGAATGTCGTCACTATTATTCATAATCTTTATTGTCGCGATAAGATATTTAAACTTCCACAAATTGTAAATAAGGAACTTTATGTATTTTGCACTACGTACAGATTTTCAATTTATAAGAGACCTTGCTGCAAACATACTTATAACTCGTAGATGTTTTTGTCTCCAGTTTTTGTACACCATTTATGGTGTTTTTTGTGGGATTTTTTTGTACCGTTCCCATCGAGAGGGGGAAATGTTTCAGACCAAATCCAAACTTTGTCTAAATCCTGTATTGAATAATGTAATCCTGTATTGGGCAGATGAAAATAATCATCTTTTACTGACGGAAGATTCTTGGATTCCCAGGGAAATATCTGCCTCCCACTTTGCAAAAAAAAACATGTTTGTACTTTCAATTTCTCACTATTTACATATCAGCTTTTCGTCGAACCGTTCATTACACGTCCCTGTATCCAGTTTTTTCCGTCGTCTAATCCAATTTTTTGCACCACATTTCTAGGGTATTTAAGCATACATTTTTTACGTTCTTTAGCCACAAATTTTGAACATCGTTTCCATCGCAAATTTCACTATCTTTAATCGCCAATTAAAAATAAATAGCGACAATAGAAGAAAAAGTAGTGGTTGAGTGGTGCGGGCCCTGGCCCATATGCAGTGGGTATAGGTTCGATCTTCGGTCAAGTACCATAGCACTTTTCAATGTGCTTTCTGCGAAATCACCGCTGACCGCGCTTGACTCTAGCAGAGGTCTCACTAAGAGTGACATTTCAAGACAGATACAAAGGGTTCTACTATCCTGCTAATTAACGGGATATATTCCGGATTAACCTGCGTGGAAACGGGCCTTTGCCAGTGGCTCCTGCTGGATACAACTTTGAGGGATTCGACTTTGGTCGGATCGCTGGAAGCTTAACTAAGTAAGTCGTTTCCCTATTGCGAGTAGGTTCAGCTCAAGAAAGGGTGAGAGCGGGAGTTTTCCAAGCACACCTATTGGTGGTTCGCTTGGCGGATAATCCAACGGAAAGTACAAACAAGTTTCTTTTTAATAGGCGTTTGCGTTTGTTCTTAATGGGCGTGAGACCTTCATGCCTGCCCCTCGATACAATAAATGTGGAAGCACCGGTGGAAGGGTATTACAGAATATGATTCTCGAGGATGACTGAGTATTTCTGTGGATAACGACCTAGCTCTTACGGAAATTGTATGAGTGAGAGGATCCAATTGGTACGTATTGGTAGGGTGTTGGGTTCTCCCGCTTTGGTTTACCTCGGGTGTTTCAAGTTGGCTGATAATAGGATCGTGAAGTTGGTCAATAGTAGGGCTGTGAAGTTGACCAATAATATCGGCGCAAAATTGGTCAATAATACCAACGTGAATTTGGTCAAAAATGCCAACGTGAAGTTGGTCGATAATACTAACATGAAGTTGATCAATAATAGCTTCGTAAGCTAAAATATTGTAAGTCCCTTTGTGGGGGTGGCGGCACTGAAATATTCCGTGGACGGCGTTCTCGGCCGGAAATCTAAGTCCCTTATGGGAGGAACCGAAATATTCTTAGTCCTTTTGGGGGGCATACGAAGCAAAACTCCCTTGTGAGGGGGGGTATTCGAAGTTCCCCTGGGCGGCCCAATATATCCTGAGTCTTTTTGAGTTTGAGACCAAATATATCCTGAGTCCCTTATGAGAGGGTTGGGCGATATTCTATTCCCCCCTGGGTAGACGCTCAAGACGCCAACGCCGTCGCAGCTGTCGAGTCAAGAATTGGGGGGGTTAGAATCACTATCGAATGTGTCAAAAACTTACATAGTATACGGTCTTAGAATAGCTAAGATGAGGGGCCCCTCTCTATAAGGGAACTTAGAATATTTCAATCTGAGGGGTCACCTGAGGAGACAGAATATTTTCGTTTTAGGAACGAGGGGGGGGGGGGGGGGGCTTCATTAAACGGGAAGAGGTTTCGCGTATCATGAAGTTGATCTTTTTCCGTTTTACATTCTCTCTATAATATATAAAAGTCTCGCGGCGGCCGCCTCTGTCTACGAAAGTCTTTACCCAGCACTCCTGAGAGATTTCGGTCACGGGTGCACAGGGTGAGGAAACTGTTTGCCGCTAAGTCCGCTTCAACTCAGTTGGGAAGTGGTAACTTCTCGGACTGTGCACTCTATGGCAGAGTTTCTGCACAGAAAGAAATAAAATGTTTGTTGCGTTTGCTCTTAATGGGTGAGATACCTCCCGGTCAAGCATAAGATGGAGGTTTCGTGCCGCATTCTTTATATATTAAATGTAATTCCGGTTGGAACCCACCGTAAAAGTAATAAGTCCACAACGAAAAGGCCATCGTCTTGGTGTGGTGAACTGTGAAAGACTGGGAAAGTGTGGCGGGTTCAATTCGCGAGCCAGAAGTCACGTAGATCATGGTATTGGACGAGGAGGTAGCTCCGGATGTTGGTCGTGAGATCTAGGACCTTTTTTTCAACTTCCCTTTGTGGCTCTGGCTATTTGGCTGCCACCAAGCCGCTGTTACTCAATTGTTCCAAGTCTGCATTTCGCTTGTAGATGTGCGTCTGCAGCCGCTCCCACCTGCTGTATCGCATTTGCACGAGGATACAGAAAAACTGCTGAAACCCTACATCAATACAGGCGGTCATTCCAACTGAGTCTTGATGTTCGCATTCTATACTTCATGTACGAACAGCAATCCTCAGAATTCAACCTCCCACTCAACGGTTCCAATGCGGCAGTTAGTGCACGGCTGGGCGGTCACCCATCCAAGTGCTTACCGCGAACGATTCTACTTGACTCTGGGGACCACCTGTTATAAACCAACCGGGCATCCACCGCTGTCGATAAGATCTATGACTACAGCAGTATGTTTGAGGCCGAAACCTGGCGGGGCGCGACAAAGCTTCGGACTCGAGAATAAAATTGGCGGGAAACGTATAAAGAGGGAGGGAGAAAAAGGAGGATAAAATGAGCCCATAACATGTCACCGCGTCGCTTTGCGATTGGCCGACGGGAACAATGGTGGGGAGGATTGTCGGAGTCCCGTAGCGTTCGTGTTGGTGAGCATCGATGGCTCAATTGAGAACCGCTACCTTCGCCTCGTTTGGATACGTCCGAACTGGTCAGCGTGCGTGTCTTCGGTCTACCGCCCATAGAGTTATTGGGCGGTAAAACGTGAATGAGGGATATAAAATGAGTGTAGCGGGAATATGTAGGCGTAGAACAAACACTCAGGGGATTGGTGTGTCAATAATACCATAATAGTGAGGTTTGACTTGTACACGAGCAATGATTGAAAGGATTCGTCTTATATATTATAACGGAACGAATAATCACGGACTGAATAATCGACCTGCTCCGTTGTGATCGATCATTCTAAAACACAAGCGAGGACCGCCTTGGCCGATTAGGAATCGACTTGACCAACAACGTGTCGCTCCCACTCAGCCGAATTCCACCGACCCTTCTACAAGCCGCCGCGTCCAAGGTTTCCCACGCGCGCTCCTTACGTCATCGCGAGTCACGCGGCACCACCGACTGCCTATATAAACCTGCGCGCGACACAGAGAGATACTTTTCATCTTCTTACCTTCACCAGGTACACATCCTCAAATTCGACAAGCCTCCGTACAGTTCTGACACTTGAAGAATATCTTCTCAAGAAAGCCTCGTCTCCGTACAAGCAAAAGGCCTCGATACAGTTTCAACACCTTTGCTTCCTTGAGATAGTCCAACCCACCCATACATGGGTACATTAGGGTGTGTCGAAAAAAAGTTTTATTTTCATTTTTTGGTCACAACCCCCTCAAACTATTGTTTGGGACCTCGAATTAATACCATTAAATTTTGAAGACCCGCAAAAAATGTACGAGGTGCCTCAAGCGACTGTTCGATTTCCCATTTAATTTACACGTGTAGGAACGCAGTTCTCATTTAATGTTCGTCACAATATTAGCAATAAAATTATTCTAAGATTGCTTATTCTTTTTCGGATTATTTGGGTCATTCTGAAGAGAAAAGTTCTTACACATATATTGCCAGGATCAACAGTTTCTTCGTCATTAATTTTTTTCCCCATGTGGATTTTTTGCTCTATATCCGCACGTAACGGGTAAAGGAATCCCAATCGCTAGGTCTCGGACACGCTTTGTCTCCGCTTTCTCACGCGTGCAAAGTCAAAATTTATGTAAGATAGTGTCCAAAATGTTGATTCCTATATATATTTTATCATAAATTTGCCATTTACGTCTAAAATTGTCAACAATTTGGATTTTAAGTAAAATTTTGCGAAAAATTTGGACATTGAGTAATTAATTGAACGATAAAAATTGGATGTCAAAAATTTGAACGATGAGACAAATTGTGTCAAATAATTTGTTATGTAGGGGAGAACGGGGCAAAATGGGCCCATGGGCAAAATGGGCACATGAAAAATGAGTCCGGTGCGGAGCATAATGGGCCACTCAAAAATCATCGAAAATGATCACACAGAGTAAAGCGGGGCAAAATCGAGGCGGGGGCAAAATGGGATTGGGAAGAATGGAACATATCTGACTGTTTCGCTGTCGGAACTCTTGCTGGTTTTCATTTGAATAAAACGGTTACGTGCTCTGATGGAGAAACTGAAGTACACTGTGATGATTTTATTTAGCTTGGATGTGGTGGGAGGGGGAAGGGGGGAGGGGGGGAACTCAAAAAGAAATAATGACTCGGCAATTAAAATGAAAAGAAATAATCGATAAGAATTTATTGAATGGAACAAAATTGAAAATCCGAGTTTTATTTTGATGGGCGCCAGTCGCCTTCGTGGCGACGTCGGATTTTTTTAGTTAATTAACAAAAGCGAAAAGTAAAGGGATATGACTCGAACAACTCTCAGTTATTACCTCGCTCTTAGTTATTATCTCGCCTCGGGAGAACTCGTTCGGGTTCAAACGGAACAATTCGGGGTAAGACGTGGGGCATTGCTGTGACACGCAGGATTCGATATAATTTATAATGGGACTTATGAGAAACGGAGGAAAAACTTACGGGTACTGTTCGACTCTCTCGCCGGCGTCGTGTCGCGGAAACGCGCTTTCGATATTACACGAACACCGGTTCGCCTTCTCTCACTTTCGCACACCAGGAAAAACGGGGGGGGGGGGGAAGGATTCCAAAAATAGATGGGGAATAAGAATTTGGGGTAATTCGCAAATATGTTATCGGGAGGGAAATATATCTCGGGGAAGCTCAGACTCGATACAGTTCAAACGTCGAAGTCAGCAGATGATACGAAACAACGCGTCTCGTCGCGCACCTGGCTTATACACTCCGTTTATTCGGCCGCAATCTATCTCTCTTCTCGTAGACAATACGAGCTGGTGTACTCTTAATAACATTAAAGTGGTGCGGGGGGAGGGGGGGAGGAAATCGCACACAATCGAATCCACTCTTTACTGGCTGCTAACGATAATTAATACTCTTTAATGGGGGGCAAAAATAATACACGCTGTCTCGACGAAGGATTGTCCCGACGTGACGAGCTCAGTCTCGCACCTCGGTTCCTCTCCTCCCGTGACGTAAATTTACGGGCACGCGTGATTAGGCCTCGAGCACGGGTCAGAGCCAGCAGCTACTGTACTGTCTCCCTGTCTCCGTCGCTCCTTCATGTTGACGTCGAAGCCTGTTTCTCCGATCGTCACCGTTCCGATAGAGGTGCTCCATCCGATTCGTTTGGGGATCGGCCTATCGTACTCCTCGTCGTTTTGATCGAGGGGAGAACGAAGGTCGCGTGAAGGCCGATCGGAGCACTCCACGGTCCCGAGCAGAAATGGCCGTCGGGCTGACGTTACGTCCCTATCAGGCACTGTCTAACTCATCATCAGGTCTTGATAAGGCACCCTTATCAGGCCTTAATCAGGAATGTAACGCCATTGCCCTATAAGGTCCTGATCAGGCTGCCTGATCACGGCCAAATAAAGGTGCATGATCGCCTCCTGAGAAAAATATAATAAATAATTTTGATTTATTAGCGTTATTTTATCGGACGTATGAACCTTTTATATTTGTTCTTCGGATTAAATGAACTAATCATTACAATGTACATCACGGAAAAATTATTATTTTTTTAACTCATGGTCGGGCTCGAACCAGCGACCTTGCCAATGGGGACTGCATTGGCGGCGCCTTAACCAACTCGGCTATCCTCAACTTGGGAAATGTAATGTCGAATGTACATTTACGCTCCGGTAGAAGTATGTACACGACTAAATATACTTTTACAAAGTGTCACACATGCATTGTCGGCGAAAAATGAAATTCATCGATAATTTTGAACACTTTCTAATAAAATAAAAATCGGAAAAAATCAATGTAAGATGCTAGGAACATTGATTTTCTGTAATAGTAATGTAAAACAATTGTAATAAATAAAAGAATAAATGTTCAGCAAATAATCGAGGAATCTTTTTTTAATAAATCGTTTGAATTATTTAAATTATTTATTTACTTATTAACTTATCAAATATACAAAATTGTTTCCAACGTAAGAAAACTCTATAAAAAAAATTAACGAATTCGTTTGAAATTAGAAAAAAGGTTCACTTATCTATTTCTCAAATACTTCAGAATCATTTTTTGGAATTTTCATTACGCAAAATCCATGTCATCCAGGCATGCCTGATGCCTGATGCCATGTCAGGCTTGCCTGATTCACCTGCTAAGGCCCTGATCGGGGTACCATCAGGCTAGCCTCGGCAAAAGCCAAGGATATCCAGTCAGGTGTCCCTACCTGTACGTTATCGGGCCCTGATCAGGTTCGCATCAGGCTCGCCTCATCTGAAGCGAGGATTATTTAGTCATGCTTCACGACCTGTGCCTTATCAGGCCTTCATCAGGCTCGCCTGATCAGGCACACCCTGGCTATGCCTTATCAGGGCCTGATAAGGTATCAGGCAGCCTGATCCCAATTTCTGCTCGGGGTGGTGAATAACTTGGAAGGATGATCTCCTGGTCGATGTTTGGTGATACCAAAGGGACGATACCGGATCCGTTTGTACGAACATCCTTCGAGGCTGACGGAACTCTCCTCGGATTGACCGCCCCGGGAGGGGCCTCGCTTGCTCCGTAGCGCTCGTTCGACGTCGCTCGGCTACCGCGGGAAGGGAAGGGGAGGGGAAGGGACAGTCGGCGAAGCTACGATATTTAAAATGTGGCGACATATGATATGAAATCGAATATTATTTTACCGTATCACAGCAGACTTCGGGCAATCCTCTATTCTCTAGATTATTTTTGTTACAACACATACTCCCCGTCCTTTCAATACCTATAGGAGTGATTTAAAAAAAAAGTAAAAACATGTAAATTCTATTTTTATGTAAGCATTAACGTCACCTTATTTTTATTTCGGACGGACTGTTCGTTTACGAAAAAAAAAATCGTGAGGGTGGTTTCCCCCCCTTACGAGGGTGCACCCTTGTCAGACATTATTTTTTTGAATCGAGCTGACATGAAATGATATCCGTGCCAAGCTTCATAGAAATCCGTCGAGTGTTTCTGTGGAAATCAAAATTTCAAATGATTTTCGCCAAACTTTGGGGGCCTGTTTCACCCTTTAAAGGGTCATCTCTGCCGATCAAAAAAGACGTGTCTTAGATTTTCGAGGTCTACAACATATATAAGAATGATCAAAATCGCGGTGGGACACTTGGGAATGTTTCCTTGTCAGTGTCGTACACGGATAGCTCTACACTCAATTTCGCGGATTGGAATCTAACTTTCGCGGATTTGATGTTAAAGAAAAGTTCGTACTCCCGTCCCTGATTCTTGAGCTAAGAGGGAAACGGAGCACAGCAGAGTTACGTAAGACTCGCGATAGCTCACGCTAGGCTTCGGATCCTTGAGGATATTTTCTCGACGATTTCCGTAGCCGAGAATGATGCTAGGGCGATTCTCCCCCTGTGCAGTGATGCACACCCCCATGAAAATAAAGTATATGAAAAAAGTATACAGATGCATATATAGTGACATATATTAAAAATCCATTAAAAGTATATAATTAAATATGGAATTTTTCGTGCCCTTATATATTCGTAATTATATGTAAAATATATTACACATATATTCTTTCTATATCGCTGATATATAAAAAGAATATATGTGACATATATAAATATGTATGTTACATATGCTTGCATTATACAGTCTAGCAATTATGCAAATAGTGCAAAAATTATTTTGCGGCACCTTTATTGCTGGTTTCTCACGAATGTCATGTAATTACTCTGACAATTGATGCAAATTATATTGTGAAAAACGATAACAAATTTTTGACATTAGTAGAGATTCGAACCCGGTACCTTGCGACTTGTAGCTTGCGGCAATATCCACTCGGCTATTCACTAGTTGAAAATAAACCTTTTGAAACTTATAAATCAGTCGTGGTAGACTCTAACACATTGTTTTGTGAGTTGTAAGTACATAATGTTTCGTTCATAGACATGTTTACCACGTTGATACGCAAAAATCTTTTTCCGCGCCGCTTGTTATTCGAAGCAAAAATATACTCAGAATCAAAATTGTCATATGTCTTCGTTATGTGGTTTTTTCTTTTCACAAAGCTTCTCCTTCAATAAAGGATATTTTGAAATTACTTGTTTTTCTCGCAGAGGACACTTTGTGAATGAAAGGAATTAAAAAAATCAGTTCAACTAACATTTTCCATAAATTCAACACATTATACAATTCTGACAGGTAAATTGATTTTAACCGAATTCAATCTTCATAATTCTTTGAGTCCCATAAATATGAGCTAAAAAAATCAACAATAGTAAAAAAATTTGTTCTTTTCAGGGCAACAAGTTGCTAAATTTGATAAACATTTTCTATTGCCAGTTCAAAAGATTTTGAATTTGTAAGCATACATTCTGGATGACCATATATGTTATTTATATTTTTCGATGTATAATCGATATATTTTTAATATAAAATCAACATATTATTGGATATATGTTTCAATATTATAGACATGTTATCAACATTATATAAACCATATGGAAAGTATATATACGATTTATAAGAAAATATATAAGAACCAGTACATTACAGCGTCTACTCTTCAAGTATACTATCTTTTATATCCTGTGACGTATTTTCCGGTATCTCAACGCAAATCTCGAACAAAAAAAACAAAACCGAATATCGAAAATAAAGCTCAAACCAAACGGGAGCGAAACGCGAAATCGAGAACCGAAAAACGTCACCTTCGGCCGTCCACCCTCGCGAATGCATTGGAGTCCCGGTGGGCGCCAGCTAATTTTTGTTTCACCGGTATTAACAACCGGACTAACCTCGAGGTCGATGGAACCGACCTCCGCAGGGCTGATTTTTGTTTCGCCGGAATCGCCGAACCGGACTAAACTGGAGGTCGATGGAACCGACCTCCGCAGGGCGGATTTTTGTTTCGCCGGAATCGCCAAACCGGACTAAACTGGAGGTCGATGGAACCGACCTCCGCAAGGACAAAACACAGAACGATAAAAACGGGAACGGAACGGTAACGAGCTAACACCAATACACTCGCGAGAGCAACGGTTGCGGAAATGCACGGTTTGCTCAGGGTGTAGGTTATGGCAGAAGGGTCGCGATCCTTCGCCAATAAAGTAACGCGAAATCTATGCTAACGAGAGCTCAAAATTTCCAAAACGAAAACCATTAATTTTGTTGGCTATAAGCCACGGGAGCTCGCACACACGTGCATCGGGAGAGCTCAGCTGACCGAAGGGTCGAGCGAGCGTAACGAGAGCGAGAACGAATCCTATACGCGATCGAAAATTTACACAAACGATAAACTCACCGAACAGCAGGAATAAATCCAATAATATGGGGCGAGAACCGCACCTTACGATGCTCCGAGAACTTCAGCACAATCACTGCACCTCAAGAGCGTTCCGAACGCATCTCGATCACAGAAAATCGGCAACAAAACTCGCACGAGAAACGGCACACGAGTCGACCCGCGAACACCCGCGGTGACAGGTAGCGCGAACGACACGCACGAACCGAAGCGAGACGGTAGTCGGAGTCTACGGCAGCGCGAGCGAGAGCGACTCGCTGAGCGCGCGAGACAATACCCGAAAAACCGTAAACACACGGGAGCGCGAGCGAAGTCCGAGCGGCCTCGAGGACGACTCTCGGTAGACTGATTCGTCTACGATAACACCTGTAACGGACCATTATCATTATTTCGGGAACTCTGACCGATAGCTACTGCCCTCTCAAACTATTTCGAAACGTGATTTCAACGGGAGCCTGTAACCGGACTGTACGAAGCGGTAAATTTCGAGGATCGTTACGATCGCTTCTCCTCGTGCAATGCGTGAAAACAAGGCTCTTCCCTATCTCAAAAACACGGCACAAGGGTTCCATCCTTGTCCGGACTAAACCGTAACTCCGCCTGTTCTCCAATGCATTGCACTTTACCGTATCACACACTAGAGCGCCGGGTTTGCACCGGACTTTGGCGTATTCGTAACGAAGCCTCGTCGAGTCTCTCCTCCAGTTGGGCTTGTAATAACTTATGGATCCGCACCACCAACTGGATTCGAAAACCCCGACTAACTGGATCTTTACTGTAACCGTAACCGTACAAAAAATAAACGTTAGCGGAACTGTATTCCCGTAAGCTAAATCGTACCGCGATTAGCGAGAGAGGCAGCAAAACGAGATCTATACCATAAAATTCGGTATTTTCGCAAGAAAAAGTACTAGATGCTTTTTTCCTTAAGTTTGTGACGGTGATTCCAAAAAATCACGGCACAATCCATAATATACAATATTTTGAAGAAATATATTAAGTATAAAAATGATACATCTCGAATATATTTCCGAATATACTTTATTTCCATGGGGGCAGGTTAAGCCTCTCCGCAGTGTTTCAAGGGTAGCAACTGCTGTCAAGTCGCAACGACTCGAGGCAGCGCTCACGGTTACATCTTAATTAATTTTTTACCTCCGGGCGTAGTGACCGAAGACTCAGAGCAATTAAGGTCCCTATCTGATGTTCTAAGTGAGGTTATTGTATTAATTGGGTTATGGTGCAAAGCGAGACGTTGAACGTGGTTTGCGAATTGTACACTCGTGTAACGGACGAGGGTCCCTTTTATACCTTTCGGTATTAATCGGAGAAGGGACCAAATGCCCTAGGGTGGGGCGGATGTCACGCCACGTCACGTGGGGTCTTGCGTAAGTCGCTAAGGGAGACGGGGCCCAAAAGTTCGGAGTGGCACCAGAATCACGCCATGTCACGTGGTGTCTTATATAATCCGGGCATGGAGTGGGACTGAAATAGTCGTAGGTAGGGATGACCTCTGGGGGTTTGCGACCTCTTCAAGGTCGCGAACCCCTCATGTAATGGCATGATTTCGGGCGTTCCACTCCGATTGGTTCTCGGTTCCATTCCTGTACCTAGGAGTTGTCTTTACAGGGTTCCGGTCCCCAGTCGGGTTTTATTTCTTGATGTTTAATTTCGTTAAGTTTCCCAATAGCATATATTCTTGTCACTGAAACGTGATTTCATATCACCGACCGCGTTGGCGTTCGGTGTTTCCCTTGTCTGGCCGTTGAGTTTTGTATCAGTTGTTTTATAAAGTTCTTATTTTATTAATTGTTATGGATTTCTGTAGAGCTTGATTCGGTGCCGTCACGCCCCGGTCATTTGTCCAGGCATTTATCTTGGAACGCTGGGTCAGTCCACTTATCTCCGAGCTTCCTGCATTACCGATCGGCGATCGAGGCGGTCTTGGTCGAGCGATATCGATAGCTCTAAGAGGTGCTGCCGCGGTAACGGCACGTGGCGGGCACGTGGATGTGATCAAAGTCGGTTGAGCCGCTAACCCGGTTTCAACCGGCAGATCGCTCTAGCATTCGTCAGTCGTGGTGCGGCTTAACGCGCAGAGGTGAGCAGACTCCCTCTGTCCCGTTATATTATGCATTTATTTTATTTGCAAAGAATCGCGCGTATGTTTAATTTCATCGAATACTGATTAAATTGATATTGGACGCATGAGACTCACATCCAACGGATGGAGTCGATGCGTACAATGCTGCGGAACACAAAGGATGATTGTAGGTGGATTATGTGGTAATTCCGTGCGTAATTTACCACCTGGAGATCGAGTCGTGAATGGTATGGCCATGAAGTAATAATAGAACGGACTCATCACTTGAAATACTTGAACCACTTAAACAGTAGGTCGCTCCGCATCCACCCACGCAGATGAAGTACCGCCCAATTTCCCTTAAGTGCTCCGAGCGAAAGGCTTCGATCCATCCTTTTTCGTGGGAATACGAACATCAGTGGCAAGTAGACGCTGGACCCAGGTACGCACAGTTCGACTATCACGTTTTTGATGTTACAATGACTACTTCCCGGGTAGAAATTCAGCCGCGGCCCCAATACGGGCATTGTAAGGTTTGCCGCAGTGCCTCATTAGGCGATTGTTCCGGTCGTTGTCCAGCAGCCAGAGAAGGCCCTTACATGAAATATTACGCAGTGGGTAAAACGACCGTGAACAGGTCTTAATTAGATGACGCAAGGGTAAATCGGGAGCGATGACAATTACATGTTGAGAATGGGTGCTCCAGTGGTGGAAGTCGCGCTGACAGTGCGTGACCTCAATGTGCCTATAAAGTCACCCTTTATCTCTGAAGGGAGATGTAAGCGAAACGTAGAGTCACTGCACGCCTAGTCTATGAGCTAGTCTACTCGGGCACGCGTTTTTAATCTCTTTCAAGAGAGCCTATTTGATTCTGGGCGAAAACTAAACCGACAGCACATATCCGTGGTCATGTTCGAGCAGCGAACTTGATTTGGACGGTAGACTTGCAAATCGTGAGTTCATGCTTTATGGTGTTACTGATCAACATAACGCATGAAAAGCAGGCCTGGACGAGGTTAATTGATTCTATGTCATCCGGGTATTCTCTCCCCGCGGATATGAAACAAGAGTACTCGATGATCACTTCCTTGGGAGTGTTTCAACAAGCTGGTGCAAATGGTGCATGTTATATCGGAGACCATACGTGTAATAGAACACAATTGGTATGAAACGTTGATAAACGCCACTTCTTGGAATCCCGTTTGTCAGAAAAGAGGGGGGGGATCAGTTCCCGTCGGTATCAGAGGGTTCGGCGACTGCCTGGACTCCCAGGTCGGCTAGGTCGTAGACGATCGTTGGCGGACCCGAGGGAATGTAGGGTATATCGAGGGAGGGGGGCTCCGGAATCACTCGCTCGGGAATATAGGGTTCGACAGCCCGAACGTTGGTGAACCGGACTCGCGTCTCAAGAGTGACTTCGACGACGATACGCGGCTTTGCGGTTCTCGGCGGATCCGTGGAGTCGCGGCGTCGAACAGCGGGCGGAGGGAGGTGCGCGGGGGTTCGCGAAGGAGGGCTGGATGGGCCCTCCCGGCTCGAGCCTCGGTGTTCTCGCGATCTTCGGCCTCCTGCTGGAGGAGCCAGCTAAGTCCCCGGGGCGGCTTCCGTTTACCCGCGATGAATTGCGGGTGAGCAAGTAAGCGCTTTCACCCGGCGCGCTTCGGCATAGACGCGCGAATTCATTGGTCCGCGCGTGGAGGTGATCGATGATTGACTCGAGGGTGCCCAGAAAAAGGGGGAGACTCGTTTACCGCGTGCGATGGACGGTCAGCACGATGAGTCGGCAGGAGAATCGTCGGGAAGCTGAGGTTACTCCTCACACTTCGACCGGCCGAGCTTCCTGCTCGGCAGGAGCTCGAAGACGGTGCGAGACCGGGAGGGGGCGGCCGAAGCAGGCGAGGAGCCGGAGTCAGGAGAGCTAGCCTCCGTTCCCGAACTCGGTAGGCGTGCGTCCGCGAGGGAGCACGAAATTTGCGCGAGATCGAGGTACGAGGAGAAGCCCATGTAGGTTTTGACGATGGAACGGACACTGCCGATGGTCGGGCTAATGTTGGCGTGGCGATTGTCGAATCCCCAACGCTCGGCCAATGTTCGGCCAAGTATAGGTTCGCCAATGGTTGGTTTGACAATTTGAGGCTAATGCTTGGCCTTATTCGATTCGCCAATTCTTGGTTAGTCGATTTGAAACGAATGTTCGGCCGAGTATTTGCTAACCATTGGTTGGTTTGAAAATTGGGGCCAATGCTTGGTCAAGTATTGACTCTCCAATAGTTGGTTTGTCGATTTAAAGCCGGTGTCCAGCCGAGTATGAACTCACCAAACATTGATTTTCCGATTTTAAGCCATTGTTCAGCCGAATACTGATTCGCCAACCGTTCGTCGGTTGATACTTAATACCACAAACCATCGGTCTGCTGATTTTGGGCCAATGTTCGACCGAGTATCATGTCACCAATCGTTGGTTTACCGATGTGACGCCAACATTGGACCATCAATTATCGGCTTTCGCCGCTAGATGGCGCAAACCCAAGTTGTTTCTCGCAAGTGAAAGTGTACCCGAGCGTTAATATAAGAGCATGCGAAATGCTATCTTTTTTAACTTTCGCAAAGTATGCGTATTATTTTTGGATTGCGTACTCGGTAGTCAATAAATGCATTGACATACCGATACACAATATGTGTTACCAATACATTGGACAGAGTATGATCGCTTTGAGAGTTCTCGCAGGAGAAAATATGTAAAATATAATCTCTTGGAGACATGCGAAGCATAAAATAAGGATATTCTATCTTTTACAATATAAAGAAAACTATTCCTTTAAAATCACTCTCGCCGTGTATACGTAACCTATAGAGGGCCGACAACGATAACCGATTATCGGCCGATCCCCTTGATCCACTCTGGGGCCAATATTGGGTGCCAATATTGGCAAGTATTTATCATCCAACGCTCCGTCGATGATTGGGCCAAGCTCGCATGCCAATGTTGGCGACATCGGTACCAAGCTTCGCCCAACCATTGGCCACATCCGATCACCCTACATGGGAGGGTACCATGTAACCTTGGGTGTAAAAATCGGTTACCTACGGGTACCGATTTTTACAATTGGGCTACGTTTGAAACGTTCTGAAACGAACGGTTTGGTTTGTCGAACGAAACTGAAACGAACGGTTTGGTTTGGTTTGGTGCGTCGAACTTAGCTCTAAAAAGGGCGGATTTGGTTTCTCGAATCTCGCTCTGAAAAGAGCGAGACCGATCGAAGCGAAGAGTCCATGGAACAGCCAAGTCAATGATCCGTGGAAACGCCGCGATTGATTTTACGTTTGACGCAATGAAAAGTGCGGATGATGACGAGAGTGTCCGACGGAAGAGCCGGTCTCGAGAGAAGAAATCCGAGAGTTGGCTTGCAGTTGACTTTAATGTCTTTCCAGGATACAGTGAGTGCGTTTGGCGTGTAAGGCGAAATGCTAAGCAAGCTGGCCGAACTATATTAGCGAGCGCGGACCTCGGAGAGGCTCTCGTTCCTGAAATCAGTGGGCGTGTGTTCATTTCGGCGATTTTGTATCGCGATTAGGCTAATTATTCGGCCAACTCTCCTCCCCCCTTTCACGGAAGCGATACAATTCAACGTCATTGCAGACAGAAAAATATAAGGAATTTTTTGATATATATATCGGTGAGGCTGAGTTGATTATAATAACAAAAAATAATAATTGCGTAATATTGCTAATTACGTGAGCCTAATTTTTGCCATTAAAGGGGAAATAATTCCCGAACCTCGGGGCGGAGGGCGGTAAAAAAAATGCGAGGCGATAAAAAAGAAAAATTTGAACCTATAATGTCCCAAGTCGCAATTAGTTTCGTGTGATTGTTAACCCTTTAATTAATTAACGACGGTTTGCTAGGAAAGCAAAAATATTCTCCAAATACGGGAAATTTTTAACTGACATTTATTTAACCCTGTTCAATCAACAATAAAGACCTCAAATATTTATTTCAGATGTACTAACTAATTCTCCGCTGTTGACTATTTCCGTTATTGCCAGTAAAAAAATATGTTACATATATTTTGACTGCAATGCAACATAATTTTTATAATAATTTTATTTTGATGACTTGAGCCAAATTACTTATTAAACTTGATTCTACTGAATTGATATTTAATCATTTATATTCTGATAATTTTTTCCATAAATATTTAACTTTGATGATGTTGTTATTGTCCATGATTGATTATATATTTAATGATGGTTTGAATAGTTATCCCCTGAGAGGTCCTGCACTTGTTAGCGTTCGATGATATGCCGAATCGATCGTCTCGAGATTGGTTGCACTGATTCTCTGACTGCATCGCAGCATGCGCGCGTGCAGCCGCTTACTTCTGCGTGTAGAGCGATAAGGTGGCGTCTCCTTTCACATGTGGGGGAAGATTCATATTGCTTTCCTGTTTTATTGTAAAACCATGGGAATGGACCGAATAAATTCCCACTGCCGATGATATTCTTCCAGCCAGACGAATATCCTCGTTGTTTAATATTGTTAGTTACATATCGTTGCTATCACCAGTCAATTAATAGAATCGGTCAGCGATTTATTACACAATATTATCTATTTAATGGCCACTCAGTTGTTATTTTGCTAATGTGATTTTTAGTATGACTCGACAATCGGTTTTATATACTCTGTATAACTCTATGATATTATTATAAACATTTATAGATTATTTAATGGAATTCGGTGATTGCGTTTACTTAATTTTCAAATTAAGTTACCGTTTACTTAACCGGTACTTACCGCTACCGTTTACTTAATTTTCAAATTTTGTAGCTCAGATTCAAACTGGATTCTGATTGGGATTCCAGACCAGGATCCTCGTCTGGAATCCCGATCAGAATCCAATCTGCGACCATTACATCTCACTTCGGGAATCTGACTGGATATCCGACTGGATCCCGAGTCGCAAGTAAGGAGTCGAGTAAGAATCCAGCTGAATCCCTACCCAAATTTCTGCACGAGATAGTTTATCGGATTACCGTTTCCCCGAAGTCGATGAGTGATTCGTTCGGACAACGTGGAGGCGATGTGCGGGTTGCACTCATAATGCGAGGAGAAAGGAGGAAAGAAGAAAACAATTTTTTTTTATATGCTGCTCAACGTCCGGAACCGTTTTCTATTTTCCGCTTCTTGTCTATTGGAGGACAGGATACTTGTTGACGGTTGTGTCGAGACGGAAGGTTTACGTCTCGAGGTTACGTTTTTGTTTCGTGTTTTAATACTTGTAGGGGTCACCAAGTGTAGACCTGTGAGCTATAGGTTGTCGGGAAAAGTTGGGGACAGGTGAAAAGACCGTGAAACGTTTAACCCCTTGAGCGGCAAGAAAAATTTAACTGTGCCCCAAACGCGGAAAAAAAATGTATTTCGATTTTGATGAAACATGGCACCTAGGGATTTTTTTCGTCGCTAATCACGAATTTGAAGTAAAAATTGAGAAATTCAAAATGGCGGATCTAATATGGCAAACGAAAGTGCAAAAATTTACTTGATTCGCATGAAAATTGGTATTAGACCGTTTTCCAGGTTACTGTTTACAAATTTACTTCGAGACACCAAAATTAAAAATGGCGGATCCAATATGGGGTACCAAAATGTAAAGATTTATTTTAAAAATGTATTTCGATTCTGATGAAACATGGCACCTAGGGATTTTTTTCGTCGCTAATTACGAATTTGAAGTAAAAATTGAGAAATTCAAAAAGGCGGATCCAATATGGCGGACCAAAAATACAAAAATGTACTTGATTCGCATAAAAATTGGTATTAGGGGATTTTCGAGGTCGCTAATTACGAATCTGCGCTCAAAAATCAGAAATTCAAAATGGCGGACCCAATATGGTGAACAAAAGCAAAAATTTTCTTGATTTGCACGAAAATTGTGCAACGGTCGAAAAGACCCGCGCTCGTAACGAACATCCGAGTCGCGCACATGGAGAAGAGAGCGAGGACACGGGACGACGCGCAGGCGCGACCGCACCACGAAGCGCCCCACCAGCAAGATCCGACGAGACGCCTACGCACAATGCAGGAGAGCTGGAGTCGAAGCGAAGAGCTCGAGCCGGACGGAGGACAGGAACTGAGAAGCTAATCTGTACATCAATAAAGAGATTAAATACAGCTCGATGAATTGTTTCTCTGCTCCTGTCCCGATTTCAAAGACCCCGTAGTAGGCCGGTCCATATGAACCTAGGATATTAGGGACTAGACCCCAATAGGGAGACGGGGAAACGAGCAACGGGAAATCTGCACTCTGCTCTCTTCGGGGAGCGCAAAACGGCTCCGTGCCTGCTTGCCGCCCTGGCCCATTTGAGAAAGGTAGGGACGCGTAACGGGCCCGGGAACACCGCGCCCAGCACGTGAGGAAACGGGGAACGGCTTTGGGGCCTGCCCTCTGCTCCGAAATCGAGGATTCGGTTAGCCACCTCACACAGCGGCAGGGAAATCTTCGAGTAGGAACAACCCACGACGTTGCAATTGATATTAGAGGGAAGAAATTAATTTAAAAAATCCCTAGATAAAAAAATATAAGATATAGAGGAAAACGTTCGAGCCGGACATGCTGCCCGACATCCGTGAAATGGCCCGGCAATTCAACGTCCGATTTTTTGACGATAAAGTGAAAGGATCCACCAAGAAGTACACCCAGAAAAAAAGTTTATTAATCGTCAATGAAATCGCATATTAGAATGTTTTTATTTGAATTAATTAAATTTTTATTTGACTCGAGGATATTTTTACTTGATTCAGGTATGTGCGATATTTAACTCTAATGAAATTTATTAGATTTCAATAAAACTCTATTCAGCCCATATTTAAATAAGCATTTTTATTTGCTCTAAATAAATTTTATTTGGTTTGAATACATTTTTTTTGGGTGTACGACGCGAAGATCAGACAGTACTACGGGTAAACTTGTCTTGAGAAAAAAATTATCCGGTTGGCCTCTTCTGTACTTAAAAAACAACGGAGATCGGTCTTCTCATCGTCTCGTCGCCTACGTCGACGTAATTTACGGCAGTCGCGAAGACAACGTCGCTCACGTAGGTTTATACCTCACAAAACTGGAGAGAGTGTGCGATATGTCTGGAGTTCAAATCGAAAGCGTCTGCGACGTCCGACGGGAGTCACTACCGAGAGCATACATATACGTATGTACGTCGTGCGGCGACACTGTCAAAAGAGAAACCCAAAATCCTCCCTGCAAAAGAACGGGAAACCTAGGTACGAAATTCGCTGCACACGAGGCAAGGTGCGGAGGCGAGTGCAGGGAGTACATGTGTAGGGATCAATGTGTGTGCGTGAGAGTGAGTGAGTGACTGCCCTCATTCGACTTTCCGAATAAGGATAGCTGAAGAAACAACACGCAAATCTCTTGAAAACATTAGCTAATTTTTGTTGTTAGTAGATAATAATTTGTCACCCTAGATAATAATGAATCGACCCAATTATATTACGTTTTGCATTTGCGCTCGCCATATTGGATCCATCATTTTCAATTACTGCATTTTGAGAGCAAAGTCTTAATCAGCGACTTGAAAAACCCCGAAATGCCAATTTTTATGCGTATCAAGTAAAATTTTGTATTTTGGCCCGCCATATTGGATCCGCAATTTTTAATTTCTAAGTTTTGAGGACAAATTCGTACTCAGCGACCTCGAAAACCCCCGAGTACCAAATGTCGCAACAATAGTTCGAGCCAATCAAAAAATAGTCGCGTGATGCTATATGGCGTCCATGCCGCTTCGGGCACGCCAAAAAATTGACGCCATATTGCATCAATGCCGCTCAAGGGGTTAATCAGACACTTCTATTTTGTTTATAACTAGACTCTTTACAAAAACTACAGAAAACGATTGAGGAGCTCTTTGTCTCTCCAAACGGAAGAAGGCAGAGAGCTGTCACAGCTGCAGTGAATAGTTTAGGCTCGTCGTTGCCTCTGATAGGCTGACACTACACAGTTGTTGATTGGCCATTCGAACCGCGCCTGCATTCGAATGTGGCTGTGTCGCCACAATCTCATGAAAGTGACTCTGAGAGCAGGGATTTTTCCAAGCACATCTCTCGGTGGTTCGCTTGGTGGGTGTTTTAGAGGAAAGTGGAAGGAAGTTTGTTGCGTTGGCTCTTAGTCGACGAGAAACCTTTAGGTCGCACATAAGAAGGTTTCATCCTGATTCTTTATACATTAAGTGTCTCCGAATGTCGTAACCCGCAGCGTCCCCGATATACCCTCCCTTCGCCCCGCCGGTCAGGATAAGAAACTGTCACATCTTGTATTCTTGAATTCCTGAAAATCGGCACCAGCAAACAGACATCCGTTAACATAGATATAAGGTTTATTTACAGCTATCAGGGGGAGTCGAGCTTTGAAACTCTCAATTGCCTATTAACAGCGCTGACCATTAAACTATGTAACTCAGGGACTTACTCCCGAACGCGATTTTGTTACTGTAACGCACCACAATACATTGAACATGTTATTTTAGGTCTATAATTCGGTCGAAATTTAGTACCAATTTTTTACAATTCGACCGAATATTGAAGTCGATTATAAATGGTAAGGGATTCATGATTCCAACACCGTCCCCTGCTCTCCGCCACTAATCCAGCCCATTACATTTTTATTTCTGCATCGATCATACCGCGAAACTTGTATACTTCCGCAGCTATCTCCATAATAATAAAGTTCATTTCGATTGTACACGCATACCGATACTCACATACTCTCACACGAATAGTCACAGATTCTCACACGGATACACACGTACACTCAGATACTCACAGATGCTCACATATACTCACAAATACTCACAGATCTGACACGGATACTCACAGGCACTCACAAATAGTCAAACTGATACTCGCAAACACTCACAAATACTCACACAGATACTCACAGATCTGACACGGATACTTACAGGCACTCACAAATACTCACACAGACACTCACAGATCTGACACGGATACTTACTGGCACTGAAATACTCATGCGGATACTTACGCGGATACTCACGCGGATACTCGCAAATACTTACTGACATCCCACGGATTCTCTCGGATTCTCAAAAATATTCACAAATACTCAGTTACTCACAGATACTCGCGGATACTCACGGATACTCGCGGATACTCGCGGATACTCACAGATACTCACAAATACTTAAAGATACTCACAAATACTTAAAGATACTCACGGATACTCACAAATGATATGTTTGCTCGCGCGACCCGCGCGAGCAAACATAACTTCGTGTAAGAAGCCGGTAGTTTTTGCACGTCTAGTCGCACCTTATAGCGATCGTACAGCGAAGAATTCATTTGCATCTAACAGGAATTGCAATAAAACGTAATAATATGAGTCTGGTTTATCGTTGATTACAGACCCAAACATCCCGGAAACGGGTGAACAGGCGCTCAGAGCTTTGCACGGTAACGAGGAAGAGGAATGCTGTTTTCACGTTTGTTCCGAGGAAGAGCCAGGATTGGGCGTCTGCACAAATTGTATAGATTGGGAACCCCACAGTCATCGTGCAGGCCATGATACCCCGTCGGCACCCCACTGCGAAATTACCACAAGTTCCATTCAATCCAGTTCTACAGGTATGCTATGTAAATGAACTAAAGAATTTCAATGACACTGGAAGTGAACAAAATACCGTTACATTATACCATCTGTATATGATTTACAATTTTGTCAAGAAGCTGAATTTATTACATTTTTTCCTCTCAGGGGGCCAGCAACACACCATTTGGAAATGCACGTTTCAAATAGTGTCTTAACATATATCGCTGGATCGGCAGAAAACACAGAGCTATTGTATCACAATACACCGTATTGCTTCACTGTAGCGTTACAATAAATCGGAATATCGCGTGTACCTATAACCACCACATCTTGATATGTAAGGTGTTTGGCGTAAACAAGCAGATAGCGCATCTAATACAACTCTCAAACTGCCCGTCAATCGAGGCCACTCCATGATATAACATCTTATACTTTTATTCTCTGACCGCGAAAATGATCGATGAAAAATTACCGGGGAGGAATGAAAAATGTGGTGTTGCGATGCCGAGACACAAAAAATAACGAAGTAACGAGCCACTTTAGTGAAGTTTCCGGTAGGCGAGCGGAAGTGGGCCTATCATGTGGGAAGTAGGTAGACGAAGGGAAGAAAACACTTGCGCGGCGAAGGCTTATCACTTTCTGAACTCCTCTTGAAGCCTGGGCACGCCTGGGCGCGTGGGAAAAATTCCTCCGGTGGTATTTCTCCCTTGATCTGGCATCACTGCCGTGACGTTGTACAATTTCTGTGTCGCTGACAACTTCGTTCGACGGGTTGCCCATCAAAGGCTCCAACCACGAAGAGTCGTGGGCTAAGAGAATTTCGTCTAGGCCGTCACATGCGTGTGGACAATTGAAACGTTCACAGAAGTACTACAACGAAAGAAAAAGATTATGTTACAATAATGATTGTCTTATTGATCGAGTAGGCAGGGTGATTCACAATGAATATCGAAGGTGATGTTCGAAGGTAGCTGCGAGTGTCCTCAGTAGCCCGATTTTTTCCTCATAGAGGAAGATGTGTTCGTAAGCAAACAATTTCAGATTTTAGTACCCAAGTACCTAAAATAGTCTAAGTTATATAAGTACCGGATGTATGTGTGTGTGCGTCTGTGCATGTGTGCGTATCAGTAAGGACTTGAAAACTTTGAAACGTCTATAACTGAATGGGCGACTTGATACAGAGTGTTGAAATTGGTAGACTAGTAAAAAATTGTCACTTCCCTATCGTCTTAAAACTGTACACATATATGACATATCCGTTAAGGACCTTTGGGATTGAATTTGTCCGCAATCGATGGATGTGTTCAGATTTTTTTTCATTCGATTCGCATGAGTAAAGAAAAAGGTAAATAGTCTGAGTTGAGTAAACTTCGAGCCGGCTCAAATTTTAACCGCGAATTGAAGAACACTACAAAATTTTTGGTAATATGTTTAGTGAAAATTGATCATGGCCTTTAAATTTAATGAGAATTTGATATTTTTATTTTACAAAAATTAACCAATGTAGCGTCCGAAGATGTTATTAGAGAGGGATTATCGCGCAGAGGGATTAGCACGGTTGCATATTTCTGCTGTTAAGGGGGATGCTTGGTAAGGCTGAAGACTTCGAGAGATCTCCATCTCGTGTCTGGAAATGAGAAACCATTGAAAGAGGTGTTGATGCGAATTGTGAAATATTATTATTATTATTACGGAGAGAAATGCATAGAAAACAGGGTTTAAATATAACAATACACATTGTATAAGGTTAATGATAAATACCCTATATAACGGAGAGGTGTAGTTGCTTCAATTATTTTTAAATGGTTTTGCGAAACACGTTTTATAATCTTTTGACGATTTTGTTTATTGCCGAAATAACTCATAATAAAACGTAGTTTGTAGCTTTACCACGAGCTCACACTTTTCTACTGAAATCCGGAGTACATAAATTCGATTGAATCCGACTCGCGTTATTCTACCGAATACTTGAAGGGCGTTAACTCCGAAGCCAGAACACACTTTCTTCTACAGACGATCCGGAGCATCGCGGTCCACGTACCGTGAAACTAAAACATTTAGTTTTACAAATATGGTCATGAAAATTGTCAACAATTATTGAAAATTATGCTATCCGAGACGGGTTCAAAAATATGGCGACACATGTTTGTGCCTATTATTAGTCGGGTTTCCGATAATAATAGGCAACAATAGGATTGGTCCAACTTCTAGTTGTGTGGATGATCTAAGATCAACTCATCTAGGACAACTGACAGTTCATAGGAATCTCACATTCATTGTTTCCTCCCTTGCTGAGCTGACAACCCTCACCAAAAAAAAACTATTGAAAACTACTGCAAAATACTACTGGCAGTATCCAGTAGTTAACTACTAATAAACTACTGAACTACTGTCCAGTGATAAATTGGCGGACTACTGAAAACTACTCGAAGTCTTGAGCAGTTAACTACTATATATCCCAAGTAGTTAACTACTCCAAAGTACTATGAATGTCTAGTAGTTAACTACTGGGAATTCCCGTAGTTTCCAGTAGTTCACTACTGGGAATTCTCGCACTTTCCAGTTGTTCACTGCTGGGAATTCTCGTAGTTTCCAGTTGTTCACTACTGGGAATTTGCCCCTCACAGAAAAGAAGTGCTAGGGTTCCAGTAGTGACCACTGGAGGTTCAGGAATCACTGCTGGCATTGCAGTAGTCACTACACATGTAGTTACTACTTCCTAGTAGTTAGTTCTCTACGGCCAGTAATTATTACTAAGGACGTAGTAGTTCCTGGATTAGTAATGACTAGTCATAAGTAGTTCTATTCCAGGCTTCAGTAGTTATTGCATAAGCAGCTATTGCAGATAAGTAATTACTACTCGAGACAGCAGTAGTTCTTGTATAAATAGTTACTACCTCTGTGTAGTTACTGCTTGAACCTCAAGTTTCAAATAGTAACTACAGGGAAGTCGTAACTGCTTATACAAGAACTACTGCTATCTCGAGTAGTAATCACTTATCTGCAATAACTGCTTATGCAATAAATACTGAATCCTGGAATAAAACTACTTATGACTAGTCATTACTGATGCAGGAACTACGTCCTCAGTAATAATTACTGGCCGTAGAGAAGTAACTACTAGGAAGTAGTAAGTACATGTGTAGTGACTACTGCAATGCCAGCAGTGACGCCTGAACCTCCAGTGGTCACTACTGGAACCCTAGCAGTTCTTTTCGGTGAGGGGCAAATTCCCAGCAGTGAACAACTGGAAACTACGAGAATTCCCAGCAGTGAACAACTGGAAACTACGAAAATTCCCAGTAGTGAACTACTGGAAACTACGGGAATTCCCAGTAGTTAACTACTGGACATTCATAGTAGTTCGGAGTAGTTAACTACTTGGGATATACAGGGTGATTCGTAACTAGTATAGAATATTTTACACACTGGTAGAGCTCGTCGTCCCGAGTAATTTGCTTTTTTTGAAAATTTTCTACGATAAAAATTGACCGAGTAATAAAGGTTTAAAGTTTCCCTATCGGTGTGCGCACTTACGAATGTGTGCGTGACAGAGCGTCGGGCTAGCATTCGTCTGTCAACTTCGGTGGGGCAAAGCGCGGTGTTACTACGCGCGTGAAAATAGTCCCGCGACGAAACGTCAATCGAGGTAAATCTAACCTATAGTATAACCTAATACGGATGGAAAGTAAATGTTGAAACTTATAAGGTGATGTGTGATTAAATGATGTGAAGTGAAAATAATAATAAAAATAAAATTAATAAAATCATAAAATTTAAGTGTGAAATTCTCACTCTCGCTGGATAAAAAGTTCCAGCTGCATAACTGCGACGGCAAGGTAAGTTTAACTGAGTCAGCGATGAATTCTCACAATAAAAAAATCTATTTTTAAATTCTTCGCAGCATGCGAACAATTATAAAGCTGATTTTATTGTGAGAATCTATCGTTGGGTGAGTGAAAATTATAGTAAGTTTCACTCAGGCAGCGATAGATTCCCAGAAAAAAAAATAATAATTCGTCGCAGCATGCGTACAATTATAAAACTAATTTTATTATGAGAATCCATCGTTGGGTGAGTGAAAATTATCGTACGGTACAACAAGTTTCACTTAGTCAGCGATGGATTACCAGAAAAAAAAAAAATTCTTCGCAGCATGCGAACAATTATAAAGCTGATTTTATTGTGAGAATCTATCGTTGGGTGAGTGAAAATTATAGTACGGTACAGTAAGTTTCACGCAGTCAGCGATGGATTCCCAAAAAAAAAAAAAATTAATTTTATAATTCTTCGCAGCATGCGAACAATTATAAAAGTAATTTTAGTATGAGAATCGATCGTTGGGTGAGTGAAAATTATGGTACGTTACAGTAAGTTTCACTCAGTCAGCGATGGATTCCCAAAAAAAAAAAAAAAAATGTTTAATTCTTCGCAGCATGTGAACAATTATCAAAGTAATTTTAGTATGAGAATCCATCGTTGGGTGAGTGAAAATTAGGGTACGGTACAGTAAGAGTCACTCAGTCAGCGATGGATTCCCACAAAAAAAAAAAATAAATAAAAAAAAAAATTCTTCAATCAATGGCAACGAAAAACTACCAACCAATTCATCGAAGGAAGTGACATGATGCCCTTTCCTGAATCTCAATTCTGAGTATTGGCCAAAAATTTAAAAGGCCAGATGGAATTTTCCTCGTCGTTTGGAGATTCGGTAAGTCGGTAGAATGGTCGTCCGTTGAATGAATGGATTACAATTTTTTATTTTCATTCGGGTTCAAACCCAACGAAAACGTGGACATAGCTTATTAAGTAATGATTAAGGAATGTATTAATCGATCGTATGAACGGTAGAGTGTAATCGAATAACTTTGGCTACTCTCACTGTTTATGCGATCAATAAATATATTTTTTTTTCTTTTTGTTCAAGTTTAACCAAACCAACGCTGAGGCTAAAAGACGATGTAGGTGGGCTATTTCTTCATCGTATAAATCAAGTTTCGACATTGGTTTAGTTAAAAGTTACAATCGAAGAAAACTAATTGCGATCGAAGAATCGTAGGTGTGCGAGCGTGCGTGCATGCACCCGTGAATATTCGGATTCTTGCCAAGTCCCCTTTTAAAAGATATCAGGTACGCATTTGAAGTACCGCAGAATATACAGCAGTCAAAATGCAATAATAGTCTTCGATTATTTTTGCATGCTCGACTCTTGAATAAATGTATTCAGTACAATTTTTGATTTCCTCTTAGGTTCAAGATTACCGATCGGCCGAATAAACCTTTAATGCTCATCAATCCTGTTATGACTGTGGATGTAATGAAATGGATGCTAATCGTCGCGTTCAATTGAAATCGTGAATACGGACAATTTGACATCGTTTATGGATCCACCCTCAAGACTTTCAGCGGAAAACATTTATTTCTGACATTGTCGACGGTGAAAGCGTCAACACAGAGATATTACGCACTGATGGAAAAATGTATTAATCGATTGTATGGCCGGTAGAGTGTAACCGAACATCTTTGCTTACTCTTACCGTCCATGCGATCGATGAATACATTTTTTTTTTTTTGCTCAAGTTTAATCAAACCAATGCTCCCGATAAAACCCGATGTACGTGAGCTATTTCGGCATCGGATAAATCAAATTTCGACATTGGTTTCATTAAAAGTTACATTCGAAGAAAACTAATTAATTGCGATTGAAAACTCGTAGGTGTGCGAGCGTGCGTGCATGCACCTGCAAATATTCGGACTCTTGTGAAGTCGCCTTTTAAGATATCGACCGCCAATTCGAACAACCAGGAAATTAATAGCATTTTTAGCTCATTCTTAAATTTTTTCCGTAGATCAATTATTAGGCAATGTATGGATTTAAATGTTGTATTCATCCACTTATAAGATACAAAAATGGCATGGTTTATTTTTTAACAAATGTCTGCGCATTGTCTAAGTGTCCCGATATTCGCTGTCTCATTGATATCATCTTTCTTTATGAAATTCGTAAATGTTCCAGACAAAAAATGTATAAATAAAGTAAAAAAAGAGGTACTCCAATAATCCCTTTGTGATATGTCATCGATTTTTTTTTGTAATTAACAGGAAGTAACAAGGAATCAATTTGACGAATGCCGATTGCCGCATTTTTTCGACTTGCTTGAGCGATTAATCCACTGTATAAGGGGAAGTAAACCAGCTACACAGGTATCTCTGTCGAGATAATCAAACTTCACCGTTTTGCTTGCTCATAGAGAAAGCTTTTTTTTAATAAGATAATTTTCCAGTTATTATCACCATCACTATTGATTTCGTCTATTGAAATCATGTCTTGCCGTGCGAAAGAAAGGAAACTCATTACGTCTTGTATTTGGAAAATCTCGATCCGCCATTGGTGCGACTAAAATAAGCTTATCGATGAGTTTTTTTTTTTTTTTTTCTTTCAGGAGTCTCACGAACTTCCACTAACATTCTCATTTAAATAGAGCGTAGACGAGTCCCTGATACACCGAATGAATCACCACTCCATGCTGGTTTCGCTATTCCGCCGTTGATATTAAATAATTTGTAAATTCTGCAATGAAAAGGTTCCTCCAATGGAGTAAAAGATATTTTGCTTACTAAAGCTTGCATAAAAACCAACTCTATCGACACAATCGAATGTAAACTCCGCCCATTAACGCGAAAATGTCATCTCAATATTGGAGTGACCGAAATAAGTTTCTTAATGGATTCTTTTTCTTCCGAGATATAAGTCTAATACCTTCAAAATTTCCATATTTTTTTTTAAATTCAGCAAGTGCCACCGACATTCTCGCTGGAGTAGAGCATAAAGGAGTCATTGATACACTGATTCAATAAGGACTCCATGTTGGTTTCGCTATCAGGTCCTTGACATTAATTAATTGGTCAATTCGGTAATGGAAAGGTGCTCCCGGTCGAGTTCGATAGATATCGTTTACTCACTATGGTTTACGTAAACCAGCCATATCCGCAGAATCGAATGTATGTTAGCTCCGTCTATTAACGCGAAAATGTCATCGCAATATTGGAGTGACCAAAATAAGTTTCTTGATGGATTCTTTTTTCTTCCGGGACACGAGTCTAATACCTTCAAAATTTCAATATTTTTTTTTTAATTCAGCAAGTGCCACCGACATTCTCGCTAGAGTAGAGCATAAAGGAGTCATTGATACACTGATTCAATAAGGACTCCATGTTGGTTTCGCTATCAGGTCCTTGACATTAATTAATTGGTCAATTCGGTAATGGAAAGGTGCTCCCGGTCGAGTTCGATAGATATCGTTTACTCACTATGGTTTACGTAAACCAGCCATATCCGCACAATCGAATGTATGTTAGCTCCGTCTATTAACGCGAAAATGTCATCGCAATATTGGAGTGACCAAAATAAGTTTCTTGATGGATTCTTTTTTCTTCCGAGATGTAAGTCTAATACCCTCAAAATTTCAATATTTTTTTTTTTAATTCAGCAAGTGCCACCGACATTCTCGCTAGAGTAGAGCATAAAGGAGTCATTGATACACTGATTCAATAAGGACTCCATGTTGGTTTCGCTATCAGGTTCTTGACATTAATTAATTGATCAATTCGGTAATGGAAAGGTGCTCCCGGTCGAGTTCGATAGATATCGTTTACTCACTATGGTTTACGTAAACCAGCCCTATCGGCACAATCGAATGTATGTTAGCTCCGTCTATTAACGCGAAAATGTCATCTCAATATTGGAGTGACCGAAATAAGTTTCTTAATGGATTCTTTTTCTTAGCAAAGATGTTCGGTTACACTCTACCGGCCATACAATCGATTAATACATTTTTCCATCAGTGCGTAATATCTCTGTGTTGACGCTTTCACCGTCGACAATGTCAGAAATAAATGTTTTCCGCTGAAAGTCTTGAGGGTGGATCCGTAAACGATGTCAAATTGTCCGTATTCACGATTTCAATTGAACGCGACGATTAGCATCCATTTCATTACATCCACAGTCATAACAGGATTGATGAGCATTAAAGGTTTATTCGGCCGATCGGTAATCTTGAACCTAAGAGGAAATCAAAAATTGTACTGAATACATTTATTCAAGAGTCGAGCATGCAAAAATAATCGAAGACTATTATTGCATTTTGACTGCTGTATATTCTGCGGTACTTCAAATGCGTACCTGATATCTTTTAAAAGGGGACTTGGCAAGAATCCGAATATTCACGGGTGCATGCACGCACGCTCGCACACCTACGATTCTTCGATCGCAATTAGTTTTCTTCGATTGTAACTTTTAACTAAACCAATGTCGAAACTTGATTTATACGATGAAGAAATAGCCCACCTACATCGTCTTTTAGCCTCAGCGTTGGTTTGATTAAACTTGAACAAAAAGAAAAAAAAATATATTTATTGATCGCATAAACAGTGAGAGTAGCCAAAGTTATTCGATTACACTCTACCGTTCATACGATCGATTAATACATTCCTTAATCATTACTTAATAAGCTATGTCCACGTTTTCGTTGGGTTTGAACCTGAATGAAAATAAAAAATTGTAATCCATTCATTCAACGGACGACCATTCTACCGACTTACCGAATCTCCAAACGACGAGGAAAATTCCATCTGGCCTTTTAAATTTTTGGCCAATACTCAGAATTGAGATTCAGGAAAGGGCATCATGTCACTTCCTTCGATGAATTGGTTGGTAGTTTTTCGTTGCCATTGATTGAAGAATTTATTTTTTTATTTATTTTTTTTTTTTGTGGGAATCCATCGCTGACTGAGTGACTCTTACTGTACCGTACCATAATTTTCACTCACCCAACGATGGATTCTCATACTAAAATTACTTTGATAATTGTTCACATGCTGCGAAGAATTAAACATTTTTTTTTTTTTTTTGGGAATCCATCGCTGACTGAGTGAAACTTACTGTAACGTACCATAATTTTCACTCACCCAACGATCGATTCTCATACTAAAATTACTTTTATAATTGTTCGCATGCTGCGAAGAATTATAAAATTAATTTTTTTTTTTTTGGGAATCCATCGCTGACTGAGTGAAACTTACTGTACCGTACTATAATTTTCACTCACCCAACGATAGATTCTCACAATAAAATCAGCTTTATAATTGTTCGCATGCTGCGAAGAATTTTTTTTTTTTTCTGGTAATCCATCGCTGACTAAGTGAAACTTGTTGTACCGTACGATAATTTTCACTCACCCAACGATGGATTCTCATAATAAAATTAGTTTTATAATTGTACGCATGCTGCGAAGAATTAAAAAATTAATTATTTTTTTGTGGGAATCCATCGCTGACTGAGTGAAACTTACTTTATCGTACTATAATTTTCACTCACCCAACGATAGATTCTCACAATAAAATCAGCTTTATAATTATTCGCATGCTGCGAAGAATTATTTTTTTTTTCTGGGAATCTATCGCTGCCTGAGTGAAACTTACTATAATTTTCACTCACCCAACGATAGATTCTCACAATAAAATCAGCTTTATAATTGTTCGCATGCTGCGAAGAATTTAAAAATAGATTTTTTTATTGTGAGAATTCATCGCTGACTCAGTTAAACTTACCTTGCCGTCGCAGTTATGCAGCTGGAACTTTTTATCCAGCGAGAGTAAGAATTTCACACTTAAATTTTATAATTTTATTAATTTTATTTTTATTATTATTTTCACTTCACATCATTTAATCACACATCACCTTATAAGTTTCACCATTTACTTTCCATCCGTATTAGGTTATACTATAGGTTAGATTTACCTCGATTGACGTTTCGTCGCGGGACTATTTTCACGCGCGTAGTAACACCGCGCTTTGCCCCACCGAAGTTGACAGACGAATGCTAGCCCGACGCTCTGTCACGCACACATTCGTAAGTGCGCACACCGATAGGGAAACTTTAAACCTTTATTACTCGGTCAATTTTTATCGTAGAAAATTTTCAAAAAAAGCAAATTACTCGGGACGACGAGCGCTACCAGTGTGTAAAATATTCTATACTAGTTACGAATCACCCTGTATAGTAGTTAACTGCTCAAGACTTCGAGTAGTTTCAGTAGTCCGCCAATTCAGCATTGGACAGTAGTTCAGTAGTTTATTAGTAGTTAACTACTGGATACTGCCAGTAATATTTTGCAGTAGTTTTCAGTAGTTCGGTAAGAGATGTCATCTTCAAAACAAGATTGGACGGTTTTCAAAATTCGTTTCATCAGAAAAAAACTATTACGCATAATCCGATATGATCATAATTATTTGTATATGTCTCGATATATACAAATAATGTATGGTCGTACATATAAGTATGTATAATAATACGAGGGTAGATAGTAATATAGTACATGGTGTCTTATATAATACTATATAAATTACTGAGTCCATATTTTAGTGGTTATGATTTACATCGCCTGGGTAAAATCAGAAGGATCTCCTGTCGACAAGCACATAACGGGTATTGGGGTATTGGGGAGGGGGAGGGGGAGGGGGAGGAGGCGCACCACTCCCCAGCTTGCCTTGCACACCAACGAACGGGGTCCCTGCTT
The DNA here is from genome assembly GCA_963575735.1 of Amblyjoppa fuscipennis. Lineage (NCBI taxonomy): Eukaryota > Metazoa > Arthropoda > Insecta > Hymenoptera > Ichneumonidae > Amblyjoppa > Amblyjoppa fuscipennis. The sequence continues at coordinate 1,090,045 of OY754497.1, forward strand.
TTTATTTCCCTGCAATGAGTTTGATCCTTCCAATTGAGGATTTATAGTCACTACGTCAGATTCGTGGGGGAAAACGGAAGCTGACAGAAAACTGAAGGATAAATACAATTCAACAATAAATGGAAAGAAGGAACAGGAAGCATCCTAGAAAAGCTAAATACAAATGTCCTTGAATCGAATTTAGTAAAGCTCATTTTTCTCGGAAAAAAATACAAAAGCAGTGCGCCAATTGAGTTTGTATGTTTTTCCAACTTCGCATTGAATTTAATCGATTTAGAGCGTGAATACTGCATCTCTCACTCCAGCAATCTTAAGACTCCATAATAAAGAAAACAATTTCTTCAAACAACTATCGATATATTGCTTCCCATTATAAAATATCCTTTAACATCGTTGGGCAATATTGCGCCATAGTAACACATTGTATTAATACATACATTTATTATAAGAGAGAAGATATTGACAATCCAAAATAAGATATAATTACAAGATGATTCATACAATTGTTTAACCACTTCACTGTTAGGCGTCCCTGTAAGGGCAAAAAAATGCCACTTTTGCTTCATGACCCCTATCGGGACATCTTGAAAAACAAAAAAAAAAAAACATATTTTAACGACTGTGGTAAAGAATAACGCGCGTATTAGTTTTTGGGGCGGATATTATTGGTATAATCACGGCTATGTATCTCGAGTATCAAGTGTCAAATGTCTCTAGTCTCTGAAAGTCCGGTCAAGACTGTTACAATCTAATAGTCCTTGGGTATCCTAAGGTTTTTGATATTGCTGAATGTGAATCTGACGTCAAATTTGCAAAATATAAAACGGCGGATCCCAATATGGCGGATCGGAATCCCCAAACATATTTGGATTTCAATAAAAATGGGTGTCCTATCGTTTTTTAGGTCGCGGAATCCGAATCTAACATCAAATTTTCTTAATTCAAAATGGCGGATCCTTTGTGGAGGTTCGAAATTCCAAAAAAATATTTGGACTTCAATAAAAATCGGAGTCCTATCGAATCTAATGGCAACATGAATAATTCATGAACCGTAAAATACGAATTTTTTTATTTTCACATTTTTTCGAACTTTCATTCGCCTAATTGAATCCGCCATTTTGGATTTTTTAAATCTGGTATTTAATTTGGATTACGCGACTTCAAAAACTATAAAATGCCAATTTTTATTGAGTTCCCACGTTTTTTCGAATTTCGATTCGGCATATTGGATCTGCCATTTTTATTTGACAAAATCTGAAATCCGATTCTGATACAGCGGTCCCAAAAACCTTCATAATAAATTCTTCATGCGGTTTTGAAACCTTTTTTCCAACACATTTTTGGCACGAAATGTGTTTTTCCACCTGACAGCGAAGGGGTTTACCTGAAAAGTTGCCGTTTAAAGCTACAGTAACTGTACTTTCAAGATATGAAAGCAGGTTTATTCATTCGTTAGAGATTATTATTATAGAATGAGACAGTTCTGCCAGGCGACAAGGTTCGGTAACGCAGAAGGCTCAGCATAGATACAAAGCCGGATTAGAAATCAGCCTTTGAATCGCAAAATTCATTCAGGAAAACCATAATAATCGATATACAATAAGAACAACACTTTATACAATTTATTGTATGTGATTGGACATGCAATTTTCATTGCTCGAAGGCCAAGCGGCTGCATTTCTTAAATGCGACATCCTGAATAATGTAGTTCTGCCACCGTCTCACGTCCCGTCTTCAGAGAAGAGAATCCGTTCGTCGCTGGATAAGAGGCCAGTTGTGTCTTCTCCCAACCACTCAGGTGTCTCCGTTTGCGTAAGGTCATTCATGTGCGATGATTCGAGTACCATCCTCGCAAACGTACTGGCATCGATGAGCCCTTCGAGCATTGCTACACTGTTAGTAGCAACAAACAATGTAATTGAATTATTTCAAGTACTTCTCTGATGTTCGGTATGTGGAGTTGTTTAAGCTTTGACAACACATAATAAGCATTTAAGAACATTCCAACCGTAGAGAAACCCTAACGATGTCACTTCTCTACCCTCAATCAGCAGAAATTCTCGTAGGAACCATTTCCGATAGACTTCCTTTAATTTTTCCACTTTCTCCCCTATCAACCCCTTGAGAGGCAAGAAAAATGTCACTGTTTACGTCCCAAGCGGCGCAAAGAAATATTTCGATTTTAACGAAGGATAGCATCGAAGGGTCATTGATTACGAACTTCAGTTCAAAATTCAGAATTACATTGATACAGAAGTGGTCGTTGATTACGAACTTCAGTTCAAAATTCAGAAATTCAAAATGCCGGAAGAAAATTCCAAATTTATTTGATTCGAATGAAAATCGGCGCTGGGTGGTTTTTTACGTCGCTGATTACGAATCTGTCCTAAAAATTCGGAAATTCAAAATGGCGGATCCAATATGACAGACCAAACTGCAAAAATGTACTCATTTCACATGAAAATTGGTATGAGAATGCTTTCGCGGTCGCTGATTACGAGTTTGCGCTAAAAATATGAAAATTCAAATTGTTGGGTAAATATGATGGACTAAAATGTAAAACTGTAGATAAATGTAGATGAGCGATAAGGACGCTAACTAATAACTAATTCAACTTTTCGAATGAGGACAGCTGAACAAAAAACACGCAAATCCTATCATAACGTTATTTAACTTTTGTTGTTATTCGACTTGGCCGATTCCTATCATCGATCGTGGGATACATAAATCTAACTTCATATATTTACGTCGGTGGTCACGGAGAAATGCATTTTTGATGCAAATGGATATGAGTTCACTTTCGTCTTGGAAATTTCTTTTTGTTTTGAAAATATTACGACGAGCCTCGATTTGTTGTTAAAATATTATGACGGGCCCAACGATAAGTACCAAATGATGAATAAAAATGTGTCGATAAGAATTTGTCATCGTAGACTACATTTTTTGATAATTTTTACTAGAAATTGATATTTGAAGAACTGTCAGCCACGAAGTTCAATGCAAATCTGGCATGTTATAAGATTTTCAGAAATTTATATGCACCACAGACATCATTTCCAATTACCCACATGCAACCTGAGAGTCATACTCGCGGGCGTACAAGACCTTAAAAATAAAATACTACAAAAATTTGATACGTCATGAGAGGTAAAGTATTTTTAATCCACGATATTTGATCCACTTTTTCGAATTTCTTCACTTTGACTTCGAGTGTGCATTCTGGGTCGCACAAAATTCCCGCAAAACAGATTTCATCCCAATCATGTTGCGTTTTGCCTTTGCGTCCAACATATAGGATCCGCCATTTTGAATGATGGTGTTTCGAGTGAAAATTCATATTCAGTGACCTCGAAAACCCCTAGATACAAATTTTCATAGGTATCAAGTACATTTTGTATGTAGGTCCGCACTTTGAATTTCGTAATTTTGAGGACAGATTCGTAATCAACGGCATCGTAAACCAATAAGAAAATAATCGATATGCGCCATGTAGCGTCAATGAGTTTTCAGGCACCACAAAAATGTGCGCCACATCGCGTCAATGCCGCTCAAGTGGTCAACTGTGTAAGAGATGTAACATTACGAGGCATGTATTTTTCTTGGTATACCCTCACCAAAAAGAACTACTAGCGGTCCAGTAATGACTACTGGAGGTTCAGTAGTTACTGCTGGCATTGCCGTAGTCACTACACATGTAGTGACTACTTTCTCGTAGTTACTCCTCAACAGTCAGTAATTATTACTGAGGACGTAGTATCACCACCACGCATCAGTAATTACTACTTATAAGTAGTTACCACTTCTGTGTAGTTACTATTTGAAACTCGAGATTATGGACCCCTAGTACTGGACCAGAGGTCCAGTAGTCCTATTACTAGAACTACTAGGGGTCCAGTAGTCCTAGTACTAGGACTACTAGGGGTCCAGTAGTCCTGGTACTGGACTGGACTACTGGACCCTTAGTAGTTCTTGTCGGTGAGGGCAAATTCCGAGCAGTGAACTACTGGAAATTACGAGAATTCCTAGTAGTGAACTACTGAAATCTAGGGGAATTCCCTGTAATTAACTACTGGGCATTCATAGTAGTTTTGAATAGTTAACTACTTGGGATATATAGTAGTTAACTACTCAAAATACCCAGTAATGTTCAGTAGTTAACTGCTCAAGATTTCGAGTAGTTTTCAGTAGTCCGCCAATTTAGCACTGGGCAGTAGTTCAGTAGATTATTAGTAGTTAACTACTGGATACTGCCAGTAGTATTTTGCAGTAGTTTTCGGTAGTTCTTTTCGGTGAGGGTAAGTCACTCGTTACATTCAATATCTCCATTGACGGATGTGTAGGAACATTGTCGAGAAGTAAAATGCACTTTCCACCGTGTTTTTCCCATTCTCTGTTGGTATGAGAATGACTAGTCCTTCCAAGTCATTCCCATAAACCATTTTCTACAATGGAACTACAAAGAACTACAAAGAACTACAAGGGGTCGAATAGTGATGTCTGGAGGTTCACTAGTCACTGCTGGCATTGCAGTAGTTACTACACATGTAGTTACTATTTCCTAGTAGTTACTCCTCAGCAGTCAGTTATTATCACTGAGGACGTAGTAGTCCCTGCAACAGTAATTACGGCTCGAAACAGCAGTAGTTCCTGTATAAGTAGTTACCACTTCTGTGTACTTACTATTTGAAACTCCAGATTCAAATCGTAACTACACAGAGGTAGTAACTACTTATTCAGGAACTACTGCTGTCTCGAGTAGTAATTATTTAACAGTAGTAATTACTTATACAGGAACTATTGCAGTCTCGAGTAGTAATTACTTATCTGCAATAACTGCTTATGCATTAACTACTGAATCCTGGAATAGAACTACTTATCAGTAGTCATTACTGATACACGAACGACTACGTCCTCCGTAATAATTACTGACTGTTGAGGAGTAACTACGAGGAAGTAGTAACTACATGTGTAGTGACAACTGCAATGCCAGCAGTGACTACTGAACGTCCACTAGTCAGTACTGGACCCCTAGTACGTTTTTTCGGTGAGGGCAAATTCCCAGCAGTGGACTACTGGAAACTACGAGAATTCCCAGTAGTGAACTACTGAAAACTACGAGAATTCCCAGTAGTGAATTACTGAAACCTGCGGAAATTTCCAGTGGTTAACTACTGGACATTTATAGTAGTTTGGAGTAGTTAACTAATTGGGATATATAGTAATTAACTACTCAGTAGCAGTTAACTACTCAAAATACCCAGCGATGTTCAGTAGTCAAGACTTGGAGTAGTTTGCAGTAGTCCGTCAATTTAGCACTGGGCAGTACTTCAGTAGTTTATTAGTAGTTAACTACTGGATACTGCCAGTAGTATTTTGCAGTAGTTTTCAGTAGTTCTTTTCGGTGACGGTCCTTCCTATGTGGGCGCATCCGGCTACACACCAGTCACTCCGTAGAACTAGAAACTGCGAAAAACCCACGCCTGTACAAGCGGTTATTTGAACCAAGTCCTCGAGCTCCGACCGGATAACTGGACACTAGAAGAACCGGGACCTCTGAATTCAAGCTTGATGTGCCAACGAGTACACTCCATGCAATTACTGACTGCGTGCGACACTGCGTTACCTGAACGAATACTCAAGCAACCCACAAGCCACGCATCCACCTTCATCGGTTCTTATTTGTAATCATTTTTACAGAAATCTTGGCAAGAATCACGCATGACGTTTGTGAATTATTTTAATTATTCCCGAGCCTGAATAGTGACGAGAGTACCGCATAGTTTCACAGATTTATTGAAATTATTGTACAGCCAGAATCGTGACGAGAGTTTGGCATGAATTCCACAGAATTCAAAAACTGGAGTCCGGCCCACGACACCGTGCGAAACTTTATCTCACGATCGTTCTTGACTGTCGGCGAGAATCTCCCAGGTTCTTTGCCTGATTCCCTCAAACATTTCTAAAAAAAAAGCGCATACTTTTTTTTCCTCTGTGGGCAGTTTATACGTGCGAGTGGCATTCGCACAGACCATAAACGTAATTTCTGTCGGGACGGGCGTCTGCAATTTGTGATAATTGAACCGATAAAAAAAAAAAAACCGAACGAAAACATTCAAAAAATAACTTGTAAAAACTGCGGTAAAAACAGCGGCGCCGCATTCGATATTTTTACGGCGGTTCTGAGGGGTTCTGCTCGTTTTACACATTGCAATCGCAAAACTTCCGCTATTATAAGCGTTCGAGAAACGCTCCAGACTGGACGGTTTCCTTCTGCACGAAGAAAAATTGTTTAGGTGCTCTAACAAAATGAGTTTTACCGATCACTTTGGTCTCGTTATTAGAGTACTAGCCTCGAGTACTGAGTATCGGGAGGTCTCGGGTTCGATTCCCGGTGCCGTAGTCTTGCTGGCAGAAAAATGTATTTTTTTTTTTATTAAGAAGTACCAACGTACAAAAATAATATATGGCTTTGGGAACCACTCTGTTCCATCAAGCCGTCTGCTCATCCAGAGCTCTACCTTATCCGTTGTAGGTACACAGTTAACCACAATATACTTTACAAATATATCAAACAGCCTTTCCTGGCAACATTTACCTAGAACTAAGAATAACAGAAAAACACAGCGAGAGCAAACCCAAAATCTTCTGTAGAATTTCTTCCTCATATAGGCAGAAAAATATTGTGACGCGACGTAGCTCCTGGCATCTGTCGTGCGATAGCCGATATATATGTCAGTAGACGTCCAATGTTTAGAGCCAGTGATCGACGTGACGTAGCTCCGGCGCCGTGAAGCGAACCTAGAAGACGGACTGTTACTGACATCCAAAAGTATAGTTAACGTTCACTCATATTGAGGAACCCCCAAAGTGGTACGGTACCCACTAAATGAAAAATAGTAGGTCCCGTCGCTAATAACCATAGCAGTTGATGCGACGTTAAATAATGGCAAAAAAAATGAGTTTTGCTGACAATGACCTCGTACTCGAAGGAAAACGATTAGTAAAAGCAGCAAAAAAATTACTACGTAGAAGCAATTGGTTTTGCTATCACGATAAAAACTTTCTTGTAACTGCGGCGATTTAGTTTGCTATGAGAACATACGAAGCCTGCTGTAATTTTACGGCAGAGCAATAACTGGTAATAAGATAGTTACAGATTCACAGATACATTTATTTGAAGATTAACTCACCGCTTTTGTATTTTATCATTTTATTATATTGACAATAATGTCTGTATTCGCAATTGCGAATTCTTGAAATTTACTGTGTATGGATGTATTAAACTCCGAAAGTTACCGGAGTTACCTTTTGTATTACCTTTATACATATATATACAGCAAATTTCAATGGTTTGCAATTCTACTCTGTTTTTATTTTTACCCGAATATAAAGGAACTGTTTCCTCGCATCTCTTTGTTTTCATATTTGAGCGTTGAGCGTCTCGAGCTCGTCGTAGTTATTAGCACGTATACGTGGCCTACTCAGTCATATAACAAATGTTTGTTGTTGCAGTTATGAAGTTTATTTCATTGCGGTTGCAAATGACTCCAAGCAAAACATTTTGCTATGGTTACAAGCTGTTTTTGTTGTCCCAATATTATCAAACTAAATTTGTTACGGTAACTAAAATCTTGTTGTTTCATTTTTTACAACCGTACAAGTGCCGATAACAGAAGCGTTCTGATAGTTGGTTTACTCACTACAACCGCAAAATAACCGGCCATTAAACCACTCGAGGAGTGTTCGGGGTGTTGTACTCATTATGTTGCAGCTATGAGTACAACAACCGGGAAGCTCCTCAGGCGGTTATTACCGGTTATGTTGCGGTTATAATAAGTACATCGACGGGAAAATTCCTCGAACGGTTGTTTTAATGGTTATTATGCGATTGTAATAAGTGTCAATATAAGGAGCGTTCTCGTGCAGTTGTTTTACTTACTACAACCGCAAAACAACCGGTCATTAAACCGCTCAAGAATCGTTCAGGTTGTTGGACCCATTATGTTCCTGTTATAATGAGTACAACAACCGGAAAGCTGCTCAAACGGTTGTTTTACTGGTTATTTTGCTGTTGTACTAAGGATCAGTATAAGCAGCATTCTCGTGCAGTTGTTTTGCTACAACCGCTCACTACAACCGCAAAACAACCGGTTATTAAACCGCTCGAGGATCGTTCTGGTTGATGGACTTATTACGTTGCGGCTTTAATAAGAACAACAACAGCGAGGATAGCTCCTCGAACTATTGTATTACCAGTTATGTTGTGGTTATAATGAGTACAACATCGGGAAAACTTCTCGAACAGTTGTATTACCGGTTATGTTGTGGTTGAAATAAATACTACAACCATACCGGAACGCTCCTCGAATGCTTAAAATACGGTATGCTTCTCAATAACAGATCGCGGCAAACCGATACCAAATTTGGTAAATTAGCGGTTATTTTTTCCCGAATCTCAATCGGTTGTTTTTGTGGTCAATTCGCCATCGCCTGTCCGGACAGAGATGAGATCGTTCATTATTTTGTAACAGAGCTGGGCGGTATTTAAGTATTGTACTTATTTTGTACTTCAATTCCGAGATTTTCAGTACAGGTGTACTTTAAGTACTGCAATTTTTTTCAAGTACTTAAAGTAAATATGTACTTCGAGTGCTGTACTTAAAGTACCGGGAGTACTTGAAGTATACTGCACTTAAAGTTCTTTTTCATTAGTTCAAGTACTCTCAATTTCGTGAAACGTGAAAATCGGAGCTGGTCAAAGTATGTCCAGGTTACACGTAAGGTTAATTTAAGTTAGTAAAATATTTTTAGGTATATTTCTCAATTATTATGATCTGTTCTGGTATAGTGTATGTATGTATGTATGTATGTATGTATGTATGTTTATTGTTTCATGGACCTTCATCCTATTACAATGTTTAAAATCTAGGTGATTATAACTAGCTTATATTCAATAATTATTTCTATTTTTTTAATTCTAATTGCGGGGGGTTTTACCAATATATATGGCGCGCTTAGTTGCTGCATTTAACCTTTTGAGCTATCAAGCGGTCAGTTATTTGTTTCGCTGGCCTCCATTACATTTCTTATTCGTTTAGCGAAAATGCTCTTAATTTAAGGGCATTTGTTACCAAGTAGTACAGCATATTCACTTGGTTGATGTCGCCTATTATTAGCAGTTTTACTATGTTTCTTTCTTCAGAGTCGCCCTCTTGGATTAATTGTTGTAGTAGCCGCGAGCGATATGATCCGTATAGGGGACACTGCAGTAAGAAATGAGTGAGAGTTTCGTTTACCTTATCGTTACATTGCATACACATCTCGTCGCTTTTTATGACGTGTTTGTTTCCCTAGACGATTATTTGAGTTCTTATACTATTTGCTAGTCTAAGTTGGCTTATGACTCTCGTTTTGTCTAGTGCAATTCGGTAACTTATATATTCTTCTGGGTGGCCCAATTGACTGATGTGTCGATATAGGGGACTGAAACTGGAGTTGATTGCGCTATTTATGTTGCAGCTTGCGAGGTTGTTTTCCCATTTCTCGATAATGCTAGTTCTCATTGCTGTGATGTATTCAGGATTCAAATCTACAACATTACATAGTTGCCACATATTCTCACACCCTATACTGCTCAATATCTCTTTCAATTGACTCACCCAGTTGTATTCGTATCCTAATTTCCCATTATTGTCCAGTTCCGCTAGTTTTATGACACATTGTTTAGGTATCCTACTATTATGCATAGAAGTTAGGTTAATCCACCAGTCGATGGTTCTCTTTAGTATTTCAGTACTGAGTTGTGTGATCCCTGTTTCGAGGGATAGCATGTAGTTCGGTGTATTCGAGGGTAAGCAGTATAGGTGTTTTAGAAATTTATTTTGCGTGGACTCGACTTCCTTTAAATATCTCAGCGCCCATACTTCGGACCCATATAGAACTGTAGATTTTAAGGTTGCGTTTATTAGTGCTTTTTTAGTATCCCATGAATCGCTTTTGCTGTTGATCAGTATGCTCCTGATTTTACCTGCAGCCTTAGTCCCCTTGATTAAAGCTTGTTTCTTTGCTTTATAAAACTTTCCCGAGCAGGAGAATGTTATGCCAAGATAGGAATATTCGTTAGCGTAATCAATTTTGTCTTTTCCCCACATTATTTTACTTAGATTTTTGCAGTTTCCTGACTTACGAAACGGGACTATTTTGGTTTTATCGACGTTGAGCACTAGTTTATTTATATCGCCGTACTCTTTTAATGTATCTATTTTTCTTTTCGTGTCGCTCCATGTATCGGCGAAAAGGACTATGTCGTCAGCGAACATAAGCATTGTTATCTCTGACGCCTGAGATGTCGGCAGGCCTCTATGCCCTTTATCCTTGAAAAACCTCACTATGTCCGCTATAAACAAGCTAAATATTAACGGGCTCAGGCTGTCCCCTTGCAAGACACCCTCGGTAACTTCGATAGGGTCTGAATACGAATTGTCTTTCTGTATTAGCAGGTTCGCGATGCTATACAGATTACGGATTATTCGTATTAGCTTCCCGCTTACTCCCGTTTGCTCCAGCTTGTCCCATGGCAGAGTATGTTTTATTGAGTCGAAAGCTCGCTTAAAGTCAACAAATATACCAAAGACATAGCCCCCTTCGGTGCTGATATTACTATTGATTAGTGCGTATAGAGAAAATAGGTGATCGCGGCAGCCTCGCTTCCCTCGAAAACCGGCTTGTTCTTCAGGTATTTTTTCTAGCGCTTCTGCCCAGGCCTGTAGTCGTTTAGTTATTAGTGTAGTGAACAGTTTTGTAATTGCGTTAATCAATGCTATTCCTCTATAGTTTTGCGGGTTATCTCGCTCACCCTTTTTATGCAATAGGAGCATTTCCACTCGTGACCATGCTTTTGGTGGGTTTTCTAGTGCAAGGATATTATTGAAGAGATTAAGGATGAACCATTCTCCTTCAGCTGTTAGATTTTTATATATCTCGTTTGGTATTTTATCTAAACCGGGTGCTTTATTACTGCTTACTTTTAGAATGCAGTTTCGCAGATCTTGCAGAGAAATAGTCTCGTCTAGTGCATAATTTATTCTTGTTATGAAGTTATTGGTACTGGCAATGTGAGGTGGGTATATTTGTTGATAGAATTGCTCCCATTCTTCCAAGCTAATCGGGTTTAGGTTAGACTTGCGGCCTGAGCAGCTCCTTATTTCTTTCCAAAAGTCAGCACTGTTGCGTACATCTGCCAAACGATTTAATTGTTCGACTCGGAACTCTTTTTTTGTAATGTTAACTATTTTTCTAAATGCGTCACGTGCCTTGAGGAAATCTGTTAGCCGTTCTTTGCTATTTCTGTCTTTTTGGTATTGTCTAAGGGCGTGCTGGACTTTCTTTCTATGTTCTGCGCATATTTCGTAAAACCATGGTTTATTTTCGTTCCCGGGTTTAATAGAACCTGTTCTGGTATAGTATATCGCGAGACTAAGATCTCAGGGTAGGGTGGTCCGTAAATTGAAAATTTTTCAATTTTCCGGATGCCACCCCATATTATCGTGAGGTATGAAATAAAAATGCTATGTTGCGAAGGGTCCCCAAAATTAATGCACATGTAGAGGTCGCTACCGACGGTTAAAAAAATAAAGTCATCGACAGGTTCATAATCATAATTTTTTTTTCCTTTCTTGATAACCAACGAAATATGTTTGTTTTCTAGTACTTTATAAGTACTTACAGTACACAGTATTTAAAGTACCGAGTACTTGACAACTTATAAAGTAAATAGGTCTTTAAGTACAATGAACTTTAAGTACTTGGTACTTGAAGTACTTTGCCCAGCTCTGTTTGTAATGGTTTCCTCGGGACACATCGTAGGTGACACATTTTTCTTTGACAATGTTTTACAGCATAGACCAGTTTCATCTGCATTATAAATCTTGTCCATCCTGTCTCTTTACGTTTGCACCTGGTCATAAAATGTTGAACCAAACTCGTCACTCGTTGTCTTGTCAGTAGAAAGTCTTTGTCCTTGGACAGAAATGTGATGTATATATATATTTTTTCTTAACTTGAGATGTCTGTCGATACCCCTACATTATTTTTAAAAACTCATGAATTTTTTTTGAATCAACCGTAATGCTTTTTAATTGAGAACTAGTTGAGGTACACGGTCGCCCCCATTTTGTTTCTGTTCTTCGTTGGAACAATCACCACTAGTACACTGTCAATGTTTAACTACCCGTGCCAGTGAGCAATAGTTTTTTTTCACTAGCCAATATTTTCTTCTTATTGTTATTCAGTTTGTATATTGCGGATAACGAGAACCATCCGAATCGAGACTATCATGCCGATTGTGCATCGTTATACACATTTTCGACTCACTTTCACAGTTGTTTTTCTCCCTGTTCGCAGAATAGAGATGAGGCGTAGATTCCTAGATCACAACTGGACACACAGCTGGAAATACGGTGCCCAATGTAGTTGATTAAAACCGGGTATGAATAATTATAAGTATGTTCCTCATCGAAATCCGCTTGAGACTGCTCACTCTGTGACAATGATTTTTTTTTTCACTTTTTTCTAGGCCTACGATGAGATCCATATTTCACACGACACATGCACATTTTTTACAACCAATGGTTTGTTTCTATCTCATTAAAACGACCGCATACGATAACGAAGGCAGCGACCCACGTAGCACCGTAATATGTAGGAAATGTTATAGAAATCCTGATTTACAATATGACAATTTCGTCCGAATGCTTGGAAATCTGTTAACAATGTTGGTGAAATATTGTAGCAATCTTGCAATGTCTGCGTACAACCTTACATATGTAACATGCTAAGAATATTACCGATGAACATTGCAATAATATGCTTGTAAAATATTGCAGAAACTTTTTGAAAAAATCAACAATATTTGTCGTTATTAGACTTTACCATTAATTGAAGCCATGTTTGTGATCATACGTTAGAATAATACGAATTAAGTAATATGAAGAATAAACAATATCCTGAAAATTTCATATTTTCTTTTTTTTGACTCTAAGTGGATGATTCAAGCCCGTGACATGCGAATTGCCAGCCTAACTATTACCTAAATGCAACGCCGGTTGCAACACTATCGACCACTTATGAACACTTTATGTTCGAATACTCTCATCAACGTCTTCACTCTAAGGGTAAAACATTTATGTTCATGTATGTTGGCAATTCGACAATCGGTGTAAGTTAACTCATAGAAACGACTGACAAAACCCAATAACTGCTGTCAATATACTAGTCAAATTAAATATTACTTTAAGTATCCTATTGTTGAGACAGCACAAGAATACAATGGTTTGTGCAGCGAAGTTCGGCAAGATAGAAATTGAAGAAATTTCGTAAATATCGTTCGTTGATTTCTCGAGAGCGTTCTGGAATAGTCTTCGATAAGTTAGAGACCACCAGTATGAAAACATTTAATTTTATGAGATATCAATGCTTTTCTATTCTATTGACATATGAATCATTGGCAGAGTGTTATAAGAGACTGGCAGGATCAGGAATTGACTGTAGGGCTCTAAATACGCCAAGATGCCGGAGCAAATTATCTAAGACTCTTGACCTACACTAGGACCCCGATTTTTTGAAACCCGATTTTTTAAATTACCCCCACTACGCGCCACATATCAATCGCGTGGCAGCGTGGAGAGGGAAACGCTGAGTTGGGCCCGGCAGTGCCGGCGCTAAACATTCTCATTTACGAATGAAATATTTATCTAGTGGCGAGCGACTAAGCCCGCGTAGAAATTTTATCAGGTATGCCGTACGACTGATCAGGTCGTGATGAGGAAACGGTAAGGTTTTAAGGTTTGCCATTTTACGGAAAGCCTTACCTCGGCCGGGTCTGGAATACACATGTTCTGCATGACCAGGCTAGCCTGCGGCTAGTAAGATCAGGTCCAGATCAGGCATTGATCGGGCAGTCCTTGTGAATCGATAGTAACGGAATTGAGTGGATATTCGGTCCCGGCCACAGTAGGGGCGTTATCAGGTCTGCCATACTGCTTCATATTAATTTTGTTAACTCAATATATCTCTACAGTATTCTGAACATTTTGTTATTTCACTGTGGTTGAATAGTATTCCATTCATTATTATCAGTATTCCTATATTGATTTCAACTGAATTCGTACATTTTTTACAGTCGATGTGAATTTTTTATAGAATTTTCTTACATTGGAAAAAATATTTACGAACTCTTGCAACGAACTTTGAAAGTTTGAATAATTTAATAATTTAATAAATAACTTAAATAATTCATATGAATTAATAAAAAAATATTCCCTGATTGTTTGTTGAATACTTGTTTTCTATTTATTATAATTTTTTTTACATTACTGTTATCCAAAATCAATGTTCCTAGCATCTTACACATGACCGCATTTTATCGATTTTTATGTCATCAGAAATTGTTCGAAATTGTCACGGAATTTAATTTTTGGCCGGGAATGCATGTGTACTGGCACTGTAAAAGTATATATAGTCATGTACATACTTCTTCCGGAGCTTAGAAGCAAATTTGATATTAAGTTTCTCAAGTTCAGGGTAGCCGAGTTGGTTAAGGTGCCGTCATCGCAGTCTCCATTGGCAAGGTCGCCGGTTCAAGCCCGACCATGAGTGAAATAAAAATTAATTTTGCTGTGATTTACATTGTAGTAATTAGTTAAATGAATACGAAAAACAAATATAAAAGGTCCACAACTCCGATAAAATAACGCTAATAAATAAAATATATTTATTATTGTTCGCTTAGGGGGCAATCAGGCACTTTGAGAAGGCCGTGATAAGGCAGCCTGTTCACGGCCTTATCAACCACTACGTTAGATTTCGTGTAAGGCCCTTTTTAGACTGCCGTACTGTAACCTGATGAGGCACTACGGCAAGCCTGATAATGCTCGTATTGGGACCGTGGCTGAATTTCTGCCCGGGAGAGTAAACAATACGGCACTGTTCACGACGGCTGCTGTCCCGTCCCGTCGCTATTAAAAAAAATCGGCGTCCTAGTGTAGTTGTTCACGATGATGGACCGAATTATCCGAGATATTGGACCTAGTTGTTGACGATGAGAGGATCGACTCAGCGATGGACCGAGTTGTGTGAGATGATGTTGATACTGGCCATAATTAAGACGGTCGTAAGGCGCTGTACTGGAACGTTTTTTATGAGTCGACCACGGGACGCGTCAGTTAAAAGAGAAAACAATTGAGGCGTTAATAAGACGCCTTCGATACGGTAACGATCCATGTGTAACATTGTGTGCGCGAGTTCGGTTATCCGATTTATGAGAGGACACATGGAAAAATTCTTGGTTGGGTCAACTTACTATTTATTAGTTGGATGTAAATAGGTTATCATGATGATCTGTTTCGTTACAATAACGACCTAGTATTAGTTCCATCTACCATTAGCCCTAGAACTCTTGTATGGGGTATAAAAGAACCCCAAACGGTATTAAAACTGTCCTCATAAAGTACAAATTGACGTTATCGACTTGGAAGGTCCACGATAAATTGGTTCCATGATCTGACGATGTGAGGAGGCCGGTAGTAGCCTCAGTTACTCGCTGGCTGCTGTACAGGACGCTAACGCAGCGCGCTTGGGGTACCAAAATACTATTCAGGAGTTCCCGTTAATGTCTTACTTAAGTAAGTATAGTCGGCATTTTATTTTTTTTATAATTTGTATAATTTTTTAGAATAATTATCATTATCTTTAATAACCTGCAATGATTCAAGAAAAACATAGCTTCCTCTATGAGGAAGCGAAATAAATGTTAAAACTCATGCAAAACCAATTTTGCTTGCGTTTTCATTCATTTTGCTTACTCATGGAGGAAGCTTTGTTTTTGTGAAATTTTTTTTCGGGATTTTAGTGTCAGAGTACTTTGGTAGCATTACAGTATTTTTTATTTATTAGATATTTAGACAGTGTAGAAAAGTGAACAATTATAAATAGTATTTTTTTCCCCAAATGGGAATGCCAGCGGGATAAAAATATGAAACAACGAATGGCATATTATATGGTAGTACAAGTGGAAATGATACCATTGGCAAAACCCCATTGAATTACCTTCAACGAATAGGTAATGGCAATCAATGGGATTTTTTAATGGTAATTAATGAGACTTATCCAAGGGATATACACAAGAATGACGCAGTTTATAACCAAACTGAATAAAAATAATCGCTTTTATGAAGCATCAATTAAATTCGCAAAAAAACGGTCACGACTTTTCAACAACTTTCGTACTTTTATTTTCAGATTTTCAGACTTTCGTTTTCCTACAAACGAAATGTCAATATTTTTTAGCTTAACGCTAAATAAACCCTCTAAATTACACCCTTAAGAACAGGTAGATGTAACGTGATCGCACCACAAGAGCAAGAGACATACTTATTATTCGCGCCCGCTGTGGAGTGAGAAAAACACACGAGTGTGTTTCACATGCTCTTAAACCGACACTTAGCGGTTTCTTGCGTCGGCGCGGAGAAATTAAGCATCTGCAACCGAATTAGCAAAGCAGCGGGCTCGCAACTTTCCATCGACTTCCACACGTGTGTTTCCAAACGAGCCCATGGCCGAGCGGTGACGTGCTCCGCTTTTTAACTCCGTAACTATGATTCGATTCCGTCAGAATTTTTTTTTTCAATCTTAACTCTGCTACAACAAATGCATTTGCATTTGTTCATAGTGACGTTGAGATAAGAAAAAAAAAACACAAATGCGTGCCCGCTGCTTTGCTAATTGGATTGCAGATGCTTAATTTCTCCGCACTGTCGCAAAAAAAAATCGCTAAGTGTCGGTTTAAGAATGTGTGAAACACACTCGTGTCTTTCTCACTTTGCCGCGAACACAAATAATAGTATGTCTGTCGCTCTCGTGGCGCAATCGCGTTACATCTACCTTCTCTTCACGATATAATTTATAGGGTGTTTATTTAGCATTAAGCAAAAAAAAATACTCACATTTAATTTGTTGCTGTAAGCAAGATGAACAAATTGCGTGCGACGGAATTGAACCCGGGTTGCCAAAACAAAAAGGCAAACCTCTGGCTGCTTGGTCATCAAATTTGGAAATTATTTATTTAAACGATTAAAATATATGGGGTATTCCATACCGATTCGATCTAGGCCTGACCTTGGACCTCTTCAATTCGGATGGTAATTTTTTATAATATTGTTGCAACTCCAACAATCATTCCAATTTTTTTTTTATTTTGCTTCCTCATAGAGGAATCTTTGTTTTAATGAACATTTTTTGTCTGTTGAGATTTTAGTGTCAGAGTACTTAACAGTCCAAAACGTCGAGAAACACAATTTTTAGCTGGCGTCAGGACGTGTGTGTGTGTGCGTATGTGATCGACTTGCGTCGTTTAAAACGACTCTAACTCGAAAACGGTTCGAGATGGCCACTTGAAATTCGGCACCCTAGTAGAGTGGTCATGTCTCTTTCCTCGGTGTAATTTTCATGAAGATTGAGACCCGTTTCAACACTTTGAAATTTACGTGATTTTGACATTTTTGAAAAAAGGTCGTGATAGCTCCAGCTTGAGTAAATTTTGAGCATGGTTCTATAATTGCATACAAACTATGCACTATGTACTGTGTATCTAAGTACTATGATCAAAAATCTTTGGTATTGAAGTTGTCCGAAATCTATCAAAGCAGTCAGATTTTATGGAATTTTTATTTTTTTGAAAAATTACTGAAAACGCTCGAATTCGAATAAAAATGGAGATATCGAGCTGAAATTTGGCATCGAAATGGACTAACACTGTACAATGTTTCGTCATCAATTTGGGGAAATTGGATTGAACGATGTAGACTTAATTAGATTTTGACATTTTTGAATATTTCGGAAAATTATTACTTTACGTCCGACGAGAGTTTCTGCATCGAGTATCGCTCCAGGAGTAAAGTAAGTCCGAGATTCGTAATCGGTGAGGAAAAATACATTAGACACGGACACATAACTGCGAATATTGGATAATTAAAAAAATCTTTTTCTAAGACCCTGTTACGTCCTGATCAGCATTTTCCTGCATCTACGGTAAAGGAGATTTCTCTCCCTATTACACGTTTATCGGATGTGACGCTTTATCAGAACAGTGCCCCTTTCGAATCTAACCTTTCGGAAATTTATTCAGGGATGGGCTGAGTATGCATGCCGAAAGAATATAGGTCGATTGTCACCATGTGATGTTTACTATGGCTCGGTATTTAATTCTACTCGATGCGTACTACGATGTTTACTACGTTGAACTGATACGACTCTCCGCGTAGCCCTGGCGTACCGTAGTAGCGTAGGGTAATAAGACTCCCGATGGCTCGCGCCTCGCTGCGCGACACTGAGTCAAGGCTAACGTTATCGCGGATTGTCGGGTTCGATGCACTACAGTTCGGCTCTCACTAGGGAATTAAAGGATCTTGACATCTAAGTATTCGGCTATCATTCTTTAGTTAATTAACCCCCGGATTGATTATTATTTATCCACAAATTATTAGAGTTAAATAATTCAAGTTCAGAAAAATAAACAAAGTAAAATATTTTCCAAGAACAATTGAAAATACATTAAATTATTGAAAATTAACGGTTGTAATGGCTTACGATGTTTCAAAATGAATTAAGCGTCCAAGAATATAAAATTGAATGAAAATGGATGAAGAAATTGAATCAAAATTCCTCGTCCTTCCTTCCTTCCTTCTTGGTTTCAGGTAAATTGGTTGAAATAAATGATCAGTGGCAAAAGTGGATGTTGACGATAATTATAACTCCGAATGATTTCAATGAATGTTCAAGTTATTTATTTATTGATGGTTAATCGTTAACTTCCGATTTCTTTATCTTATTTTCCGGAGTTAAAATATTTAACAAGCGTTGGATACAATGCTCAAACAATAATGACTTCTTCCCGACAAGAGGTTCCGCGAAGAGGCTACTGAGCTACTAAGCTGTGGGTACTGAGCTACTGGGCTGTTAAGCTGAACTGCTGAACTGAACTGAACCGAACTGAACTGAACTGCGTTCCGTCTTTGGAGAGCTTCTTTTATAGTTTCAATCAGAGGGGCACCCGTGTCACCAAGCTCCCCGTTGCATCCACTGATGTCCAGTAGGCTTGCAGCTGATCGGCTGGTCCCCTACCGTTGTGATTATCGATCGGTTTTGACATCTCACGTCGCTTATTTTAATAATTTTACAATATTGACTTTTACAATAATTTCTTGGTTTAACAAATTATTCGTTTAATTTTCGTTTTTAATTAGAATAGTTTAGAAATTTGAATGGATTTTCTACCTTGTTTCTATCAGAAGTTATTCTATCGATTAATTATATTTGTTTAAATATTCCTTATATATTCCGGATTTTTAACAAATAACTATTGAACTTCGCTTAAACTGCAATAAAACCCTAAATAACGATACTGATTAATTTCCTACTATTTACCATAATTATTTGTTTACCATAATTAATATCAACGATTTGACCCAAATGGTTTATCAAACTTGACTCTATGGAATTACCATTTGGTCATTTATTTACTGGTCATTTCTCCAGAAATACTCAACCCAAATGAGTCTATTATTAATAAATAATTCTTATATGTTTATCGAATGGTTCAAATAATTATCCTCCGAGAGGTGCTGCACTCGTTAGCGCCGACGGTAAATTTCCCAATTGATCGCCTCGAGACAGTTGCACCGATTCTTCGGCTGCACCGCTGTGTGCGTACATGCGTCGCCTCGCTCCGCGTGTTAGAGCGATAAGGTGTCATCTCCTTTCGCATGTGGGAAAGATTCATGTTGCTTTTGCGTTTTAATTAAGACAATGGTTATGGACCCGAGGTATTCTCGTTGTCACCGACCTTCGAGAGCGAGTCGAATAGCCTCTTTGCATAACATTGTCGATCATGTGATTATCCCTATGCCAATCACTAGATAGAATCATCCAACATTTTAAATGCGCTATTATTAATTATTTAACGTGCTATCACCTTTCGGTGGTTACTTCGTTAATATGATTTTACAGCTTTTATATCCTTTCAAAATTTCCTATTTTCCCATCGTATATTCCTAGATTTCTCACCAGTTGCGTCAGTAAATTTTAGGGAAAATTCATACGACGTAACAACCCCGTATTTTCGTTAAACGAAGAGATGTACAGATCGGACAAAGTGATGCGGGTTGGTGTATTTTTTCGCGCAGAACCTGAATCTGCCAGTCGTTTTGCATAAAAGTCAAACACGACAATGACGTTGAAAAAAGCTGAAAATTCAAATTGTCATACCGCTTCCTCATAAAAGTTGAAAATTAAAATGTTCATATGGCTCTCTCATTAAAGTTGCAAATAAAAATTTTCATACGGCTATTTCTTAATGTTCCTTTATTCGCAGAGCTTTTTCCACGAGAAAGCCAACAATACAGAAAATGCTTTCTCATAGAATAAGCTTCGAGAATAAAGAAACATTATGAAGAAGCGATATGATAATTTCAATTTTCACCTTTTTTTAATTTGCATTAATTACAATTTTTTAAAGTAAACATATTGTTAGCGCAAAGTAAAAAATCTTTCAAATTTTTTAAAATTCTCAAAAATCCTGTACCAGATATAAGAATTTTCAAGCCTAGACCGAAAGTAGTATCTCTTCTTGACAAAGTTTTCCATTGGGCGTTCAATGGTAATCAATGGTATCGAAAGGTAATCAATGGGATCCCAATCGAAATTCGCGGGGAAAATCGAAACGGTACTTTCTACCTTTCATTCTTAATGGGACTGGAATGGCCACTTAATGGCCACTGGAAAATCAGTGGAGAAATTTTAAATGATACGTTTTCCCCATTCGTTACCAATAGGAGACCAATGGCAATTTCTTGGAAAAATCCAACTTAGTACTTTTTCCCATTCGTTATTAATGTGAGGCCAATTCCAAATAACTGGGAAATTTCAACTGGAACTTTCTTCCAATCGTTATTAATGGGAGTTGACTGACGAGCCAATGGGATGTAACATATGTACTTTAAATACTATACTTAAAGTACAGGAAGCACTTGAAGTATACTGCACTTAAAGTTCTTTTTCATTGCTTCAAGTACATTCAATTGCGTGAAACGTGAAAATCAGAGTTAGGCAAAGTAGCCCGCGTAGAAATTTGATCAGGTGTGCCCTATGACCGATCAGGTCGTTATCAGGAAACGGTGAGGCTTGCCGTTTCATGGAAAGCTTTACCTAGGCCGGGTCTGGAATACACATGTTCTGCATGACCAGGCTAGCCTGCGGCTAGTAAGATCAGGTCCAGATCAGGCATTGATCGGGCAGTCCTTGTTAATCGATAGTAAAGGAATCGACTGATATTCGGCCCCGGCCACAATAGGGGCGTTACCAGGTGTGCCATACTGCTTCATAATAATTTGTTAACTCAAGATATCTCTACAGAATTCTGAACATCTTGTTGTTTCACTGTGGTTGAATAGTATTCCATTCCTAATTATCAGCTAAGGATTGCTAACCAATTTTTAAGCACTATCCGGGTAGAAATTCAGCTACGGCCCCAATACGGGCATTATCAGGCTTGCCGTAGTGCCTCATCAGGTTATAGTATGGCAGCCTGAGAAGGGCCTTACATGGAAATGTAACGTAGTGGTTGATAAGACCGTGATCCCGCTGCCTGATCACGGCCTTATCAAATTGCCTGATTGCCCCCTAAGCAATGTATAATAAATATATTTTATTTATTAGCGTTATTTTATCGGACTTGTGAACCTTTTATATTTGTTTCTCGTCTGAAATTAACTAAGTAGTAGGTTGTAAATCACGGAAAAATTTATTTTTATTTCACTCATTGCCGGACTCGAACCAGCGACCTTGCCAATGGGGACTGCGATGGCGGCGCCTTAACCAACTCGGCTATACTCCAAGTACTAGTGATACTTTGTACTTTGTACTTGTACTATTTTTTGGTACTTTGCTAAGCTCTGATTTAAGTACACTCATACCTGAAGTTCGGTACTTCAAGTACCAATCGAGCACCATGGTGTTGAAGTACCGCCCAGTTCTGCTATAGAGCATCACGTAACCCTCGCGTTCATCCCAACCGAAAACCAACCCAAAAACCAACCGTCGATTGGTGCGCCAAACCAACCATTATTCCAACCTCCCGAAGGTTGATTTTGGGTTGGTTCGTCAAATCCAACCATCAGCCAACGATTCTTTCGACAGAGTAAAGGTTGATTCACGGTTGGATATTATAAACCAACGCTATTTTCGACTTTCAGCCGAGAATAGTAGTGGTTGACTTATGGTTGATTTTTCAAAACCAACCGTAAACCAACCGCTACCTACGTCGTTGCCCGAAGTAGTTGGTTTATGGTTGGTTTCGAAAAAACCAACCACAAATCGACCATCACTGTAGTCACCTGAAAGTCGGAATGAGGGTCGTTTTATAATAACCAACCATGAACCAAATATTTACACTGTCGGAAAATGGTTGGTTCCCAAAAACCAACTAAAAATCAACCTTCGGGCGGTTGGAATAATGGTTGCTTTGGCACACCAATCGACGGTTGGTCTGTGGTTGGTTATAGAAAAATCGTCAAAATTCCAACCATTATTCACGGTTGGGTAGTCCGCGAGGAAAATCTACTATTTTTCATATTTGTAATTTTTTGGTCTTACTTGATAAACAACTAAATACGATTTTTTTCGGGGAACTTTATAAAAACTTAAAGTACTTTGTAAGTAATTGAAGTACATTGTACTTTACGTACGTTGCCCAGCTTTGATCTCTACTTACCATGCGAACTTTAACATTGAGGACGAAACGGATATCAACTTTTGACCCTTTCATGGCTCTACCAGACCGTCTTTCTCCATCGAAGGTCTCCGCTCGACTGTCGACGTTATACTGAAGTACGCCTGCGCGTAACACCGAACAGGGCAATTCCCCTTCCATTTCATGCTGGTGATGGAAATAACTTATATTTCAATCGACTGTAAGAGAAAAATATTTTTCAAGCAAATATAGTCAGAGTTTCAACCCTTTATGACAACTCTTTGTAAGCCTCGCGAAGGGACGCTGAATAAGCGATGAATTAATGACGCGTACAGAGGGGCAGAAGCTAAAGACCTTCGTACCGCTGTCGCTCAACTGCGACGCGGGGTAATTTAAACCTTCATCATCGAGGTGTGATACTTTGACGTAATTCAATAAAAATTCATTCTAAGGAGAGAGCAACGGAACTTATGAAAAAGCCAGCCGGTGTATTGTGTTCCGCCGGGAACAGCAGTAGTAGAGCCGGCACCATCGTAGTCTGCAGTTACTATTACCATGGAATTTTTCCAACACCGGTATTATAGATTAGTTAAAATTTTAATGACGCTCATTGGAATTTGGCCGTATCAGAGCACCTGTGCCAAACGCGGCTTTCTCGCCATTTTAACATTTATTGCCATCACTTCATCCGGACCACCGGTATTGGCTTGTCTGAAATATCGCAACGAGTGGAGAATCGTCCTCGACATCGTTGTACCATGCCTTTTCGTGGCAGCGTGCTGTATCAAGTTCATTGGGTTTCTGTGGAACTCGGAGAAGGTCAGTTGTACTTTTATAATCATCAAGGTGGTTGTGAGACAATTGCTCGATACCTGCCATTAATAAAGATCCGTTCGACATGTACAGACATTGAAGTTATTGAATCGTATCTTTACGAACTGGCAAGTGTGGGCTCAGGATCAGGAAGTTAACATTATCCACGAATACGCCGAGCAGGGAGAAAAAATGACAATTGTATATACAGGTTAATTAAGTACAGTAAGAGCCGGTTGGAATGTTGACAAATGCTTTATAGATTTATCGATATTCCTTGAAGCCGTAGTCTATACAGGCATCATCCTCTTTACGACTCAACCGATCATACCAAAGATCATCGACACAATCCGGAAGAATGGTACCGAACCCGGAAAATTTCCGTATCCCGTAGACTATTATTTTTTCGACGCGCAGAAATATTATTATTACGTTATGATGCATATTTACTTGAGCGCATGTTTGATTGCGATGACCTTTACGTCCAGTGACGCTATGTTAATTATATGCGCGCAGCACGTATGCGGTATTTTTGCGGCGCTGGGGTGAGTCTATGATCCGTTAATCCTAATAACCAGCATAATGAAGTTTGAAACTGAAAACTTTAGGTACAAATTAGAACAAATCGGAAGTAATGGTGGGCCGGTAGAAAAAGACAAGACCCAATTTGAGCTGAACAAGAGGAATTTGGTACACCTAGCTTCGTTAATTGACAGACACAATGATGCTATAGAGTAAGACGGTTTGGATAATGCATTTAGTAAAAAAAAACTTATCGAGTCATAAATATTATTGATAAATCAACTGTTGCTAGATACGCCAATCTCATCAATGCAACTTACACATGGAATTTCTTTTTCACCATTGGGATTGGCTTGATTTACGTCAACATAGTAGGATTTCAGGTTATAGTTGCAACGAATGATCAATGAACTTCCTAATTGCTAAATAAACTGCTACATACCCTAAAATTCAGATTCTTATAAGAACAGACCATCCCGAATCAACCATAAGATTCGTAGCTATGATATTGGCTCAAGGAGTGATATACTACATCGAATGCTACTTTTCCCAAATTGTAGAGGATCACAGTATTAATATTGGCTATTATATGTGAGTAATCAGTCGAGTGTGGTGGCGTGAGCTCACAAAAATCTTCCTTGCAGATATAACAGCCGATGGTACAGACTATCGCCTGGGGCTCAGAAACTCCTACAATTAATGACGATGCGTTGTCGCATACCTTGCCAAATAACAGCCGGGAAAACGGTGACCCTGTCCTTCAGAACTTTTGGACTGGTGAGGACGATCGCTCTTTCATTAACACTGTATAGACATTTTATGGCATTCCGTAGACTGTGATCGGAACACAATTAATAGGTCACTTTTATATTCCAGACAGTTAGGACAGCCATGTCATACTTTGCGGTTCTACGAAGTACACTGTAAAATCAAGCGTGTTGTCAAGTGTGTTAAAATAACTAACAACACACATATTACATTTGTTGCTCCAACCAAATGCATTAATAAAATACGCGCAGGACGGCTTGCGTATTAAAACGACACGATTGCACTGCATCTTTCCTGTATTCTCTGTACAAAACACTTTTTAGTTTTTTGCTACACTCATGGAAGTCCATATTATGTGTGTCGTTGATGATAAGTTAGGTTATTATTATAATTGTTCGGTAATTATCGCACCAAAAATTAATATAGACTTTGCATCGAATCATTTTTATTACGTACTGAACACTGATACCGTTAAGAAAGACGCGAAAAACCGCTACGATTATAAAGAAATAATAATTCCGATGTGCCAGGCTTTCTTATTGGGCATTGAGAGCTGACGATCTCGGCAGCAGTGTGAAATATTTGGCATCATTTGCGATTGTACGTGGGAGTGGTACGTACGATGCTACGAAGTATTTTTAGAGGTCGCTACCGAGGATTAAAAAAACAAAGTTTTCGACAATTATAGCCAATAGTTACAAAATGGTGTAAAAGGGGAAAAACCGCTACGGTAAAAAAAATCAAGTATTCTATTTGAAAAGAAGTTTGTTGCAACAAAATTTGAATTGAAAAAAAAAACCGAAAGTTTGTCGTTTCTGGTAAAGGGAATCGTGCGTGATTCCCTTTCACTTAAATGTTATAAGCGATAATTAAATGCAGATAAAGGAGTCCACAATAGTAGCTGTGAACTTAAAGATCGAAATTGTTTGTGTATAATAGGAGACATTTTTCGGTAACATTACACCTTTTTTATTTATTATATATTTGGACAGTGTAGAAAAGTGGATAATTATATATAGAACAAGGGTGGTTCGGGGCTCGCGCGCTCGCACCCCTTTATGGACAAAACTCTTATTATTCCAAATCCCCATAGAAACCACCCGTCCGGTTGCTATGGCAACTATACCTTTGGTTGCTATAGTAAACACCCTCCGGTTGCTATGGCAACCACCCCTCTCTCGATACTTGACACGGCGGCGGCGAAATCTTTTTATATTATAGAGATATATTTTTCCGCGATTGGGAATGCCTGCGGAATAAAAATACGATCCAACTAATGGGGAACTGAATGGCATATTAATATTAGTACATTAGTAGTAGTTAGGTAGTACAAGTGGGAATGATACCATTGGCAAAACCCCATTGAATTAACTTTAACGAATAGTAAATGGTAATCAATGGGATGTTTAATGGTAGTTAATGGGAGACTCAGCGACGGGTCATTAGCTTGTATTTTTTTTTTTTTTTTTTTTTTATAAAAGCAAAAATGTATGTAGAAACGACAATCAAAACTCTCAATTGTGCCTAAAATATGTGTATTCGTAATATAGGATTTTTAACAATTTTATAAGATTTTCCTCCAGACATTTCTACATTTTTAATGTCCCTAAGAATTTGTTGAATATTTAATATTATCTGATATATACGGATATTTAAAGAAAAACGTAAACCCTGTACAGTGCACTTTCAAAATAAAAAAAAATCACAGTTGACCCCGTCAAGTAGTACTACAAACTGGCAAATTTTAAAGAACATCCGAGAGGTCGACCGAAAAAAGTGTCCCAATTGATAATGAATGCCTCATATTCTAGACACAATTGATAGAGTTTGGACTGCAGTTACGACATACATTTTTTGTCGAGATACCACTTTCGCTCCAGGCTTGAAAATTTCCATGTCTAATACAGGATTTTTGAGAATTTTTTCAGATTTTTAATTTGGCCTAACAATATGTTCACTTTAAAAATTGTGAATAATGTAAATTAAAGCTAAAAAATTGAAACGAAATTTTGAGTGCCTTTTGGAGTTTGAACAATATTAGAAAAAATTATCGACCGAATTGAAGAGTTCGAGGGTCCTACCCAGATCGAATCGGTATGGAATGCCAGATATACATTCCCAACGTGTTTACCAGGCACTTATGACTTTATATTACATTAACAGGAGTTATTGGAGAATTTGCAGGAGTATAAAATGAGTAACAAAGAGTGTCAGCCGGTAAACAATGTTACATTTAAAAAGGCCCGTGTTGGTTGGTCATCAGCTCACTTGAAAATATGACTATAAAAGTTGATTAAAAGTCGTAAGTCCGCTGTTTTGCTATTTCAGATACCGTTTTTCGAACACTGAATCGATCTATTACTATCGTGATTGGATATTCTAATCAGAAAATGTATATAATATCTACTATGTACATAACATCTACTATGTGTATAATATGTACTATGTGTTCTACTTGTAGGAAAATCTTAAAATATTGGAAGCATTGTGTAATGTCTAATACGCAATAGCAAGTGCTATTGCGTATTAGTCCAATACACATGAGTATGTGAGAGACGACTAGGCAGGCGTTGTTTAAGATTGTATGCGTGTTGGGCACTTCGATACATATGCGCCGCCAACTACAGGCGGAAGTCGGAACTACCTTTTCTGTGACAAATGTTACCACCGGACTACGCTTCCATATACTTTTATGTTCTCTGACTAGACCAATCTAAGCGGACAATGTTGCCATGCCGGGTCATTCCAGATCCCCGGATGAAGGTCTGATATAACATTGTACGGGGCACAACTCAAGTTATGTGATATATTCTGCGATCATGGCGGATCGGTACACATTTGACCAGCTAAGTTTTCGACTCGATAGAATAGAATTTCCGGTACTTTTTAACTAGAATTCGTCTACCCAAAATAGGTTCTCGGGAAAAAATGTTCATACATAATCATATATTGATATTGATCTGATCTGATTGATCATATCTGACACGATATGCTGGAGAAAAAATGATTACAAATATATTTTAATGATGGGTTTTCCCATGAAACATTTTTTATGGGAAAACCCATATTTGTAATGGGATATGTAAAAAAAAAAAAAAATCAGTAAACGAAATCGAACCCAGAGCATGTTGAACCAAGTCACTTACCACTCGGTCACGAGGACTTTCGTGATAAAGTATAACAAATAACAAGTATATAAGTAACCCCTGAAAGAAAATTCAATATGCAACATTTTTCTATTCAGACGATGATAAACTATTCTCGCATCAACCATACAATTATTCGTTATGTTGCACACGTAATGCTTAGAAGAGGTACATTTTTTACCTTTATCAATGCACATCATTCATGAGGATACGAACAAAAACTTGTTCAAATAATATATGATCAGATTCGATAATTTTTTTCCGGGTTGAGAACTGTCGATAATTCTGTTTTTATGTCAAAGCTCAATCAGCTGTGAAAAACGATCAGTTTAAAACGCTTGACGTAATCGACACGCATGCGCACGAGCGCGCACACGCACACGCTGTCGATACTATCATGCAAAACTTGTCAAACATTTGAATTTGAAATCTGAAAAAGTTAAAATATTTTCTGGGTAAATGATTATTTTATTTAGAGTAAAAATGGCGAATTATAGCCCTTTCTAATTAGTTTACGGCCGTAATTCATCATTTTTGTCCTAAAAAAATGTTTCCCTGACAAAGATACAGACGAACGATAGGACATATCGTTATTAGAGCAGTCATGCGAAAAGTGGTTCCATAGCTAGAGCGATTACTTGGAAATCCGGAGGGTTCGAGTTCGCATCCTGTCAGTGGCGACTTTTATTTTTATTTTTGATTTTTTATTTTTTTTACACGTACGCGTGGTGTATTGGTGTACTGTGCTGCAGTGCGGTATCGAAAATCTTCGACCCATGAAGTTTGCCAAATGTATAATTGTCTATTGGGTATTGGGTACACAGTCGAAAATAATTTCGTTAAATCAGAATGCAAAATTTCGTAAAAATAATTTTGTTAAATAAGTGACAAACTCGTTTGTCATTTATTTCAATATACGAACTTCTTCTTTCTTTTCCCGTGTTATTGACAATTTTACTTTGTACGTTTGTTTGTAAAACGAGAAAATTAACAAATAAAAAATTGTGGACGTTTCTAGAAAATAAGTTGTTGTAAAAAGTACAAACTTTTTTTACTGTGTACTGTGTAGTTATACCGATCGCCGGACTACGGGCTCCTTCACTTTTCTCCGTCCTTCCTTATCCGTTATCGCCGGTTCGGTTCTTGGGCCCAAAGCTTTCCTCCATGACAATAAAGTATATGAAAACGTATACTGATGCATATATAGTGACATACATTAAAAATCTATAATTAAATATCGCATTTTTCGTGCCCTTATATATTCATAATTAAATATATATTCGTAATTATATGTAAAATATATAACACATATATTCTTTCTATATATATAAAAATAATATATGTGACATATACAAATATGTATGTTACATATACTTGCAATATATAGTCTAGCTATTATGTAAATAGTGCAAAAATTATTTTGCAACATCGTTATCGCTCTTTTCTCACGAATGTCATGCAATTACTTTAACAATTGACGCAAATTATATTCTGAAAAACGGTAACAAATTTTTGACGTTGATAGAGATTCGAACCCGGTACCTTGCGACTTGTAGTTTGCGACAATATCCACTCGGCTATTTAGTAGTTGAAAACAAAACTTTGGAAACTTATAAATTAGGCGTGGTAGACGCTAACGCATTGTCTTGTGAGTTGTAAGTGCATAATGTTTCATGCATAGGCATGTTTACTACGATGATACGCAAAAAATCTTTTTCCACGCCGCTTATTATTCGAAGCAAAAATATACTCTGAAAATCAAAATTGTCACATATCTTCGTTATGTGGTTTTTTCTTTTTATAAAGCTTCTTCTATAATAAAGCATATTCTGAAATGACTCGGTTTTCTCGCAGAGGACACTTTGTGTGTGAAAAGAATTTAAAAAATCAGTTCAAATAACATTTTCCATAAATTCAACACATTATAAAATTCCGACAGGTCAATTGATTTTAACCTATTTCAATCTTCATAATTCTTTGAGTTCCATAAATATGAGCTAAAAAAATCAACAATAGCAACAAATTTATTCTATTAAGGGTAACAAGTTGTTGAGTTTGATAAACAGTTTCTATTGCCAGTTCATAAGATTTTGAATTTGCGAGCATACATTCTGGATGACAATATATGTCATTTATATTTTTCGATGTACAATCGATATATTTTAAATATGAAATCAACATATCATTGGATATATGTTTCAATATTGTGACGTCGCGGGTTTCTATTTAATTCGAGTAGCCAACTCGGCTACAGAACGCGGTGTTAGGAAGGAAAGACTCGGTTTACACTATGCGAACTGCTTGAACCATTTATTAAAGTACAAACTGGCAGAGTCACGTTGTCGTACAGAAATTCGGTGACTTACTAACTCACTAGTCTAGAGGAGGGTGGTTCTTATAGGTTTGTCCGTGGAAAAGCGTAGGCAGTGGGGAGAGAATTCGGGCGTCAGAGTGTTCTGAAAAAGGCAGGTGTTGTGGAAGATACTGGATGCAGCTGCGTAAGATTCTCGGAAGGTCAGTCGGTATTGAGGAAAGCGGAGTAGTCTGTCTGGACATAGGTTTACGTAATGTACGGGCAGATCGGTGGGAAATAGAAAATAGGCATTGTTAGGCATTCCGGGAAAAGGGTAGGATGCACGTGCACGTCCTTTCGGAAAGGTGCCGCGGCGGGTGTCGGAAAGCGGATGGCGTCGTAAATTGTAAGAGCGAGAGGGAAGAAGGGTACGCGCAGTGAAAAGGTAAAACTCGGGCTTGACCATCGTTACAATATATAGACATGTCATAAAAATTATATAAACCATATGGAAAGTATATATACGATTTATAAGAAAATATATAAGAGCAAGTATATTACAGTCAGTACTCTTCAAGTATACTATCTTTTATAACCATAATATACAATATTTCGGAGAAATATATTGAGTGTAAAAATAATACATCACGAATATATTTCCGAATATACTTTATTTCCATGGGGGTCATCGCGCCCCGTCAGGTGTCAGTAGTCTCGGACATACGGATATAGTCGTAGTTCGTACGTCCTATCTCCAGAGCTACGTCCTCGTCCGTTTTTCTTTCATCTACGGGACTTCAGTCTCGGGAATTGAACCCGCGACACTTTTCCAGTCTTGCGGTTTCCCATACCGGTGCGCTGCACCTTTCCTCTGGACCTACTTATTATAGTGGGTCCCGAACCACTTTTTCGCAGAAAAAGCAGCACAGAAAATACTTGGTGCTCGCCGGGAATCGAACCCGGGATGACTGCGTGTGAAACGCGCGCCGATCCACTCGGCCACGCTCAACCTCTTAATTGTCTAGTTAAATAAAGCAAAACAGATCATGTTTCTGGAATCTTTTACGATTCACAGAGTTCGATCTGATTAGTGGATTCTTTCACAAATAATTAAAATTTTCATCGATTTTGAACTACATTAAAAAAAATAAATAAAATAAAATAAGTGGCCACAGGACTCGAATTCGGAGTCTCCGAGTTTCCAAGCAATCTCTTGATCTATGACTCCAGTTTGAATTTGAATAAGAATTCGAAACACATATATTAACATAAATCAGTACACAATATGTGTTGTAACAAAGCAAAAAATGGCATTACTGAGGACAATTTGGAATTGGTGTGGGTAGTGGCCTGGCGTAGCTCAGTGGTCTGAGCAGTCGACCGGCAATCGGAAAGTTCTGGGTTCAAATCTCGGCCCTGTTCGCCCCGCAATTGGTCCCACGTTGGGCGCCTCATTATGCTGTCCGCTTCCCACACCAATACCGAATTGTCTTCATTAATGCTATTTTTTGCTTTATTACAACACCTCCTGCCAGAATCGACATCGGTTTCAATCGAATCGACTTCAGAGGGGCGTTA
Organism: Amblyjoppa fuscipennis; assembly: GCA_963575735.1. Taxonomy (NCBI): domain Eukaryota; kingdom Metazoa; phylum Arthropoda; class Insecta; order Hymenoptera; family Ichneumonidae; genus Amblyjoppa; species Amblyjoppa fuscipennis. Next base: position 1,121,966 of record OY754497.1, read on the forward strand.
CTGCAGGCAGACTGCCTGACGGAAGGGTAGGAGAACGGTCTTCTCCAGGCTAGTTTAGTCGAATCTAAGGAAAGGGTTTATGGAACACGGCTATTAACGAATTAATAGTTAATTATTCAGCGGCCATGGTCCCACGTTGGGCGCCAATTTATATCCAAATAATTCAGACAACCCGAAAAAAATGCGGGGCGTACAGGGCTGGGTTCGAACACGGAACCTTTCGATTGCCGGTCGACTGCTCAGACCACTGGGCTACGCCAGGCCGCTATCCACGAGAATTCCGAGTTGTCCTCATTCATGCTATCTTTTCGCTGTGTTACAATGTTTACATAAGAGTATTTGCTAATACCAACCCAGAGTCTATAAAAATATTTTAACAGAAATAGTAAAGATAAAGGACCCTCATGAAAATCATGCATTGGTCACCATTAAAACAAAAATTTGGATAACGTTCAGAATATTACCACTGGTGAATTAGCGCAGCATTCGTATAACCATTCAATTTCCCAATGACAACCATACCATTTTTTAATGGTCATCATTGGTTATTGTTGGAAAGCAAATAATTGAAAAAACAGAATCCTAACTTTATCTTGCATTAGAGTGTTTCCGCCTTGTTACTATTGCATATAAGTCAAACCTCAATCGAACTATATTGGGAAAAACTCTCGAATGATGTTGGAATCGAACCGACGATCGCCGCCTTTACCAGACGAGAGTTTCGCCACTGCGCCACCGATCAATTTTGTATTCATCTGACATGGATGACACAAAAGGTCATTTCGCATTACAATCATCACATGACAAAACTGCCATAACAAAACTGTCAATTTGTCACATAACAAAACTGACATTCGCAATATTGTTGCCATTCGCGCGACCGGATACAAATATTTTCTCGACCAGTTTTTGCACACGGATGTTTTGTCGCGGATTTTAACAACATTAACTTTAATAGAGTTTTCGCGCATGGATATTTTGACCACTGATATTTTCCAATGCAGATATAATGTGGCATGCACATTATAGCGTGGATATTTTGTCGTCGATTTGGTGTCATCGGATATTTTGTCATTCGTGTGGTACATGGTCTAGAGGTGTGTCTTGAGACCACACTCTGTGCGTGCCTAATCGGTAACAATGCTTGGGTATAAGGTACGGTTATCGAGAGGTGCGTTACCTAGGTGATCGCCGTGAGTGTGCTGGCTAAGTCCTCGGTGCACGTACAGTCACTCGATGGATGCGGCGAAGTCCAGTCTCCTTGGCACGATGCAGCTCAAGTGGTCTTCCATTGACGGTATTGAAGAATAGACTGATTTTCGTAGCTTGCCGACGAGCTTTTGTACTCTACACGTAGCATACTTGGGGCTGCAATCGACGAGATGCGTCCATGTTGCGGCCTTCTCGCAGTGTTCCAGAGCTGCATTGCACCGTTGGCGATTGCTGCCGTGCAGCAGCGTGGATGCATTGACTCTTCGAGTCGTTCGAAATGGGAGAGTAATTTTATTGAACAAGGATCGTACCGGAAAGATAATCGAACTTTTTTTTCTTGGATTGTCAAATCCCACGGTTTTTCCCGCATTTTTGTTCTCTGGGTCTAGTTATAACAGAACAGTAAGAATAAAGATATTCTGAAGAAAATCAATAACGATAATGGTGTCGGTATAAAACATTTTGATTGTCTCCTGTCGACACTGTGAAACTCGAGATTCAAATAGTAACTACACAGAAGTGGTAACTGCTTATACAGGAACTACTGCTGTCTCGAGTAGTAAATACTTATCTGCAATAACTGCTTATGAACTAACTACTGAATCCTGGAATAGAACTAACTACTTATAAGTAGTAATTACTGATGCAAGAACTACTACGTCCTAAGTAATAATTACTGACTGTTGAGTAGTAACTACTAGGAAGTAGTAACTACATGTGTAGTGACTACTGCAATGCCAGCAGTCACTACTGGACCCGTAGTAGTTCTTTTCTTTCTTTTCTTTCATTCTTCATTCTTTTCGGTGGATCCAACATGATGGATTGGAATCCCCATAAATATTGGGATTTTAATAATAATGGTCCTATCGTTTTTTCGGTTGTAGAATCTGAATCTAATATCAAATTTTCTGATTTTAAAATAGTGGACCTAATATGGCGGATCGAAATTCCAAAAAATATTTGGATTTCAATAAAAATCGGAATCCTATCGTTTTTGATGTTGCAGAATCCGAATCTAATATCAACATAAATAAATCAACAACCGTAAGATAGCAATGTTTTTTTTTTACATTTTCTCAAACTTTGATTCGCCTCATTAGATCCGCCATTTTTAATTTTTTTAAATCTGGTATTTAATTCGGATTACCTACCTTCAAAAACTATAAAATGCCAATTCTTATTGAATTGCCACATTTTTTCGAATTTTGATTCGCCATATGGGATCCGCCATTTTTATTTTTGAAAATCTGGTATCAGATTCGGATATAGCGGCCCCAAAAGCTTTCGTAATAAAATCTTCGTGCGGTTTTGAAACCTTTTTTTTCCAACACATTTTTGGTACGAAATGTTTTTTCCACCTGACAGCGAAGAGGTTAATGGACGTCCCCTAACTGTGAAAGCAGAGGTTCACTGACGTAGCTCCAAATGTCGGACATACGAACTACGATTGTTGCTGCATTACAGCTGAAGTTCCGGAATCGAAAACGAGATATCGCCATGTTGTGCTGAACGGTGAACATTAACTCCCTACGGACTTACGTACCTATTATCGTCACCGAAGATAAACTGCAAATGTTTGACAAATTGGGGGAATTGGATTGTACCTTTGCCACAGTCACAAATTAAGGGTAAGCAAAAAATTGATCATGTCCAATTAATAATCATTGCTTGGTCATACTTTGTTTTACTTTCTTTGTTTGGTTTCAGCGGGATGGAATTGAATGTAAATAACCAAATGAGAGAAATTAGCTGAAACGGAGCCAACAGCCAATAGACAAGATGCTTCTGCAGTCAGAAACTGACTGTGTAGCGTCGAGGTAAATGTTACGGATACGTACTGTAATGGAAATTTGCAACTTCCTGCAACCCGGGCGTTTAAAAATAAAAGTAACCCAAATAATTAGCGCGACTAATTGTTGCAAAAGATCTCTATCGTTTATTTATTTTACTATGGACTAGCCGAGCTTTCAGCTCAAATAAAATCGTCAGGAAAAATACATCAAATAATTTATTAGACGTATCAAAACAATTCTAACACCACTACTGTGCGGAATCTGGATCCAAAATAGAGCCGAGAAAATGAAAGAAAATACCCGTACGGAATTATTAGACTTTGACAGGCGTCAAAACAGTCTGATTGTTTGGAATTTTTTCCGAAAAAATGACGAACCCGGAGACTACGAACTTTGAATTTGACATGCATTAATATATCTTATGTATAAACACCTTGAGCAATATGTGTACAAACTTTGATTTTAACTACATTAATAATATTTCACATATCTTCACGTCTGATATTGTTCTTCGTGAAGTTGCCATGAAGTTGACCGCGATTTTCATTGTTTTGCAACATTTATCTGTCATTTGGTTAATAAATTTCCAATCAACCCGCGCACGTCATTTTCGGCATTATAAAATTTTGTGTGGCGCTAATATCAAAATCAATATAAAAAGAATTACGAAAATTAACAAAATTAAATTTGAAAATGACAAATTTCGCAAACGTATATCCAAATCTCGTTCAAACATTAATCACTTATCAAGAAGACTTGCGAGCTCCGGGTAGCTTGCCAATAGGGAGTACACGTTTCGTCGCCGCTATCTTTTGGGTCGGTACAACACAACCGAGTAATCTGAAAAATTTGCAATTTATATCCGGGGTGAAAGAACGAATAATGAGAGATATACAAGGCAAGTAGAAGAATCTTTGCGAAGAAAGGGGCATTGTGCCGGCACGGTATGTCGAATGTTGCGGCACATTTTTCATTCTGGGTTATAAGAAAGTGATAAAATAATCTGAACTTGTATAATAATCTCAATTTTTTGTGTAGTAATGCTGCCCAATCTTGAGGAATATATTAGCCACAGAACCGAAGTAGCAAAAGCTCAGTTGTTGACGAAAATCGTGTCGACCCTCATTTTTTATCAGTATTTCGAAGCTGTCATGGGAACATCGATTTTGGAATCGCTAGAAATGTTTGAGAAATGGATGACGTTAGAGAGGATCGGATACAGCGATTACGGATGCTAATTATTAATAACAAGGACACCATACGAGGAATGATTGGGCGGTCGTTCGGTGTACACGTACTGGCCGATGTGATTGGTCTGGATAAAAAAAAAATATGCTCAATTCCATTGTATTAGACATGGCGTAGCACTGTCACGACAAAAAAATGTTGCCAATTAATTATCTTTGGTTTTTTTTCGCAATATTTGTCTGAACAAAAATATATATTTATTTGTCATAACTTTGGCGGAAAAAGATGACCCTGAAGATATCTGCATCAGACAAAATTCGATCTTTGGCACGCCATAACTCCCTTATTTTTAATCGTACAGACTTTTCTTTGGGCTCATTTTCTTCGTTATGAAATTCTCTAAATGTGCATTTTTAAATTAATTTTTTTTTTTAGCAGGGCATTGAAAACTAATATTTAGCAGGCCATATCTCCCTTATTTTTCATCGTACCGATTTTCGCTGGGCTCATTTTCTTCATTATGAAATTCTCTAAATGTGCTTTTTTTATTATTTTTTTATATATTTTTTAAAGCAGGGCATTGAAAACAAATATTTAACACGCCATGACGGTCTATTGTTAATTCCATTTAATCCACTGGCTCCAACAAGATTTAAAAAAAATGCACAACTAGAGAATTTCATAACAAAGAAAATGAGTCCAGAGAAAAGTCTATACGATGAAAAATAAGGGAGATATGGCGTGATAAATATTTGTTTTCGATGCCCTGCGTAAAAAAAAAAATTAAAAAAAATGTTTAAATGCACATTTAGATAAATTCATAACGAAGAAAATGAGCCCAAAGAAAAGTCTGTACGATTAAAAATAAAGGAGTTGTGGAGTGCTAAAGATGACATTTTGTCTGATTCAGAGTTATGGCGTGTTAAATATTTGTTTTCAATGCCCTGCTTTCAAAAAATATATATAAAAAATAAATAAAAAATGCACATTTAGAGAATTTCATAACGAAGAAAATGAGCCAACAGAAAAGTCTGCACGATGAAAAATGAGGGAGATATGGCGTGCTAAATATTTGTTTTCAATGCCCAGCTTAAAATAAAAATAAAAAAATTAAATTAAAAAATACACATTTACAAAATTTCATAACGAAGAAAATGAGCCGAAAGAAAAGTCTGTACGATTAATAATAAGGGAGTTATGGCATGCTAAAGATGAAATTTTGTCTGATGCAGATATCTTCAGGGTCATGGAAAAAGCTCAGTCAGGCTATAGCTAATACAATGTAGTTGATGAGGTTATTTTTTTTTTGTTGCAGACCAACCATATTGGCCAAATGGTGTACAGCGTGCGAACGCGCACGAACAATATCATCAGAAGCAAAGTTACATAACTCACTGAGAAATTAATATTTAATAATAATATTTTGTACTAATATTGCTTTAGGCATATATAAATATATGTTAATAAATTAATAACATCGCATTTGTAGTTTTTCCGGAATTAATTCTTAAACATTGGCCTGTTTTGACGCTGCTCGGAGTAAGATAACTCCTTCAAAATTCTGAAACTCCATACACCAATTCAAATTTCTAACATTTACCGAAAATATAATGAGCAACATAATTTTGAACGCTCTACTAAAAATTTCACTAATTGGAGCTCGGTCGATGGAACTAATGAAACATGAAATCTGCTGCTCAGTAGACCAATCTGAATTTCTGACATTTAATGAAAACATAAAGAACGACATAATTTCATATTGCGTAAAGAACAACATAATTTCTTGAGTACTTTATTAAAAATTACACTAATTTCAAGCGCGGTCGATGGAACGACGGAAGGATAACATGGAACAGTAATAGGAATACTAACTAGAAACTTCCACGATAGAAATGTCAATTTCAATACCCGTTGAACACGATCCACATGTGAGACTACGTGCATAAAAAAGAAGATTCCCACGCCACTATGAATAATTCGTAAAATCCAGGCATGAAAAAATTAAAGCAGACGCAAATAAAGTTTATGAAAATGGAGATGCGAAGCGACTCAATGTTTGGCGCGGTAGAATACCAAATGTAAAACAAAATACGTGAAAGATTTTCCGTTTGTCCGGACCAGAATTTTGTGACGCCACCGAGTAGTTCGCGCACTTTGAAATCTAACATGGACAAATACAAAAGGATACACGATTTTGGGAAAAAGCGAGAACAAAACCCTTACGAACAACATAACAATGTTATGTCAAAACGTGAAAGACTTTCCTCGGCCCAGCCTTCCAGTAATTTCACAGTTTCAATTGGAACCGATGCCGATGTTAAAATACTCACAGGTAAGGATGTAATCTCTATTGCGAACGTTATCAGTCATCTTCGCACCGCAATAGTGGCATCGAGCGTCCTCGAGTGATCTACTCCAATCGTGCTCACAAATTCGTTCTCCCTGCTCTTACACTTAATTCGGCACAGCCAGTTAATGTTGTGAATTTACCGGTTAATAACGTTCGTAACCATTTTTACCGGTACAGTTACCGGTAAAACAACCGGTTATTTAAGTAACGACAATGTTACCAACAAGCGCACTCTAACTTTCAATTTAAATTTGATAAAACGTCTACGTTATTGCGAATCATTTAATCGACGTTTAAATTCTTCAATAAAATACTGATAGTTACTATTAAATGATACTCATTCCTTGGAAGCTATTGAGGACTGGTTAATTGCTTTCATTCAGCAAAAAGAATGTAATACGATCAAACATTAAAAATTAAGTGTTTGTACTGTTTATAATAACGACGTTATGGGGAACGAACGGGTTAAATCAAGATACATTTATGGAATAAGGATGCGTGACTGAAGTGGAACCAGCGTAAGAAAGCTCTTGCCTTGCACATGCACATGCAATTTTCGCCGGGTTCGGTAGTGCCAACTACAGAATAAGCTACCGTCAGTAAAATACGTTAGTAGCTGCGGTTAATTAACCGGTTTTTTACCGAGCTATTTAACCGGTTATTGACTGACTCACATCACTACAGCCAGTACCTATCTCTATCTTGCTATTATGGCATACTATATCGCACGGGCGGAATTGATATTCGAATCAAAGCTGGCGTTGACGATGGCGGTTCAAATCGCAGCATCAAAAAAATGCATTATCGTTGTACCAGTGCAGTGATCTCAGACATTGGAGTTGATTATTGGCAACGTTATGCCAAGACAGGTAGATTATTGTAACCACTGTAACGTTTCACATTTGAACTTAGTGGTTGTTACTAAGTCATGTGCGAACGTTAGGATTCGGGACGAGCGAGAAAATATTGGTAGGCAGTCGGTTAAGACAAAAACTATTATTTACTTATTTGTTTATTGAGTAATTATGAGCTGGGTTCAATAACATAATGATAGGCAGACGTATCGACAAATCGTACAACAGTAGTTAACTCTGTTCGAAAATGCAAGTATAATTTAGTCGCTAAATGCATATCGAAAATGCACGAAGAATGCAAGCGATCAATCGAACTAACACAGGTAAAAAAGTATATGATCCATTGCCCAATTTGCCAATAACTCGGCTTTGAATGTTTGGAACGGTTTTCATGATATTCAGGAATTCATTCGGAAAATTGGTAGTCAGTTTTCGGTCCATTCGCCGTTCTTCTTCCGGCACCTCCAACTCTGCTCTGGCCACTGATAGTTGATTTTGTTACCGAAGTTCCTGGTCTTTAATGACGTTTCTGGGAGCAACCATGAGTTCATCCTGCAGTTTATTACATTTTTCAAAATACGCGGCGAGAACTGAATTTAAATCCTCAATCGCGATTGGAGTTTGCCTGACCTGGCGGATGACTGTCGGGAGAGGTGCGAAAAGGATGATGATGACACGGGTGAACGTACACAAACGCACGCGCTGGACGAATGATTGCCGAGCGAAATCAGTGAGTCAGGTTAGATAAACCATGACACAAGATCGAGAGTAACTTAGAATTCTGAACAGATTTTTCAAATGCTGATGTCCCAAAAGTTATACTGGTGAACAGAAAGCCGAGATAAACCAACACACAAAGAACTTTTAGCCAGGACCAACGAAAAGCGAGCGGTATTACCGCAGGGCCAAAAGCACGTCCGACTCAACTAGGGATATTCCGGAACTGAATATCCTGAATATTTTTATTTAATAGTTCATAGACATTGCGGTACCATTCTTTTAATCAGGCGTGGTGAATATTCCCAGATTCAAATTAAAACTTCAGGGAGGGGCAGGCGCGTACTTCGCAAAGAGAAGCAAGTATTTTTTGCGTTTTTTAAAAGAGAAGGAGAAAAAAAAACAGTTTTTCCAAGAATAATAATAGGTCTGTTCGTTTTCAGGGCAAAGTTGGAGCAGGGCGCCAGATTTTACATGGAAAGTATATCTATATATCCAATAAATACAAATATGCTTTCCACGTAAAATGGAGCGCTCTGCTCCAAGTTACTTTGAAAACGAACTGACCTGATGGTTCAGTTGATATCCCCGGGAAAAAATGATCATATCTGATCATATATGTCCATATCTGTATCAGATATGGATCTTATCTGATCATACATGTCCATATCTGTAACAGATACGATTCTGATCGGATAATATATGATCATATACGATCAGATATGAACATGTATACCGATGCCCGATAAGATCTTCTTTCATATATGGTAAGATATGATCACGTATGATCAGATATGTTCAGATATGAATTCATATCTGATCATATCTGAACGTGACCCATATCTGATAATATATTATCGCGTTGTACTTATGTGAAATTATATCTGATCAGATAGTAATCATCCCTGATCATATCTAATCATATACTACCCTCACCGAAAAGAACTACTGAAAACTACTGCAAAATACTACTGGCAGTATCCAGTAGTTAACTACTAATAAACTACTGAACTACTGCCCAGTGCGAAGTATTGAGCAGTTAACTACTGAACACTACTGAGTATTTTGAGTAGTTAACTACTCCAAACTACTATGAATATCCAGTAGTTAACTACTAGGAATTCCCGTACACTGCTGGGAATTCTCGTAGTTTCCAGTAGTTCGCTACTGGGAATTCACGTAGTTTCCAGTAGTTCCCTGCTGGAATTTTGTCCTCACCGAAACGAAGTACCAAGGGTCCAGTAGTGACTACTGGAGGTTCAGTAGTCCCTGCTGGCATTGCAGTAGTCACTACACATAGAGTTACTACTTCCTAGTTACTCCTCAACAGTCAGTAATTATTACTGAGGACGTAGTCGTTCCTGCATCAGTAATGACTACTTATAAGTAGTTCTATTTCAGGATTCGGTAGTTAATGCATAAGCAGTTATTGCAGATAAGTAATTACTACTCGAGACTGCAGTAGTTCCTGTATAAGTAATTACTACAGATAAAGAATTACTACTCCAGACAGCAGTAGTTCCTGTATAAGTAGTTACTACCTCTGTGTAGTTACAAATTGAATCTCGAGATTCAAATAGTAACTACACAGAAGTGGTAACTACTTATACAGAAACTACTACGTTCTCAGTAATAATTACTGACTGTTGAGGAGTAACTACTAGGAAGTAGTAACTACATGTGTAGTAACTACTGCAACGCCAGCAGTGACTACTGAACCTCCAGTCGTCACTACTGGACCCCTAGTAGTTCTTTTCGGTGAGGGTAATCATGTCTGATCATGTCTGATCATGTCTGATCATGTCTGATCATGTCTGATCATGTCTGATCATGTCTGATCATGTCTGATCATGTCTGATCATGTCTGATCATGTCTGATCATGTCTGATCATGTCTGATCATGTATGATCATGTCTGATCATGTCTGATCATGTCTGATCATGTCTGATCATGTCTGATCATGTCTGATCATGTCTGATCATGTCTGATCATGTCTGATCATGTCTGATCATGTCTGATCATGTCTGATCATACTGAACATATAGAACATATAGACTATCTGGTTTCAAATTTGAACAAGTTTATTTTCGTATCCTCATGAATGATGTGTATCGATAAAGGTAAAACATTTACATTTTCTACGCATTACGCGTGAAACATAGCGAATAATGGTATGGTTGAAGTAAAAATCGTTTATTACCGTCTGAAAAGAAAAATATTCAAAGTTCAATTGTCCTTCAGACGTCACTGATATATCTTGTTATTTGGATAGTTTATCACGAAAGTCCCCGTGGCCGAGTGGTAAGTGACTTGGTTTAACACGCTGTAGTTCTGCGTTCGATTCCCGTTTACTGATTTTAATCAAAGATTTATTTTATTGTTTTTTTTCTTTTATTTAGAACATTCCATTACAAATGTGGGTTCCCCCCTGAAACATGTTGTTTAATGGGAAAACCCGTAATTAAAATCGAGTTTTAACCATTTTTCGCCAAAATCTCGTGTCAGATATGATCATATCTGATCAGATCTGTTTATCCATGGTCGCCAGAATAATGTTTTTTAGATGTGACCATACCTGATCAGATCTGTTCAAGTATGATCAGATATGTCCATATATGATCAGATCTCGCAATTTCTCTGCTCTGATCATATATGATCAATCAGATCTGATCTGTATATGATCATGTATGATCATTTTTTTCCGGGTTTATTCAAATAATTAGTTGATTGAGCATAGAATTCTTTATTCTTGACTCATCTTATTTACTCAATTAAATTTATTATTAATTTTAGATTTATCTACTCAACCTATTTAATTTATTGTTAATTCTTTCTAACTACGCAACCACGAGCTACCTGGAGTGATTTGGAAGAGATGAACTGATTACCTTCTCTTCAGAACTGTCAAGGAAGAATCTTCTTGTCTGAATCTAACTTCTTGTCTGAAGAATCTGATTTCTTTGTGTCGTGGACGTCCTTATATACCCGTTCGCGCATAGCACTCTCGGCCTCCCCACTTTCTCATGTCCCCACTGTTCTATCCCCCACAGCGGTGACCCAGCGGCGCGCGCGATGAGCGTGCGCGTGGGGCAACGTTCAAGAACGTTCCAGAACGTTCTCCCACTGGTGTGGCGCGTGGGGGACGCGTGGGGGCACGCAGTGCCACTTCCTGTCTCAACGCTCAGGCCCGGCTCAAGCCAGGGAGACGATGGGCACGTCTGACGAGAGCGATTGACGAGAGACCAAGAAAGAATGAACTGTTATGTTAAGGTAGTTCACAGAACCGTTATGTTAAGGTAGTCCTTGCGAATAGTTCACATCGCCTAAGTTTCAGAGAAATAAAAGGGAATTGCAAACACTTCTGGATGGTATATAATTTTTTTCTTAATTGAGCGTATTAATGGTGCTGAAAAGATTAATTTTGCATAATAATAATTCCAAACTGTTATTAACAAATTAATGAAATATAAGATTGGTCAACAAATCTCCGGGAAATCTACATTTTTTTAATGAAAATGATTCGTTAATTTTTCTGAATCCGTATGCATTTTTTCAGATTTTTAGATTCACTTTGATTTTTTTTTAATGGGAAAAATGTGTAGAAGGTCACAAAATTCAAAGTAAATTGGGCTGAAGGACTCCGGTCGATGGCCCCTTGGGAATGTCTATGTGAACGTTGTAACTATTACATAGAGAGATGTATGAGACATTGTATAAACTACATGATATTATCAATAAATGCACTTTTGCTATTCACAATGAATTAAAAAATCTGTAAACATTCATGCGTATTCAGAAAAAAGAACAAATAATTTTTATTAACAAATGTAAGTTTCCGGGAGATGTGTTGAGCAATTTTATTTTTTATGATTTTGTTAATAACATTTTGGAATTATTATTATGCAAAAATAATCTTTGCCGCACCTTTAATAGAAAAGAGCGGGGAAAAATGGCACAGCTGGGCAAAACAGGATCATGAGACAAAACGCAGATTTTCAATAAAGTTTGGATGGTGGCGATGGTGGTATGTGGGGCAAAACGGGTTTGAAAATTCGGATGTATCGTTGAGACAAAAATGGGGCATGCAAACATTATTGTAAGATTGAGGTTTGCCCCCACGATCCCGTTTTGCTCCACTGTGCCATTTTGCCCCAGTCTCCCCTATCCTTGATTTTTTCGGATTTTTGTACAATCGGGCAGTGTTTGCAATTCTTTCTCATTTCTATGAAACCATTTCTTAAGTAGCAGTACGAAAAGCCAGGAGAAAGTTCGTTTCCGTCAAATTGTCCCGATTTTAGTGTTTTCTACAATCAACACTTCTGGAGCCGTGCGGCAACGATCTGATAATTAGTCGTACTAACACAGGGACAAAAAAAATCTTGATATTATTAATATTATGTTATTTAACTATATTCGACCAATAAAAAGTGAATATTTTCCAGTCCGTGGGAGAAAACGGGCTACACGAGATAAAAAGTGTTAATCCTAATGCAATAGTTCTGTGAGCCGCCAAAAAAAGCGACTTAGTAACAGAAACTCGATGAAAATCATGTTGTCGTCATTATCGACTATGTCGATGTGAATGTCGATGGGTAAAGCCAGTAGGTCGGCTTCACCGGCGTGGAGAGTTTAGCTCGTTGCTCTGAGCAGTTCCGGCGTGATTGCAGAATCTGTCACATAATCCGAGTTGCTTCCCATCCAATATTGTCAGATCTTCGCACGGTGATCTTGAACGTCGCAGCGGGCCACGATTGTCTGCCCTGATTAGCCTGTCCATTCAAATTTACAATGTTTGGATATAAATAACTGTTGCGAAATTTGAAAAACGGTTTTGTAACTATGCTCAGTTCATAATCAACTATCCGACGGAAAAGTATGTCAAAAACAGTCTGAATCAACCTATTGCGTCGAGTACAGGACTTGAGTATGCACACACTTGGAAAAAATCTCAACTCGTTTTCATGTGTCATAATCGCCAAATAGTTCATTTTTCCATTATTTCAACGTAGTACAAACAGTAATAAATTTGTTAACGGATAATTGCATCCACAAAGTGCATTCTTTTTCGTCGTGCTTAAAAACATCGAGAAATTCCGCAGGGATAATAGGCCATAGGGCAAATAAAATATGATAAGCTGTCGTCGCTGCCACGCACCGGTCTCCTCGGAGTTACCATCAACGCAGCATCGTACGCCATCAGGTAAGGAAAAAGTGATGGAATATCAGGTAAGTAGTGAGGAAAATTTAAAGTGGCACAAATCAAGTTTCGTTGTTTTTACAATTTCCACTTATACTGCAAAATCCTTACAGCTGTCGGAGTTGTCCACATGACATTGTGAATACTGGGTTGGTTCTGGAATTGTCACACTTGCCCGATGCTGGCATTCCTCGTCAGCTTAGTACTGAATGTTATTGCTGATGCCTAATACTGGGTTACTTTATTCGTTTCTAGTATCCTTCTGCAATTGGGTGTCAACGTTGAGCTGATGTTATAAGCTGCATGGTCAACGGTTGGCCAATCCATATTCCATCGTACATTGGCCTACAATCGGCAGACCAGTGATTCACTAATTCATGCATCAACAGACCAATGGTTGGTGAATCTCTATTCGGCTGAACATTGGCCTATAATCGGCAAATCAATAATTGGCGGTCTATTACGTTCACGATAGGGCCAGTTTCGTGCCGACTCTCTTGCACGTACAAGTGAGTCTTGATGTGCAGTGCGGAGTTGATTTCTATTTTTCCGTAAGCACTTCTCCACAACCTGTAGGGGCTTGCGTTTCTCGCTTATTTGTAAGAAAGGGGAACCTCCGCGCATATTGTGTCGTTATCGAAGGCGGTCTAACGGGAGTTGACTGCGCGATAATTTCTTTCAATTTTTGGGTTGAACGCGTCTCCCACGTCTCGTCAAATCGTAGGCAGTCCTACGCAGCAAGCGCTCGCGATATCTTGTAACGGGAAGCAGACCCGGACGAAGCCTATTGATCAAACGTCACCTTGATGCCTAAATCAGGTATTCTTCCCCGAGGGAATCAAACAATGGTCCTCCGTGGTGACTTCGGTGGGAATGTTCTAACGAACTGTTCCGAGCTGGTGAATGTCGTATTACCAAACGTGCGACAGGAGACAACAGGACAAATCCGCCGAGAGGGGAGGGCTCCCACTTCGACTTACCCGGGTGGCTACCATCACTCGAGAGCGGTCTCTGCCTGACACGCAGTACGTCCGGGTTCGATTCCCACCCGACACCAATGGAAAAATTTTCTATGTGTTTTTCTGCGTTTCCCCGGTGGTTTGGAACCCACCTTAAAAACTGTAGATTCAGGCTTTAGCAATCTTCATAAATTCGACGAAATCGTAAATAGGCAAAAACGTGGCCGTATGGTACAAAGTCGCTTATTGACGTCCGGAGCCAGACCCAACCGCATCTTTACCTTTTACCTTTATCACTCGAGAGACATAGTCAGTTTGGGTATCTTGGGGAGGTGATTGCCCGTCGATTGCGATGTTGCAGTTTGAAGTCGATCGATGTCACCTTATTTTCGAAGATGAATTCTTGGGGGTATACGACTCTTTGCAACATGAGGGAACACTGTAAAAAAGACGGTGTTAAATTCAACACCGCTTTAACATCGCCCTGTGGTCCATACAGGTTACTGTCGTCCATTACTTTGGTGTCACAAGCAGTGTTAAAATATGGTCTAAAACATAGGGTAAAAAATCAGTGGTACTTTCAGAGCGTACATTCTAACACTATAAAGGTGAACAGCAACACCGAACCTTACTCCTAAGTGAGTAAAAAGGTTTTAAACGGTTGCGGTAGGTATAAAAGGTTTAATATAGTAAATCGTAACTAATAATTTTCCAAAATAGTAATTGCGTGGTACATCATGACAATTATCCGCTCTTAAAAAAGACATGACACTCGATTATCGAAATAATCGAAATCGTGAAGCCAGTTTTCCTAGCCAATCGGGATCGTCCGTTCTGTAGTAAGGTCGGCACACCTAACCTAAAAGAAATAAATTAAGCGCGAGCGAAGCGAGCGAGTATATATATTCTTCCAATCTTTTCAGACTCAGTAATAGTTCCTTAAGTGAAGAGTATTCTCGTATGCTGAGTGCTTGAGCAACGTGGACATCGGTGATCCCTCCAATGATAAATTCCACCATATCTGTTTCTCCAAGATTGCATCTTCTAGCTAAGCTCGCTTTCACATGGAAGTACTCTTCCATGGTTTCACGTGGACGTTTCTTCCTATCCACCATTTCTTGGAAGGCGCGTTGCAGACCGGCGGTCGACGGAAAAGCTTCTCGTAGTAGACTTTTCCATTCTTGCCAAGTGCGGCGTACTGTAGCTACCGATTCGTACCAAGTCTTGGCTATTCCTTTCAACTTCGTTAGGGCATGACAAATAGTCGTTCTGTCGTTCCATTCGTAAGCTTCAGCATATTCGTCAATTTTATTAAGCCAAACGTCAATCGTCTGTAATGGATTCTTACTTGGGTTGAATTCGAGAATTAATTCTGCTATTATTCTGTCAAGATGAGACGTCGACGTTGTTTCCCGTGTCGCGGCGTCTGAATTCCTCATTTCACTAATCCCCTGCATCGTTTCTCTAATCACGGTTTGCAGTAACGCTTGAAGATCAAACGGTTGAGCACTTGGAAGCGTTGGTATTTGATAGTTCGTAGTTGAGCAGTGAGCATTGGAAAACACCGATGGAGAGTCTGCGGTGGTTTGATTCGTTATCGTTGCAGTTCGGCGTGGAAGTGATTCCATTGTGTTCATCGTGGTTTCCGTCGCATACAGATTGCGTCTTGAATCTGTCGTATTCGTTGTGGAGTAAGCCGGAAGTATCTGACTTCGTATCGTTGTTGAAGGGAGTCCCCATCCCAATAACGGCGGAGAAAGAGGTCCTGGCGTGAGGTTCTCCGCCATCGCGCTTGTATTAGTCGTTGTAATTGTAGTTTGAACATTACTCGCGGTTATTATCGGAGAAATGTAATCGTGAATATTGCTCGAAAGATTCATATCTTGTCTGTCTTGATCGTTTTCGTTACCCGACCCCTTCTGACTTCGAGTGATTGGAGGGCTCGTTCGGGGGTCCGGCCTGTTTTGCTTTGATTTCGTAGTTTTCTTCGTCGTCTCAGACATTAGTTTTTTTTTGTGATCTTAATGTAGGTGTTCGTTCAGTATCCCACTTCTGATATATTAACGCACAATTAAAGGGAACGATTCTAACTTTTATTATGATTCAACGTTATACATCGCATCTCCTTCCATGTTTCCGTCTGACTGAGCTCTCTCTCTCTCTCGACATACGAAGCTTGTTATTGAACCGCTCTTCTGTTTTTCCATTACTCCAGCCTCTCGCTCTACTCTCGCTTACATATATATTAATGAAAATAAGGCTACAATCACGAATATCTGCGGTGGCGAATTGCCTGAGATGGGATTCGAACTACCTACCTAATACTCTTTCCTACCTAACTTTATCTACTATGTAACACGTTACCGACTACGCTATCGCTTACTTGTTAATTTCTCTTATTCAAATGGTGTTGAGGCTACTCAGGATATTAATGGTCATACATTACTGCGTCAGTCAGATAATAATTACATGCCATGATTATGTACTTGCATGTTCCTTTATCGAACTATTGAAAATGATTATAATTTGTTTCTTCTCAAATTAAATAATGGTTAATTAATTAAATGATAACTCTTAGTTCTTCAAAGTATCTGTCTTTAATACGAAGGATTTACTTGACATTTAGGTGAATGATTCCGAAAATGAGTTTCAAATTTGTTTTAACTCCAAAATCCAACCATTGACCACATCCGACCACCCTACATGGGTAGCCGCAGGGGCGAGGCACAGGGCATTCCGTCTCCCAGTGGTTCTCAGCCCCACTGTATCGAAACGCCAACGATGTTAATGATTACGCAGGTCGGGTCTACGGTGGCTGCACTTCCGACGGGATGAAGATGTTGCATAAATATTGTGGGATGTTGACTCCAAAGATGGCATTGATAGCGACTCAGACAGCACAGATAAGCGATTTAATACTTCGTGATTTCTCGGCTTGAGAGTCTCTGTCGAGCGACGCATAGTACATCGACGACTCTCCGTTGTTACCCCGACGATGAATCCCTCTCCTCGGCTCACTCTCTCACCCGAGGCGCGGTTACATGAAATATTTTAAGACAAAAAATTAAAAATAATTCGCTCTTAACAATCGGGCCCTATGGAATCGCTTTGTGAGACAACGTGCAAGCTGGAACGGTCGATTGAATAACGGCCAAAAATTGCCGCGTTACAGGATATTTCAATTTTTACAATATTCAAAAAAGTATACGTTAAACCATTCTGGTCTTATGTCAGTGACCTATATAGGACCAACATTGAGAACGAACTATTGGCTGAGTATCATAAATGATCTCGACTACTTTCCAACATCGGCTAAACTATCTATTGATAACTGGTCAGACGTACCGGTGCGGTGGTCTAGTAGTTAGCGTGCTCGTCTTTAGACCAAAACATCCGGAGGTCGACGGTTCGATTCCCGGCTTCGTAGTTTCTCCGAGAATAAAAATATGGGCGGGACAAAGCTCTAGATATATACATCGGTCACTCGCGCGTAATGGCGCCTAAGTGTGAGTGTCGGATGTATATAGCTGTAGTCCATGTTTATATTCTCGGTGAAACGCGACGAAGCTCCGAGGCCAGAAACCGAATCGGAGATTGGCTGTATCGGTATAGGTTTTCCGCAGTTTTCCTATGCTCATGGCAGAAATGTCATGGCAAATGCGATACAGAGGGGGAAGTCGGATGCGGCCGCAGGAATTGCGGGGAAGGGGGGGAGATGGGGGCATAAAAGGGAAACCGTACGCAGTTGGAAACATATATAAAAAAAAAAAAAACTAGTCAGACGTGGGGCTCAATAGCTTGTAAAACGCTGCCTATCAGAGTTGAGTAGTACTGATAGTATAAATTTCGTCAATATTACTAATTAAAATGTAAATAATAAAACTTAGATCATTTAAAGCAATCGGTAAGTTCATATTAGATAGACGTGCAGTAGACGTGCACCCACATAACACGGAAATATTTGTGAAAAGTTTCGAAAATATTGAAACGGTATAGTAGAGCCCAGGTAAGTTCTCTCAACGATCGTTGTGACATCGACCCGCCGCGCGGAGATTCCAACGAAGGAGAAGGGGTAGGGTATGTGCGCGAAGGAGAAGGGGTAGGCGCGTAGTGCGAACGAGAGTGGGGACTACGCGACGGAGACAGCACACTTGTACGTCACGCGCATAAGGAAGGGGCACCGAGTCGGGCCGTGCGCAACACACCCGGGCGGGTATAAATGCCGGTGGGGAACGGCCAGAAGGCACTCTTTGTCCTGCAGTGGACACAGCTCAAAGGATGTCTGCTCGGACAATCCGACAAACAAAAAAGTCATTGAATTCGACTAAAGCCCGGCTTTCATCTGCAGAATCACGACACCAAGAAGTAGAGGAGAATATCCATCATTGAAGAACACGGATCAGAGGCAAAGACGATCCCGGAGCCACCGGAACTTCCTAAATTAAGTGAATATTTTTTCTTATAATTGAGATAAATGTCGTCCTTGTTAACCCTCTCCAAATGCCAGCGTAGGCGACCGCCTCTGGAGACATTGGCAATTGATTTCGTCTGGGTTACCAACCCTCAAAGATCAGCGCCAGAAACCACCTTGGGAGACCTTGGTAACTGCTGTCGCCTCGGTTTCTTTGCTTTAAGAATAAACAAGCGGCGGCAACCACCTCGGGAGCTTGGTAAACACTTTCATCTCGGTTTGCGATCGTAAGAGATACAAAAATCAGTAATGTCGAATCGTGCGAGGAACGACTATTCTGTCACGACAGCGCCGGCAACCTCCTGTGGAGACGTAGTGGAAGGATAAGGATCGAGTAAAGTAGAAGCCTTAAGAACGACGGATCACTTGCTGAGAGCGCTGACAAGCACATTTGGAAACATTGATAACCGCTTTCGTCTCGTCAGCATTTGATCTAAGTCGCCTAGAGTCAAAACCCCTGCAAAGTTAGACACAACACTAAATAAGCAACCTCCTCAACCACTGTTCTACTGCAACGATTGATAACAGTGTAACGTCACCTAGATTATAATAAAGCAACTCTTAAGAGGTCGCCACGGGCTCTTCAGATTTTTTTCTTAGAGCACCTGCCCTTACACAAAAGTGAGCAAAAGACTCACCGAACGTCGTTTGAAGCAAAGATTCGTAAGCCTCCATAAGCCTAACATTACAATATTTTACCAATATTCCAAAAAAAATTCTAACATATTTTTTCAACATTTCACAAATATTTTTAAATGTTGGTAAAATATTTATTAGATATCTTTCTGAAATATGTAAAAAAATATTTCGTGCTATATGATTATGTTGACGCGGCAGATTAAACAAATTAAACGAGCTGTAAAAAAAAGCATACAACACCGTGAGCGGTAAATAAAAAATGCAACAGCGATGAAACTTTTTTTTTACGAGTGTGAGTTTGCAGCACAAGCCCAAGGTGAGTGTTATAATCACACAAGTGAATAAAAATTTTTCGGTCGGATCGTACAAAGGATCGTACCAAATTTTATTTCACTACTTGTGAAAACTGGGTTTTGTGCATACGCGATGCAATCGTAATACTATAATTTTCGCACCGAATAAAATAAATTAACCTACCGTCGATTTTTGGCTCCGGTACTTGCTGGCTCCAGTGCTGACTCGTTAACAATTGCGTTACCCGCTACATGCCGTTCAGAATCTTCATCCGGCGGTCCTTGCCGGTATATGATTAGGGCCAACATGGGCTTCAAAACCATCTCACAAACGGTAAAAAAAAGCTATCCGGGGTAATTTCTTTGAACGCTATCTGTCATCAGAGTTGTTTCAAAAACATTTTATTGACGAGGTAACGCAATTTAGGGATTCTTGTCACTTCGGCCGCTCGTGCTGCTCTGCTCTCATCGATGTGCGAACGACCGAATCCAGCGATGATTTGACCTGAAAAAAAATGAAAGTAAATTATTAACGTAATTAATGTTATTATTAATATTATGTCGACGTAACGAAATACACCGCTCGATATCCTCCATCGAGACGATCGACGAAGATTTGGACATTCGTCATTACGCAGTCTGCTAACACGTCGATCCGTCGATAAAAGCTCATGCATTCGGGAGTGACTTCTTCTACCGACCACTCACGAAATCATTCGAACAATGGTACAAGATCGTCGATGTTGTCTTCGCGCATTGACGCTGTAACCATCTCGAACGCATCACGTATTACGCCCGGCGGTCGTATCGTCTGTTCAGAAATACCAAATGCAAGTATTAATTTTACATACGGACATTGACATTTGTTAATCATAATCTACTGACAGTGCAATAACTGTAGAAATCTCCGACAGTTATGGCGTTCTCATAATGCGCATTCACTACGTTATGTAGTTTCCTATCGAAATTCGTTTACACTTGTTGCGGTGTGATGTATCCAACAAGAGGTCGGAGAAGTTCTCGATAAGAAGACTCTCCACGACACTTCGACCAACCAAATACGCACGAGACAGCCCTAACAATTTGAATAAACTTTAAAAAACCATAGCCACTGCAATCATTTATAGAAATTTATGAGATCTGGTTGCGGACAAGCGCTAAAGTGTTTATGCAACTATAGTGGTGCGCGGCGAGGGGGGGGGGGGGGGAGGGCGGGGGGGTATGATGTCAAACTTCTATGTATTCTCAAGTGCATGTAAGCTATGGCGCAATCTGTATACACTTCAATAAATTACAAATTACAAATATATAGCTTTGGGACGATGGATTTGGGGCGCGATGAAACCGTATGTTGGATGGCGTTCATCAAGTTCATTTTGCACAAGCAATTTGAACTTGTTATACAAGTTCGGTGCACTTCTGCCCGTGATGATCTGCAACAAAAAAAAAATGTAACAAAGTTATTTGATATAACTTGAATTACAATGAAAATTTGAGATGGGCAAAGGATCAGAAAATACTTCTAGTACAAAGTACAAAGTATCCGAAGTACTTCAAGTATCAAGCGCTTATTGTACTTCAAATACTTGTTTCCAAGTACTTTTTACAATTCGGTTCGTAGCGTTAATCGTTATCTAGGCTTTAAGAAAAAAGGTGCAACTTAAGCGTACATGGCTTCGTTATTTGTTACAATTTTGTAGATGACTTTCTCTATGAGAAATTTCTGGTATATGACTGGACCCTCTGGCTTGACCGTAGTTTCTACTTTGCTCGAATCCGGCTAGGAGTGCACGAGTTTTGCGGGTTTGTGATTAATCAATAAAATGAATGAATAATGGCATGAAAAAAGTATTTCCATTTTTTCCGCCTTTTTTCTACTGTATGATCGACTTTCTGACGAATATAACCAGAAAAAATCTCATGACTATTTTGTGGACTTGAACCATCAACCCTACCTACATTGCTATTCCTACCTTATGATGTTATGATCTACGCTACGGACTACTTTCGATAAAGTAATACTTTTGTGGTTATTGAGAATTGCCGGGTGAGCTATAACGGAACGGGGCGTTAAATAAATCACACAAGATGTTAACAGAGAAAAATAAACCCTTTTATTTATAAGCAACAGAACGATGATAAAATGCGCGTAAAACACTGTACACGATGAGTAACACCGAAAATGAGCGACACCGATTAACAATAACAATTATAGTGAGCAGTCCACTGTGAGCACACTCCGATGAGTCAAGACAATCATATGAAAATCGCATTGAACTCCCGAGTGAGAATATCTATCCCCGACGCTGTATGGCCGCTTATCACCTGATTCCTTTCTTTGATTGACTAATTACTTATTCCAAATTTCTTAACTTCACATTACATTTAACATTTTAATTTGTTGATAATTAAATTCTATCGCAAATTTTATGAACATACAAATTTCAACGAAAGCTGTACGAACTTTCGTTGCAAAGTTAACAATTGTTGACATAATTTTTTATCTTAACATCTATATGATTTTTCTCCTGAATTTTTGTAGTAATTATTTCACATCTCTTTCCTGTTTTCTGTAATTTTCGGTATTTTCACCCATTATTTCTATCTTTATCCTGACGATTTGACTTGATAATTATTCCACATGCTTGACTTTACTTTATTTTTCCTGAATTTATTGTTAATATTCTCCCAAAATACATTAACATTGCTCATGGTCGTCAATTGTCAATCAATTACTCTATTTCCCATTATTCATACATTATTCATTTCAATTATAATCCTCCTAGACTATACCAATGATCTATCATTCATCCATATTAACAGTCCAGGAGTTGCTGCACTCGTTACGCCTGACGGCCGTGTCCAGCATTATGCCCATCGTGACACGCCTGTACAACCAAGCCCTATGTACGACATGTGTGAGGAGCGTTCGGCTGATACCCTTATCTGCATTTTTGTGCATCAGGTTACCGAGCCTCGCGCGGCTGACTTGTGCTGTACAGTCGCCTCTATACATCAACCTATCTCACCTGAAAAGCGAAATATTATTACCGGTGGATAATTTTTCCATGCGGCATTTATCATCCCTTTGACTTGGATGACTTAACTGATGTTATATTTTCCCAATGATAATTTTCAGGATTTTTGTAAATTTCCTAAATAGGTAAATTGATCGGTCATTTGACTTGTAATATTTTGACAAACTTTTGGAGGACGTAACACTGAAAAAGCAGAAACATCATTGTGTTATACCAGGTTTCAATGACACACTAAAACACAAAAGATTTTCGTTTCCTAGAAACTTCACAATCCATCGTTTCTAATAAAAAATAGCTTAAAAAGTACTGTTTATACTTCATTAATGTCCCCAATCCCCGTTTTATTTGATGTTTGTAATTCCATTATAGTAAGTTTTTTAGGCACGCATGATGAAAGCCATGCCCTGATCTTGACGCAACTGCCTCCAATGGTCCAGAACATTAGGAGCAACTGCGTTAGGATTCAGACGTACCTTTCACCACCATCTAAAACAGGTAAATGTTACAATGTTGCTTCTGCGCCAGAGCTTAAAATAGCAAATGGCTACACTCAGGCCATGTTCTTCAATATAAGCCCAAATAAAACAGAGAGATTATTCTGTTTTAATTGAATCTATACATAGGACCATCATACAATTGAAACATCCCTCGGAGGTATCTTAACAAGACTTGATTGCGATAAATGTATTACTGGAGACTAAGAACCTGAGTCCTTCCTATTAATGCAATAAACTCAATTTATTTGTATTCCACTGGAGCACCAAGTATTTATATATTTTATTTAATTCTATTTTTGATTAAAATGTAGAAAGAAAAAAATTGTTTCATTTTTTGTCCATTATTGGACTACATAATTACTATAGTAAATATATACAGATCGGTACAAATCTGTTTACGCCAACTTTGCACACGTGATTTAATCGATTTTCATTTTTTTTATTGCTTCGATAAATGTCTTCTTTGGAACAGACAAAACATTTTACGTACTTGCCGTCCCATTTTTATTTCTACTTTAGAAAAAAGTATACTTTAGTTGACATAAGCCAACAGGATTACAATATCTGCACCATCTGCCGAATAGTTATGATTGTACTTGGGCGCGACAGAAAACTTGTCGTATTATATAATAAAAATGTCATCGAAATTCGGATCCGATGCCGATGTTTTCGAGCATCATCGAACGAAAGATTTCACTTCCAGCATAGTACAACTACACGGTAGCATTTTCATTAAAAACCGTTTTTTGAAAGTACTTGGCGTCCAAACGTTACTGCGTCACGGTAATAGGATTTGTGCCCCGTTCAAGGTTGCCAGACCTAAACCGGCGATCTCTCATGTCGATAGGATTGTTCATTCCTATTGATCCGCTCATTCACATTTGTAATGCCTCTACCTAAATAGTTATAGCAAATTTTGAAAATGTCCTTGCGACATTGCTCAAGTCATGACCAACTACTAGCCAGCGAAGCACGTAAAAAATAACCTGAATCACCCTCTATATGCATACATGTATTAATCTGTACACAACTACAAGTACTGGTATACAGTGGTTATGAGCCAAAGCTCACATGAACTAGCCCTTTTCGATTTCTTTTAAACATATTGTTTTGAAAAGAAATGTTTTTCGTATACTAGGTTCCTAGATTTTTCTTTACAAAAAACGATCATTTTTAAAGACAAGTGCGCGACGTTTTTAGACGTTATTTCAGGCGCACCAGAAACTGTTCGTGCCGAACAGAGTGATCGAAGTTTTAAGGATCATACCAAATGTCATAAGACGTCATGCCCTCATGAAGTCTTCTCTACCACACTGCAATAGCGAGGATGCCTCTCCACTTCCAGAAACGAAATGACAGCAGTACCAAAGATCTTCAGAACGAACAAGCTGTAACGTAACCAGCTGATGTCATCGAAGAAGCGATCTCGTATACATAGTGTTTCTCGAAGTTGTCTCCTCCAAAGACTTCACGCATTGTTTGGCAAACAATGGGTTCTTCGTGCGTCTCGGAATATGACGACTAGAAAACACGTTCCTCGATTACGGCGATAGACACCCAACTATCCTTCCGGAATAATCTCGACTCAGGATGTTATTGGTCCAGCATACTCGGATATGCGCAACTGACACAAAGCGACCTTCACAGATGTTACTGCCTTCTCCGTGAAATAGTTCGGATGAGAAATAGAGTCCTCAGCCGAGGCTCAGTAAGGCGTCAGATTTATAAGCTTCGAGGAAGCGCACTAGCTGATGCATCAACTGCCCCCAGCTGGGGTCTCACCATCACCGCTGTCCGACGCAACCAGCCTAGACTACAGTTCCAATATTACTTCGATCATGGAAAGGACAAGGGTACGAGTCGTAGACGGGATGGTTCTGGTTGTTCTATGGTAACCCAAACTGCACACGTTTCAGCATCCGATATATTAAAGTTACGTCAGACCATACGTCGTATTAATTGTTAGCTGTTTTTAGGAGGTTCATGTCTCGTTCTTGTTGCGCGATACTGTATAGTGACAGCTGGACTACGTTTAAAGCACTAGGCAGAAAGTTAAGAGAGCTGTTCACAGCGATCTCACAGTCTCAGCACGAAGTGATAACCACGATAGATACCGAAGAAACAAATTGACTTAAGTTTCTCCTCATACACCACTTTGGGGCTCAAGCTACGAGCATGCCAGATGCACGCTAGGAGCCACGTCACCGACGAAGAGATGACAACCCTCCTAATTCAGTTCAAAACCTGCCTCAACTCCCGATCTCTCTCTCTCTCTCTCTCCCCCCCCCTCTCTCTCTCTATTGAGCAACTATCCCTCTGATCGTACAGCTTTCACTCTTCGACATTTGTTAATAGGCTCTACACTTATCCCTGTTCCAGACCCACCAAAGGATACACATGTCCTTCCACGCCAACACTGGGCATTGCTCACTACAATGCGCGATCATTTCTGGCGGCGCTGGGCTCACGAATACGCACACCAGCTTCAACATTACAAACGGCCTGTTGCCTTAAACTCACGAGTCGACGGAAGTATGATGTCCGTGACGGATGACCTCCTAGCTGACCCAAAGTGGAGAGCTGATCGGGTACTTGCAGGTCACTCAAACCACAATGGATTGAACAGCGTGAGCACCGTCTGCGGGGCTAATATTACGGCACAACGGCAGTTGTTCAAACTGGATCTTCTTCACATTAAGACAATTCCTCGAAGCACCACCGCCGACGAGTCCGGCGCTGATGTCTGACCGGGATTCCGTACATTGGACGGAGTGTAGCTAGCATTGTAGACAACGAAATCGCTTACCTCTGTGTATTGCATTCTCTTCGTCAAACAGCAGAACGTGGATCATACGTTCAGCCCTATCAGCCAAGTTGTTCAAACGAAGTGCGTCGGCGAACGTGCGTGCTTTTCACCGACGCCTATGTAACTACACTAGGACCCCGATTTTTATAATTACCCCCACCACACGCCATATATCGATCGCGTGGCTGCGTGGAAGGGGAAACGCTGAGCTCGGCCCGACAGTGCCGGTGCTAAACGTTTGCGATTTACGAATGAAATATTTGTCTAGCGGTCGGCAACTGAGGGTAAACGATACGGCACTGTTCACGACGGCGGCCGATACGCAGAACCCACATGGGTGGAGCAAGCGCAAGCCTCGGGGTGGGGAGCAGAGATGCGGTGCTGGCCCGTTGCTATTAGAAAAATCGGGGTCCTAGTGTATACCGAATAACGGGGCTAGGGTGAGGGTGGACAGGAGACTTCTGATATAATGCAATTTTCGAAGAGTAACGTAACGACTTTAAAAGAACGATTTGATCATGTCTCGTTATAAAAATCGCTGTTCTGGCAATCTCACCGACGAGGACTTTCCAACGGGGTTTTTCTTTATGAGAATGATCCTCATTGGTAATTTGTAATTTTATGCACTGGTTTTGTTTATTTTACGTTATGTTTTTAAATTAGAAAAATAATATTCATTATTTCAATTATTATTATCGTTGGTTTTAGTGGTGCACAAATGTTAATGAAATTTATTTTTTACTAGCGGGGCATGGTGCAATTTATCATCGGGTACTCACAGATATTGGCAGATTTTTTACATACATGTATGCATCAAGAGACGTGGCAATGTCACGACGCCAAGTACTTAAGAAATTATTTTCTTTTTATCGTTACGATTCAAAAAATATTCTAGCATAAATCTGGACACTACCATGTATTTACACTCCAATATGTCGGCAGTGAAATCTTTCGATCGGTAACACTTGAAAACAAAGAATCGGTTCGATATTTTAAGGGACATAATTCACTTTTGTGACATAATTCGGACACAAGTTTATCAACGAGCCCAGTTAAGATCATAACTGTTCAGCAGATGCTGCAACTTAAAAAGCATATAATATTGATGTGAAAAACACATTGACGATTTTTTAGATCGTCTTCTTCCAAGTGGAAACTATAAGAGTTCAGTACTGGAGCGACTCGATGTTGTGTGTGGGCAGGGAATTGACGCGTCTTGTCAATTGCAAGGGGGCAGCTGGATGACTGGCTTCTCGGTAACGCCTTCAAGTATGGCATGAACGGAAGTAGGAGTTGTAGATTTCTTCAATCTTGTAATTCAGCGATCGCCGTTCAAGGCCGAATACCTCCTCAGTGGATAGGCGTCTCAAAAATAGTTTTATCCTCGCAGATAAAAAATCCGAAAAAATCAACGATATTAAGCGTGCTCAAAAAATACATTTTGAATAATAGTAATTCCAAAATCTTATTAACAAATTGATAAAACATAAAATTCATCAACATATCTTTCGGCAACCTAACTTTTTTTATGAAAATGACTTGTTCACTTTTCTTGATACGTATGAAATTTTTCATATTTTTAAATTCACTTTGATTTTTTCCATATGTGAAAAATCTGTAAAAAGTCACAAAATTCAAGATCAATTTTGTAATTTTAAAAAATTCATACGCATTCAGAAAAATTAATGAATCATTTCCATACAAACAAAAAACGAGGGTGAGCGTGGCCGAGTGGATCGGCGCGCGCTTTACACGCAGTAGGCCCGGTTTCGATTCCCGGCAAGCACCAAGAATTTTCTGTGGTGTTTTTATCTGCGAAAAAGTGGTTCGGAACCCACTATAATAGTAGGTCCAGAGGAAAGGACCAGCGCCTCGGTATGGGAAACCGAAAGACTGGGAAAAGTGTCGCGGGTTCGATTCCCGAGACTGAAGTCCCGTAGGTGAAAGGAAAACGGACGAGGACGTAGCTTCGGAGATAGGACGTACGAACTACGACTTTATCTGTATGTCCGGGACTGCTGACACCTGGCGGGCCGCGACGAAGCTCCGGGCCCAAGAATCGAACTGGCGACAACGGATAAGGAAGGAGGAAGGAGACAGTGAAGGAGCCCGTAACCCTTAGGGGATCGGTGTAACACACAATACCCAATACCCATACAAACAAAAAGTTAGGTTTCCCGGAGATTTGTTAAAGAAATGTATTGTTCATCAATGTATTAATGACATTTTGAAATTATTATTATTGTACAAAATTAATCTATTCAGCACCTTTGTGTTTGAGCAATGTCGGGTAAGCTATAGCGGAACGGGGATAATAAATGAGCAAGACGATGGTAACAGTAAAAGTAACTTTTTATTGAGCAACAATAAAGGTGGTAAAAATGCGTGCGAAAAATACGGTGCACGTGAGCAAACCGTTGAGCAACCGATTAACAATAACCGAGTAACCGATTAACAATAATAATATTAACAATGAGTAGTCCAAAATGAGCGCACTCTGGTGAGCCAATTACATTATATAAGAATTGCCTTGACTTCCGAGCGAGAACCTGCGGCTTACTGTAACGCCGCAAGGCAATCGCCGAGTGAGAACGTGAGTCTTTCCGGTGTGATTACGCATATCGCGTACCCGAGAAAATCCACTCGCGATAGGTTCCGAAAAAGCCCAAACGAAATCCCGAAATCGAAAATACGTCGCCGCGATGAGATGTACCCAAAAACTTGAGCGGAACCGTGAGCCTTACCCGTGAGAATACCGGTTGTAATCGGCGATCTACCCGACCGCGTGGTGACCCGTGTCAGCCATTACGCGTAGATGAGCGCGAAACCTGTTGGACACGGCACGTGATCCGGGGCGCGTGTGTCGGCGGCGCGCGTCTGCTTCGCCGCCCTCACCGAAAAGGGCTACTGAAAACTACTGCAAAATACTACTGGCAGTATCCAGAAGTTAACTACTAAGAAACTACTGAACTACTGCCTAGTGCTAAATTGTCGGACTACTGAAAACTACTCGAAGTCCTGAACAGTTAACTACTGAATATTACTGGGTATTTTGAGTAGTTAACTACTACTGAGAGGTTAACTACTATATATCCCAAATAGTTAACTACTCCAAACTACTATGAATGTCCAGTAGTTAACTACTGGGAATTCCCGTAGTTTTCAGTAGTTCACTACTGGGAATTCCTGTAGTTTTCAGTAGTTCACTACTGGGAATTACCGTAGTTTTCAGTAGTTCACTACTGGAAATTCCCGTAGTTTTCAGTAGTTCCCTACTGGGAATTCCCGTAGTTTTAGTAGTTCACTACTGGGAATACCCATAGTTTCCAGTAGTTCACTGCTGGGAATTTGCGTTCACCGAAAATAATGACTAGGGGTCCAGTAGTGACCGCTGGAGGTTCAGTAGTCACTGCTCACGTTGCAGTAGTTACTGCACATTAAGTTACTACTTCCTAGTAGTTACTACTCCTGGCAGTAATTATTACTGAGAACGTGGTAGTTTCTGCATCAGTAATTACTACTTATAAGTAGTTCTATTCCAGGATTCAGTAGTTAATGCATAAGCAGTTATTGCGGATAAGTAATTACTACTCGAGACAGCAGTAGTTCCTGTATAAGTAGTTACCACTTCTGTGTAGTTACTATTTGAATCTCGAGATTCAATTAGTAACTACACAGAGGTAGTAACTACTCATACAGGAACGACTGCTGTCTGGAGTAGTAATTATTTATCTGTAGTAATTACTTATACAGGAACTACTGCAGTCTCGAATAGTAATTACTTATCTGCAATAACTGCTTATGCATTAACTACTGGAAAATACGTGAATTCCCAGTAGTGAAGTACTGGAAACTACGAGAATTCCCAGCAGTGAACTACTGAAAACTACAGGAATTCCTAGTAATTAACTACTGGACATTCATAGTAGTTTGGAGCAGTTAACTGCTCAATACTTCGAGTAGTTTTCAGTAGTCCGCCAATTTAGCACTGGGCAAGAGTTCAGTAGTTTATTAGTAGTTAACTACTGGATACTGCCAGTAGTATTTTGCAGTAGTTTTCAGTAGTTCTTTTCGGTGAGGGCTGTGTAGTTGCTATTTGAATCTCGAGATTCAAATAGCAACAACACCGAAGTGGCTACATGGAGTGAGGGTTAACCCTCACTCCTTGTAGGGGGGTCGTTTTTGACCGGTCCGAAATTTCTTTTTCCGCGTTTTTTCCGCACATTGCTTGATATTTGATAAAATATTTTTTTGTTTAAATAACAATATCCGAAAAATTCCTATTCGCACTTCAAAAGGACTTTCTAAGGGTCAACCACGATTTTTTTCAGATTCTTCAATTGACAATTGTGGGTGTGGTAGCGCGCCGCCGAAAATTATCCCGGTACATGGAATTAGGGTGCCGAAAATACCTACATGGAGTGAGGGTTAATAAAACGGTGTGAGTGGACATGATGTGATTTGAGATGGTCGTGCTAGTGCGCATGAGCGTTGCTTATGTCGGGGAGGCCCGGCTGCCGACTGCTGCGATTAATCTGTCAGCAGAATAATAATTACCAAGATAGTTTTGTATTTTTTTTTTTTAGTAACATGAAAAAATGTGTGTTTGGAGAATAGGAAAATATGTAGATAGTGTAAAAAAAACTTTGAAATATAGTAAAATATATAACATAAATATATCAAAAATTCTTTTTCAATTCTAAATATTAATTGTTGTTGAATTTGTACTCTGATATTTGTGGGACGTGTAAAATTCCGTTTTTTTGCAATCTTTGTTATCGGTAACCTATTTTCGACTTACGGCGATATTAGTTTAAATTAATGAATAATGTATTATTTTCTTAATATATTTATTTTTTAAAAATAAGAAAATCCGCGTCCTTCATCCTGACTTGCGTGGATAATAGAAATAAATATTCAGTCAACCATTATTCGTGATTAAAGACCGTGAAATGAATAGTATTTCGATTAAACAAAGGAGAAAAAGTGATTTAATAACGTCAAATTAATGCCTTGATGAAAAATTCGGAAATAGTGTTCATTTTCTAATAGTTTATAGTGTCAAGAATATTTAATTACATTTTTATGTCGTAATTCAACAAAATACGATAGATAGAGACCGCAATGTGGAGAGTGGCGGAGCACTCGAGTAGCTGCTCGTCCTGACTTTGAACTTGTTTTTCTGGGATGGTTTCTATTCTCGTTATTAGAATTCGCGTTTGTATCAACTCTCGTCATCGGCTCTACTCAGGTACAACTCACGCTATGCTCAACTCTCGTCGATCTCATCTCACTACGACGAGAACGAGACCGATTTTTGGAAAGACAGCGGGTTGGACTGGTGCGAATCTGTTCTCGCCATGTAAAACTCTTGTCGATCTCAATCCTATCGGCCCTTGCGCCGATCGCTAAGCCGGGTGGCGGTTGGTTACCTGCCTCTGAGTCAATAACGTCGGTCTCACCTCTCGAGCTCGGCTCAACTCTCGTCGTTCCTAACTCACAGCACATGCACCCTTGGCTAAATCTTCCATTAATTACCATTACAAAATCCTATTGATTACCATTAATTATTCGTTAAAGGTATTTCAATGGGGTTTTGCCAATGGTATCATTCCCACTTGTACTACCATTTAATGTACCATTCAATATGCCATTCGTTGTATGATATTTTTATCTTGCTGTCATTCTCATTCGCGAAAAAATATACTACAATTGTCC
Organism: Amblyjoppa fuscipennis; assembly: GCA_963575735.1. Taxonomy (NCBI): domain Eukaryota; kingdom Metazoa; phylum Arthropoda; class Insecta; order Hymenoptera; family Ichneumonidae; genus Amblyjoppa; species Amblyjoppa fuscipennis. The sequence goes on from OY754497.1 coordinate 1,153,698, forward strand.
ATTTTTCTACACTCTAAATATGTAATAAAAAAAAAACTGCAATGCTGCCGAAAAATGTTTCCTATTATTCGTAAATAATTTCGTTCCTTAAGTTCACATCTACTATTGTGGACTCATGTGTCTGCAATTCATCATCGCTTATACCATTTAAGTGAAACTTCCTATTCACACACATGATTCCCTAGTGTCTGTCGACTCGATTCTCGTTCCTCGTGAATTATAAATAACTATTTATAAGGGCACGTGTAACTAGATGCGCCGTTGAAGATTCTCTAGCTTTATACCGTTTGATTCAGTTCCCATTTATTCCCAATGGTAAGAAATACCATTTCAAATGTTCCAGTTATATTCCAATGGACTCCAATGGATAACGAATGTAAAAAGTACCACTTATTACGTACCATTGACTTCTCAATAAACTCCCGTTAATAACGAATGGAAAAAAGTACCGGTCGAATTTTCTCAGGAAATTGCCACTGGTCTCCTATTGGTAACGAATGGGAAAACGTACCAATTAAAATTTCCCACTGATTTGCCAGTGGAGTCCCATTAAGAAGTAATGGTAGAAAGTACCGTTTCAATGTTCTCCATGAATTTTCATTGGAATCCCATTGATTACCTATCGTTACAATTCATTACCATTAAACGCCCAATGGAAAACTTTGCTAAGGGCAGTTCAGAGTGACGTCAGTGATTCTCAATGTTGCCGGTTTCATAAAAGATCCATCACATGAGCTCCAAAGAGAAGCTCCTCTAAATGGTACATAATACCATACGATAGTATATATCGCAAATATTCTTACATCGACAGTAAATCGCGATTCCATAAGAAGGTAAGTACATTTTTTTTTAAAGTTAATATCGGTGTATGTTATTAATATTCTTCATAGTAAGCAGAAGCACTTCACCGGCTAACAACATACACCGATATTACTAAAAAAAAAAAAATTACTTACCTTCGTATGGAATCGCCGGCTTTCCAAAAATCGGTCTCGTTCATGTCGTAGTGAGATGAGATCGACGAGAGTTGAGCATAACGTGAGTTGTAACCTGAGTAGAGCCGATGACGAGAGTTGATACAAACGGGAAGTGTAATAACGGGAGCAGAAACCATCCCGTGTTTCTCGAAACGTGATTTTCAGAATCGGGGTCTTGTTAGCTCAAAAACGACTTAATGGATTTTTATTAAAATGTTTACTGATATACTTCAACAGATTCTTTAGTCCTTGACGTTTTCATATTTTGTTCAAAATTATTTAAAAAATAATTGTTTAAAATAACTGTCGATAACAATTGTTTACGCCAACCGATAAAAAACATAAATAATAACAATAAAATTAAATGAAAAAATTCCTAAATGTTCTTTTTAATATATTCTTCGTCCGCCCTAAACAAATCAAATCCATACAGTGTGTATTTACCGAGAACAATATCACGATAGGCGTGTGTTTTGACCCATCCACTGTGGCGTAAGCCCTTAACCTACAAGGAACGGAAGTGCGCGAAATCACTGATTTCTTTTCACACTCAGTTAGGGAAGTGCACAGACTTGATCGGACTAGATCGAACCAACCCCCGAACTGTCCGAACTGTCCGAACTGTCCGAACTGTCCGAACTGTCCGGACTGTCCGGACTGTCCGGACTGTCCGGACTGTCCGGACTGTCCGGACTGTCCGGACTGTCCGGACTGTCCGGACTGTCCGGACTGTCCGGACTGTCCGGACTGTCCGGACTGTCCGGACTGTCCGGACTGTCCGGACTGTCCGGACTGTCCGGACTGTCCGGACTGTCCGGACTGTCCGGACTGTCCGGACTGTCCGAACTGTCCGAACTGTCCGAACTGTCCGAACTGTCCGAACTGTCCGAACTGTCCGAACTGCCCGAACTGTCCGAACTGTCCGAACTGTCCGAACTGTCCGAACTGTCCGAACTGTCCGAACTGCCCGAACTGTCCGAACTGTCCGAACTGTCCGAACTTAGTTCGAGCGGGTTCGAACAGTTTTATTTCGAGTCAGACAGAGAACTATTCGAACTTACTCGGACTTGTTCACATCCCTAGAAATCACACGCGGTGAAAATCCGTTCCTTTCTGTGTAGCGTATAATATCATTTCTTGCGTCGCAAAATCATTATATTCGCCATAACCCTTCATCATGACGGAAATAATAGGGCTTCCAGGGGCAGTAATGAGCCCTATTGTAATGCGAGGGTTCACTATTTTACACTGGAGTAAAATAACTTCAGTTTTATTTAACAAAATATCTTCAAGGGTTACAAGATTTGACACATTTCCCCAGTCACCGACCAAGCACTCTTCAACGAACCATTAGCGAGGTCCCACCGTGAGTGAGATCGGGCCGAAATTTACTCTGAATTAGTGGAAAAATTCTAGTAGACTCAAAATTCACTTATGGGATTGGCTGTTGACTAGAATGTTTCGAATTAACTAGAATTTTGTTAGTAGTTCAGACTCGTTTCAGTTCGATCTCACAGCACGGTAAAATCGCAGTACGTATCACAACTACTCCGAACACACGTTCATTTACACCGATGGATCAATTAGCGAGACCAATGCCGGCTGCTCATTTGTAGGCGATCATTCCGAGGCCCTGTTCCAGTTACGCCAGGGAAGCCCAATTTTCTCGTGCGAAGCTTGTGCTATCCTAAGAGCAATTAAAAATATCCCTGCAGTGCATAATTTGAAATTCATGATTGCTTTCGACGGTACATCCACATTGATGACCATTCTAAACCCATTCACTACGAGTCACACAATTAAAGTAACCCAGAAGGCTATATCTTCGCTCACCCCTCAAGCTGGCATCAAATTATAATGGATACCATCTCACCAGGGTACCCCCGGCAATGAAAAAGCCGACAAAGCCGCTAAAAGAGCCTCCACCAGTCCTCAACCATCGATAGACGAGCCTACCACGATCGAAGAAACCAAACGTCTCTTTCTCACAACTACTACAAACTCTAAACCGTTTCACTATTAGTCACATAATTCAAGAAATCCAGAAGGCAATATATTCTCTTACCCCTCAAGTTGGCATCAAATTCTTATGGATACCATCTCACCAAGGTATCCCCCGCAACGACACAGCGGCTAGAAAAGCCTCCACCAGTCCTAAGCCACCGATAGACGAGCCTATTACGATCGAAGAAATCAAACGTCTCCTTCTCACGACAACCAGAAACTACTGGAACATATTATGGAAAAACACTGGAAACACCAAGCTTCACAACATCCGAGAAAACATTTCAAACTCAATACCATATCTTGAATCGCCTAAACGAAATCAATCCATAATCTCAAGACTTCGCATAGACCACACAAATATAACCCAGAACCATTTTCAAAGAAGACCAAAAACAGTATGCATAACTCGTGCACTACACCCTAACTGTGCGCCATATTATCATCGACTGTCCGGCGCTCCAACAGTACTCGGCCGACATTCCGAGTATGGCAGACGATTAGGCGGCAGCAGGTTGGCAGCCGATGATCAGATCTCGGCGAATGCCCAGCATCGGCAAATCTGTTGATTGACAACCACTCCAACGTTGGGCTCAATAGTTGGCAAAAAGTTGAACCGGCGCTGGTGTATCGTCGTAATGATGCGTGTTCGCCGATATCAAGTGGACGTTCGCTTATGACGTCGAACGACTTTGGCCCAGTACCTGTTAGCGACGTTCAGCCAACGTCACCAAATATTTATAAACAGTGAATGTTTTTTTTTTTAATTTGCGCGACTGCGAATCTTTTTTATTATTCCAGATCCCTTTATTATAGTTTTATCTACAGTAATGTAGGGCAGACAGCCTAAGTTTCATCGATGTTATTAATTACAGTGTGAACAGAAAAATTAAATAATAAAACTTAGACAATTTAAAGCAATTGGTAAGTTAATATTGGATAGAGATGCAGTAGATATGCAGTTTGTATATAAGATTTGACAAAAAAATGTCAAGGTGAGCATAGCCGAACGCGTAAGAACATCGACTAGTTCTCCCGGGGTCATTGGTCGACTTTCTAACTCAGGCCGTCATAGTTGGTCGAACGTCAGCCCGGCTCTAAAACCGCTCCTGGGACGTCATTTAACTCATAAAAAAGCCAATCTGCATGACAAAATATGATATAACCGACTATGTAATGCAACGCGATAGTTGTCGATAGTAAAAACGGTGCAGTTGATGCGACCTAAAATAAAAGCTTTTAAAAAAAAGATTGGACTTCGATTTTCGGACGACTCGGGATTTCCAAAGAGATGTGTTCGGTGCTAGATTTCGAGAAGAACTGCCGGAGGAACTATTTGCTATTTCTTATTAGTATTTCCCTACTCCTAAGGGCATGTGACACACACGTAACGATGCTCCGATGGTAACAAATCGCTTTCCCTATTTTCTCCGTGATGGTTGATGCTTCGACCAAAATCAAATTAGGTTTTTGTAGGCAATATATATAAATATGAAAACCTAATTCGCTTTTGCTCGTCGTATCAACCGTTATGGTGAAAATAGGGAAGGCAATTTGTTACCGACTGAGTCTGTGCTACATGCCCTTAAGGGTTGTTTGGAGGGACGCGGGTACTGCGTGGACGGCTGGGCCCGTTATCGCTGGGCCCGTGGTCCGCGTCGGCGGTCTTGGGTCCACTTGGACAATAAACTGAAGTGCTTCGCTACGAGGGTTTTCCGACGGAGCATTTTGGAGCTTAGGCACGTTTGTTTCTTTATTTTAAATAATGAAGAGTATGCATAAAAAAGAAGGGTGAGGGGCTTTTGTGCTTCTGCTGAGACAACTGTTCTAAAAATTTTGACAGTATTCGCTTCGTTTTCTTACCCCCTTGAGCGACATTGACCCCATATGGTGCACATCGATCAATTTGTGATTGGCTGAAAGGATTTTTGCAAAATTTAGTACTAGCGGGTTTTCGAGGTCGCTGATTACGAAACTGCCCTCAAAATTCGGAAATTCAAAATGGCGAACCCAATATGGCGGTCCAAAGTACAAAAATGTACATGATTCGCATGAAAATTGGTAATAGTGGGTTTTCGAGATCGCTGATTACGAATATATCTTCAAAATTCCGGAATTCAAAATAGCAGATCGAATATGGTGGACTGAAATACAAAAGCTTGCTTTATTCTCATAAAGATTGATGTGGAGGGATTTTCGAGGTCGTTCATTACGATTTTGCACTCGAAACATCAAATCTGGTGGACGCAAATGCAAAACGCAGCATGATTGGGAAGGAATGGTAAATTTTGAGCTCTAGTCCTAATACTGTATACAAATATTCTGAATTTCCCCGAAAACTATGAAAACAGTTAGATTTTATGGGATTTGGAGTTATTTGAAAAATTACTAAAAAAGTGTCCAATTCGAGTAAACCTGGAGGTATCGAGCTAAACATTGATACGAGAATGAACTATCCACATTTGGCGAAAATTGATGTAATCGTTTAAATTTTATGTAGTTTTGAAATCTTCGGATTTTTAGAAAAAGGGGTGTATTTTGTCCGACACGAGTTTATGCATTAAATATCGCTGTAGGAGTCAAATAATGTTAAGATTCGTTATCAGCGGGGAAAAATGCATTACATATCGGGCATTCCATACTGATTCGACCTACATCGGACCCTCGACCTCTTCAATTCGGTTCGTATTTTTTAATAATATTCTTCTAACTCTAAAAAACACTCCAAATTTTTATTTTTATTTTATTTTTTTAATTTGCATTAATTACAATTTTTCAAAGTAAACATATTTTTAACCGGTATTCAAAATTCTGAAAAAATTCTGTAAAATCCTATATTTGATATGAAAATTTTTAAGCCTAAACTCAGCATGGTAAAACGCTTGCTTTTACATGTTTTTTGAGCTTTGCTTTCTTTTTTAAGTGAGCATATTGTTATCCCAAATGAAATAATCTGAAAAAATTCTCAAAAATCCTGTATCACATATGAAAATTTTCAAGCCTAGAGCGAAAGTGGTATCGTATAAGCTTGTATTTATTTATTTTTTTTTAAATATAATTTAAAATCATTTTCAATAATAAAAAAGAAAAAATAGAAGCTAATGCGATATCACTGCCGCTCCAGGCTTGAAAATGTTGATATCTGATACATGATTTTTGAGAATTTTTTCAGATTTTTTCATTTGGGCTAACAATATGTTCACTTAAAAAAAGAAAGCAAAGCTCAAAAAAACATCTAGAAACAAACGTTTTCCCATTCTGGGTGTTGACTTAAAAATGTTCATATCTAATACAGGATTTTTCAGAATTTTTTATTCCGGCTAAAAATATGTTCATTTTGAAAAATTGTAATTAATGCAAATAAAAAAAAATTAAAAATAAATTTGCAGTGATTTTTAGAGTTAGAACAATATTATAAAAAATTACCAACCCAATTGAAGAGGTCGAGGGTCCGACGTAGGTTGAATCGGTATGGAATGCCCCATATATTTTCTGCAATGATTATTGCTCAAAATTTTGACCGTTTTAATTTTATGGGCTATAGAAATTGTTGAATATTACAAAGTAAGTTGCAAAGTAATTTGCACAAAGCTTCCTCATTTATCACAATTTTGCGCCCAGCATCCTCTATGAGCAAACAAAATTGATGAACAAACTTTCTCATAGAGAAAGCAAAATTGCAATAAATGCGGAAGCCATATGCAAATTATTTTTATGTAACTTATTTAATTTTTTTAATGAGGGATTGTTTTGATATAAATTGTTCTTTGTAAGACAACAAATTTTAAGTACATGGATACCAGTAGTTACGTTTTTGAAAAATACAGTATACCTCGACATAAAGATTTATACCGCATTCTCAATTGACGCCTGAATTATTCTAAATATCAAAGGAGATTGCCCAAACATCATCAACGGTTATAAAATTCATTGTGCTAGTACAAAGCTTAATATTTATGATTTTGCACCTCGAGTCTGTTGATTCTTTTCCCGAGACGACACATTGTGACAATTCCCTGACCAAAAAGAACTACTAGGGGTCCAGTAGTGACTACTGGAGGTTCAGTAGTTACTGCTGGCATTGCAGTAGTCACTACACATGTAGTTACTACTTCCTTGTAGTTACTCCTCAACAGTCAGTAATTATTCCTGAGGACGTAGTAGTTCCTGCATCAGTAATTACTACTTATAAGTAGTTACCACTTCTGTGTAGTTACTATTTGAAACTCGAGATTCTGGACCCCTAGTACTAGACCAGAGGTCCGGTAGTCCTAGTACTAGGACTACTAGGGGTCCAGTAATCCTAATATGTTGTTGTTTATTCCATGTATGGTTTCTCCGACCTTTTACAAGAGCCCTTAACTATTACTTATTTCCTATCATACCCGTTACTTATTTCCTATCATATCCGTTTTTCCCCACCATGCGTCCGCAGCCGACTTCCCCCTCTGTACCGCATTTGCCATGGCATTTCTGCCATGGGCATAGGGAAACTCCGGAAAAACTATGCCGATACAGCCGGTCTCCGATTCGGTTTTTGCCCTTGGAGCTTCGTCGCGTTTCACCGAGGATGTCAACATAGAGTACAGCTATATACATCCGACACTCACACTCAGGCGCCATTACGTGCGAGTGACCGATGTATATATCTGGAGCTTTGACCCGCCCATATTTTTATTCTCGGCGAAACTACGAAACCGGGAATCGAACCGTCGACCTCCCGATGCTTTGGTCTAGAGGCGAGCACGCTAACCACCAGACCACCGCACCGGTTCCAGTCGTCCTAATACTGGACTGGACTACTGGACCCTTAGTAGTTCTTTTCGGTGAGGGCAAATTCCCAGCAGTGAACTACTGGAAATTACGAGAATTCCTAGTAGTGAACTACTGAAATCTACGGGAATTCACTGTAGTTAACTACTGGGCATTCATAGTAGTTTGGAATAGTTAACTACTTGGGATATATAGTAGTTAACTACTCAAAATACCTAGTAATGTTCAGTCGTTATCTGCTCAAGACTTCCAGTAGTTTTCAGTAGTCCGCCAATTTAGCACTGGGCAGTAGTTCAGTAGTTTATTAGTAGTTAACTACTGGATACTGCCGGTAGTATTTTGCAGTAGTTTTCAGAAGTTTTTTTCGGTGAGGGAAGGTACATCGACTCCCTAATACACAGACAATGGGTATCGTTACTTCTGGACAAAAAGTTACAAAAATATACGAACGGGCCCAGAATTCGAGATCGAAAACGTCCGGTGTTGAAGGCGCTACAAGACGGGAGCTTTCAGGACACATCCATACTCATTGTACCGCGACATACAACTTCCGCCGAATAAAATTCGCTAATAAAATGGTGTTACTGTAATTGTATCATCCTCGTGTAAAAATTATAGGCACCGTGTAATCATCAGTTATATCGATATTTTCGGACAAGACCTTCAGTTTGTCACCCACTAGCGATTGCATGACCGCTTCTACCTGTGGTCTGACTCCTGCGTGTCTGATGTCGTAATAATGATATTGCTTTCTTCATTGAGATATTGTTATTGATCTTTTCTTTTCTAAACTATTGCTTCAAGTCTTCGTGATCTACGCAGAGCTTGATACTGACTTGAGTTTTTTTTCAGTTCTTCCTTCAACGACTTTACTTTCTTTTTAATTGATTATTCGATTTTTATTGATAGATCATTGGACAGCTCCTTCAAGACATCGCCCTTCGATTCATTTAACACTTCAGAGAACTGCGCGAATAGTTAGGCTAGTGACGGTGTTATTGGTCTCGGTCTGTTTACTCAACGACATGCTGGTATCGCCCAGCTGTGCTGTCCTATCTTCCTACCGAGCTTTACATCAGTAGTGACGTCAATCCCTCTCAAGCAACGGCCGGCCGGTAATGACACGCTGCTTTAACTTTACTCACACTCCAGCAGTCATAAATTATATGTGTATAGCGCTTATATATTACTTTGTATATAACTTTGTCTCGTCAGTTCACTATGACTCACATGTGTATTTCAAAGTCAGTGTAATTTGGTGTTTTTACGGAACGCTTTACCATTCGTCTACTCAGTTTTGCGACCGCAGTACCTCTTTGAAAGATCATGAAATATGAGAAGAACATATAGGAAAATCGATCGTAATAAAAAATAACTAATCAATTTCAGATTTGTAATGGCGAAAGGTAATTTGATGTGTGCTTTAATACGTGGGCAGCACGCGCAAACTATCTCGGCCGTCATTGCCAGTGCTCAATAATGAACAACTAACATACCGGTCGTTTTAGGTGATACTGAGTAGCAGCTTCATTTCAATTATCTTTTATCGTCACACAAACATTATCATCTTGTTAATTGAGTATCGGTGAAACTTCCTTTATTCTGTACAATAATCCCTTAAACCTTGGTCATACCTGTACTTAGGCTATAACTGTACTTGCTCAGTTAGGCAAGAACCACATCGATGTCCTCCATATTTTAAGTAACCTCGTATCCTTCGGCATGCCGACCATATTTTTTGATTCCAGGTCACCAAATCGATGCGGAGTTGAGCGGAAGCAGCAGCGACGCGGAATCCGCATTTTCAAATCCGTCACCGTTGACTACCACGAGTGCCTCTTTCTGTGGGAGCGGCGGAGTCGGCTCAATGACATCATCGTCCGGCCGATCAACGGCGCCACCACCGCCCTCTTCGGTATCGCTGATCTATCTATGTTGGATATGGGCTGCCTTGATCTCGTTGTGCACCGGTCAGACGGTATTCCCTTGGGCTTCTCCGGCGTTATTGTTGATGCTGGATCAACCATCAGCAAGCACGGTAGCTTCTCAACGGCGAACTGCTGACTATCCCCGTATCAATATGAAGAAGTTTAACATCAGCGTCATTAGCAAGGTGGCATCGGCTTCCTGGTCGTCGCGTTCATCGTCATCGTCATTACCATCATCATCATCGCCGATATCAAGGCCTCAATTTCATGAATCCGTTCTTAAGCTCGCCGGTGTGTTCCTCTTCTCGTTATTCAAAACGATACGCAATTACCTTCGTAGTTTCGTCAATTTTATCCCGGTTCTTCCGGTCTCGTTGCTTCGTCGTTGTGTTAAGTTCCATTTGCGTCAATGCCGGTGGTGGTTCGCTTGGCATAATTCTATATATTTCAGAACTATTGAGCGGACGTTAAAGGCTGTAGGTGGATGGTACTCGAAACGCCGAAGCAAAGAACGCGACTGGACCGAGCGACCAGATTGTTGTATTAACGGTAAATTGTGTAGCCGCGGTAAAAACGAGCTAAGATCTCCGCGTGGAAGACGAAGAAGACGCAGACGGCGAAGACGACGAAGATGGCGGCGACAGCGACGTCGACGGTGACGCCTTGTTCTCCGTACACTTAGTATTCTCCTTTATCCTATAGGCAATTCAACAACTGCTACTGATTACGCTGGTATATCAGGGTCGCCGCTGCTGGCCACTAATCATCGTTATTATTATGGTAACGCCGACATGTGGTTGACTGTAGTAATGTGGGATTGTTACTGTTTCTGCCGCTCGCAACGCTACTCTTATTCTTATTGCAAGTGGAAGGGTCCATCTTAATGTTGAATAAGTTTGTAGCGTATACGATTGTTCTTCATCACGATCCGAAGTCCGAGGATGAAAAGAGATATTGATAGAAACAGAGCGTATTTTATGTGTGTGTTTGTATGTATGTATGTGTACGGACGCGCACGATCCCATTGGACGATATGTTGATTGTAGAAGTGGGTGACAACTCTCAAACCAGTCCTCGGCTTCAGGCATATCGATGACACGGTGAGGTCACAAATCACGTAATTCAAGAATCGACGAGGATGAATGTTGGTGAACGTTGGGTGAGGGACGTCGAAATGATCCCTCAACCACGAAAACCACCCCAACCTCCCCCCCCCCCCCCCCCACAACACCAGATTGTTGCCAGATCGTCACTACCGTACCAAAAGCGCCTCTCTCCGCATGTGACTACGGGCCCACCCGCGAAATATTTATGGTTGATCGATACAGTACATGTTCATGATAATTAGGAAAAGATAAAGGCGTTCGACACACAGAAATAGACAAACCATGGACAATGGATTCAAATATGAATATGAAAAAGGGAGTAGTGAGAATACACGTGACAAGCAGATGATAAAAACAGAGGATAAAAGGGATTCGACTGATGGTTGTTTGTATAATAATAGTAATAAAAATGAAAAAAAATAATATCAGTGCTGGAACTGCATGGATACACATCGACCGTTGCATTTAGCAGTTTGAGGCGAAGGGGGAGGATGATTGTTGAATACGTACGGAAGACTTAATTACTACAGCTAATGACAAAAATAATAATGACGAAAACATAATAACAATAATAATTTTAAAATACAATAATAATAATAGAAACAACAATAATAATAAGGAATGAAGATTTGTTGAATAATCAAAGAATGGGGAATAACGGATGAAAATGATTTTTAAAAACCCGATGGTCGCGTACGCCGGCAATATAATAATACAATTATTATATACCAAACTACTTACGTATACATACGATGGTACGGTATTAATTATAAACACGAACAGTACATATTGATGAAATAAGTCAAAAGCGTGGGCGGCTAGGCCGGGATACAGAATAGGAAGAAAGAATATAAAAATAGAATAGTAATAGAACGCACATAGTAAAATGTGATTAAATGCAGAAGAAAATAAATAAAGGTGAGCAGCAAAAGCAGCGGCTATTGTTATTGAGGTATAATGTGTGTTCGTTTAGACATGATATACATAATAGCTATTGAATTTAATAGGCCTGAAGCGGGTTAAATTTCGAAAGGGTGTGTGTGTATGGGTGGGTGTGCCTGTGTGTGCCTGTGTTACGCCGCAAAAGATCATACGTACACAGTGTATAAAGTGCAATACGAGGGAGAGAGATGTAAAGGATACGAGAATATTGGGAACATGGAATTTTGATGGTGGCGCTGTTGTTAATACTAATATGTCCACAATAAGGTTTCGATTTAACTATTTTCCACAATCACATACACGAGTGTGAGACAGTTATTGTTGTTGAATGAAATAATATGAAGATCCGCGCAGTGTTGATAACAAGTTGAAATATTATAACGATAAGTTTATACAAGAGTGACGCATCTTATCGTTCTCTATGTGTGCGGGAGATATGCTAGTCAATACAGAAATTGTGTTAAGTTTCAGTATGTATATTTTTTATCAGACAACTTTTTCGTTCAATACATCACGGTATAACGGTGTTTGTGGTTTACCTAGATGCACCCCAAGACAAAAAGTCAAGCGTTGGATCCACCGAGGCAGGAATTAGTCTTGAAATAGGCGAAACTTGGTATATTTAAAAATTGGATCAACGAGAGGAAGATTATTTGTTGTGTGGAACGGTATTTGATTATAATTCATTCGGAATGAACATAATATAGAACGGCTCTCCAATAAGAAGACATCGTAATGGTCGATATTAGGTTTCATTTTCAGGAACGACATTAGATTGTCACGTCTAAAAGCCGTTTCGTATGCATTCAAGTTCGAAATATATGTTGAATAAAGCAGGCCAGAACAAGCTATTTTCTTTCCATTTTCCGGTATAATATTATACGTGAGAAAGTGAAATTTACATCATACACCTTCTTCATTGTTCGTTGGAAAACTTATCAGTCGCGACATTCGTGAATTCGTTGGAAATTGACTACTTAACATATTCTTACCTCTCGTGCGACTTACAACGACTTCCTTGGATAAACTTGAATTTTCCAATAGCCATCTTGGTTATCTGCAGTTTTGGTCACCGGGCGGAAAATGGATAAAATGTGTTCCCAATTGGGTGTCGTGACGCTGTCACTAGAGAAAGTTGCATGCCGCTAGAAACACCAAAGAGCGATAAGGTAAAGCCTCCTGTCAAAGCACGCGAGGAAAAAAAAGAAAAAAAAAATATTTTTTAATGGACGCAAGTAAGAAAATCAGTTGAGGACGAACTCACGATTGCGATAAATACGATTATTTTGTAGCGAAACATTCTAGTTAAACGTGACGTGGTGGTTAGTAGTGCTGACGTATGATTTGAACAAATGAATCGTTTGTTGACATTTTTTGGGTAAAAATGAATATGAACAACGATAGCCAGTAAGAAAGTTGTCAACAGCACTGAATGAGAAAATATTGGCCGCTGCACATCTGGGGCACGATTGTTTGCGTGTGCTTAATGAAACGAGTTATTATATTGTTATTAGATTGTCACATCTGAAAACCGTTTCGTACGCATTCAGGTTCGAAATATATGTTGAATAAAGCAGGCCAAAAAACGCTGTTTCCTTTCCATCTTCAGGTATAATATTACATATGGAAAAATAACATTTACATCATGCACCTTCTTTATAGTTCGGTAGAAAAGTTATCAGTCGCTGCATTCGTGAATTCGTTGGAAATTGACTATTTAACATATCCTTGCCTCTCGTGCAACATATAACTACTTTCTTGGATAATTTTAAAACTTCCAACAGTTATCGTGGTTATCTGCGGTTTTTGTCGCCAAACGGAAAATGAATTAAATGAATTCTCAATTAGGTGTCGCGACGCTGGCACCAGACAAATCTCACTTCCCGCAACAAAAACCAAAGAGCGATGAGATAAAGAGAAAAGGCCGCATCCTATAAAAGCCTATAAAAGACAATAATTATGGACGAAGTAACAAAATCAGTTGAAGACGAACGCACGGTTGCGATAAATACGATTTATTTTGTAGCAAAACATTCTATATAAACGTGAGGTGGTGTTTAGCAGTGCTCTCGAGTGATTTGAAAAAATGTATCGTTTGGTGACATTTCTTGCGTGCAGATGAATAAGAACAACAACGATAGCCAGTAAGAAAGTTATGAATGGCTGTGACCTCACGGCAAACAATCAAAGAGGCAGATTACCCGTAGTCGTCTGGGTGCTGCCATCGGTCATCGTAAGTACGCGCCACAAGGTAAAACCAAGTTCTCTGATTGGAGGAAAAGGTCGACATGCGAAAAGGAGCTTGACGCCACCAGCGAAGCACCCCATTCGCTCGACGGGCAAGACCGAAAACTCGTCACGAACAGACCAATAAGTGATTAAAGGGAAAGACGAGTACCACCCAATGAGCCAATGAAGAAGTAAAGACCGAGAAAGTAACACGCACGTGGAAGTCTGCCAAAATGCTGCGGAACCGACGGAGAGGCAGACTCCGTCTCCAACTATCCGATGGGAGATCGAACCAAGATTGAGAGACCCGGCTGCGCACCACTGACAGGCCCTGGACATAGGCAGAGAACCTCTATCATCACCGGTTCGACGTCTCGCGGCAGGTCAGCTGCCTGTGCTGCCCACCTCTCACCTCGGCGTGAAGCCGGTTTGGCAATAATCAAAATATAGATCCAAGATCAACATCACTCAGTTGAGGACCACTGCCGGGCCATGGGAAAATACGAGAATTCCTTCCCCCGTCTAGTGGATGCTTGGCAGAGGTGCTGCAACCATCCCTGTCCACCACTCACGTTGACTTAAAGCAAGTTTGGTCACTGCTAGCGATATCGGTCTTTGATGAACATCTCCAGGTTGGGCACCACTGGAAGACCCCGGGAGGTGAACAGACCCGCTAGATCGACACACCGTACAGAGCGGCAGTCATTATAGGTGTAAGTTCATCCCGATGTTAGGCCTGTACGCCGTACGACCGGCAACTTACGGGAAGAAACGGGAATATGACCGGACAGTTTTAGAAGAGCAGTACACTCAAAACTGAAGATTGGATGCAACATCTCACCTGAATGAAGCGTGTAAATCTGGAAATTTAGGTAATATTGATTTACTAATATTACATTTAGCGCCCGAGCCGGGTCCCGAGTCGACGACGGGCTCATATATGGGTGGATGAGATGTCACGGAAATCGGTGGAACAGGAAGTGCGCGAATTGCAGATGATACGGGAGGAAGAAGAAATTCATCGTGAGGAACGCGCTCGAACGAAGGGTCACAGGGAGTAGAATACAGAGGCAAGGGCCGGCAGATTCAGAGCTCAGCGTCGGTGATTCCGGTAGGGCGTCGGGAGGGGAACCTGGCAAGTTTGAATCTTACTAACTGTCGCCAATGCGATCTTCTCATACGTGTTCGTCGAGAAAAAAAATGAGCTGAGAGACGAAGCTTGGTAGCGTTTTGTTTTTGGTTGGTAGTCTGAGGACAGTTTTGGTTTTGTCTTAATACAGAAATGTTGACCGGAGAGAAATAAACGAAATATTATTGTTCGGATTGGATATCAAAGCCAACGAAGTTCGAGTATGATTCTTTCTTTCGATTGAAATCATCAAACCTTTTTGTTTAAATGTTCGGAAGCCGATTCGGTTCGTGGGTTTGCTTGTGATCCGTGTAAGGCCGGAATGAATGCGAGATCTCGCGACCGCGACATCGAGTCTGTAACAGCCTCTGGATGAGTCCCTGGAACCCGTGACAGAACGGGGAACGGATTTATTCACATTAAATATCGAGGGTGACTTCCTTAAATATTTCCATACGATCGGGGTTGTTATCGTCCCCGGTGAATACAACTTTAAGGGATTCGGCTTTAGTCGGATCGCTGGAAGCCTAACTAAGTGAGACATTTCCCCAATGTGGGATAGGTCCAACTTGTTCTATGATCGGTAATGGGTTAAAGCAGGGCTTCTCCAGTTATCCTGTCAGCTATTTCAACGAGAAGTGGGTATATAGGTTATTTTGTTGTGCATGTTCTTTATCAGCGAGAGGTCTTCGGACCGAGAATTGGAGTGCGGTTTCCGACCGTGCTTCTAACACACAAAATATCCGAAATATCACGACAGTCAGAGGCCTTGCTCAAACTGCTTGAGAATCGACGGAGCAGTCGCGGTGAATGCGAATTAGCGGTATAGCCGCCCGGGCGGGACTGGATATTGACAGCAACGAGGCCCTGGTAGAGGAAATTGAGGAACCAGGCACTGCCAATCGACTTCAGGGCGAATGGGTGTACCCAATACCTGGCCCGACAGAACCTTGACCGAAGGTGGCACGGACCCCAAAACTTCAACCGCTGATACTCCTCCAGGGAAGCTACCCCAGGTGAAGCAGCAGGAAGTAAGTAATACGAATATGACCGGCCGATGGCCCGAGAACGCCTAGGGGTTCACGGACGCGTAAGGCGGGAAACGGTCTACGAGGTGCAACGGATCCAAAGAAAAGCAGGAGAGGAGAATACCAGAGGATGAAAAGAGAGAGGGGAAGAGATCAGGTTGGGAGTGAGAGGGAGCAAGGGATACACTAGGATGCGAATCCACAACGAGACGAGAACGATCAAGCATAAGAGCTAGGGGCGAATGGGCCGGTGAGTATCGAGGGATAAAAAAACCAGTGACAGGTTTTTTCTACACCCGTAATAAAAAGAACACGATGTCAAGGTCTCACATGAATCGACACGGGACACAGCACTCTTTATCCCCGGAAGAGTCTCTTCGAGGCGATCAGGTAGGGTCATGCGTTTGAGAATCATCTCGTACACTCATTTCCGCTTATTGCTTTTATTTGCTAATAATACTCTCGACCGTACGACGGTCATAGCCGCTGCAAAGCCGCTCACCTCGCCGAGACAACCTATGGAGAATTCCTAGGCCACCCGTCGTCCGCCCACGTCGCTACCGAGATAGCGAACTACCGTGCTGACGATGCGGATCGCCAGGCCTCTCCTGATGCCACAGTGCGTTGCCATCCTTCCATGACGAGAAACCTGCTGCCGAGTTTAACGGCATCCTGGTCGTCGCTGGACCAACGCTTCCTTCGGCCCTGGAAGGGCTGTCGTAGGTTAATATCTTTCCCCACGAGACACCTCGCCGTCGCGCGTCCGAATTTTTAATCGGGTATATTTATTCGAGAGCCAAATAAAAATAAGTCAGAGCGTGAAATTCGGATAGGTGTGGGGTGGGGAGAAAAGGACCCGCGATCGCCAGAACGTCACTCGTCTCGAGAACTCAAGCAGAGGCTCCGAGAAGGGAGGACGTGGTGATCCGTGCTCAACGTCCAAATGAGACTACCGACATCTCGCTATTCGCGAAGTCGGACATCCCGCCAAGGAAAACTTGAGCAACATCACCTGGTGAGATCGTTATACATGTTCGGTTTGATGCTAGAGTTAGAATGGAGCAAGCTCGATGCGTTATCGTGGGGGCGGCATGTGTTCGCGCGTGCACCGCTGGTATTGTTTTTGGGGAACACTTTGATAAGTTCACGTTTGCATTTTCGAGATTCGATTAAGTTAATGGCTTGGAAGTTTTCGGTTACTTTGCCTACTTATTCTATTAAATTCATCGCCACGCGGGAGTCCGTGGGCTAACTATCGCAAAAGTCGTCCAGTGACGGTTGAGAAGGTTACGTCTAGGTCAACTTTGAATTCAAAGCCGCAAGCCCTTCTTGCCTCTGGACACTCTCGAGTTACCATCATCTCGAAGCTCTCATACTTCCGAGGGAGTTCCCTACTTATTATTCCAACCCACTAGCCACCTAATGTGAATTTTCCGTTTTTATAATTCCCATATTCAGTTTCGAGTCATACGTCCGTTGCGATCTGAGGGACACTTTAGTGTGTTATCGAGCAGTGTAGCGTGGCTACGATCCACAGTGTGCATCTGTCGAGAGTAGAGTGAGCGTCGAGATCTCGAGGAAATTTGCAGCCTGTATCGAGTCTATCCAACCAGAAATATTCGTTGTTTGATTATTGTTTGTTAAATATTGGGTAAATGCAAGGAACGTGGGCGCACACTAGTCTCTACCGATGATGCTCTCGTTACGCGTTGGTTCAATAAACATCTCTTTTGGATTACCGAATATTAGTCCCGATCTGTGTTTCCTCCTCGCGGAGTTACACTCGTCTGTTGTTCGACCAAACAAATCAATTCTGGTAAGGCTGGTACCATTAAGATCGAGTAGGACGAGATTTTGTGGCCGTCTCCCACTGTGGCTAGGCTTTCGGGGAAAAACTGGTATGGGAGAAGCCAACGTTAGGGAGTGATCTCCGTCTGAATGGAGGTATGCACCATTGAGGTAAGCCAAAGAAACGAGATTTACCAACTCAAGCTATCACAGGCCGAAACTACGAAGAATATGGAAGGGGGAACCCCTTAGATCCGGCCAGTCGACCTCGAACCTTGACCGACACCAATACCAAAGATACGGGTGAGTGAGGTTCCAGCCCATGGAGGTTTTGCCGATTTATCGAAAACGGCTGATCAGCGGGCCAGTATTGGCGTAACGAAATTATTACCTCATAGTTCGGCCGAGTATTCGTTTGCCAATCAATGGTTTTTCGATTTGAGACCAATGTTCGACCGAGTATTGGCTCACCAATTGTTGCTTCGCCGATTTGCCGCTAATGTTTGGCCGAGCACAAATTTACCAACCATTGGTCTACCGATATTAGGCCAATGTTTGGTCAAATATCGATTCGCCAACCGTTGAGTCTATTGATGTATGAACTTACGAACCATAGGTCTGCTAATTTTAGGCCAATGTTTGACCAAGTATTCGCTCACCATTGGTTGGTTGGACAATTTGCGGCAACCATCGGGCCGGGCTTATTACCCAAGGCTCGATAGATGATCGGGCCAAGCTCGCATGCCAATGGTAGCACCATGGGCTTCAAACTTGGCCCGACCGACGGCCTCATCCGTTCATCCTACATGGGAGGCCAAGAGAAAATGCCAGCCACGATTGCGTGGAAGTACGAAGAGGGTTGGTATGCAGTAATCCACTCGAAAGTGTATATGACTGGCAGGGATACCAGGAAGAATCTCTTGGAAGTGCCCCCGCAGGCATGGAATGTGTTTCAACACGAAGTCCATCCCATGTCTCCAGAGATACCACTAACCCTTGTAGGGGTGGTCGCGGGGCATTAACCGACAGTGAGAGTGAGGTTTTATGTATCTCGGAGGAGATTCACCTCCAGAGAATGAGGCATTCGAGGGCTGTCCTACTGCCTATGACATCAACGGCCATTGCGGGGCGGGAGGGGGGGGGGCATTCTTAAATAAGAGATTGTTGAGAATTGCCGGGTGAGTTATAGCGGAACGGGAGGTAAATAAATTTACAACCCAGATATTGACAGTGAAATATAAACCTTTTGATTTAGCAACTAACAGATGTAAATTATGCGCGAAAACACTGTACAGTTGAGTAGAGTGAGGATGAGCGATACCGATTAACAACAATAGTTTCAATGAGCAGTCCAAAGTGTGTACTCCGATGAGCCAATTTTATTATATGAAAATCGCATTGGACTCCCGAGTGAGAATATCTATCCACGAAGCTGTATCGTCGCGAGATAGCCGTTGAGAACGTGAGACTTTCCAGTGAAAATGCGCGTGCCGCGTAACCGAGAAAAACACTCCCGTTGTGCTCCGTGTGAGCTCGAACGATATCCCGAAACCGAAGATACGTTTCCCGTGATGAGATGTACCAAAAACTGAGCTAAACCGTTGAGCTTTACAGTGAGAGAACCAGCTGTAAACGGCGATCTACCCGAGCGCGTGGTGACCCGCGTCAGCCATTTGCCGTAGATGAGCGCGATACCTGTTGCACACGGTAGAACTGTTGATTTTGCGGAAGCTTGTCAGAAGAAATTCTGTTGATCTTGACGAATCTAGTTAGAAGAAATTCAACTGTTGATCTTTCCGAAGCTAATTAGGTGAGTCTTACTGGAGACCAAAGCTATGCAAAAGCTACAAGTACCTGCTTCTTGTATTGAAGGGGAGCCGAAGAATAAGCGAGGTCTATACTTCGCCTGTTAGAGCTAGCTAGCTCTAACAGACGAAGTATGGACCGTGCCTGTTCTCCTTCTCCCCTTTAGTATAAGAAGCAAGTACTTGTAGCTTTTGCCCAGCTCTGCTGGGGATCGATGCCATGCTGAGAGTCTAGATATATGTGAATATCGAGGAAGGGGTGATAATGGAAAGAAAGATGACCGTCGCAAAGCTGAGTGGTGGATATTGCCAAACGAAGAAATTCCAGCAAGCAAGGCCACTGAAGGAGGAGGGAAAAAGGGGCTGCGGTGCGGAGGTGTTCGATGAGCTATGAAGCACATACCCCGGCCTCAGAAGAGCTACAGGAGGAGGAAGTAGATGCAAGCCTTCTAGAGAACGCAGACGTGGCTATCGCGGTAAGGATGGCAGAGACGAAGATGATTTATCAGTACCGCGACATGTTTAGAAAAAGGCTGGAAAGGATGCACGTATACGAGCAACGACTTATCTTGAAGGACGCCCAATTTTATGTCCATAGGTTACATCTCGTCCTGATGCAATAGCGCGCAGATATGGTTAACGAAATCCACAAGATGTTTAGCCAGGGAGACATTCAGCGATCTGCAACCACATATATTAACTTGTCAGTAACAGTGAACAAGCCGAACGGGGATGTACGGTTACGTCTGGATATACGCCAGTTAAATACATCATTACCCACTGAGGAAATCTTTCAGAAACGTGCGGTCGCGAAGGTGACGTTGACATTTCATCTTACCAGCAGTTTCTGGCAGATTCTACTACATCTACGACCAATGCGGTGCACGGCATTTTAAGTCGAAAATTAATATTATAAGTTTATTGTTACGTCGTTTGAACCGAAGTTTGGCAGAGCAAGTTTAGTTCGAGGCCGCCGACTTTGTTCTAAAGGAGACAGGGGACTTGATAATCAATTTCATGAATGGCCTCTTGTGCGTCTCGAAAGATGCAACTCGGCACATCCAGCATCGCCAGGGAATATTTGTAAGAATGGCGTGTATGCCATGGCCCTAAAGAAGGGGAGGTCGAACTTTTGCTGAGACAGGGTGAACTTCTTTCTTCGGCCATGTGATAATCACAAAAGGAATACAGTCTCGACCAGAAAAAGTCAGAGCGATCAAAGAGTTCCCCACACCACAGAACGCAAAACAGCTACATGTTTTTGTAGGGCTGGCACATTTCTATATGAAATTCACGACATGCTGAAGAGATGGTGCCACTGGTGCATTCGCTGAGGAAAGGAATGCCGTGGACATGGGGTTTAGAAAAAGAGGCGGCATTCAGGAGGATGAAATCCCTATTCTGTGACGCCGTGGTCACGAAGCATCCCATCGTTACGAAGCCCTACATCTTGACAATGAACGTAAGCGACCATACACCCGGAGCAACACTCTCACAGCTGGACGAGTAAGGTGATACGGGAGTGATCGTTTTCGCAAGTCGAGCGTTGAAAGGGACGGAAATAGGGTACATTACGACCGAAAAAGAGCTACTGGCCGTAGTCTGGGCATTACATTTAGTGGGTAAGAATCAGGCATACTAACCTTCATCTTATGCTCGACCCAGAGATGTCACCCCCATCCAGAGCAAACGCAACTATGCTTTCTTTCACTTTCCTTTAAATCCCTCACCAGGAGAATCAGCAAAGATATTATAAAGCGTTGCCTCGGAAAAATGTTGCTCTCACCCATGAAGGAGTATCGAACAAGTTGAACCTACCCACAGCGGGGTAACGAATCACTTAGCTAGCTTCCCTCGAAGCTGTTCCCAACGGGGGCCACGAGGAGGCGGAGTCGTCAACATAGTGTTCGGATCCACGCTTTTTATACCCCGATTTTGGCTCACACTCTGTCGGTTCGGCAGGGTGGCGGACTTACGTCTGCGCGCTATTAACTTTATGATTGGTTTATCGTGTAGTTCCCCCTTTGTCCTCCAATTAGGTGTCGGTATGGCCGTGACACGCGTCCGGTGTTACCTGCCGAGTTAATAGCATGCTAGGTCGGTGGCGTCAGTTTCCTTGTGTGTCAATATTTATATCAAATGAGCTGCACCGATTTTGCCTCGGTTTTGCCATATTTTGGCCTTGATTATTGTTTTGAAGTTTTGAACTGTGTCTCCGTTTTCCCATCGTTCTAAATATATATATGTTCTAAATATATATATATGACTACGATCATTTTGATCACAGCGCCGCCGTTTTAGGCTGGGATTTCGTTTACATTTCTGAAGCACGCTGTGTCCACTCCTTTACTTTAGTCTCCCTGGACACCCCAACCTCATTGCCCACTTGTCTGTGCATTTGTTCTGTCACTGTCTTATCACTGACCCGTCACTTCGTCTGTAAGTCGTATCAAACGTTCTTACACCTTGGAGGCACTACACTTGTGTGTTTGTACTGCTCTTCAGTCACGTCCTTCTAATGTTCAAGATTTCAGCGAGGAACGACTTCTTGCTGATATAGTATGAGCCACCTTCCATTTTGTTCGTCGACTTCGTACATGCCGTCTCCGTTCTCGAATTCGACCGGTCCAGCCGTTGTACCGTCATGCCGACCGTGTCTACCTCCCGTGACGATATCGTTCGCACATCCTCGAAACGTCGCAAATTGTGGTGATTGCGAAAAAGCCTGTCTTCCACCGTAGCATCGTCTTTCACAAAAAGCGGCAAGTAGAACGGTTAATACCCGAACGGTTCAACACGTTCGCGAGGGGTACAGCCTGCATACTCAAACTCGTGCCATCGTACAAGTTCAGGAACAGCTGCGTATTCCTTCCAAACGTGTCCATCCAGTAGGGAGAACGTTCCCTCCCTACTGGACGTCAACATCCAATCGGCTGTTGATCGGTGCCTCGATTAATTCGTTGATAATCGCACGGTTATGTTCGTCGGTGAATATCTGGTTCATCACAGATTCTTTTCTGACTACTTCCATGATTCTCACTTCGTTGAAATAGTTTTGTACACTACTCATAATGTTCACTGCACGTTCGCCTGCATGGCCCTACTCGGCTCCAGCTGCTGTCTCTGCCTCCGGTGCCACATCATCGAAGTGCGAGTCGAAGCTGCTTCTGTTACTCATAGTTGGGCTGAAAAAAATCAAACAAAACTTGTAACTTGAGCAAGGCTCCTGTACAATAATTTTTCTCTATTTGCGCGCCTCCTTAAAGGGCACGGCACTCACACAGAAGGATCCGTGGACTCGAGCGTCTAGGAATTATGGGCTGGCGTGTCAGAGACAAATTTATACACAAATACTGTTCTTTATTGATAAATTACAGCTTTCAATGTGATTAACCCTTTATGTTTTTCTTTTATTTGGCTCTCTTTACCTTTGGTATTCAATTGATTAATCCAAACAGTGTTTCGGTAATGTTATAGATAATGTAATTCTAAATTCATTCAGCTCTTGTATCTCTTCTTAATTTTTACTTTATTTATTTACTCATTTATTAATTGTCAAAAGAATTTATCAGAAATTAATTTATTTCGTTGATCGCACTGCGCAGGCGCGGGCAACTTCTCGATCGTCGTGCAGTACAGCTGGCTGCCTCGCTCGGCGATTCCCACGGTGACGTCACGGCGAGCGACGGTGACAGCTCGTTCACCTCGCGATTTGCAATTGGGGTTATTTCGCGAAATCGGGGGTTTTACCTTACTTTGATGGTCGGTAACCCTTCAGGGAACTTGAACCTCTCCCTGGGTGTGCCTTTTTAGTACCCTCGGTGTTGAATTATTGTTCACTTGGGCACTTGCAGCGGATCTGACCGGTCACTTTGGTCACATTACCGAGCTGTACTGAGTGTTGCCGAACTTGATCATTTTATCGTATCACGGCGGTGGAGATCGTGTCTAAATCTCAGTTAACTCTTCACAATGTTTTCTAAGTCACTTTACGTTGTCTTTTGATGAGTTCTAAGTCCTTTTTGACACTCACTTTAGAAGTCAAATTTCCCGATAATTTTGTAAGTTCCACTTAGTCTAACAGTTTATAAGTCAACATGCCGTATAATTTTCCAAGTCCGAATTGCCACAATTTTTATAAGTCCGAACTTGCACCAACTTTTATAAGTCCAGACAGGCACGAAATTTATAAGTCCAAATTCGCACAAAATTTATAAGTCCAAATTCGCACAAAATTTATAAGTCCCGCGGACACAAGATTTATGTCCTTTTTGGCACAATTTCACTTTATTTCACTTTATTTCACTTTGCTCACTTTTTCACTTTCACTTTTCACTTTTCACTGTTAGTCCTGGAGAGCTGGCCGATGGTAAGGTAGATCGTTGACTGATGATCGACTGCCGAAATCGCCGTCTTTTATACCCCGATTTTGGACTCCCACTCCGTCGGTTTGGCAGATTTCTGGCGGACTCGCGATTGCGTGCGGTCGCCCAATTATTACTTTTGTGATTGGCTGATAGCATCTTCGTCTTCTACTCTCCAATCCCGGGTCGGTATCGTAGTGACGATTATCCGGTTTTACCTTCCGAGCGAATAGTGTGCTCGGTCGGTGCCGTGTGCAATTTATAGTGTCGTCATTTCTGTCCAATCGCTGGGGCCGATTTGCCCTTGCTTTCGCCCTTCTTCGACTTTGGATGTGCTTTCGGCGTAATTCCGCAGGGCGACACTGCCGTGCTTCCGAATCCTCGCTGTTCTTGGCCTTTGCGCGTGCGCGCCGCTCGGCATCGATCGAACTGCCGATCGATCCCGTCGGATGGCGCCACTTGTACCTCCGCGGGCCTGCCGACCGCTCTGCTCCCGCTGGGGCCACACGGGAGTTCTTACTTATGTAGGGGAATCACAAACTTTTAAAAATGTGCAATTTAGTAATGTCAAATTATGCTAAAAATAAAGAAAATTAGTCCCTACATAAAACTAAAAATCAATACACGTCGAATCAATGTTAATTCGATCGTACAGGATTACTGTTCCGTTTGCATTGGTTTACTTTGTGAAAACAATGAAAAGAAACAATACTTGTTTGCGTGCGCGTGCGCGTGCGCGTGTGTCTATACAGTGAACTTGCTCACTGTCAAGGTTAAGCGTTGTCGCGGTTGCGACAATGACGTGGACGGTGAACTCTTCGTGGAATAACCGTTTAGTAATACGGTAAAATCCACGTTTGTTCATCTTCCGTATCGACGTTAGGATCCGAATATATCGACAGAAAGCGACCGACCTCGCCCACTGGCCGATGATAAAACGATAGAGTTCTAACGATCCCCGCCACGAACGGTGACGTGCTCGGAATAGTTCGTTCTCCTTCGTCGCATTGTTTTCGTCGTGGATGTGAATAGTTTACGGGCTGTATCCGTTGAGATCCTCGAAAAGCCTGACTCTATTTCTACCTCTGGCGAGCAACGCGCCTGGCCGGTACAGGCTCGCCCAATCGTCGATGCCTTAAAAGGATGCATGATTCCGGAACCGTTCCTCCCAATACAAACGACAACAGTCCGGTGTTCAGCGGTACGCTCATCACCATAGGAGTAAACCATTCCGCCTGTTGCGGCCTTGTCGAATATGTTGCTCTATCCGCCGTTCCGCTTAATCGTTTCCCAATATTTTCGACGACCAATTCCATGTCAGCTGGATCAAAAAACGCTAGAGGATGTGGCTGAACTCTGTATACGTCGACAACGTCGGGCAAACGTTGTAGTGAAATTGGTTGCTGCTGAAGTCTTTGTGCCAGAGGAGGAGGAGCAGGAGAAGCATGACGATCCTCCATTTTCATTTGTAAAGTAAACAAATTATTATTATTATTATTGAATGATCTTACAGTCGTGATACGTTAATTTGTGTCAATATTCCCTCACCGAAAAGAATTACTGAAAACTACTGCAAAATACTACTGGCAGTATACAGTAGTTAACTACTAAGAAACTACTGAACTACTGAACTACTGCCCAGTGCTAAATTGGCGATCTACTGAAAACTACTCGAAGTCTTGAGCAGTTAGCTACTGAACATTCTGAGTATTTTAAGTAGTTAGCTACTATATATTCTAAGTAGGTCCAAGTAGTGGAGTAGTTAACTACTCCAAACTACTATAAATGTCCAGTCGTTAACTACTGAGAATTCCCGTAGTTTTCAGTAGTTCACTACTGGGAATTCTCGTAGTTCTTGTACTGGGAATTCGAGTAGTTCCTGCTGGCATTGCGGTAGTCACTATACATGTAGTTACTTTCTACGACTAGGATCTACTACTTTCTACTACTAGAATCTCGAGCTTCAAATAGTAACTACACAGAATCGGTAACTACTTATACAGGAACTACTGCTGTCTCGAGTAGTAATCACTTATCTGCAATAACTGCTTATGCTTTACCTACTGAATCCTGAAATAGAACTACTTAGAATTAGTAATTACTGATGCAGGAACTACTATGTTCTCAGTAATAATTACTGACTGTTGAGGAGTAACTACTAGGAAGTAGTAACCACATGTGTTGTGACTACTGCATTGCCAGCCCGGGAAAAAATGATCATATCTGATCATATATGTCTATATCTGTAACAGATATGATTCTGATGGGATAATATATGATCATATACGATCAGATATGAACATATATACCCATGCCCGATAAGGTCGTCTTTCATATATGGTAAGATATGATCACGTATGATCAAATATGTTCAGATATGAATTCATATCTGATCATATACGAACATATCTGGTCAGATAGTAATCATCCTTGATCATATCCAATTATATACTAATCATACCTGATCATATCTGATCATGTATTAATCATACCTGAACATATAGACTATCTGGTATCAAATTTGAACAAGTTTATTTTCGTATCCTCATGAATGATGTGTATCGATAAAGGTAAGACATTTATATTTTCTAAGCATTACGCGTGCAACATAACGAATGGTTGAAGTAAAAATCTTTTATTACCGTCTGAAAAGAAAATTATTCAAAGTCCAATTATCCTTCAGACGTCACTTATAAGCTATCACCTTACTATTTGGATAGTTTGTCACGAAAATCCTCGTGACCGAGTGATAAGTGACTTGGTTTAACACGCTGTAGTTCTGGGTTCGATTCCCGTTTACTGATATTTTTTCTTTTATTGTTTTTTTTCTAGTATTTCACACATTCCATTACAAATGTGGGTTCCCCCTGAAACATGTTGTGTAATGGGAAAACCCATCATTAAAATCGCGTTTTAACAATTTTTTCGCCAAAATCTCATGTCAGATATGATCATATCTGATCAGATCTGTTCAAGTATGATCAGATATGTTCATATATGATCAGATCTCGCCATTTCTCTGCTCTGATCAGATATGATCAATCAGATCTGATCCATATATGATCATGTATGATCATTTTTTCCCGGGAGTAGTGACTACTGAACCTCCAGTAGTCACTACTGGCCCCCTAGTGGTTCTTTTCGGTGAAGGGCACCTCTAGCTGCAATGACTGCGCATGCTAGCACTTCGCTGCACGACCTAAACCCACGGTAATGCGAATAAGACGAAAATTATACGGCCCACGTCACTACTAATACAAATGAACGAGGATTCTCCGCAAGTGTTAAATAGCAAAAAGAGATTTTTGAAAAGAAAGAGCTCGCTACGATGGACTCGGAGCAACGAATAATCATCGAAGACCCAAGCAAACCTACATTTTGTCATCTTGTAGTTAGCAGAAATATCCCACAAAGAGCCAAAACCGGTAATGTTATGAACTCACATTAGGTGATCACAATTACTATAACTGTCTAAAAAAATTTTAATGTTTGCAGATCCGGCGTTTGCCTCAACGTTTTTGCACAAAGCCCTGGCACAGCGTACTACGTCACCACTTGGAGATACTCCAACTACCACAACAATTAAGACGACATCGATACGACCGGCGTCGCACGCTATTAGCACTTTTACGACTGTTAAACTAGTTGTTGCCTCGAACGTCACTGATGAACGTGCGGATGATGTTACAGGTAAAATTGTAAACACATGTGCTTACGACCGAAATGACATCATTGGGACATTGTGTGCTTTATGTTCTCAGTCAACAATCGTAACACCAGGAAAATATTTGCAACGACCTTTGAGCGCAACGTCTAACGTAAAATCTGATGAGTATATGCATAAATGGGCAACGAATTGCGATCATACAAAGTCGCAAAATACAGCACTAATGGTAATGGGAAAGCGCATCAGAGGAAAAAAACAAGCTGGTTGTCCTCTGCGGTGCTTACAAAATAACCGAGATCTGTTCTCGCTAAGACTCTGGTACACGAGATGCTGCACACCTACGTAGACTTTATGTACGGTGATCGCGACAACTGCGAGCACGAGGGTATGTACAAGAAGGAACTCGAAAGAGTCGGTGAAATTGCCAGTATAGATATCGAAAGCGAGGACGACGTCATACCCGAGTTTCTGGCGAATCCCCACATTTACGTGTGTAAATCGTGTAGTGACACTATAGAAAGTGAAATCAAAATAAGTCCCCGCAAAAGGCCGGGAAACCGCGGCACCAAATTCGCCAAACATGCGGAAACGTGTGGAGGGGATTACACGCTATGCACATGTCAGGATGAATGTATGTGCGTGTGTGTGAGAGAGAGTGTGAGAGTGAGAATGATAGCGAGAGAAATTTTTAGAACCAAAATACTATGTGAGGAGCAAGCTCACGCTTTCCGTTTCTCGACAGTATGGGCAGCCTTATTGGTACAAAATCGTCGAATTCCGACGGGGCTCATACTATGAGCTCTTTGAAACGATACAATCGTGATCTGAACTCAATTTTAGTAACAGTTCGTCGCAAAGTAGATTTGATTCAAGGAGAACTGCAACAAAAGCATACGATGGAAGCGGAAGCCGATAAGGGAAATTGAGCGTGACCGTAATCAATCCCGCCACGATGCGACGGTGGTCATTGAAAAAGAAAAACTGGAGGTAGAGAAGATGCAATTAAGTCTGCTCGATAAATACCTAAATCTGAAACGAAAGATGACGGCAAATCGTGAGGAAAAAGAATGACGAAAAGGCTGGCAGAATCTACAAACGCAGTAAGTAAATAATGTTTTTAATTTTTCCTCGACATATTAGAAAGTACCCTAATGATTTTAACATATACCCAATACATGAACACGTATTTTATCTGGTCAAATATAATATGTGTGTGCAGGCATCGTTAGCAGAAATGAAATGGCAAGAATCAAAAACTAGGCATTGGACGAAATTTGACCAAAAACGAAATCGACCGCAGTTCCATAGTTCTGGAATCAATCAAGAAAATGTGATGTTTCGGGACATCGACTCAGTCCACGGTATTTGACAAACAGAATGTATATTTATTAAAAATCTGATTAGCCTTCTGATTAATTCCATTAGCTGTCCCATTTCAATCTTACACCTGATTTCTCTCGAAAAATACTGCTCCGATTAAGTATTGAGTTTAATGAAACTTTTAGGGTTTAATTTTTTTGTATGCAAAATTAAAAATGGCGTGAAGATAGCCGACATTTAAAAAAAAATAGAAATATGACCTATTTGTTCACGAAAAAACTTGTCAGGTCAAAACTAACAACTTTTATAGGACCATTTTTTTGGTAAAGTCCATATTTTTTAGGTTAGGACCTCGTGGTACATCTAGGATGTACCATGAGGAGATAAAGTCTTCAACATCCCAAGAGTGCGTGTGCTTGTGCGTTTTGATCTGGCAGATTTATTGATGAAAGAAGATCATGTTTCCATTTTACAAATATGTCGGCCATCTTAATGCCGCCACCTTGAATTTTTGACAAAACTAATTTTTAACGTCCACCTTTGACCCCTAAAAATTTCATTACACTCAATACACGAGCGGAGCAGTATTTTTCGAGATAAGTCAGAGGTAAGATTCAATGGGACACCCTATATTGTATTTGCTATGTCTGCTATGTTAAATAGAATTATTCTTAAATTGTCTTTTACCAGACGTAATGCAGCCTCTAGTCGACGATGACATCTTAAATCGCTCACTGATAAGTTGTAATGATGATGAAAATGTCACCGATGAAGACGTCAAAATGGCCTCGGTGACACAATCATTGGATTTCCGACCGCTCGTCGAACAAAACTCCGCTCATCCTTCGATCGGGTCCCAAATCAGATTCAACAGCATCCAAACATCTGTCGAGCGTTCCCTTGAGATGTACTGCGAGAAGTTCCATGGAGTTGTGTCACCCTACCTGCAAAGAGTTGCGAAGTTCCAGATAGTTTGTTTCATTGCCGGTCTCTTTTCGGCCAGCAGGCTCGTAAGCTCGAAGAGGTCGGTCGTGCCCGGGAGGAGGTTTCCGCGCCGGCGGCCCTTTCGTATACCGATGCTCTGGGCGGGGAGCGGGGCCCTCAAATTCGGTATCTGAACGGGCCTTGATTTGCTCAGGCGTCACGGAAATCGGGTTATTATCGAGCTTAACACACCGGAGCCTCGCATTTCGTTTCGGACGAGGCAACACACATGGCCCGGCAAGAGTCGGTAGACGCGTGCGCCCTTGGCATCACGATCTCGCAATGTCTCACGCATAGGAATAACGGCTTGCGGATTCATACATGCGACGGTGATATGCAGAAGCTGAACGGGCCGAACTCGATTCCTGAGGCGGGGCTGGAGGATAAGTAGAACGTCGGGTTGTAACCGCGCCTGAGGGTGGGCTAGGTTGGTGGCCATGTCTTCAGACACCATTCTAGAGAATCTGAAGACACATAGGGGAGAGCGAGGTAAAACAGCATACCGAGATATAATGGTACCGGCACGATGGGACCCGGTCCTATCGTACCGCGTTATGCCATCCTGCCCCGCTCTCCCCCAATCTCCAGGGCTATGATGTCGAGAGTATGGGAATTATTTACGTGTACCCTGCCAGAAATCGCCTCTTCACGCGCGTGGCCATCAAGACTTTAGCGGCAAATCGAAAGCGTCTGGTGGCGCTGCCTAAGGTTTCGTTGGGGTGGAACATCTGCTTCGTCGATTATATTAGGGTGCCGCAGTATTTCCGGTGCTGTAATTGCGACCATGTCATGGCGTTGTGTCATCGGGACTCGGGATGCTGCAAGAGGACTGGCGAGGATCTGGCGTGTGCAAATTGCTGTATGGCTAAGCTCTCAGTGGTGGATCATGCTGCTTCGGATGCTTCGGCGTGTCCTATCTTTCGGAGGAGAGAATGCCCAGCATAGGATAAACTATGAGTACAGTACACGACCGCGTTTCTCCCAACCGCATAATTCCGAACGACCGGATATTTACGAAAATAACGACCGCGTAAGTCCAATTCGGCCCTTTCTCAAGGTCTGTTACCTGCTTGGTAGGGAAACAAACGACTCCTTCCCTTTTGCGACCTGCCAATGAAATCATCGCCGCTATTGGAAAGGGACGATGAGCAGGTAGTGGGGTATCCACCTTACGTGGTCGTGCCTAATTGAATTGGCTCCCGAGGATCGGAGAAACGCGGTCGTGTACTGTAGTACGTCTCGTCGACTGGGGGAATGTCGTGCTGTCAGCGCTACGTCAATTGCCAGTCGCTGTTCCCGCATATCGAAAAGTTCCAACTACATGTTTCAGCTGGGGAATTCCATGTCATCTATATAAACGTGACATGGCTGCGGCCGGTGATGTCGAACTCCCTTTGCAGGGGTACGCGTTGTTGCCTCGCGTCCGAGATGGCACTGTCGGAGGCGAGGTGAGAATTTTCAACGTATCAGCTCGAAAACATGTAACTTAGATTCATTGCATTATTGTACAGCGCCAGGTATTCGCGGCTGAGTTGCTCAGTGTACCCCAATCGATATGCTAAGTCAAATAATCGGTATATGGGAGAAGATTTTGATTCCAGCATGGATGAACCCTATGTCATCATGTATTACGATGTTAATAATCTGTACGGACGGGACTCGATGAGGATGGTAAGTATAGCGCTTCCGGTTTTCTTCAGTAAGTAGGCGGAATGCTCGAACTTTCTGATGATTAACTCTCTCTTTCCGGAGCTTTCGAAGCGGGGAGTGGTGTGCCCCATCTCGAAGACGGCCTATTTCCCTGCCTGCTGTCTGTTGAAGGTGTTTGAGCGGGTCGTTGCAGCGCAGATTGTGCAGTACATAGAGCGGTGCAGTCCCTTTGACCCGTACCAGTCAGCGTTCGGGATATCCCACAGCATACGGTCGACCCTTTTGCGCATTGTTGATGACTCTCGTGCGGCTATAGATGAGCGGCTAGTGACGGCGATCGTCTTCTTCGTTTTCCTCTAAGGCCTTCGCCTGAGTGCATCACGATATTACTGTTGAGGAGGTTGGAAAGTCTCGATCTCGCTCCAGGCGTGATCAACAGGTTTACGGCGCACATGGGAGGGCGGTCTCACGCAGTTCATGCCACTGAAGCAGTCACGTCATCTTAGGGGAGCCTTCGTACTGGAGTTCCGCAGGATTTCGTTCTTAGGCCGCTGCTGTTCTCCATTTTCGAGCAGGTGGTCGGTGAGGCAGTTCCGCGCTGCAACTGTGGCTTCTATGCATATGATCTGCAAATTTATACGTATTGTTTCCCCTTTAAAATCTCTCATACTCCCTCGAAGAAGGCGAAAACTTTCACATAAATTATTCCTTTGCGCGTTTTTTCAATTCCAGTTATTATATTAAACAAAATAGTATTTTTTAACTTGCTTTATCATTTGATTTTTGCGGCGTTAACGGCACGCGAAGGCTCCCTTATTAGCATATCTAACTCGAATGGGGGATACAGCGTCGCTTCTCTCAGTGTTTCTAACAATCTTTGTCTGTTCGCAAAGAAATGGGGGCAATGCCATTAATCATGTGGACGAGTTCCTGGGGTGCCTCTCCGCACTCGCAGATAGCCGAGTTTCTTTTTGTAACTCTAAACAGGTAGGCGTCGGTGAGGCAATGGCCTGAATGCAATCGCGATATTGTCACCACGCATCTTCTGCTCAGCTTCTCATTATAAGACCACGAGTCCTTATTCTGTAGCCAAAAGGCTTGGAAATAAAAGGATCCTTTAAAAATTGAACTTGAACTGAAGAACACACAGAAAGCCTTTTGTATCTTCCGTTGAGTTCAGAAAAAAAGGTTAGAACTACGCGGTTTCCAATCTTCGCATGTACATATTTCTAGAGCCTTCTTGACCAATGAATCGGCAGATAAACTGAATATCAATATCCCGATTAAAAATAGAAAAAACTTTTACCTTTACTTACTGGAAGCAATATCACCGGATGTTCATTAACATTGATGTTCCAGTTTTTAAGCATGAGTAACTAGCTGAGTGTATCCGTATAGATCACCGTGTTTTTAATACCTGAGCCTGAACAACGCACTGTTGCAAATAGAAAAATTGCGCTGAAGGCCGATTCCGAGTTTAATCTCGTATTTATTAGAGTGGACCGCCGCAGCGCATTTACCTCAAATTGGGTATTTAGATCCGTCGGTAAAGAAAACCGTGTAATTCGGCCATTACCAATTCAGAAATTGCTGTAGATTTGTATCGGGATCCTTTATGTTTGTCAATTCGTTCTCATTTTCTGTGTTCATTGATTTTGAGTGATGAAACACGGAGAGAGGTATCTTAAAATCACATAGGGAAGTCTGACGCCCCGAGGATTTGAGACACGGGTAACTTTTAACCAGGTTGTGAACGAGTGCAGAAAGTTTTTAAATGGGTGAAAGTGTATTACTTTGATACATTTTTTCGTTCAGTTACAAAAGCTTGGGAGGATGTGGGACTTATTAGGAGGCACCGCGGGAGCCTCCATCAAGAGCACATTCGTCCGCGTAGAGGGCAACAACCCCGGACAAGCATATTTGTGCCATTTTCTCGGTTGCAACGTAGGTATTCTTCTGGTTCTCTTCTCACAGACTGCCCGAGTGGTGCAGCTGAGAGCTCTGGAATCCTTTCTCCCTCGGTTTCCGTTTAACGCTTTACGCTCGGGAGTAGTTACGGCAAATTACAAGTTACGGCGAAAGCCTCAAACATTTTCTGGTCCTTATTCTTTCTAAGGCTGGAGGGCAGGGGACAGGTATACCCTTGGCTAAATCTCCCATTAATTACCATTAAAACATCCCATTGGTTACCATTTATTATTCGTTAAAGATAATTGAATGGGGTTTTGCCAATGGTATCATTCCCATTTGTACTACCATTTAATATATCATTCTATATGCTATTCAATTTCCCATTCGTTGTATGGTATTTTTATCCCGCTGGCATTCCCATTCGCGAAAAAATATGCTATATATAATTGTCCACTTTTCTACAGTGTCTAAATATGTAACAAATAAAAAAGCTGTAATGCGCCCGAAAAAATGTCTCCTACTGTTCATAAATAATTTCGGTTCTTAAGGTTACAGCTTCTATTGTTGACTCATTTATCTGCAATTCATTATCGCTTATACCATTTAAGTAAAATTTGCTACTCACACACGTGATTCCCCAGTGTTTGTCGACTCGATTCTTATTCCTCGTCAATTATAAATAGTTAAACGTGGCATTAAAGATTCCCTAGCTTTTTACCGTTCGATTCAGTTCTCATTTATTCCCAATAGTAAGAAATACCATTTCAGCTGTTCCAGTTATCCTCCAATGGACTAATATTAATAACGAAGGGAAAAAGTAGCATTTGTCACGTGCCATTGACTTGTCAGTGAATTCCCATTAATAACGAATGGGAGAAAGTACCACGTGAATTTTCCCAGTCCTTCGGAATTGGACTCCCGTTAATAACGAATGGAAAACGTACCATTTAAAATTTTTCACTGATTTGCCAGTGGAGTACCATTAAGAATGAATGGTAGAAAGTACCGTTTCAATGTTACCCATGAATTTCCATTAGGATCCCATTGATTACCTTTGGATACCATTCATTACCATTAAACGCCCAATGGAAAACTTTGTCGAGGGTAGTCCACCATTCCCTGGTGGAAACCTGAACACCCGTTGCTCGTTTCAGCTGCTAAACCCTAAAAAGGACCTCATCACTGAGGGATCCTCGACGGCGAGACAGACATTTTCTCGGACTGCGAACTCGTTCAATGAAGGGAGAAAGGCGAAAGTCTTTGATTTAAGGGAGAGTTAACGATTTATTCCTTATCGACGGTTTGTACATTAGCAGGTCAGAGGCTGGGAAGAATAGCTCAGTTGGGGTGTTAGAGTCCGAATGAATTATCACGTCGTTGCCTCGAGGCATCGAGCCTTTCGCTTGGTTGGGTGGGGCTCGCCCTGTAGTGGGGTAACGCGAGTGCTCGCGTTCCCTCTCGACGTCTTGCGCAGTGCCGCTGCGCCGGTTCCCGACGCGGCTTTCGAACTGTTGCAAGGTTTTCCTTGACCGACTTCCAGAACACATTGGACGAGTACATCATACAGTCATCCGGCATACACCAGGCATTAGCGAGTCGCCGAGACTACTTTTAACAATCTCAGAATAAAAATGTTGACAAGGATTGAACTTAAGGTAAACCCCTATGGTAGCCTTTTAAAAGGATAACGAAAATACCGCGGATTACGCGGAAGTATGACTCTTGTCTCAGAAAATCTCGCTTCATCAGAAATCAGAAAGTTTTGAGATGTTTTTTTTAAATTTCATACGCTTAGGAGGAAGGTCCAACGCCCACGAGTCATCAGCAAGAACGTCGGTCTGAACTCCGTCAAACACACCTTCGACATCGAGGAACAGAGCTTAAAGAATCTGTCGTCGGGCGAGGGCCGGTCCAATATCCGTGGAGAGAGTAGCAACGCTATCGAGGGCTGATCGCCGTTTTCGAAAGCCCATTTGGTATCTCGGGAGCAACGTTTTGCTCTCCAGATACTAATCCATCCTTCGGGCCACCACCCTATCCAGTAGTTTATAAATACAAGATGTTAAGGAGATGGGGCGGAGACCCTCCGAACCTACTTTAGGTATGAAATAGAGAAAATCACTCCGCGCGGAGGGAGGTTTTCATTTCTCATATTTCTCTGAATATTTTCATAACAAGTGTGATTACTTCCTTAGGTAAGTTCACTAGCGCCAGGTTGCCTATTGCGTCCTGCAGCTTGCAGACTTTCTGATCGCTAGTGCTATGCAGACGTCTATTTCTCCTCCCTGGCGATACTCTTCGTTATCACCTTCGGGAATTCAGTCTTCTGAAGGAGGTTGTTATATTAAGAATTTTGTTATATTAAACGTGTTCTACTGGTAGATTAGCAACTAATGTAAAAGACTCAGGCACGATGCCTTCATCTTATGCTTGACCCAAGTGTCTCTCGCCCATTAAGAGTACACGAAACGTAGCTTCCTAACTACTTTCAGGTTGCGCAGCTGTATGCCCCGCAAAGGTCGACCTCAATAGAGGTGACACCGATTTGCAACAAAGACGGTCGGCAATCACCGCCCCCACGATACCTTTGAGTGACACCTCCAACAGGTGCCGGTTAGCCACCCAAGGTAAGCTGAAATGCTCACCCCGTCCCTCCCGACGGACGTATCATACTAATTATCGTCTATCACACGTATGGTCTCCAGTTGCACTTCTGCACCTCTTGAATCAGCTCGTCGGAACACGAGCTGATTCCTGTACAAAGCATGCACCTCTTGAACCAGCTCGTCGGAACACGATCTGATTCCTGTACAAAGCATGCACCTCTTGAACTAGCTCGTCGGAACATTCGTTGGGACTTCGTTGCATTCGCTCCCCGAAAACGTTTCCTGGTAACAGGTCGCTGGGTTTCGCGAGGCGTTATAAAACAAATGCGTTATAAAGAAACGTATGAAATTAAAGGGTTACATATCTATCATATATACCTTATCCGTATGTACGCATATGTAAGGTATATTGCTTTCAACAGCATCTCATAGTTCTCTAAAGTTCTAATCTCGCTGAGGTCACCAACCACGGGCACTCATACGAACATGACTCTGCTGAATTCAGTCACCAGAGGGTTCTTTAGTTGTTGCATTCCACAAAGAGCGAAGTCTGAGTAATGACTTATTAAGTCTCAAAGCACCACGGCAAGGTGAACCTTGGCCTGATGGCGTCAACTATTTATGCTGTACCATCCACAGATGATATTTGATTCTGTGCTCTGATCGCGGACATGGCCGGCCTTACAGTCCGTCACCTTTTCAGCCAAGGAAACTCCTACCGACCCTTCTCCGAGTTTTGTCCGAGTTGATGTCTCTTTCTAGGGTTGTTATATTACCTAACGTTCGCTTTTCAAATGCCTTGATGGTTCCCCAAATTTTTATTGACTCCACCTCAGGTGTGAATGTGCTGCAACACTATTTAAATTGATATCGCCTTCATCTGCGGAGCAGTTTCTTGGAGGACATACTTGTTTCCTATACAGTCTGAAGTGTTTCGGAGTGCTATCTTTTTTGTAATTTTGTAGGGTTTCTCTCCTTTTATCAATGGCTTCAGAGCCTTCCGGAGACCACCGTAATGCTGGTAACACAGGTTTCTTTTTAGCAGACGGAGTTTCTGTTCCCGCAGCGATGGGCCCTTCTCTGATACGTTCCTCTGGCTTATTATATTTTTCATCGATATTTACGTTTACCATCTCACGGGATTATTGTTAATACTTCTATAGTTTGATTGAAGGATTTCCATGATGCAGTGAAGTTAATTAGATCTTGGATAGGGAGAAGTTGCGGAAGTTGTTCGTGGTATTTTCTGGCAAGCAATCCTTAGCTAGGTGGGAAGAGTACATTTGGACTTCGTTCGTTATCGATTGTAGAATATTTTTTTGCATCTCAATAGTTCGTGCACCTCCCAGGAGCTTGGTAACGAAATCGGTAACCGAGTGATCTCACCTTTCTCTAAGCTCCCTTAAGCTCCGTTAAGTTAATTCGAGTTTTTGTTGTTAGGCGTCTCCTCGATTGATTTGCTGTTAAAGCTCCCAGAATTGTTTGTGGGGGGGGGGGGGAGGGGGGACTACGGTCATTGTAATAGGCCAACAATTTTAGATTGTCGGAAATATGTGGGTTTTTATTTCTTTGGAGTCTGGAATATTGCCTGTCAAGAGCTTTACTACTGCTTTTTATTACTGTCTTCCTGAGCAACGGAGCCCCGGATGAGGATCGAGTGGCTGGAGACCATGCTGTTCGGTTGATAGGTCAGTATCCAAGATCGGTACGGCAGGCTCCTCTAAGACCCCGTGTTAGGAATGGACTGTTGCTGATGCCGGTAAAGTAGAACCTGAGGGGGAGGCAGAAAGGGAAAATGCCCTGTTTGCCTGTTACTCACTGGTTTATTAATCAGAAGTGTAGATTTTTTTGCATCCTTGAAGGCTAATCTTTGCCGATTCATAATTTTGATTTCCGTTTATTTTTTACAGATGTTCCGTTTGCAACACATATTGCATTAAATAGTTAATGAATAATGAGAACTTTTTTGTCGTTAGATTTTTTTTGCCCGACTTATCCCTTTCAATATATATGAATTTGAAAAAAAACTCATCTTCTAAAAGGATGATTTAAAAAATCTGAAAAAATTGTCAAAGAGTACTTTCGAGTGAACCTGAAATGTGGCCAATTACGCGATAAAGCTGAAAGGGTCGAAAAAAAGTGGCTGAGTTGACAGAAAATGCCTCATTTACAACTATACTTACTTTATCCTATTTTAGCTTTGTTTACTCATTGGTCGAGGTCGTCGAGGAAAAAAAGTGTTGCACTTATAAAAGTGCATCACTTTTTTTTGTGTAAGTATAGAGTTTAAATGAATGTTGGCTTTTTATAATTAAACAATGCATTGATTCGACATCGATGTTTTATAAAAAAAAAAATCGATTCTGAAATATCGATGTTTTTTTAACATCGTCCATCGCTAACTGCTATCGTAGCGTGCGGCTTTCGATTTCGCACGCGTAACCAGTTCATCGGCTAGCGGCTGCGGCTGTCGATTGAGCATCGTGATGTGAATAATTAATTTTCCGGCGTCAAATCCATGTTTTAACGATAAATTTGTGATCACTTTTTATTTCCCCTTCTCTTCGACCTTTGTACTTGTTTATTTCCTTTCGTTCTGATACATCAGAGGAATATTTAAATGATATGTTCATTATTTTTCAGCAAATCCAGTTTTTTTCACCGCCAATTCTCCGCTCATCAACAAGATTGACGACAAATAAGTGGAATTTGTCAACTAGCTTCGTGGGACTAAATCATTGTAGCGAAGAGAGAAGCAGGACTGCGAACAAATGGATGCAATGTTGTAAAACAAAGAAATAGGAGACGGATTAAGCGATTTCCCACGGAAATGCTCAGCAGCATTGAATAGCTATACACTTCGTTTTTTTTTCCTTTTTGTACACACGCTCGCCTATATAAACGCATATGACTGTTATATAGTTTCCGTCATTTCTTGTTATGATCTCTCGACGCATAGGTTTATAATGTTATTACAAATCACTATACATAAGTACCGTAAAAAATGCAAATAATTGTTAACATAGTAAACAGTGTGACAGTGATTATAATATATTGTTCTCTTATTATTGTGACAAAGCTGTTCGATATGAATACGAAAGTAGAATTCACAAAATAAATGATTATTTACGTTTTGGAATTTTTTTTTCGGCTGTCAAGGATTTTGTAACTTTTTAGAGGGAGACTACGGCCACACATAGAGAAGCATAAGAAGCAACGATACGATAACGATCGTGACGCCACATTCCTTCGTGTCCAAAAATATTGTAATTTTTATGTGTACTTTTTTTCTTTCCTGCCCTTCTCTGCATCCTTGTTGACTCTTTGATAATTATATTATTTTTTTTAGTATGTAAAAACCGCAGGTACGAGTTTGGGATTTTTTTTAGAATCTTCATACAATGCTATCGTGTAAATATCGTGTAACATTGGAGCCAGAATCGAAGGTATTTTTAGTAGAAAATAATTATTTTAACTTTTTTCTTTACGAAAAATGGACTTTCCTGTATCGGAAAAATTATGACTCTTACATCATTCGAAAGTTGATGAAAAATAAAAAAGTTAATGTTACTACGAATTTTTTGAGAATTAAAAAAAAACGTAATTTCCGAAGAGTGTATTGTAAAAATCTTTAAAAAATCACAGAAGCACCTCTCAAATAGTATTATAAACTGACAAATTAAAAAAAAACATCTGAGAGGTTGACCGAAAAAAGTGGCCCACTTGATAAAGAATGCCCCATATATTAATCATATCTTAACATATCGGCTATCTAGTGTCAGATGTTAACAAATTTATTTTCGTATCGTCATGAATTATGTCCATTGATAAAGGCAAGAAATGTATCTTTCCTAAACCTTACGTGTACAGCATAACGAATAATTGTATGGTCGATGTGAGAATCATTTATCATCCTCTGAAAAGAAAAATATTCTAAGTTGAATTTCCATTCAGACGTCACTTACATACTTGTTATTTTAATACTTTAACACGAAAGTTGTCATGACCGAGTGGTAAATAACATCGTTCAATACGCTATAGCTCTGGGTTCGATTCGCGTTTACTAATTTTTTTTGGACATCATTAAAATCGACTTAAGGTTCTCGCTGTACTCGTCAATAAGCGTTTCTAGGAGGGCGACTTGAGAGCTAATAATAATGTTTCGTGTATTATTTGCTGATTGGTAACCGATTTTGTACATTGTGTCATAAAGTTTATCAGCGTCTCTTGTCAAATTTTGTATTGCGTTAGAGAAAGTGGAGACCATAGCTCTTACTATTGTAGTCTGATTGCTGATGAGCGTACTTAATCGTGTATTATCGGAATAGACTTTATCTATTTCGTTATTATAATATTCTGCGTCTGAGTTTCCTAACGTTCCAAACAGAATTTTACTTATGTCTCCGATGAAATTGAACACGCCTCTTTTCAATCGAGGTGAATAATTAATTATGTTCATTAAACGAACTCGACGGTCTTCAATTCTGTGCATTCTTTGTCGTACAGTTTCTATCGTTATTGACTCTAGGCAAGG
Source organism: Amblyjoppa fuscipennis (assembly GCA_963575735.1). NCBI lineage: Eukaryota > Metazoa > Arthropoda > Insecta > Hymenoptera > Ichneumonidae > Amblyjoppa > Amblyjoppa fuscipennis. Next base: position 1,194,443 of record OY754497.1, read on the forward strand.
GTCCTTTCTTCTCGTGTCGTTACAAACCAGCGATAGTATGTCTGAGATGTGGAACAAATAATCCCGGTGCACATTTATCTCGGCGAGGTCGACGTAGTTTACTACGGTCCAGGTCTTATGGTACATAACCACATCTCCCAAGTGTTCCAGGTAGATTGGTCCAGACATCGGTTCAATCTTGATTTGATCCTCGGTTAGGCATCCTGATAGAGAGAGTAGGAGGAAAAGTAACACCAGCATGGTGATCTAAACAGACAAACGATTAATTTCGAAAATAAGGCTTAAGTTTGTTTACATGAATAAGTTTCTTTCTATTTCTAAGCGATATTTCATAATCGACGTCAGATATTCGACTGAGGATCATCGCTGGGCCTTCCCAACGTTCGGCGAGAGAAGACGTATCCCGTTGCTGGTCGATGAGAACTTCGTCCCCTATTGAGAAGACCGGTGAGGAACGTAGGATGTGAGCATCTTGGGTTGCCTTGTACCGTTCCTTTGTTTGGAGAAGATGTTCACGCCCTTTCTTCAAGAAGCGGTCGTGGTCAGCTCGAAGTCCCTCGAAGTATTGATCGATGGTGACGTTTGTACGGTGGATTGGTAAATTGTTCGGGATGTTTGGCTTGCGTCCGAACTGCATCTCAAATGGCGTTAGGTTAGTGCCCTCGTGTTTTGCAGTGTTATATGCCATCGATACGAACTTTAACTTTTTATCCCAGTCTTCGCGGTCGTCGCGAATAAGGGCTTTGATCTGTTCCTTGATAGGCCCGTGAGCTCTCTCGAGACTTCCGTTACTTTGCGGGTGGAATGCCGTGGTCGTCATGTGATTAACCTTAAACAGTTTCTCTAGATGCTTGAAAGTTTGGCTAATGAAATTGCGACCTCCATCGGTAAGAATTATTTTCGGTGCATCATGAATATAAATGAAATCTTTGACGAGAGCATTCACGGTGGCTTGAGCATCCATTGTTCTAAGAGGAATGAGAGTAACATACTTGTCAATTGGTCCTGGATTGATAGGATGTATTTGTAACCATCACTTGACTCAGGTATGGGCCCAACGAGATCCAGCGCTATTTTGTCGTTTGGTCTTTCCGGTGTGTCAGTAATGACAGCCTCTGCTTGCGGCCGTATCCTGACCAGTTTGACCCTTTGGAATGTATCACACTTCCGAATATAATCCTCGATGTCCCGTTGCATATTCGGCCAAGTCGCGACCGCCTTTATGCGATCGAGGGTCTTAGCTACTCCAAAATGTCCAGTGGCCTTCGTGCCGTGATGGTGCTTGATGATCTCGCTTTTTTCTTCTTCTGTATCTGGCTCGTGAAGTTCCGAATCATAGAGGTACAGTGCGGGTCGTGTCACTTTCTTTGACCAAATGAAATTTATCATCTGTTTAATTCGTGCCTTCGCCGTTGTGTGAATGGTTAGGTGTTTGCATCCCAGAAAGATCTTTGTTGGTTCGGTGATTTCCATTAGTGCGTCTACCAGTTGGTTGAACCACACTATTTCTTCCTCGGAAAAGTCAATGTGCAGCGCATCCTTATCTTCTGTCGGTGCGTCTGCAATTTTCAAAGTTGATACATTTTTTGGAGCGGTTTGCTCGCTAATCTCGGAGACATACGGAATTTTGTCAGCTAGTTCAAATTCCACATACAATGGTGCCTCCTCAGCTGGTTCTTCTGTTCTCTTATCGTCTTCGTTCTTCTGTTCTTCGGTGGTGTGTTTCGTTGCCTCTGCTGGGCTTGCCGCTCGCTGCTGACCTCGGGTGGTCACGGCATAAATCCTGGAAAGAGCGTCGGCGTTGGTGTTCAATGTGCCCTTTTTGTACAAACAATCATATTCGTACTCTTCCACTTTCATCCTGAGCCTCATTAGGCGGCTATTTGTCGGGGGGTCGGTGGCCTTCAGTATCCAGATGAGCGGCTTATGATCGGTGACGATTTGAAAGCGCTTCCCGTACAGGTATTGCCGAAAATGTTTCGTAGCCCATGTTATCGCCAGCATTTCTCGCTCGGTAGTCGAGTACCGTTGCTCGGCTTTGTTAAGCGTCCGGGAGGCGTAAGCTACTGGTCGATCCTTCCCGATCGGTCCCTGGGACAGTACAGCACCCACTGCGTAGTTGCTTGCGTCCGTGGTTAGAACAAAAGGCTGCGTGGAGTCGGGATATTGCAGCACTGGCGCCGTCGTGAGGGCTGTGCGTAATCAATTAAATAAACTGTTCCTGTTTTTCTGTCCATGACCAGGTGATATCCTTCTTTAAGAGTTCCGTGAGTGGTTTTGCTATCTTACTGAAGTCCTTGATAAATTTGCGGTGATATCCGGCTAACCCCAGAGACTGTTGTGACGTGATTTTTTGGAATCACCGTCACAAAATTAAAGAAAAAAGCATCTAGTACTTTTTCTTGCGAAAATACCGAATTTTATGGTATAGATCTCGTTTTGCTGCCTCTCTCGCTAATCGCGGTACGATTTAGCTTACGGGAATACAGTTCCGCTAACGTTTATTTTTTGTACGGTTACGGTTACAGTAAAGATCCAGTTAGTCGGGGTTTTCGAATCCAGTTGGTGGTGCGGATCTATAAGTTATTACAAGCCCAACTGGAGGAGAGACTCGACGAGGCTTCGTTACGAATACGCCAAAGTCCGGTGCAAACCCGGCGCTCTAGTGGGTGATACGGTAAAGTGCAATGCGTTGGAGAACAGGCGGAGTTACGGTTTAGTCCGGACAAGGATGGAACCCTTGTGCCGTGTTTTTGAGATAGTGAAGAGCCTTGTTTTCACGCATTGCACGAGGAGAAGCGATCGTAACGATCCTCGAAATTTACCGCTTCGTACAGTTCGGTTACAGGCTCGCGTTGAAATCCCGTTTCGAAATAGTTTGAGAGGGCAGTAGCTATCGGTCAGAGTTCCCGAAATAATGATAATGGTCCGTTACAGGTGTTATCGTAGAAAAATCAGTCTACCGAGAGTCGTCCTCGAGGCCGCTCGCACTTCGCTCGCGCTCCCGTGTGTTTATGGTTTTTCGGGTATTGTCTCGCGCTCGCGATGCGGGTCTCGCTCGCGCTGTCGTAGACTCCGGCTATCGCTCTCGCTTCGGTTCGTGCGTCTCGCTCGCGCTACCCGTCACCACGGGTGTTCGCGTGTCGACTCGTGTGCCGTTTCTCGTGCGAGTTTTGTTGCCGATTTTCCGTGATCGAGATGCGTTCGGAACGCTCTTGAGGTGCAGTGATTGTGCTGAAGTTCTCGGAGCATCGTAAGGTGCGGTTCTCGTCCCATATTATTGGATTTATTCCTGCTGTTCGGTGAGTTTATCGTTTGTGTAAATTTTCGATCGCGTATAGGATTCGTTCTCGCTCTCGTTACGCTCGCTCGATCCTTCGGTCAGCTGAGCTCTCCCGATGCACGTGTGTGCGAGCTCCCGTGGCTTATAGCCAACAAAATTAATGGTTTTCGTTTTGGACATTTTGAGCTCTCGTTAGCATAGATTTCGCGTTACTTTATTGGCGAAGGATCGCGACCCTTCTGCCATAACCTACACCCTGAGCAAACCATGCATTTCCGCAACCGTTGCTCTCGCGAGTGTATTGGTGTTAGCTCGTTACCGTTCCGTTCCCGTTTTTATCGTTTTGTGTTTTGTCCTTGCGGAGGTCGGTTCCATCGACCTCCAGTTTAGTCCGGTTTGGCGATTCCGGCGAAACAAAAATCCGCCCTGCGGAGGTCGGTTCCATCGACCTCCAGTTTAGTCCGGTTAGGCGATTCCGGCGAAACAAAAATCAGCCCTGCGGAGGTCGGTTCCATCGACCTCCAGGTTAGTCCGGTTGTTAATACCGGTGAAACAAAAATTAACTGGCGCCCACCGGGACTCCAATGCATGCGCGAGGGTGGACGGCCGACGGTGACATTTTTTGGTTCTCGATTTCGCGTTTCGCTCCCGTTTGGTTTGAGCTTTATTTTCGATATTCGGTTTTGTTTTTTTTGTTCGAGATTTCTGTTGAGATACCGTAAAATACGTCACACTGTTTTATTTGCTTAGGATCGCGTGGAGCCGGAAAATTCTTGACCGCTTCGATTTTCTTTGGGTTTGGTTTGACTCCTTCTTCGGAGATAATGTGACCCAAGAATTCCAATTCCGGACGAAGGAATTCGCATTTGTCTGGTTGCAGTTTTAGATCTGATTCCCGTAGCCTATTTAAGACATCTATCAATTTTTTGTTGTGTTCCTCTAAAGTATTCCCGTAGATGATTATATCGTCCAGGTATACAAAGCATGCGTTACCTATGAGACCACGTAGGGCATTGTTCATCATCCGTTGGAATGTTGGTGGCGCGTTCTTTAATCCAAATGGCATCCTGTTGTAGTGATAATGTCCCGAGGGTGTGGAAAAGACTGTCTTCTGTTTATCACGCTCGTCCCTGGGTATTTGATGGAATCCTGAAGCCAAATCAAATGCCGAGAAGTACTTTGCTCTGCCCAGTTGGTCCAGGATTTCGTCAATGCACGGTAAAGGGTATGCGTCGTGAGCGGTCTTCTCGTTCAATTTTCTGAAGTCTATGACTATTCGCCATTTTTTCTTTCCTGACGCATCCGATTTTTTTGGCACAACCCACAATGGTGAGTTATATGGAGAGTCACTAGATTCAATAAGCTTGTTTACCAGCATCTCGTTAACTTGTCGATCAATCTCCTCCTTGTGTGCTGGAGGGTACCTGTATTGCTTTACGTTTATAGGTGTGTCGTCGCTGGTGATAATGCGGTGTTTGACCGCTTTTGTACCTGGTAGTGGGTCACCAGGTAGGGCGAAGACGTCGGGATAGGAGGAGACAATGTCCCATACCTTTTCCGCTTGCTCCAGCGGCACGTGCTCGAGGCGAACGTTTTCCTTCAGCATTTGGATCCGTTCCACTGTATTCTGCTCTTTGATGCTGTAGATTGTAGGTACGTCCATCGGTGCGTCTAGGCGCTCCTCCGTTGGTGAAGGAATATGTTCATTGAACGGTATCCCACGTAATAAATCTATAGTGATTTCAATTGGTTTTTCTGTTTCATTCATGACCGGTATTCGAACTTCGTGATTTTTTGCTACGTACACGCAAGGTATTATGGAGTCGGCGTTTTCTTCCGCTGTAATGGCTGGTCCGTTCGAAATGTTTGTACGTGTTGTAATCCAATAAATTGACCTTGGTGGGATGGTGACAGTGAGAGGTTCAAACCTAAACTGTTTCCCGTTGAATTCCAAAAAGTTGTTTGGGCCGATACCGATATACGTTTGATATTTTTCCATAAATGGAATGCCGATCAATCCATCTTCTTCCAGGGGAAAGTCATTAGGAATGACGTGGAAAATGTGTTTTTCCCCTTCAAATTCTTTCTGTGTAACGAATAACGATCGGTGTAAATCGTTACCCATCTTGAACTCAGTACTTACTTTCTTGTCTACCAAAGATGTTCCCTTCAAACTGCCTAATTTGATCAAGCTGATGGCGAATCCAGTGTCTAATAAAAATCTCCCTGGTCCTCGTACGTCTCGCATTGATAATCCGACAACGCGTTTGGTGGATCCAATGGCGTTAACTCGAGGCAATGGTCCGTTTCTCCTGTTACATTCGTTTCCTCCGTTAGTACATGGTTGACTCGTGGTGGGGGGCGAGGCGGAAACTGTCCTTCGCGAAAACCCGATGGTTGGCCAGGAGCGTTGACTTTGCGTTGGGTATCATAATTTTTCTTGCGGCAGTCACGTTCGAAGTGTCCTATGCGGTGGCAATAGTTGCATGATACCTGCGTACGTTGGGTCGAGGATGACGCTGCGGGTGGCCTGCTGGACGGGTGCGATGGTCGATGCTGTGTATTTGAGTTCCGTTCCGTGAGGTTTAGGTTCCGTGTCATCATCTCCCTAGTATAATCGTAAGCTTCAGCGGCCTGTGCGAATGAAATTGCTGCTCGGATGTTTCCAGGTCTCTGGGCGCGTACCTCCGTTGAAAGTTCCTTACGGAGACCTAACAAGTACTGTTCTAGGCCTTGCTCTCTTTCGTATTCGATGATGAATTTTCTCTTCGCTTCGTCAGGAGTAGAGTTTGAGAGAACCGCAAGTACTTGGTTTTGTACATCGAGAAAACGGTTCGTAAATTTTGAGACGGCTTCACTCTTGCCTTGAAACATACGTGCACGCTTGTCTCTCCAAACGCTAACAGGTTGCAGATTTCCGAATAAAATACGGAGCCCTTCATACAGTTTTTCGTACGTGTCCGTTTCGTATTCCTGTATTTCTCGAGCCGCGTCGCCTATTATTCTTTTGGCGATTATTAATTTCCGCAAATAATCTGGTCGAGCTACTTGAGACCTCACGTCTTCGATTGATGCAATGAACGTTTCAACACCGATACCTTTTCCGTCGAATTCCCTAACTACCTCTATCGCTTGTTTCGGCGTTATCTCTTCAAACGATGCTATGCTCGCCATGCTCGCGGTTCGCGACATTTGACCTGTCTGTCGCGATGTTTAATCGTCGGCTGATCCTTTTGATCGATCCAAGACCTTGCTCATTGCGTGTTTCAGTGTTTCACCGACGTTTGTCATTGATATTTCGTTGGTGACCATGGAGTCAGTTTCCGAATCGGAAGCGAAAATTATTTGTTCGCGGTACTGAGTAAATTAATTATTACTCACCGATTCGTTTCGTGGATCCAGCGTTAGATTTCTTCGTCTCTTGCAGATTTTTCGTGTCGTCGATCAGTCCTAAGTTCCCAGCACTTTGAGTTGACTACCCCACACTTAGCACCAATTGTGATTTCGCGGATGGCAATTTTATATTATTTTAACTTTCGAGCAGCCAACTCGGCTACAGAACGCGGTAGTAGGACGGAAGGACTCGCTATACACGGTGACAAACTGCTTAAGACGTTTATTATGAAAAATAAGAGCTGCAGAGGTACAGAGTGTACGCGTAGAAATTCGGTGACTTACTGACTAACTAAAGCTAGGTGGAGGGTTGTATTTATACGTCTATCCCGTGGGAAACTCCCCATAGTGGGGAAGGAATGTGAGAGTCGGAAAAATACTAGAAAGGGCAGATGTCTCGGATTCTTGGAAAGTGATCAACGGTCAGAAAAAGGAATGCAGTGGGCGAGCTTTGGGTTGTGTATTTTTGGGGAAGATAAAAGATAGGCGTTCGGAGTCTTCGAGGAGATGACGGGATGTTTGGCGGTGCGATAAGCAGCGGCGGCGGGTGAGAAAAGATAAGCGGGAGCTGCTGGCATACGGTGCTGTTAGGAAAAAAGGAAAAGATAGAGTGAAAGCAGAGGACTGTGCAAGGAATCGTTATTAGAATATATTATTAATGGAAATACTTCAACAATACTCACTTTTTTTCAGATTGTTGGAAAGGCTACACTTCTTCTTCGTTGGACCCAGGCGACAATGACGTGCGAATTTTTTCGCAACCCATGAAGTAGAGAGAGAGAGCGAGAGGATCAAAATCTTCTTCCGTTTTTGTGGTTAGCTTCGGTATCTCCACCTAGAGGCAAATTTTAAGCCTGCGGCCACATTAAAGAGCATGGAAATGACGTGATATGCACGTGTGCGCATGTCCGCGCAATCTTCCCGACCTCTTGGAGCTTGGGAAGATTGGGAAACATAATTCGCATTTCTGAACGAATGTCGGTAATGACCAGGGCGTTCAGCATCATTCTCCTGATTTTTCTGAACGTAATTCGGCAATAATCTTTATTTGTTTTTGAGCTTGGGGAAGCGTTGATTATCGAGGGGAAAAATGTGGACATTTCTGAACGCATTTAGATAACATTGAAACTTCCCTTGGCCAGTTTCCCCAGTGTTTCTGAACGCGTTTCGGTTATCTTTCCCTCGTCGGGGAGATTTCTGAACGCACCCCTGTCGATATCGATTCGTAAGATAACTCCTGTTGGTAAGGTAAATATTCGCGCAGTTCGTCTTGCGCACAGAGGTTCTCACGGGGTTTGATTTCTACAGTGAACCAACAGGAGTTATCTTACGAATCGATATCGATAGCGGTAATGTATACAATCGAGATGTGAAGGAAAAGGATTGTGGAGGACTGGGAACGTCTAGAACCGAACGTGGAGGATCGGGATGTGTCGAAATGAAATGTGTCGAAAAAGGAATGTGTACAATCGAGTTGTGGAGGAAAAGGTGTGTGGAGGACTGATGATGTGGAGAACTGAATGTGGAGGATCGATGATGTGGAGATTCAAGATGTGTAGGATAGAGGGGCTCTCGATTCGAACCCGGTAACTTGCGACTTGTAGTTTGCGGCAATATCCACTCGGCTATTCAGTAGTTGAAAATAAAATTTCGGAAACTTATAAATTAGGCGTGGTAGACTCTAACACATTGTTTTGTGAGTTATAAGTACATAATTTTTCATGCATAGGCATGTTTACCACGATGATACGCAAAAAATCTTTTTCATCACCGCTTATTATTCAAAGCAAAAATGTACTATGAGAATCAAATTTGTCACATTTCTTCGTTATGTGGTTTTTTTTCTTTTCATAAAGCTTCTTCTATAATAAAGGATATTCTGAAATGACTTGGTTTTCTCGCAGAGCACGCTTTATGAGTGAAAAGAATTTAAAAAATCAGTTCAACTAGCATTTTCCATAAATTGAACACATTATAAAATTCCGACAGGTAAATTGATTTTAACCTAATTCAATCTTCATAATTCTTTGAGTCCCATAAATATGAGCTAAAAAAATCAACAATTGCAAAAAAATTGTTCTATTCAGGGCAACAAGTTGTTAATTTTGATAAACGGTTTTCTATTGCCATTTCATAAGATTTTGAATTTGCAAGCATACATTCTGAATGACCATATATGTGATTTATATTTTTTGATGTACAATCAATATATTTTAAATATAAAATCAACATATTATTGGATATATGTTTCAATATTATAGACATGTCATCAAAATTATATAAACCATATGGAAAATATATATACGATTTGTAAGAAAATATATAAGAACAAGTATATTACAGCGTGTACTCTTCAAGTATACTATCTTTTATATCCATAATATACAATATTTCGGAAAAATATATTATGTCTAAAAATAGTACATCTCGAATATACTTTATTTCCATGGAGGCCGGCTCAGTAACCAGAGCCCAGCCCCCAGAGCCCGGTCCCTAGAGCCCGGTCCTCAGTGGACTCTTCGCGGAACCTCCAGTTGAGAAAAAGTCATTACTGTCTGAGCATTTAAAAGAGATTGCTGAATACTTCAACCTGCGATTATCCACCGATCCACCGATTGTTGAATATTTTAACACTGAAATATACGATAAAGAAATCGGAAGTTAACGATTAATAAATATCGTTAACTTCTCAAATTATTTATTTATCATTGATAAATAAATAATTTGAGCATTTAAATAAACAATTGAAACCATTCGGAGTTATAATTTATCATCAACATCCACTATTGACATTGATGATTTATTCAACCGATTTACCTGAAAGAAGGAACGAAGAACGAGACATTTTGAATTCGACATATTCATCCATTTGGGAACAATCCAACATACTTGAATGATAAGTTCACTTTGAAACATCGTAAGTCATTAAATTCTTTAACTTTTCAATAATTTCATTTATCTTCATCTATCCTTGGAAAATATTTTATTTTGTTTGTTTTTCTGAACGTTAACTAATTAATTCAAACAATCTGCGGACAACTAATAATCAATCCGGGTCTTAATTAACTAAAGTATGTTAGCCTAATACTTAGAAGTCGAGGTCCTTTAATTTCTTAGGGAGAGCCGAACTATAGAGCAACGAACTCGACAGTCCGCGATAACTTTAGCCTTGACTCAGTGTCGCGCAGCACGGCGCGAGCCATTGGGAGTCTTATTTCACGGGCCTTGTTACGGTGTGTCAGGGTCGCGCGGACAATCATAATCGTTCGTATGCGGTAGATATCGCGTGCTAATAATCGAACTACATATTCATTCGGCATGCATTCTCACCGCACCCTGAATAAATTTCCGAAAGTATAGATTCAAAAGAGGCGTTGTCCTGATAAAGCGGCACATCCGATAAACGTCTAATAGGGAGAGAAATCTCCTTTACCGTAGATGCAGGAAAAATGCTGATCAGAACGTAACAGTACGTAAATATTTTTAAAAATCGACAGAACTCGTCCTAGCTGTTCCCGATTAAGAAAATATCGCGGGCCTCCGTGGCGCAATTGGATAGCGCGTTCGGCTGTTAACCGAAAGGTTGGTGGTTCGAGCCCACCCGGGGGCGTTAATTTTTTTCCTACGTTAAAAACAAAAGAAAACGCTTTGTTCGTACATTCGAAACGCTTCATCATTATTCATTTTTCAATATCTATATATTTTTTTTTCGTCGCTACCTTGTCCAGTCCGAAGTTCGCACACCCCGCTGTTTCTGAATGAGGGAAACTGATCAGATACAATTTTCCAAAGTTGTGTTAATGTGATAAAATTTTGTATGGGTCGTTTCGCCCCAATACAACTTTCTAAATATTGTATCTCTCCGATGGAATTTTCTATGTGCTGTTCCTCTCTGTTTAAGAATGTCTATGAGTGGGAACGATAGCGGAGCGGAGTTAATAAATCACAATGTCGATGGTAAACAGTGAAAATAAACTCTTTATTTCAGCAACAGAACGATGGTAAATATACGCGTAAAACACTGTGCATGAGAGAAACACTGAACATGAGGTATACACAATTGATGAATGACAGGTCCACAATAAATTACTCCCGATGAGTGGAACGAGTGAAACTACCCCGATGAGTCGAGTAAATTATATCAATCGCGCCAACCACATGAGGTTGTGCCGAATCCTTGCGTTACCCCGTTAAGCTAATTACATTGTATGAGAATCGCCTTAGCTGCCGGGTGAGAGTGTAAACAAACCATATTTTATAATCTACACATGATTGTGTTCAGAATTAGCAAAAATAAGTGAATATCAAGGGGTTACTTACCAGGCGTTAGCTAAGAGTTTTTCGTAAGGTTTAGTCAAAATCTCCAGAGCTCTACATATTTCGTAGTGTAAACCGCTGCATCGCTATGAAATGAGTGTGAAGCGGCCAAATGTGTTGCTAATCGAATTCAGCTCTCACTACGGTACCCTTTTTCGATGCGCTCATTGCGTTGCTTTACGCGAGGAGAAACGAAATGCTTTAACGCGTTAATACCTTCATGCTGAAACATGAATACACTGACTAAATAAACATTCGGTGTCAAATTGTGAGGTCATTTCGTAAGACCTGTGTTACAAGTTTAACGTACGCAGTTCAATCACTCTGGTATGACCGACTGGCATAAAAAAAATTTGAAGAGCAGACAAGTAATTAAGTAAAACCTGGTAAGGGTTGCGAGGCAATGCTGAATAAAAGTTTACAGTAGCCTCCCCATGTAGGTTTTGCCGAAGGAACGGACGCGGCCGATGGTTGGGCTAATGTTGGCGCGGCGATTGTCGAATCCCCAACGCTTGGCCAATGTTCGGCCAACTATGGGTTCGCCAATGGTGGGTTTGACAATTTGCGGCCAATGCTTGACCGCATTCGACTCGCCAATTCTTGGTTAGTCGATTTGAAACCAATGTTCGGCCGAGTATTTGCTAACCATTGGTTGGTTTGAAAATTGGGGGCCAATGCTTGGTCGAGTATTGACTCGCCAATAGGTGGTTTGTCGATTTAAAGCCGATGTTCGGCCGAGTATGAACTCACCAAACATTGATTTTCTGATTTTAGGCCAATGTTTAGCCGAATACTGATTCGCCAACCGTTCGTCGGTTGATGCATGATCCCACGAACCATCGGTCTGCCGATTTTAGGCCAATATTCGACCGAATATCGTGTCGCCAATCGTTGGTTTACCGATGCGACGCCAACATTGGACTATCAATTATCAGCTTTCGCCGCTAGATGGCGCGAACCTAAGTTGTTTCTCGCAAGTGAAAGTGTACCCGAGCGTCAATATAAAAGCATGCGAAATGCCACGTTTTTTAACTTTCGCAGAGTATGCGTATTATTTTTGGATTGTGTACTCGGTAGTCAATAAATGCATTGACATACCGATACGCAATATGTATTACCAATACATTGGACAGAGTATGATGGCTTTGAGAGTTGTCGCAGGAGAAAATATGTAAAATATAATCACTTGCAGACATGCGAAGCATAAAATAGAGATATTCTAACTTTTACAATAAACAAAAAGTATTACTATAAAATCACTCTCGCCGTATATACCTATAGAGGGCCGAAAATGACAACCAATTATCGGCCGATCCCCTTGATCGACTTTGGGGCCAATGTTGGGTGCCAATATTGGCAAGTACTTATCATCCAAGGCTCCCTCGATGACTGGGGCAAGCTCGCATGCCAATGTTGGCACCATCGGTATCAAGCTTCGCCCAACCATTAGCCATACCCGATTACCCTACATGGGTCTCACTAAGTGCGCGCCTATTTGGGGCGGGGGGGGGGGGGGGGGGTACGGGCAGAAACACGCACTTACAGTTGCCACTCCACGCAACGGAACTACATCTGCCAGTGGATGCTACCCTAGCAGATGAAGCGACTGTTGAAAGACCCAAAAACCGACTGGTCGTTCTGTGACATTTTTCGTTCGGAATAACGACCGAAAAAAATACCAATTGTTAGGTTGAGGATGGGTCGTTTTTCCATCAATGACTGCAAAATAACCACAAAAACGACCTATGCATGAATTACTGAAAAAGCTCCGGGTTGGATCGTTTCGTCGACGTTGATCAGAAAGTAACCGGAAAGGCGACCATGTTGAAAGCTTTTCTTTGGGTCGTTCTTCGGATCTTTTATGAAAAACGACTTATCTGGTTTATCGCCAACAGTCGATTTGTGGGTAGTTTCTCATAAAAGACTCGAGAAACGACCCATAGAATAGATCTCAACATGGTCGTCCGTCCGGTTACTCGCTGATCAACGCCGATGAAACGACCCAACCTAGAGCTTTTTCGGTAATTCATACAGCGGTCATTTTTGTGGTCATTTTGCCGACCTTGATGGAAAAATGACCCCTCCTCAACCTAACTTTCGGTCTTTCTTTCGGTCGTTATTCCGGGCGAAAAGCGTCACAGAATGACCAGTCGTTGTTAGGTTCTTTTGATAGTCGTTAAAGACGGTCGCTTGACTTGCTAGGGTACACCGGCTCCTACTTTCTTCAGTAGCAGACGGGCATCGGAGAGTGGTGAGGGTACGATCCCAACAGCGAGTTGAGGAGAAGTGATTGCATGCGCACTTAACAAGCGTGCAGTTAGCAAGACGCTACTGCACTTGCTACTTACAAGTGGCGCAACGAGCGCTGGAGGCTGGAGGTTCATAGATCTCAACAACATAGATCACAATTATTATCCTAGATTCCAAAGGATCTGTGTATTCCGTTCGTATTTTTTTTTACTTTCCTCTTATATTTCATCGACATTTTTTAACGTCACATTGCAAACCAAAATAAGCGGATTTCGATAACGGATCATTAGTCAAACGCGTAATTTTACCTCAGTAATTTCACAACATAGCTTTACACCAACTTCATGCCAAAACAAATGTGCTGAGAAAGTCACGAATTGCGGCTTCACCAGTCGCAACTGATGCGCACATTTTTTTATTATACTTCGTACCTGATTCTACATAGCACTATCGTATCACATATCACTAAACTTCCTTTTATTATAAAACCAAAAAAACGCGAGCAAATCGTGAGGTATCAAGAACTTCTGAGCTTTCACCGACATATTTTTCCAGTCCAAAATGTGAGCAGACGATCAAATCAGTTGCGCTAATACCATGAAGTACGATGCCGCTACCCGCATCGCCTTAAAAAATCGTTTGATAATATTATTATAACCACAGCAGCGGTTGTATTAACCCCTAGAGCGGCAAGAAAAATTTCACCGTTTGTGCCCCAAAAGCGGAAAAAAAGTATTTCGATTTTGATGAAACATGGCTCCTAGGGGTTTTTTTGGTCGCTGATTACGAATTTGAAGTCAAAATTGAGGAATTAAAAATGGGGGATCCAATATGGCGGACCATAAAACAAAAATTTACTTGATTCGCATAAAAATTAGTATTAGGGGCTTTTCGCGGTCGCTGATTATGAATCTGCCCTCAAAAATCAGAAATTCAAAATGGCGGATCCAACATGGCGAATCAGAATGCAAAAATTTAATTGATTCGCATGATAATTGCTATTAGAGGGCTTTTGAGGTCGCTGGATACGGATCTGCATTAAAAATTAAAAAATTCGAATTGTTGGATAAAATATGGTGGAGAAAAATGCAAGACTGATGACATTCGGTTGAGCAATATGGACGATAGGTAACTATAAAACATTCCAATTTCCGAATGAGGACAGCTGAAGAAACAACACGCAAATCTCTTGAAAACATTAGCTAATTTTTGTTGTTAGTGGATAATAATTTGTCACCCTAGATAATAATGAAACGACCCAATCATATTACGTTTTGCATTTGCACGCGCCATATTGGATCCATCATTTTCAATTTCTGCATTTTGAGAGGAGATTCGTAATCCGCGACCTGGGAAACCTCGAAATACCAATTTTTATGCGAATCAAGTAAATTTTTGTATTCCGGTCCGCCATATTCGATCCGCCATTTTGAATTTCTGAATTTTGAGGGCAGATTCGTAATCAGCGTCCTCAAAACCCCCTAATAGCAATTTTTATGCGGATCATGTAAATTTTTGTATTTTTGGTCCGTCAAATTGGATCCGCCATTTTTTATTTCTGAATTTTTAGGGCAGATTCGTAATCAGCGACCTCGAGAACCTCAAAGTATCAAATTTCGCAAACATCGTTCGAGCCAATCAAAAAATAATCGCATGACGCCATATGGCGTCAATGCCGCTTCGGGCACGACAAAAAATTGACGCCATATGGCGTCAATGTCGCTCAAGGGGTTAACGATTGAAACGATACATTGAGGGTGGCCATTGAAAGGTTTACAATATCATACCGAGCCAAAACTTTCCACCGACAAAATGTAGACTTTTCCGGCGGTAACATGACAAGGCTTGTTGCTTCTTATTAGAATAGGTATCAAGAGCTTCTGAACTTTCACCGACATATTATCCCAGTCCAAATTACAACTATATAGTATCAATGGTCATCAGCAAAAACAAATTTACATATTTTGTAACACGTGACTCATTTGTACACACATAAATGTGTAAATTTTCAGACTGCTATCGATCAATTGCTGTCCGGTTATGCTGTTTAAGTACAGATGGAATATCTGACCTACGGTGAAGTTAGTTATTCGCAACAGCATGTCAGGATTTTCAATATTGATCAGGATCTGAAATCACAAACATTCCTCAGTCATCACATATATGTGTTTTTTCTTCTGCAATAAAATAATTATCCCCAAGTTGAATAGTTTTAACTTACCTGAACGCCTGTGACGCTTATAAGAATCGCAGTAATACCCATTACCAGAGTGAATGATACGGAATAAAAATTCTCGACTCGACTTGCAAAGCTGAGTTACACAAAAATGAGTTAATTCTCCGAAAAAACACGCTCGTGAAACGCTCGCAGCTTGGGCTCGCGCTGACACTCGCGTATCCCTCTAACCTTATTCTCTTTGTGAACAACTATGCAGTTACAGATTTGTTGATAATCGTTATCATACCGGATCGTAGCCGTATATTTCTTATTTGGCATATGTTCAATCGTGGACCGCTTCAAGTTGAATCTGTGTAAGAAATCCTATAGCTACGGTTCCATGATTAGTGCTCAAATTACATTAACCCTTATGCTGCTGGAACGAGTCAATAGTCCGATGAACAGGGTCAACGAAGTGGGGACGAGCAGTCAGGTCTCCCGCACTGAAAATAACTACTTGTGGTCCAGTAGTAACTACTGGAGGTTCAGCAGTTGCTACTGGCATTGCAGTAGTTACTACTTTTTAGTAGTCACTCTTGAATAGTCAGTAGTTATTACTGATGACGTAGCGGATCATGCATCAGTAATTACTACTTATAAGTAGAACTACTGAAAACTACAAGCAATACTCAGTAGTGAACTACTGGACGCTGCGGGAATTCCTAGCAGTTCAGTACTTTTGCTTCCTCATAGAGGAAGTTTTGTTATGGTGAAAAAAAAAATTCGAGATTTTAATGAAAACGTGTTCAAAATGTTCCAAAACATCGAAAAATCACATTTAGAAAAAATGTCCGGATGTCTGCGTACGTGCGTGCGCGTGCGCGAGAATTTCCAACGAAATGCAACGAGAATTTCCTCTGTATCGTGAGGACAACTAACTCCGTCTTATTAGCCACCAGCATCTTTTGAATGGGCTCCATTGTCGATCAATCTTCGTGAAATCCATATTGGTGTTACGTCAGGCCTCCAGCAGTTTCTACCACCGCGGTCAATCGAAATTTAGATTGGGTTCTCCTGCACTTTCCCCGCGGTATCAAGCATGCAGGGTGATTTGTAAGACGCTGGGGTAATAGGCGGACCTTTGCCCTTGTCTAGCAGAACTAGCTTCTGTACTTTCCACCTAGAACTGAAGACTCCCGTCTGAGGGTAGGCGTTGGACATGTTCAGAAGAAGGAAGCGGTGTTCTACGATTATGATTTTTATAATCTCCGTTGGTATACCATCTGGACCTGGCGCCTTCCTGTTTGTAAAGGCTATTCCGACCTTGCGTAGCTCTCGACGTTAAACGGCTGTATATTGTAACGATGGTCCAGCCCGAGTATCACCCTTTCGCTGTGCGTACCCTTCTTACCTCTCACTCTTACAATTTACGACACCATCCGATCTCCGACACCCGCCGCGGCACCTTTCCGAAACGACGTGCACACGCATTCTACGCTTTTCCCAGAATGCCTAACAATGCCTATTTTCTATTTCCCACAAATCTGGCCGTACATTACGTAAACCTATGTCCCGACAGGCTACTCCGCTTTCCTCAATACCAACTGACCTTCCAAGAATCTTAGGCAGCTGCCTCCAGCATCTTCCACAACCCCTGCCTTTTCCAGAACACTCCGACTCCCAAATTCTCTCCCCACTGTCAACGCTCTTCCATGGACAAACCTACATTGAGAAAAGAATCTATTAAAAATTAGTATATCGCTTGAGAGATATTACCGTAGCACATAGGAGTAGAGCGATATGACGCCACCTATGGTAGCAAGTACCAGATTTATAAGAATTTGTCTTAGATATTATGGTGAAAATTCTTGAATAATCTCAGACTTTCTACCATAGGTGGCGCGCTGGCGCCTTACTACTATGCGCTATGGTAATTTTTCTTAGATGATCGGTAATTTTTACTAGATCCTTCTCTCAGTATATAAGAACCACCCCCCCCCCCCCCCCCCCTCGAGGCTAGTTAGTTAGTAAGTCACCGAATTTTTGTACTTTAACAAACGGTTCAAGCAGTTCACCAGTCCTTCGTTCCCAAAACCGCGTTCTGTTGCCGAATTGGCTACTCGAATCAAATAAATCAGCGATAAATAGTCAACCGCGACGTCAGAATATCCATTGCTGGGTCCTTTGATCCTTTCGGAAGCAGTCTGCCAAACTTTTATGGGACTACCTGGTAGCCGCGGCTTCAAATGCCCGGGTCAACTTCGTCGCACACGACTTTCCAGCACGGCCGCTATTAGGTTCTTTTTGGCCAGCTTATAAGCCTTCTGCTCCAGTCCGACATTATCTCTTTTCGTCGCTCTGTGTGCCACGCGTGTCAGGATCTCATACTTCCTACTGAGCTCAGCGATTTCCTTGTTCTACCAGTGCATAGGCTTCCTACAAGGTTTGCGCGAGCATCTCAGCATTAATGCATCACACCGTTTAGCTATGAGGTGTATATGTGTCACCCTTTGTGTCGCTTCTTCCAGCAGATATCCCCGCGAGACATCTGCCTGAGAAATGCCTCTGTGCTATGCCTCTTTGCTATATTCCAAGGTTACGAGTTCGCGCGACCAACGTCCAGATTGCTCGCTTGATCCTGTCATTCTACTCTGTACTTAATATACTGGTGATCGGCCCTCTCACCCTCTTCCCATTGTCAGCCCAACAATCTAACGAAGGCCCCAGGGTTGAAGACTCCGTCTGGGTGCCGGTGCAAGCGGACTTCGCGTTCCCGGCCTTATGCCGGGAAAGCGAAGTCCGCTTCGTTATCTTTAGCTCCAGTTCATGGGCCAATAAGTCCATGTAGTGCCCGGCGTAGTTAGCGTTGGTTCAGCTTTTACCTCCTCGACGCCATCCTTAATTTGTTCTTGGGCATCCGACAAAACTTCTGCATAAACTTGAGGATCGCCTCTAGTTTCCTCAGTCTTTCCTCAACTCTTGCTCCCTGTCAACGCCGATTCTAGGGATCTAAGCCCTTGCCCTCAAAACCTCATTCCTAAGCCGACTCTCCATATTTGGTTTGTTATTCGGGGTTCCTTTGCCTAGTCTGTTTGGTCCGCGAGAGCTATTTTATTTCCCTCCAACCCTTCGCGCTTAAGATGGCAGGACACCGGAGTGTTCCGCCACCACGCACGACGAGCCGCCTCTATCCGCCACTCGAGGACGCGCCACGTACGGGTTATAGACTCCCCCTGTGGAATGATTAAGTACCGGACACTTATAGTAGTTTCGCGTAGTTAACTACTGGGCATTCGTAGTAGTTTCGAGTTTTTACCTCCTGGAGATTTATAGTAGTTAGGGATAGTGAACTACACAGTTGTAGTTAATTACTCTATATTTCCAGTAGTTTTTAGTAGTCTGTCAATCTAGCACTCGGCAATAGCTTAGTAGATTATCAATAGTTAACTACTGGATACCCCCAGTAGTATTTTTCTGTAGTTTTCAGTACTTCTTTCCGGCCAGGGCTTTTTTTCATTTCAATTTAATTAGACTCTTAGGATCTGCGAGTATATTCAATTTGCCGTCCGGAGTAAGTCCGTATTGGTTGAGAGCCGCAAAGAGTGTAATAGCAATCATAAGTATCAATTAAAAATGGAAAACAGTGGAACCTTTGTTAACTTATGAACCTCTCCTAAACTACAGAATGGTTCTCTGAAAACGTATAACTGTATTCCCAAAGCTGCCCCTACCATCAGCGGGCGCATGGGCCCTGATCACCTCCACCGGGTACGCCATCTTTAGATTAACAATGTACTAGAGTCTGAGGGGAAATATGAGTTAAGGACGATCGCTTGTCTCGAGCTCATAAAAGTTGTTAAAGGTCCAACCGTAGTAATTATATTTTTAAGGATCCTGTTGGGCGATCTTTTCTGCCAGGTAATCGATTACCTGGCAGAAATAATTATCCAACAGGGTCATCGAATGCATCGGTCCCGAGCTACACATTTTATTTCTTAGACATAAATTTACACACCCAACGACTTCAAAGAGTGCACAGGCGTGTTTGACAAACAAGATATATATTGTTACTGTGGTAACAGTCACATTGATTCCCAATATCGCCACAATATAGCCATGAGCAAGTATGATCCAATAATATTCATTCGGATCTACACCGTACTCTGCTTCATAAAAATAAAACTTTGGCCGGGTTTTGTTGAGAGGATAAACTGAGTCCAGTATTACTGGTGATATCAATACGACGAAGTACAGGAATAGCGCAATATTTATATATACTGGGAAATTGTATGCGAAAATAAATATGGTTATATCGGTTTATATCATTCATATAAAAAAGAATTAATTATTCACTTACTCGCGTAAAGTTTAGTGAAGTAGCATCCACGTTCGGCATACTTGTCGAGAACGATTACTGCCGATGTATTCTTAAACATTTTCCAATGCCCTTCCATCTCCTCAAGCATAACTTTTATCTGAAAAATCGCCGAACGAAGATGGAAAACTCGTCGAACATTTATGTATCCGAAGCGTACCTCGTCAGCCTGTAGCATGCAATTCAATGCAGCCGTCAAAATTATTATTGCACACAATAATGTTGGCATGATAGCTACAATACTCTCCCCGTCACCCCATACGTCGTGCAATCGAACAAGCTGATGAATGCGATAAGTTATATTAACATACATAAAAAAAAATGCAATTCAATAAATGACGATGACATAGACGCGCTACCTGAGGTGTGACGAACGTCAGTCCCATACAGGACATTGCAAATGGCGAGATAAATCTCGCGTATTTTGACTGTCCCGGCCAAACGCCTATTCGAGACATGTGAGACTTGATGAACGCGTGGTAAGTCCGATTGAAGAAAGTCATCTACCGCACGGTGTGGTAGGGACGCGTGGCCGGGCTGGGGCGGTCCGCCGCTCATGTGTTCGGTCACTGCTCTTACCATCGGGGAGCAGCGACCCCGCGGTATCGAGCTCGGGTGTTCAGGGCACTCGTTAGGGGGTCCGGGTCCTTTGTTCCGGCGAATGTTCTTGGTCAACCGCTTGCGCGGGGGGTCCGGGTTCTTCGATTGGGCAAATGTTCCTAGTCAACCATCTCTCTGAAAGCAGGCCCGGACGACGCCAATCGTTCCAATGCCATCCCGATGCCTAAATCGGGTGTCCCTCCCCCGTGGGGATATCAAACAGTAGTTCTCGGCAATGTCTTGTTCCGAGAGGAGCGGACTTTGACGAGCTAGTCCATGTGGTGCATATGTATTGGAGACTACACGTGTGGTAGCGGTCTCGCTTTGGCTTACCCCGGGTGGCTAGCCGGCACCCGTAAGATGTGTCAGTTAAAGGTATCGCAGGGAAGGTGATTGCCAGTCGATGGTTTACGTCCCCATCGGCGCACCTTTATTGAGGTCGGTCTCTGCGGGGCATAACATAGCGCTACGCGGGTAGATGGAAGTTCCGTTGCGTATGCTCATCTGGGCGCGAGACTTCGGTCGAGCACAGAATGACGGCTTAGTGCTGAATTTCTTCACACTATCTGAAGAAACTCATCGTTACGTCTCAGAGGTATAAAAACAAACTTATTTCGCTATGTCGCTCCCATGTACGTAGAGGTCATCGAGGAAGCCTTCCGGATATCATTCTCGGACTGACCACGGCTGCTTGAAAAGTGTGGATGCAGTTTGATAAAATACTGCCGCCGGTTTCTTCACCGACGGTGACGATGATGGACGGCTATACTTTTCATATAGTACTTATGTATGCGTCGGCGTACAATGACTGACGCGGCCGCAATTACGAAGCGTATCATAGTCAACACCCTCGCGCAACGTCAGTGTTTATCTTGCATATTTCATGAGGACGTCACTCACTACTACTGTATTCGTTCCCTACGGCTACCTCGGCAGGCGCAGCCGCGATGACCCTTCCAGTTCGATAATGTGCGAGTCTGTGTGGGTGTTACTATTGTTACGTCCTGATCCGCATTTTCCTGCATCTACGGTAAAGGAGATTTCTCTCCCTATTACATGTTCATCGCATGTGACGCTTTATCAGAACAGTATCTTCGTATCATGCTCCTTTCGAATGTAACCTTTCGGAAATTTATTCAGGTATGGGCTGAGAATGCATGCCGAATGAATATGTAGTTCGATTAATAGCGCGGGATGACTATCTCATATGAACGATTATGATACTCCGCGCGACCCTGACACACCGTAGCAAGGCCTCTGAAACAAGACTCCCGATGGCTCGCGCCGCGCCTCGCGACACTGAGTCAAGGCTAACGTTATTGCGGATTGCCGGGTTCGTTACACTACAGGTCGACTCTCACTAAGAAATTAAAGGATGTCGACTTGTAAGTATTGGGCTATCACTCTTTAGTTAATTAAGCCCCGGATTGATTATTGATTATCCGCAAATTTTTCGAGTTAAATAATAAAAATTCAGAAAAACAAACAAAGTTAAATATTTTCCAAAGATAGATGAAAAATAAATTCAATGATTGAAAATTAAAAGATGTAATGACTTACGATGTTTTAAAGTGAATTAATCGTCCAGGAATATGAAAATGAATGAAAATACATAGATGAAGATATCGAATCAAAATTCCGCGTCCTTCCTTCCTTCCTTCCTTCCTTCTTTCAGATAAATCGGTTGAATAATTTATCAATGCCAATAGTGGATGTTGATGAAAAATTATAAGTCCGAATGATTTCAATAAATGTTCAAGTAATTTATTTATCTATGGTTAATCGTTAAGTTCCGATTTCTTTATCGTATTTTCCGGAGTTGAAATAATTCACAAGTGTTAGATACAATGGTCAGATAATAAGGACTTCTTCATCGCAAGAGGCTTCGCGAAGAGGCTACTGGACTACTAAGCTGTGGCTACTAAGCTCCGTTCCATCTTTGGAGAGCTTCTTTTATAATTTCAATCGGGAGCTTGCAGCTGATCGGCTGGTCCTCTACCGTGGTGATTATCGATCGGTTTTGACAGCTCTCGTCGCTTATTTTCATAATTTTACAATTTTGACTTTTACAATAATTTCTTGGTACTGGTGCGGTGGTCTAGTGGTTAGCGTGCTCGCCTCTAAGACCTAAGTATCGGGAGGTCGACGGTTCAATTCCCGGCTTCGTATGTTTCGCCGAGAAGGGAAAAAACTTGGACGAGACGAAGCTCCAGATATGTACATCGGTCACTCACACTTAGTCACCGTGGTGCGAGTGTCGGAGGTATATAGCTGTACTCCATTGTTTTCATTCTCGGTGAGACGCGACAAGGCTCCGACGTCGGGAATCGAACCTGAGACCGCATCGGCGTAGGGGACGTAGCGTACCCATCGCCCGGGACGCCGAGTCTGTGTATCAGACTCGACGCTCCGCGATAGCTATCCCTGGCCAGAGTGTAAGCTATCGTGCTCGGGCTTCATGGCACCGGGGTATGGTGCATCATAACGATGCTTCTAGGTATATCAGGCGACTATCCTAGAATACTTGGAGCCTTGCCTCCTTAACCTGGGGCTCTGAGGAGGCCGACAATGATATCCCTAGCATGACTACATTTAGGGATGCCGGAGGACGGGGGACTAGGCCAACGATACCCTGAGCAACAGGTAACCCAAAGAAGGGACGCGGTGGTGCGGAAGTACTGGCCCAGATACCCTGTACAACCGGTAAGCCCACGAAGGGTTGCTGGGGACCGGGGGACTGACCAAGATACCCTGAGCAGCCGGTAATCCTTAATGAGAAAGGTGTCAAGTCGCAGAAGTAGGTGCGAAAAAGTCAATGACATCACGAGGGACGCCTGTCGGTTGTGTTCCGCATCTGAGGCGGAATTAGGGCGGTGTGAGTGCCCCACGGGGCCCGAATACAATGGTCCAACAGGACTGAGTGCTCGTATGGCTAACAAAAATAACAACAACATAATTTCTTGGTTTAACAAATTAATCGCTTAATTTTCATTTTTACTTACAAGAATATAGACATTTAAATGGATTTTCTATCTTGTTTCTATCAAAAGTTATTCCGCTGTTCGAGAATCAGCGCGGTAACGTGCGCTCGATCGAGCGGCCGCCGCTCGGCAGCACCTCCCGGCCGAGTCCGGCGAGGCCGACGCGCGCGCACCGGCTCTTAATCCACGCGGCACGGCTTACGTGCCGTGTTAAAGAGGTTTCGCGCTCATCTACACCTAATGGCTGACACGGGTCACCACGCGGTCGGGCAGATCGCCGTTCTCAAGCGGTTTTCTCAAGGTAAAAGCTCAACGGTTCTGCTCAGTTTCGGTACATCTCATCATGGCGACATATCTTCGGTTTCGGGATATCGTTCGAGTTCACACGGAGCACAACGGGAGTGTTTTCTCGGTTACGCGGCACGTGTAATTTCACCGAAAAGTCTCACGTTCTCAACGGCCATCTCACGGCGATGCAGCGTCGTGGATAGATATTCTCACTGGGGAGTTCAATGCGATTTTCACATAATTAAATTGGCTCATCGGAGTGCGCAATACGGACTGCTCATTATAACTGTTATTGTTATTCGGTAATGCTCATTTCGGGGTTCGCTTACATGTACAGTGTTTTTCGCGCTTTTTACCATCGGGTTTGTTATTGAATAAAGAGTTTATTTTCACTGATTAAGATCTGTGTTGTGAAATTATTAAACCCCCGTTCGGCTATAGCTCACCCGGCATTGCTCAAACAAAAACCCTAAATAACGATATTGACTAATTCTCTGCTATTTATAATTTGTTTATAATAATTACTATCGACGATTTGACCCAAATGGTTTACCAAACTTGACTCTACTGAAGTAATATTTAATAATTTGTTTACTGGTCATTTCTCCACAAATACTCAACCGAAATGAGTTTATTATTAATAAGTAATTGTTATATGTTCCTATAATGATTTAAATAATTATCCTCCGAGAAGTGCTGCACTCATTAGCGCCTACGGTAAATTTCCCAATCAATCGCCTGTAGACAGTTGCACCGATTCTTTGGCTGCACCGCTGTGTGCGTACGTGCGTCGCCTCGCTTCGCGTGTCAGAGCGATAAGGTGTCATCTCCTTTCGCATGTGGGAAAGATTCATGTTGCTTTTGCGCTTTAATTAAGACAATGGTTATAGACCCGAGGTATTCTCGCTGTCGTCGACCTTCGAGAGCGATTCGAATCGGCTCGTTGTATAACATTGTCGATCATGTGATTATTGCTATGCCAATCACTGGATAGAATCATCCATCAATTAAAATGCGCTATTATTAATTATTTAACGTGCAATCACCTTTCAGTGGTTACTTCGTTAATATGATTTTACAGCTTTTAAATCCTTTCCAAATTTCCTATTTTCCTATCGAATATTCCTAAATTTCTGACCAGTTGCGTCAGTGAATTTTAGGGAAAATTCACAGGACATAACAATAGACACTATGTAGTAATGTAGCAAGCACTTTGAAAAGTTTATAGAAATTAATTAACGCCGAAAACAATACGCAAATTCACAGATAATAATCTGTCCAGGCTACTGCAGCTCCTTTTTTAACGGGGGTCGCGAAATTAGTATAAAAAATAATTAGGCGATATGTGCCCGAAGTTTTCGTATAATTGGAGTGTCTCTATTGAAAACACTCCAATGTCGCAAGTGCTTGGGGAGTTAATAGAAATTAATTAAAACGCCTAACTGAAAGTAATTCGTCTCTCCGGCGTCTGCTGCAGAGCCAGCAGACAGCCTATGGACGCCATATCGCCCCTTTGTTTATGACATGAACATAGAAGACCCTTTATGGGCCTCAAACGGAGGTCCGACCAATCTCAAGTACAAAGAGGAGACGCCTCGCGTCGCCGAGCTAGCGAGGCATTCTACGAAGAGTCCCCAAAGCGTGCACATCTCGTCCCAATATTCGAACTTGTATACCGTGTATTTGTCAACCAATATACGATTTTATATTATCCACAGTCTATGGTTTCTTACATAACTGGGTTACATTTTAGCTATAATAATTTTGCAAAACGGTTACAGCTTCATTTTACAACGATTGCTGCGAAATGCGTATTAAAAATAAACACGCAATATTTATCCGAGGCTTTTACGTAACTGGAGTGTCTCTGTTATAGACACTCCAATGTCGCAGGCAGTTTGAGAAGATAATACCAATTAAGTAAGAACGCGCACGATACTCAAATCCATAGATAATAATCTCTCAAGGCAATTACACGTTACTTTTATAACGGTGGCTGCGAATTCAGTATTAAAATTAATACGCAATATTCGTACGGACTTTTGTATAACGGGAGTGTCTTTAATAAAGTCATTCCATCTTGGGAATTTTTATAGACACTCCAACCTTTGGTGTGAGTGTAAGTCGGAGGGTCTGGTGCGAATAGTCATACCGGCAACGCAATGTGCGCAATGTAAGTGAGACCCCCATTTACTTTTGTGTATTTGCCAGCTAAACAAGTGACCACTGCAACGAATCTAGTTGGTAACCGCGATATTAATCGATAGTCGAATTATGCGTCGCACGCGATTTGTCCGATACAAATGTAAATAATGCGAGCGAGAATCAAACAGCTATTACACTGAGAAAAATAAATGGTTGAATTAAGCAAATGCGCGGTGACATACGTTCAAAGGTGTATTTTATTGATACAAGAAAATGTCTCTTTCAATCGACAAATTTTGAATAAATTGAAGAAAATAATCGTTTAACAAGACAATGCTTTATTTGTACCAAACAAATAACAGCTTTGAACATATGTCACCGCGACTTTCGGTTAATACAACCAATTTTTTTTCTCAGTGTATAAGGCAGGACTAGTCACACGCGAACTTCCTATAGAAGCCCTCGCGGACCACCCAACCGTAAATTATGGTTGGAATTTAGACGATTTTTCTATAACCAACCAGAAACCAACCGTCGATTGGTGCGCCAAACCAACCATTATTTCACCCGCCCGAAGGTTGTTTTTTGGTTGGTTTTTGGAAACCAACCATTTTCCGACAGCGTAAATAGTTAGTTCATCTTTGGTTATTATAAAACTACCCTCATTCCGACTTTTAAGTGACTACAGTGATGATCGATTTATGGTTGGTTTTTTCGAAACCAACCATAAACCAACTATTTCGGGCAACGACGTAGTCAGCGGTTGGTTTACGAATGGTTTTGAAAAATCAACCATAAGTCAACCACTACTATTCTCGGCTGAAAGTCGAAAATAAAGTTGGTTTATAATATCCAACCGTGAATCAACCTTTACTCTGTCGAAAGAATGATGGTTGATGGTTGGTCGAAAAAATGATGGCTGATGGTTGGATTTGAGGAATCAACCCAAAATAAACCCTCGGGCGGTTGGAATAATGGTTGGTTGGGCGCACCAATCGACGGTTGGTTTTTGGGTTGGGTTTTGGTTGGAAGGAACGCGAGGGAGAGGGTAATTCGGAAAAAATCATCAAGAGCGCAGAACTTGCCCCCCCCCCCCCCCCAAGGGTGGATGCCAGTTGTGGATACTTCACGCGAAGAAAAGGAATACTGTGGGAGAACGCAGGCTGGTTTTAGGGTCTGCAAAGAAAGAACCCAAACGCATTAAATTAAGCAGCCACCTCTCACCGACGGTCCACCAACCCCACAAAGGAGGCGAGCCCCGGCCCACGACTGGATAACGCATCTACTGGAGGCGTCGAACCACCTCTACTCTTGGATATCGAGAAAGCACTATCGTCAAAAATCATCGAAAAGCAAATTTGTACAAAAATTGAAAGATCGGAACTCGGTTGAATTTCGAGCTGTGAGCATCATGCTCTTGAGTAAAAGTCTGTAACAATACATTGAATATCAGTTGAAAACTTCAACAATAACGTCTTGTCTCTCCGAGTTTTCGGTTATCTCCACAAATACCTTAATAACTCCCTCTCATAATTCCCGCGCACCGCGAGTCGAACACTTTCGTGTTCCACGGGCGAAACGGACTCTCGCGCCATCACGAGCGAGGAAATAATAGGACGACGAAAAATCCTACGTTACACGAAGTTGAACTGCGCTGGGGAACTTTGTGCAGGGCTGTGTTGGTAATAGGAGTTCATTTCTATTCGGGAACCTGTCTATCACCCTTCTCTATACCCGTGGCCAGTGTCGGACACTTAAGTGTGGTGCTTGGGTTCCTATACAAATTGAGAAGAAGAAGAAGAAGACTGAAAGCACCAAAGAAGACCCGGGTGCCTCATTCGCGTGATACGCGGGTGACTGTTAGCCATAACCGTGTTTCGTTTGTTTTGCTGCCGTATTATAATTACCGTAAATTAATAAATTCACGAATTTTTAACCATATTGAATAGTGCCCCTAATTTAATTATTTATCGTTTGCTCTATTTTTGTGTCCTGACAATTGACATTGTTTCTGGTGTTTTTTTAGGTTAGCCAACATCGGCGAATAAATCGTTCGTGAATACAGGAGAGTTGATTTAATTGTAATAGTAACTATTGTTTTTTTTCAATAATATTAAAATTAAAATATGCACATTCTTGTTTTCATACTCCGGAGAGGACAGATGTGAGGCGTTGAGCGTTCGAGGAGCTATTGATGGACCCATCTGAGTACAGCGAGTGCTGCGAGAAGTGAGTATTTTAATCTCATTTTCTTTTGTACACTTAGATTTTTGTATTACATTTGTGCATTTTATGTTACAGGTTTCGATTGGGTCAGCGGGCGAGAAGCTACGCCTTTTGGAGTATCAACGTCGAATATGTATGACGTGACTTGCGGCAGAGTGACCACGAGATGTTCTACGAGCTAGGTGAGGATTAACTGGTGCGGTGGTCTAGTGGTTAGCGTGCTCGTCTTTCGACCTAAACATTGAGCGGTACACAGTTCGATTGCTTGTCTCGTAGTTTCGCCAGAAATGAAAATATGGATGGGACGAAGTTCCAGATATGAACATCGGTCACTCGCACGTACTAACTAAGTGTAAGTGTCGGATGTGTATAGCAGTACTCCATGTTTACATTGTTGGTGAAACGCGACGAAGCTCCAAAGCTAGGAATCGTACCTGAGAACGGCGGTATCGGCATAGGTTTTCTGCCGTTTTCCTGTCCCAATGACAGAAATGTTATGGCAAATGCGATACAGAGATGGAAGTCGGGTGCAGTAGCAGGGCGGGTCTGGCCACTGACCTGGGCCAACCCTGTAAAGACGCAAACTCATGCCTGAGAACGTTAGAAAAATGAAAATAAAAAAAAATTAAAAACAAAAAATCTTGGTGCGTATCGCCCAAGAATTCTTGTTGGACGATACATCACCAAGATTTTTTGTTGTTACTTTTTTTTATTTGCATTTTTCTACTGTTCTGTTTTTTAAAATAATGAATTTGTATTTTTAATTTAAAAAGTTTTTTTATGTAATAACGAATTTGTTTTTTATGTTTTTCCAAGCATCGGAGAAATCATCGTAGCAGCGCTGATCTGCTGGAGAAGTCATCGCAGGAACGCTGCTTCGCTGGAGAAGTAATCGGAGCATCGCTGCTCTGCGGGAGCATCGCTGAGCCTTCATTGCGGTTCGCTACACAGGGTATGAGTATTATTCTAATATCCTCATTAAATTTGACAATGGGCAATCTATATATTTATATATATATTTTTTTAAATACATTTTAGGTGCACAGGAATTCAAGCAAGGAGAAAAGTACACACGTATTTTTAAAAAGTACAAAAGTTTTATTACCAAGGTATCGTAGAAAAAAAGGCAGTGTTTTATAATACAAAGTGCATGTCGGAAACTCAATTGGCGAGATAATTTTTACCCTGCTTCGCAATATATGATTATTCTATATCCTTGCAGAAAACAGTTTTTCCCATTTTCATGGTAACATGCTACAATCACAAGACCCGCAGTCTCCTGAACTACATTATATTTTTCTTTTACCTTGAAAAAAAAAGTTACGATTGAGTAGCGTAGACCGCTTTGACTTGACACTTGTAACTTGCACATCGCAATATCTTGCCCGCTCTGATTTTCAATTACAATTCTATCGCTCTCTTTAGTTTACACATCTATACGAAGTTTATAAACTCTAAGGTGTCTTTTCAACGACACTCATAATTATATCGAATCGGTGCAACGCAGACAACTTTAGGATATAAGAGAGATGAGATGTGCCATCAAATTGTTGCGTGATAATTTTTACGCTGCTCCGCAATATTTGACTATTCTACTTCAGTCCTCGTAGAAAATAGTTTTTCTCATTTTCGTGGTAACATGCTACGTTCACAAGACCCGAAGGCTACTCAAGATACATTAGAAACATTTTTCTTTTACACAAAAAAAATTATGGTTGAGTAGCGTAAACCGCTTTGACTTGACTTTGATTCTCAATTAAAATTCTACAGTTTTCCTTATTAGTTCTCTTTAATATAGACATTCATACAAAGTCTATAAACTAAATTGTCTTTTCAACGACACTTACAATTCTATCGAATCGATGCAACACAGAGAACTTTAGGATGTAAAACAGATGCGATGTGTCATCAAACTTTTGTGAACACTCTCTACTGCTTCTCGTACTCCATAATCTGCATTCTTCTCTCCGGACCCCATCGATACTTGTTTTCCCCAGCTTTGGATGTCACACGATGGCACGGTACAAGAAAAGCGACACGGTTCAATTTCATGGCAGTTCCTGCAGCTCTGATGGCTTTTGGATTGCCAATTTTTTCCGCGATAGCGGAGTAAGTTGTAGATTCACCTTTCGGAACTTCCATCAGCGCCCTCCAGACTTTGACTTGGAATTCCGTTCCTCTTAGCATAACCGAAACGTTTTCTTGCTCGCCGTTCTCGAATATTTTCTCGACAATTTTTCCGGTGTTCCCCGGAATTTCTACGAGGCTCGCATTTGGCCACTCTTTCTTCAGCACTTCGAGACATTTCTCGAAATTGTCGTCGACGAACCATAGAAAACAAACAGCTTTCTCGGCGCCCGTCACGCCGATGAGACACTCGCCGAAAGGAGTCGGATGACGGCCGTAATGGATCGTAAATTTCGAACCCAGAGTTTTGTATTCTTCGGTTGTTATTTCGAGTATATTCACCATGTTGAATCGAGACTTTGTAACTAATATATATATATATATATATATATATATATATATATATATATATATATATATATATATATATTAAATAAAACGTTTATTGTTGCTTGACGTTCAGAAAGGAGAAAGTCTTCATCGTCCGACAGTCGACTAAACTTGTCTTATGTTGCGTATTGCTTTGCGAGATTTGAGACGCTAATGGGATTTTTTGCTCCTTTTGCACCCGGCACGAAATCTCGAGATATCCAAGGGCCTTGTAACTAGAGATGTGAAAATACCGGTATTTTAATATTTCGTAAAACTACCATACAAAATACCGTATTTTTACCGTATTGTGATGTAATTTTTTTTCTCAACATATTGTGTTGTAAAAATACGGTCACAAAAGTTTTTCGTAATTTACCGTAAAAAGTGGTCAAAATCATCTATCTAGATGTGAAATTACCGGTCATCAAATTTTTGGTAAATTTAGCGTCCAAACATATAAAATCTACCTATTTAAATGTGACAATACCGGTTGAAAAACGATAAGCTTCACTTTTATGTAGTTGTGGAATTACGAATAAAACTTCTTTTTTAAACACTATCGTAACATTTTTTGAAAAATCATCATGTGTTAGTGATGTTTTAAATCACTGTGAGACCATATGATTTTATTACCAATGTGGTAATGTTCAACACGGTCACGTACCGTATTTTTACAGTAAAAATACGGTAAAATTACCGGTCACATTTACTGCTCACATCTCTAGTGGGGTCTTCTCCGCACGGAGAAAAAAAATTTGTTGGTATAACAAGATTTTTGTTACCGTAACAAATTTAGATTGTTAATATTGGGATAACAAAACCAGCTTGTAAGTACAGCAAAATTTTTCGCTTGGAGCAATTTGCTGCCGCAACAAAACTGCGTTTGTTATTGTAACAATAAAATTTGTTACATGACGGAGTGGGGCAATTAAATACAGTAATACTGTATATTTCAGTTTTGTATTCCATAATAAATATACGAGTAGGTACAATTCAATAACTCAAAGAAGAAGAGCAACGTTCAAATGTTTATAACAAAATAATATAGTTTTAAACGTTGTATCGGGACACATGTTTTT
Organism: Amblyjoppa fuscipennis; assembly: GCA_963575735.1. Lineage (NCBI taxonomy): Eukaryota > Metazoa > Arthropoda > Insecta > Hymenoptera > Ichneumonidae > Amblyjoppa > Amblyjoppa fuscipennis. The sequence goes on from OY754497.1 coordinate 1,226,037, forward strand.
CTCTATTGGTCGTAGAATGGGCATGCACGGGGATTGTGTCAAGGAGATCCTGTGGCTTAGTAACACACCAATTATTTCAGAGTTCCACATGATAACCATGCATATGTTCATTACATAGAGGTCGCAGGGCTATATCGAAATTCTCGTTGCGTATTACCAGAGTGTGATTCATGTGCAATTCAAAGAGAATTTCATTAACTTTCTGATTGAATGAAAATCTGATAAAATTCAACCATATAGAAGATACTAAGAAGACAACTTTTCCATAATAATAGTTTCAAAAAGTTATTAATAAATTAGTAAAAAAAAATTCATTGCTTAACGAATTAGTCGGTAAACTAATTTTCTCTTTAGCCCAAATTTATTCGATAATTTTCTTGAATACTCATACATTTTGAAGAATTTTTTCTAATATTCAAAAATTCATGATTTTTTTATCTGCAAAAAAAAAAATGAAAGAATGTGATTTTTTTTTAAATTAGAAGAAATTCTCAAAAAATTCATAAGCAAAACAAGGAAGAGGAAGAGGTAGCTTTTTACGTAAAGAAAAAAATCGAGACTTTAATGATAACGTTTTCAGAATGTTTCGACACGTCGAAAAAGCATATTTCGAAAAAAGGTCCGGATGTATGTATGTGTGTATGTGTGAATCAGACGCGAAAAATTCAAATCACTATAACTCAAGAATGCCTCGTCCGATCAAGCTGAAATTTCATACACAGTATGTGTGGTTTATAGTCTATGTTTCTACAAACTTCTATTTAAAAAATGTGCAGTTGTTTTTTTTCTATGCCATTTTTAATTTCTTAAAAAATGTCGGTTCGCTCTGCTCTTACAATTTTTTCGCTATCCGGCTAAAAACGCATACACATATGGAATATGATCAACCGATGATCCTTTTAAAACTTCAAGAGAATCGATCTAATCGTTAAAATTTTTTCATTTGGAATTTTTTGAATTTCATGAAAAGTAGTACTTTACGTAATTTTCCTCATTAAATATTCATTTATGAACAAAACAAGTGGTATATTCGTGATCGGCGCGGAAAAATACATGGAATACACCCCTGAAGCGACGATTGACAAAAACAGCTTAACGGCCATTTTTATAGCTACAATTGCAAAAATGAGTAATTTTGTGCATTTCCAAACAGCGATTTCTTTGTTTCCCGATGGCATCGCGGAGAAACCTGGGTGCCTATCATGTTCTACAGCAAGAAATAAACGAGATGACGGATATGACGGAGTTCAAAAAATTAGATAAAGCGGTGTCATTTAGACTTTTCGAGAAGAAATTGAATTTCAGGTATTTTTTCGCGCCGAGGACAGATCCGACCTCCGTTTTGACTAAAAGCGCAAGGCTAGTGTATTTTTTTCGCGCCAAACCTGAGGTGGCCCGCAGTTTTACCTAAAAGTTAAAAACGAATTGATGTTGAAAAAAGTTGAAAATTGAAATTTTCATATCTCTTCCTCCTGATAGTTGCAAATTGAAATTTGCATATCGCTTCCTCACAAGAGTTGAAAATTTCAATTTTCATAACGCTTTCTCATAAAAGTTGAGAGTTAAAAGTTGGAAGTTGAAAGCTGATATTTTTATATCACTTTCTCATAATGTCCCTTTATTCGCAAAGCTTTCTCTATGAGGAAGTCAAAGATGTAGTAAATGCTTTGTCATCGAAGAAGCTTTGCGAATCAAGAGACATTAAGAGTGATATAAAAAAGAAAGTGATGTACAAATTTCAACTTTGCGGAAGCTTTACGAAAATTTCAATTTGCAACTTTTCGATAAATTATGTGTGCAGCGACTTGCAAAAACTTTTGCACGTGCCATAATAGGTGAGAACGATTTCTTCGCTACGATTAATCAAATGAAAATAAAGTGGAATTACCTTTAGCAATTCAATACATCCATTTACAGCAAATTTCAAGAATTCGCAATTACCAATACAGACATTATTTTCGATACAATAAAACGATAAAATACAAGCGCAGTGAGTTCTTCTTCTTCTTCTTCTTTATGCACAGAAGCTCCCATTCGTGCTGGCCTCAGGTCGCGACCGAACTAGCCAATGGACGTCTATTGTATGGAACGTTGAGCTTCCACGGTAACAGGCTTATTTCGTTGCTGTGTGTGGACCGCCTTTACCCTGGAGGAGGTGTAGAGTATTGCCCCTCCACTGTAACCGGTCCACCCTGGGATTGTCAAGTTGGTTGCACTGAGCTGCAACGCTGTTATTGGACTATTGGAACAGTCTTAAGTACACCAATGATCCTGTTTTGTATATATATAAGTGTATATTTGATTCTGTAATGTTATTCCCATTCGATTCTGTTCGAACTATATTGTAATTAAAAATTTTTATTTTATATTTTTTATTTTGTTTGTTTTTTTTTTTTTAATTCAATTACTTAAATTCATTTATTTAATTTGATTTTGTTTTAATTAAATTAAATTATGCCGAAGCATGTTAAATTATGTTATAGAGTTTGTATATTTGATATATTGTGAGCAAAGTTACATATGTCTTTTAAAATATTTTTATCGTTTGAAAATGCTAGGTTCCTAATGTCGAATGGAGGATTGCACCCTTTGGTTAGTAATTGTGCGTACAATTGTCGCGAGGCGTCTAGAGTGTCTGGGCAGGCCCAGAAGAGATGATTAAGATCTTGAGAAGGGAAGTTGCATGAACATGCTGAGCTGTCCTTGCATTTAATCCGAGACAAATACTCATTAGTACAAATGTGGCTCGCACGCATTCGGTTAATGAGAATTATGTCTCGTCTTGCCATTTTAAGTCCAGTGAACCATGGTTCATTGCATTCTTTGTCCCTTGCTGCTCCGTAATAAATTCCTTTCACCTTAAATTCTTGTTCAAGATCTTTGTCGTCTCGTTCTTTTGTCGTATTATCAATTTTCTTGAAGGGGTTGACGGCTTCTGCAGGTGTTTCCAGCATCAGTCCGCTCTCTATTGCATTTTTGGCTTTCTTATCTGCCGCCTCGTTTCCCGGGATGCCTATGTGCGCAGGGCACCAGAGGAATTCGACGCTTCGGCCCGATCTCCTTATACTGCGTGTTAAAAATTTTATCTCCAAAGCGAGTGCGCCGGATTTTATTGTCACCTCCGGATGGCTTATAGATTGTAGAGCCGACAGTGAATCTGAGCAGATCAAAATATTATTGTTGACGTGTCGTTTTGCATATTTCAAAGCTTCAATTATTGCATATGATTCCGCTTCAACTATATTATGTTTAGGACCGATTTTGAATCCCACCTCGATTTTCTTAGTGGGGATAACAAAAGCTAGCCCCACATAGTTTCCTTCTTTCATCTTTGATCCATCCGTGTAGATCTGTGTCGAATTATTCCATTTTTTTTCCGTCTCTTTTCTGAAAATTTCTTTAGCTTGGGCTTTATTTTTTTGTATGTTTCTGCCAACCTCCGTGTTTGGCTGAATATCTTGTGACGGGGCTTTTCTGCTCCCGCCACAAAGAGAGCTCGATCTCCAGCTCTCGCTCGTATCGGCACGGAGCACGGCATCCTTTCTCCCGGGAGGAGTCCCTTCCAGGCGATCAGACAGGGCCAAACGCGAATAAACCGTCCCCACGACTAATTTTGGCATTCTTTTATTTCCGAAATCCTCCCGAGCGTACGGCGGTTGCAACCGCCGCAAGAACATCGCGACGCACCAGCAACAGTCAGCAGGCTGGACCCTCGCTACCGATCTCGCCGCAGTATCCCGAAACAGCAGGCTGGAGCCTCGCTACCGACCTCGTCACAGTCGCCCACGCCACCAGCAGGCTGGAGCCTCGCTAGGCCCCTCGCCGTCCAGTCGCATCGCTACCGAAGTAGCGCGCGACGTTACCGACAACGGGACCTCCACCCGTCAGCCTGTCACCCGGACTCGACGAGCCATCAGCTACCGAAATCTACAGCGTCCGGCTCGTCGTTGCTTCCACACCCGTCTGCCTGGACGAAGCTCCCAGGGCTGCGCTACCACCGCTCCCGTGGATTTACCTCCCGCCACGGGCGCACTCGGCATCGCGCGTTCACAAGATCTCGAACACGCCGATTCAAAGACCCGCGCCGGGGATTCCTAATTCGAGGGAATCCGACAAATAGAGCAGAGGGCGAAAGACGGATAGGCACAGGGTGGGGGGAAACAGGACCCGCGATCGCGAGAGCGTCACCTCCCTCGGGGACTCCGTCGTAGGCCCCCGAGAAGGAAGGACGTGGTGACTGCTGCCGATACGTGCAAATCGTCTCGCGAGAATACCGACATCTTGCCAACCGCGAAGTGGGACTTCTGGCCGAGGACAACTCGAGAAGCTCCCGCAACAGCTACGAAACCGGTGAGATCGTCGTACGGGTTCGGTTTGAGGCTAGAGATAGAATAGATCAAACTCGACGCGTTATCGTGGGGACGGCACGCCTTCGCGCGCGGCCGCGGAATTAGTTCTCGGGATATTCTTCTAAATTCACATTTGCTTTACTTCTCTGTAGTTTCCGTAATATATTGCCTGGAAGGTTCTTGCCTATTTCAATTCTTCATTCCATAGTTTGCGCCTCGCGCGAGTCCACTTCTCTTTTTTTTTTTTTTTTATCTAATTTATTACCACTTTCTTTCGAGTCATCTATACCAGCCTTTTTCCGCCGAATTCCCTTAAGTTATTGTAAATTTATTTCTTTCCTCCGATTTTCTTTTTTTGGTACGATTCCGTGTAACCCCGCTGCGATCGGGCGAATTTGGATCTGTTGCGAAAGGTACCGTGGCTGCGATCCACGCGTGTATGGCGAATACGATAGCGTAGATCTCGAACATTACCTGTTACTACTCTAGGGTTACCGACTTTGTGTTATCGAATTGTTTTGTTCTCGAATTGTTTGTCAAGCGTGTGGAGATAACTCCAGGGAACGAGCGTGCACGCTAGTCGCTTCTCGACCACGCTCACGATATTCGCCACAATAAAATATCTTTGTGAGTTCCCATAATTTCGTCTCGATCTCTGTTTCCTCCTCGCGGAGGTGACCGAACCACCCCCTCTACCAATTCCCAAGGCTGAGCGACGCCGGGTCGCTCTCGTCTCTCGTTCGGTCCTTAAAATTAAAATTTTGTCGCGAGAGCTCTCGCTCTCGCGGCTGGCGCCCTTAAGGCCGAGTGAGACGGGTTTTGTAGCCGTCTCGATTGGGAAAAACTCGGGTGTTGGGAAAAAACGGTTACAAATTTGGCGCCCAACGTGGGGCTCGACGTTGAATTATTTTAATTAAAAATCCGCGAAAAATTAGCCCCAGAGGAACAGAGATAAGATCCTGAGCGAAATAGAAATTTCGGTAACCGGTAAACGGATTTGTTCGGGTCGAAGCTCTCGCTACCGGTGTGAAAGCGTTTGTGTATTTGTGTGAGTGTGAATTGATGTTTGCATGAGTTCTAGTATTTATCGTTGTCCGTCCGTACATCTTTGTTTCGATCGCCGTCGCCGAGATCGGCGAGGCGAGCAGCGCTCCCGAGCGTAGCCGAAGTCGCACGAGCGCGACTCGGGTCGTCGCTAGACGCCCAGTACGCTGCCACACGAGTTTAAGTGAACACGTGCTTCGCCGCACCGCACCGTGCTACGCTCCCGTGACGACGACGCAAGGAGGTTTCTTGTGGGATTATCGAGACAACAGGTAACGATTCCTCCTTTCTTAATACCATCCCGACATACCTCGAAACCCGATAAAGCCTCGAGGAATATTTGTCGCGAGCCAGCAAGGCGAAATAAAATCTCGCGTACGATCGCCCGCTCTCACGACGATCGCCGGTACGCCGTACGCTCGGGTCTCGCCGAGCCGCTAGCGCTGTCTCTCTCCAAACAAGAGGTCGGCCGTTCCGGCTCGGTGCTCCCGTGTTTACGTCGACTCGGCGACAGCGGCCTTGTCGATTTCCAGCACCGCTTCTACGTAGCCTTGCTCGCGAGAAATATTCTTCGCGAAATAATATTTCGGGAAGCTCGAATTATCCGAGAGCTACCTAGGACTCTGATATATATATTGTGTGTGTGGGCCGCTGACTCGCGATAGCTCTCGGAACACCGTGAGCACGTGTTCCCGAGACAGCGATCAGCCGTCGTGTCTACAATACCGACATCGATCTCGCCGGCCGGTTAACCCATAACCTTTTCCCTCTCTCTCCCCTATATCTATCCTTTTTATTTACTTTTCTTCCTTTTTTTTTCCCTTTTATCTTATTTTATTTTTCTTGATTATTTAGTTTATTCTATTTTTTTTTATTATTTTATTTTCTTATTATTTTGTTCTTTATTTAAAATTCTTCTTTTGTTCCCCTATTCTATTTTTATTTTCTTTTTTTCCTGTTTCCCTTATTCTACTTTTTTATTATTATTTTTTTTTCCCTCTATTCAAAGTTTTTTTTCCTTTCCCTCCCTTATTTTATTTTCTTTTGCATTTACTCTCTCCTTCCCATTTAGTTTCCCTTTCCAGTATTCTCTTTTGTTTCCCCAATTAAAATTTTCTCTTTTTTTTTCCCTTTCTTTTCCTCCTTTTCTTTTTTTTCCCCCTTTCTTTATTTTTTTTTTTTTTTTTTTTTCCCTTTCCTTTTCCTCTTTTTATTTCGGATTCTTTTTTTTTCCCTGTTATTATTCATTTTTCTTCCGCCTCCCACACCCCCTCCGGCGAGACTACAAAAAAAAACAAAGGGGAGAAAAACCCCAATACCGGACAGAACGAACCCGGACATCGACTTGAAACCAAATCTCGCGATCTTGGCGCGTCAAATCCCGCGATCGGTCATCGGGAGGGCCGCGTCTACGAACAAGTGGCCGCGAGTGCAAGTGTCCGCGAGTGTGAGGGGGGATAGCCGATACGTCGGGGACGATCGCGAAGCTCTCGCGTGAGCAACGAACGCTACGCGCTCAGGAGATCTCGCGCCGTACCGAAACTCGTCGGGAATCAGCTGTCGCGAACAGCCGGATGGCGACCGGAGCAAGCAACACGGGAACGATGGAGACGGTCCACGAGGTCGACCTGTCAGCTGACCGAATCCGTGTCGAGCTCCGACAGAGAGGGCTCTCAATCGTCGGAGATACCGATGCGTTGCGGGATCGACTCTTGTCGAATCTATTAATTTCGGTCGGGCCCGCGGGGAATGTCGCGCAACAAGAGGACAACCATCACGTTCGGCCGCGTCACACCGAGCAGCCGATACCGCCGCGCGACCCCCCGCTCGCGAATATCACGACCGCGCCCCTCCAGGGTGAACATGGAGCACCTCCGAACGCCCTCGCGCAACAACATCGCGACTACGGGCTACCTCCTCGCGACCCGCGGTACCCCAATAATTTCGACCGGGATTTTCCGCTACCCCAAGGCCATTCGTCTCCCGTACGAACACGAGAGTACTCAAATAATTACACGGGGTTTAATAATTCGCGTTCGGTCGCCGACCTACTACGGAAATGGGACCTTCGATTTTCGGGAAGAAGGGGGGAGGACGCGATGGGTTTCCTCACGCGCATAGAGGAAGCACGCGAGGTCGCGCCGATTTCCGACGCCGATCTGCTACCGTGCGTACCCCTCGTGTTGACGGGAATCGCGCTCACGTGGTATCGGGGAGAGCGAGCGCGCATACGAACGTATCGGGGATTCGAGGATGCGTTCCTGGCTCGGTTTGGCGACCCCGACCTGCAGTTTACGCTTCGGGAGGAGTTGCTGCGACGTACGCAGGGCGAGGGGGAGGATACCGTCGACTTCCTGACGTGTCTCCGAGCCCTGTTAGACCGCGTAGTCCCTCCGTTCCCGTTACGCGAGCAACTCGACTACGCGCATCGGAACATGCTACCGCGGTTACAAATCGCGATCCGGCGTAACGATTTCCACTCGTTCACCGACCTCGAGCGAATCGCCGTACGAGTCGAGCGTAGCTACCAGGCCGATCGGTATTACCAACCACCTCCCCCGCCGGAACGATCCGCTTTTCCGGATCTCGCGTATAGGCCGTCGCGATCTTACCAGCGACGAAGCGACTCGAATTACGCGGTTTTCGGTGAAACCCGCGCGCCCAGCACGGACCGCCCGCGACACCCAGACTCTCGCGATACGCGTCGGGGAGAACGATCGCCGTCTGCCGATCGGCAAGGCTACCGCGGCCGCACCCCGGAGAGGGGAACCGAGCGGGGCAACTATCGTGCGCGCACTCCGGACCGTCGAGACGACAACAAGGACGAACGCTCGCGATACCGATCACCGGCTCGCGAGACCTCGCGGTATAACGGGCGCCAACCACCCTCGCGCTCCGATTCCGCGACACGACGCGTCCACTACACCGACGAGCGAGATCGCGCTAAGTCTCCCGCGAACCGATCGCATACACCGCCGCCGGGAAATCGCTCGGTCGCCCACCGCTCGCCCACGCCGGGACGGATGGGACCCCGCGATACCGAGGGGATTAGGGAAGTCTCCTGCTGGAATTGCGGGAAGGACGGGCACCGGTCCATCGGATGTCTCGCCCCGAGAATCGTTTTCTGCTACCGGTGCGGGAAAAAGGACGCGCGAACCACAGACGACCACGAGTGTCCGGGAAACGCGCGTCGGGGCCAACCGTAAGCGCGACGGTGGCTCCCGAAAACCTGATATCGATTCCTCCTAAAGCGCTACCGACCTTAGACGACTTCCCGGATTTTCCGAAATTGCTGACCGAGTACTTCTGTAGCCCGCTTCGCAGTTCGCGTAATAAAATGGTCCTGCTCGTCGTGGTAAAATTAGGCGAACACCTCGTACCGGCTATCGTGGACAGCGGGTCTACGAGTACCTACCTCGGCCGGGGGGGTCTTGCGATCGCTACCGAGCTCGGATATCTCGCTCGGAGCGTACCCCCAGCATCCGCGACGATCGCCGACGGGGGCCAGATTACGTGCGACGAGGAAATCGACTTAACCGTCACACTCGAGGACCGCGAACGGGCCATAGCCGCGCGCGTATTTCCCTCGTTACCGGTGCCGCTGTTGCTCGGCCTGGACGCCCTTAGTACGTTCGAGATCGTCGTCGACCACGCCCGCCGCGTGTGGAGTTTTAGCGGGGATAGCTCTCGCGAATTTAAATTCATGGGCAGCGACTCTGCCGCGCACGCGAGTATTCTCCTCGGTATTTCCGATCTCGAGCGTAGTGAGAGCGAGCGGCTCTCGACCTTTCTGAGCCACGAGCTCCCGAAGCTTCGCGCTGCGCCGGGACGCACCGATTTAATCGTCCATCACATCGACGTCGGGGATAGCGCGCCGATTAAACAACGGTATTACCCTGTCACCCCGATAATACGCGCAGCGATGAATGCCGAAGTAGACCGGATGCTCGAAGCGGGGGTGATCGAGCCGTCGAATAGCAATTGGTCTACGCCGATCGTCATGGTGAAGAAACCGAATCTCACCTATCGGTTCTGCCTCGATTTCCGCAAGGTTAACGGGGTCACGAAGAAGGACGCGTATCCGCTCCCGTACATGAACCAGATTCTCGATCGACTACGCTCGGCAAAATATATCTCGACCCTCGATCTCAGTCAAGCTTACCATCAGATCCCGCTAAGCTTAGAGTCACGGGAGATTACCGCGTTTACCGTGCCGCAGCGAGGACTCTTCCAATTCACTCGTATGCCGTACGGTCTAACAAACGCTCCCGCGACTTTCCAACGTCTTCTCGACCGGTTGATCGGCCCGGACATGGAACCTCACGCGTTCGCGTATCTCGACGATATTATTATCGTTACCGAGACATTTGAGGAGCATCTGATCTGGCTCCGACGCGTTTTCGATAGAATAACGGGGGCCGGTCTCCTCATCAACCCTGACAAGTGTGAATTTTGCTGTCCGGAAGTACGCTACCTCGGCTTTCGCGTAAATCGACACGGTCTACAAGTAGATCCCGAGAAGACCGCGCCGATTCGGAACTTCCCGGCGCCCACGAGCATTAAGCCATTGCGACGATTCCTCGGGATGGCCTCGTGGTACCGTCGCTTCGTTCCCCACTTCGCGGAAATCGCCGCTCCACTCACCAAGCTCACGAAGAAGAGCCAGCGGTGGACGTGGGGATCGGAACAGCAATCGGCTTTCGAAAAATTACGCGAAGCTCTCGTCAACCCTCCGACACTCTCGTGCCCCGACTTCACCGCAAAATTCACGCTCCAAACCGATGCCAGCATGAGCGGGTTAGGCGCCGTGCTAACCCAATCGGTCGACGGGGTCGAACACCCGATCGCGTACGCGAGCCGAGCCCTTTCCGCTGCCGAACGCAACTACTCGACCACCGAGCAAGAATGTTTAGCCATTCTTTGGTCGATCCGGAAATTCCGTGCTTATCTCGAGGGCTACCGCTTCACGGTAATTACTGACCATCACAGCCTTCGGTGGCTACAAACGCTAAAGGATCCCGCCGGGAGACTAGCGCGTTGGGCCTTACAACTCGCCCAGTACGACTTCGAGGTGGTACATCGAAAGGGTGCGCTAAACCACGTACCCGATGCCCTCTCTCGAATGTTCGAAGGACAGCCGCCGTCGCCCGAAAACGTTCCGGATACCGTCGATCTCGCGGCACTCGCTCTCGTATCAGCCATTACGGGGGGGGAATTAGTAGAGCGCGAACCGATCGACGCTCTCGCCGATCGATGGTATGCCCGGAAAATGCACGCCGTCGCGAACGCGCCCGGGAGATTTCCACAGTGGAAAATCATCGAGAATCGGCTATACGTACACCGTCGCACGAAACGCCAAGTGCTGCCGAGAGGAGACTACTCGGAGTGGAAACTCGTCGTCCCGAGAAGCGCGCGCGCGGAGGTCCTCCGCGAAAATCATGATGCCCCGCAGGCGGGACATCTCGGCGTCGACAAGACGTACGCGAGGATCTTCAACTCGTACTTCTGGCCCGGAATGATTCGTGACGTGATCCGGCACGTACGTCACTGCGGGATCTGTCAACGCACCAAAGCGGAACAGCTACCGCCAATCGGACTCATGGGTCGACGAATCGTCGACGAACCATGGACGGTCGTCGCCGCCGACATTATGGGCCCGTTACCGAAGAGTCACTCCGGATGCGTGTACGTTCTCGTGCTTCAAGATCTGTTCACGAAGTGGATCGAATGCTGCCCGTTAAAGAAGGCCAACGGCAAGAAAATCGGCGAAGCTCTCGAGGAATTAATATTCTCGCGCTGGGGAACCCCTCAGGTGTTGTTGACCGACAACGGTACCGAATTCGCGAACAACCACCTGAACGCGCTAGCCGCCGAGCGAGGAATTCACCTCTCGCGGACGCCTCCGTACCATCCACAGGCGAACCCGGTGGAACGCGTAAACCGCGTGTTAAAAACCATGATCGTCTCCTTCGTCGAGAACGACCATCGCGCGTGGGACGAACACCTGTCCGAGTTCCGATTCGCGTTTAATACCGCGTTTCACTCGTCGATTAATAACACTCCCGCCTACCTCAACTTCGGCCGGGAACCAAAGCCGCACAACTTCTATCGTCGTCGCGAAGAAGGGGACGTCGAGATCCTCCCGTTACCGCCGGAAGAATGGTCCGAACGGATGCGCGATCTCGAAAACGTTCGTGTAAAGGTTTCGCACGACCTCGAGGAAGCCTACCAGCGGCAAGCAGCTCAATACAATAAACACCATCGAGAGCTGACCTTCGACGTGGGAGATTTCGTATTGAGGCGACAGCGAATTTTATCCTCGGCCGCCCAAAACCAAGCCGCGAAACTGTTCAAACGATTCGAAGGACCGTTCCGAATCCGCACCGTTCTCTCACCAGGGGTCTACGAAATCGAGAATCCTCAGTCCCGCAAAATACATGTTGTTGCTGCCAAGGACTTACGCGCTTATTTTCCTCCGCTACAGGATACCGCTACCGAGGACGGACCCGACAATGAACTATACCGGACGCGGAGCCTGGCGAGGACGCCGCTACATCGGCCCCGGAACACCTCCGAGGGCGACCAGCCACCCGACGTCGCCGACACCTCCGGACGAGTCGCCCGCTCCCGTCGTCAGGCGCCCCGCCGACCTCTGGAGCGTATGGGCCAAAATTGAGGGGTATCGCGTTCTCCGACCGACCTCGCTCCCGAGAGGCGGGCAATAAACAACCAACCGATTTATCGTTAAACTACCGAATCAATCGTCACCCTTCCCTTTCCCACTCCCGGAATCGTTAACCGTAGAGGGTTAGAGGAAGAGCAAGAGTAGCAGGTAATTGTGTTCATACCGTACTGTCCATGCATGCCGCGCTTCGATCCGATCCCGGATCGCCATTCGCTACTTTTATAAGGTACACCATTTCTTTCTTGCTACGCAAAGACCATGTCTGACCGCCAGTCCGAAGGTTTGCCGTCTCCCGAAAATTATTAAATCATTGCCTCCCGAGCTGTACCACGGTCTCATACGGCCGAGGACGGCCTTGCTATAGGGGGGGAGGAGTTGTGACGGGGCTTTTCTGCTCCCGCCACAAAGAGAGCTCGATCTCCAGCTCTCGCTCGTATCGGCACGGAGCACGGCATCCTTTCTCCCGGGAGGAGTCCCTTCCAGGCGATCAGACAGGGCCAAACGCGAATAAACCGTCCCCACGACTAATTTTGGCATTCTTTTATTTCCGAAATCCTCCCGAGCGTACGGCGGTTGCAACCGCCGCAAGAACATCGCGACGCACCAGCAACAGTCAGCAGGCTGGACCCTCGCTACCGATCTCGCCGCAGTATCCCGAAACAGCAGGCTGGAGCCTCGCTACCGACCTCGTCACAGTCGCCCACGCCACCAGCAGGCTGGAGCCTCGCTAGGCCCCTCGCCGTCCAGTCGCATCGCTACCGAAGTAGCGCGCGACGTTACCGACAACGGGACCTCCACCCGTCAGCCTGTCACCCGGACTCGACGAGCCATCAGCTACCGAAATCTACAGCGTCCGGCTCGTCGTTGCTTCCACACCCGTCTGCCTGGACGAAGCTCCCAGGGCTGCGCTACCACCGCTCCCGTGGATTTACCTCCCGCCACGGGCGCACTCGGCATCGCGCGTTCACAAGATCTCGAACACGCCGATTCAAAGACCCGCGCCGGGGATTCCTAATTCGAGGGAATCCGACAAATAGAGCAGAGGGCGAAAGACGGATAGGCACAGGGTGGGGGGAAACAGGACCCGCGATCGCGAGAGCGTCACCTCCCTCGGGGACTCCGTCGTAGGCCCCCGAGAAGGAAGGACGTGGTGACTGCTGCCGATACGTGCAAATCGTCTCGCGAGAATACCGACATCTTGCCAACCGCGAAGTGGGACTTCTGGCCGAGGACAACTCGAGAAGCTCCCGCAACAGCTACGAAACCGGTGAGATCGTCGTACGGGTTCGGTTTGAGGCTAGAGATAGAATAGATCAAACTCGACGCGTTATCGTGGGGACGGCACGCCTTCGCGCGCGGCCGCGGAATTAGTTCTCGGGATATTCTTCTAAATTCACATTTGCTTTACTTCTCTGTAGTTTCCGTAATATATTGCCTGGAAGGTTCTTGCCTATTTCAATTCTTCATTCCATAGTTTGCGCCTCGCGCGAGTCCACTTCTCTTTTTTTTTTTTTTTTATCTAATTTATTACCACTTTCTTTCGAGTCATCTATACCAGCCTTTTTCCGCCGAATTCCCTTAAGTTATTGTAAATTTATTTCTTTCCTCCGATTTTCTTTTTTTGGTACGATTCCGTGTAACCCCGCTGCGATCGGGCGAATTTGGATCTGTTGCGAAAGGTACCGTGGCTGCGATCCACGCGTGTATGGCGAATACGATAGCGTAGATCTCGAACATTACCTGTTACTACTCTAGGGTTACCGACTTTGTGTTATCGAATTGTTTTGTTCTCGAATTGTTTGTCAAGCGTGTGGAGATAACTCCAGGGAACGAGCGTGCACGCTAGTCGCTTCTCGACCACGCTCACGATATTCGCCACAATAAAATATCTTTGTGAGTTCCCATAATTTCGTCTCGATCTCTGTTTCCTCCTCGCGGAGGTGACCGAACCACCCCCTCTACCAATTCCCAAGGCTGAGCGACGCCGGGTCGCTCTCGTCTCTCGTTCGGTCCTTAAAATTAAAATTTTGTCGCGAGAGCTCTCGCTCTCGCGGCTGGCGCCCTTAAGGCCGAGTGAGACGGGTTTTGTAGCCGTCTCGATTGGGAAAAACTCGGGTGTTGGGAAAAAACGGTTACAATCTATAAGTTGGGACTGGATCGGGTATCCGTAGCACGCTGCTAATTCTTTTCTATTAAATTCCGATAACAGCCTTGTGAGATTTCCATTGTTTATAGAGAAACGATTGACAAAAGCTTGGGGCTTTTTTCCTTCTTTTTAGTCTTGATTCCAATAGTATTAGCTTCGCGACTAGGGGGTGTCGTTTTGAATGATGCGCTCTGAATAAGTATCAGTTAGCTAGGAGTTCTGCTCTTGTTTTTATTCTCGTTTCTTTCGCGAGGTCCAGTAGGATGTTGGTGGGCGTCGATCTAAGGCTGCCGAGGATAACTCTTAGGGCCGCATATTGAGTTTTTTGTAGAATATTTTGCGAGGATGTGCACGCTGAAAAGCTGCATAGTATTGCCCATTCTATTCTAGATCTTATGAGACCTTTGTACACAATCTTTAAAGTGGAAGGATGTGCTCCCCATTGATGATGGGATAACATTTTCAAGATGTTTGTGCTCTGTAAAGCTTTATCTTTTGTGTCTAATAAAGGCTTGCCATGTTAATTTTTCGTCCAAAATGACTCCTAGGAACTGAGTGCTTCTGGAACTGTGGATAATGTCTTCACTTATTATTATTTGGTGTATATCTGGAGTGTTTCTCTTCCGATGGAAAACCACCAGCTTCGTTTTACTAGGGGCTATTGAAAGTCCTATGCTTTCTAGCCAGTTCACTAATATGTTGCTTCCCGATTGTATTTTTTCTATACATTTCCTGTAGTCCGAATCTTTTGCGTATATAACAACGTCATCTGCGTATTGAAGGGTTCTACAATCATCCCCCACGTTGTTATTTATCTTTCTTAAAAAAATATTAAATAAAAGCGGGCTAGTCACTAGCCCTTGTCCCAGGCCTTTATGCATTATCCTATTGTCTATTTTGTTACCGTTATGGTAAAAGTCTGCTCTTCTGTTGGAAAGAAGATTTGAAAAAAACATTAGAAGTGACGTGGGAATTCTTAATTCAGATAGGTTATTCAGATAGGTTATTAATTCAGATAGGAATCATACAAACGTCATACTCCGTCCATTCTGCAGGGATAAGTCCTGTAAACATGATTCTATTGAAAATTAATGCAAGAGCCTCCAGCGTTGAATCCGGCAGGTTTTTTATTGTGCTGTTAGAGATTCTGTCTCTGCCATGCGCCGACTTGGTTTTTAAATTCCTGACGTTGTGCTTAACTTCATTTAGCCTGATAGGAGTCCAGATGCTGTTTATTATCGTTGGTCTGTTGTTGTTATCGATGAGAGTAGGGATATAGGTGGAGTGAGGGGCCAACTTAGTGACGGAGTCCTCTAAGTGTTCCTCTAGTTTTTCTGGAGGTACTCTATATGATTTTTTTGCGCAGTTGTTAAATCTCTTGATCGTGTCATATACCTTATTTAGCTGCATCGGAGGGTTAATGGATGATGCGAATTCTTGGAACGATTTTTCTTTTTCCTTTTTCAGAATATTTCTTGTTTCGTTGTCCACTCTGTTATACTCCTCCATATTTTCAGCGGTCAGATTACTTTTTATTCTTCTCCAAACTTTGAGTCTTGCCTGCACTGCCTTGTTGCAGATTTCCGTCCACCAGATTTTTGTTCTGTTTCTCCTGTTATCAAAATTGTGAATTACTTTACCCTCTTTTGCTCCAGATTTTTCTAAATTGTGAACGATTGATTCTTGCACATATTTGTAAGTCTCCAGATGACCTTTGGATTTGAAATAAGTTTTGAAGTTAATCTTGTTCATGAGCTCCTTAAACTTTTCCCAGTCTACTCTTTTAAGGGAGAATGTTGGACGTCTACTTGTAGGTTCAAGGTTATTGCCTCCTATTGAGAGAGCGATTACTAAATGATCGCTGCTTAAGTTCTGATCTGTTACTGGCCAGTCACATCTACTTGCTAGGTGTGAACTCACAAGAGTCAGATCTGGCACGCTGTTAAAATTGCTTTTTTTAGATAGAGTTTGAGTTCCATCGTTAATAACAATGAGATCTGTATCGCTTAGTACTTTTGCGAGGCATTTGCCCGAGATGTTGTTTTTTTCGCTACCCCATAGTGAAAATTGCGCGTTAAAGTCGCCCGCTATTATGACGTTGTTATCTCCAACAATTTTTTTAATTGCTTTAAAAAGCTTTTTCCATGTGTGAATACGGGTTCAATAATGCGGAGGGCGATATACGCTGAAGATATACAGTTTTTTACCTTGCGACAATTTTATTGAGACCGCACAAATTTCGATCTCATCGGTATTGAATATTCTATCCTTCAGGTTAACTTGCAAACAATCTATTTCTGTTCGTACTGCGATCAGCACGCCTCCCCCTAGATCTTGATCCGGGGAATCTCTATCTCTTCTTACACTGTTAAACCCCGGAATTCTAAACCTCTGCTGAGGTTTTAACCAGGTTTCCGAAATAATAATTATCTCCATGTTTTCCACCAGGACCGGTAATTGTGGAATTTTACTTTTTAACCCTCTGCTATTCCACTGTGTAATATTGAATCTAATGTTTTCTCGCGTTGAAGCCATTGAACGAAAAGTAATTCACGAAATAAAAAGCGGTTAGACAACAGGAAACGACAGAAGCAACCGGACGGAGCGGAGGATCCAATCTCTGAGTCTGGTGAACTATAATCGAGCTTGTGGAGCTTCTTATGACATGATGTCATTAATTTGTAGTTGATTTATTTTTAGTGACGATTCGTTTTCTTCTGTAATATCTAACTCCATGTCGCTGTCACTATCAAGATTGTTGCTATTGATTATTTGAGTCGGCGAGTTCTGAAGGCCGGCTTCCGTTCCCGTCTCAGCGTTTATAGTGGCCTGTGATCCTTCCTGGGTAGAGATAGACAAAGTAGGCTTCCCTTGGAGACCGTTTTGATTTTTTTCATCTAAAGTCGGAGTCTTTGTCATCGGCTGTGACACCTTTGATGGTTCAGCGTCCTTAGTTCCTCTGTTAACTTCATTTTCTTTTTCTGTTTCTTTTTCCTTTTCTACATCCTGGACTTTTTCTATTTTTTTGCCAAGACAGTTTTTTCGATTTCTGATCTATAGCTTTTCCGTCTTGAAGATGTTGTAAATTGCCTGTTCGAGGTCGATGTAGACGTCGCCGTCGAGGACTGATGGATTTCCCTCCTCGGTCTCGGGAGTTCTGGGAATTCCACGCGATGTTGTCTGTCTTGTAGATTTTGCGTTTGCCAATCGTTTCTAGGAGGCGTCTGTATAGCTATGGACAATTCCTCTGCCCGCGCTTCTTCTTGGATCCAGTGCCATGCTTGCTCCATCGTTTGAAGTCTATACTTGGTCATCAGGTCCAAAGCTTCTTTCCAGTCGACGTTCCTGTACGCCATTATTTTGTTTTGAATCCTTCTTTTTATGAATTCCTCACAGCCGGGGTGTGAGGCAGGAGCTTCCCTCTTGCAGTTCGCGCAACACAGCTGGTCGCTCTCACATTCGCTTTCTGAGTGTCCTACACCTGCGCATCTACCGTAGGTTACTTTGCCTTTGCAGAATTTGCTGACGTGTCCAAATCTTTGGCAGTTGTTGCATTTTACAACTCGTTGTTCGAAGGGAACTACATGGGCAATAGTGTTGTATATTATAAGTCTCTTCGGAATAGCATTTCCAGCAAAGACCATCTTAACAGTCCTTGATGGCTTCAGCTGTCCTTCAGTCTTGTCTCGGTGATTTTTCCTCATAAACCTTTCGATTCTGAGTATTTCCAGTGTTCCAAATCCTGTGTCGAACTCCAATCCTTTCCGAATTTCCTCCTCCGACAAGTTTTCCTCCACGTCTCTTACTATTGCTGTTCTTGAAACCCTGTAGTCCGGAATGTACGTTTTCCAAGCCTGTGGGATAATAGTTTCTTGATTATTGACTATTCTATTGGCTTCCTGATACGAAGAAACGATGACTTCTACCTGTCTTCTGTTTTTTCTTTTAATCCTTTGCAAACCTCTGACTTTATCTTTCAGTTTCATGCCGATTCTCATTGGGTGAAGAGCGCCGACGTTCTGTTGGGGCTTATCTTCGGTTTCGCTCTCATTTGTCCTCGATGTGATGATAATAGCAAACGGTGCTTTGCTCTTATTGGAATACCTGTTCTTCCTTTGAGGGAAGTCGCGCTCGGATTCCTTATTTTGGATTATTTTTCCCGAATTGTCGTCTTGTGTATCACGGCTCTCTGCTAACGGTTCTACACATGCTCTCTTACTCGAAGGGGCTACGGAGTCCCCCGGTGTCTGTGTTGACATTATTGCCAGCTGGCCTTGGGGTCTGCTTTGGTCCGGTTTTTCTATGTTTACTTTCGTCCCGCGTCGGTTATCACCTTCGTGACTCGTTACAACTTTCTTGAGAGACGACAATTGACTCTCTCGCGTTATTCGTATTCCTATATTTTACTTGCTATTTATTAGTTATTTAATTTTTTTTTTTTTAAATATAATTGTTGTTATTTAGTTCTATGAAAGAGTAGTTTCATCTTGTATTCTTTTTTTTTAATTAATGAATTTATTTATTTATTTATTTAAATTTTGTATTAATTTTTTTTCCTTCTTTTTATTTCTTCTAAATAGGTGCTGAATTTTGGATCCTTGGCGTCTTACCTTAAGACTCACCTTTTCAGTTTTTCTGAATTCTCCAGCAAATCGTAGGGTTCCCAGTCCGTCTATGGGTGTTTGGCATCGGAACGAGCCGCCTGGCCGTCTTTGCCGATTGTTCTTTTTTCCTTTCCTTTGCTCGAGTATGCAAATCTGCTTTTCCCGTTGTTTTTCAGCTCTTCGTAATTCTTCAATGCACTGATTCTAATAAGACTAATTAAAAATAATAATATAATGCCTTGAACTGCTTTCCAGTAGTCAAAGCCTGTACTGTCTCAAGGAGCTGTTTGAAAGCGTGCCTTCCTATTCGACGTCTCCCGACCGAATCCCCGCAGTGAGTTGATCTTTAAATAAATGTATGTACGCATGTATATACATTTACTCTGCTATTAGCTGTCACTACTAAGCTGTCAAGTTACAGCAGGCGTCGTTTGTTCTCATAGCAAACTAAATCGTTGCAGTAACAAGAAAGTTTTGTCGCGATAGCAAAACTCAATTGTCAACAAAACTCATATTGTTAGAGCAACTATACTATATTTCTCCGCGTAACATCTACAATTAAGCCCACGGAATAAATGTAATGAAAATATGACGTAAAAAATGTGTTTAATAAAGTCTTTCGTCCAAAAAATAACTTGACTGAACAACGCAATGGCGAAATTTGTTGCCGAAGCTGCTGTTTCTAGATTTCCGTAAAGCCACAATATCCATAATTAGTTCCGCGGAACAAATGTACCGGAAATTGGTAAGTGGGCCAGCAAGCGAGTGTAAAATGACATCGGCTGCCATACGTGACGTCGGTTTACATGTGCTTAATTGTTATGCTTGTCTTGCCGTCGCGTTGAAAACACATGCGGAATAATTAGGTTCACGGAATAAATGTATTTGGAAATATAACGCAAAAAATGTGATGCAAGACTTTTGACCATAAAAAAAGCCATAATTTAATTCAGCAACACAAAGCCAACATCTGTTGCCGATCTTGCCGTTTCTATAATTTTGTAAAGCCACAATAATGCATTCACAAGATGTTTTATCAGTTCTGTAAATATTTTGCATTACCTGAAATGGCACCAATTAATAATTAAGTGCTGTTACGCAAAGAAGACAAGTGGCCATCCGAAGTCGTCATTAGCCAAAAAAAAAGTCGCAATTGAAACACGACAAGGTATATAAGAGCTGCCGATGCCAAGTTGTGTCAAACTGTACGAAAGCAAGTGGACCAGTAAGCAAGTATAAAAATAATATATAAAAAAACGGCAATGAATTTTGCATTGATTTTAATCGTGGTACTCGCGGGGTGTGACTTTTCGGAAGCCTGGCTTTACAAAGGGGTAAATAAAAAAAATAGTAATAGTGACAGCGACAGCGACAGCGACAGCGACAGCGACAGCGACAGCGACAGCGACAGCGACAGCGACAGCGGCAGCGGCAGCGGCAGCGGCAGCGGCAGCGGCAGCGGCAGCGGCAGCGGCAGCGGCAGCGGCAGCGGCAGCGGCAGCGGCAGCGGCAGCGGCAGCGGCAGCGGCAGCGGCAGCGGCAGCGGCAGCGGCAGCGGCAGCGGCAGCGGCAGCGGCAGCGGCAGCGGCAGCGGCAGCGGCAGCGGCAGCGGCAGCGGCAGCGGCAGCGGCAGCGGCAGCGGCAGCGGCAGCGGCAGCGGCAGCGGCAGCGGCAGCGGCAGCGGCAGCGGCAGCGGCAGCGGCAGCGGCAGCGGCAGCGGCAGCGGCAGCGGCAGCGGCAGCGGCAGCGGCAGCGGCAGCGGCAGCGGCAGCGGCAGCGGCAGCGGCAGCGGCAGCGGCAGCGGCAGCGGCAGCGGCAGCGGCAGCGGCAGCGGCAGCGGCAGCGGCAGCGGCAGCGGCAGCGGCAGCGGCAGCGGCAGCGGCAGCGGCAGCGGCAGCGGCAGCGGCAGCGGCAGCGGCAGCGGCAGCGGCAGCGGCAGCGGCAGCGGCAGCGGCAGCGGCAGCGGCAGCGGCAGCGGCAGCGGCAGCGGCAGCGGCAGCGGCAGCGGCAGCGGCAGCGGCAGCGGCAGCGGCAGCGGCAGCGGCAGCGGCAGCGGCAGCGGCAGCGGCAGCGGCAGCGGCAGCGGCAGCGGCAGCGGCAGCGGCAGCGGCAGCGGCAGCGGCAGCGGCAGCGGCAGCGGCAGCGGCAGCGGCAGCGGCAGCGGCAGCGGCAGCGGCAGCGGCAGCGGCAGCGGCAGCGGCAGCGGCAGCGGCAGCGGCAGCGGCAGCGGCAGCGGCAGCGGCAGCGGCAGCGGCAGCGGCAGCGGCAGCGGCAGCGGCAGCGGCAGCGGCAGCGGCAGCGGCAGCGGCAGCGGCAGCGGCAGCGGCAGCGGCAGCGGCAGCGGCAGCGGCAGCGGCAGCGGCAGCGGCAGCGGCAGCGGCAGCGGCAGCGGCAGCGGCAGCGGCAGCGGCAGCGGCAGCGGCAGCGGCAGCGGCAGCGGCAGCGGCAGCGGCAGCGGCAGCGGCAGCGGCAGCGGCAGCGGCAGCGGCAGCGGCAGCGGCAGCGGCAGCGGCAGCGGCAGCGGCAGCGGCAGCGGCAGCGGCAGCGGCAGCGGCAGCGGCAGCGGCAGCGGCAGCGGCAGCGGCAGCGGCAGCGGCAGCGGCAGCGGCAGCGGCAGCGGCAGCGGCAGCGGCAGCGGCAGCGGCAGCGGCAGCGGCAGCGGCAGCGGCAGCGGCAGCGGCAGCGGCAGCGGCAGCGGCAGCGGCAGCGGCAGCGGCAGCGGCAGCGGCAGCGGCAGCGGCAGCGGCAGCGGCAGCGGCAGCGGCAGCGGCAGCGGCAGCGGCAGCGGCAGCGGCAGCGGCAGCGGCAGCGGCAGCGGCAGCGGCAGCGGCAGCGGCAGCGGCAGCGGCAGCGGCAGCGGCAGCGGCAGCGGCAGCGGCAGCGGCAGCGGCAGCGGCAGCGGCAGCGGCAGCGGCAGCGGCAGCGGCAGCGGCAGCGGCAGCGGCAGCGGCAGCGGCAGCGGCAGCGGCAGCGGCAGCGGCAGCGGCAGCGGCAGCGGCAGCGGCAGCGGCAGCGGCAGCGGCAGCGGCAGCGGCAGCGGCAGCGGCAGCGGCAGCGGCAGCGGCAGCGGCAGCGACAGCGGCAGCGACAGCGACAGCGACAGCGACAGCGACAGCGACAGCGACAGCGACAGCGACAGCGACAGTAAATTGTGGCATAATTGCCACAAGGGAGGAAAGTGCGTTTTTTCACCGAGTGTGAAGTTTGATGCCCGAACGAAGCGAGGGTAGAGATTCACACGAGGTAAAAAAGCGCTTCCTCCCTTGTGGTATACGATATTTTTTTTTCCGACTTCGTTAAAATAACCACCTTTTTGTAACACCTGCACGAAAAGTCCCGCTTTTCGTGCCTGTAAAGTGTGGCTCCCGCCCGTATTGCACGCAAGGAATGTGGTTATTTTAGCGCAGTCGGGGAAAAATAAATATATTTGAAATATCGTGCGCACCCGATTTTTGAAAGTTCGATAACATTGATATTCTTTTTCGTCAGCTCGATCCGCTCGAGTTGCTCTGTCCGAAGACTGTAGAGGAGAAGAAATCGATGTGCGAGAGCGTGGTCAGCAGGGCAGCCATTTATTGTGACATATGCTGCGACGAACCACAATATGTCTGCCCCACTAAGCCAGACTACCCGTCCATCGAGAGCGTAAGTAATAATGCATATATAAAAATATTTTGCGCACGCGATTTTTGGAAAATAACACTGAGATTCTTTTTCGCAGGAGGATTTGCTTAAGTTGTTGTGTCCGTTGACTTATCAGGCGAGGAGGAAGAGGTGCTTCGGTCCGCGCCGAAGTGCGGAAAGACTCTGTCACGTATGTTGCAATAATTTTTTTTCTTTTTTTCACATTCGTTCGATACTCAAGATGATTCCTAATTTTTATTATAATTTTATTATCGATAATTACAATTTTGTTAATATTGACAATTGAATTTTATTATTTTCATTTAATTTTGACAATGTCATTGAGGAATGATAATTAATTAACAATTGTTATAATCTTGTGACATTGTTTCCAGTTTTCCTGCGACGATGATTATGCGCTTGGCGGTCTATCATCAAACCGCA
The DNA here is from genome assembly GCA_963575735.1 of Amblyjoppa fuscipennis. NCBI lineage: Eukaryota > Metazoa > Arthropoda > Insecta > Hymenoptera > Ichneumonidae > Amblyjoppa > Amblyjoppa fuscipennis. Next base: position 1,248,933 of record OY754497.1, read on the forward strand.
GGTCAGGTATTTACATTAACGGCAGAGTTTGACCTTGATCCGGTGACGTGCACCGAATATGAGACCGACTGGTATCGCGCATAGATATTCTGCAATTTCCCGGTGCCTTTAGTTGTAACACAGAAATAAACAAACCAAATAGACTAGTACTTATGCATCAGACGAGCCGACCCGCCATAAGGGAGTAGCTTTGAGAAGCGATACTAAATAATAAGTAAATTGTAAATCAATAAACATGTAAATAAATTGTTGTGTATTTAATGTAATAAAATAAATATACATATATATATATATATACTTTGCGTTAATTTACTTTAGCGCTTATTGAATTGCATTGGCAGAATCGCTACGATTCAATAATTAACTTTTCATCGAGTGATTATCGAACCTCGGAAAAAAACGGTATATCGTATAACGTGGGGTCTAGAGATGTGAAAATACCGGTATTTTAATATTTCGTAAAACTACCATAAAAATACCGTATTATGATGTAATTTTTTTTTCTCGCAACATATTGTGTTGTAAAAATACGGTCATAAAATTTTTGGTAAATTTAGCGTCCAAACATATAAAATCTACCTATTTAAATGTGACAATACCGGTTGAAAAATGATAAGCTTCACTTTTATGTAGTTGTGGAATTACGAATAAAACATTTTTTTTTAAACATTGTCGTAACATTCTTTAAAACATTATCGTAACATTTTTGAAAACTTTATCGTAACATTTTTTGAAAAATCATCATGTGTTAGTGATGTTTTAAATCACTGTGAGACCATATGATTTTATTACCAATGTGGTAATGTACAACGCGGTGACGTACTGTATTTTTACAGTAAAAATACGGTAAAATTACTGGTCACATTTACTGCTCACATCTCTACTTGTACCCACACAAAGTTAGCCCCCCCAAAATGGATTTCAAGAATTTTTTTATCAATCGTTTGGTCGCGGTTTGGTCATGTTTGGTAGGTAATTAAAAATGTTTGGTCGTTAATTATTTTTGTTAAATAACAATTATAAATTTTTTGTCATTAGTTAGCCCCCCCCCCCCCTCATAAACTTTTGGCAGTTTTTTTTTTAAACGTTTATTCGTCGTTTGGTAAGGTTTGGTATAATATTAAAAATGTTTGGTTACTTATTTATTTATCAGAATACTTAAAAAACTAAATTTACACAATCGTCTGTTCAAAGATCATAGAATGGCTCCGGTCCGTTAGATGACGCATCCCGTCAGAGACCGCTTCCCCGCAGGCTATTTCGTTCCCGGCGCTCATCACTCCTGCAAATCTCGCTCAGACGGGTTTTGTTTAACAAATAAGTGAATTTTTTTATGAATCGTTTGGTCGTCGTTTAGTCATGTTTGGTAGGGCATTCAAAATGTTTGGTCGTTAATTATTTTTGGTAGCTAACAATTATACATTTTTTTGTCAATGGTTAGCCCCCCCTCGTAAACTTTTGGTAGTTTTTTTTCAAAACGTTTGTTCGTCGTTTGGTACGGTTTGGTACAATATTAAGAAGGTTTGGTTGCTCATTTATTTAACGGAATACTTAAAACACTAAATTTACACAATCGCCCGTTGAAAGATGATAGTATGGCTCCGGTCCGTTAGGTGACGCTTCCTGTCAGAGGCCATTGTCCCGCTAACGTTTTGTTCCCGGCGCTCGTCGCTCTTTCAAATTTTGCTAATGCGCCTTTTATTTAACAAGTAAATGCATTGTTTTCTATTAATCGTTTCGTCGTATTTGGTACTGTCGCCAATCTTCGAGTATAACGGGGAACTATATTTTTTTTACTATATCGAATGACTTTCAACGGTTATTATTTTCTACCGATCTTTTAGATAAAAGTTATTGTCGCATAATCTAAATTTGCAAAACGGATCAGTACAGTTTTTGTAAGATTTATTTGTAAACATTAATAATTTAAAAAAAATTTAATGGATTATGTACAGAGTTGTTTATGAAATTATGTTACATTTTCTTGAGGTTGAACTATACTTAAATTATTTAAATAATTTCTCCCTTAAGGTGAAGGGACACCCGTTCTCTGTCGTTCTCTTTCGCTTCACCGTAAGACCAATGCCGCTATCTCTCTGACACTCATGGCTCCGTCACGTCAATTCGAAATCTTTTTTACTCTCTATCATGTCCTTTATTATTCTCATAAATTGCAACATCAATTGTTCGGTGTATTTGGGATTTAGCGTTAACGGCTGTATTCCAAAATCTATCGAGCCCGGACGCAAAGACTTGAGACTTTCGATGACTGCAGCGAAATCGTTTGCTGAGCTTGGTTTTTGCGAACAATTTTCGAACGTCGTGAAATCTTGGAAATTCAATTGAATCAATCGTTTGCTATTCTCCTCTTCAGTGTTCACTTGCAATAGATCGCACTGAACGTCGAGGGCGTGTATCGTTGGAAGGATGAAAGGTGCAGTGTCTAGTGCTTTCGGAGGTTGCTCAGGCTTGTTTCTCTTCTTTACTATATGGATATTGAGCATAACGAGCATAAGAACACAAACATAACGAGGAATTAAAGATGTACATGGAAATAAATTATGAAAAGGCTGTTGTTATTGTTTCGAATTTTTATGGAGAAAAATAATATAACGGAAGTTCTACAACACATTTTACTTTTTATCGATCACAGGATTACTTATCAATCTTTACTCACTGGAATAAAGTGTTAAGTAACTCTTAGGAACCATCCACGAACCATTTCAGTCAAGACGTTTTTAGTAAGCAAAATAACGTAACATCATTGTCCTAGTACGCGCTTTTATATATATATTTTTTATTCATACGCGTAGGATTCATATGCGTATCAAGATCGAGATCGAAAACGAGATCGGTAATCACTAAATGTAGATAAACGTAGATAAGAATCATCCTTTGACTTTTCCAAATAGGTCAACACTTTTATAAATTCGCAGAAAATAAAATAAGTTCGCAGAGTAACAGTAACGACATATAGTAATAATACGATAAAACGTTATCACAAAACTTTCAGGTATCGAACCTTCCTAGATTGTATATCACAGGATCTCTGAACTAGAAATATATTATTAGGCAGTCTCTTTATATCAAAGCTAAGTATTAATCTTGCACAACCATGTTAGCAGTATTCGTAATTATAAGTCAAGTATTTAACGAGTCGTGGTCCGCGATCACTTGAGTAACTTTTATAAACGTAGATAGGAAACTTTCGAATATGTTTACAACTCAGTCAACAATTTGTACTTTCGCAGAAGAACGTAGAGTAATAGTGGACTGCAGCATATTTATATACATTTTGAGGTATCGCAGTTTTGTACATAACATATCACAGGACCTCTCAACTAGAAACATATCAATTATCGTCGGATCTCTTCACATAAAACGCAAGTACATGTCTGGAAAACTATCCTATCGAAATAAAAACTCCAAATAAACTAAGTGTTTTAACTAAAAAGTTAAGTTGTGCGGCATGGTACGAGATGATTAGAGTCAATTGCCAAACTTACGAGTAGCATCCGTTGATGTCTACAATGAGGTCAACATCTTCGTAAATGAGTAGATAACCGGAGAATAAGTACGTAAAGTAATAGGAAAAACGTAGATTAACAAAATATAAAATAGATTTCTAATATTTAAAACGTAGGCACATACATTCCGAGGTATGGTAGGTTTCTAGATTATATATCACAGGATGTCTAATCTAAAAACAATCAATTATTATCTTCATATCAAAGATTGATATATGCAATGCAATCAACGATTATGTAATTTCGCGAATCGTGGAGCAAGAGCGTGATATACATCTTCGTATACATTTTCAGGTTTCGTAGCATTCTAGATTATATATCACAGAATTTGTCAACTAGAAACATACATGTAATCGTACATTTTGTCATATCAAATGTACTTACAGTACTTGCAAAAATATTAGTCAAAATTAGTATCACAACTGAACATTTTTAAGCAGTAATTAAACGCGGTCGCAATGTAGCTTAAAGATATAGTTTCTATACCTTTATTATGTAAATTCCAGCACTCGGTTGTATTTCATCGTCCTCGCTACACGATACAACTGCGTCTTTTAAACCGTTCCAACATTGCCAGTGACCATCGACTCTTCTGCAATACGCAGTGTAATGGTCTGAAGATAAATGTACAGCGCCGGCAAGTCTAAACAAAAGAACATTTCATAATTGGTTAAAGGTACTGCTATAACATGTCAATATAATTTCGCCAACTTAATGTTACCTGTAGCCGACACCGTCCAGCTGTATCGTAGTTGGAAAGGCCTTCAATTTGCATCGCATTATCCTAGACGACTTAACGCAGATAACGTCCAGCTCGATAAAATATGACAGTTGGCCGTTTTTGTCTCCGTTCTTTTTCCGGAACATCTTCTCTGAGTACATCTTAAGTTAAAAATGTACGACTGATAATCGAGCGCTTCCTCTAAGGCATTCACGTCTTTATTTAATAGAATGTTGTGTTTGACATCCAAAACTTGCTGTGGAGCTATCACCGTATGACAGTGAGGTCTCGAACATTTGTAAGTTTTGAACACACTGGGCTCGTCATCGAATAGTCGCTCCCACACGCGGCTTACATTATTAGTTGCATCGAGTGAGATCGAAGTGATTTTATCACCGATTTTGGTCGTCTTCACGGTTTTTGATACAGGTATCAATAACTGTGCTCTCCGTTGATAAATTTCCGCCGTCGGACCAGTCTCGGCGAGACGCAAAATGAACTTTGCAACTCCATTTGGCGACTGTTTTAGCCATTCGGAGTAGTGATTGTCGTCCAAGCTACTACACAACAAGATCTGGGCTATCGAATCGAATGTACAAGTATTGTATACCATATACATTACATTATCTACTTTTGCCAGGCCTGTGCGATTACCGTTAACAAGTAGATAATTTTTTCCGACCAATCGATGATTTAAGGTATTTAATACCTTGATTTCAGGAAATGCTCTGAAATAAAAACCTTTTTTCTTGTGTGCATCCGTTTTCGATTTTTTCGTTTCAATCGTTTTTCCATCTACTAGCGATTCATCCAGATTTTGTATTTGTGTATGGACAATTGGTGATGACGTTGACAATGGCAATTCGTTATTGTTGATATCTTCGTTTGTCGGTATTTTCAGAAGATCATCTTCGACGTATTGTTGCTCACAATCGTTGAAACGAGTTAGAATCGCCGGGTTGAATTCATTAGTCATAGAACCGTTTATCGCATGTATCGTCGAATTCTTATTAATGAAGCTGTCGATTAATTTGAGGTCCGACTGACAGATGACATCTGTATTACTAGAGCCGGAAACTTCTGCCTGAATCTCAGCGATGTAACTACTGTCACTATCGGGTATGGCGATGACTTCCGTTTTTAAAGCTTTATTGCGCCAATTTTCTTCGGCTTTCAGGTCAGAGTCTTCCCAAAGCTTGGTGCTTTCGGTCGGCACATGAACGCTTGAGTCGGTGTCGTTACATGGTATCGCCGCGTTTGAAGACTTCTGTTTCCAATGTTCGAGTGACATCGGATTCGAAACGCTGCAACTCAGTTTTTGATTGCAGGCACCAGTGTCTCCTTCCACGAGATAGTGGGCAGTGCAGTTATTTGTGATGGTTTCATCGACTGTATCCAAAACGGAATTACTTTGCCCAGTAACCGAAGCATCGTGTTGCATTTTGATCTTACAAGCGGTCATCTTCGACTCGAACTGTTTCACGGCGCCGATTAGGTCCTCCAAATGGATTTTTAAAAATTTATCGACACGCAATGGCAGTTTGACACGATACTTATTATTCTTCATAACGTTAGTTTTCAAATCGCTAAAGTAGCCTTCTACGCAACTTGACGTTGCGTGTTCGTTTCCATTCGGTACGCAAACTCCACTCCACAACGGAAATTCCTTTGCGAATTGGATCAGTCTGTCTGCATATGTTGGTAAATAAAATGTACTCACGTCCGACCCTAGCTGCTCAAATTTCTTGGCACTATCCAGCACATCGTTGAGCCATACCGCTAAGCTGTTGGGAACGACTTCTTCCTCCTGCTCTTCCTCTTCTTCTGGGAATTGAATGTTGTCATCACCATCTTTCAGTTTTTTTTTGCCGTCCGAATTGTCTTCGTCGAACTCGATGCTTGTTCCACGTACTGCGATAATGTGTTCCAATTTTTTCCTCACGTTTTCTGGCGTTTCAAAGCTCGAATTGAGTTGTGAGTCCTCATGCGTGTGAACGGCGACGATGAACGTTAACGAAATTAGCTCTTCAAATTGTTCGAAGCTTTCGGCATCAACCATGAGACTTATGCACCTTATAAAAAAGCCTTGCACTGCTGGATGATTGACTGACTTGAAGCACTGCCATTTGGTTACAGCTTTCATAATATGAGCAACGTCTATCCGGATGTACGTAATGGGTTCTTGAATATCTTTTCTTTTTTGCGACACAGCTAGAAAACGGTCGTTGACATAAGATTTTATGGTCTGATTGTTAAAAGCCAAGCACATGCCGCATAAGATCGATCGTCCATAATCAGACACCGCTTGCTTCGGTGGACGAGCACCATGCCGCATCCATGTTCTCAGCCAGTACTCTACAAGCTCTCCAGTATGGCTCTCGGATAGGAGTTGACCAACGGATAGTGTAGTTTTATCAAAATTAATGACGATCACGTACAGAAAGATGTGGCCCGTTTTTGTACTATCGGGTCGTTGTAATTTTTGTACAATACTTCCGGTAGCGTCAACACTTACTGTTGATCGTTTCACTAACCGACGATACTCGTTATACGCATGTACTTGTGGTACTGTCATATACATGGTGAAGAATGGGTTAGATGCGACTCCTTGCACGGTTCCGATGTATGGCGGAGTGACCTTTATTGACTCGATCGTTCGTACGAGATCTCGACTATCGCTCGGTTTAACTTTGAGTTCCGAATCAATATATTCTTTTTTTGCTTGACTAAGTACATTCCGTCCATATATATTCGGAGGTTCCATTTCCCCGATTTGTCCATTTTCTCTGGCTTTTCTCTTCCTCCAGTTTAACGGTCCTTCTATTACGGCTTCTTGGGCTACAATCTTCCTTTTTAAACCGCGGAGGGATCGCTTGACAGGCTCGTGTTTATCTAGTGACGTATCCCGCGTTTTTATTTTTATGTGCAAGTCTTCGCCGTTGACAGGTTCTTTTTCGACGTATCCGAAAAATGGATTTGAACACGATTTGCTTTTGCATCTGCCAAATATCTCTATATAATGTAGACTGTCTGCTGAAGGATACACTTTAGCTCTCTTGAATGTATAGGCGCAAGGGAACCGGTATCGCTTGAAGAACGCGTCAAAGACAATATCAGTCCACGCATTCGGCGCTAAGATGTCATATTGTCGACTTTGCTTTCCGTATTCTACGGGAATCTTTGGTTTGATATTGTTCCAGAATTCGATAGTCAAGGACAAATTAAAATAGTCTTTAATTGCTGTGAATTCCGCATTCTGCGAAAATTCATAATCGGGGTCAGCTTTGACATATGCCGATCTTGAAGGATCAAAAGATGTGTCACTGATGTACGAAGGATCTTGTGCAATATCTTCAATGACCACGCCCTGATTCGATCTTGCGGTTGACAGTATATCTCGTCTGTTTTCACGAACGTTTATATATACGACGTGTGCGCTCCACTTACTTCCCAGTTCGTTACTTAAGGTTTGCCAAATTGCTGCCGAATGTACCGGTAGTAACGGATTTTTGAAATGTTCAATGTACTTTTCTAAAGCACTGACGGCTTCTTCTTTTGGAACCCGTGATACCCGCGGCATTGTTATTCAATTTCGTTGCTAGAACTTATAGATTTTTTTAAGAGTGGGCACAGATTGTAGTTTATTACATTTTGAGTTACTTCGTTACATCTGTGAACAAATACAATTGATGGAATTATATGAGGAAAAGTTATCGACGGGGACCAACAGTGATTCCGTCTACACATACCTTGTGGATCGGCACATTCTAAGTGCTGTAATGAATCAAGGTTCCTGGACAAAATCTTTTATGATCACTCAATGATGCGCCCAAAACCATGGTTGGACGCAACGATGCGCACAAAAATCGACGATCCTCATCTCGATATCTTCTAAATCGCCTAAATCTTCAAATACGTCCGGACGAAAATTCCTGCACGGACCAATACAATTCCATCGTAAACCATCAGCGTATATACATTCAACAAAATGTAACCAATAAATTGATTATTTTTTTTTTATGGAAAAAAATGCAACTCACTGTACCGGATGAAGCATCGAGAATGAGGATCCCGTGGAAACTGTAGACCTTATGAGATTTTTCCAACGTCATATGTATCAGTGCGATGATGCTGGACCGATGGCAATGGTTAACCAGTGGAATATCTCAGTACAGCATCGCTCCAACGTCTTCGCAGTGTCCAGCACATACGTGACTCCCGGCCTTCTATATACACTACATCTATATGTTATATAGTGCACTGCGTATCGTCGTATCCTGTTATATATCCAATATAAGAATCCTGTACGAAGTCCATCGGATATAATCGGATATAATATCACAAACGAATAAATTGGCTCGAACTGAAGTCCAGTAAATCTTCGAATACATCCAGACCAAAATCCCTGCACAGAGCAATCGAATTTTATCATAATCCATCACCGTATTTACATTCAATAAAATGTAAACAAATCAATTAGTGATTTTTTTCGAAAATAAAAATATAACACTCACTGTGCCAGATGGAGCATCGAGGATGAGGATTCCGTGGAAACTGTAGACCTTGTAAAATTTTTCCAACGTCATATGTGACGGTGCAACGATGCTGGACTGACGACAAAGCTTAACCATCGGAACAGCTCAGCGCACCATCCGTCCCACGTCTTCGCAGTATCCAACATAAACGTGATAGAATTCCTTTGATTTTTTTCCTTCCTCGAAAAGGAAGCTAAATAGTACAAATATAAAATAGTAAAAATAATAACAATAGTTATAAATGAATTTTTTTGTTGTCAATTTTTTGGAGATTTATCTTAACAGAGGTGTCTTTAAAAATTCGATGTTACCAATTATTATTACTTTATAAACAAATAAATTACCTTTACGATAGTTTATTCTGGACAGTGATGCTTATGTGAGTCTACAGGTAGTTATTAAAATTCTAAAAATAGTTAATGGATAAAGAAGATACAATGAAAGATTTTTTGTTTATTTCAGTAGCAAATGAATTTTACTTTTTAGATCGTCGACGGTTATTTACTTTCCGTGACGAGGGTAAGAAATGAAGCAGATATTCTATGTTTTTACTTACTCATTCGATGATAGGTTATCTTGAGAAAACTCGCTGTCAGCATCAGCAGGGCCGATCTGGATTATGTAAACAACGAAATTAGTCAAGCGTTTAATGATATATTGTTTATCAATTTAAAAAATGGTTTTACATACTTGTTAAACAAAAGCCGCTCCAGCGAGATTTGTAGGTGTGATCAGGTGTGATGAGCGCCGGGAAAGTCGGCAACGAACCAGCTGGCGGGGCAGAGGCCTCTGACGGGAAGCGTCACCTAACGGACCGGAGCCATACTATGATCTTCGAATGGGCGATTGTGTAAATTTAGTTTTTTTAAGTATTCCGATAAATAAATGAGCAACCAAACCTTTTTAATATTGTACCAAACCCTACCAAACGACGACCAAACGTTTTGAAAAAAAAAAAAACTACCAACAGTTTGCGAGGGGGGGCTATTGACAAAAAAATGTATAACTGTTACTTAACAAAAATAATTAACGAACCAAACATTTTGAATGCCCTACCAAACATGACCAAACGACGACCAAACGATTGATACAAAAAATGCATCTATTTGTCAAATAAAAGCCGCCTGAGCGAGATTTGCAGGTGAGATGAGCGCCGGGTCCGAAACCGCCTGCGAGGCAGCGGCCTGTGACGGGATGCGTCATCTAACGGACCGGAGCCATTCTATGATCTTTGAACGGACGATTGTGTAAATTTAGTTTTTTAAGTATTCTGATAAATAAATAAGTAACCAAACATTTTTAATATTATACCAAACCTTACCAAACGACGAACAAACGTTAAAAAAAAAAAAACTGCCAAAAGTTTATGAGGGGGGGGCTAACTAATGAAAAAAAAATTATAATTGTTATTTAACAAAAATAATTAACGACCAAACATTTTTAATTACCTACCAAACATGACCAAACCGCGACCAAACGATTGATAAAAAAAAATTCTTGAAATCCATTTTGGGGGGGCTAACTTTGTGTGGGTTCTACTTGGAACTAGCGATGTAAGTTCAGTAAATAACCAGTTAAGTAGCCGGATATTGAACCGGTTAATAACTACAGCTATTTATAATATTTTACAGGAAGTTATTTATTTTACGGTTGCAATAATTGCATGCAATTAATCTTTATACGAAGAATATTATTTTTCGCTCGAAAGTATTTATTCATTTATTTGTCATTTATTTTTAAAAGTTTTGTTATTTTTTTTTTAAGGAAAGAATGTTTCGACCTTTTAAATGGAATTATTTAATTGTTTTCAATTTTTTCTTTTTTTTCTTTACCTGTTAATTTGAATTTCAATAGTTCACATTTAGTTTTGAGAAGAAAAATTTTTTTAACTTTCTCAATTAAATTTATTAAATATTTTTCCAATAATTCAAATTGTTTCATTGGTTTTTATCCAAATTTTGTTAGTTCATACTTGCTCGTGAGAAAACGTATATATAATCTTTTTAAATTACATTAATTAAGAATGTTCAAAAAAACAATTAATCCTCAAACGATTTCTTTACTTTCATTAAATTTTTGGAATACCGAAAATTGCGAAATATATTCTCAGTATTTTCTCATTGCACCGTCAATGCCATTCATTATAAAACTACGATTACTTGTTACAGCAATGATTTTTTTTTTAATTATAATATATACGCTAATTTTTTTATTAATAATAAGTATTAAAAGATTGACAGGACGTTTTTTCCGAATATAACCGGCAATGTAACTGGTTACATTATTAGTTATCTTAGTAATTAACATAATTAACTGGTTATTTTACAACACCGCTTGTAACTGGATGATAAACCTAGAGATGTGAAAATACCGGTATTTTAATATTTCGTAAAATTACCATAAAAACACCGTATTTTTACCGTATTATGACGTAATTTTTTTTTCTCAACATATTGTGTTGCAAAAATACGGTCGAAAAAGTTTCTCATAGTTTACCGCAAAAACTGATAAAACTCAAGCTGGATAAAGTTAGCCATGCCACTTTAATGAAAATTTTTTAAACTAATACTAATCGTTTGGTGGTCGTTTGGTAGTGATTGGTAGTCTAATTAAAACATTTGGTGGTCAATCGTTTAATTATAATAATTAAAAAACCGAATAAGGCCCAAAGTTAGCCAAACTTTTTTTTTTCTTCGAAATCAATTCAATTAGGGCTCAATCGATGCAGAATCATTTGGTGGTCACGAATATCACAATTAAAACGTTTGGTGGTCACGAGTTTGGCTAATAAACGTAAAAAACTTAATTAGGGGTTTCAATGCAATCGGATATAGATGGCGCGCATGTCACTTCCGGTCATCGCAATGATTATCAGGGGCCCGTTTAGAAATTCGCTTTATTTACAACTTATAACATGTTATAACAAAATACCAAGTGTTTACATCAGTACTTAAGGAAAAAGGTATTTAAATACAGCAGCATATTTTCTTATAGGCGCGACTGGCGCGGACCGGCAGTACTGTAGGAATGGAGGTCGGCGAATCAGCTGAGAGACCAGGCACGAGTGACAGCGATGTTCAAGTCGAATTGAACACATAGGAGGTTGTCGAGAGCAAAGTAGCTAAGTAACAACCTTTCGCGAGACAGCAGCGGCCCGCGGCACCAAAAATCCGTCATGCTCGTGTAGCCGATGCTGGTAAGTATATCGCAGAGGATAATTTAAAAAAAAATGTCTTGGAGCAACCGTTCGCTGCAGTGTGATTGATTTTTTGTTTTTAGTCTTGCAACACGAGCCTTCGATGATGAGACTGCTCGGGGCTCTAGGCTGCAACCAGTTTCTCATCGGCTATGCTATTAGACAGCAAGGAACCTGAGCTATGCGATTCAGCATCCATTCTCAACGAGACTTTCGAACTTCTCTCAACTCGGATGAAAAAAACAATGAACGCCACATTTGTTCTCGATCCACTCTAAGGTTATCTCCCTTACTACAAGTATTGAAATTTTATTAAAAAATTATTTTCGACCCTTGAAGCCCTTGAATCGTGGTTCAATCGTTAGTTTTGTAAATTGTACCGTTTAACAACAAAAATAATACATTTTTTATCTTTAATTTTCAATCAGCCTGCAGTCGGAGTGGACCGGACCATCAATTGGGTACGATACAATCATCGAAACCATTGCTGTGGTACATCCTGAAAGGCAGCGACAACGAGGTATCCATGGCAGTTTTCACAATGATGAGCAGCTTGAAAGTTCTATGCGAGAACCACCTAAACTCGAACAACGGAAGTCTGAGCGGTGGTCTTTCGTCACCTGTCGAACGCCTCGAATCGTGTAACTGTGGCCTCAACGAGTTGCTGGAAATCGTCAAACAGTGTTGAATCTTGCCCGTTCGTGCTCGTTCCTTGGAACTGTTTCGTGGGCAAAGCTGATAGTCCAGCCGGCTGATGTGCTGATACAGAGCGGGATGCTCCAGAGGAGAACCAGAACTGCTGCTTGTCCGTATTTCTTCCCTGATGAAGGTTTCATCGCTGTAACGATAGGATGGCCCTGAGCTATTTTGCCCAAGGAGGTCCTCATGCTTCGGTCCCATGTGCTCTCACTGACCAGTGCGTAAATCGTAAGAAGTTATAAACAATAACAGTTAATACTATGAATGTTAAATACGAGTGATCGTCGATTGTTAACATAATTTTTTAAAATTAATCTACAGCCTGCCTGTCTGCCGCAGCACTGGTGATTTCGCAAGAAAGGAATTCGGATCTTACGGTTTTCCGGATCAGTCTGTCCACTAGTGCCTACGGCCGATCTGACGTCGGTACATCTAACCCTCGTCCAGCCCGAAGTCGCAACGTCAAATACAAATTCTACTGTACATGTTTAAGAAAAGTCGGCCCTTTTCTTCCAACACGGAAACCGGCTACCCATTCACTGTGACGCGACGTCCTTCGTAATGGGAGATTCACGAAGGGAGCTTAATAGCATGTGCAATACCTCGGCCGATAATAAAAACTGCAATCAACTTTTCGGACGGATTCTGGCATGTACGTTCAAAAAAAAAGTCTCATCGGAAGCCGAGATGATATCCGGTTCCAATGAAACTTTTTTTCGACCGTATATGCGAGAACACGTCAGACAAGTCGATTACAATTTTTGATTCCGACTGTGCCCGGGATGGACGGGGAGGGAGGTGTTTCATATGGTCTTAATACAGTTTAACGAATATTACAATAAAATGTCAGTTTATCAACGGTCCTGAGTATGTTGTATTTCGGAAACTTTCGAAAGAATTGTTATTCGTATGAGTCGGGGGGGGGGGGGGCATTTTTTGTACAGTCGAATTTCGAATAAACGCTGAAACGCTGAATATGAGTACCAATGTAACAACTGTAAGTATATTCTGTAATAAATTGAGTATCGACCGAATGTGAAAATAAATAATCAATTATTAGAAAACGCAATCATCATCCGACTGTGTACCACCATACATACATCGAAGAAACATCGAATACGAGGAACGACGGGAGACGTTTTTCGGCTTTATTCGAACCTTCGGTTCGAAACACGTGAACTCGTTCGAAAGCCCGAACATTGCCGAACTTTGGACTACGTGATGGAAGCCGAGCACTGTTCGTAACTGTGAATTGTTAGATGCCATGGAATGCGGTTACAAGTTACACGGAAATAGAAAATATAGAGAGTACATGAAAATTAACGAGAAATCAACGCGTACGCAAAGTGCTACGCGGGATATGTGTGGAAATACAAGTTGGCTCGTATTCAATTGCACAATGAATGCTAGTTTAGTTAGGAATTCACCGCAATACTTTCGTTTTTTTCGATCGAAAAAGCTAAAACGTATAATCGATAAATCTTAATAAAAATCTTGAATAAATTTGATCACGAATGTAAACAAAATCAACAATGTCCATTAATTTTTTTTATTAAATTAATACATTTTTTTTCTAAATTTGACATTCCTTTCTTGCTTATTGACACGAAATATCGGAAAATCCGTGGTGTGCAAAGGAAATAAATATTATCAATGAATAACATTTATTTTATTCGTCAAATCCAAGACTTCCTCGCTCGCTTTTTCTTTCAGGACCAACAAAGTTAAGAATAATTAGTTAAATTTAATATCTCGTTAATAAAACGACATCGATACTTCGTTATTGTATTTCTTTTTTTCCACTCGATTTTAACGAGTTAAATACAACATAGTTGTCGGCGATTTGTTTTAAATTTCAAATGGAAAGCTTCCCTTGTCGATTGACCGAGCACCGAGAAAAAATCATGATTCTCTTGTCTCGATCAATCTGGAAAGATAACAAAATAGTTATGTCTAGAATCGATTGTCGATTCTTAAGCTTTAGGGTTATTCATGATTATGGAATAAATCAAAATCTGTTGCGAAATGGAAGACAAGAAAATTAAACTCGTTTCCGCGTTAAAGGCACAAAGAAATGAAATTACTATAATAATTGTTTTCCAATATCGATACATCAATATTCAATCGTGAATTGATACTCCGTAAATTCTTTGGGATAAACGTTTCAGAGAAAAATAAACAAGAAATCAAGAGGGACGGAACTAAAAAAAAGTGGTTTGGAAATAGTAGAGAATCTCAGCGAGATGTTCAGATAGGTCCATGCCGGTGCTCTGAAGGACGAAGTAGGTGAGCTTCTGAGGGTATTGGAAAGGCGCCAGAATTTAACAGTACCCAGCCAATTGTAATACATGTTGCAGAGCTTGTAGGATAAACTCTGAAGATGGTCGATCTTCATGTTCGCCGCGTTGGGTATAACGATGTAGTGAGTCGGCGAAACGGTACCCTGACGCGACGTCTGCGGAACCAGGAAAAAATCGTACCAATTCCTGCAGGTCACGACACTGTCGACGATCGTTCCAGGTCGTGGTTTTTGCAGATGTTCAAACTGAGGGGAAAGAAAAATTATAATAAAGATAAATGAATATCAGTGTTTATTCTTTTATTGAGTTCTAATTAGATTTTAATTACTTTTTTCTTATCACCACAGTTGGCAAATAAAAAGTAACTAATTTAAGAATAAGATTAGTGTTAAAGCGTTTTTGTTGGGATCAATTTGCCGAGAAAAAAGGTTGCACAGAATTGAATTAGGATGATTAGAATTTTTTTTACCGATTAAGCAAAGATTGTGTTTTTGATTTTGTTAATTATAATTTGAATGCATGAAATTACTTCGAAACTTCGAAACTACTTAGCGGCATTATTGTAATGTTTACAAAAAAGGAATTTATGATTTTTAAATATAAATCCTCGGAAAGTTGTACGGTGATGTAAAATTTTGTAATCACCAGAGAAGCCATAAGACGAGTGTTGATGCGCTTTTGTACAACGACAACGGTGAGTTTCGGTTCGTAAGACAAATCGATTTGGCGAAAGTTTCCTGCAATTGTCGGACTCCGTACTTCGTAACGGTGTTGAGTTATCCATCGCCGACGCCGTCGCAATAGAGAATTATTTTCTGCGGTTAACATACATTTTTCTGTTAATATTTTTCAAAATCTTCGAATGTTCCGTGTACATCTAAAATTTTTCGTTTTTTAAATTTTTTACCTTGACGTGAGCCTTGACCGATGCGACGAGGCAAACTTTCAGAAAATCCACCCAGACGTTGGTCCAGACATTGAAGGCAGATTTTGCTGTACGAGGAAGTTAGTGGCTTGTCGAAATTAGCGACCAATGCTGCGACGCTTCCCTTTATCCTTTGTCCTGTCACTGCGTGATAAACGTTGACACCGCAGATCATACAATTGCCGTTTTTAAAATATTTTAAATCGACATAGAAAAATTAAGATTTCTTTCCCTTAAATAATAGAGTAAAAATATAAATTGACTGTGTTAATTTTAACAAAGTTAGATCTAACAAAATATTAGATTTGTTAAATAAATTGTATCATCTGCTTATTTTTTTATCGCTATAAATGAATAAAAGCAACCATTATGAAATTTTTTTTTTATGTTTTAAAAACTTCTAATGGCTTTCTAAACTCGTCTATTTATTGTATACAAATTATTTTTATATATTCGTTACTTACGAAAGGAATTTTCAACCCCAAAGTGCACCGTCGAGTTTGCAGTTCATTTAAACTGTTATTTTCTGGGCAATGCCCTTGCAATTTGTCGCTTCGCGATATTGTCTTCGTCACAGCGACTTGTGACTTTACTGGCAATGCGATGCAGCAGTCTGAAAATCGGGAAAGTTATGGAAAAATATTTTAAAAAACGATAATAGTTTATTGACGAGAGAAAAAAATAATACACTTACAACGGCGTATCGATCGTTTCTGTTGGTTGGAGAGATTGCTACTACCATTTCGAGATCGTGATTGAGTACATTTCTTATCTCGGCGAGATAATTCTCGGTACGATCGCTTCAGAGCTTTATGTAAATTGGCGAGGTAGCTTCCACAGCCATTTTGTCGGAGATTCTTCGGAGTATCGAAACGATTTCGCTGGCTACTCTGGCGCCTTTCTCGGTCGAGAGAATACACACCAACTTCTCATGTGTGGTTGTGATTACAATAAACATTTTTTATAATAATCGGTTTGAATGCAAAAACTCACGAAAAACTTTCTTATATAAGAATCAATGTAAATGGTAGAAACATTGTATGTCCATTAGTAAAAGAGTTCGCAGAAAAACGAATACGACTATTCATGTTATAAATTCATAAAGGAACATTTTTGATTTTGATTGAAGAAACATGTTTCTCTAAAATGCATAGTTTCATCACAATCGTCATTTGAACAAAGCAATTATAAGAAAATTGCAAGAAAGAAAAACCACAAAAAATCTGTTTTTTGGGCATCAAGCTCTAGTTTTCTTAAATTGAATTAATGGATGTCAATTATTTTTTATATAATTACCATGCAGTGGATTCCTCGTAGCCGAAACGGACCCGTTGCCTTTCTCGAATCTGAAGTTCCTGCCTTTACTGAAAGTTATCAACTGCGTTTCAAAACTCTACCGCTGAGATTTGCCACTTCCTTGGTCATTCTAAGGCCCCATTCGCTCAAAACTTTCTTTGCCACAGCATTGGTTCGAATGTGTTTCACAAATTGAAGAATAACGTTTCTTCGTGCTTCCGGCGCGATTTGCGTGGCCGTCGTGGGATCTTTCATCACGCGAAAATACGAACGAAACTTGTCGGTCAAGCCGGGCAAATAGCAAAGCTCCAGAATTTGCAGACATGTGCGTTCTTTCGTCTGGAATCAAAAACAAAATGATTATAATTTCTTCCTCAACCAGCGCTGAGAATGAAATTTCTCTTAGATCAATAATCAATTTCGTTGAAAATTTTACCTCGCTGTATTTCTCCTTGTATATTTCTCCTCTAATTTTTTTCCTTGTAACGACGAACGAGAACTAGTTGTTCGGGATCCTTTATGTCGATGTTCCAGTGAGTTTTTAATAATCGCGAGCCCTGATACTCTCGCAATTACGTTCAAAAATAAAATTCAGTTTTTTGTGCCTGTCGACGTCGTCGATTCGATAAGTTCGATTGTTTTATCAAGTCAGCACAGTTACACTGATTACTTCGGCGTAAACGGCATCGCGCATGGTTCCTCGACTATTCATATAAATACCGGATCTGTAAAAAAAATAAGTACATTTTTCAACTGTTGTAATTTTTGAAAATGTAAGAAAATTAACTAATTTATTTAATTAATTAATTAATATTTTTTATTAAATTTTCCAAATTTTCATTAAACGGGAAAATTAGGTTTTTTTTTTTATAATTGAGACAAGAAAAATTACATGAGACCGCGGACGGTATCGGTTCTCATGATTCCATGAGAAGCGTTTAGTGCGTCGAGTCGTTACCAATTTTTCCAGAATCATTGGATTAAACATGCTTGAAAGTAAAGTACCTGTACTTAGTTGTCAGCAGAATAATAATCTAGCACATCCCATCCTTGTTCTGACGAATATATATGGCCAGATGTGGTTCGATTTCAGTAGTCGATTTGCATGCAACTACGTCCGCACTCAAGTCGTTGTAAACTTGCCAAGTACCACTGTAACGTCGACAGTACGCGGTGAAGTGACCTGGAGTGAATCCAACCAATCCAGCGAGGCTAATAAAAAGCAAACCTCACTTAGTAAAAAAATAGAAAATACTATAGAAAGATTAAACAAATGCACATGCATAATTAATTCGTATACATGTACTCGGCGGTTATGTTGCCTTTTTTGTGATTTTGGTTCCTGACTGGAAGATCGATTTTTAGCGGGAACTCTTCCAATTTACATCGTAATCCTTCCCTCGATCGCAGACGAGAATTCGCACGAAGGTCGCGAATATCGAGTTCAATGAAAATGTGGGAGTTCAGCTCGCTCAACATCGTGAACTTGCCAGGGCAGTCATAACACGTTAAGCCATTCACGAATGGCTTGAAAGCCAACGCACTTTTCAAAACAGCAAAACCTCTTCTCGCAATGATGTTATGATTTGGTGCCAGTGTGGTAAGCGAATATGTGCGGCCAATGCAGTGTGAACACTCGTCGGTTTTGTGGACAGTAGGCTCCGATTTCATCGTAAGTTCTACAGTATTTTGTATACTACTCCATGCATTAATCGAATACGATAGTACGCGTGCTTTCGTTTGAAGAGCAATCTTTTTCTCGTAAAAATCTTTTAATATGTTAACCCTTTCCTTGAGTATCTCTCGAGTAACGCCACTCTTGATGAGCTGAGATACAAACTTTAGTGTGCTGTTCTGCGATTCTTCCAAGAATGATGCATACTGGACATCGTCTATAGCGCTCGTCATTAGAATACTTACTAACGAATCGAATGCACATGTATTCGTTATGAATACTGTTTCACCACCGATTTCGACACCGCGAGGACAGCATAAACCGTTTGGCAATAACTGGCCTTTCTTCAGTATCGTAGTGAACATGTTTCTTTGCCGAATTTCTGGATAAGGCCGAAAGTACTTACTACTCTGTGCTGCCTCCTGTTTCTGAACTTCTATCACCGCATTTTCTCTTGACTCTGAACAGGGCTGCATGTTTTCTTTCTCGTCGAACGATTCGAATTCCTTAGAATTTGTTCCATTGTTGTTATGAAAATGTCTGTCTTGAAGTTTAAGAAGATTCGCTGAGTGAAACTGTATATCATTCGTCACATTAAGATTCCCATGGCCAACCAATTCCGATGTGTCCAAACCTTTTTCGAGTTCTTCTCCGGCTGAAATATCTTCATACTTCACCGTGCCCTGCGCCGTATGTAACTGCGCGTAGGAGTGATCCAAATGGACACCGTCATGTAACTCCGTTATGCTATCGTCTGTAATCGAGCTATCATTATCCAAAGGAGCTTTTCCGCGCCAATTTTCGGCTGACCTCAAGTCAGAATCGTCGAAATCGACTAAATTGACGTTCAACGATATAGCTTCGACAAAGCAAGAAACATTTTGCACGTCTGATTGTTCTTCCTCCGTGCTAATTTGTAGCTGTGATAACTCAGTGAAATGGGTGTTCTTGTATAGCCCACTTTCTGATGAATGTTCCATTTGCTCTAGCTCAATTAGTCCCATTTTGATGTTCGTCAACTTAGCTCGATTATTTTCGATTTTTCTTAGCTCGGTGTCTTCCGTCTCTGTTTGTTCTATCTCGGTTTGTCCATTTTCGTCTCTTCTCCATTCGGTTCCCTCCAGCTCGGTTTGTTTTTTTTCGTTTTTACTCCTTTCGGTACGTTCGGTTTGTTTGTTTTCGTCTCCATTATTTTCGATACGCACGCTTTGTTTTTTTTCGTCTCTTCTTTTTTCAGTTCGCTCCAGTTCGATTTGTTTTTTTTTCAAATTCTCTTGATTCGGTTCGCTCCAGCTTGATTTGTTTTTCTCTTAATTCGGCTTCTCTTGATTCGGATCGCTCCAGTTCGATTTGTTTTTTTTTCAAATTCTCTTGATTCAGCTCGCTCCAGCTTGATGTGTTTTTCTCTTGATTCGGCTTCTCTTGATTCGGATCGCTCCAGCTCGATTTGTTTTTTTTTCGGCTTCTCTTGATTCGGCTCGCTCCAGCTCGATTTGTTTTTTTTTCTGCGTCTCTTGGTTCGGCTCGCTCCAGCTCGATTTGTTTTTTTTCGACTTCTCTTGATTCGGCTCGCTCCAGCTCTATTTGTTTTTTCCCGGCTTCTCTTGATTCGGTTCGCTCTAGGTTGACGAGATTTCCTTTACATTTTTTCTCTTGCCCAACCTTTGTTAGTCCAGTTTCAGCTTCTCTCGGATCCGCGTGCTCGACCTTTGCTTGTCCAGCTTCGGCTTCATCCAGTGCAGCTTGCTTCATCTCGGCTTTTTTCAATTTCGCGACAAAAAGCAACGTTTCACCGATTATGTTACGAGCGAGATGTTTTAGAAATAAATCGACGCGTGCCGGTAGTGTAACTTCAGTGGTAAAAACTCGCGTCTTTATGTCGTTGAAATAGCTTTCCACGTAGCTAGATGTAGCATGAGGAGAATCGCAGGGCATTGCCACTCCGGTCCATAACGGGAATTCCTTTGCCAATTTTAATAGTCTTTCGATAAAGTCGGGAAAATAGAACGCGTTTGCATCCCTACCTAGGCGTTCGGTTTTTTCAGCTCGTTCTTTCTGATCGGTAATCCACTCCACAAGGCGACTACCAGCCTTCGTGTCGTCATCGAGCTTGTTCGCGTCGTATGCTTCTTTAAACACCCGTGAATTCGCTGTGCAATGCATTTTTTCTGTAGGCGTATCATCGACATCAGGCTCACTGGCATCGAACTCGAATGGACCTGCCGTATAATCTTCATCATGTCTAGGCGTGTGCGCTTTCAATTTCTCTTCAATTCGTCGAGTTGCGATATAATCTTCCAATTTATACCTGGCTTCCTTTGTCGTGTGCACAAGCGGAAGTTTAAGCGTAGAATCTTCGTGCGTCTGAAGCCCCACTGCGCAAGTTAGAGTAAACACTGTCTGAAAGTTAGCAAGTGTTTCGCACTCTACCATAAGAGCAACGCACCGAACGAAGAAATCTTTGATGCAAGATTGATTAGCTTTGTCGAAACACTTCCATCGACAAACCATGTGGACCAAATGTGCCACGTCTATTCGAATCACCGTTGGAGGTCGTTCAACCACGCCACGAGTGTTTTCTATGATCGCGAAGCAAATGTTGAGGTACGACTTGATCGTTCTATTATTGAACGCCAAACACAAGGCTGATATTAGAGCACGAGAATAATCAGAGATGGCTTCTTTTGGCTTTGGTGCACCTTTTCGAAGCCATTGCTTCAACCAATATTCTATGAATTCGGTGACGTGCTTTTCCGAAATCATCTGATGAACAGGCTGCGTAGTTCCCTCGAAATTTACAATAATGCTGTACAAAAAGATGTGGCCAGTTTTTGTGTTCCTCGGGCGATCTAATTTTCGAACAACGCTTCCCGTCGCATCGACGCATATCTTACTTTTCGCTCTGTTTAGTCGTATGTATTTCTTGTACGCGTCCATTTGAGATGGGGTACCGTAGAAAACATAGACCGGCGAAGACCCTACAGCGTGTATAAGATCGAGATACTGCGGATCTTCGACGAGGTTCTCAATTGTTCGTATTAAATCTCGTCCATCACCTGGGTTAACTTTCAGATTGTTGTGGATAGCTTCCTTTTTTGCTTGTCGTAGGACGTCGCCGTTTGGCAAGAACATAGGCTCGAGGTCGCCGTCCTCCATGTATTTACGTGCTTGACGTCTCTTCCACACGGCGCAGCCTTCTCGGATCATTTCTTGTGCAGCCTCTTTTCATCTTCGCCCATTCAGAGGACGCTTAACATCGTCGTGTGACTCTAAGCGCGTGTCACGAGTATTAACGTGTATAATCAATCCTTCTGAATCTGGACGTTTTTCTCCGTGACCAAAGAAAGTATTACCGCAAGCCGAACTCTTGCACCTTCCGAACATATCCACAATGTATGAGTCTTCTTCTGGACCGGTCGTCACATTGGCTCTCTTGAAGACGAACGCACAATTCGTTTTGTACTGTTGCCAAAATGCAATGGAAATAACATTCGTCCACGTTCCTCGTTGCAAAATGAATTTACTTTTGTTTCCGTACAAAACGGTACCGTCGGGTTTGATAGCGGCCCATTCTGCCGCAGTTAATAACAACTCGAACTCCGTCGTTTTTTCTTCATTGTGATTAATCTCTCTCCTCTTCCGTTTTTTATCGGGACTCCATGTCGAATCGTTCATCTGTTGTCTCTTTCGATTTTTTACAAGACTCGAAGATACGTCATCCTCGCTTGATGAAGCCTCATCGTTGATCGCAGTCTCGTCTAAAAAAAATTCATGAACCGAAATGTATGAAGACAATCGAAAAAATATTTTTCAGGTCATTCGTTTATTGAGTGACAAAACAAAATTTTGACCGCACTGGAAACGAATAGGAACAATCTTTATACAATAATCACTAATATACGGTTCGATTGTAGTCTGAAATTCACATTGCTTTTATGTTCATCAGGAAAAATTTACATGGAACTATTAGATCATGATAAATTGGAGCATTTTACCGATGAAGCCGTTACGTATAAATGTGAAACTATTTCAAGCACAATTGAAGGGATGTTTTAAGATATCGTCTTAAACTCACACTCGCCAGAAAAAGTTTGTTCAGCCTAGTATCGTAATGTACTATTTATTATCTTTTAAACATGATTTTAAAAAGAACAAATTAAATTACAATTTAAGTTGGATCCAAACATTTTTTACTTCATCTTACAATATTATAAGTCAAGTACGAGGCATCACTCTTTGGGCTAAATGAATGAGAAATAAATTGTAATTTAAATATTCTTTAATGCATTTTGCGCAATGGCAGTTCCTAAGACACCGTTCAAAAATCAACATAAACTGCAAACAACTTGAGACCTAATATTCTTGACTTTCCCTTGCGCTCAAATATATTCCAGAAAGTCAAATTTAATGTAATATATATATATGTTTTCTTTGCTCTATCTTTTCACTCGCTTTTGATTTTCTTTATGCTAGTGACAAAAATAAAAATTAACTTTGTTTTTATTTTTTCTTACGGTGATCCGCTAAGGTAAATGAAAAAAATGAAACGAAGTGTCCATACTTCGACTAATTCTGATAATTAACAAAGCCTGCGATTGCTGATAATATATTCAAGATCACTTACTGATTTGATGAGGTGGCGGTACTTCATTTTTCACATCCAGTACTACTATTCCCAATTCGTCTCTCGCAGTGCTAAGAATGTGTTGGCGATTTTCTCGAACATTTATGTAGACATCATGAGGCGTCCAACGTCCATTGAGTTCAATACTCATCTGTTCCCATGTTGTTGAAGTGTATTCTGGAAGCTCGGTTGTCACGAAGAATTTCATAAACTTCTTTACGACGTCGATGCGGTCCTCAAGGAGCACCTTTGATTTTCTAGGCATGTCCTATAACAAATGGCTTTAAATTAGTATCATTTACAACTACTCTTCATTACGATGAAGTACAACCAAGTAGCTGTTTATAATGAATATTTAGAGGAAAAGACCCTGGAAATGAAGACGAGGACGAGGCCGAGGACTCTGAAGCTGCTGTTACAGAAATAAAAAAATCGTGCTTTACGACACCAACTACTTTTGTATGGTCAACAGAAGTGCTTGTGTTTTTGTAATTAATAGGCTATCGAGTTTGTTTTTATATTCGTAGTTCGTTTTTTATAGTATTTTAATAATTCTTAAAAGTTGCCTTACAGCATTAATAATGGAGGGAGGTCCTCCCACGTTTTCTGATAAGACTTAAACAATATCGGAACCAAGAGCCGAATAGCACGAAAGTGGCGCCTTAAAAAGTTAATTGATGTGAGGTCAGCAAGTAAGGGCTCTGTTTTATCTCGGCCCTCTGGCGTTTTGGCGCTGTTTATTTGCTTGTGCCCACAGAAATATGTTTAATATATGTATATATGAGATACATAAGGCATTGTGGTCTTTCTTATTAATATAATTGTCATCGTAGCAAACAATTATACAAAAAGAATTCCAAAGTGTCGCATTCTCCAGAAAAAATAGAGCCTTTACTTCGTGCTGTGGATTAACTTCTAGTCGACACAATCTATTGCAGTTTGTACCTCACTAATATTTTCACGTTGCTCACTCGGTGGGAAAGTACTATTATTTTGTAGTAGTTATTCACCTTTCACATTCTGAACGATTTAAAGTTCTGTACATGGAGTTTTAAGATTACTTTGGGAATGAAAACTCACAAAGAAACGAGAAAATTGATAGTTAATAACTAGTCCAGGTTTTTTTCGACAAAAATCATTTTTTAAATATATATTATTTTTTTATTTGTTGTTTTTGTAAAAACTTATTATTCATGATAAAACGTTGAGATAGTGCGCGCTAGTCTTCTATTTATGTTAAATATATTCAATGTCGATCAAAATATCGATTGAAGGTTAGCAATGCACAGTAGGTTACCTAGATTTCATAATGATAATAGGTTATGGAATATAAGAATATTTTTTTTACATTACCATTTCCAAACATGATGTTTGTAGCATCCTTTCCTCAATTCCAATGTTGTATGAACTGCAACGATCTCTGCAACAATGAAAATTCTGTGTTAGTATTTATGGGTTCATAACCCTCGGAATAGTAAATTTATGAAATGTGTAATTGTATCACGTAATTCTACTTAAGTAAAAGAGATAGTATTAAACTTACTCATTTGTGACAGTAATCTTCTTGGTGATACAATTTTGCTATATTTCTCAAGGAAGTCGAGTGGTCTGGTTATTAACCGCATCGTGTCACCACAATTTGGAAGTACCGAACACATAATGGTCCTGCAGATGTTTTTTAATGATTCCAGTTTATGCATCACATCGCTGCTACATAATTTCATGACGACTCGGATATTCCTTCGATAAACACCAGCATTTCTTTAAAAACATAATTCAGCGAATAAGTTGCATTAGTGTTGTAATAGCCATTACGCATTTCTAATATTATAACTTTACGTATGCTTCAATTTTATGTTGTCAAGATGAGAGCTCAATGAATTGTCTCCAGAAATATTAGTAGATGATAGAATAAATACATACATAATAAATTGTCCTTGACATATAGTAAAGTCAAAGATTGTAAGTCAACAGGTAGTGGAGATGGGTAGTATCAACTGACTTCTACGAGCAATTACAATTTAGTATAAAAAAATGCATGTGTTCTATAAGAAAGAATTTGTACATAAGCAGGAGCCATCTTCTAGCTCCAAATCAGCAATATTGGAGTAATATTATGTACGGCTAGTTTATGGAAAATGAACAACTCAAAAAATCATTCAACATTCGATATAATAATACGAGAGGAGCTTGATATTCAAATAGACTCTTGATATTTAAATAAACTCACCGAAATCGTGAATGAAAATTCACCAAGGTATACTGCAGAGCTTTAAACAAAGCCATGGCTCCGTAATGCATGACTAGCATGTGGAACGCTTCGAACGCCATATTGAATTTACGTAGCACCAAAACGTATTGAAGGGGGGATAAATACAAAAAGATTAATAATCCTCTTTGTAAAATAGACAAAAACTATAACGATACATCGTATAGTTAATGAACGCATAAGGTTCGATAGTTAATGAAGTCGAAAGTTCAATCATTTTTAATATCGGATTTATTTAGAAAAATTCGTCAAGTGTGACAAAAATGCGCCGCGAATGCTTTTTGGAGCAAGATCAGAATTCGTTTGTAATTGATAAAAGGTACGAGCTCGCGAATAAATCATGGATCGGGGGTCGTTTTTGAGTGAATAAACGCGTGATCATTAAAGTTGACAGTGAAGAAAGGTTATTTAAGCACACTTTGCACAATCTCAGCCAAAACGATTTTCAAGTACTGTAGATATCCGTGTAACTCTTAACCGCATTCCATGGTGTTTGACAATTCACAGCTACGATCAGCGCTCGCCTGCCATCACGTAGTCCAAAGTTCGGCAATGTTCGGGCTTTCGAACGAATTCACCGAACCGAACGTTCGAAAAAAGCCGAAAAGCGTCTCCCGTCGTTTTTCGTATTCGATGTTTCTCCGATGTATAGTAGTACACAGTCGGATTTATTTTCACATTCGGTCGATACTCAATTTATCACAGAATATACTTACATTTGTTACATAGGTACTCATATTCAGCGTTTCAGCATTTATTCGAAATTCGACTGTACGAAAAATCCCCCCCGACTCGTACGAATAACAATTCTTTCGAAAGTTTCCGAGATACAACATACTTAGGCCTGTTGATAAACTGACATTTTATTGTAATATACGTTAAACCGTATATAAGTTAAACTGTAGACCATGTGAAACACCTCCCTCCCCGTCCATCCCGGGCACAGTCGGAATCAAAAATTGTAATCGACTTGTCTGACGTGTTCTCGCATATACGGTCGAAAAAAAGTTTCATCGGAACCGGATATCATCTCGGCTTCCGATGAGACTTTTTTTTTGAACGTACATGCCAGAATCCGTCCGAAAAGTTGATTGCAGTTTTTATTATCGACCGAGGTATTGCACATGCTATTAAGCTCCCTTCGTGAATCTCCCATTACGAAGGACGTCGCGGCACAGTGAATGTGTAGCCGGTTTCCGTGTTTGGAAGAAAAGGACCGACTTTTCTTAATAAACATGTACAGTAGAATTTGTATTTGACGTTGCGACTTCGGGCTGGACGAGGGTTAGATGTACCGACGTCAGATCGGCCGTAGGCACTAGTGGACAGACTGATCCGGAAAACCGTAAGATCCGAATTCCTTTCTTGCGAAATCACCAGTGCTGCGGCAGACAGGCAGGCTGTAGATTAATTTTAAAAAATTATGTTAACAATCGACGATCACTCGTGTTTAACATTCATAGTATTAACTGTTATTGTTTATAACTTCTTACGATTTACGCACTGGTCAGTGAGAGCACATGGGACCGAAGCATGAGGACCTCCTTGGGCAAAATAGCTCAGGGCCATCCAAATACGGACAAGCAGCAGTTCTGGTTCTCCTCTGGAGCATCCCGCTCTGTATCAGCACATCAGCCGGCTGGACTATCAGCTTTGCCCACGAAACAGTGCCAAGGAACGGGCACGAACGGGCAAGATTCAACACTGTTTGACGATTTCCTGCAACTCGTTGAGGCCACAGTTACACGATTCGAGGCGGTCGACAGGTGACGAAAGACCACCGCTCAGACATCCGTTGTTCGAGTTTAGGTGGTTCTCGCATAGAACTTTCAAGCTGCTCATCATTGTGAAAACTGCCATGGATACCTCGTTGTCGCCGCCTTTCAGGATGTACCACAGCAATGGTTTCGATGATTGTATCGTACCCAATGGATGGTCCGGTCCACTCCGACCGCAGGCTGATTGAAAATTACAGATAAAAAATGTATTATTTTTGTTGTTAAACGGTACAATTTACAAAACTAACGATTGAACCACGATTCAAGGGCTTCAAGGGTCGAAAATAATTTTTTAATAAAATTTCAATACTTGTAGTAAGGGAGATAACCTTAGAGTGGATGGAGAACAAATGTGGCGCTCATTGTTTTTTTCATCCGAGTTGAGAGAAGTTCGAAAGTCTCGTTGAGAATGGATGCTGAATCGCATAGCTCAGGTTCCTTGCTGTCTAATAGCATAGCCGATGAGAAACTGGTTGCAGCCTAGAGCCCCGAGCAGTCTCATCATCGAAGGCTCGTGTTGCAAGACTAAAAACAAAAAAATCAATCACACTGCAGCGGACGGTTGCTCCAAGACATTTTTTTAAAAATTATCCTCTGCGATATACTTACCAGCATCGGCTACACGAGCATGACGGATTTTTGGTGCCGCGGGCCGCTGCTGTCTCGCGAAAGGTTGTTACTTAGCTACTTTGCTCTCGACAACCTCCTATGTGTTCAATTCGACTTGAACATCGCTGTCACTCGTGCCTGGTCTCTCAGCTGATTCGCCGACCTCCATTCCTACAGTACTGCCGGTCCGCGCCAGTCGCGCCTATAAGAAAATATGCTGCTGTACTTAAATACCTTTTTCCTTAAGTACTGATGTAAACACTTGGTATTTTGTTATAACATGTTATAAGTTGTAAATAAAGCGAGTTTCTAAACGGGCCCCTGATAATCATTGCGATGACCGGAAGTGACATGCGCGCCATCTATATCCGATTGCATTGAAACCCCTAATTAAGTTTTTTACGTTTATTAGCCAAACTCGTGACCACCAAACGTTTTAATTGTGATATTCGTGACCACCAAATGATTCTGCATCGATTGAGCCCTAATTGAATTGATTTCGAAGAAAAAAAAAAAGTTTGGCTAACTTTGGGCCTTATTCGGTTTTTTAATTATTATAATTAAACGATTGACCACCAAATGTTTTAATTAGACTACCAATCACTACCAAACGACCACCAAACGATTAGTATTAGTTTAAAAAATTTTCATTAAAGTGGCATGGCTAACTTTATCCAGCTTAAAACTCATCTATCTGGATGTGAAATTACCGGTCATAAAATTTTTCGGTAAATTTACCGTCAAAGCGTGTAAAATCTAGATATTTAAATATGACATTATCGGTTGAAAAATTATACATTTCACCTCTATACTTGTGAAATTACGAATAAAACATTTTTTTTGCAACATTACGGTACATTTTTTTGAAATTTCACTATGTGTTTGTGACATATTAAATCACTATGAGATCATATGATTTTATTACCTATGTGGTAATGTTCAACGCGGTCACATACCGTATTTTTACGGTAAAAATACGGTAAAATTACCGGTCACATTTACCGCTCACATCTCTAGATACACCCCTTTATTGATGAGAGATAAATAACCGATTAAGGTAGCTCCAGCGAGTAGTGTTCATTTCACCTAAATTCGACAAATTCGGGCAAGAATTGCAAACACTTCCCAATATTATAAAAATCTGAAAAAATTCATATTTATTATAGGCACTGAAAAGACTAATTTTGCATTGTTACGTCTCAGCGGTCCATTAAAAACGAGACATGTGCTCGTCGAGTCCAGGGCGTGCGAATAACTTTATCGCTCGCGTCTCAGAGGTGGGAGCCCGCTCGAGAGCCTCAGAGGTCGAGGAAACGGAAGGACTTGTACGCAACTAGATACTGACGGGTCCGTTCTCCGTACGGAATAATTATTCTGTTCCGTCGATATGTTTTAAAATTGCAGGTTTATTAAAGGAATGCGGTTTAACAAAATGGTGACTTGAATTACCGTGCCAAAACAATTATTAATTATTGAATATTTTAATCGAGCTTGTCTCGATGATAAAACATTTGTCGATTTAATATAAATTCACAATGATCTTTTAGTACAAATTATTTAACTGTCGGTTGAGTGCCGATCAGTTCCGAAGTTTATTCCACGATTCAATTTGCTTGATTTAGTAAAACGTAGACTGGTTGAAGACTGACTGTTCGGTACGATGTTTAGGTGAAAACTTGTTAATATTGGACTGCCGATGGAAGACCGGCCAGTCCAAGAGTTCGGAAGAGACTGATTAATTTCTGTAAGACTAATTGCCGTGAAGCGGCCAAAAATGCTGAGCTCGCACGCCACCCGCGAGCACAGAAAAGACTTGAAAAGAGTAAAATTAAATAAAGCGAACGCTCGCGTCTGGCGCGAGCGGATATGGATTGCAGAAATTTGATATTAGCGTCCGGTCAAGAGAGAGAAAATCGAAAGACCGAACGACAAAATTGAATGTGCATAATTTGAGCGTGAGAAAGGAAGTTGAAATGAAATATTTAAATTCTAATTTTAACGGAGACGAGATTCGTGAGAAAATATTAATTTATGAAAATGAAATGATTTCTAATCGATAAAATAGTGTTACCCGAGGGGCAGGACGTAACACCTCCCCTTCTGATAATTAGTCGAGGCTCCACAATGCCCCGACTATTAAGAAGAACTACGGCGAAGCTAGTCCTGCCGATGTAAAAAAAAATATCGGAAGATATATGTATATATATAAAAGAAATGTTAACATGAGTCGTAGCCGCGATTACATATTTTTGCGAATTTATGTGATTCCATCTTCTTGGACGGTGGTTGGAGTCGTCCGGTTAGGGTGTGATGCTGATGATGTTTCCGTAGAAATTCCCCTGGTGTAGACCTCTGTGGTGAGGAAGCACGTTCTGGCAGGTGCGTCAGGGTCGCTGATATAACTGCGTATTTTCCTTGACACAGGGATGGATCTATAACTTTCGAAAATTGGTTGTAATGCGAGACGAGGAGAAATTATGTTCTTGGATCTTTTCTTACCTTCTGTCGGGGGAAAAGGGTTGTAAACATACCCTGTTTTTTTTTACCTATTTAATACGTTCTGTTTTCGGTCATTGACATCGTGAAGTCTGCTGTCAATTTGCTAGTAACTTCCTGAAACTAATCTAGATTTTGATTAGACAACGAGCGTTTGATTAGACCCGAGCTGCGAAATGTGGATATATGTTCATCGTGGTTTTAAAATAAAAATTCGAATAACATGGTTTAAACATGGGATGATGGAAATTTTGGTATGGGGTGGGGAAAAGGACTCCTCTAAAAATGCATTGATTTTTTATTCGAACATTGCATTTTCCGAAAATGTTGAGAGTTTGTTTTTATCAGATAATTGGATTTTCTGAAAATGTTGAGACTTTATTTTCATCGGATAATTGAATTTTCTGAAATTTTTAAGAATTTATTTTTCCGAGGCGAGCATTCGCCTCCCCAGTTCCTGCCGGGTTTATGAAAATTTCGAAAATTTGTAATCTGGGTATTTGAGAATTTTTCCCCTTTTTCCTTCTTAATTTATTGGCGTTTGTAACTGTTGTAATGTTGGTACGGAGTAACGAAAGGACACCACTCCCAAGTTCCAAAAACAGATATATTTCTTGAGAATCAATTAAAAGTTGGAATAAAGTGCGTTTACTATGGAATGACGGGGTTATTCGCCCATTTTGACCTTTGTAATGCATTTTGTCGTGTAATGTATAGGAATTGAATAGTTGCCAAGATATGTATAGCGGTTGGACTAATTTGATTCAAAAGGCGTTATACGCCTCCCCAGTTCCGGGCTAGCAATTATTTTCGTGAAATGTATCGAATTTGTTGATTTTTTTATTTTTTTTTATTTATTTTTTTTCATTTATTGGTTGGATTTTGTAGACAATATAATTTGGTACGGGGTA
Organism: Amblyjoppa fuscipennis; assembly: GCA_963575735.1. Taxonomy (NCBI): domain Eukaryota; kingdom Metazoa; phylum Arthropoda; class Insecta; order Hymenoptera; family Ichneumonidae; genus Amblyjoppa; species Amblyjoppa fuscipennis. The sequence continues at coordinate 1,280,494 of OY754497.1, forward strand.
ACGAGAAGGACTCCGTCTCCCCCCTTTCTTTTGTGCACCTAGTACATGTACAAGGGCATAAGGGAAAGGTTGTCATATCTCGTTACGAGTCAAATTTATTTTTTAATGTTTATTAAATTTTCCTTTTTCCAATATTTTACGGTGTAGGTTACTTCGGGTTAGAATAGTCTCTAGGAGCGACATAACAAGATGGTGTATCCGGTTTTCACATGTGTAGTATATGACGTTGCGAATGACCTTTTTTTTATTTTAACTGTTGGATAGTCACTTGAGCGGGAATTGAAAACTAATTAGGCGAAGGTGAAAACATAGCAAGCATATTACTCAGAGATTCTGTGGTGAAAGATCCTTGCGGCAATACCTAATATTAGTACTTATTACTATTTATACTCTGTACTGCAGATTTTGCATTTTTAGGCGATAGACTTGTAGAGTCGATCGCCTCCCCAGTTGTTGCGTAGGGGTGGATCGAAATATATTCGATATATATATATATTTCTTATTTATTTATTTATTTTATTTATTTTATTTTTTAACTTAAGAATTATATGAGGATAAAATTATTTTTATAATAGTAACCATGAAAATTATAATAGTTTTGAATTTACTTTTCGAATTTAGTTTCACGATATGCGAAAAGTTTTGAGACGTTTTGAAAAGTCGAATAGCCTAAATAAGGATTTCTAATCCAACCAAAATTTAGGGTAATTAAATTGATCACTTACTTAATAATTTTGTTAGCATTATAGCTTTATCTACCCCATAAAAAAAATATTATTGTTATTATTTTTTTTTATTATTTTCCCTTTTTTTATTAATTTCATTATCTTTTTTTTTTGTCGAGATCTCTTAGTCTATTTTGATCTAGCCTATCCCTTTTCGGATCGCGCAAGTTCCTAATATGGGTCGCTTGCGTTGAGAGTTCAATGATAATTTCGTGAATTTGATTGCGTACAAAGTTTTCGTTGCGGGATCAGACAACTCGAGATCGTGCAAGAATGTAGCTAGTCGTGGTTGATATCGACTTATTGCTGCGATAGGCCTTTGGTCGATCGTCTCCCCAGTTGCTGCATAGGGGTTGATATGCACGTTCGCAACGTTGATCATTAGTTCGTAGGTCGTGGTAACTTCTTCGAAGATCGACAAATCGTTGTCCGCATTCTTCGGATGTTTACGTGGTTCGTTTAGAATCAGGCGTATACCGTACACGTATGCCAGAGAGTCGTAGTGTTCGTTGACGGAAGACCGGGAAGCATCAGCTGGCGGCTCGCCCTGATTAGCGTCGAGATCAGATGACGCGGCTTCCTCGTCGTGAGCTCCGTGTGTCAATGACTCGAACACCTTCATTCGAGTAGGCCGTTTGAGATGGTCGGTCGTGTCTGTGAAACAGTGTTGACGGCACGAATTTTCGACAATCAGCATGTTTTTGTTACTTATATTTTCGGGAGATTGCAAAATATTTGACGACGTCGATTGAAATAATGCTTTTTCAACTTCGTCTTCTGCGAGGGTTTCGTGTATTTTGTCCACGATGTTCTCGGTTTTTAACATAGAGATGGACGGACTTGATGATAGCTCTCGATTATGAGTGGCAGAGATTATAATCGCCTCTCCGGTAGGAGCACGCAATTGTCCGTGCGCATCCTCTGACATTGTAGGGGACCTCAGATTCGTTGATTTATCTTCCAAAAGTAAATACGAGTGATCCAAGATGGACTTTCCTAACTTGCTAAGTTGAAGGTCAGTGTCAGGGTCGACTCGTACCGGCGAGAATACTGTGATCAGCGGTGTCTGCTGTTTCGCGGTGTCAACAGATTCCTGCAGCGAATGGTCTAGCTCGTGTGTCTGCAAGGTAGTTGCCTCCGCGCACAATTTTTTTTGCGTTGAGTGATCGAGATAGTTACCGTGTCGTTGTACGAATGCGTACGTTTCCGACGTTGGTGTAGCATCTTGATGTTATCGTTGTTGAAAAGATCGTATGCGGAACTATCAGACGTTACTGTAGTGATCTGTGACTCAATGTGCTGGAATATTAGATCTTCCGCAGCATCGGTGGAGTTATCGGTTTTTTGTGAAACTAAGTCGTGAGGATTTGCCGATAACGAGGTTTGAGACAGATCTTCAGTGTGAGGATATTCCTCTTCGTATAGTTGATAACTTGGTTGTTCTGCAGGGTCGTCCCAACTTGTCTCTTCTTCGTCCCACCACAGTCCCGAGTCTGTTACGGGTGCGATCCAGATCGATGAATCGGATTCGGTGATCGAAGAATTTGCAGCATTAGGGTAGCGCAAGCAATTCACGTTTTCGATTCTCGTAGTTTCTAAATCTTGAGGTTCTTTAGCGCTCTCATTTTTTGTTTCGACTAACGAATCGATCTTCATCGAGGCATTATATTTCGATAGTGACTTTAGAGACTCGAGTGGAATTAATTCTATTCGCGGTACGACTACGGATTCTTTCGTGGTGTTAGTAACATAAAGATACGCTATGCCGCTCTGATTTTTGACGACAGTATCTCCGTAATGCACGCCCTTTATGACGGTTTCAAGAGGTACGTAGCCCTCGGGAATTTCGTTAATAACGCGAATACATATGAGTTCTCGGGTGTTCGCGGGTACCGTGACGATTCCAAGATGGCGATGAGGAAAGGTTTCGCCGTATATGGCTATCCAACTTTTGAGGTATGGTACTCCTACGAGACCATCTTCTTTGATGGGAAAATCATCGGTTACAGCGTGAAAGGTCGCGAAAATTCCGTTAACACGCATCTCGATAGCTCCCAGAGAATACTCGGGGTCTCGTGTACCGGTATTGATTTCGCAGATTAGGTTCCGATTAATTTCGAGGTGCGACGGTAAATAGCTCTTTTTAACGATGTTGATTTTCGTGCTATAGTTTATGACATACAATGTTGCGATTTTACGAATTTCAGGATAATTTAGATCCATAGGGCTCCGGAGCCAGGGAAGCCCATGACTAATTGTTATATTAGTGCGGATGATTTTTATTGACGGCATCGCGCTGTCGCACCGTATCCCTTGGGAGTTTAAATGATCGTGACGATCGGAGTCTGAGTCGGAGTAATACTTATCGGCGTACGATCGAGAATCGTATTTATTTCGCGGTTGATACCTGGCAGATGAATGTTTGTAACGTTTATTCTGACATTTCTCGCGTAAGTCGTGTCGGTGTTGGTCACGTCGATCGTCCGTACTTGTATCGCACGAAAAGGATTTGTGTGTATCGTATGAGTGCTCGCTAGATGCACCATGTCGATAGTGTTTTCTATATCCTTCGCGACTATGTGATCTGTCACGAGATTCGAATCTCACGCGACGAATGCGAGATCGGAAAGAATCTCGTTTGTGGTCATCACGATTGTCTATTTTCGAGTAGTCGCAGTCCCGTCTATTGGATTTCGACGGCCTGTCACGATAGCGATTGGAATAGCGTGACATTTTTTTAAATCCTAGTCTAGAGATTTAGGTGAATAAAACAGTAATTTCGGGTTGTTATTCGAGAAATTACGAAGGGTACGAACATTTATTTGAAATTCAAATAATTATTTGAAATTGAATTGAAATTTAGAAAAATCAAGTATCTTGAAAAAAATTCAAATTTTTGTTCAGTTTGAAAATTAGAATTTTCTGAATAAATTCGGAAACACAATAAATTCGGTAGGAGGGAACTTGGGAAACTTTCGAAAATTTATAATAATCGAATATTTCGGAAGTTCCAATTTTATCAAAACCTTGTTATCACGAAAAGATTTATTTTCGAATTAAAGATTTATTAAAAATTTGAAAATCGAATATCTCGACGGAAGTCGAAATTTTAACAGAATTCAAAATTTGTCAATATCTCGAAAGAATTCGAGACTTTATTTTAAAGTTTGAAATTCGAAGATCTCGACAGAAATCGAGATTTAGTAAAATTCGTAAATTCGAAATCTCGAAAGATTTCGAGATTTTATTTTAAATTTGAAATTCGAATATTCTAGAGAAAATTCGAGATTGTAATATATATTTAAATTAAAGATTTGGATATTCTCAAAAGTATTCAAGGTTTTTAATTTTAATTTGGCAATTTAAATTTCTCGAAAGAATTCGATAATTATTTTGAAAAATTGAATATTTGAATTCCCTCGAAGGAATTCGAGAATTATTGTTAAAACTTAGAAATTTGCATTGTCTCGAAGGAGTTCGAGAATTATTCTTTAAAAATTGAAAATTGAGTTTTCTCGATAGAGCTCGAGATTTATTTTGAATTTGAAAAATTTGAACTTCTCGAAAAAATTCGAGATTTTATTTTAAATTTGAAAAATTTGAATTTCTCGAAAAAATTCGAGATTCTATTTTAAATTTGAAAATGTAAGTTTCTCGAAAGAATTCGAGGTTTAATAAAATTTTAAAAATTGAATATTTGAATTCTCTCGAAGGAATCCGAGAATTATTGTTAAAATTTAGAAATTTGAATTTTCTCGAAGGAGTTCGAGAATTATTCTTAAAAAATTGAGTTTTCTCGACACAGCTCGAGATTTATTTTAAATTGGAAAAGTTTGAATTTCTCGAAAAAATTCGAGATTTAATTTTTAATTTGAAAAATTTGAATTTCTCGAAAGAATTCGAGATTTTATTTTAAATTTGAAAAATTTGAATATTTCGAGCAAAGTCGAAAGTTATTATTTTATATATATATTTTTCAATAGTATCTCGAGAGATCGAGATTTAATTTTCATTTTTTAAATTTAAATGAATGTGAAAATTCGAATATTTCGAACAAGGTCGAAATACTTTAAATTATTATTTTTTTTTTTTTTTTTTTTTTTTTTTTAATCAAATATCTTTCGAAAGGGGTGAGTCTTGGGGTATATGGATTATCAGGAACGAACAGCGAAAACCAGTTAACTTCGAATAATAAATCGTACTTACACGATGGTTGCGAGGAACACGGTGAATCCGACGATCGTCCTGTTGCTTGGAGTTGTCGTCTGGGCAGCGTGCTGGTGGAACCATGACTTCTTGAATTTTTATTTTTTTTTCAAAGTTCACTTAGTTCAAAACACTGGTAACTGTCAATATTGTCCGCGTTACTGCACTTTTATAAAAACGGAACACGGAGAAGAATCCCACCGCTGCCACAAAAAATAAATCTGTTACGTCTCAGCGGTCCATTAAAAACGAGACATGTGCTCGTCGAGTCCAGGGCGTGCGAATAACTTGTCCGCAGCGATAAGAGGTGCCTTTAAACTTTATCGCTCGCGACTCAGAGGTGAGAGCCCGCTCGAGAGCCTCAGAGGTCGAGGAAACGGAAGGACTTGTACGCAACTAGATACTGACGGGTCCGTTCTCCGTACGGAATAATTATTCTGTTCCGTCGATATGTTTTAAAATTGCAGGTTTATTAAAGGAATGCGGTTTAACAAAATGGTGACTTGAATTACCGTGCCAAAACAATTATTAATTATTGAATATTTTAATCGAGCTTGTCTCGATGATAAAACATTTGTCGATTTAATATAAATTCACAATGATCTTTTAGTACAAATTATTTAACTGTCGGTTGAGTGCCGATCAGTTCCGAAGTTTATTCCACGATTCAATTTGCTTGATTTAGTAAAACGTAGACTGGTTGAAGACTGACTGTTTGGTACGATGTTTAGGTAAAAACTTGTTAATATTGGACTGCCGATGGAAGACCGGCCAGTCCAAGAGTTCGGAAGAGACTGATTAATTTCTGTAAGACTAATTGCCGTGAAGCGGCCAAAAATGCTGAGCTCGCACGCCACGCGCGAGCACAGAAAAGATTTGAAAAGAGTAAAATTAAATAAAGCGAACGCTCGCGTCTGGCGCGAGCGGATATGGATTGCAGAAATTTGATATTAGCGTCCGGTCAAGAGAGAGAAAATCGAAAGACCGAACGACAAAATTGAATGTGCATAATTTGAGCGTGAGAAAGGAAGTTGAAATGAAATATTTAAATTCTAATTTTAACGGAGACGAGATTCGTGAGAAAATATTAATTTATGAAAATGAAATGATTTCTAATCGATAAAATAGTGTTACCCGAGGGGCAGGACGTAACATGCATAATAATAATTTCAAACTGTTATTAACGAATTGTTGAAAAAAAAATCGTTCATCGAAATATACGGTAACTACACTTTTTTTTTATGAAAATGATTCGTTCATTTTTCGGAATACGTATGAATTTTTTCAGATTTTTATCTTTATTTTGATTTTTGCACATTTTTTCCATGTAAAAAAACAAGAAAAATAAAAATCTGAAAAAATTTATACGTATTCCGAAAAATGAACGAATCATTTTCATTAAAAACAAAGTTGAGTTACAGCATATTTCGATGAACAATTTTTTTTTCAACAATTTGTTAATAACATTTTGAAATTATTATTATAAAAAATTAGTCTTTCCAGTGCCTATAATAAGTATGAATTTTTTCAGATTTTTATAACATCGGGAAGTGTTTGCAATTCTTGCCTGAATTTCTCGAATTTAGGCGAAATGAACACTCGCTGGGCCTACCTTAAGGTAGCTGCGTCGCTTCGCGCTCATTTCACATAAGTTCGAGAAAAATAAGAGAAAATTGCATGTACTTCTCGATGGTATAAAATTCTGAAGAAATTCATGCGTACTAAAGGTACTGCAAAGATTAATTGTGCATAATAATAATTCCAAAATGTTATTAACAAATGAATCAAAAAATTAATTGTCTAACAAATTATCCTGCAACGAAACATTTTTTTAAGTGAAAATGATTTGTTTATTTTTCTGAACACGTATGGATTTTTTCCCTTTGAATTAGCTTTGATTTTTAAAAAATGGAAACAATGTGTGAAAAAAATAATAAAAACAAAACTGATCGAAGAATCTGAAAAAATTCATACGTATTTAGAAAAATAAACGAATCATTTTCATTAAAAAAAAGTTCGCCTGCCGGGTGATTTGTTAAACAATTAATTTTTGATTAATTTGTTAATTACATTTTGGAATTATTATTATGCAAAGTCAATCTTCTCAGTACCTTTAAAGTGCATGCATTTTTTCAGATTTCGGTACCATCGACAAGTACTTGCAATTTTTACTTATTTTTCTCGAACTTATGCGAAATGAACGCGCAGCGAGAGAGCTACCTTAAGCACAATAATAATAAGTGGTTTTCTAACCGCGGCTACGAACGATATTGTACTGATAAAATAATTCATTTGTGAAATAAATTCCATATTCATAGATATAAATATTAATCATAAATACATAGGGTATTTATGATTATTTATAATAATAATTATAATATTTATGTATGTATGATTAAACACATAGATAGATAAGAATTTCCTGTACTTTTAATTAAAACTCGTTTCCGACACTCTTGAGAAAATGCATTTAAAAGTGTCGGAACCAAATTTGTTTATAAGCGCCGGAAATTTCCATTTGTGCAGTGCCATTACCTGTTGTAATTTATTTATTCGTGAATTTTTTTAAAAATATCTACATAAAAGAATTTACATATATTTAATCAATTCTCGAATAGTCAATTACGTTTTAACAAGTAGCAAATTTATTAATCATTCAAAGGACTTTATTTATTAGTCGCATGCGTTTTAACTAAACAATAATGGCAGCGTAATGAGTGAGAAAAATTATCATTTTCTTCTCACGATTTTTTTGTATGCGTTAGCCGACCACAAAAAAAAGTTTTTGAATGTATTTTTTTTTGTATGTTTTTGAAAGTTTGTTATTAGTTTTGCTTGTCAAACCATTCGTTTTTTTAAAATAAATATAGTGAAGCAAAATATGAAATATAATATATAAATAATATAATAACTAGCGATCGGGCCCGACGCTAGGTTAAGTTATTTAAGTTATTGAGAATAATCAGTCATTCACACTGGAAACATTCACCTTCGGCTCTTGCTTCTGTGGTACTCGTACGGGCCTTTTCACTATTCGTCGTTACTGTGCGACGGGCATGCTTCAAATGTTATAGGACTGCATTAATAACATAAATGATTCAGCGTGCACCCGAACGTCGGTCAAAATCTTCCGGGAAATAAAGAAAATCGAACATTACAAATTATCGCAAAAGCTACTACGCGCTGGCAGCATTTGGACGCCAGCTTTGAATAAAACAACTTCGTTGGATTCAATAGATTTTTACCTCCCTATCACGAATATATAAAGTGTTTTGCAGAAATCCCGGTCGTTTAATTGCTAAACGCAATAGTTTATTAACACAATAAGTTTTTGTTTTTTCCACTTCGGATATTTTTTTTTCGTATACTTTGATCGGTTTTAAGTCGAAAAGGTTCTATGAAACTTTACTCTATAACCTATATTGATTTGGAGCAATAAATTGTTGAAAGTTCCAAATAGGCCAAAACCATTCTATTTTCATTTTCAGACAAAAATATTAACATTTTCGACTCAAAATCAACCAAATTATACGAAAAAAATAACCGACGTGAAAAAACAGTAACTTATTTTGTTAATAAACAATTGCGATTAACAATTGCTACTGTTAATAACAATCCAATTGTTATTAACAGTAGCAATAATTAATAATAATATAATAATAATTATTATATATAATAAAGTTCTAAGGTCATCCATGGGTTCCCAATGGCCACTCGATTCGGATTCCAGTGGTTCCATTCTATATGCTAACAAACCAAAATTTCGGATTGTTAGCATATAGAATGATTTGACAGTAACTGACCCATAGGTTTGGGAGTTAGTCGTAGGTGCAGGTTTCGTTGTGGTCCGTCCGGTTCTTCCGCGGTGCGTCTGGCTAGCTAGAGGGAGGAAAGGGAGGCGAACTTGCCCCTTGTTTATGTTTGAATGGTTTTATTTGGCCCTCAAAAGGGCCGTTTTGAAAACCCGGGTTTTACCCCGCTCCTACTTTCTCATTCGGTTTAGCCCAGTGAAGGGCACGGTTTTTTTTTAACCGAGAGCTCTGTTTAGCCCGGTGAAGGGCACGGTTATTTAACCGAAGATTCTGTTTAGCCCGGTGAAAGGCACGGTTATTTAACCGAAGGTTCTGTTTAGCCCGGTGAAGGGCACGGTTATTTAACCGAAGGTTCTGTTTCGTCCGGTGAAGGGCATGGTCATTAACCGAGGGTTCAGTTTCACGCCTGAGCCGGCGTGGGGTCCGAAGTGGACCGGTGGGGGCCGATTTTCCCCTAGATTCGCGGTTGTGGCGATCCGTAGGGGGAAATCCCGCTCGGGGATTCCGCGGGCGCGGGCTCCTCTCCTTCGAGGTTGATACGTGACGGTCTGTACTCCGGCGGTGCCCTGTGGAATTCCCCCGAATGCTGTCCTACCCCGTCGTAGACCGAGAGGTACTGCTCGGTGGGGTCGTAAACCTCTGCTCGGGGGGTGCTCTCGGCGGCCTCCGCCAAAACGTGCAGGGAGCTCATTTCCCCGAACCCAGGCAGTGATGGCGACCCCGTAGTACCGGCGAAAATCGCGGCGGCGCTAGCGAGGAGATTCGGCGAGCTACGGGGGCTGAGGTCGCTGTCCGGGGACCAATTGGGTCCGGGTTTCGCCGGTGGACGGTTGCCGGAAGTCGTCGGTGTTGGTCCGAAAGGTTCCCTGGCCACTTCCGGGGTGTCACCGAATAGATTTTCTAGTCGAGCGCGTTTCTTGTCCGAGTCGCCGTTCTTGACGGGTTCCGGGGGGCTCGGTTTCGGGACGGCTTCCACGGCAGGTTCCTCGCACAACTTACTCCATAGCCCATGGAGCGATTTGGGCGTCTCGTCCGGCGGCGATGGCGGGGCCACTCCCGGTAGCGTCGTTGGCACTACGTCCGGCGGCGCGGGCGGAAGGTCGCGGCGTTGGTGGGGCACTTTGCGGTAGACCCGGTGTCGAACTGCGCGGGGGGAGAGTTGGTTTCGCTCGCGGAGGACTCCCCTAATCGGTCCGGTATGGCTCACCCGAGGTGGAACCGGAAATGTTCGATTGCGCGTTGGCCGGAGGATCGCGACCGGAGGGCCATAACCTCCACCCTGAGGCTCGGGAGGCGTGGGTCGTCTCACGTACACCGGGCCGTCGGGCAGGTACGAAAAGGTCCTAAGCTCGTGTACGCGTGGTCTTTCAACTGTTTGCGGATATAACCCCCGTGCAAGAATGTCCACCGTATTTGGCACGGGTCGTGAGCGCGGTAAGTAAGGCCAGGGGCGCGGATCGGTGGCGACGACATGGACGACGCGCACGACGCGGTCCAAATGGCGAGCCCTAAGCTCGAATAGAAGCGCCTCCGCCCGTTCCTCCAAACGCGCCTCCGCTCGGGCGTTTAGGCGACGCCGGTAACATTGGTTATTGTCCGATCGCCGCATACGCTCGACCTCTTCTTTACCGACCGCGAGAAACTACAACTGTCGAAGTTTTCCGCCCGCTCGGCAGGCCGGCCGCTCTACAGCAGCGTTTAAAAACCGCGTTACAGCGGTTTCCGCTGTGCAGCGGTTTATGGCTGCTTTTGCAGCAGTGTTAATTCTCCGCTTCTCGGCAGGATGATTTTTCCGCTTCTCAGCAGGATGATTTTTCCGCTTCTCAGCAGGATGATTTTTCCGCTTTGCAGCAGGACGTTCTGCTCTATAGCAGGGATTCTCCGCTTTGCAGCTGGAAGAGTTCGTTTCGTAGAAACGGTTTGGTTTTGGGTGTGGTAGTCGTCCAGGTAGACGGCTCAAAAAGATGCTTTCCCGAGTCGGAGACTTGGTAGGCGAAAGTTTTGGTAATTTTATTCGCGAAAACCTCGGCTATTTATTGCCGATCAAGCGCTTATTCGCTTGCGAGAAACGTTCTGACAAAATCTCCCTCTCGCGGGGAGTCTTAAACTAGGTTTGGCCGACGCAAGTGTTCGCCGCGCTCGGCTATCTCCGGCCAAGTTCGGTTTTCGCCGGCTCGTAAGCGTCGAGCATGGGCTTCGCATAGTGCGCGTGATTAACCTCGTTGTGTCACGTTCCGCGCGGGAATAATTTTTGATCCAAATTTTCTCGCGCCATTCGTGACTAGAACTCGCGATATAGCACGTTCGGGCTCGTCAGCGGCGGGATTAATTATCAAGGTATCGGAATGCACAAGATGTATTCCGTTGTCTTTTTAATATTTTATTTCCCTTAGTTAGTTCTCTAATATCGCGCAACCCGGGCGTTATTCTACGCGACACGGGTCGCGCGATATTTTTCTTGAGAATCGCGAGCGAGGGCTCGAGGGGCCATCCTAACGCCTCCTTTCGCCTTCTCTGAAGCGAGGTACAATTTCGCTGCTTTGCAGAAATCCTCCCCGGCTTGTCATCCGACGGTCGAGAGATCGACGGATGAACGGGCCGGGAAGGACAGTCCCGTTTAGATACTGAAAGCGTGAGCTTGATCTTCGGCAAAACTCCTCGATTAGCACCCGCAACAGTAAAGTAAATCTCGAGGGAACACCCCGGTCTAGTAGAACGCGTGAGAGTCGCGAGGGCCGAAAGGAGCCTGAAGAGTGTTACACCCCGCGGTGGTGAGCCTGATCGTGCTAGATCATAAGTGCTATTATCTACGCCACGAACAATTGACTGTCGTGTAATTTCAAGCGTGTGTTCACGATAGAAGCGCAGAGAGTGAGAGAGAAGAGGTGTAGAGGAAGAGAGCGAAGAAAGGGACAGTGACCACACCAAACTACTACGAGAATATTATAAGTGTGATTGTATGGGAGTGTGAGCGTTGTATGAGTGAGTAATCGTATGTAGATGCTTGCCGGCTAAACCTGCAACGAGATCGCAATTTATGTCTTATGTAGTAACCAATACTTTTCATTAAACGTCGAGTTACGATAATCCCGACTTAATTATTTGTTGACCTGCGCGAAATAACGGGAAGCGTCCTGTATAGGACGAACCGGAGACGATCCCGAACAAAAATATAATCTCGTCGCGCTTCCCGCGACGGGGTTATTTTGACGTGCACAACGCCCGCACGTCACAGTTGGCCGTATTCGCGAGTATGTGTTTATATTGTTTATTATGTTTTTACAAGTGTTTCTGGAAAATGTGAAGTGGTGAAAAGTTCGCGTAGTGAATTATTAGTTTTTAGGAAATAAAGTGCGTATGTGTCGATGAGTGATTGTGTGTTTTTTTTTCAGATTTGTGCTTCGCGTCGTCGCCTGCGAGCAACAGGTTTTCCATCGGCCTCAACAAACTTATAGGTAAGGATATTTTTAAATTACTTAACTGGTGTGTCAGCGATCCTCCTAGCGAGGGTATTTTTTAAATTATCTAATAATAATAATGATTTGTGTCTTTTTCTGTGTTCCAAGTTCCAACGAGGGAGTCTTCGCCGGAGGAGTCCCCGTCGCATGACATGGGCGGAAGGCTCATGTCCAACGCTGGGTTCACAGGTGAGTTTTTCTATTATTACTATTTAGAGTTTATTTTAATTTAAACTTATCAGCTAATTTCTTCTCCACTCTTTTTTCAGGTTCGCCAAGGTAGCGGGCAAGCCGCTACCCAGCTCGGTGCCGTCGGAGTTTCCGTCGTCGAGTCTCCGTCACACCTTCGCCTCAGCAGGTAAGTACCGTCTAAGGGTTAATATATAAGTTCACTTAGTTTTTATATTATTATAATATGTTTTCCTTTTTTTGTTTCAGATCCGATGGGGTCCCACCATCGTCGGGGAGCTCGTCCGGACGCCTCGGCGAGGCTGGACGGAGACTCGACGAGGGTTCGTCGAGGATTCGACGGGGTTCGACGTTCGTCGTGTATCAGGTAGGTTTTTTAGTTCGTAATGGTTACCATATGTATATTCTTAATCAATGTGTATTTTTGTATTTTTTTTCAGATTTCGCCAGGCAGCGTGTAAGACGCTGCCTGGCGAGGCGCAGCTGCGGGTAAGACGCTACCTCGCCTGGTGGCCCGGGAATCCTCGTCGCCTTGTCTGGAGTTATCGGTAAGTCTATTTCTATTGTATTATTCATTTTTTAGCAATTGTGTTAATTTCTTTTTTGTTTCAGGTGGAGGTGCCCCGGCGAGGAGACGAGGGAGCCAGGTCGCCGTTGGATTCGCACGACGAAGGGTTAATCCCTTCGTCGCCAGGTAAGTATGTAGTGTAAGATAATTTGAGTTTGTTTAAATATTAATTACGTGTTTCTTTTTGTTTCAGGTATTTTTCAGGTTTCGGCGAGGGAGAACGCCGGTGGCGTACATCAGGTTTTCGAAAAAAAAATTTCAAGATATCGAATTAAAACCTTCGCCATTGTTTGAAGTGGCATATTTCCCAACCGATTTCATTAACGAACAAAAATAAGAAAAATTTTTTGGAATAGTCCATTTCCGTCAAATATGTTAAGGGTACAATTTTTTGGGTAAAAATATTTTTTAGAATTTTTTCGTTAATGAAATCGGTTGGGAAATATGCCACTTGAAAACAATGGCGAAGGTTTTAATTCGATATCTTGACATTTTTTTTTCGAAAACCATTCTGTATGTTAAACGTTCGACATTTTGAATTTTAGCAAACAGAATGGTTTTCGAAAAAAAATTTCAAGATATCGAATTAAAACCTTCGCCATTGTTTTCAAGTGGCATATTTCCCAACCGACTTCATTAACGAAAATATTCTAAAAAATTTTCTTTGAAAGAAAAAAAATTCGTAGAAAAAATGTAAGGGTACCATTTTTTTGGGTAAAAATATTTTTTAGATTTTTTTCGTTAATGAAATCGGTTGGGAAATATGCCACTTGAAAACAATGGCGAAGGTTTTAATTCGATATCTTGAAATTTTTTTTTCGAAAACCATTCTGTATGCTAAAAATCCAAAATTTCGAATTTTAGAGTGCAGACTGGTTTTCGAAAAAAAAAAAATTCCCCCCTTTAAGTTGCTGCCTCGACAACTCTTTAACTTTACTGAGATGTGGTTGCTCATGGTCCATCCAGTACTATTCGCGACCTACATACGCTACCCTGGTATTCACCCGAGACCCGAGGGAAAACCATGACTGAAAAACCTGGGAAGGGCAGCGTGTACATTCGAAAAGCTACATACTTTATTGAATTGTAATTTTCGTTCAGTTTTTGTCTTGTCATCCTTAAGTAATCCTTGTCATCCTTGTATTCCTTAAATAATACATCTGATCTAAAATCATTGGTTTTCATGTTCAGTGCAATTGGAAGTCGCCAAAGGCAGAGTTTTCTGTCGACATTGAATTGCTCGCCTTTCTTGAGACCTCCTTCCACCGCATCGACGAGTGGCCTTGGGTGTTATAAGGTGGGGATGGGTTGATCGGAAATTGGTTCTCGGGAAGCACAGACAACTTGGGACAGAAAGAAGAAAGGCGTAGTTCTCCGAAAATCAAGTTTTTATGAGATCAAAATTCTGTAATATATACATATAAACATATTTAACATATATACATATATACATATTTAACATATATACATATATACATATACCCTCTTAAAAATGGGACAGATATTATTAGTCAAGGCGACATGATAGTCGAATGATCGGGATAAATATATCATAATAATCGAAATCGTGAGACCAGTTTTCCTAGCCAATCGGGGTCGTTAGTTTCATTAGCAAGACCGGTACATCTAACCTGAAAGAAATTAAATAAACGCGAGCGAAGCGAGCAAATTGTTGCTAACAGATTGAAAGTTTTGACCCTATTTGAAGCTATTGTATATATATAAGGATACGTGTCATTATATTAAATACTTGAAGATTTTTCAAAGAAAAATGAATAATTATTTACGTGCATATATGGTTTATACACACTACTTCTCTCCTGTCTCCTCTACCATCGAATTCTATAATAAAAAATGTAAGTCCAGTCTATAATATATCCTTGAATACTATATTCCGTGTATAAGTTTTTTCTTTTTCATTTTCATTGACAAAAAGTGCCTTTCCAGAGATATGAATTTTTAGATTTTTCATGCTCCTTACACGCGATAATGCTACATATAACTGTCCGTGGCCAAAAACTGGCGAAGGAAGATGTACGCCAACTGTATCAACGGATTGGCCTTGTGATTTATTAATTGTCATTGCATAAGCTAATCTCATAGGGAATTGATGTCGAACCAGTTTGAACGGAAGTGTATCAGGAGAAGAAGATAAGTTTACTCTTGGTAAAAGTATCATCTCGCCAACAAATCTGCCTGATATAATTTTTGCACATATACTATGATTCATCATTTTCGTTATCGCTAATCTTGTTCCATTACACAATCCTTGCAACAAATTCATATTTCTCAACAACATAACAACGGCTCCTATTTTTAATGTCAACTTATTCGGAGGTAATCCATCGGGAGTTAGACTGTTCATAAATTCAACAGGAATCAAATTCTGCATCTCGGATTCTTCACTCTCGTTTGTATCAAAACTATAATACACTCTTGATTTTCCACGTACTTTCGACAATATCATATTATTCATGTCATAAACTTCACGATTGGTTGGCGCCAAAATAGAACATCGATAAATATTTTTGTCTTGTGGGTCAATAATCATTCCATATATGTAATCAACTAAGTCACCAAAAGATAGGAATTTGTTAGATATGTGAGTTACTTCATTAAGTCTTTCAAATTTTGATTCTACCTTGCCATCTCCAACGTCTAATAACCATTTGGTAAATTCTTGTTGGTCCGGTTGAACTCTAAGATTATTCATCAAACTCATTTGTTTAAAATATTTCCATAATGGACTTCTTTTAATACATTGCTCAATAATTTGTGTTCTATCTCCATGACGCACAATGTAATGTTTGTCGAAAATCTCCCGTAATTAAAACGACTTTACCACCAAACGGTATATTTCTGCTTGTTAAATCCCGAAGTAAGGAATCGATGGCATGTAGTGCATACTTTGAGGCCATAGTAACTTCATCCCAAAAAATAATTTTTGCTGTTATCATTTTTCCACTGGGTGGAAGCCCATCTTCCCCCACGAAAACTATTGCTACTTCGTTACAAGTAGGCCGATTAAAAGTATTTTTGTCTGCTGTTCTATTCCTCTTAAAACACATTGTAATCTATTTATTTTTTCTATTCTCCATGAGAGCGCGATCTTCCTCTTCTTTTTCTATTTCTCCCATCATCTTAAATGCTTTTGCATACGGATTAATTTGTCTCAATAAAGTATCTAATTCTTTTAATAATGAGGTCAGACATTTCACATTATTGTAATGTTTAATGCGTTCTTCGGTTGCTTGATCGGTATCGATTATATATAATTGACCATATCGATATGCCTCATCTGTGTTAGGATGCAACGCAAAGGTATTGTGATATATCTGACCATGTACCCGAAAAACGTACGGTCCTCTACCCGTTACAGCTGGTGATATCACTCTAGCACCCATACTGGCAAATGCAAGCGCACTGTTATAGACCCGAATGTTTTCTTTAAAGTTTTGACTTTCTACCGATTTACTCGTTAATAACTCCCTTAGCCTTTGAGAGTATTCCTTTAAAACGGGCAAAACTACTTTGCCTTTATGACAACATATCGAAAATTTTTTATCCGTTGGTTGTTCGCATAAGAAATTGACGGATCCACAAAATTCGCAGGTAACGTTCATCTTGCCAAGATAGTGAGTTTCTATTTCGTCTTCGACAACTGTGTCGCCAGTTCGCTTTCCAGAAAGTAGTAAATTCGCCGTTAATCTTCTTCTTTTGCGTTGTTTGCGTTTGTCCAATCGTGTCGCTCGCTCTTCTCGAGTCTCATTGCAATGTTTTCTTGAAACGTTTGAATTGGTATCTCCCTCTTGGTGAATGTCGGTGCAATGTTTTCCTGATATGCTTAAATTTATCTCTTGCTCTTGTTGAGTTTCGCTGCAACGTTTTCCTAATACGCTTAAATTTATCTCTCGCTCTTGTTGTATTTCGCTACAACGTTTTCCTGATATATTTGAATCTGTCTCCCGTTCTAGTTGCGTCTCCCTGCAATGTTTTTGTGATACGCGTGTCGGAAATTGCGCGAACCAGTTTTGCGAAAGTATCCTATACACGTGACGCCTCACGTATCGCCGATCGAATACAAATCCGTCGGGCATATTTCCAAAACAAACACAAACTGCAAACGCGATTGCATACAGTCCGCAGTCGGTTGCATTCGGTTGTTGCTGTACTTTATGAAATTGTACTTTCGGATTAAACGGGTAGAACCGAGTCAAAAACACGACGTGATCAGCATGCAGTTTCATGTTATTCATACTGTCTACATTCCGATCGTACATACGATCGTGAATACATGGACTACATTCCGATCGTAGTACGTGCATATCCAATGACCAGTGACCCCGTGGTTGGAGAACAAAATCTGGATGTGATTATTATCGCGCGATCGACTCTCTATCATATCTGGTTGTTGGAGGAGCAATGGTGACTGCATTTTTATACCACAATACCATTCCAGCAATTTTGCGAATTTATCGATATGAGCATCCTCTAGCAAACCTTTTTCGTCGAAAATAATCTTTTTTTCGACATCAGTAATCGAAATTTTACACTCATTTTCACGCGATCCTGTAGTCAATAAAAGATTCATCTTCCTCGCCTCCAGCCGTGCTACCACCCTTAACGACCACCTTCGTCAACACCACTATATCCTTCTTCCTATTATGGGAAAAGAAATGCAAGACTTAAAATGGAATACAGTAATTTTCGAAAAATCGCCAAGTTGAAAATTGAAAATTCATATCGCTTCGTCATAAAAGGTGAAAATAAATATTTTATATTGCCACCTCATAATATTCCTTTATTCGCAAAGCTTCGAAAATGCGTTCTCGTAGAATATTTGTGAATAAAGAGATATAAAGAGGCGATATAAAAATTTCAATTTTTAAGTTTTAAACATTAAAAAAAAAATTTTTCTCGTATTATTAATATTAATACACAATATATATTGGATATGGAAATTTATTCGACAAAGCCGTAACCTTCAATTTAATTTTTTTTTTTTCTTGGATGTTATCAGTCGGTACAAAAAACGCTCTATACCAAGTTTAATTTTTTGCACAATGAATGTGATCGTCATCACAAAAATATAAATTAGTGCACAAACGACATCAACGAATCTATTGAAATATTATTCCCGTTACAATATTCAATAGCTTCGAACAAAGCTTGTCTAACTATTTGAGCAGTTGAACCATTCAACGAGGTCGACGGGTTCGAACAGTTCACCGGGTTCATACATCTTTCGGCGTTTGGGCTTAACTCAATCCCATTCGATCAACAGTTTATCGAACCGAACCACGAACTATTCGAGATATCCGGATGCCCGGATAGTTCGAGTGAATCCGGATATCCGGATAGTTCAGGTGGATCCGGATGTCCGGATAGTTCAGGTGGATCCGAATATCCAGATAGGTGTGTGTGTGACGTAAGTACGCAGCTGACGTGATACTTTTCGCTCCTGGGTGTTTCGACTCTTTCTGCCGCTCTTTGCCCCTTTGGGGCCTGTTTTCAGGTTGGCAGCGTGGCTGCCTGCCCTCTGCTTCTTTCGAGGTGCATATTGCGCCTCCTCTGTCCTGCTTTTTCTCGTCGACGGTGGATTTGCTGTGCTTGAGTCGCATAACCTCTCTCTGCTTTCGGCTGTGTGGGTTGCTGTTGGTGAGGCTGTCGGTGCGGCGCCTGCGCTCTCGGCTGCTGTGAGCGGTGGGCTTTCGTGAAGCGTCACCTATCGGGCGGTGTGGAGGCTCCCGCCGTGGGACCGCTGGCTCCGTCGGTATGTCGGAGCGCGGCCAAGCCAGCCCGCTGCGTTCGGGCATTGGCGGCAGTGCGTCGTCCGTCTACGAGGATTCCTCTCCGGCGTCGCCGGCTGTCGCTTTTCGGAAGTCTGGAGATGCTATCCGTGTACTGCGTGACGTCCCGATTTCTGCTGATGACATTACTGGAATGCTACATGAGCTCACGGAGGCTAAGATGTCCCTTTCTGCGATCATGGCGGCGTCTCAGGTGACGGCTCCGCGGCGTAGAACGGCGGAGGTCTGCCTCGAGACGTACCATGAAAAGTTCCACGCGGTTTCGTCGGCGTACTTGCAGCTGCTTGCTAAGTTGGACGCGGTTGTTGCATGCGGATCTTTATTCGATTGCCAAGCTCGGAGGCTGGAGGAGGCCGTCCGGGCTCAGCCTGCCGCCCCTGCTCCGGCGGGTCCGGCGGGTCGTACCTTTGCGGAGGCTGCTGCGGGTGGCTGTCGGGCTCAAATTCAGTACCCGAATGGTCCTACTGTTACCCTGCCGAGGACCGTTGAAAGCCGGGTCATTATCGAGCCAAGGGAAGCGGATGCTGCGCGTTTCGCCTCAGGAGAGGCTACTAGGCAAGCTCTTCAGGGCTCGGTTAACCCGGTGGCGCTGGGGATTAAAATCTCTCACGTCTCGCGGGTGCGCAACAATGGCCTTCGAGTACATGCATCTGGCGGCGACCTGCTGAGGCTCAAGGAGTTGGACTCTATACGGGAAGCGGGATTGCAGGTCAAGGACGACGTGAAGTTGAATCCGCGCCTTCGCCTGGGGAATGTTCCGGTTGCCATGTCGCGTGATGCGATCGTGGCTAATTTGGTCGCGCTCAATCTGCAGGGCAGCGATGCTGCGAGCACGAGGGTCGTGTACGTGTACCCGGCGGTGGGGAGGAGGTTCACGCGGTGCGTAATTGAGACGACAGCAGAGAATCGGAAGCGACTCCTTGCCTTGCCGGAGGTCTCACTTGGCTGGAATGCGTGCTACGTCGAGGACCATATCAGGGTGTTGCAGTGCTTCCGATGTTCTAACTTCGGGCACATTGCCGCGGAGTGTCAGCGCGATCCGCGCTGTGGGCGCTGCGCAGGGGCTCACCAGACTCGTGAGTGCTCGGCGCATGATGAGCCGCCGGCGTGCGCAAACTGCAAGGCTGCGAAGCTCTCGGGTACGGGTCATGCTGCCACGGATGCAGCGGGCCGTCCGATTCTGCGGAGGAGGATCGCGGAGAAGGCGCGTCTCATCAATTATGGCTAGCGATTCTTCGTCGTGTGGCCTGGCAGTGTGTCACGTAAACTGTCAATCGCTCTTTCCGCATCTTGACGAGTTTCGTCTGCACTTTTCGCCGCGCTCTTTCCATATCATTTGTCTCAGCGAAACGTGGCTTCGGCCGGAAATATCGGACGCGATGGTCGCGTTGGCGGGCTACGAGTTGCTGCGCTTGGATCGGGACGGCGTCGTGGGAGGTGGAGTCGGGGTCTATGTTCGGTCTGATGTTCGGGCGAAGATCATTGCGGAGTTGGGGGGCGGCGGCCGTGGTGGTGCAGAGTATATGCTTCTCGAGGTTGTGGTCGGCAGCTCTGCGAGGATTTTGCTTGGAGTCGTGTACCGGCCGCCCGGGACTGGGTCTTTGGGGCACTTTGAGGAGGTCTTCACCGCCTCGTTGCCGGATTTCCGGCACGCAATTGTGATGGGTGACTTCAACTGCAGTGTCGACGTCCCTTCGTCTGGCTCTCGGCGCTTCCTGGATTTCATCTCTTCGAACGGCCTCCACCTTGTGCAGCACGGGGCGACGCATCATACGGCGGGTGCCAGCACGCGGATCGACCTGTGTTTTGTTGCAGATGCCTCGAGGGTGTCCGGCTTCGGGCAGTACCCGGTCCCGTTCCTATCCAGGCATGACCTTATCTTCGTCGAGTACGCTGTCAGGGCTCCTCAGCGGGTGCCCGATTCGTTCCTCGGGCGGTGCCTCGCGCGCATGGACATTGCGGCGTTTCACCGCGATCTCGGCGAGCGGGACTGGCGGCCGTTGTACGAGTCAGCTTCCATAGACAACAAGGTTCGGCTGCTTAACGGGGCAATCACGGAGGCCCTCGATGTGAGGCGGCCACCCGCCGCCTCAGAGGATTACTCTGAGGCGGCGGGTGGCGCCGTGGCTGACGGGGGAGGTTCTCGAGCGGATGAGGCGGCGTGATCGGCTTCGCCGGGCATTCCGGAAAATCAAATCGCTGCGCCTGGAAGCGAAGTTCAGGGAGTGTCGCGACGGGCTGAAGAGGGATCTGAAGGCGGCGAGGGATGCTTACTTCTTGGCTGCATTCTCGTCTGTCGAGGATCCGGCGGAAATGTGGGGATTGGTACGGCGTCTAGGGATCTTGCCGGGTAGGAAGGAGGCGACGGACCCAGTTGTCTCGCTGGACCGGCTCAACGTGCAGTTCCTGTCTGCTGCCTCGGGGCAGGGGCCGCTTGCAGGTGGGACGGCTCCGGTTGGGCCTTTTCTTCAGGGTTCGGAGTTCGCGTTTGCCCCGATTGACGAACGTGCTCTTCGTCGGGCGCTGGTGCGGCCTTCGGCTAGTACCCCGGGCGTGGACGGTATCTCAATGCGCGTCGTTCGCATCGCGCTCCCGGTTATCCATGGCAAGCTGTTGCATCTGTGTAATTTTTCCCTTATCAATTCGGTATTTCCAGAGCTGTGGAAGCGGGCGCTCGTTTGCCCCATCCCGAAGGTGAAGACCCCGACAGGAGCGGGAGATTATTGGCCTATATCGCTTCTGTGCTGCTTCTCCAAGATCTTGGAGCGTCTCGTGGCGGAGCAGGTTATCCGTCACATGGAGCGCTGGAGTTTGTTTGACCCATATCAGTCCGCGTTCAGGGCGGCTCACAGCACTCAGTCGGCGTTGCTGCGGATTGTAGAGGATGTGCGCGTCTCGATTGACCAGCGGATGTTGATGCCTATGGTCTTTTTCGATTTTTCGAAGGCCTTCGATTGTGTGGACCACTCGGTCTTGCTGGGAAGGCTCCTCAGGCTGAATTTTGCCTCGGCAGTCGTGGCCTGGTTTCGGTGCTACTTGAGCGGACGTTCTCAGGCTGTGCGTGGGCGCGGAGGGGCTTGCTCTGCCTGGGGGTCGCTTCGCTCGGGAGTCCCTCAGGGCTCGGTCCTTGGGCCTCTGCTTTTTTCTATCTTCGTGCAGGGTCTCGGGGACGTGGCTTTAGGCTGTAATTACAGCTTTTACGCGGATGACCTGCAAATATATAGCCGTTGTTTTCCGTTTCAGCTGCCGGAGTGTATTGGTCGCATCAACAGTGCCGTCGCTGCAGTCAGTCGGTGGAGTGCCTCTTGTGGGCTGCGTCTTAACCCTGGTAAGACGAGGGCGATGGTCTTCGGGTCGTCGAGGATTCTCAGTCGGGTGCTTGCGGGGGGCCTGCCGCCTATTTTGGTGGAAGGGGAAGTCGTGCCTCTCTCGGAAACGGTCAACTGTCTCGGGGTGCAATTGCACCGGTCCCTATCGTGGCGGGAGCACGTTTGCTGTGTGGCAAGGAGGGTTAACTCCATGGTCTACCGGCTAAAGCTGTGTCGCAGTCGGCTGCCTGCGGCGGTGCGGAGGGCCTTGGTGGCCTCTCTGGTCCTCCCGCACCTGGACTACTGCTGTCTCCTGTTGACCGACCTTCCTGGCGACTTGAACATCGTGCTCCAGAGGAGTTTTAATCGCGGCGTACGCTTTGTTGTTGGTGCGCGGAGGGATGTGCGTATAACGCCTCACTTAATTCGGTTGGGCTGGCTGAAGGTCGCAGAGCGTCGCAGGTATCTGCTTGCTGTCTACGTGTTTGTGGTGCGTGCGCGGGGGCGCCCGGAGTATTTATTTCGGTTGGTTGGGCAGCCAGTTCGTGTCCTCGATCGTGGTCTGCGCAGACCTGCGCTCGACATCGACTGCGTGGTGCCCTTTTGCCGAACGGAGGGGCTGCGGAGGTCTTTTGCGGCCTCCGCCGCGCGCCTCTGGAACTCAATTGCTCCTGAGATCAGGCGTCTTGGCTCGGTGGGTCTGTTTAGGCGGGCCTACTTCAGGGTGTTGTTCGACGAGATGAGGCGGGGTATCGGCGGCGGCTGAAGGTGCTGGGCACGTCCTTTGCGTTTTGTGCGTCGTTCCCGCACAATGTCATTTCGTTGCATTATGTCTATTTTTCTGCCTCATTTTCATATTTCGTATGTTATTTCTTATTATTCCTTTGCATTATGTTTCTTTCTTTATATTATGTTATATTTCTTATGTTATTTCTTATTATTTCTTTGCATTATGCATTATTATTGCATTATTTCTTTGCATTATGTTTCTTCCTTTATATTATAATTTTTTTATATATTTTGTTATTTCTGTATATTACCTTTATATTTGACTGTACTGCTTTAGCATTTTCGCATTTTATTGTATGGTTTATTGTACCGTGTGGCACGGTGTTCTTAGGGGGCTTAGGCCCTAGAACACGAAATAAACAATTCTATTCTATTCTATTCTAGATCCGGATATCCGAACGATTCAAATAGGTATAAGAATATTCGAACCGTTCCTGACACGTCAAGTGTGAGCAGATTATGTGACAGGACCAATAATCTTTGTGACCTTGTCTTCTGCGTCCTCCGTGTCCTCGGAATCTTTGTTGTTATCTCTCAAATATCCACAGGTCTATTCGCTCTGAGGTCTTAAAAAACACTGTCAGAACTGTCAGAACTGTCACAGGAAGTGATCGGAAAACAACCGACAACGAAAAACATATGACTAACCTACAAACACGAATGACGTGAGATTCATTCTCACGCATTAATACACTATATATGTCGGATATTTTATATCCAAAATAAAGTTTCAAATGCCTATCAGCATATTCTAACCTTTCCTGGCACGCCAATGGTACGCAGATTATTTGCCAGGGTCAAGAAATGTCGAGGTGACGTTTTGACAGGTGACAGTTTGTCACCTGTCACCTGTCAAAATAAGAAATCGAGCGTTCATTGGGAACCACTGGAATCCAAATCGAGCGGCCATTGGGAACCCATGGATGACCTTAGAACTTTATTATATATAATATAATATATTGTATATAAATATTTCACGCTACCCGCTCCCTTGTATTCCTTTGGCAATCAGCATCTTTATTCACCTAATCACTGTTGTTGAACTAACAATTATAATAATTTATTGTTCATTCGTATTCTCAAGATTCCACCATTTCGATTGAACTATAATTAATCCAAGAAATCTTCATTTACACGAATGTACATGAGTTTTCATAGTGGTTTTCATTACTTTCCAAGCATCGATAAATCCCAGTTTTCGCAGAAATTGAATTTCATATATGTTCTAGAAATTGAACTTTTTTTAGCCGATCAATATGGCATATTTTTTTGCGTTGTCAGAAACCTACCATTCAAGAATTATTCCAGTAGTAAAATAATTGTTGCACGTATTATTCTAAGTGTAGTAGCAAAAGAACCTTTATTAACAATGTTATACATTTTTGCAGCTATTACCTTATTTTAATTTTATACCTAAAAAGGATTATATACATTGCTAAAGGGTCATCGAACTGAGCTTTTTCAGCCCGAGTATATTATTCCATTTTTTTTTTTTCTCAAATATTAAAAAATAATGGAGAATTTTTTCCACGGAAACTTGCATTTTTGCCGTTTTCCATCACAGTTTTTTGTTGTTGTAGAAACTCCAACTTTTAAACAAATCATTTTTTGTGGTAACTCGTGGCTTCTTGTTGGGAAATATTCGGTTTTTCTATTTCATCGTAACAAAACGTAAGTAAAACAAAAAATATGGATTCGTCAAAGAGATGCATAGCATTGACATTGATTCGTCTCAAAAACTAGGTATGACCAAGGATTAAGTAAACAAATTAGTTACGATAACGACGTTCTTGCTGTCCCAACAAATTTTGGCTCTCCGTGCAGAGCCCTTGCACGGGATTCAAAATTCGGCGTCTAAGAAATCGGTCATACCCGGTGCGTAACAATAATGACTATTATGTAAGTCATGCATGTAAAGTGCTACTTTTCGCGCCTGCCGAGAGTGGCGTAAGTGGCGCTTTACAGAGAAGTGTACTATAAATTTTACTTTATCGCACGCGCCTTGTACTTTACGCACGCTTCTCGTACTTTACGCACGCTTCTCGTACTTTACGCACGCTTCTCGTATTTTACGCACGCTTCTCGTACTTTACGCACGCTTCTCGTACTTTACGCACGCTTCTCGTACTTTACGCACGCTTCTCGTACTTTACGCACGCTTCTCGTACTTTACGCACGCTTCTCGTACTTTACGCACGCTTCTCGTACTTTACGCAGGCTTCTCGTACTTTACGCCCGCGTCTCCTACTTTACGCACGCGCCTCGTACTTTACGCACGCGTCTCGTACTTTGTGCACGCGCCTCGTACTTTACGCACGCTACTCGTACTTTACGACGCTACTCGTACTTTACGCCCGCGTCTTGTACTTTACGCACGCGCCTCGTACTTTAGGCACGCGCCTCGTACTTTACGCACGCGCCTCGGACTTTACGCACGCTAGCTTTACAATGCCACAATCGGCAGGCGCGCAATAGCACTTGTCCTGCATTCGTTACAGAAAATATTGTGCGGTGTAGCGAACATCATACGCGGACTGTGAAGTAAGTCGTAAGATATTCACTTCAGAGCGTGCGTATAAAGTTCGCTTTATCGCACTTGTATTGCAAATTACTATTCCCGCTGCTGATGCGGCGGTAAGAGAGGGCTGAGAAAATCCAGTGTGTCGACGAGAAAACAATTACGTTTTCTCGGTGCCCAGATCACCAGCTCGGAGCATAGCGGTGAAAAATCCCATTGGCCTTTGAACGAGTTCCCTCGGCGATCCCTCCTCGACGACGCGGCCTTCGTCAAACACGACAACCCTATCGCAATCCATCAACGACGCGACTCGGTGCTGTCGAAGGATTAAAGGTGCATCAATGATTTTGAAGTAATACTTTTATACGCTATTTTTTCATCATGCAAATGTCGGTACTAATTTTAATGAGTACCAAAACGTTGCTTGTCGAACTTCGACATCAGTTAAAGACATAAAAATTCGTCTACTTGCATGAAGACTTTAAAAAAAAATACAAAACAAATGCAAATACAATTTGTACAAATACAATACAATTTTTTACAAATACAGTTTGTAAATATACGAAATACTTTATGACGCTCAGGAAAAAAAAAGTTTCTGCAAGATCCAATTGGCCAAATGTTTGAGCCGTCAGAATTTGACGCCTAAATACAAATTACGCTGGTGAAAATATTCGTCTGGCAATTCGTCTGGCAATTCGTCTGGCAATTCGTCTGGCAATTCGTCTGGCAATTCGTCTGGCAATTCGTCTGGCAATTCGTCTGGCAATTCGTCTGGCAATTCGTCTGGCAATTCGTCTGGCAATTCGTCTGGCAATTCGTCTGGCAATTCGTCTGGCAATTCGTCTGGCAATTCGTCTGGCAATTCGTCTGGCAATTCGTCTGGCAATTCGTCTGGCAATTCGTCTGGCAATTCGTCTGGCAATTCGTCTGGCAATTCGTCTGGCAATTCGTCTGGCAATTCGTCTGGCAATTCGTCTGGCAATTCGTCTGGCAATTCGTCTGGCAATTCGTCTGGCAATTCGTCTGGCAATTCGTCTGGCAATTCGTCTGGCAATTCGTCTGGCAATTCGTCTGGCAATTCGTCTGGCAATTCGTCTGGCAATTCGTCTGGCAATTCGTCTGGCAATTCGTCTGGCAATTCGTCTGGCAATTCGTCTGGCAATTCGTCTGGCAATTCGCCTGGCAATTCGCCTGGCAATTCGCCTGGCAATTCGCCTGGCAATTCGCCTGGCAATTCGCCTGGCAATTCGCCTGGCAATTCGCCTGGCAATTCGCCTGGCAATTCGCCTGGCAATTCGTCTGGCAATTAGTCTGGCAATTCGTCTGATAATTCGTCGGATAATTCGTCTGAAAAACTCTAACCGGAGGGTTACAGGGATTTTCCAAGATTTTCCAACATTTTTTTCTCTGCTATTTGTCGAATATCTCCACCTTTTCTCGGCGCCACCTCCAACAGCCACAATCTATCAGAGAAATTCAGAGGTACTTTCCGAAAAATTATGGAAAACTTCGTTTTTTTTGTCTGATAAAGTACGTGAAGAGAAAATACGAGTTGTCTCTAATATTTACTCATTTTGTTACTCGTCTCAATAATAGACTTTTTCAGAGAAAATACGATTGATTTTCAGAATAACTCCGATTTTCTCGGATAATGTGGATTTAGAGAATTTCAGAGAATTTCTCTGTAAGATCTACTCATTCTGTTACTCGCTGTAAATCATCGAAAATTTGACGCTCTCAGAAAATGCTTTTTGAATATAGAAGAGAAACAGGCTTAGAATATCAACAAAGTTCATAATTTTTCAGAGAAGTTAATAAACAAAATCAGAGATTTTCAGGATAATCAGAAATATTTAAATTAAAAAAAACCTTTGACTTTTTCTGAAAAGCGCAAAAACTTTAAGAAATTCAGAGGACTTTTCAGATAAATTTCTGGGAAATTTTCCGAGATTGTTAGAGAAATTTTCAGACATATTCTGAGACTTTCGGTGAAATTTTCAGACATATTCTAAGACCTTCAGAGAAATTTTCAGACATATTTTGAGACTTTAAGAGACATTTTCAGATATATTCTGAGACTTTCGGAGAAATTTTCAGACATATTCTAAGACCTTCAGAGAAATTTTCAGACATATTTTGAGACTTTAAGAGACATTTTCAGATATATTCTGAGACTTTCGGAGAAATTTTCAGACATATTCTAAGACCTTCAGAGAAATTTTCAGACATATTTTGAGACTTTAAGAGACATTTCCAGATATATTCTGAGACTTTAAGAGACATTTTCAGACATATTGTGAGATTTCAGAGAAATTTTCAGACATAATCTGAGACTTGAAGAGAAATTTTCAGACATGGTCTGAGATTTTGGAGACATTTTCAGGCATATTGTGAGATTTCAGAGAAATTTTCAGACATATTCTGAGACTTTCAGAGAAATTTTCAGACATATTCTGAGACTTTGAGAGAAATGTTCAGACATATTCTGAGAAATATTTTCACCAGGCTATATCAAAGAAGGCCATCACACTTCGTCGTTATGAATCATGCAGTACTACCAAAGCCGTTTATTTTCGTTGTCAATCGGATGTACCGACGCGTCGTGGAAGCTGAAGCCGAACAACAGTGACAAAAACCGAATCCGTAATGATGTAATTTTTAATTTATTGCACGATAAAATTGCTTGTTTCAAATTCGCGAATAGCTGAACAATTGACAAAATGTCAAACGTTCAATTTTGCCTGACAACCTTGCCTGAAAAATGGCGGAATATGCAGAACGATAAAAAAATACATACCGCTATGGTGATGACCGTTCGGTCCTTGAATGCGCTCGTAACTGCCGCGAGGAGTTCCTTCTCGGTGGACGAGTCGAGCGCACTTGTTGCCTCATCGAGTACGACGACGGAGGATTGTCTCAGAGCAGCCCTTGCCATGCTCAGCAGCTGCAGTTGTCCGGCCGAAAAGTTTTCACCCCCTTCGCGCACCTCGAGGCCTTCAACAAGTGGAATTAAAGAGTCATCATTACACTCTAAAAACAAGCGTGTTGTTTCAACACGCTTTAGGCGTGTAAATCGTGTAGTCACTTTTTACACGCTTCAAGGTGTGTTGATTTTCAACACATGTCAAAGCGTGTAAATTTTACGCGCATTACGTGTATTGTTTCAACACGCTTTAAACGCATTTATGCATGTCGTCACTTTTTACTCAGTTGTAGGCGTGTTCACCTACCCACCCTCCAACACATATTGACAAGATATGGGGCTATACCAACTACGAATTATCTTACAAATTAATTACAGTGATTGACCTTCAATCGCAATCTCAACCTCAATCTTATCTCTGTTCACATTTGGGATATTCGCAGCTTCTTCGTTAAAGTCGACGTGAGAATGCTTTCGAAACACATGCTGCTTGAAAGACCACCAATTTGTAAACGAGGCGCCACATCCATATTCGTTGCACTGCACTTTAAACGGTACACCAAATCAATGATTTTGGGCAACGTGTTTCAGTAGTTAATTATCAGACGCAGCTTCAAAATAGCATATACGACATTTGAAAATATCGGGCACCCTCGCGATTGAATCAAACGCAAATGCAAGTGTGTTGATTTCCTGGTGTTTTCTTTTATAAAGTGTGTTGTATATCTAGCGTGTACCTGTGCACCAAGTGAGTTGTTCGGCCGTAAACGCGTTGAAACAACACACATTACGTGCCTTCCAATTAAGCGCGTTCTACACCAAAACACTAAGAAGTGTATTGCACAGGGAATCCAGGAAAGATGCCATGCAAGCGTGTTGTTTCAACACGCAAGCCGCCAACACGTATTTTATTGATGCACTTGGTTGGCGCAACACATGTAATATGTGTGTTGTGAGTTGTTTCAACACACTTGACAACACGCTTGTTTTTAGGGTGTACAGTGAATCAATGCATTCCCAGCAAGTCAAGCGACCACCGTACGACCAAAAAAACAACCGGTCGTTTTGTGCCGTTTTGACGACCGTAAAACAACCAATAAAACGACCATTTTGTCGATTTAGATTTTGTCGTCTTTTCCTTTAAAGACCCAATAACGATCGAGGTAACGTCTGCTGCAACGTGTATCAGTCGTGTTTTGGTAGTTTTTTGGGGTCGTTAAAGAAAATACGACCAAGCCGAAACTAAAAACTGGTCGTTGTTTTGGTCGCACAGTGGTCGCCAAAACGGCGCAAAACGACCGGTCGTTTTTTTTAAGTCGTTTTCAATGGTCATTTGACCCGATAGGGATCCTTAGAAATGCATTTTCTTCTTTAACGATTATTAACCCTAGAGCTCATGTATCGGGTACGAAAGTACCCCACACCGAAAAAAAAGTTTGTTAATATCAACCTCACAGCTGCGGTTACGGAAAATTGGTTTGAATCAAACCAGGCGCATTTGTATAGAATACACCGTTGTTGAAACAATAAAACTGGTGTGGTTGTGTCAACTGCGTG
Organism: Amblyjoppa fuscipennis; assembly: GCA_963575735.1. Taxonomy (NCBI): domain Eukaryota; kingdom Metazoa; phylum Arthropoda; class Insecta; order Hymenoptera; family Ichneumonidae; genus Amblyjoppa; species Amblyjoppa fuscipennis. Next base: position 1,310,360 of record OY754497.1, read on the forward strand.
TAGCAGTTGAAGTGACTACAACGTTGGTTCGAGGTGAACCAAAACTGTATTAAATCAACATTTTTTTTTCGATTCAATCGTATATACTGTCAACATACAGAAGGTAAATTATTTTGACTTGAACGTATATTTGGTCAATTTGAAAAAAATGTGATTCGATGTGTTCGTATATATACGAACATTTGACATCTTGAGAATAATTTTATTCGATTCGGCAAGACGTCAATTTAATAATTCACAAATGTTATACCCACAATAAACAACTTTCAAGTTATTTCGATATTTCAATATCAAATCATCGAAGTTGAATCTCAGTTAATGACGGAGAATAACTTATATATCCGATTCAAAATTATACATAACAATAAGCGATTGTGACGTAGTGGTAATCCCTTGGCTAAATCTCCTATTAGTTACCATTAAAAAATCCCATTGATTACCATTAACTATTCGTTAAAGGTAATTCAATGGGGTTTTCCCAATGGCATCATTCCCATTGGTACTACTATTTAATTCACCATTCAATATGCCATTCGATTTCCCATTCGTTGTATGGTATTTTTATCCCGATAGCATTCCCATTCGCGGAAAAATATGCTATATATAATTGTCACTTTTCTACAGTGTCTAAATATGTAACAAATAAAAAAGTTGTAATGCTCCCGAAAAATGTCTCCTATTGTTCATAAATAATTTCGGTCCTTAAGTTCACAGCTACTATTGCGGACTCATTTATCTGCAATTCATTATTGCTTATACCATTTAAGTGAAAATTGCTACTCACATACGTGATTCCCTAGTGTCTGTCGACTCGATTCTTATTCCTCGTCAATTATAAATAGTTAGACGTGCCATTGAAGATTCCCTAGTTTTTTACCATTCGATTCAGTTCCCATTTGTTCGCGATGGTAAGAAATACCATTTCAGCTGTTCCAGTTATGCTCCAATGAACTACCATTAATAACGAAGGGAAAAAGTACCATTCGTCACAGTCCATTGATTTGTCAGTGAACTCTTATTAATAGAAACGAACGGGAGAAAGTTCCACTCAATTTTCCCAGTCATTTGAAATTGGACTCCCATTAATATGGAATGGGAAAAAGTACCAGTTGAATTTTCCCAGGAAATTGCCATTGGTCTCCTATTGGCAACGAATGGGAAAACGTACCATTTATAATCTCCCACTGGTTTGCCAGTGGACTCCAATTAAGAATGAATGGCAGAAAGTACCGTTTCAATGTTCCTCATCAATTTCCATTGGGATCCCATTGATTACCTTTTGATACCATTCATTACCATTAACCGCCCAATGGAAAACTTTGCCAAGGGAAGGTACTAGGTCAGGATTCGTTAGGTTCGGGGGGTCAAGCCGCGCTAGGATATATAAAATTTTAATTCGTAAAAATTGTGTTATATTGATAAGTAGCGATATACTGATAACAATTGAACATATAAAACACGATGTAACCATGTATGAAATTAATTAGTAACAAATAACGTAAATAACCGTACTGGGAACCAACGCCAAATTGAGTTGGGCCAAATATTTTTTTTCCTCTGTTCGACTAGATATTTGTTTCGAACAAAAGTTTTTTTTCGATATGATTGCCTATTCTGTTCGATCAAATATATTCTTAGTTGGGACAATGAAATTATTTTTTTTTTATGCTGATGTAACTTTGTAGTCAATTTAACTAAACATTTCCTTCGCCACCCGCAACCGCGGATTAGGTTGATTCAAACAAATCTTGTTTGATTTTACCAAATCTTTTTTCGGTGCAGATCATATTCGAACTGAGCTGCTAAAGTAGAAATTGACATTATCGATTTGGCACTTCCACGATAATTTAGTTCCATGATAACGCAGCGCGCTTGGGGTACGAAAATACCCCAGTCAGGAGTTCCCGTTAGTGTTTCATGTAAGTAAATGATTGTTGTTTTGTATTCTTAGATCTATCGAATGTAATTCAGTATTATATAATTTGAACGTATATAATCGCCATTTATTTTTTTTAATGTTTTATATAAGTTTTTATATTTTTTCAATGATGTTTTACATTTTTATAATTTTATCGTTGTTATTATTTCTTATAATTATTATCATTGTTCGCGCGTATATTCGGAACCGAGAAAATTTCTTCACGCGTGTCGATTTCTTCTCGAGATGATAGCCGGTGTAGTCGTTCAGAGGAACGCCCGGAGTCCTCAATGTTTTAGATCTCGTACGCAGGATGAGGAACGTAGGAAAAATAAATCTTATAACACTCGCGGGTTATGAATAACAAAAAAAAGGTAACTCTTTATTGAGAAAAGTAACTCTCGTATTCGCGCAAGATTAGAATCGCGATCTCTGTCCAAGGCGGAAGCCGGGACGGGACTGTACGATCACGAAGATCGATAATCGCTCGCGAGACCAACGTCGAGGCACGCTCTTGACCACGGGGGTCGTTACTCTCGGCGTCGGAATTCGACGTTGCCCGGACTTTTACGAAAAGCCCGAACATACCGCCCGCCTCGTGTCGACCCTGGTCGCGCGAAGACAAAAAAAAAGAAAATAAGAACAAATTATAATGGTTACATCGTTTCCCGACATTTGACTTAGACGAAGTAGGAACTGCTTACCGAGTAATGACAAGAGCTCGTCGAATTTAAATTACTCCATTGCTGCTGGGTCTGGCGGAACCCTTACAGGCAGCGGACAGACTTGAGTGATTGGACGCTTAAGCACCGTTCGAGCAGTCTTCACGGTTACTACTCGTGTTAGGTTATCGTCACCGGGGTGACACTCTAATATTCGTCCGAGGTCCCACTTTGCGGGGGGGAGGTTTGGATTACGGAGCAGCACGAGATCGCCGATTTTTAAATCCGGCTTCCGTTCTGACCACTTGAATCGTTGCTGAAGCGTGTGCAAATAGTCGGTAGACCAGAGTTTCCAGAATTGTTCAAGCATTTTTTGCATTAGTTGCCAGCGTGACAATCTGTTATCTTTTAAGTCGAGAAGCGACGGTGCGGGTATCGCCTTCAGAGGAGCGCCGATCAGGAAGTGACCAGGGGTTAACGCATCGAAACTCTCGAGCTCATCGGTGAGAGGAGCTATTGGCCGTGAATTTAAGCAGGCTTCAATCTTACAGAGGAGAGTGTTGAGTTCCTCAAAAGTGGAAGTATGCGACCCGAGAACTCTCCGGAGGTGATGCTTTACACTTTTCACCCCGGCTTCCCACAGTCCACCGAAGTGCGGAGCGGCCGGGGGAATGAATTGCCAATGAGTGCCGTCCGAGGCGAGACGCGACAGAAGATCCCGATCTCGACAGACGGCTTGAAACGCCCTGGTCAATTCCTTTTCGGCACCCTGAAAGGTCGTGCCATTATCACTGTAAACTGCAACCGGAATACCGCGTCGAGACGTGAAGCGAGCAAAGGCTGCCAAGAAAGCGTCCGACGAATAATCGCTTACTATTTCTAAATGAATCGCACGCGTAGCTAGGCAAACGAACACGGAGATATATGCCTTGTGAGATTTGTGTCCTCTGCCTGGGGCAGTTCGTACGAGTATCGGACCGGCATAGTCAACGCCGCTATGTGTAAACGGAGGTGAACGGTTTACCCTCTCTCGAGGAAGATCCCCCATGAGTTGTTGCGGAATTCTCGCGCGCTCGCGAACGCAGATAACGCACTGGTGAATATACGATCGGACTAAATTTCTTGCTCCTATGATCCAGAAATTGTGACGTAAGGTCCGGAGGGTAAGCTGAGACCCACCGTGCAGAACTCGTGCGTGAGTATGAGCGATTAAGAGCTCGACAACGCGATGCTTAGGGAGTATGATCGGCGACTTCTGCTCAAGGGTAAGGGTTGCATTGCGCAACCGCCCGCCAACGCGAATAATTCCGAAATCATCGAGGTAAGGATCCAATCGTCGAAGCTTACTGTTCGGACTGACTGCCTGTTTAGCGCGTAAGTCGAGGATTTCGCGTTCAAAATGTTGACTCTGAGCGGTTTTTATCCAGAAGCGTCGCGCGTTGTCGATCTCTTCCGTGAACGTTTCTGAAGCTTTAGCCGGGGTTCGTCGCGTGTTATTTACGAAACGGAACACATACGCGGTGATACGAAGTAATCGATCCCAAGAGGATACATTGTCAATCAACTCCCACTTCGGCGCGGGTAAGACGAGTAAAACTCTCGAGTCGGGTTTTTTCTCTTCGGTTCGTTCGGCAGGATCTGCCGTTACTTTTGTATTTGGCCACGCATCAGGTGTCGCTCGAAGCCATTCGGGGCCGTTCCACCATAATGTGTGAGAGAGAATTTCCGAACCGTACAGCCCTCGAGACGCGCAATCAGCCGGATTTTCTTTAGTTGGAACGTGCTTCCATATTGCCTTCGGAGCATGATTATGAATTGCAGCTACGCGGTTAGCGGCGAACGTCATGAGTGTAGAAGGGTGCTTTTGAATCCAGGCTAAAGCTACAGTCGAATCAGTCCAACAGTATACCGGTACTGTCTCGAGACTCATCGTGTTTTGAACCGATTCAACGACTCGCGCCAATAATACTGCCGCGGATAACTCTAATCTCGGAATACTTAACGGCTTAATCGGAGCGACTTTGGATTTCGCTGTCAGCAACGTGACGTGAACGCTGTCAGAAATGGTTCGAATACGTAGGTATACCACTGCACCATAAGCTAAATTCGAAGCATCCGCGAATCCGTGAATCTCGCAGTCTAATGTGTCGTTGCCTTGTACCGTCCACCGTGGGATGTTGAGTTGCTCCAATAACGGAAGCTGAGCACAATATTGTTGCCAAATGGTCAACAATTCAATTGGCAGTTCATCGTCCCAGTCGCCTTTCGAGATCCAAAGTCGCTGCATCAAAATCTTTGCCGTTACCACCACTGGACAGACCCAACCGAGCGGGTCGAACAATTTTGAAATTATTGATAACACGGATCTTTTGGTCGGTGTCGGTAAGTTTGGAACGTTTATTTTGAATCGAAAGACGTCATTGAGCGGCGTCCAAAAAATTCCCAGGACCTTGAGTCCTTCGCCCTCCTCAAAGAGGCGATCCGTAGCGAGTTCGTGATCCCCGCTTTTATCGTTTTTTAGCAACTCTGGACAATTACTTGCCCATTTACGCAAATGGAAACCGCCGGATTTGAGTAATCTTGTGACCTGCTCCCGAGTTTGGCGGGCTAGAACTAGATCGTCGGCTCCAAATAAAACGTCGTCGACATAAATATTTCGTTGTAGAATCGGTACTGCTAACGGATAATTATCACCCTCATCGCGATTGATCTGCTGAATAACTCGCATCCCCAAGAACGGCGCTGAAGCTGTACCATAAGTTACCGTGAGTAATTGATACGCGGAGACGGGTTGAGATTTATCGGAACGCCAGAGGATCCGCTGATAATCCAGATCGAGCGGGTTAATCCAAATTTGCCGAAACATTTTTGCCATGTCGGCAGTGTAGACGTATTTGTGAGTACGCCAGCGGAGAATAATGGAGGGCAATTCTGTTTGCAATTTTCGTCCGGTTAAGAGATAGTCGTTAAGCGATTGACCGTTCGAAGTCGGGCACGAAGCGTTAAAAACGACTCGTAACTTTGTGGTACTGCTAGTGTCTCGTACTACTGGATGATGAGGATAATAAACCTCTTGAACGTTCGCGTCCGATATAGAATTGACTAAGCGCATATGTCCGAGACGCTCATATTCTTCCAAGAATTCCCGATATGCTACCGCTTGATCTGGTTTACGTTCGAAACGGCGCTCTAATCGGTTAAACGACGCGGTAGCTATCGCACGCGAGTCTCCCAGCGCGAGTGGGGGTTTTGTTTTGAATGGTAACCTTACAATATATCTGCCGTCCGACGCTCGCTGATGAGTGTTGACAAAGTGCTCCTCGCACTTTACGTCGTCGTCCGTGAGATATGTCTTACGTGGAAGCTCCTCTGTTTCCCAGAACTGACGTAGAGTCTGGTCCAAATCGCAGGTTGTATTGCAATGCTGCACGTGTAGAGATGTTGTGGTGGTTTGAGGGTTGGACGTCGGACCCGACAGAACCCATCCGAAAATCGTCCTCTGTGCGAAAGGAGCGCCTGGGCCACCTTGACGCATGCCGTCCAGCAGGACGAATCCGTAACAATCTGCTCCGATTAACAAATCGATTTGATCGGACGCGTTTGGGTCAGAGTCCGCTAATTGTAGTCCTCGTAGATGTTGCCACCGATCGCACCCGGAGACGCGAGGGAGGGGGTTGGCTGTGAGCTTGGTAAGTATGAGCGCACGAACCGTGATTCCCCGGCCATTCCCCACGATAGGTTCGATCGTGAGGATAGCTGCGTTTCGTACATGCCCAGCAGGGTTACCGCCGAGGCCCGTCACTGGAATCGACGTGCGTTGACGAGGAGCTCGCAACGCTTGGGCTACCGATTCGGTGACAAAAGTAGATTCCGATCCTTGATCCAACAATGCGCGTACTTGCAGGGCGCGACCGGATGCGGTTTTGACGATGACTTGAGCAGTAGCTAGCACCACTGCGTGTCCCAAATCAGGTAATCTGGAGCCGACGTGGGAGCTTACGTTCAGCGGGGGGTCTCTTGAAGTCGAAGCAGGCACATCCGAGCTCGTATTTACAGCGGCGTGAGGGATACTCGAGTTTTGCCGCGTAGCACTCGCGTCCGTATTTTGCGATGTTGCATTTGAATTCACGGACGAGTTTGATTCACCGTGAATTAGCGTATGATGCTTGCGCTGACATTTACTGCAAACATTTTTGCTCGAACAGTTTTTTGGAATATGTCCCGGCCGAAGACAATTGAAACAACATCGATGCTCACGGACGAGAGCTTGTCGGTCTCGTACTGCTTTAGACTTGAACGCAGCACATTGAAAGAGTAAATGGTTCTCTTGACACGCGGGACATTTTGTCGTCTCAGACGCAACGTGTGATTTTACATCTGTTCGCGAATTGTTCGATTTAGTTTGAGACCCGGAGTTACCACGCGAATTTGTGTTCGTCGGTGAATTAATTGCTTCTAGGATACGAATTTTTACCGCTAAGAAGGCTTCGAGCGCTGCGTAGGTCGGGTACTCGGTGCTGTCTCCAAGCTGCGTTTCCCATTCCCGTCGGGATTGTTTATCTAACCGTTGAACCACAAAAAAGACGATCAAATCGCCCCAGTGTTGCACGGGGCGCTTCAGGTTGGTCAATGCCGTGATGACGTCATTGACTGTATCTCTCAGTGTCTTAATGTCGCGCAGAGAGTCCTGACCGACGACCGGTAAAGCAAAAAATGTTTTTAGATACGCGTCAATTGTGGCGCGGGGGTTACCGTATCGCTTCTCGAGTGTCTCCCACGCAGTCCGATAATTTGCCGTGCTGACGGGCACGTTCTTCAAAACCAATCCGGCTTCGTCCGACAAGCTTGTTTTCAAATAATGTAGGCGTTGCACGTCGGATAGGGATTGATTGTTCACCACGAGGGAATTGAACATGTCTCGAAAATTCTCCCACTCGATGTAGGATCCGGAAAACTTTGGCAGCTCAATTTGTGGTAGTTTTATCTGCACCGGGTTAACTGGAACTACTGCCGGGGGTGCGGCGACGCCTGCCCCTGCGGCAGGAGCAGGCACTGTACCTTGTATTGCATCCAGGAGTGCGTTGAGTGTGTCCGAGTTCTCGTAGAAAGATTGTTCGGCATCTTCATATTCGTAGTTCGCGAAGTAAGGTAGCGCATTCTTCTCGGCTTCATCCTTCGGCAGACTCTCGTGCGTCTCAATTTGAGCCTGAAGAAGTTGACAGTGTGCCCAGTCTTCATTTAAAAGCTTGATACGATTACGTATTGCTGAGGCCGTTTGTTTATTTTTTCCGATTTTATTAAAATTAATCACGCCGCGCTTAACGGCTCGAAGAGATAGCGTTTGTTGCACTAAAAGCTGCTCCATTGTTCTCGCGCGGGACGAGTTACCGACACTCCTCGGCACTGACACTCACTGTAACCCTTAGGCAGAAACGTTCCTGATTTACTTAAATTTGTCCGTTCGTGTCGAAGCAAACAACCTTCGCGCACATTCTGTCGTCGAGATTCGAACAGTTCGCCGATAGTACGAAAATCGAGGAAAAGAAAAAGGTGTCTATATACCGTGAGCACGAGAGATTATCCCGATAATCGCGTGAGCGCCAGAGTTTACCGCATTTTCCGAATTCGACACTCGGCAACAGTTTTGAGAAACTAGTCGGAATACAATGAGAGAGCGCGTGAACGGTTAATGCGACGCGATCGAGATGGATTACCGAGACCGGGAGAGAGCGCGAATTCTTATTATCGCGACAAAGCGGGGACGCTAGCGCGATCGCGTGGTTACTGTAGAGAGAGAGAGAGGGAGAGACTACGCACTCGAGTCCGGCGCGAGCGACACAGGTACGCGGCAGGGGGGAGAGCGCGGCTCTCGTGACGTCAGTCCCCGAGTCGTCGCTACTCTCTCCGTCGTAACGTCTTCGAATTTGCGTATTCACGCGGATCCAATATGGAGATCGCCAAACCACGCCGCTCTCGTGCGAAAACAATCGCGATAACACAGCGCGTGCGAAAATTTGATTCACCCACGAATGTTTCCACTTTTAATGTTTAGCTCACTGACACTGAAAACTCCGATCCGGCTCGAAGGACCATTTTGTTCGCGCGTATATTCGGAACCGAGAAAATTTCTTCACGCGTGTCGATTTCTTCTCGAGATGATAGCCGGTGTAGTCGTTCAGAGGAACGCCCGGAGTCCTCAATGTTTTAGATCTCGTACGCAGGATGAGGAACGTAGGAAAAATAAATCTTATAACACTCGCGGGTTATGAATAACAAAAAAAAGGTAACTCTTTATTGAGAAAAGTAACTCTCGTATTCGCGCAAGATTAGAATCGCGATCTCTGTCCAAGGCGGAAGCCGGGACGGGACTGTACGATCACGAAGATCGATAATCGCTCGCGAGACCAACGTCGAGGCACGCTCTTGACCACGGGGGTCGTTACTCTCGGCGTCGGAATTCGACGTTGCCCGGACTTTTACGAAAAGCCCGAACAATCATTATCCTTAATTAACTACAATGATTTAAGAAAAATAAATGTTAAAACCCATGCGAAACCAATTTCGACACCGTTTTCATTGATTTTTTCAATGTTACAAGCTTTAGACTTTTCCCCACTTTCAGATGTCCAAATAAATAGACTTTTTGAACGGATTACAATGGGACTATTTTTTCCTAATAGCCTGATGTATCCCTTGTAAAATCGCGTTTGAAATTTGAAAATAGGACCATTTTTAAAAGGACTACAATTTTCTTCCCAAAAAATGCGGTTTTTGCCAATTTTCGTTAGGTTTTGGATTTTAAGGGTGATTTTCACCCCAAAAACTTTAATAAAATTAAATTTGCCTCATACCATTCTCTTCCTAATGAAGAAACGAAGAGATTCATGTGCGGCAAAACGCATTTAGTGCTCATAGGATCCTTGTACGTTGAAGAAACGCGTGGGGTACATATGTACCCCAGTCATGCATTAGAAGGTAGAAAAAATGATACATGCATTTTAGTGTTAATTAGAACAACTCACCCAGTCCTTCGGGATACGAGGCGATCACTTCCTTCATCTGGGCGAGTTCCAAAGCCCTCCAAAGTTCCTCGTCTTTGTGTTCAGCCAGAGGATCAAGATTCTCCCTTGAACAAAAAAATTAACAGCCGATAAATTAAAAAATGAAAGCATAAAATGATAAACGGTGTAAAATTTTACGACCACGTACAATTTAAAGGTTTTTATCCATTTTTTGTCAAATGAGAAACCAACCATTATACAGTCTTACTCCATTCACTTCTTACATTTGAGGTAGTTATGTCGCTTCGCGCTCATTTCGCATAAGTTGGAGAAAAATAAGAGAAAATTGCAAGTACTTCTCGGTGATATAAAAATCTGAAAAAATTCATGCATATTAAAGGTACTGAGAAGATTAATTTTGCATAATAATAATTCCAAAATGTTTTTAAAAAATTAATCAAAAAATTAATTCTTTAACAAATTACCCGGCAAACCAACTTTTTTGAAAATAAAAATGATTCGTTCATTTTTCCGAATATGTATGATTTTTTCAGATTTTTCAATTAGTTTCGGTTGTTGTATTTTTTTCACACATTTTTTCCATATAAAAAAATCAAAGCTAATTAAAAAATCTGAAAAAATTCATGGGTATTCAGAAAAATTAAGGAATCATTTTCATAAAAAAAAAGTTTCGTTGTCGCGTAATTTGTTAAACAATTAATTTTCTTATCAAGTTGTTAATAACATTTTGGAATTATTATTATGCAAAATGAATGTTGTTAGCACCTTTCATACACTTAACTTTTTTCAGATTGTTATACCATTAGGAAGTGTTCGAATTCTCATTGAATCTCACTTTTGATTGGGAATGTACGTGTGAAGCATCCTTAAGGTAGTTCTTTCGCGAAGGCAATCCAAAGTCATGTGGATAAACTTTTGACATGTTGTCATTTAACTATAAAATTTTACTTGTTCAAAATCTCGAAGGCTTTTACCGACCATTTCGATGAACAATTAGATCTTGAAAATCGGTCCTTTTACACAACACTAACGGGAGAGCTGGTGAAATTGATCTTCAAATCGAGAATTAACATACTTAGATCAAAGATAGAGAAAAAATATAAATTACTGCGGACTCGCGAATCAATCAGGAATTCACGCGTAACAAAAAAAGTGAAGCCACCGGACTAATGTTCAATAGGACTGCGATCAAAGTGCACGGTTTTGGGAACAAATTACGTTTCCTAACCTAATCGTCGTGAAAATGAAGTCAAATCCACACTAAACAAGATAATTCGCTTACAAATAATCGGTTCAATCTAATGACGAACATTTTCATAGACACTCTATTATTGTTAATAATATTATTGATGCGGACAAAGTACCACATATCATTATTTTTTTATGACATATAGACGCTGATGTCGATGACTCCGGCGTACCGACAGAGCTACCTTTAGGAGGGAGTCTCGCTGAGGTTGACTTCACATAAGTTCGACAAAAATAATAGAAAAATTGCAAGTACTTCTTGATGGTATAAAAATCTGAAAAAATTCATGCATACTAAAAGTACTGAGAAGATTAATTTTGCATAATAATAATTACAAAATGTTATTAACAAATTGATGAAAAAAATAATTGCATAACAAATTTGCCCGCAACCTAACTTTTTTTTCGCGAAAATGATTCGTTTATTTTTCTGAATACGTATGAATTTTTTCAGATTTTTCAGTATTCGTTGATTTTTTTTTTTTTTTTTTGATGGAAGAATCAACGATTACTGAAAAATCTGAAAAAATTCATGCGTATTCAGAAAAATAAACGAATCATTTTGACAAAAAAAAAGTTGGGTTGCGGACAAATTTGTTAAGCAATTATTTTGTTCATCAATTTGTTAATAACATTTTGTAATTATTAGTATGCAAAATTAATCTTCTCAGTACTTTTAGTATGCATGAATTTTTTCAGATTTTTATACCATCAAGAAGTACTTGCAATTTTTCTATTATTTTTGTCGAACTTATGCGGAGTCAGACTCAGCGAGACTCCCTCCTTAAGTGATTACCCAGTGAGCACAGTAATATAACTGCAATGTATCGACAACAAAATCGAATATTACAAGTAATATTACTAGAGTGTTACACGCAAGTTACGGGCAACTTGCCATTTCCGGTTCAACAATATAACATGTTATATAACAGTGTTATATAGCTAAAACGAAACGGTTACGTTACTGATTTGTAAAATTAAGATTACGATATCTGACTGTAAAATAACAAAAACAATAACAGTTACATAACTACAGCAGAACTGATTGTAACAGTTAACATAATACGGAAGTCAATTAAAAAAATATATTCGCGATTTAACGATACCTCACTTAGCATCGTTATTATTCATAGGTATATTTACTCTATTACTAGAAACAAATATATATTGAAAAAAACGTAATTAATTTGTGTGCCTTCGGTGAGACTCGAGCGTGGGACCCTTGGTTTTATAGTCCGTAACCATACCTATCCAGCTATGTCGGAGTTGAGAATAAAGTTTTGGTAAATGATATATGGCTCTCAAATTGGTTATTCAAAAACCGTGATTGAAACTATACCATCAGTATAAATGAAAAATGTGCGTAATCAATACCGGGATATTACAATACATCGGGAAGCTTTTCTACTCATTACAAATTTCATTGACATTAAAACGAAAACTAATAACTAAGTCAATAATCTTTTTTTAAAATATAAAAAATATTTTATCAATATTAAAAAATATTTGTAAAATGTTTCGAATGCATTTTGAAAATACTGTTTTAACCGTTGATACATTGAAACATCGAAATGTTTCGCTGAAAGTTTTTTAAACATTTTAGCGAAATGTGAAAAAGTTGTATCACGAAATTATATAACCTTTGCATTAATTGCACATTACTAATGTTACATTAACATTGCAATGAGCATTCATGTGCTCATTTGCGAATGTTAGATGTGCAACAGATATGACAGTTTGTTATCTTCACACTACCTTGAGTTATCAGTGTTAGATCAACAGCGATATAAGCATGTTGTGTGATAAACATTACAAATTTTGGTTACGAAACTGGTAATTCTACAAGGCTTTATAACCTTCACATTCCCTGCATATTCCCTATGTAACATGAATATTGTTATATGCCTGGTATGTAATTGTTACAGCCATTTGTTATATACTCGCAATAGCATAACGGTTTGTAACATTTTCATTACCTGCATATTACAAATGATATATAACATGTTATTTCCACGTCACATAACATTTACATTGCACAAGCATTACATTGTTACGTTAGATGTAACTTCTATATTATATTGCTGGAACAAAGTGTGTTCACTGGGTAACCATGACGGCCTACCTTATGGTTCCGCTGAACATTATCACGTCCTGAGGAATCGCCGACAGCCTCGATCTCAAAGTTACCAATGATATTTCTCGAAGGTCCACATTGTCCAGCCGTATACGACCCTGCGATACTTCGACCAATTGGAAAAGTGCCATCACCGTCGATGACTTTCCGCTGCCCGTTCGGCCGCAAATTCCCAGCTTCACAACACAGCAAACAAGGTGAAATTGAGGAATTTTTTTTAGTAATTAATTGACTCCATTTTTTTTAATTAGTACACAATTTCATATAGTTGAGATTGTTTGGGGCGTACGAGACAGTAAAATTTCGGTTCTTTTGTTTTTAATTTCTAATAGTTTATAGTGTCAAGAATATTCAGTTAAATTTTCATGTCGAGATTCAACGAATTACGAAAGTTAGAAGCCGTTATGCGGAAAGTGGCTGAGCGGGGTGACAGACAGTTGACCGAATGCGAACTGTGAATCATGACCAACCTCATCATATCGAAAGACTCTAGCGTAGTTTAGATTCGAAATCTTTATAACTAAATATTAAAGGTTTCCACGGTCGAATGAAATTTCCGTATAGAATGCCTGGATAGGTTTGCATATTTTAGCATAAAGATTAATGGTACAATGATTTTAGTGATAAATGTCAAAATCGCAATGGATACGCATCGAATACACTACCTACGAACGCCTACCTACTGCATACTGCAAGAAAATTATAATTTTTTTTTCAAGCATCCGTCTTGAGTGCGAAGCGATTTTTAGCCAACGCGATCGGTTAATAAATCGATGAGTCGGATTCCAAATTCTACGACGGCTTTTTAGCACATTACTGCCCGAAACCGTTTATGTAGAACATATAGAATACCTGCGGTCAAATAGAATTTTCGTATAGAAACACCTGAAATGTTGCATGATATAGTAAAAAAGTTTAATTAATGCAATGATTTTCATGACCTATAGCGAAATAATCGAAATATCGAAATGAACGACACGCATTCCGTACGCATCATCTAGGAACTTCTCCCGACTGCATACTACATGAAAACTCGAATCTCCCCTCATGAAGTAAGGTTGAGCGAAAAGCGATTCCGACGGTTTAAGTCAGGAGAAGCAGCTAAATTACCGACGCTTGGAAAAGCACGCTATTCATACCTTTCAAGCGAGCAGATACCTACATTACCGACCGCTCGCTTCCTGAACGCCTGACTTAAACCGTCGAAATCGTTTTTTTTTTTCGCTTAACCTCACTTCATGGAGAGCTTCGAGTTTTCATATAGTTTGCAGTCAGTAGAAGCTCCTAGATGGTCCATACGGAACGCGTGCCCGTCTTGGTTTGGATATTTCTCATGAAAATCATTGTATTCTAAAACGTTTTTAACTATATTATGCAAACGCCTCAGGTAATTCTATATGGAAATTGTATTTGAGCGCGGATATTCTATCTGTTCTACATAAACGATTTCAGAAAGTAATGTCCTAAAGGCCGCCGTAGAAATTTTGAATCAGGCCCACCGATTTATAAACCGATCGGGATGGTTAAAAATCGCTTTGCACTTCAGACGGCTACTTGAAAGAAAATTTAAATTTTCATCCAGTATATAGTGGGTAGGCGTTCGTAGGTAGTGAGTGCGATGTATAATCCATCAAGATTTTTACATTTAATCGCAAAAATCATTGTCCCATTAAACTTTTTGACAAGATTACGTAAATCTGTAGGGATTCTATACGGAAATCTCATTTGACTGTGGAAACTTTTAATATTCAGTTATAAAGATTTCGGACCTAAACTACGCTAGAGACTTTCGATATGATGAGGTTGACCATGATTCACGGTTCGCATTCGGTCAACTGTCTGTTACCCGCTGAGCGCTCGAGTCGCTGCGCGGAGTGTTTCGACAGCGACGCGGCGCGAAGTTTGAACGCTTTTTTGTCGAAACGTGATTTTCCAAATCGGCGGTACTAAGGTAAATGCTCCTATTTTTTGCAGTGCGCCTATTAATGGCAGGTTTACGATGTATGCCTTATAACAACCTATGTAGACATGCCAGCGATATTTTTTTAAAACAAAAATTATCCTTGGTATTTATGTTGTTTAACACAACAGTCTAAAAATTCTAAATCGTCGACGTCAAGAATATAAATTAGTTTTTCACTTGAGTCTTCGCCTTCGCTGGGAGAAGAAGCAGGCCATTAAAAGGTTGGTTAAGGACTCAGCGATCTTCTAAATGGTCGTAGTATACGAAATAATTTATGTGTTAGCCGAATCAAAATGTCAGTATTGTGTTCACATAAACCTCGAATACGATATTGACGATTGAAAAATATTTTGGGATTATTATTTATCCGAAATATCTGGTGACCCGGATCAGGAATAAAAGAAATGTTTATAACTGCTATTAGTGGCTAACTGAGCGCCATTGCGAGTATTGGTTGAAATTTTCTTTAATTGAAAAAAGAATATTTAAAGAAGATTGAATGCAGTAAAAACATTTATTTATCATCCTTTTATATTTTTAAACACTATAGAACCGAGACAAGCTTGAGTTATAGACTCAATTGTCTATAGTGCTGTCTATAGTTCAATTGTCTTGAGTTATGGACCCAATTGTCTATAGTGTTGTCTTTAGTTCAATTGCCTATTTAGTTCAATTGTCTATAGTATTGTCTTTAGTTCAATTGCCTTGAGTTACAGACTCAATTGTCTGTAGTGTTGTCTTTAGTTCAATTGTCTTGAGTTATAGACTCAATTGTCTACAACTCAAGAAATCTCTTGACTCGACACGCGGTGGCCACCGCGTGTCGTTGTACCTATCAGTGGTCACTAATAGGTACAACCAGCGGCCACTAATAGGTGCAAGTCAGTGTTGGTATGCCACTAATAGGAGCAATGGCATTATTTTAATCTTTTAATCATATCTTTCAAAAGAAAATAGTTAATTAGTTACATTGGGAGGTTTTTGGTTAGCTAAAAGTGTCCACTCCCCGATAGATCCCATTTCAATTACCAGATACGAACATTTGTGTGAATATTTTCTTTGTTCTGTGGCGTCATTCTTACGGTGCCACTAATAGGAGCGTTTACCTTAATATCTCAAAAACGGCTTGATGAATTTTTGTGAAATTTTTTACGGATTTACTTCTACAGATTCCTTAGTCATTGGCGTTTTCATGTTTTTAAAAAATTATAAGACGTTATCCAGTATTAAAAAATGGGTAATAATCTATTTTTTTTTTACTGGACGCCATGTTGCCAATTTTTTTTCCTCGTCAAGCACTGCCTTATATGTCATTTGTTAAGAAACGATAAAAAAAAATTGTTTTACATAAAATAACAAGTCGAAATCAGAGCCACCACAAACGATCCTTCGAAAAAAAAAGTTTACCCCAACCGATAAAAAACATAAATAATAACAATAAAATTGAATCATAAAATTCTAAAATGTTCTTTACAATATTCTTGTTCCACCCTAAATATATCAAATCGATAAAGCACATATTTACTGAGAACAAAAAAATCACGAAATTAGCGTGCGTTTTTTTAAGGGTAATTCTGTCGCTTGGTATTCGATTCGCACAAGTTCGAGAAAAATTAAATAAAAATGCAAATACTTCTCGATGGTATAAAAAACTGAAAAAATGCATGCAGCATTAAAGGTACTGAAAACATTGATTTCGCATAATAATAATTCCAAGATGTTATTAACAAATTAATCAAAAAATTAGTTGTTTAACAAATTATCCGGCAACCTAATTTTGTTTATAACGAAAATGATTTGTTCATTTTTCTCAATACGTATGAATCTTTTCAAATTTCTAAATTTGCTTTGAATTTTGTGTGTTTTCCACACATTTTTCTATATAAAAAATAAAATTGAAATTAAATAAAATTCAAAGCAAATTAAAAAACTGAAAAAATGCATACGTATTCAGAAAACTGAACAACTCATTTTCATTTAAAAAAAGTTGGGTTTCCGGCAAATTTGTTAACAATTTTGTTTTCATCAATTTGTTAATAACATTTTGTAATTATTATTATGCAAAATTAATCTTTTCAGTATCTTTAATATGCATGAATTTTTGCTGATTTTTCTACCATCGTGAAGTATTTGAAATTTTATCAAATTTTTCTCCGAACTTATGCGAAATGAAAATCAAGCGACAGAACTACCTTAAGTTACCTTCTGTCCAGCTGGTATATGAAGATTGAGACCGTGAACGACCGCCTCAGCCTGAGCGTCGTAACGTAGCGTGACATTTTCGAAAATAATTTCGCCTCTCTCCGGCCACTTTTCCCCTACTCGCAATCCTGTGGATTAGAAATCAAAAAATTTTAATTATTAAAAAATCGACAAATATTTATCAATTTATGAATTTTCATGAATTTTCATTATTATTTTTAATAAGCCATACCGTTTTCGCGGTAACATTCCTGAGGGGTTTTTGCATACGATGTTAGTCGGGCGACACTGCCCATGTACATCTCGATTTCCGAGACGAATTTTACGACCCAGTTCAGATATATGGGAACGAGAAGTGTGTAATTCACCGCCAGACCGACCAAGGCAGGACTCACGCGATCCGGATAAGCCTCGGCAGTGAAGATTGCTGCGGAGGTCGCAGCTACTACGACAACCGCGCCTAAATAGTCCTGAGGACAATATAATAGTACATTACGATACTAGTGCGAAAAAACTTTTTCTGACGAGTGTTGCAATCACACGAGTTAAGAAAACGTTTTTCGCATGAGTATCGTACGAAATTTTATTTCACAAGGTACGAAAGGGGACGTTTACGCGCGCGAAGCGTGCGTAAAACTGCACTTTACGCACTAAGTGAAATAAAAATATAAACGACTTCATTGAAAAAGAAAATAAAATGCATTTTCTGCAGATTATATACGGGAGAATAGCAGAACCAACCAGTGCAATACCGAGCCACCTGCTGCTCGTATTTAAGACGAGAAAAGCATTGGTATTCGCATCTAAGTGCTCGATCATTTCCCTCATAAAGCGCGCTTGTTGCTTTGACGCTCTGAGGATCGGAAGACCGGCAAGAGTTTCGGAGAAGTGTGCAGCAACTGGTCCACGAGTGCTGAAAAAGCGGAGAGAGGAAAAATTATTTTAAACCGCGATTTTTATCATGAAGTTTGAGGATCATTTTTACAATCAGAATTTTTTTAGCTAGACTTCTAAATGAAATGCCGTTAAAAATCGTTACGACTAAATTCTCTCCGAATAAAATATCGAGCGAGTTAACCAGCAAGATATCCGACATGATGTCCTACACTATGCCCGACACGATGCCCTACATGATGTCCTACATGATGCCCTACATGATGCCCAACATGATGCCCTACATGATGCCCTACATGATGCTCTACATGATGCCCTACATGATGCCCTACATGATGCCCTACATGATGTCCTACATGATGTTCTACATGATGTCCTACATGATGCCCTCTATTATGCCCTACATGATGCCGTACATTATGTCCTACATGATGCCCTACATTATCTCCTACATTATGCCCTACATTATACCCTACATTATGCCCTACATTATGCTCTACATTATGCACTACATGATGCCCTACATTATGTCCTACATGATGCCCTACATGATGCCCTACATGATGCGCTACATGATGCCCTACATGATGCCCTACATGATGCCCTACATGATGCCCTACATGATGCCCTACATGATGTTCTACATGATGTTCTACATTGTGCCCTACATTATGTCCTACATGATGCCTTCCATTATGTCCTACATGATGCCCTACACGATGCCCAACATTATGCCCTACATGATGTTCTACATGATGTTCCACATTATGTCCTACATTATGTCCTACATCATGTCCTACATTATGTCCTACATTACGTCCTACATTATGTCCTACATTATGTCCTACATTATGCCCTACATTATGTCCCACATTATGTCCTACATTATGTCCTACATTATGTCCTACATTATGTCCTACATTATGTCCTACATTATGTCCTACATTATGTCCTACATTATGTCCTACATTATGTCCTACATTATGTCCTACATTATGTCCTACATTATGCCCTACATTATGTCCTACATGACGTCCTACATGACGTCCTACATGATGTCCTACATGATGTCCTACATGATGCCCTACACGATGCCCAACATTATGCCCTACATGATGTTCTACATGATGTTCCACATTATGTCCTACATTATGTCCTACATCATGTCCTACATCATGTCCTACATTATGTCCTACATTATGTCCTACATTATGTCCTACATTATGTCCTACATTATGCCCTACATTATGTCCCACATTATGTCCCACATTATGTCCCACATTATGTCCTACATTATGTCCTACATTATGTCCTACATTATGTCCTACATTATGTCCTACATTATGTCCTACATTATGTCCTACATTATGTCCTACATTATGCCCTACATTATGTCCTACATGACGTCCTACATGACGTCCTACATGATGTCCTACATGACGTCCTATATGATGTCCTACATGATATCCGACATAAGATTCAAATTGCCCATTAAAAAAAGGAAAAACCCTATTTATACCTGCCCTCCAAGCGCTGCAATTCTCTGGCGCTTCGTCGGTAAAATCCTTGAAGAATATAATAAACGACACAGGTTGGCACCGCCGCGACCAGAAACCACGGTGATATTATCACATTAACGAAAATCGCTGATGTGCACAGTAGAACGAAAGAAGTCAGTCTTTGAAGAGCTGTGGAAAGTTTCTGCGGGCGACAAAAATATTTTTGTTTTGTTTTGTTTATTAGATGCAGTTTTTTTTTTTTTTTTAGACGGCTCACCTTATCCACGACTCCCATATCCGCGCTAAATCTATTTAGGATTTTACCGATCGGCGTTCTCTCAAAAAATGACAGGGGTGCTCTAAGGAGTCCCGATATCGCTTCCTCGTGCATCTTTTTCCGTGCTTTGGCACCCGCCCACTGGCCTGCCGCGCTGTTCAATGCAGCAAATATGATCGAACTCACGGACAATAAAACGTACATTCTGAAGTAGAAAACTGTCTGGGACAGAAAACAAAAAATTGTCAACATCTTTCCAAGATAATGCAAGTCTTGACTTAATGTAGGTCAAATTTACGAAAAATTTTACGGATCGTCCATTAAAACTGGGCCGCAAAAAATGTTTATTTTCTTATGCGATCAATTGTGTTGTTATAATTATTTCTTTTTTTTCTATTGTATTTTCACCTCCTCGTGAAGGTCGATCGTATTTTCGATTCGAATTCCTAGATCCGTCCATCGGCTGAGCCAAAGATCTGTGTAGATTCGCAAAGCCTGACAGCCGAGAGCTGCGCCCAAATACCCTAAGCCCGGTGCTAAACCGCCGGCTCTCAGGTAATCCATCCAAACGAATCTCGTCACGAGACCTCCGCTGTCTTCGTCAATGTCGGAGGTCGTAGACTCTTGACAATTCATCGTTTCTGCAGGAAAACATCGTTTTTTTTTCTTTAATTAAGATGATTGATACATAAATATAACCATTGAGAAGTTACCGGTGAAAGAAAAATTACGATGTTTCTCTTCGTCGATATCTTCGGTTGCAGTAGAATCGGTTGATATTAATCGTTTCAGAGGACGATGACCCCACTCCGCAGTTGGCTGATTTACCCTGAAACACAGAAAAGAAATTTGATGGCTTTTTTTATAAGGAGATTATTGTTGACCCTTTGCCGTCAATAAGGTTCCTCCCGTCTTAACCCGAGAACTCATGTATGGGGTACAAAAGTACCCCAGACAATATGCAAATGGCGCTCCGATTGTAGAAATTGACATTATTGACTTGGAACTTCAACGATAATTTAGTTCCATGATCTGACGATGTGCGGAGGCCGGTAGTGGCCTCAGTTACTCGCTGATTGTCGCACAGGACGCTAACGCAGCGCGCTCATGGTACCAAAATAGGCAGCCCTTCTTTTCCGCACAATTCTTTTCACCACAGCACCGATCCAACACATTCGTTTCTCCACAAACTCTATAGCACACACGGCTTTTCCTTCACAATTTTAATGTTCACATGTGTTTTTCACGACATGTAGATTGTACACACTTCAATTATACACATTGCTTTATACACAAATCGTTTGAACACGCTCAGTATACCGCGCGTACCGATACGCCACAGTCTCGAACCAACACATTTGTTCCTCCACAAGTCGAGATGCTCACGCTGGCTTTCCTTCACATTTTTAATGTGCACATGAGTTTTCCACGACATTTCGATCGTACACATTTCGATTATACACATTACTTGCCGCACAAACCGTTTGAACACACGAATTTTACCGCGCAACTCGATACGCGACGGTCTCGAGGCAACACATTTATTTCTCCACAAACCTGATCGTACACATTGCAATTCCTCCACATTTTTTATATTCAGATGCGTTATCCAAGACATTTCGATTGTACACATTTCCATTATACACATGGCTTGGTGCACAAATCGTTTGAACGCTCGAATTTTACCGCGCTTTTTATTTCAACGCAAATCAATTGCACACATTCTCCTCTACACCTACCCATTACTACACACACTCTTTACAACACAACTCGATAATGCACAACGGTGTTACAGCGCATTTCGATCCATCAAATTCGATCCACCACAAAGTTTTCCAACACATTTCGTTACTACACATTACGCGTAGGTAACGTAGAGCTCGGACCGGTTCGCCTTGGAGGCAGAGGTTCTCACGCGAGTCTATCAGTATGGGCTACTCGGTTTCAATTTCGCTCCAGCCGCATACTGATAGACTCGCGTGAGAACCTCTACCCCCAAGCCGAACCGCTCCGAGCTCTACCTTACCTACGTAATGTGTAGTAACGAAATGTGTTGGAAAACTTTGTGGTGGATCGAATGTGGTGAGTCGAAATGCGCTGTAACGCCGTTGTGCATTATCGAGTTGTGTTGTAAAGACAGTGTGTAGTAACGGGTAGGTGTAGAGAAGAATGTGTGCAAATGATTTGCGTTGAAATAAAAAGCACGCCAAAATTCGAGCGTTCAAATGGTTTGTGCGCCCAGCCATGTGTATAATGGAAATGTGTACAATCGAAATGTCTTGGATAACGCATGTGAATATTAAAAATGTGGAAGAATTGTAGTGTGTACGATCAGGTTTGTGGAGAAATAAATGTGTTGCCTCGAGACTGTCGCGTATCGAGTTGCGCGGTAGAATTCGTGTGTTCAAACGGTTTGTGCGGCAAGCAATGTGTATAATCGAAATGTATACTATCGAAATGTCGTGGAAAACGCATGTGCACATTAACAATGTGAAGGAAAGTTAGCGTGAGCATCTCTACTCGTGGAGAAACAAATGTGTTGGTTCGAAATTGTGGCGTATCGGTTCGCGCGGTATACTGAGCGTGTTCAAACGGTTTGTGTAGAAAGCAATGTGTATTATCGAAGTGTGTACAATCTACATGTCGTGAAAAATACATGTGAACATTAAAATTGTGAAGAAAAATCCGTGTGTGCTATAGAGTTTGTGGAGAAACGAATGTGTTGGATCGGTGCTGTAGTGAAAAGAATTGTGCTAAAAAGAAGGGCTGCCTAATGTAAGTTAGTATTATTTCATTTGAATGTATATAGTCGGCATTTTATTTTTTCAAATAATTTTTTACAATAATTATCATTATCCTTAATTACCGACAATGATCCAAGAAAAATTAATGTTAAAACCCACGAAAAACCAATTTTGATTCCGTTTTCATTGTTTTTTTTTTCATGTTACACTGCTGTTTATGAATGCCTGGTTTGTCTGATTTATTATCGTCATGGATATCTTGCTCTATGCCTTTACGGGGTTGAAGATACCAAGGAGATTCAATAAGACATTCAGCGAAGACATTCAGCCAAGACATTCAGCCAAGACATTCAGCCAAGCGCAAAGTCCAGGCATTCATGAACAGAATGATCCAAATAAACAGCCTTTTTGAACGGAATACAATGGCACAATTTTTTTCCTAATAGCCTGATGTGTCCCCTGTACAATGGCGTTTGCAATTTGAAGATCAGACAGTTTTTTAAAAAACTAC
This sequence comes from Amblyjoppa fuscipennis, assembly GCA_963575735.1. Taxonomy (NCBI): domain Eukaryota; kingdom Metazoa; phylum Arthropoda; class Insecta; order Hymenoptera; family Ichneumonidae; genus Amblyjoppa; species Amblyjoppa fuscipennis. The sequence goes on from OY754497.1 coordinate 1,333,434, forward strand.
ATTTTTTTCACAAAAAGTGCAGTTTTTGCCAATTTTGGTTACGTTTTGGAAATTAAACGTTATTTTCACCCTCTAAATTTTACCCGTCAAATTTGCCACATATCATTCTCTTTTTTATTAAAAAACGAGGAGATTCATGTGCGGCAAAACTCATTTACTGTTCACAGGACCCTTGTACGTTGAAGAAACGCGTGGGGTACATGTGTATCCCAGTCACGAGTCTGAAGGTAGAAAAAAATTATACATGAGTTCTCGGGTTAAGGATGCATCACACATACATTCCTAACCAAAAGTTTAATTCGATCGAAATTTCAGTACTTCGCGACATACCAAAACATTGAAAAAAAAACAGTCGTAGTAATTACGTTAAGAACTTTGATTTTGCATAATAATAATAATAATAATAATAATAATAATAATAATAATAATAATAATAATAATAATAATAATAATAATAATAATAATAATAGTAATAATAATGCCAAAAAGGTATTGATGCATGATTAGAAAAATGAACTGTTTAAAACAAATAACACAAGTTTTTATTTTATCACTGTAAAAGACTGCCATGATTTTTTAGAATTCATATATCTCTCTATGATATAAAAAGATTTCGCCGCCGCCGCCGTGTCAAGAATCGAGAGGGGGGGAAGGGGTGGGGAGGGGTGAGGATGGGAGGGAAGGGCGGTTGCCATAGCAATCGGAGGGATGGTTGTCATAGCAACCGGAGGGGTGGTTATGGGATTTGGAATAATAAGGGTTTATGTCCATAATGGGGTGCAAGCGCGCGAGCCCAGAGCCCCCCTAGTAAATATATATGTATATATAATTTTTTTTTTTTTAAATAATATATACTTTGTATGAAAAATTCAACGAAAATCTGACTTTTTCAGAAAATAGTTTCTGAATATAGAAGAGAAACGGGTTTAGAATATTAACAAAGTTCATAGACTTTCAGTGAAGTTGGCAGGGAAAATCACACGTTTTCGGGACAATCAGGAATATCTTGATTCAGAAAACTCTTTGACTTTTTCTGAAAATTGCAAAAATGTTGAGAAATTCAGAGAACTTTTCAGAGAAATTTGTGATAATTTTTCCGAGACTTTCAGAGAAATTTTCAGACATATTGAGAAAAATATTTTCACCAGGAGAACAACCGGGATCACAGAAAGCACATGGAAAAAAAATCCATTGGTTCTTGACCGGGAATTGTGCCTGAATTTATTGTGTGTGCGCTCAGGCCTGAACCACTCGTCCACTTTCTCTACAGATTCATGGGATTTTATTACCGGCAAAGAGTTAATTAAAATATATTTTTCTTTAATTAGACGGTGCATACTTATTCGACGAAGAGGAAGAAGACATCAGTCGACGAAGCACACTTCTTTCTCGACTGATCGTCGCTTCTTCCGACGACATACTTATCCTGAAAAAAGTATCCGTTAGTCGAGCAGATGTATAAATGAAACCAAATAGCACGAAATATTCGGAAAAAAAATGTTGAAATATTTTCAATATTGCAAATATTACGAAATATTTCTTAAATATTTCGAAAATAAACTTAATTTTTGGTTGGTAAAATGTTGATAAAATATTCATTAGATATCGGTATGTTGCCAACATACAAATATTTTAAAAACATTTTTGCCAAACATTTCTTAAACATTTTAATGTAAGATTTATGAGCGGACAAAAAAATATTTTCAAAATAAAAAAAATATATATATATTTAAAAAATATTTTTTAATATTGGTAAAATATTTTCAAAGTGAAAAAAAAATATATTAAAAAAAAATTAATATTCGTAAAATATTTTCAATATTTCAAACAAATATTTTGGAAACGTTTCAAATATATTTCCGTGTTATGATAGAACAATTGTGCCTTCGGAAGGTCTTTAATAACAGTGCGAATGTAGTCTGAGTTTCGGGGAGGAACCGTGCCACATGATAAGGTACTTATAGCCGCAAGAGCGACCGTTCGTTTGCGAGAAACCGAACGTGGCGCGGCCATCTGGCGACAAAACGTCGAAATTGCGACGGTCTACTAAGCGTTCCTTTACGACAAATTTCTGCGTATTTTTTCGCAAATGGCTAAATATAGTGTCCTATGGTTCATTCACTGTCGTATTCACCCTATTAAACATTTTGTTAACGATTCACATGACATACGTACCTTCCGGAAATTAATTGCTTCAGCATACTGCTGTGCTGTCCATTGTCGAAAGTACTGCTACATTTTCTGCGAAAAAAAAATAACAAACTCAAGCAGCAATTCGAAAAAATTCATCTCACTAAATGCGATGCTACCCACATAGCACGGGAATATTTCTGACATGTTTATTTTGTTTACATTATGTTTAAAATATTTGTTTAAATATTGAAAATATTTTACCAATTTTGAAAATATTTTACCAATATTGACAATATTTTACCAATATTGCAAAATATTTTACCAATATTGCAAAATATTTCGGACATATTTTTAATACATTTTGAAAATATTTTTTTGTCCGCTCATGAATCTTACATTGAAATGTTTCAGAAATATTTTGCAAAAATATTGTTGAAGCATTACGCTAAAATGTTTTCAAAACATTTTACAAATATTTGTAAATGTTGGTAAAATATTTATTAAATATCTTTCTGAAATATTCTGCAAGAAAGTATCAATATTTTAGTGCTATAGATGTTGTTCATTATTTTAAATATATGTACTGCCTCCGGCACGTCGTCTATGGGATCCCTGTGAGCTCCTTCGAGAATACCAATAACATGTAGTATTGTGATAGATTGAATAGTCGAACTGTATTAAAATATATCCACGAACCATGGCATTTTTTATTTTTTGTTCCTTCCGAACGTATTTCAGTGGACATCTGCAAATATTCGCTTTCAAAATATTTTTTCACCGCTTTAGAAATATTTCAGATGTATGAAAGATTAAGTATATGTCCGAAATATTTCGTAAGATTTGAAAAATTGAAAATATTTTTGAAATATTGAAGAAATGTCTCGTTGCAATATTTGAGGATAATATTTCAAAATATTATTTCCATAATTATATGTCTGAAATATTTCGTAAGATTTGAAAAATTGAAAATATTTTTGAAATATTGAAGAAATGTTTCGTTGGAATATTTTGATAGAATACTTTAAAATATGATTTTCATATATTTCAGGAAATATTTTGTGAGACTCGATTTGATTTTGTAAAATTTGAAATATCAACATTTTTCTGAAATATTTCAGAAATTTATCTCTGCAATATTTCGGTATAATATTTCAAAATATTATTTCCATAATGTTTCCGAAATATTTCGGAATATTTGAAAGATTGAAAATATCATTGAAATGTTTTCAAAATATTTCGCGCTATATGGGTAATAATTTGGGTGATAAAAAAATTTAATTACCTTGGTGCTGTGTAACGACGTTCTAAAATCGTTGGTGTGCTGCTCTGTCTTAGGACCGGAGGCGGATGCTTCGGAGGCTGAAGACTCGTGGATCGAACGGCAACCGGATGTTTTCTCGGTCTTCGTCGAAGCGCCCGCCATTCCTCGGCGGGGACCGGCAGATCGGTCAGGTCGTGAGCTAGATATCGTGATCCCATCAGTGTTGATTTTCGATGTCGAAGAGGAACAAAACTCGGAGGAGTCTGCGGTTACAGAAAATAAAAATAAGCAATCAATCGATTACGAGTAACGACCTATCAATTATGATAATCGATATTTTACGCATGGTATTTTGGTCATTTAACGAAACTCTCAAAAAATAAACAACAATGTAATCGATGGTGATGAATCTGATGAAAATAGTGAGCTGGTGATTGATGTGGTAAAAATCTTTTCAATCTATTTTTATATTATAATTATGTATTCGGAGCTCTGTATTGAATTAACCCCTTCGTTGTAAGACGAAAAAAAAACATTTCCTGCCAAAAATGTGTTGGAAAAAAGGTTTCAAAACCGCATGACGATTTTATTATGAAGGTTTTTGGGGCCACTTTGTTCAAATTTGATATCAGTTTGTCAAAAATCAAAATGGCGAATCCAATATGGCGAATCAAAATTCGAAAAAATGTCGGAGTTCAATAAAAATTGGTATTTTATAGTTTTAGAAGGCGGGTAATCCGTATTGGATAACAGATTTTAAAAATACAAAATAGCGGATCCAATATGGGGAATCAAAATTCGAAAAAAAGTGCGCATTCGATAAAAATTGGCTATTTTATAGTTTTTGAAGTCGTGGAATTCGATTTAAATACCAGATTTAAAAAATCCAAAATGACGGATCTAATGAAGCGAATCAAAATTCGAAAAAATGTAAAAAAAAAAGAGAAATTGGTATTTTACGGTTCTTGAATTATTTATATTGATATTAGATTCCGATTCCACAACATCAAAAACGATACGATTACGATTTTTATTGATATTCAAAAATTTTTTTGGAATTTCGTTCCTCCACACAGGATCCGCTATTTTGAATTAAGAAAATTTTGATACTAGATTCGGATTCCGCGACCTCAAAAACTATGTGATACGCATTTTTATTGAAAACCAAATCTGTTTTGGGATTTCGATCCGCCATGTTGGATCCACCATTTTTAATTAAGACAATTCGATGTTAGATTCAGATTCTACGATCGCAAAAACCATAGGATACCATTTTTTAAATTGAAATCCAAATATTTTGGGGATTCCGATCCGCCATGTTGGATCCGCCATTTAATATTTTGTAAATTTGACTTCAGATTCGGATTCAGCAATATCAAAAACCTCAAGATACCCAAAGACGATTAGATTGTAATAGTATAAATATGTTTTAGTATAAATTAAGTAAAAGTGGCACGACTTCATTTTGGCGCTATAGGGGCGCCTGCGAGTGAAGGGGTTAAATGTAAATCGGCCAATGAAATTGCGAAATCCGTCAAATAAAATAAATTAAATAAAAATAAAAAAATTAAATGAAAAATATTTCTTATTTATTTATTTCGTCTGTTTACGTACAACGTAGGCGTCTTGATCGGTCGACCACGATCCGTCGCTCCAGTCTCGATTTTTCTCTGATATGCCAAAATAAATACACAAATGCATAAATAAAAAAATTATTTATTTATTTATTTATTTATTTTTTAATATTTAAATCAATAAATATAAATACCGATTTTCGAAACGAGTCTTACGAGGGCCCAACGATCCTTCGCCGTCCTTTGAATTCCCGCGCTAACGACGTTGCGCCGGCGCGCAGCGTCTCGCCATTCCTCGGCCAGGATGGGATCGGCATCTTCTATCGAAGCCTTCAAACCCACCGCGCGCACTCTGCAACCATCCATCGCTATGATCTATGATTTAAAAAAAATTGTTTTGCGATTTTTAGAAACAAATGCAAAAAAAAATGGCCGAAAAAAGTGATTTTCCCATAGAAATTTATCGGTGATATTACATGGTCCGCTGCGAGAAGAAATTCCAACCGGTGAGTGACCATTACGACCGTTCGTCCCTTCCGCAAAAGTAGCCTCTGAATTCCACGCTCGAAGATCTGCTGGCCCACCTGCTGGTCCAATGCCGAGAGGGGATCGTCCTATAAGAATGAAAATATTCCATACCGATTTATCGATACATCGATCGATCAATTCATCGTATCGGAAGTTCAATCGATATGTGTAGGTGTATCGATTCCGTGTATGTGTATCGATCTCGAAGGAAGAAAAAGGCCTTTTCATCACAATTTAATGTACAAAAAGAAGTTAGATCCATGCTCTTTCATAGTGATTGCCAGTTGTACTGACAGTCGATAAAACAGATCGAAAAATCTTTTCCATAAAAACATTTGGAAACGCACCAAAATTACGGCGTCGGCGTCACTGTAAATCGCTCGAGCGATCGTGATCCTCTGTTTCTGTCCACCGCTCAAATTTATTCCCTTCTCGCCGATTCTCGTGAGATCTCGACCCGGTAGAATGTCGACATCGGGCTGCAGCGCGCATGCTCGAAGAACGCTGCGATACCGTCGCGGTCGATAAGCCGAACCGAACAGAATATTGTCTCTCAATGTTGCGTTCAGCAGCCAAGGCTTTTGCGAAACGTACGCCACTCTGATGTCTCTAGTGAAAAAAAATATATATATATATACCTTAAGTTATTTAAACATGTATTAAAAATATTACTGAAATAAAAAGTCGGGAACGAAATTCTCAAATCATAAAAGTTTATGCATTTTTTAAAAACGTGTTTCGGTCGGTGAGAAGAATTAGTTTACCTCGCCCATTCGACTCGCCCGTTGATGCTCTGCGTTTCCCCGAGAATCGCTGAAATCAGAGACGTCTTTCCACTTCCGGTTCGTCCCACAATAAGTGTCAATTTATCTGTAATGAAATTGTACCGAATTATCGTGCAACGATACCGAATATCGTTGCGAGTGGCAGCGCGAGTGTCAGTGCGAGCGTCTACCCGGAAAAAAATGATCACATCTGATAGTATATGTCCATATCTGTATCCGATGTGAATCTGATTGGATTATATATGATCATATCCGGTCAGATATGAACGTAAGTCCATGCATGATGGGATCGGGTTTCATATATGGTAAGATATGATCCCGTATGATCAGATATGTTCAGACATGAATTCATATCCGATCATATCTGATCTTATATACGCATGCAAAATCATATCCGGACACGTTTTGCTGATGTGAAATCGTATCGGATCATATCTGATTAGGTATGAATCATATCTGCTAATTTGTAAACGCGTTGTACTTATGTGCATTTATATCTGATCATATCTGATCATATGTGAATCGTATCTGATCGTATGTAAATCGTATCTGATCATATGTGAGTCGTATCTGATCATATCTGATAATTCATAAACGCGTTGTACTATTTTAAAATGATATCCGATCATATATGAATCTTACGTGATCCTATCTGATCATGTGTGGATCGTATCTGATCCTATCTGATCATATGTGGATCGTATCTGATCCTATCTGATCATATGCGAATCGTATCTTATCCTATCTGATCATGTGTGAATCGCATCGGATCCTATCTGATCATATGTGAATCGTATCTGATCATATCTATAACTATAGGCTTTTTTCTCTAATGTATAGTTTCTATTGCTCCATGGGCACGTACGCACGACTGTGTACACCTGTTCATCGTATCATGTAAACAAGGTCCCGCCTCTGTCCCGTAAATAAAATAAGTCAATAAAAACATACGATTATATGTGAATCTTGCCTGATCGTACATTAATCATAACTGATAATATCTTATCATAATACGATACGATCTGATCTTATATACGCATGCAAGATCATATTTTGATTATGTGAAATCGTATCTGATCGTATCCAATTATATATGAATCTTATCTGATCATATCTGAACATATTTGAATCTTACACTGACAGAAGGATCTAGTAAACATCACCAATCATCTAAGAAAAATTACCATAGCCTATAGTAGTACGGCGCCAGCGCGCCACCTATGGTAGAAAGTCTGAGATATCCAAGAATGTTTACCTTAAAATCTAAGAAAATTTTTTATAGATCCGGTACTCCCTACCATAGGTGGCGCCCTAACGCTCTACTACTATGTGCTATGGTAATTTTTCTTAGATGATTGGTAATTTTTACTGGATCCTTCTCTCAGTGTATCTGATAATATTTTATCATGATACGATATGATCTGATCATATCATATCCGATCATATCTGATCTTATATACGCATGCAAGATCATATACGAATCTAATCTAATCATATCTGATAATATTTAATCATATCTTAATCATAACTGATAATATTTAATCATATCTTAATCACATCTGATAATATTTGATCATATCTTAATCAAATCTGATAATATTTAATTATATCTCAATCACATCTGAACACGTCGGCTATCTGCTGTAAGATTTGAACAAGTTTATTTTCGTATCCTCATGAATGATGCGGATTGATAAAGGTAAGGAATTGACCTTTTTCTAAGCATTACATGTGCAACAGAACGGATAATTTTATGGACGAAGCGAAAAACGTTTATCATCGTCAGAAAATAAAAAAAATCTTGTGTCGAATTTTCATTCAGGCGTCGCTTATATACTCGTTTCTTTTGATACCTGTCACGAAAGACATCGTGATCGAATGGTCAGCGACTTGGTCTAACACACTATTGGACATTTTTTTCATTTTCTGGGTGCCATCCCGTATTATCGTGAGATATAAAATAAACATGCGATGTGTGTAGTGTCTCCGAAATTAATGCATTTTTAGAGATCGCCAACGGCTGTTTAAAAAATTGTTAACTGTGGAACATCTAAATATAAAGTCAAAATGAAATAGTCTATTATTTTTCCGCGTTGGTTTTTCACTTTTAACAACATTTTGGAACTGTTAGCTATCATTGTCAAAAACTTTGTTTTTTTTTTCATTCTCGGCAGCGAGCTCTAAAGATATTTCAATTTCCAGGGGATTTCACAGAGTTGTTTCTTAAACGCTACACTTCGAAATCTCGAATTTTTCATTTTGACCTTAAATTCAAATGTTCCGAAGTTTAAAAATTTTTAAATAGCTGGTAGCGACCGCCAAAAATGCACCTTCGTACCCTTCGCACATCGCATTTTTATTTTATACCTCACGATAATACGGGGTGGAGCTCAGAAAATTCAAAAATGTTCAATTTAAGGACCACCCTAATAATTTGTATGGTGTAAGATTTGTTTCACCTCGTGGAATATTCAGTCCTGTGATTGTCAAAGGATTTTCCTCGCCGCCCCAGTAAAATGAGCCCTTGATCTTCACCAGCGAAGATTGCCCGCTTTCGGAACAGGGCCTGTCCGGTTCCTTTTCGAATACCGTGTCCGTCGATGAGCTCATTATGCCGGAATCGCGCTTTCCGAAAAGATGAGGATCCTCCTCATCTTCGTCGATGTTACCGAGGGTCCCAAAAATCGAAACACTCTGCAGACCCTTCGGATCCGCTTGCGAGCTACTTTCCGGCGTCGATTCGACGTTGGCCTGATCGTCGTCGAGTGGAAACTTATCGTCACTCGTTTCCGGAAGAACGTTGACGATTTCCGGCAGGGAAAGATAGTCCTCGAGCCGCTTCGTCGATATCTGTCGAAATTTAATTATTACTTTGGCAATGTAATCAATAGTGCAAGTTTTCCAAAGAAAAAAAAAAAATTATAGCGTTACACAAAGTAATGTAAATGGTAATTCCTTAAGGATGTTTCGCACGCACGTTCCCAGCCAAAAGTGAGAGTCAGTGAGAATTTTGACACTTCCTAAATGGTATGGAAAATCTTTTAAAAAATCAACTTGATTAACCCCTTCGCTGTCAGGTGGAAAAAAACATTTCGTGCCAAAAATGTGTTGCAAAAATGCAAAAACGCATGAAAATTTTATTATCATGGTCGTTCGGACCGCTGTATGCGACTCTTATGTCAGATTCCACGAAAATCACTATGGCGGATCCAGTATGGCGAATCAAAATTTGGAAAAATGTTGGAATTCGTTAAAAATGAGTATTTCATAGTTTTTGAAGTCGTGGAATCCGAATTAAATACGAGATTCAAAAAATCCAAAATAGCGGATCTAATGGGTCGAATCAAAGTTCAAAAACATGTAAACAAACGAAAAATTGGTATCTTACGGTTCTTGAATTATTTATGTTATGACATTAGATTCGGATTCAGCAACATCAAAAACCATAGGATTCCGATTTTTATTGAAATCCAAATATTTTTTGGAATTTCGAACCTTCACATAGGATCCGTCATTTTGAATTGGGAAAATTCGATATTAGATTCGGAATCCGCGACCTCAAAAACTATAGGATACCCATTTTTATTGAAATCCAAATATTTTGGGGATTTCGATCCGCCATATTGGATCCACCATTTGTAATTCAGAATGTGTGATATTAGGTTCAGATTCCACGACCGCAAAAACGATAGAATACCCATGTTTATCGAAATCCAATTATTTTGAGGATTTCGATCCAGCATATTGGATCCACCATTTTATATTTTGAAAATTTGATATTAAATTCAGATTCCACGACCGCAAAAACTACAGGATACCCATTTTTATTGTAATCCAAATATTTTGGAGATTTCGATCCGCCATATTGGATCGACCATTTGTAATTCAGAATGTGTGATATTAGATTCAGATTCCACGACCGCAAAAACGATAGAATACCCATTTTATTGAAATCCAATTATTTTGAGGATTGAATTTTTATTGAGGATTCAATTATTTTGAGGATCCAGCATATTGGATCCACCATTTTATATTTTGAAAATTTGATATTAAGTTCAGATTCCACGACCGCACGACACCCATTTTTATTGTAATCCAAATATTTTGGGGTTTTCAATCCGCCATATTGGATCCACGATTTTATATTTTTTAAATTTGACTTCACAATCCGATTCAGCAATATCAAAATCCTTGCGATACCCAAGGACTATTAGATTGTAATGGTATAAATATGTTTTTTTTTTAAATCCCCCTATAGGGGTCATGAAGCAAAAATGGCACGACTTTTTTTTGCCCCTATAGGGGCGTCTGACAGTGAAAGGGTCAAAGATATCAACAACAATAATGTTGCATAATCATAATGTCTAAAAGTTAGAAATAAGAAATTGCTAAACAAAATTGTTCAGAATTTTTTGTTCAAAATTTTTCTATTATTTTTTAATTTTTAGTGTTTAAAATTTCTTTTAAGCCCTGACATTTTTTGTCTGTACTGTAGAATCGCCATACTGAATCATATCCGAAATTCATTCCCCTATATCGATTTTTCAAATATCCGAAAAAATAAATTTTGATACGACACAAAATCCCGAAAAAATTCGCATGAATTCCGAAAAAATCAAGAAACTCATTTAAAATTCGGAAATAAAAAGTCTGATTTTATTGCTCGACAATTCATTTTTCTAATAATTTGTTAATAACTTTTGACATGGCGCAAAGTACTGAAATTTCGATCGTATGAAACTTTTGATTGGGAAATTATCTGTGATGCATCCTTGTCGTCACAAAGACCTGCGCGAGTATTTTTATTACCCGGGCATTGATAATTATCGGCACGACGACGGGAAATATGAAAAGTGGAACGGTCAGTTGTGAAAACAGCGCCAAACTCGCGAAGACGCTGCCGGCGTCCAGTCGACGCTCCTCGAACCAAAAGTAAACGCCGAATGTGAAAAGAGTCGTGAGGACTGACGAGGCGTGAGTTAGAAAAGCTGGAAATGAAAAAAAGACAAAAAAATCGTTAATAAATAAATTCAATAGGACCAGATTTTTTTTTTTTTTAACACACTTATGAGGGCCCAATAAACCGAGTCCATGTCCAGCAAAGAGAGTTCCTCGTCCCGTGATTTTTTAACCCGTCCTTCGAACAATTTTTCCCAAGCCCGAAGCTTCACGAGTCTCATGCCCTGAAGTATCTCATTGACGAGTCTCAAACGAATGTCACTTTTTTCCTTTAAAAAAAATAAAATAAAAAAATTGTAGGTAATTAGAGGGAATTTCTTCTTTTTTTTTAATGGCGAATTAAAAAAAATAAAATCTCACGGCGACTGTCTTCGAGTTGGATGACAATTTTTTGCCGAGATATAGTTGAATGGGCGTCGATATAACGATGCAACAAATCGCACCCACTATGGCACTTATTCCAAGTTTAAGGTACAACAAAAAAATTATCACACCGATCTGAAAATCAGAGGCAAATCGTTATTCTTTTTTTTGTACGAATGAATAATTCAAGTATTAGTAATATTATTATTATTAAACAATTATTTCTTCTTCTTATTACTATTATTAAACAATTATTTATTATTATTACACTATCGAAAGACGCGGTAGCGTTTTAAAGCCAAGTATTTTAAAAAAACTATTTTTTTTAAGGTAGTCCTTGCGAATAGTGTTCACTTCACATAAGTTTCAGAGAAATGAGAGGGAATTGTAGACACTTCTCGATGTTATCAAAATCTGAAAAAATCAAGCGTACCAAAGATGCCGAGAGGATCAATTTTGTATAACAATAATTCCAAAATGTTATTAACCAATTGATGAAAAATAACAATTGTTCAACAAATCTCCTGGAAACATAACTTTTTTTTTTGTGAAAATTATTCATTCATTTTTCTGAATACGTATGAATTTTTTCAGATTTTTTAATTCACTTTGAATTTTCTGACTGCACGTTTTTCCTATATAAAAAAAAATTAAAGTGAATTTAAAAAACTGCAAAAATTCATACGTATTCAAAAAAATGAACGAATAATTTTCATTTAAAAAAAAGTTAGGTTTCCGGAATATTTGTTGAACAATTTTATTTTTCATCAATTTGTTAATAACATTTTGGAATTATTATTATGCAAAATTAATCTTTTGAGCACCTTCAATATACTTGAGTTTTTTCAGATTTTTATATCATCGAGAAGTGTTTGCAATTTGCTCTCATTTCACTGAAACTTATGGGAAGTGGACACTATTCGCAAGGACTACCTTAAGGAGGTCGTCTTGTTGCGCATTACCAAAAAGAGTGCGATTCACATGCAATTCACAACGAATTTCAACGCCTTTCTAACGGTATAAAAATCTGAAAAAAATCAACCATTTAGAGGGTGGTAAGAAGATTAATTTTCCATAATATTAATTGCAAAAAGTTATTAACAATTTAGTTTAAAAAATCATTGGTTAACGAGTAGTAGTAGTGGATTTATTGACAATATTCCAGATGGAACATTTTTTGGTAAATAGCATTTACATAGTGTAAGTTGTCATGAGAGTATAAACATAAGTATATTGCCAATTGGCTATCGACCTAAGTCCTTCAGCCATGGGTTTATATAATTCAAGATTTTTTTTTCTTCTTTAACATTGAGTGAGTGTGTAGTTGACACACGTTTTTTCAGTTGACTTCTTCGTTATTCATTATTTCGAGCTTCTGGTATATTGTATGTGATGGGTGTTTAACTTTACGTATTATGTTTTGAGCGGGTTGTATACATAGCGGTTTTATGTTATCCAGTTGCATCGTAGCGAATCTTTTTGTAAGTTCTTTATTTCTTATTTCTATGGGCGTAATGCCTGTAGCTTCATATAGAAGAGCATTTCGCGGGTTGTATAGCGGGTTTTCAGGGTGACGGATACGTGTAAGGCGCCTGACTGCGCACGTTTCTGCCGTTCTTACTTTTTTAATTGATGCTTCTTTGCAATTTATGAAAATAGGATGGCCATATTCCAGTATTGGTCCACATATCGATTTGTACATTTTTGTTAAGTGTTTTATGTGTATGTCGCGGTGGGTGAAAGTGATTCTTCTAAAGTGTGCGGCTCTTTGTGTTGTTTTGATCTTGCATTGTTGTAGATGATGGTTGAAATTAAGCTTTTGGTCGATGCTTATACCTAGATATTTTGCGTGTGATACTGGTGAAATTTCAACATTAAGCAGGTTGATTTTGGGCGATTCCGGAGTAATTTTATGATTGAAAATGAGAAGCTGCTATTTCCGAGGATTTGGCTTGAGTCGCCACTTGTCGAACCATGTTGTTATTTTATCTGTGGCGTTTTGAAGCGACTCTACGGTTTTTTGTAAATTTTTTTCGTGGGAGATTAGAGATGTATCATCGGCGAATTGTAATATATATTGGCTAAGATCAATAGATTCTCGATTAGCTAAGTTATAGTTGTACATGTCGTGACAGTATATGTTGTATAGTAGCGGTGATAATGGTGAGCCCTGCGGCACCCCTTGTTCTGGTGTAAATGGGTCTGAGATTGCGTTTAGCGTTCTGACCATTAGTGTGCGTGAGTGGAGAAAATTTGTTATCGTGAATATAAGATGATGAAGACATTGCAGTTGGTGAAGTTTAAATAGAAGTCCTTTGTGCCAAACACTGTCAAATGCTTTTGCGATATCCAGAAAAAGTGTTGCTGGTTTTTTATTTCAAAGTTTACTTGCTTCGATATTGGAGGTTAGTACTGTCAGTGCATTCAGTGTTGATATATCGCTTCTGAACCCGAATTGGTATTCTGGAATGCTAGCTCCTATCGCTTGTTCGATTCTGGATTTGACGATTCGTTCGAATATTTTGCCAATCGTAGGTAGTAGTGTTATCGGTCGGTGGTTACTAATTTCGCTGTGGTCCTGGTTTGGTTTCGGTATCGTTATAATTATTCCTGTTTTCCATAGTTTTGGGAAGTGGGCGTTTTTCAGGCAGAAGTTGAGTGCTTTGATGATGAAAGTATGAATTCGCTGGTTTAGTTTTTTAATTATTCCAATGGGTATGTTGTCGAAGCCCGGTGAGGTGTTCTTGCATTTTTTCAATATTTGTCCTAGTTCTGCTGATGTAACGTCACTGATTTCGTGTTCTTGTAGATAAGGTTGATTGAAATACTCTTCATACCAGTTGGAAACTTGCCTGAAGTTAACGGCGCTAAAGTTTGGATCTTCGGTGATGGTGTTGTATTTTTGAAGTGTTGTGCAAACGCTGCTGCTTTCTCCGTGTTGGTTGTGAGCGTTGTGCCATTGACTGTGATGTTTGATGATGTGTTACAAGCTTGGTTGTATTTCGTGAGTTTTTTAGTGATTTGCCAATAATTCTTTCCCTGTGCTCGTTGTATTTCTTCACAGGCCTTAATCCACGAGTGCGTTTTAAATTGCAGTATCATTTTTCGGATATTTTTTTTGAAAATATTGACTTTTGCTTTAAATATAGGGCATCGGATTTGTTCATATTCCCGATATAGTTGGCGCTTTACCTTTTTTTGTTGTAAGATAAACGGTGGGAGCTCGTGGAGGAAAAAGTTCTTTTTATATTTTGGCATGTTTTCGGCTACTATGTTGGTGAGTTGAATATTAAAGTTGGCTATGTGTTCAGCTGTTATTGGTGAGTCTGGGTGAGAGTCAAGGAACAAATTTATTTCCCTGTTTATTTGTTCGATATTCGCTTTGTTAAAGTTGAATTTTTCCGGCATCAGTGAGTGGACTATGGGCGTGACGGTGTTGAAGATTAGCATAATCGCTAGATGGTCGGCTCCTATATCTGGTGTGACTTCGATGTTGGTAAAGTTGTTCCTTATGTTTTGCGTGCAAAAGATTAGATCCGGTGTGGTGTCTCTGTTGTTTGATATGATGAATGTAGGTGGTGTGATGATCTGCGTGAAACTTGAACTTTGTAGGAATTCCCTGATTTGCAAGCGTTTTCTACGGTTTGGGTTAAAATCTCCGAGGAGGATAGCGTATTTAAATTGTTTGCTTTTGATCAGTATAGTATTTTCTATTGACGAGTTGTTATGGATGTATACTAAAATAATGTGTAGCCGGTCTTCAAAAAACGGAAACGAGACATGTAGTGCATTATTTCGAGCGTCGTTGATTTTAGGGGGGTTTTCTTTCCGCATGTTCGTGTCCGGGTGTAGTTGGAAGATTGCTCCTCCTCTTATGTTCTGATTAATCGTGTTACCGTGTTGTGTTATTGCTGTCCAATCTCTATATTTAATGTTCGTTTCTGGGCTATTTTTTGTTTCGACGAACGCCGTGCAGTTTATATCATTTTCTTCAATGATATTCTTTATGAGGTGACTTTTGTTCCGATAGCAGTTAACGTTTGAGTATAATATTTTAAGCGCTATTTTTAGTTACGTCACATCTCGCTTGAGCTACTGGCTGCGTAGGTGATGGATCTTCTGGTTTGTCCAGGTCAACCATTAGGACGTACATCCAGTTGCCTGAAAATACGACCACGGTGTCTATGTTGAAGTCTTTGATGAATCTTGACTTTAATTTCTGGATTAGTTCCGCTCTGTTTGTATTTGATGGCTTGTTGACTTTCCGTGTGTAGGTATTAATAATGAAGTCATGAGTGGTGATCGGCTTGTGAATACGATTGTTTTTTTTTAAACTTGCGTCCACATCTTTGCTCTTTTTATTAAGTGTTTTTATTTGCGTATTCGGGATGCCTTCAATAGGTGCTGTGGGTCGCTTAGGGCATTTAACCGACCATGCAACATGATCTGTAGTGTTGCACGCAGTGCACTTAATCGGCAAATTTGTTGTGCACTTCTCCGTTCGGTGCTCGCCTTCGCATTTGCTGCACTGAATCTTGTTAGGACAGTTTTCAGTCGTGTGTGTAAATTGAGTACATTTGGCACATGGCTGCGGCAGCGGGGGAGGAGGAGAGCTCGGTGACGCTGGGAAATGTTTGCTGAGTAAGTAGAGCCCTTCGTTCATCAATTTATGGAACGCTTCGGCGTTCCCAGTGATAACCCGTATAAGTGTTGTCGGTTTGCCCGTGGCTCGTGAGATGATTCTCTTACAGTAACGGTGCTCGATATTGTTGTTGATCAGTGCTCGCTTGATCGTGTCGTCGTCGATTTCGTAATCCACCTGTATTATTACGGCGGCGAATGTTTCTGGTGGGGGGGGGGGGGGGGGGGGGGCAGGTGCGCGCTCCTTATCGTGAGCAGCTGTCTCTGAGAAACTGTCAATTCTATTTTCTTCCTTGAGATTATTTAGCATGTGCAACAACCTTTCTTTCGGAGTATTGGATTTTAATAGAAAGCCTTTTGTTGTTTGAAGTATAATATCCCTGCACAGGGGCGCTACTTTACTCCACTGTTGAGCCATCTCTACTCGAGTTTTAACTTTAGATGCGTTGATGAAATATAGAAACTTGTATGTTACCGTATTGCTTGTGCTTGTTGATTGTGTTTGCTTATTGCGTGGTGTTGAGTTGTACTTTGTTAGCGGAGGAAATGATTGTGCGGTGGTGTGAGGTTTTCCGTGTGCTCTGTCCTGGCTCTTTCCTTTCGTACTGTCCGAGGATGCGCTTCTGTTGTCCATCTGTTTTTTCCTTTTTGGCGGACGTCCTCTCGGTCTGACCGTGACAAAGTCCGGTGAGATAGTGCAGTCAGTCTTGGGGTCATCCCAGTCTGACGCCAATCCTTCCATTTCGGCCATGGGTTTCACTGCCCACTGTTCTGTTCGTCACTTATCCCCGAATTGTATTTTATTTTATTTTATTTTTCGGACTTTCTCGATTATTCGCGACGCTTTTCTTCAGCCAATATTAAGAATAAATGTTTGGGTAATCACGATTTATTTGGTCGACAAGCTCGATACCCATCCGTTCGGTTTCACGGCAACTCGTAAACTGTGGTTAACGAATTATCCGGTAAACCAACTTTTTCTTTAGCCCAAATTGACCTAATAATTTTTTTTGATACTTATGAATTTTTTCTAATTAAAAAAACCACATTTTTTCATTTTTTTATAAATAAAAAATCACGAATTTTTGAATATTAGGAAAAATTCTTAAGAAATGTGTTAATATTCAAAAAAATTATCGAATAAATTTATGCTAAAGAAAAAATTAGTTTACCGACTCATTCGTTAAACAATGATTTTTCTTACTAATTTATTAATAACTTTTAGGAACTATTATTATGGAAAAGTAGTCTTCTTAGCATCTTCTGTATGGTTGCTTTTTTCAGATTTTTATTCTATCAGAAAGTTGACGAAATTCTCTTTGAATTGCACATGAATCACGCTCTTTGGTAATACGCAACGAGACGACCTCCTTAAGCGCTTTTAAGCAAAGTTTTCCATTTGGGCATTTAATGGTAATGAGTGGTATCAAAAGGTAATCAATGGGATCCGAATGGAAATTCATGGGGAAAATGGAAACGGTACTTTCTACCATTCATTCTTAATGGGACTCTACTGGCCAATCAGTGGGAAATTTTAAATCGTACGTTTTCCCATTCGTGGCCAATAGGAGACCAATGGCAATTTACTGGAAAAATTCAACTGGTACTTTTTCCCATTAGTTATTAACCCCTTGAGCGGCAAGAAAAATTTCGCTGTTTGTGCCCTAAACGCGGAAAAAAGTATTTAGATTTTGATGAAACATGCCACCCAGGGCTTTTTTTAGTCGCTGATTACGAATTTGAAGTTAAAATTGAGAAATTCAAAATGGCGGATCCAATATGGCGGGCTAAAAACAAAAATTTATTTGATTCGCATAAAAATTGGTAGTAGGGGGTTTTCTAGATCGCCGATTACAAATCTGTCCTCAAAAATTAGAAAATTCTAATTGTTGGATAAAATATGGTGGACAAAAATGCAAGACTAATTACATTTGGTTGAGCAATATGGGCGATAGGTAACTATAAAACATTCGACTTTCCGAATGAGAACAGCTGAAGAAACAACACGCAAATCTCTCGAAAACATTAGCTAATTTTTGTTGTTAGTGGATAATAATCTGTCACCCTAGATAATAATGAAACGACCCAATCATATTACGTTTTGCATTTGCGCGCGCCAAATTGGATCTACCGTTTTCAATTTCTGCATTTTGAGAGCAGGTTTGTAATCAGCGACCTGAAAACCCCCGAGATACCAATTTTTATGCGAATCAAGTACATTTTTGTATTTCGGTCCGCCATATTGGATCCGCCATTTTGAATTTCTAAATTTTGATGGCAGATTCGTAATCAGCGACCTCGATAACCCCCTAATACCAATTTTTCTGCGAATCAAGTAAATTTTTGTATTTTGGCCCGCCATATTGGATCCGCCATTTTGAATTTCTAAATTTTTAGGGCAGATTCGTAATCAGCGACCTCGAAAACTCCCCAGTACCAAATTTCGCAAACATCGGTCGAGCCAATAATAGTATATTGTGCAACAAGGGTCGAAAGTTGGCGATTGCGACGAGTGTGAGGTTTGTGGCCCGAGCGAAGCGAGGGCTGCAATCACACGAGTCGCAATCGCCAATTCGACCCTCGTTATACATCATATTTTTTGTTACAAGTGCATGAATCTGCGGCACTTGGAATGGCAGTCACGCGAGACGAATACTGAAAAGCGAGGTTATGTCTCCAGGGACGAAAACGTGAAAAGTAAACTCCCAAGGGACGAAAGTGAACGAAATTCGAACTGCGCATGCGCGACTCCGTCATTTCACCACAGGTTCACAACTGGTATGCAATGGGCCACTTTCGGCTCGCAAGGCTGCCATGTAAAGTGCCGCGATTCATGCACGTGTGACAAAAAAAAATAATCGCATGACGCCATATGGCGTCCGTGCCGCTTCGGGCACGTAAAAAATTTGACGCCATACGGCGTCAATGCCGCTTAAGGGATTAATGGGAGTCCAATTCCCAATGACTGACAAAATTAAGTGGTACTTTCTCTCATTCGTTACATGAAAATCAAAATATATTTTTTTTACCAAAGATTCTTCTGTGAAGACGTAATATTATATGGACCAAACGTTCGATCATTTTTTTTAAAGCTACTTATTTTTACCTTCAAGGGTATAGCCCAGGTGTAATGACCGACCCAGAAGAAGCTCATGACGTTGTAAACGTCTTCGGCCATGAGATTCGTCAGAGTACCGATATCAGCGTGTTGCGAAATTTTTTGAAAATTTTTTTCATTTTTCCTCGACGAATCTTCGTCCTCGGTTATCGACCACGAATATAGACGGAGAGACTTGTCGTAAATGAGTGCCTGGAGATTTAATTTAATTTCATATGAAAAACAGCAAAAAATTACATTGCATAGAAATTTGAAAGTACAAACTTGGTACAAGCTACTGAAAAATTAAGAAAAAATTTCCGGGAAGATAATTTAATTTAATTTGAAAGATAACGAAAATGACATTGTACAAAAATTTACAAATACAAAATGGTAACAACTGTCGAAAAATTAAGAAAAAAAAAATGTTGGGAAGGAGAATAAAAAAAGTGTCGAATACCTGAAGAGCAGTTCGGAGGCGAATACCTTCGACGGTGAGAAAATGCGTGGAGGCTTGACTAAGAGTGCTTTGCAATATCGCTGCTAGGAACATCAATAGACCGATGAAGTAACCGTTTTCCATCAAACGGGAAAAAGTTACGAAGCCCTAAATAAATACATATATATATATATTTTTGCAACAAATAAATAATTTTATACAAGATCAACGTTTTTTTTTCAAATTTTTTGATCATGAAAAAAAAAATTAAAAATGGCCTGCCATTATTTAATAATTATTTTTATTGGCTCACCTCGAATTTGATATTCTCGTAACTCGTCGTTAAATTCTGCCTGGTCGAAACGTAGTCAACGATCGTCGTCATGGCCATTGGACCAACCAGGGTTGTTGCGTCGCCGAAAAGCTTCAAAATTCCGCCCACAGCAAAATAAGGCCAGACTCTCTTCCAATAGCAAGGCCATAGTCTTATTTCTCCATGTTTAATATTCTCAAGCTGAGAATTTTTTTTATGAATGAAAAACATGTCAGTTAATTTTAAAAAAAATCAATTCAATTAAATACCAAACAATTCAATGATTTGATATTTACGTCAATCAAATATGAATTAATTTTTTTATATATGCATGATATCAATAGATATTAAAGTCAATGAATTATACAAAAATTTATCGATTTTATTAAATCGTTTTTTACAAACTGTCTTTCTAATTTATATTTAACCCTAGAACTCACGTATGGGGTACCAAAGTACCTCAGACGACATTCAAACTGCTCTCCTAAAGTAGAAATTGACATTACCTACTCGGGACCTCCACAATAATTTAGATCCTAGATTTGAAGGCAGTGCTCCGTTTCTACAGATTCCAACGAAACACCTCGACACAGGCGACTGTACACGAAAAAATTCTACACATCACCAACTTGCCACAGCGAAACTCGACACATTGCCAATTCGGCACAGTAGAATTAGCTTCATGGCGAATTGGACACAGAACTCGAGATATTACCAACTGGACACGTCGAATCTCTACACATTTCAGACTGGATACGTTAAAACTCGATTCGTTATCAACCCGACACGGCAAAACCGGACGTGTCATCATCTCGACACCGTAAAATTCAACACATGATCAACTGAATACTACAAGACTTGACACATCACCAACTCGACACAGCAAAACTCTACACAGACCCAACGCGACACGGACAAAACTCTACACAGACCCAACTCCACACAGACGGGACGTCTGTGGGTCTGTATAGAGTTTTGCCGTGTCGAGTTAGATCTGTGTACAGTTTTGCTATGCCGAGTTGGGTCTGTGTAGAGTTTTGGTGTGTCGAGTTGTTTGTGTTGAGTTTTTCTGGGTCGAGTTGGGTCTGTGTAGAGGTTTGCCGTGTCAAGTTGGGTCTGTGTAGAGTTAGATCTGTGTAGAGTTTTGCTATGCCGAGTTGGGTCTGTGTGGAGTTTTGGTGTGTCGAGTTGGATCTGTGTAAAGCTTTGCCGTGTCGAGTTGGGTCTGTGTAGAGTTTTGTTATGCCGAGTTGCGTCTGTGTAGAATTTTGGCGTATCGAGTTGGGTCTGTGTGGTTTGTCGAGTTGGGTTTGTGTACAGTTTCGCCGTGTCAAGTTGGGTCTGTGTAAAGTTTTTCCGTGTCGAGTTGGGCCTGTCTTGAGCTTTGCGTGTCGAGTTGGGCCTGTCTTGAGCTTTGCCGTGTCGAGTTGGGTCTGTGTAGAGTTTTTCCATGTCAAGTTGGGTCTGTGTTCACTTGGAATCTGTAGAAATGGAGCACTGCCGATTTGACAATGAGCGGAGGCCGATAGTAGCATCAATTGCTCGCTGACCGTCGCATAGGATGCTAACGCAGCGAGCTTGGGGTACCAAAACACCCCAGTTAGGAGTCCACGTTAGTGTTTTATGCAAGTAAGCGATTTTTTGTGGTGATTAGAACTATTGAATTTAAGTTACTATTATATCATTTGAACGTATATAGTCGGCATTTTATTTTTTAATAATTTTTTATAATAGTTCTCATTATCTTTAATTACCTATAATGTTTCAATAAAAATAAATGTTAAAACGCATGCAAAGCCAATTTTTGGAAAACGCATGCTTGTACGTTGAAGAAACGCATGGGGTGGATATGTACCCCGGTTACGAGTTAGAAAATAGAAAAATGATATGTGAGCTCTAGGGTCAATGTAATGATTTATGAGCGGACAAAAAATCTTTTCGAAATGTTTAAGAAGTATTTCGGAAATATTTTCTAATATTGGTCAAATATTTGCAATATTAAAAAAAAAAAAATGTCGAAACCTTTCACAAATATTACCGTGCTGTGTGGGGCGCTGCAGTCGCTCTATCAGCAACGACCGCACATAAAAAAATAAAATAAAATAAAATAAAAAAGGGATAATAAAAATCAATAAATCGTTAAAAAAATTTAATCGATTTTACTAACC
This sequence comes from Amblyjoppa fuscipennis, assembly GCA_963575735.1. Taxonomy (NCBI): domain Eukaryota; kingdom Metazoa; phylum Arthropoda; class Insecta; order Hymenoptera; family Ichneumonidae; genus Amblyjoppa; species Amblyjoppa fuscipennis. Next base: position 1,355,695 of record OY754497.1, read on the forward strand.
CGTTTTTTGTAAATGCGAAGAAATTTTTCGAATTGTACGAGGGTCGATTCCTCAGGTGGAAGTTCACCGAGATCGTTGAGATCCAGCGGCGTTCTGTATCCGCGTGCCAAAAGATCGACGACCCAGTGAAACGTGAGTCTGCTGACGAACGTCGATTTCTCGTGCCTGTAAGAGACTCGGATATTTCTCGTGCTCCGTATCTCGTATCGTTTGCTCTTCTGCATCTGCATCAAGCATCGAAGAATTATGCTCCCTCGCTCGTCGAGAATTATTTGCAACCTGCGCGCATCACACTCGATGTATTTCTGGACTCCCGACACTTTCGCTCCCCACCAATAAATTTTCCACTCTCACAGAGAAAAATTCTTCGGTAAAGCAATATTTTTTTTTCCCCCTTTTTCAGTAACACGTCAACAATTTTTTTTACGTAATTAAAAATTATTATTATTATTTTTATTATTATTGATAATGATTAATTATTATTAATGTTATTGATATTATACTATTAATACTATTGATAATATTATATTATTTTATTATTATTATTACTATTAAATATTTTTATTCTTCAACTTAAGGATGCGTCACATACAACATTTCCAATAAAAAGTTTAATACGCTCAAAATTCCAGTCCTTCGCGACATGCCAAAAATTCGAAAAAAATAAATAAATCAGCCGTATTAATTATGTCAAGACCATTGATTTTGCATAATAATAATGCCAAAAAGTTATTAACAATTAATTAGAAAAATAAATTGTTAAAAAAGGAAAACATTTAATTTTTTAAATTTTAAATGTATTCATTGATTTTTTGGAATTCGTATGATTTTCAGAATTTTTCCTATATCATTTCAACAGTTTTTTTTTTTCGAAAATTTGATAAATCGATTTAGAGGCACGAATTTCAGTTATTTTTCAGTATCACGATTCTACAGTACACACAACGAATTTTAAGACTTTTGCGCCAAGCGTTCCGTAGTTATGGGCTTAAAAAAATTTTCGAAAAAGGAATTTAAAAAATTATAGAAAATTCAGAAAAAAATCATAGGGCTTCCAGAAAATTAATGAGTTCATTTGAGAAGAGAAAAAAAACGTATAACTGATTATTTGGTGAACAATATTTTTGGCAATTTGTTAAGAGTCCTTGGGCACCTTAAGGTTTTTGATATTGCTGAATCCGAATCTGAAGTCAAATTTTCAAAATATAAAATGGCGGATCGAAACCTCAAAAATATTTTGATCTCCATAAAAATGGGTGTTCTATCGTTTTTGCGGTCGTAGAATCTGAATCTAATATCAAATTTTTTGAATTAAAAATGGTGGATCCAATATGGCGGATCGAAATCCCAAAACATATTTGGTTTTCAATAGAAATGGGTATTCTATAGTTTTTGAGGTCGCCGAATCCGAATCTGATATAAAATTTTCTTAATTAAAAATGGCGGATCCTATGTGGAGGTTCGAAATTCCAAAAAATATTGGGATTTCAATGAAAATCGGAGTCCTATCGTTTTGATGTTGCAGAACTCGAATCTAACATCAACATAAATAATTCAAAAACCGTAAGATACCGATTTTTCTTTTTATTTACATTGTTTTCGAACTTTGATTAGCTTCATTAGATCCGCCATTCTGGATTTTTTAAATTTGGTATTTAATTCGGATTTCGTGACTTCAAAAACTATAAAAATACCAATTTTTAGTGAATTCCCACATCTTTTCGAATTTTTATTCGCCATATTGGATCCGCCATTTTGATTTTTGAAAGTCTATCAGATTCGGATACAGTGGCCCAAAAATCTTCATAATAAAATCTTCATGCTGTTTTTGAACCTCTTTTTCCAACACATTTTTGGTACGAAATGTTTTTTTCCACCTGACAGAGAAGGGGCTAAAAAAATGTCAAAAACGGAAAATTCAAAAATGATAGAAAATTCTGAAAAAATGTATGTGGCTTTTGGAAAATTAATAAATTAATTTCAAAAAAAAAAAAAAGATTTACCGATAATTTGTTTTTAACAATTTGTTAATCACTCTATAACATTATTATTATGCAAAATAAATGGCACCTTTAATGTAGTTGATTTTTTAAAAGATTTTTATATTATTAAGAACTATTCAAATTCTGCGGAAATTTTGAACATTCGTAAGATCTTTCAGAAAATCTTATGTCGGAGCATTCGGACGGACTTTATCGAAAAGAAAACAGTTCTGGCGGAAGGTTTATTGTTTCATGAAAATCAGATCAGCGAGCAGCAACTTGGCCAGCTGTTCGGGCTGGTTCGTAACAAAAATTTTCTTGCAAACAAACCGCAAGGCTCGAACCGCGTACAAATATTTGTTCGTTTCCCGATAAACGGAAGAACCTGCCGTGACTCGAAGCTTTTCTGTTCGTGGAGCAGTCGAATTGTCGAAAATACCGGAGAATCGTTCCTCGACTTGATATTGCATTTGGCAAAAGTGTAATCGTTAAAATTTTATTTGTTTCTGAAATTTTTCTTTGAATTTTTCGAAAAATTTTTATTTTAATCAAATAAGTATCAAATAACACTCTTGGAGTAAAATAACTTGGAGATTCACAATCGATCTGGTGAAAATATTTCTCTCAATGTGTCAAAAAATTTATCCGAGTCTCCGAAAAATTTATCAGAAATTTCTCTGAAAAGTCCTGTGAGATTCTCAAGGTTTTCGCACTTTTCAGAAAAATTTAAAGATTTTTCCGAATCTAAATGTTTCCGACTGTTCCGAAAATCTCTGATTTTCCCTGCAGATTTCTCTGAAAAAACTATGAACTTTGTTGATCTTTCAAGCCTGCTTCTCTTCTATATTCAAAAACCATTTTCTAAAAAAACAAAGTCAATTTTTCGCTGAATTTCTGAATCATAAAAAAAAAAAATATGAGGTCACTTTACACACTTGACAGGATATTCTGGAATTTTTCAAGACAAATCGAAGACGGCTTATGGGCTGAAAAAAATATTGTCTTTTTTTCATAGATATGAACCTTTATTGCATTAAAAAATACCTCAAAAATTTTTATTTTCAAAACTTCATTTGAATCTGCAACTTTTATGTCTTAAACGTTTTTTATATGATTAATCGTGTTTAAGATACTTGGGTTGTTAAAAAAAGTTCAATTTTCCGCTACCTCAAAAAAACACGATCGAAAAATTATGAAAAAATAAAAAATTACAACAACCCTTTGTAAATAATCGTGAATTGTGGTGAAACAACCTTTTTTTTTTTTTTTGAGGGTCGACTTTTTGACCGTTGGAAACTGTATGGAATGCCTCATATATATCACGAAAATAACATTGTTACATTACATGTAGCTTTCATGTTATATCGCCGTAGTAGAATGTCTTCATTAGGCATTTATCAAACCTACCTTCCAAAATTTAAGTAATCAATACCCGTTGTTGTTGTTGTTGTTGTTGTTGTTGTTGTTGTTGTTGTTGTTGTTGTTGTTGTTGTTGTTGTTGTTGTTGTTGTTGTTGTTGTTGTTGTTGTTGTTGTTGTTGTTGTTGTTGTTGTTGTTGTTGTTGTTGTTGTTGTTGTTGTTGTTGTTGTTGTTGTTGTTGTTGTTGTTGTTGTTGTTGTTGTTGTTGTTGTTGTTGTTGTTGTTGTTGTTGTTGTTATTATTATTATTATTATTATTATTATTATTATTATTATTATTATTATTATTATTATTATTATTATTATTATTATTATTATTATTATTTACAGTGAATCATAAACTCCGTCGACTCACCACTCGATACAGAACGAAGGAATCCATGATAGCGAGTAATCCGCAAGTTGCAGCGGTACCAGTGGTGCTGATTAATCGGACGTGCATCGCCGTAAGACCAAATCTAAAATTACACAAAATTATTACAAACATGAATTGCAAAAAAAATCGCACAGCTTCCAATGATACATAACTTATATAACCGATATTGGCAGCGAAATCGAAGGTGTCGCATTGCACGAAAAAATATAATTTTCATTCCTTTCTGTTAAAAATAGCTTTTTCAAAACGAACAAAAATATAACACATGTTGCATTCAACAGTTATTGAATAAAGAGAACTTTTTTGTCGTTAGATTTCTTTTTTTGCCCGTCTTATCCCTTTCAAGATATATGAATTTGAATGAAACGCATGTTCGAAATAGATGATTTAAAAAATCTAAAAAATCTAAAGGATCTGAAGGATCTGAAGGATCTGAAGGATCTGAAGGATCTGAAGGATCTGAAGGATCTGAAGGATCTGAAGGATCTGAAGGATCTGAAGGATCTGAAGGATCTGAAGGATCTGAAGGATCTGAAGGATCTGAAGGATCTGAAGGATCTGAAGGATCTGAAGGATCTGAAGGATCTGAAGGATCTGAAGGATCTGAAGGATCTGAAGGATCTGAAGGATCTGAAGGATCTGAAGGATCTGAAGGATCTGAAGGATCTGAAGGATCTGAAGGATCTGGAGGATCTGAAGGATCTGGAGGATCTGGAGGATCTGGAGGATCTGGAGGATCTGGAGGATCTGGAGGATCTGGAGGATCTGGAGGATCTGGAGGATCTGGAGGATCTGGAGGATCTGGAGGATCTGGAGGATCTGGAGGATCTGGAGGATCTGGAGGATCTGGAGGATCTGGAGGATCTGGAGGATCTGGAGGATCTGGAGGATCTGGAGGATCTGGAGGATCTGGAGGATCTGGAGGATCTGGAGGATCTGGAGGATCTGGAGGATCTGGAGGATCTGGAGGATCTGGAGGATCTGGAGGATCTGGAGGATCTGGAGGATCTGGAGGATCTGGAGGATCTGGAGGATCTGGAGGATCTGGAGGATCTGGAGGATCTGGAGGATCTGGAGGATCTGGAGGATCTGGAGGATCTGGAGGATCTGGAGGATCTGGAGGATCTGGAGGATCTGGAGGATCTGGAGGATCTGGAGGATCTGGAGGATCTGGAGGATCTGGAGGATCTGGAGGATCTGGAGGATCTGGAGGATCTGGAGGATCTGGAGGATCTGGAGGATCTGGAGGATCTGGAGGATCTGGAGGATCTGGAGGATCTGGAGGATCTGGAGGATCTGGAGGATCTGGAGGATCTGGAGGATCTGGAGGATCTGGAGGATCTGGAGGATCTGGAGGATCTGGAGGATCTGGAGGATCTGGAGGATCTGGAGGATCTGGAGGATCTGGAGGATCTGGAGGATCTGGAGGATCTGGAGGATCTGGAGGATCTGGAGGATCTGGAGGATCTGGAGGATCTGGAGGATCTGGAGGATCTGGAGGATCTGGAGGATCTGGAGGATCTGGAGGATCTGGAGGATCTGGAGGATCTGGAGGATCTGGAGGATCTGGAGGATCTGGAGGATCTGGAGGATCTGGAGGATCTGGAGGATCTGGAGGATCTGGAGGATCTGGAGGATCTGGAGGATCTGGAGGATCTGGAGGATCTGGAGGATCTGGAGGATCTGGAGGATCTGGAGGATCTGGAGGATCTGGAGGATCTGGAGGATCTGGAGGATCTGGAGGATCTGGAGGATCTGGAGGATCTGGAGGATCTGGAGGATCTGGAGGATCTGGAGGATCTGGAGGATCTGGAGGATCTGGAGGATCTGGAGGATCTGGAGGATCTGGAGGATCTGGAGGATCTGGAGGATCTGGAGGATCTGGAGGATCTGGAGGATCTGGAGGATCTGGAGGATCTGGAGGATCTGGAGGATCTGGAGGATCTGGAGGATCTGGAGGATCTGGAGGATCTGGAGGATCTGGAGGATCTGGAGGATCTGGAGGATCTGGAGGATCTGGAGGATCTGGAGGATCTGGAGGATCTGGAGGATCTGGAGGATCTGGAGGATCTGGAGGATCTGGAGGATCTGGAGGATCTGGAGGATCTGGAGGATCTGGAGGATCTGGAGGATCTGGAGGATCTGGAGGATCTGGAGGATCTGGAGGATCTGGAGGATCTGGAGGATCTGAAGGATCTGGAGGATCTGAAGGATCTGGAGGATCTGAAGGATCTGAAGGATCTGAAGGATCTGAAGGATCTGAAGGATCTGAAGGATCTGAAGGATCTGAAGGATCTGAAGGATCTGAAGGATCTGAAGGATCTGAAGGATCTGAAGGATCTAAAAAAATCTTAAAAAAATCTAAAAAAATCTAAAAAAATCTAAAAAAATCTAAAAAAATCTAAAAAAATCTAAAAAAAATCTAAAAAAAATCTAAAAAAATCTTAAAAAATCTTAAAAAATCTAAAAAAATCTAAAAAAATCTAAAAAAATCTAAAAAAATCTATTTGTAAAGTTCCTTCTATGAGAAAGCATTTAATATATTTTTGGTTTCTTCTTAGAGGAAGCTTTCCGAATAAAGGACCATTATGAGAAAGTGATATACAAATTTCAACTTTCAACTTTCAACTTGCAACTTTTATGAGGAAGCGGTATGAAAATTTCAATCGTCAACTTTTATGAGGAAGAGTTATGAAAATGTCAATTTGCAACTTTATTCCAACATCAACGTCGTATTTAACTTTTAGGCAAAATTGCTGGCCGACGCAGGTTTACCCGAAAAAATACACCAACCTTAAGCTTTTGGTCAAAACGGATATAGGATCTGTGCTCGGCGCGAAACATACATAGAATTATGTGTTCCAAAAATTTTTTCTAATCTTTCAATTTTTACTCGAGAAGTTGAAATGACACTGCTTTGTGCAATTATTTTAACTCCTCCATATCCATCATCTTGTGTATATCTTGCCGTAGAACATGATAGGTACCTAGATTTGTCCATGATGCCATCAGGAAGCAAATAAATCACTGTTTGAAAATAGGCAAAACGACTCATTTTTGCAATATTAGCAATAAAAATGACAGATAAACTTTTGTCGTTAGTCGTCCCTCCGGAACTGTATTACATCTATTTTTTCACGCTGATCACGAATCTGACATTTATTTTAGTCATAAATGAATATTTAATGTGGAAAATTGCATTTAAAATACAGTACTAATTTTTCATAAAATCCAAAAAAATTCACAATGACGTGAAATTTAAACGGTTCGATCGATTCTCTTGAAATTTCAATGGGATCTTCGGGTGATCATATTCCATCTGTGTGCGCGTTTTTTGCTAGATTGCTAAAAAATTGTGGGTGCTAGAGCGCGAACCGACATTTTTTAAGAAATAAAAAATGGCGTACAGAAAAAACAATTGAACATTTTTGGATAAAATTTTGCGGAAACATAGACTATTAACCACACATGCTGTGTGCAAAATTTCAGCTTGATCGGTCAAGTCGTTCTCGAGTTCTAATGGTTTCAATTCGCGTCCGCACACATACACACACATTAGGGTGTTTCTCAGAAAGGACATTTTTTTAAATGTTGGTCCCACCCTTTTAAAGTATAGAATTCAATTAAAAATTGAACCTCGCGAAAAGCGGTTCCTAGCAAAAAATCCTAAGTGGCGCCGCATTCGACGTTTGTACCCAAAAAATGCGGCACCTTTTAAATGTAATTGTCAACGACCACCTTTCGGGAGGTGTTTTTTTAGATGAAAATATATAGTTTTGAAAGGTGGGAAGATTTTTTTTCAACAAATTCACCCTACTGGACATTTATAGTTTTCTGTACACGAATTAAAAAATCGAAATCGTTTGTGTTTATTAAAAAAAAAAAAGTTGACCTCCCACCCCGTAGAACTACATTTTTTCATCGATGAAAAAATCCAGCGAAAGGCAGTCACTGACAATTAAGTTTGAGAAGTGCCGCATTTTTGTGTTCAAACGTCGAATGCGGCACCTCTTACGATTTTTTTCTAGACACAGCCTTTTGCAAGGTTCAATTTGAGATTGAAATCTGTAGTTTAAGACGATGGGAGGAAAATTAAAAAAAAAAAAATGAATTTTATTGACACACCCTAACACACATACATCCGGACATTTTTTCTAAATGTGATTTTTCGATGTTTTAGAACATTCTGAACACGTTTTCATTAAAATCTCGAAAAAAAAGAAAAAATGTTTCACCATAAGAAAGGTTCCTCTATGAGGAAGCAATAAAATCACTAGTGCAATTACCTTTGCAGATGCAACAGGCGCCAGGATCTGGCGACAGCGATAATGGCGAATGCACCAAGTCCGACACCATCGCGAATTTCGGTCTCTCGATGTAGTGTCCAACAAGCGAGAATCGCTAGTAATGAAACTACTTGGGCTAACGGAGCGACCACTATCAGCGATTCCGACAGTTCCAGAAGAAGAAAGATGAGTAGCACAAGATGGACAACGCTGCGTGCCGTGTGCAACGGCAGCAGATCCGACGAAGACCTGAAACCAAACGAGACACTGATGACAATAACAAATTGGAGTACATTTCGAAAAAGAAAAAGTTAAAACATAGAAAAGTTCAAAGTAACTTGGCTCCCTTATTTGTTACAATTTTGGGCATCGCTTTTGTTTTAAGTTCAACCAACGATGCCAACTCGCGCAAAAAGGTTTCAAACGGTAGAGATAAAAGAAGGCGTATATACTCTTCCAGCGTGCTCGACGCAATGCCGTAGGCCGGACACGCCCAGGTCGTGGTCCGTTTACCTTTTACCAGGTGGCGCTCAAAGTCCGGTCCCACAACATCTCCCCTTTATTAATCGACAAGAGTTTTTTTTTCTTTTTTTTTTTACATTTGTGGATACATTTTACATTATGAATACAGTTTAACATTAATCATAAAAACATATATAAATATTTTTTTTTTTTTTTTTTTTAATATGCTTAAGTTAAGACAAGGTCAAATAATCTTTCCACCACGACGGTCTGCTCATTTCCCTACGAGGTCTAGGCATGGGAACCGATTGCGTTACTTCGCTTGGTTCGCTTGGTGGCTCGGATTCGGTTTCGCCAGGGTTGCCGGCCTGAGTCGCGCTACTCGGCCCGGATTCATGGTCTTTACCATTATGCGGGGTCGTTTCTTCGTGGGGAATAATTTCCGCCTTAGGTCGGATATCGGTAACTACTGCTTCCTCTACCCTTCTATCCTTCTCTTCTAAAGATGGACCGGAACTTGGAATGTCGATTATGACAGGGCTGTAGTCGTTTGAAATCGACTCAAACTTTTTGTATGGCGCCGGTACGAGGTGAAAACGGTTACGCCGGACCTTTCCGTTGCTTGTTAGAACCCAATAAGATCTAGGATCACCCGAAGGGCCTTGTATTTTTCCGTACGTCCTGAGATCGATTACCCAAACTGGGTCTCCTACTTTGAGTGAAGATAATTAGAATTAAAATTGCTAGCTTGACGCATTTTCCGAGCTACCTCATCGCGATTGGGCTCTTTTGCAGCACTGTCAGCTGGGAGGAGCCTGTTTGGCAGGGTTGGGATGCTCAACTTAATTCGTCTCGAAAAAAATAGTTCCGCAGGGCTGAAACCGTTTTCCAAGGGTGTGCTTCTATATGCAAGTAGGGCTAGGTAGATATCGTCGCCCCTGGATTTTTTAATTAAATTTTTCGCTGTTTTTACCGCTGCTTCAACGGCTCCGTTGCTTTGTGGGAAGTGAGGTGAGCTCGTCACAGTGAGAAAACCGTATTGGTCGGCAAACAGTTTGAATTCGGACGTAAACTGTGGACCGTTGTCCGAGCGAACGATATCCGGCAGGCCATACCTCGAAAACGCTTGCTTACACACTTCTATAATCGCTTTCGAACTTAACGACGCGAGACGGAAAAACTCGAAGTATCGCGAATAGTAGTCCGTGATAATGACGTACCAGTAGTCTAGTTTAAAGAGATCTATACCGATTTTCTGCCACGGCCTGGACGGAGAGTCCTCCTGTATAAAAGGCTGACTCGGGTTAACGCGATGCTCTATACAATTTGGGCAGTTGAGTATTAAGTTTTTTAATTGCGTCGATAGCCCCAGCCACCAAATGGCTTGTTTAGCTCGATCTCTGCACCTCGTAATACCGAGATGGCCCTCGTGTAACCGCAGTAATAATTCTTTTTGGAGACTGCGCGGAACTACCAAACGACTGTTATACAGTAACAGGTCGTCACCTATCGAGAAGTGATGTTTGAGTTGAGCATACTCTTTCAACGCTGACGGGATCCGATCTTTCGATGGCCATTTGGTTGCGCAAAACTTTTTTAGCGTTTGACAAACTGCGTCTTTTCCTTGTTCCACGCGGACTTTATGTAACATATCGTTTGAGGCTGGCAGGCTCTTGACGGTAGCTATTACAAAATCAGAGGTGTCCTGTTCGATTAAATTCGTACTCGCGTTTCCTTTTTCCGGGTTGCGAGACAGAGCGTCGGCCAGTACCAAGGATTTTCCGGGGCTATATTTTACGGTATAGCTGTAACGCATAAGGCGAAGACGAAACCGTTGTAAACGCGGCGTTAAATCGTCCAGAGGCGTTGTTTGGAGAATTTGAAGGAGGGGCTTGTGATCCGTTTCGAGAGTTATCGTGATCCCTACTATATAATCTGCGAATCTTTCGGCTGCGTATGTCAGGGCTAGAGCCTCTTTCTCAATTTGAGAATAACGTTGTTCTGTAGGTGTTAAAGTGTACGAGCCGTAGGCGACAATCTGTCGCTCCTCACTATTCCCCTGCAAAAGAACAAAACCAATACCGTAGCTTGAAGCATCTGCTTGAATCCATATAGGTTTTGAATAATCGTACAGAGCCAGGACGGGGGCTGTTGCTAAAAGCTCTTTTATTTTCTGAAACGCCTTTATTTGGGCTGAGTCCCACACGAACGCTGAATTTTTCTTTAAAAGAGAATTTAGAGGTTCCAAAATGGTGGATCTGTTGGGAAGGAACTTTGCTGCAAAGTTGACCATCCCGAGGAATTGCATCAAGGACGTTTTGTTCGTAAGCTCCGGAAAATTTTGTATGGCCGAGACTCTTTCCGGCAAGATTTTTATGCCCTGAGCTGAGACTAAGTGCCCGAGAAACTGCACCTCTTGCACGCCGATTATACATTTCGACTGATTTAGAGTTATTCCTTCCTTACTAATTCGTTTCAGAGCCTCTCTCAGGGTTCGGTCGTGCTGCTCCATGGATTCCCCATAGATCAGTATATCGTCCATATGGACGATTACGTTAGCCATGTCGTCGAAAATTCTCGAAAAAACCTCTGCGAACAAGTCTGGTGCGGAGTTGATTCCGAACGGTAAACGTTTGAATGCGTATCGCCCGAACGGAGTAATGAAAGTCGTCAGTTGTTGACTCTCTTTATCTAGTTTGAGCTGATAAAATCCTGATTTGGCGTCTAGTTTACTGAAGAATTTAGCCTTTCTCATGCGCGCCAGAGAAATGTCGACATTTAGAATTGGGAAAACAGGCCTTAGGATGTTCTTGTTGACCTGCGTATAATCTCCGCAAACTCTAACCGTTTCGCCTTTCGGAATGCAAACTATAGGGCTACACCACTTTGTCGGCTCTTTTACACGCTCTATTACATCATCTTTTTCCATCTTGGCTAATTCGTTTTTTAACTTTGGAAGTAACGGTATTGGCACTGATCGAGTGACCGACTGACTGTAAGGAATAATATCGTGTTTCAAGTGAATTTTAAATTCCTGCTTGAAATTTCCGAGGCCTTTAAAAATTTCCGGGAATTCTCGCTCGATGTGCACCGACGAATTGCCAAAAGCTTGGAGCGGGCCCATTATTCGTACCAGATTAAAGATTCTAATCGCGTCTTTTCCGAAGAGGTTCTTTCGGAGATTTCTTATAACGCAACACCGCACCTGTTTCGCAAGACTATTGATTTTTATCGTTACGGGCAGCAAACCGGCTACGTCTAAAAGTTTCCTATCGGGACCCTGTACATTCATTTTTTTCGGAATTATCTTACCGAGCTCGTTTATTGGGACGTCGCAGTATTTCAAACAGGTCACGTCTGCTCCCGTATCTATGTGGAATTTCCTGCTCTGCTGAAACTTGTCGATGAAAGCGTCCACGTCGAAGTCGTCGTTCCTCCCGCTTTGAGAGACGTTCCCCAGAAAATAAACCTTGGACTCTTCTTCTTCTTCTTCTTCTTCTGTAACCTCGCTTGTAGCGGCTTGCGAGAGGTTAACCGATTTTGATCGGCAAACTTTGTCCCAATGCCCTATCTTTCCGCAATTACGACATTTTGAGGTTAGCGCAGGGCATTTGTTGTTTCTGTGGAATTTGAGTCCGCATTTTGAACAATCAGTGTTCCGTCCTTTCGGCGCAGTGGGTTGACCGCCAGTGGTGAAATTCTTCACCCTATCGATGTCGATGACTTCGGGCGCTGCCGGTAGAGATTTTACTTGCCGACGTTGATCTTCGGTTTGGCGAGCTATAGTCACGGCGGAATCTAAGGTTAGGTCGGACTTGAGTTGCAGGCACTCTTTTGTCTTCGAGAGTCTGTTAACCCCATGACGATCCGATCTCTAATTAACTCGTCCCTTAGCTGACCATAATTGCACTTTTCCGCTAAGACGTGCAGCGCTGTGACGTATTGGTCGATCGTTTCTCCGGCGAGTTGAGATCGAGAGTTGAAACGAGATCTCTCGAAAACGATGTTCTTCTTTGGCTCAAAGTAGTCGGTGAAAGCTTTCATCACGTCTTCAAAGCTCTTACCGTCGGGCTGTGGCATCACTTGCGTAAAAATCTCTTCGCTTTTTTCTCCCATCGCGTACATCAAGAGATCGATCTTCTCCACTGATGTTTTCGCCGACAGGTCCGCTACGTTTAGATATCTCATGAAACGTTTTTTCCAGATGAGCCACGTTTCTGGCTTTGAAAAGTCGAAGTTGTTTGGAAGTTGCAGAAAGTTAGCCGCGCTGGCGTTAACTTGGATTACGGGGACAGGATCACCCATCTTGCTTGGTGTATTTCAACCGTACTGTGGCGTATTTTACAGCAACTATGCGACGAGATTGTTGTTTCCCCTTGATCCGAAACGTTTTCTTCTAATATCTCACTTCTGACACCATGTTTTAAGTTCGACCAACGATGCCAACTCGCGCAGAAAGGTTTCAAACGGTAGAGATAAAAGAAGGCGTATATACTCTTCCAGCGTGCTCGACGCAATGCCGTAGGCCGGACACGCCCAGGTCCTGGTCCTTTTCCTTTTACCAGGTGGCGCTCAAAGTCCGGTCCCACAACAGCTTTCTCTATGGGAAACTTCATTGATCGATTTATGGCTTCCTAAATAGAGGAAATAAATGTAGTTGGCCGGCCGAGATCAACTATAGGGTCGTTACAGACACACCCGTAGAATCCATAATAGGGAATCCAAACTAGGACCCTACAGGGCCCAAAATAGGAGTCCACAATCGAATGATAAGGGACCCAGTGAGCACAGTAATATAACTGCAATGTAACGGCAACAAAATCGAATATTACAAGTGATATTACTAGAGTGTTACACGCAAGTTACGGGCAACTTGCCATTTCCGGCTCGACAATATAACATGTTATACAACAGTGTTATATAGCTAAAACGGAACGGTTACGTTACTGATTCGTAAAATTAAGATTGCGATATCTGACTGTAAAATTACAAAAACAATAACAGTTACATAACTGCAGTAGAATTGATTGTAACAGTTAACGTAATACGGAAGTCAATTTAAAAAATACATTCGCGATTAACCATACCTCAATTAGCATCGTTATTATTCATAGGTACATTTACACTATTACTAGAAACAAATATATGTTGAAAAAAACGTAATTAACTTTTGTGCCTTCGGTGAGACTCCAACCTGGGACCCTTGGATTTGTAGTCTGTAACCATACCTATTCAGCTATGCCGGAGTTGAGAATAAAGTTTTGGTAAATGATATATGACTTTCAAATTGGTTATTCACAAACCGTGATTGAAATTATACCATCAGTATAAATGAAAAATGTGCGTAATCAATACCGGAATATTACAATATATCGGGAAGCTTTTCTACTCATTACTAATTTCATTGACATTAAAACGAAAACTAATGACTAAGTCAGTAATCTTTTTGTGAAATATTAAAAATATTTTATCAATATTAAAAGATATTTGTAAAATGTTTCGAATGCATTTTGAAAATACTGTTTTGTCCGTTGATACATTGAAACAGTGAAAGTGTTTCACTGAAAGTTTTTTTGAACATTTTAGCGAAATGTGAAAAAGGTATATCACGAAGTTATATGACCTTTGCATTAATTGCATATTACTAATGTTACATTAACATTGCAATGAGCATTTATGTGCTCATTTGCGAATGTTAGATGTGCAACAGATATGACGGTTTGTTATCTTCGCACTACCTTGAGTTATCAGTGTTAGATAAACAGCGATGTAAGCATGTTGTGCGATAAACATTACAAATTTTGGTTACGGAACTTGTAATTCTGCATGGCTTTATAACCTTCACATTCCCTGCATATTGCCTATGTTATATGAATATTGTTATATGCCTGGTATGTGACCGTTATAGACATTTGTTATATACTTGTAATAGCATAACGGTTTGTAACATTTCATTACCTGCATATTACAAATGATATATAACATGTTATTTCCATTTCACATAACATTTACATTGCACAAGTATTACATTGTTACGTTAGATGTAACTTCTATGTTATATTGCTGGAACAAAGTGTGTTCACTGGGGATAGTCAAGGAAACCATAGTAGGGCACCCATATTTCGCTTCGCTGGGTCCTATAAAGGAAAACTAAGCTTCAATAAATGTTTAATGGATGTCACTATATGTATATGCATATACTCTATTTCATTATACTTTATTTCATATACTTTATTTTCATGGGGGTTATCATATGTACGGTGTATTTTTCACTCCGAAATGGTGTTAATATTAACACCGGTTTTTTTTTTACCACTCACACCATCGCAGTTTACACCGCAGATTTCTTACAGTGTTCGCTGCTCGTCTTTATATTTCAAAGACGCGCAGCAAACATATTCAATATAATTATATTGAATATATTGAATTATATATTAATTCATATTTCAATATAAAGTCAATTGTTTGTGTTTACATAAAGTCAATGTCGATTAACTAAATTATAATTATATTTAACAAGTAACTGAATTAACTAACAAAGTTAATGTTTGTATAAAATGGTGTGTCATTTAAAAAAAATATATATATATATGTATATATATATATATACATACAGGGTGACAATCATAAAGTGGCCACCAGTTTTTTAACGTACTTGCGCGGTGGTTAGAATTGACTTAGGATGCGATTCTTGAACGATTTTTCAAGCCCTGTTCGATGGTGTTAATAGTTTTCCGTAGAAATGCATAGTTTTTAAGGGGGAAAGAAAATATATTCGAAATTTTTGGGAAATTAACTTCTCTATCTGTATTAATAAAGATTATAAAAAGCTGAATACAAAACACTAATGGGCCGTTTGATTTAGGTGAAGTTTCTTAGAGATAATGAATTTCAAAGTTGGTGCTTTTAACGAACGATCCACGGCTAGCACAGGGAACCACGGAGATGAACCGATGTTCAGCTGTCACTGAGCGAGACCGAGACCATCAGCTCGGTGATGCTTAAATTATTTGCCGCGAGATTTTTCAGTTTTCACAATTCGTGTGAAGACTGAATTTGTCCATAAATATTTTTGTAATTGATAATTGATATTCGAAGGATCTGGGTTCGAATCTCTTAATCGGCAGTTTTTGCTTCCTCATAAAGGAAGCTTTGTGATGGTAAAAAAAAAAATTTTCGAGATTTTAATGAAAATGTGTTCAGAATGTTCCAAAACATCGAAAAAACACATGTAGAAAAAATGTCCGGATGTATGTGTGTGTGTGTGTGTGTGTGTGTGTATGTATGTGCAGATCGGACGCGAATTCAAACCGTTATTACTCGAGACGACTTGACCGATCAAGCTGAAATTTTGCACACAGCATGTGTGGTTAATAGCCTATGTTTCTGCAAAATTTCATCAAAAAATGTTCAATTGTTCTTTGTACGCCATTTTTTATTTGCTAAAATGTCAGTTCGCGCTCTAGTACTCACAATTTTTTAGCTATGTAGCTAAAAACGCGTACATAGATGGAATATGACCACCCGAAGATCCCATTAAAATTTCAAGAGAATCGATCGAACCGTTTAAATTTTATGACATTTTGAATTTTTTGGATTTTGTGAAAAATGAGTACTTTCTTTTAAATGCAATTTTCTACAATAAATATTCATTTGTGACTAAAATAGTTGTCAGATTCGTGATCAGCACGAAAAAATACATGGAATACAGTTCCGGAAGGACGACTAACGAAAAAAGTTTATCGAGAATTTGGATAACCAAAATTGAAAAAGAGTGATTTTGCATATTTTTAAATAGCGATTTTTTTGCTTCCCGATGGCATCGCGAAAATATCCAGGTGCCTATCGTGTTCTACGGCAAAAAATACACAAGATGATGGACGTGACGAAGTTAAAATAATTAAATAAAGCGGTCGTTTGAACTTCTCGAGTAAAAAAAAAGTTGAAAGTTGAAAATTGAAAGTTGAAAATTGAAAGTTGAAAATTGAAAGTTGAAAATTGAAAGTTGAAAATTGAAAGTTGAAAATTGAAAGTTGAAAATTGAAAGTTGAAAATTGAAAGTTGAAAATTGAAAGTTGAAAATGGAAAGTTGAAAATTGAAAGTTGAAAATTGAAAGTTGAAAATTGAAAGTTGAAAATTGAAAGTTGAAAATTGAAAGTTGAAAATTGAAAGTTGAAAATTGAAAGTTGAAAATTGAAAGTTGAAAATTGAAAGTTGAAAATTGAAAGTTGAAAATTGAAAGTTGAAAATTGAAGGTTGAAAATTGAAGGTTGAAAATTGAAAGTTGAAAATTGAAAGCTGAACGTTAAAAGTTGAAAGTGAAAGTTGACATTTTTATCCGTTGAGCTTCCTCTATGAGGAAGCCAAAAATATAGTAGATACTTCCTCATAGAAGAAGCTTAACGGATAAAAAATGTCAACTTTCAACTTTCACTTTCAACTTTTAACGTTCAGCTTTCAATTTTCAGCTTTCAATTTTCAGCTTTCAATTTTCAGCTTTCAATTTTCAGCTTTCAATTTTCAGCTTTCAATTTTCAGCTTTCAATTTTCAGTTTTCAACTTTTATGAGGAAACGATATGAAAATTTCAATTTTCAGCTTTTATGAGGAAACGTTATCAAAATTTCAATTTTCAGCTTTTTTTCTTTTCTTTTCCTTCGGCACTGCATTGACATTTTTCGACGTACTTCTCGCGATCCTTTAATAATTCCGCAGCTGGACATCTGGAAAGATACCAACAAAACCGGTAGCCGATTATCCGCGAAATCTATCTGCTGGCTCATTCGCGCGTTCGTCCACGGGGACGATCACGGGATTATCCCGGGGCTATCCGGGAATTATCCCGGGGCTATCCGGGGACGGTCCCAAGACGATCCCGGAACTATCCCGGAACCGTCCCGGGACCATCCCGGGATGGTCCCGGTATCGTCCTGGGATCGTCCCGGGATCGTCCCGGGATGGTCCCGGGATAGTCCCGGGATGGTTCCGGGATAGTCCCGGGATGGTTCCGGGATGGTTCCGGGATGGTCCCGGGATGGTCCCGGGATAGTCCCGGGATGGTTCCGGGATGGTCCCGGGATCGTCCCGGGATCGGCCCCGTGGACGAACGCGCGAATGAGCCAGCAGATAGATTTCGCGGATAATCGGCTACCGGTTTTGTTGGTATCTTTCCAGATGTCTTGCTGCGGAATTATTAAAGGATCGCGAGAAGTCCGTCGAAAAATGTCAATGAAGTGCTGAAGGAAAAGAAAAGAAAAAAAACTGCCGATTAAGAGATTCGAACCCAGATCCTTCGAATATCAATTATCAATTACAAAAATATTTATGCATAAATTCAGTCTTCACACGAATTGTGAAAACTGAAAAATCGCGCGGCAAATAATTTAAGCATCACGGTAGCTGATGGTCTCAGTCTCGCTCAGTAACAGCGACAGATACATCGGTTCACCTCCGTCGTTCGTTAAAAGCACCAACTTTGAAATTCATCATCTCTAAGAAAATTCACCCAAATCAAACGGCCCATGAGTGTTTTGTATTCAGCTTTTTATAATCTTTATTAATACAGATAGAGAAGTTAATTTCCCAAAAATTTCGAATATATTTTCTTTCCCCCTTAAAAACTATGCATTTCTATGGAAAACTATTAACGCCACCAAAGAGGGCTTGAAAAATCCTTCAAGAATCGCATCCTAAATCAACTCTAACCACCGCGCAAATACGTTAAAAAACTGGTGGCCACATTATAATTGTTACCCTGTATATATATATATATATATATAGGATGACTAAAGACCGCTGATGAAGTAGTTTAGACTTGGATAAACCCAGGCCTTTGACAATTAGAGTGGAAACCCCGTTTATCCGAGTCAATGTGGCGAGAGCGTAGGTCGGATAAGTTTAATCTCGGATAAGACGGATAACACTCAATTCAAATTTGTACTACTATAATATATATATATATATATATATATATATATATATATATATATATATATATATATATATATATATATTGTGACGTATTTTCCGGTATCTCAACGGAAAATCTCGAACAAAAAAAACGAAACCGAA
Organism: Amblyjoppa fuscipennis; assembly: GCA_963575735.1. Classification (NCBI taxonomy): domain Eukaryota; kingdom Metazoa; phylum Arthropoda; class Insecta; order Hymenoptera; family Ichneumonidae; genus Amblyjoppa; species Amblyjoppa fuscipennis. The sequence goes on from OY754497.1 coordinate 1,374,290, forward strand.
TATCGAAAATAAAGCTCAAACCAAGCGGGAGCGAAACGCGAAATCGAGAACCAAAAAAACGTCACCTTCGGGCGTCCACCCTCGCGAATGCATTGGAGTCCCGGTGGGCGCCAGTTAATTTTTGTTTCACCGGTATTAACAACCGGACTAACCTGGAGGTCGATGGAACCGACCTCCGCAGGGCTGATTTTTGTTTCGCCGGAATCGCCAAACCGGACTAAACTGGAGGTCGATGGAACCGACCTCCGCAAGGACAAACACAAAACGATAAAAACGGGAACGGAACGGTAACGAGCTAACACCAATACACTCGCGAGAGCAACGGTTGCGGAAATGCACGGTTTGCTCAGGGTGTAGGTTGTGGTAGAAGGGTCGCGATCCTTCGCCAATAAAGTAACGCGAAATCTATGCTAAGGAGAGCTCAAAATTTCCAAACGAAAGTAATTAATTTTGTTGGCTATAAGCCACGGGAGCTCGCACACACGTGCATCGGGAGAGCTCAGCTGACCGAAGGATCGAGCGAGCGTAACGAGAGCGAGAACGTATCCTATACGCGATCGAAAATTCACACAAACGATAAACTTACCGAACAGCAGGAATAAATCCAATAGTTTGGCGCGAGATCCGCATCCTGCGATGCCCCGGAACTTAACCACACTCACTGTACCTCAAGAACGTTAACCGAAACGCATCCTGAACACAGGAAATCGGTAAAGAACTCGCACGAAACGGCACACGAGTCGAACCGCGAACGCGCGGTGACAGGTAGCGCGAGCGAAACACACGAACCGGAGCGAGACGGTAGCCGGAGTCTACGGCAGCGCGAGCGAGACACGCATCGCGAGCGCGAGACAATACCCGAAAAACCGTAAACACACGGGAGCGCGAGCGGAGTCCGAGTTGCCTCGAGGACGACACTCGGTAGACTGATTTGTCTACGATAACACCTGTAACGGATCATTATCATTATTTCGGGAACCCTGACCGATAGCTACTGCCCTCTCAAACTATTTCGAAACGGGATTTCAACGGGAGCCTGTAACCGAACTGTACGAAGCGGCAAATTTCGAGGATCGTTACGATCGCTTCTCCTCGTGCAATGCGTGAAAACAAGGCTCTTCACTATCTCAAAACACGGCACAAGGGTTCCATCCTTGTCCGGACTAAACCGTAACTCCGCCTGTTCTCCAACGCATTGCACTTTACCGTATCACACACTAGAGCGCCGGGTTTGCACCGGACTTTGGCGTATTCGTAACGAAGCCTCGTCGAGTCTCTCCTCCAGTTGGGCTTGTAATAACTTATGGATCCGCACCACCAACTGGATTCGAAAACCCCGACTAACTGGATCTTTACTGTAACCGTAACCGTACAAAAAAATAAACGTTAGCGGAACTGTATTCCCGTAAGCTAAATCGTACCGCGATTAGCGAGAGAGGCAGCAAAACGAGATCTATACCATAAAATTCGGTATTTTCGCAAGAAAAGTACTAGGTGCTTTTTTTCTTTAATTTTGTGACGGTGATTCCAAAAAATCACGTCACAATATATATATATATATATATATATATATATATATATATATATATATATATATATTATAGTAGTACAAATTTGAATTGAGTGTTATCCGTCTTATCCGAGATTTAACTTATCCGACCTACGCTCTCGCCACATTGACTCGGATAAACGGGGTTTCCACTCTAATTGTCAAAGGCCTGGGTTTATCCAAGTCTAAACTACTTCATCAGCGGTCTTTAGTCATCCATCGTTCCTTTCAATTGAATACCGTTGGTGACCGTTGCTTAAAAAATAAAATGCGTGTGTGAACTCCGCGTCATTATTTGCTCCGCGATGTGTGCATAATACGTGACTCGCTCTAGGCTCGCTGTAACGCGAAATAACGCTGGTTTAAGCCATTCGAGCCTTCCTCGAAGCTGTAACGAGACACGCGCGATTGTGTTTAGGTAAAACCATGTGCGCTCTTTCCGACTCATGTTTTCCTTCGGACATTTGCCGAACTGTAATTTGGAGGCCGATAGACAGATGGAAGGAAGCGCGGGGCAAAACGGACCACCGGACCAAACTGATCATTTTTCGGCGGTTCGCTTGCTCAACACTCTCGCGAACCAACGAACCGTTAAACTTTTGGGTGGGTTTTGGTTGTTTTTTTTGTTTTGTTTTTTTTTTTTGACAACCTACTCCAATTCAATTAGCTGATTGGTGCGTCAAACTGACTCTGATTCCAACCTTCCCTTGACAAAGTTTTCCATTGGGAGTTTAATGGTAAATGAATGGTATCCAAAGGTAATCAATGGGATCCTAATGGAAATTCATGGGTAACATTGAAACGGTACTTTCTACCATTCATTCTTAATGGTACTCCATTGGCAAATCAGTGGAAAATTTTTAATGGTACGGTTTTCCATTCGTTATTAATGGGGATCCAATTCCGAAGGACTGGGAAAATTCAAGTGATACTTTCGCCCATTCGTTATTAATGGGAATTCGCTGACAAGTCAATGGGATGTGACAAATGCTACTTTTTCCCTTCGTTATTAATAGTAGTCCATTGGAGGATAACTGGAACAGCTGAAATGGTATTTCTTACCATTGGGAATAAATGAGAACTGAATCGAACGGTAAAAAGCTTTAATGCCACGTCTATCTATTTATAATTGACGAGGAATAAGAATCGAGTCGATAAACACTTGGGAATCACGTGTGTGAGTAACAACTTTCACTTAAATGGTATAAGCGATAATGAATTGCAGATGAATGAGTCCCCAATAGTAGCTGTGAACTTAAGGACCAAAATTATTTGTGAACAACAGGAGACATTTTTCGGGAGCATTACAGCTTTTTTATTTGTTACATGTTTAGACACTGTAGAAAAGTGGACAATTATACATAGCATATTTTTCCGCGAATGGGAATGCTGAAACTGAATAGCATATTGAATGGTATATTAAATGGTAATATAAATGGGAATGATATCATTGTCGAAACCCCATTGAATTATCTTTAACGACTAGTAAATGATAACCAATGGGATTTTTTTAATGGTAATTAATGGGAGATTTAGCCAAGGGTATGACCAACGATTGGCTGTTAGTAGGCAGCAGGTTGGCAGCCGACGATCGGATCTCGATTAATGTCCACCCTTATGAAAATATTTATCTGAATATGTCTGCAAATTTCTCTGAATGTCTGAAAATTTCTCTGAATATGTCTGAAAATTTTTCTGAATATGTCTGAAAATTTCTCTGAATGTTTGAAAATTTCTCTGAATGTCTGAAAATATCTCTGAATATGTCTGAAAATTTCTCTGAATGTCTGAAAATTTTTCCGCATATGTCTGAAAATTTCTCCGAATATGTCTGAAAATTTCTCTGAATATGTCTGCAAATTTCTCTGAATATGTCTGAAAATTGCTCTGAATATGTCTGAAAATTTCTCTGAATATGTCTGAAAATTTCTCTGAATATCTTTGAAAATTTCTGAATATGTCTGAAAATTTCTCTGAATATGTCTGAAAATTTCTCTGAATATGTCTGAACATTTCTCTGAAATTGTCTGACAATTTATCAGAATTTTCTCAAAGTTGTCGCACTATTCAGAAAATGTCAAAGAATTTTTTGCTTATAAATATGCCTGATTGTTTTGCAGCGCTGGGCAACGTACCGAAACTTAATTAAAGTACTAAGAACTACCGTATGTACTTTGAGTACAAAGTAATTTCGGTACTTAAAGTAGTCTTACAAAATACAAAGCACAGAGTACCCTTTCTTCTTAATCGCGATTTTCGTCGTAATCACCGTTTGGATGTGTGTCGAGTTCAAAGATAGATAAAATAAACACTGCACAAGTCATCAGATTACGCGCGAGTTGCAGCGAAAGATGAGTTTTATGGTCGTATGATACATCGTATATCGGCTTTTATTGAAATAACTAACAAACGTACTTGGGAAGAAAATAATACAAGTATTTTGGCCTTCGTGTTTTATAAAAGTACTTAAACTACCGAAAAGTACTTTGGCACTTAGAGTACCGAAAAGTACATTGGTACTTAAAGTACAGAAAGGTACTTTGGTACTTAAAGTACAGAAAGGTACTTTGGTACTTAATGTACCGAAAAGTACTTTCGTACTTAAAGTACCGAAAAGTACTTTGGCACTGAAAGTACCGAAAAGTACTTTGGCACTTAAAGTACTGAAAGGTACTTTGGCACTTAAAGTACCGAAAAGTACCTTGGTACTTTTAGTACTGCCCTACTCTGCTTTCAAATTTCGACGCGATGTTGTTGGATAATTTTTCTCGTAGACTACAAAACATATAAAATTAGAAGTGTTTAACAACTCCCGACTGCAAATCGGTCATTATTATTTTAGAAATTTTAGTAAAAAAAAAAGTACAATAAAAATGGTTAATCAAAAGTGACTTCAAAAAGGACGAAATAATTCATTTATGAAACAATAATTAATATTGTTAGTAATAAATAATAATAATAATTAATAATAAAGAATAATTGTAAAATTAATTAATTGTAATTATATAAATTCGTTCATTATCTTCGCTACAGTCGGCAAACGGCTTCCGATCCAAAGATTCATATTAATTATATATAATAAAGTTCTAAGGTCATCCGTGGGTTCCCAATGGCCGCTCGATTTGGATTCCAGTGGTTCCCAATGAACGCTCGATTTCTTATTTTGACAGGTGACAGGTGACAAACTGTCACCTGTGAAAACGTCACCTCGACATTTCTTGACCCTGGCAAATAATCTGCGTACCATTGGCGTGCCAGGAAAGGTTGGAATATGCTGATTGGCATTTGAAACTTTATTTTGGATATAAAATATCCGACATATATAGTGTATTAATGCGTGAGAATGAATCTCACGTAGTATCTTAGGTTAGGTTAGTCATATGTTTTTCGTTGTCGGTTGTTTTCCGATCACTTCCTGTGACAGTTCTGACAGTTCTGACAGTGTTTTTTAAGACCTCAGAGCGAATAGACCTGTGGATATTTGAGAGATAACAACAAAGATTCCGAGGACACGGAGGACGCAGAAGACAAGGTCACAAAGATTATTGGTCCTGTCACATAATCTGCTCACACTTGACGTGTCAGCAACGGTTCGAATATTCTTATACCTATTTGAATCGTTCGGATATCCGGATCTACCCAAACTATCTGGATATTCGGATCCACCTGAACTATCCGGATATCCGGATTCACTCGAACTATCCGGGCATCCGGATATCTCGAATAGTTCGTGGTTCGGTTCGATAAACTGTTGATCGAATGGGATTGAGTTAAGCCCAAACGCCGAAAGATGTATGAACCCGGTGAACTGTTCGAACCCGTCGACCTCGTTGAATGGTTAAACTGCTCAAATAGTTAGACAAGCTTTGTTCGAAGCTATTGAATATTGTAACGGGAATAATATTTCAATAGATTCGTTGATGTCGTTTGTGCACTAATTTATATTTTTGTGATAACGATCACATTCATTGTGCAAAAAATTAAACTTGGTATAGAGCGTTTTTTGTACCGACTAATAACATCCAAGAAAAAAAAAATTAAATTGAAGGTTACGGCTTTGTCGAATATATTTCCATATCCAATATATATTGTGTATTAATATTAATAATACGAGAAAAATATTTTTTTAAATGTTTAAAACTTAAAAATTGAAATTTTTATATCGCCTCTTCATATCTCTTTATTCACAAATATTCTACGAGAACGCATTTTCGAAGCTTTGCGAATAAAGGGATATTATGACGTGGCAATATAAAATATTTATTTTCACCTTTTATGACGAAGCGATATGAATTTTCAATTTTCAACTTGGCGATTTTTCGAAAATTACTGTATTCCATTTTAAGTCTTGCATTTCTTTTCCCATAATAGGAAGAAGGATATAGTGGTGTTGACGAAGGTGGTCGTTAAGGGTGGTAGCACGGCTGGAGGCGAGGAAGATGAATCTTTTATTGACTACAGGATCGCGTGAAAATGAGTGTAAAATTTCGATTACTGATGTCGAAAAAAAGATTATTTTCGACGAAAAAGGTTTGCTAGAGGACGCTCATATCGATACATTCGCAAAATTGCTGGAATGGTATTGTGGTATAAAGATGCAGTCACCATTGCTCCTCCAACAACCAGATATGATAGAGAGTCGATCGCGCGATAATAATCACATCCAGATTTTGTTCTCCAACCACGGGGTCACTGGTCATTGGATATGCACGTACTACGATCGGAATGTAGTCCATGTATTCGACAGTATGAATAACATGAAACTGCATGCTGATCACGTCGTGTTTTTGACTCGGTTGTACCCGTTTAATCCGAAAGTACAATTTCATAAAGTACAGCAACAAGCGAATGCAACCGACTGCGGACTGTATGCAATCGCGTTTGCAGTTTGTGTTTGTTTTGGAAATATGCCCGACGGATTTGTATTCGATTGGCGATACATGAGGCTACACCTGTAGAGGATGCTTTCGCAAAACTGGTTCGCGCAGTTTCCGACATGCGATCTAAATTCAAGCGTCTCAAAAAAACAGTACAGTGAGACACAACTAGAGCGAGAGACAAATTCAACCGTATCAAGAAAACGTTGCAGTGGGACTCAACAAGAGCGGAAGACATATTCAAGCGTATCAGGAAACCATTGCAGCGAGATTCAACAAGATCAAAAGACAAATTCAAGCGTATCAGGAAAACGTTGCAGTGGGACTCAACAAGAGCGAGACAAATTCAAGTGTTCCAAAAAAACGTTGCAGGGAGACTCCACATGAGCGAGAGACAAATTCAAATGTACTAAAAAAATGTTGCAGCAAGACTCAACAAGAATGTGAGACAAATTCAAGCGTATCAAAAAAACGCTGCAACGAGACTCAACAAGAGCATAAGACAAATTCAAGCGTATCAGGAGAACGGCTGGATGCCAGGAAGACAAATCTCTTATTGACGACAGGATCGAGTGTAGATGAGGGTAAAATTTTTATTACTGATAACGAAAAAAATGTTATTTTTGACGAAAGAGGTTTGCTAGAGGATGTTCATATCGATAAATTCGCAAAATTATGGGAATGGCATTGTGGTATAAACATGCAGCCACCACTACTCCTCCAAAGACCAGACACTATAGAGAGTCGATCGCGCGACAATAATAACATCCAAATTTTATTCTCAAATCACGGGGTAATTGGTCATTGGATATGCACGTATTATGATCGGAATGTAGTGCATGTATTTGACAGTATGAATACCATGAAACTGCATGCTGATCACGTTGTGTTTTTGAATCGGTTGTACCCGTTTAATCCGAAAGTACAATTTCATAAAGTACAGCAACAACCGAATGCAACCGACTGCGGACTGTATGCAATCGCGTTTGCGGTTTGTGTTTGTTTTGGAAATATGCCCGACGGATTTGTATTCGATCGGCGATACGTGAGGCGTCACGTGTATAGGATACTTTCGCAAAACTGGTTCGCGCAATTTCCGACACGCGTATCACAAAAACATTGCAGGGAGACGCAACTAGAACGGGAGACAGATTCAAACATATCAGGAAAACGTTGTAGCGAAATATAACAAGAGCGAGAGATAAATTTAAGCGTATTAGGAAAACGTTGCAGCGAAACTCAACAAGAGCAAGAGATCAATTTAAGCATATCAGGAAAATATTGCACCGAGATTCATCAAGAGGGAGATACCAATTCAAACGTTTCAAGGAAACATTGCAATGAGACTCGAGAAGAGCGAGCGACACGATTGGACAAACGCAAACAACGCAAAAGAAGAAGATTAACGGCGAATTTACTACTTTCTGGAAAGCGAACTGGCGACACAGTTGTCGAAGACGAAATAGAAACTCACTATCTTGGCAAGATGAACGTTACCTGCGAATTTTGTGGATCCGTCAATTTCTTATGCGAACAACCAACGGATAAAAAATTTTCGATATGTTGTCATAAAGGCAAAGTAGTTTTGCCCGTTTTAAAGGAATACCCTCAAAGGCTAAGGGAGTTATTAACGAGTAAATCGGTAGAAAGTCAAAACTTTAAAGAAAACATTCGGGTCAATAACAGTGTGCTTGCATTTGCCAGTATGGGTGCTAGAGTGATATCACCAGCTGTAACGGGTAGAGGACCGTACGTTTTTCGGGTACATGGTCAGATATATCATATACCTTTGCGTTGCATCCTAACACAGATGAGGCATATCGATATGGTCAATTATATATAATCGATACCGATCAAGCAACCGAAGAACGCATTAAACATTACAATAATGTAAAATGTCTGACCTCATTATTAAAAGAATTAGATACTTTATTGAGACAAATTAATCCGTATGCAAAAGCATTTAAGATGATGGGAGAAATAGAAAAAGAAGAGGAAGATCGCGCTCTCATGGAGAATAGAAAAAATAAATAGATTACAATGTGTTTTAAGAGGAATAGAACAGCAGACAAAAATACTTTTAATCGGCCTACTTGTAACGAAGTAGCAATAGTTTTCGTGGGGGAAGATGGGCTTCCACCCAGTGAACGGGATGTATATATCCAAAGATGGAAGCACCTATTTCTATCAGCTCTTTAAGTGCAAACGTTTATCCCATGACATATCCACTTTTGTTTCCGCATGGAGATTCAGGGTGGACCGTGAATATCAAGCACAATGACGGCGTTCGAAATGTGACGTGCTTACAATACTATAGTTACCGTTTAGCGTACAGAGGCACTTTTAATCCCTGTCTCCTGGGTGGAAAGCTTACGCAAGAATACATCGTTGATGCTTGGTCAAAAGTCGAAGGTGAACGTTTGAAATATCATCGAATGCAACAAAAGAAATTACGTTCGGAAATGTATTGTGGATTGATGGATTACATAAAAACAAAAGCAGATGAAGATAACGTTAAACCCGGGACAATGGTCCTTCTACCTTCAACCTTTTATGGTGGACCACGGTCTTATCAACAATCGTTCATGGATGGCATGGGTCTTGTTCAGACATTCGGAAAACCACAATTGTTTATAACGATGACCTGTAATCCAAAGTGGTCGGAGATAGTGGAGAATTTGTATGATGGACAAACTGCATCTGACCGTCCAGATCTTGTTGCGAGAGTCTTTCAAAAGAAAGTATGTGAGCTCAAGACGGAATTACTAGAAAGAGAAATTTTTGGAGCAACTGTTGCACATATCCATGTAATAGAGTTTCAAAAACGTGGATTACCGCACATGCATATGCTGCTTTTCTTGGACAAAGAGTACGCGATTCGAGACACAGCAACAATAGATCAGATTATATCCGCAGAAATTCCAGATGCGTCGAAAAATCCAAGATTGTATACAATCGTCAAACAGTTCATGATACATGGTCCTTGTGGAAATGCTAATCAAACTGCACCGTGTATGGATCGTGAAACGAATTCGTGTATCAAAAATTTCCCAAAAGAATTTCAGGCTGAAACGCGATTAAATACTAATGGTTATCCGTTATATCGCCGAAGAGATGACGGAAGCGTGATTATCTTCTCAACTGGAAACCCTAGACTCAATGCAAGAATTGCTGATAATCGATTTGTTGTTCCTTATAACCCGTACCTTAGCTTGCGTTTTAACTGTCACTTCAATGTCAAAGTGTGTTCAACTGTGCAGTCCACAAAATATCTGTTTAAATACTGCTATAAGAGACACGACTGTGCGATAATTGAATTGAAAAACACTGATAAATCAGTGATGAATTACGACGAAATCCATCAATATTTATCAACACGATATGTATGTCCTCCTAAAGCAATGCACAGACTCTACGAGTTCAAAATGCATCAGCAATCTCACGGAACAATTTGTTTGGAGGTTCACCTGGAAAGTCATCAGCAGATATATTTCAAAGAAGGGTTCGAATTAAAGGCTATTGAAAGTTTCAAAAATACCAAATTAACAGCGTGGTTTGGATTAAATCAAATAGATAGCAATGCAAGACAATATTTATATTCTGAGATACCAGATCATTATGTATTTGATTCTGGGACGAAATGTTGGAAAATCAGAGAATGAACGAGAAAAACAATTATTAGCAGGTTGTATTTTGTGAACCCAAATCGGACAGAAAGATATTATTTACGATTGTTGCTTTTACACGTACGCGGAGCTCAATCTTTCAATGATTTGAAAACGTATGAAGGGATAACGTATGAAACGTGTTTGGAGGCAGGAAAAGCACGGTATTTAGTGAAAGATGATAAGGAAATGGAAAATTGTCTGGAAGAGGCTATTTTGTTGGAACTCCCGAATGAATTATGCCATCTGTTTGCCTATATCTGTGTTTTCTGCGTGCCAAGTAATGCAGCTGCACTTTGGGAGAAATATAAGGAACATCTAAATGATTTCAAAATTGATCGTGACTTTGCAGAACAACTTGCTTTGAAACGTACTGAAGATATTTTAGTTTATCACGGATTTAAATTGAAGGATTTTAACTTTCCGGACATAAATACAGATGTCTTGAAGCGTGCTATTGAATGTGTTGAGAATCCGATACATTCCGAACAATTAACAGATCAAGCAGATAACGTAGTAAAATGCCTTAGTTCATGCCAAAAAAATGTATTTGATGAAGCGATGAAGGCCGTAATCGATGACGACTATACATCGCAGTACATCTATTTGGATGGACCGGGTGGAACTGGGAAAAGTTTCTTATTGAATGCTATTATATTGACGTGTGAAAGTAAAGGACAATCTGTATTGTCTGTGGCTTGCCAATGGAATTGGAATCGCAACCAATCTCTTAAAAGCGGCAAGGACGGTCCATTCTATGTTTAAATTACCAGTTCCTCTAAGTGAAAATTCCACGTGTAATGTGTCTGGCTCATCAAAACATGGAAAAATGATAACAGCAAAAATTATTTTTTGGGATGAAGTTACTATGGCCTCAAAGTATGCACTACATGCCATCGATTCCTTACTTCGGGATTTAACAAGCAGAAATATACCGTTTGGTGGTAAAGTCGTTTTAATTACGGGAGATTTTCGACAAACATTACCCATTGTGCGACATGGAGATAGAACACAAATTATTGAGCAATATATTAAAAGAAGTCCATTATGGAAATATTTTAAACAAATGAGTTTGATGAATAATCTTAGAGTTCAACCGGACGAACAAGAATTTACCAAATGGTTATTAGACATTGGAGATGGCAAGGTAGAATCATAATTTGAAAGACTCAATGAAGTAACTCACATATTTAACAAATTCCTATCTTCTGGTGACTTAGTTGATGATATATATGGAACGATTATTGAACCACAAGACAAAAATATTTATCGATGTTCTATTTTGGCGCCAACCAATCGTGAAGTTTATGACATGAATAATATGATATTGTCGAAAGTACGTGGAAAATCAAGAGTGTATTATAGTTTTGATACAAACGAGAGTGAAGAATCCGAGATGCAGAATTCGATTCCTGTTGAATTTATGAACAGTCTAACTCCCGATGGATTACCTCCGAATAAGTTGACATTAAAAATAGGAGCCGTTGTTATGTTGTTGAGAAATATGAATTTGTCGCAAGGATTGTGTACTGGAACAAGATTAGCGATAACGAATATGATGAATCATAGTATATGTGCAAAAATTATATCAGGCAGATTTGTTGGCGAGATGATACTTTTACCAAGAGTAAACTTATCTTCTTCTCCTGATACACTTCCGTTCAAACTGGTTCGACATCAATTCCCTATAAGATTAGCTTATGCAATGACAATTAATAAATCACAAGGCCAATCCGTTGATAAAGTTGGCGTACATCTTCCTTCGCCAGTTTTTAGCCACGGACAGTTATATGTAGCATTATCGCGTGTAAGGAGCATGAAAAATCTAAAAATTCATATCTCTGGAAAGGCACTTTTTGTCAATGAAAATGAAAAAGAAAAAACTTATACACGGAATATAGTATTCAAGGATATATTATAGACTGGACTTACATTTTTTATTATAGAATTCGATGGTAGAGGAGACAGGAGAGAAGTAGTGTGTATAAACCATATATGTACGTAAATAATTATTCATTTTTCTTTGAAAAATCTTCAAGTATCTAATATAATGACACGTATCCATATATATATACAATAGCTTCAAATAGGGTCAAAACTTTCAATCTATTAGCAAAAATTTGCTCGCGTTTATTTAATTTCTTTTTTGTTAGATGTACCGGTCTTGCTAATGAAACTAACGACCCCGATTGGCTAGGAAAACTGGTCTCACGATTTCGATTATTATGATATATTTATCCCGATCATTCGACTATCATGTCACCTTGACTAATAATATCTGTCCCATTTTTAAGAGGGTATATGTATATGTGTTAAAAATGTATATATGTATATATGTTAAATATATATATATGTATATATGTTAAATATGTTTATATGTATATATTACAGAATTTTGATCTCATAAAAACTTGATTTTCGGAGAACTACGCCTTTCTTCTTTCTGTCCCAAGTTGTCTGTGCTTCCCAAGAACCAATTTCCGATCAACCCATCCCGACCTTATAACACCCAAGGCCACTCGTCGATGCGGTGGAAGGTCTCAAGAAAGGCGAGCAATTCAATGTCGACAGAAAACTCTGCCTTTGGCGACTTCCAATTGCACTGAACATGAAAACCAATGACTTTAGATCAGATGTATTATTTAAGGACTACAAGGATGACAAGGATTACTTAAGGATGACAAGACAAAAACTGAACGAAAATTAGAATTCAATAAAGTATGTAGCTTTTCGAATGTACACGCTGCCCTTCCCAGGTTTTTCAGTCATGGTTTTCCCTCGGGACTCGGGTGAATACCAGGGTAGCGTATGTAGGTCGCGAATAGTACTGGATGGACCATGAGCAACCAAATCTCAGTAAAGTTAAAGAGTTGTCGAGGCAGCAACTTAAAGGGGGGAATTTTTTTTTTTTCGAAAACCAGTCTGCATGCTAAAATTCGAAATTTTGGATTTTTAGCATACAGAATGGTTTTCGAAAAAAAAATGTCAAGATATCGAATTAAAACCTTCGCCATTGTTTTCAAGTGGCATATTTCCCAACCGATTTGCCTAACGAAAAAATTCTAAAAAATATTTTTACCCAAAAAATGGTACCCTTAACATATTTGACGGAAATGGACTATTCCAAAAAAATTTTTTTATTTTTTTTCGTTAATGAAATCGGTTGGGAAATATGCCACTTCAAACAATGGCGAAGGTTTTAATTCGATATCTTGAAATTTTTATTTTTGAAAACCATTCTATATGCTAACAATCCGAAATTTTGGTTTGTTAGCATATAGAATGGTTTTCGAAAAAAAAAATTTCAAGATATCGAATTAAAACCTTCGCCATTGTTTTCAAGTGGCATATTTCCCAATCGATTTCATTAACGAAAATATGCTAAAAAATTGTTTTACCCAAAAAATGGTACCCTTAGCATATTTGACGAAATGGACTTTTTAAAAAAAAAATAAAAATTTAATTTTTTTTCGTTAATGAAATCGGTTGGGAAATATGTCACTTGAAAACAATGGCGAAGGTTTTAATTCGATATCTTGAAATTTTTTTTTCGAAAACCTGATGTACGCCACCGGCGTTCTCCCTCGCCGAAACCTGAAAAATACCTGAAACAAAAAGAAACACGTAATTAATATTTAAACAAACTCAAATTACCTTACACTACATACTTACCTGGCGACGAAGGGATTAACCCTTCGTCGTGCGAATCCAACGGCGACCTGGCTCCCTCGTCTCCTCGCCGGGGCACCTCCACCTGAAACAAAAAAGAAATTAACACAATTGCTAAAAAATGGATAATACAATAGAAATAGACTTACCGATAACTCCAGACAAGGCGACGAGGATTCCCGGGCCACCAGGCGAGGTAGCGTCTTACCCGCAGCTGCGCCTCGCCAGGCAGCGTCTTACACGCTGCCTGGCGAAATCTGAAAAAATACAAAAATACACATTAATTAAGAATATACATATGGTAACCATTACGAACTAAAAAACCTACCTGATACACGACGAACGTCGAACCCCGTCGAATCCTCGACGAACCCTCGTCGAGTCTCCGTCCAGCCTCGCCGAGGCATCCGGACGAGCTCCCCCGACGATGGTGGGACCCCATCGGATCTAAAACAAAAAAAGGAAAACATATTATAATAATATAAAAACTAAGTGAACTTATATATTAACCCTTAGACGGTACTTACCTGCTGAGGCGAAGGTGTGACGGAGACTCGACGACGGAAACTCCGACGGCACCGAGCCGGGTAGCGGCTTGCCCGCTACCTTGGCGAACCTGAAAAAAGAGTGGAGAAGAAATTAGCTGATAAGTTCAAATTAAAATAAACTCTAAATAGTAATAATAGAAAAACTAACCGGTAAACCCAGCGTTGGACATGAGCCTTCCGCCCATGTCATGCGACGGGGACTCCTCCGGCGAAGACTCCCTCGTTGGAACTTGGAACACAGAAAAAGACACAAATAATTATTATTATTAAATAATTTAAAAAATACCCTCGCTAGGAGGATCGCTGACACACTAGTTAAGTAATTTAAAAATATCCTTACCTATAAGTTTGTTGAGGCCGACAGAAAACCTGTTGCTCGCAGGCGACGACGCGAAGCACAAATCTGAAAAAAAACACACAATCACTCACCGACACACACGCACTTTATTTTCTAAAAACTAATAATTCACTACGCGAACTTTTCACCACTTCACATTTTCCAGAAACACTTGTAAAAACATAATAAACAATATAAACACATACTCGCGAATACGGCCAACTGTGACGTGCGGGCGTTGTGCACGTCAAAATAACCCCGTCGCGGGAAGCGCGACGAGATTATATTTTTGTTCGGGATCGTCTCCGGTTCGTCCTATACAGGACGCTTCCCGTTATTTCGCACAGGTCAACAAATAATTAAGTCGGGATTATCGTAACTCGACGTTTAATGAAAAGTATTGGTTACTACATAAGACATAAATTGCGATCTCGTTGCAGGTTTAGCCGGCAAGCATCTACACACGATCACTCACTCATACAACGCTCACACTCCCATACAATCACACTTATAATATTCTCGTAGTAGTTTGGTGTGGTCACTGTCCCTTTCTTCGCTCTCTTCCTCTACACCTCTTCTCTCTCACTCTCTGCGCTTCTATCGTGAACACACGCTTGAAATTACACGACAGTCAATTGTTCGTGGCGTAGATAATAGCACTTATGATCTAGCACGATCAGGCTCACCACCGCGGGGTGTAACACTCTTCAGGCTCCTTTTGGCCCTCGCGACTTTCACGCGTTCTACTAGACCGGGGTGTTCCCTCGAGATTTACTTTACTGTTGCGGGTGCTAATCGAGGAGTTTTGCCGAAGATCAAGCTCACGCTTTCAGTATCTAAACGGCACTGTCCTTCCCGGCCCGTTCATCCGTCGATCTCTCGACCGTCGGATGACAAGCCGGGGAGGATTTCTGCAAAGCAGCGAAATTGTACCTCGCCTGAGAGAAGGCGAAAGGAGGCGTTAGGATGGCCCCTCGAGCCCTCGCTCGCGATTCTCGAGAAAAATATCGCGCGACCCGTGTCGCGTAGAATAACGCCCGGGTTGCGCGATATTAGAGAACTAACTAAGGGAAATAAAATATTAAAAAGGCAACGGAATACATCTTGTGCATTCCGATACCTTGATAATTAATCCCGCCGCTGACGAGCCCGAACGTGCTATATCGCGAGTTCTGGTCACGAATGGCGCGAGAAAATTTGGAATAAAAATTATTCCCGCGCGGAACGTGATACAACGAGGTTAATCACGCGCACTATGCGAAGCCCATGCTCGACGCTTACGAGCCGGCGAAAACCGAACTTGGCCGGAGATAGCCGAGCGCGGCGAACACTCGGGTCGGCCAAACCTAGTTTAAGACTCCCCGCGAGAGGGAGATTTTGTCAGAACGTTTCTCGCAAGCGAATAAGCGCTTGATCGGCAATAAATAGCCGAGGTTTTTGCGAATAAAATTACCAAAACTTTCGCCTACCAAGTCTCCGATTCGGGAAAGCATCTTTTTGAGCCGTCTACCGAGACGACTACCACACCCAAAACCAAACCGTTTCTACGAAACGAACTCTTCCAGCTGCAAAGCGGAGAATCCCTGCTATAGAGCAGAACGTCCTGCTGCGAAGCGGAAAAATCATCCTGCTGAGAAGCGGAAAAATCATCCTGCTGATAAGCGGAAAAATCATCCTGCTGAGAAGCGGAAAAATCATCCTGCTGAGAAGCGGAAAAATCATCCTGCTGAGAAGCGCGGCCGGCCTGCCGAGCGGGCGGAAAACTTCGACAGTTGTAGTTTCTCGCGGTCGGTAAAGAAGAGGTCGAGCGTATGCGGCGATCGGACAATAACCAATGTTACCGGCGTCGCCTAAACGCCCGAGCGGAGGCGCGTTTGGAGGAACGGGCGGAGGCGCTTCTATTCGAGCTTAGGCCTCGCCATTTGGACCGCGTCGTGCGCGTCGTCCATGTCGTCGCCACCGATCCGCGCCCGTGGCCTTACTCACCGCGCTCACGACCCGTGCCAAATACGGTGGACATTCTTGCACGGGGGTTATATCCGCAAATAGTTGAAAGACCGCGCGTACACGAGCTTAGGACCTTTTCGTACCCGCCCGACGGCCCGGTGTACGTGAGACGACCCACGCCTCCCGAGCCTCAGGGTGGAGGTTATGCCCCTCCGGTCGCGATCCTCCGGCCAACGCGCAATCGAATATTTCCGGTTCCACCTCGGGTGAGCCATACCGGACCGATTAGGGGAGTCCTCCGCGAGCGAAACCAACTCTCCCCCCGCGCAGTTCGACACCGGGTCTACCCCAGAGTGCCCCACCAACGCCGCGACCTTCCGCCCGCGCCACCGGACGTAGTGCCAACGACGCTGCCGGGAGTGGTCCCGTCATCGCCGCCGGACGAGACGCCCAAATCGCTCCATGGGCTATGGAGTAAGTTGTACGAGGAGCCTGCCGTGGAAGCCGTCCCGAAACCGAGCGCCCCGGAACCCGTCAAGAACGGCGACTCGGACAAGAAACGCGCTCGACTAGAAAATCTATTCGGTGACACCACGGAAGTGGCCAGGGAACCTTTCGAACCAACACCGACGACTTCCGGCAACCGTCCACCCGCGAAACCCGGACCCAATTGGTCCCCGGACAGCGACCTCAGCCCCCGTAACTCGCTGAATCTCCTCGCTAGCGCCACCGCGATTTTCGCCGGTACTACGGGGTCGCCATCGCTGCCTGGGTTCGGGGAATTGAGCTCCCTGCACGTTTTGGCGGAGGCCGCCGAGAACACCCCCCGAGCAGAGGTTTACGACCCCACCGAGCAGTACCTCTCGGTCTACGACGGGGTAGGACAGCATTCGGGGGAATTCCACAGGGCACCGCCGGAGTACAGACCGTCACGTATCAACCTCGAAGGAGAGGAGCCCGCGCCCGCGGAATCCCCGAGCGGGATTTCCCCCTCCGGATCGCCACAACCGCGAATCTAGGGGAAAATCGGCCCCCATCGGTCCACTTCGGACCCTACGCCGGCTCAGGCGTGAAACTGAACCCTCGGTTAATGACCATGCCCTTCACCGGACTAAACAGAACCTTCGGTTAAATAACCGTGCCCTTCACCGGGCTAAACAGAACCTTCGGTTAAATAACCGTGCCTTTCACCGGGCTAAACAGAATCTTCGGTTAAATAACCGTGCCCTTCACCGGGCTAAACAGAGCTCTCGGTTAAAAAAAAACCGTGCCCTTCACTGGGCTAAACCGAATGAGAAAGTAGGAGCAGGGTAAAACCCGGGTTTTTAAAACGGCCCTTTTGAGGGCCAAATAAAACCATTCAAACATAAACAAGGGGCAAGTTCGCCTCCCTGTCCTCCCTCTAGCTAGCCAGACGCACCGCGGGAGAATCGGAAGGACCACAACGAAACCTGCACCTACGACTAACTCGCAAACCTATGGGTCAGTTACTGTCAAACCATTCTATATGCTAACTATCCGAAATTTTGGTTTGTTAGCATATAGAATGGAACCACTGGAATGCGAATCGAGCGGCCATTGGGAACCCATGGATGACCTTAGAACTTTATTATATATAATAATTATTATTATATTATTATTAATTATTGCTACTGTTAATAACAATTGGATTGTTATTAACAGTAGCAATTGTTAATCGCAATTGTTTATTAACAAAATAAGTTACTGTTTTTTCACGTCGGTTATTTTTTTCGTATAATTTGGTTGATTTTGAGTCGAAAATGTTCATATTTTTTTCTGAAAATGAAAATAGAATGGTTTTGGCCTATTTGGAACTTTCACCAATTTATTGCTCCAAATCAATATAGGTTATAGAGTAAAGTTTCATAGAACCTTTTCGACTTAAAACCGATCAAAGTATACGAAAAAAAAATATCCGAAGTGGAAAAAACAAAAACTTATTTTGTTAATAAACTATTGCGTTTAGCAATTAAACGACCGGGATTTCTGCAAAACACTTTATATATTCATGATAGGGAGGTAAAAATCTATTGAATCCAACGAAGTTGTTGGATTCAAAGCTGGCGTCCGAATGCTGCCAGCGCGTGGTAGCTTTTGCGATAATTTGTAATGTTCGATTTTCTTTATTTCCCGAAGATTTTGACCGAAGTTCGGGTGCACGCTGAATCATTTATGTTATTAATGCAGTCCTATAACATTTGAAGCATGCCCGTCGCACAGTAACGACGAATAGTGAAAAGGCCCGTACGAGTACCACAGAAGCAAGAGTCGAAGGTGAATGCTTCCAGTGTGAATGACTGATTATTCTCAATAACTTAAATAACTTAACCTAGCGTCGGGCGCGAAGCGCCCGATCGCTAGTATATGATAATATTCTGCTACCAAGTTTATTTGTGCGAATATCTTCCTGCGTTCGGAAGCCGTCTTCCAACTGTAGCGAAGATTATGAACGAATTTATATAATTACAATTAATTAATTTTACAATTATTCTTTATTATTGATTATTATTATTATTGATTACCAACAATATTAATTATCATTTCACAGATGAATTATTTCATCCTTTTCGAGGTTACTTTTGATTAAACATTTTTATTGTACTTTTTTTTTACAAATATTTTCAAAATAATAATGACCGATTTGCAGTCGGGATTTTTTTTTTAATTTTAATTTTATATTTTTTTTTTAATTTTATTCTTATGGAATTCTACCTTCTATGCGATTACCCGATACAATTTTCCAAGTGCCATTCGTCTCCGATATAACTTTCTGAATCATGTATGACTCCGTTACAATTTTCTACGTGTCTTTCTTCTTCGATGAAATTTTTTATGTATTGTTCCTCTCCGATGGAATATTTAAAAAGTGGATTGAAGAGCAACGATACATAGAGAACTTTATCGGAGAGGTACGACACATAAAAAAATATCATCGAAGAAGAAAGACACAGAAAATTATATTGCTGACATGTATCAGGTAGGAATGACACATAAGAAAAATGTCATCGGAGAGGAACGACACAGACAAAATTTCATCGAAGAAGAGAGACACATACAAAATGATATCGCTGGCATATGTCAGGTAGAAATGGTACATAAAAAAAATGTCATCGATGGAGAAAGCCACATACAAAATTATATCGCTGGCATATATCAGGCAGGAACGACTAGTGATGAGAGTCGGTAAATAACCGGTCAAATAGCTCGGTAAATAACCGGTTAATTAACCGCAGCTACTAACGTATTTTACCGACGGCAAGCCGTAGAGCACGAATCTCTTAATGATGAATAAATGATATCCATTTAGAGAGGTCTTTGCGATCTGAAAGAAGACGTCTTTTATATGTCTCAACTTCTCTTAAACTTGTCCGATACATGTAATCGATAAGACATTTCGAAAAGACCTCTTTTATTGGAATAACGAGACGATCGCGACCTTGAGCGCCATGACAGTTTATAGTTTAAAAAATTTGATGACATTAGGATAATCTGAAGAAAAAAAAGTTGTAAATTGAAATTTTCATATCGCTACTCCATAATAGTTTAAAATTACTATTTTCATATTGCTTCTTCATAAAAGGTGAAATTAGAAATTTTTAAATATTTTTCTCAAAATGTTCCTTTATTCGCGAAGCTTCTTCTGTCAGAAAGCATTTTCTATATTTTTGGCTTCCTATGTAGTTTCTATGTGGAAAATCGCTTTCTACGTGGTGAAACGCTGAGATGAATAATCAATCGTTATAAATGAAAAATGTACCGGAAGTTTCGGCAGGGGTTTATATATATAACTTTTTTTTATTCGACACTTTTCTCGGCAGCTTCGCTGCATTTTGTATGCAAAACTGGAATCTTGTAGGCCTTCGGTGCAGACGTAGCAGTGCAATATTATCGTATCGGTACTATTTTTCATTAGTATATCATTTTTGTACTGAAGATATTTTTTGTGATTGACACGAAACTATATATATTATTCAATAAAAGTATTGTATAATAAATTGCTTACATGTAGTGATTTAGTGACCTGAGATAATGTAAACTTCTGATCCATGCGACTATCTTTTTGTAGTTTCAACATTGACAATTGAAATGCAAGAAAGTACAGAGAACATACTTCCAAAATATATCGTAGTTCGACTGCCTGGATGAACCGCCCACGAAATAGCTTAATATTCAGTGATCTATAAAAGAGGTTTTTTTTTTTGTTCACAAAAAGAAATTTCTTAAGATCTCAGTTTTAAGACATCCAGAAGATGTCGAAAATCGACGCATTAGACGTCTTTCGGAGGACTTTTACATAACAAACTGCATAACTTTGAGATATCATATAAGTGTCGGACATTCTTTAGGACCGATTTATGATCACTTTATGTCATCCCAGTGCTATGTGGGAACTTATTCTGTGGTTGGCACTACCGAACCCGGCAAAAATTACATGTGCAAGATGCTTTCTTACGCTGTTCCCACTTCAATCACGCATCCTTACTCCATAAATGTATCTTGATTTAACCCGTTCGTTCCGCACAACGTCATTATTATAAACACTACAAACACTTCATTTTTAACGTTTGATCATATTACATTCTTTTTGCTGAATAGAAAAAAATCAACCGGTACTTAAGGAGGGAGTCTCGCTGAGGGTGACTTCGCATAAGTTCGACAAAAATAATAGAAAAATTGCAAGTACTTCTTGATGGTATAAAAATCTGAAAAAATTCATGCATACTAAAGGTACTGAGAAGATTAATTTTGCACAATAATAATTACAAAATGTGATTAACAAATTGATGAAAAAAATAATTGCTTAACAAATTTGCCCGCAACCCAACTTTTTTTTCGTGAAAATGATTCGTTTATTTTTCTGAATACGTATGAATTTTTTCAGTTTTTTCAGTAATCGTTAATTTTTTTTTTTTTCATGGAAAAATCAACGATTACTGAAAAATCTGAAAAAATTCATGCGTATTCAGAAAAATAAACGAATCTTTTCACGAAAAAAAAAAGTTGGGTTGCGGGTAAATTTGTTAAGCAATTATTTTTTTCATCAATTTGTTAATAACATTTTGTAATTATTATTATGCAAAATTAATCTTTTCAGTACCTTTAGTATGCATGAATTTCTCCAGATTTTTATACCATCAAGAAGTACTTGCAATTTTCTCTTATTTCTGTCGAACTTATGCGAAGTCAGCGCGCAGCCCGACTCCCTCCTTAATAGCTTCCAAGGAATAAGTATCGTTTAATAGTAACTATCAGTGTTTTATTGAAGAAGTTAAACGTTGATTAAATGATTCGCAATAACGTAGACATTTTGTCAAATTTAAATTGAAAGTTAGAGTGCGCTTGTCGGTAGCATTGTCGTTACTTAAATAACCGATTGTTTTACCGGTAACTTTACCGATAAAAATGGTTACGAACGTTATTAACCGGTAAATTCACAACACTAGCCACATACTATATGCGCCATGGTCATTTTTCTTAGATGATTGATAATTTTTACTAGATCCTTCTCCAAGTGTACTTGGTAGACAGTAAAAAAAAATGTGTACTTTTCACAACAAATCATTGTCCACAAACGTCCACAATTTTTTATTTGTTAACTTTCTAGTTTTACAAACAAAAGTACAAACGTAAAATTGTCAATAATACAGGAAATAAAAGGACAGGTTTCGTATTTTCAATATAAGTGACAAAAAAAGTTTGTCACTTGTTTGACAAAATAATTTTTACGAAATTTCCCATTTCGATTTTACGAAATTATTTTTTACTCTGTAGCTTTATATCCCTTGGCTAAATCTCCCATTAGTTACCATTAAAAAATCCCATTGATTACCATTGACTATTCGTTAAAGGTAATTCAATGGGGTTTTGCCAATGGCATCATTCCCATTTGTACTACCATTTAATATACCACTCAATATGCCATTCGATTTCCCATTCGTTGTATGGTATTTTTATCCCGCTAGCATTCCCATTCGCGGAAAAATATGCTATATAGAATTGTCCACTTTTCTACAGTGTCCAAATATGTAACAAATAAAAAAGCTGTAATGCTCCCGAAAAATGTCTCCTATTGTTCATAAATAATTTCGGTCCTTAAGTTCACAGTTACTATTGGGGACTCATTCATCTGCAATTCATTATCGCTTATACCATTTAAGTGAAAATTGCTACTCACACACGTGATTCCCTAGTGTCTGTCGACTCGATTCTTATTCCTCGTCAATTATAAATAGTTAGACGTGCCATTAAAGATTTCCTAGCTTTTTACCATTCGATTCAGTTCACATTTGTTCCCGATGATAAGAAATACCATTTCAGCTGTTCCAGTTATGCTCCAATGAATTACCATTAATAACGAAGGGAAAAAGTACCATTTGTCACATCCCATTGATTTGTCAGTGAACTCTTAATAATAACGAACGGGAGAAAGTGCCACTCAATTTTCCCAGTCATTTGAAATTGGACTCCCATTAATAACGAATGGGAAAAGTGCCAGTTGAATTTTCCCAGGAAATTGCCATTGGTCTCCTATTGGTAACGAATGGGAAAACGTACCATTTACAATATCCCACTGGTTTGCCAGTGGACTCCCATTAAGAATGAATGGCAGAAAGTACCGTTTCAATTTTCCTCGTCAATTTCCATTGGGATCCCATTGATTACCTTTCGATACCATTCATTACCATTAACCGCCCAATGGAAAACTTTGCCAAGGGATCGGCCGTCGCTTAAATTTTTCGCTTATCGCTTAAATTGAATGCTGAAGCAATTGAAAAAAATTAAAATCGTAAAGATGGGAAACTTACGGAAAAAGACTGAACATTAAGTTCAAACGTTCTTCATTTTGGGGGAAAATTTTTTTAAAAGTCCTACGTACTGAACTCCTTTTTATATTATATTTTAAGAATGCGTTTGATTTATTAGGTTCGGAGAAATGAAAAAAATTGTACTCAGTTAACTGTCCTCAACCCTTTGTAGAATCATTTTTTTTTTTTTTTTTTTTTTTTCTGGAGAAATTGTCCTCACATAGAGAGTGACGAGAGAAAGGTTCCTCGGAAAATTATCCAGCATGCTTCAAACCGTATTCCAGCTAAAAATCGCGATTTTCCACGTTTCGGACGATTTCCTCTACGCTGACATTAAATTCTCGATTAACAAAAAAAAAAATGAATTCAATAGCTTCGTCTACGAGGGCCGAAAAAAATGGTCCATTTGCTCCGGTGGTCCATGTTGCCTCGCTCTTTTCTCAGTCTATCTGTCAGCGTCCAAACTAGAGCTTAGCAGATGTCCGAAAGAAAACACGAGTAGGAAAGAATGTGGGTGGTTTCATCTAAACACACTCGCGCGTGTCTAGTTACAGTTTCACTGAGAAAAAAAAAAAAAAAAAAAAAAAAAACGGCATTGTTTTGCCTCACAGCGAGCATAGAGTGAGACCCGTATTATCTTTTTTTTCTTTGAGAGTTTATCTTGTTTTCTTTTTACGCAACGGACACCGATGGGATTCAATTGAAAGGAATGAGCAATGACTAAAGACTGCTGATGAAGTAATTTAGACTCGGACGAACACAGGCCCATGACAATTGGAGTGCGCGAATCGAGCTGGAACTAAAAACTGTAAAGACGTTTGATGACGATAAATGAAGGTGTAAAAATTCAATTAAATTTTTTTTTTTTAATTTATTTATTTATTCTTTTAACTAAACCTTAAGAGCCTTAATCGTCTCCGTGGATAATTTTGGCGCTGCTATTATAGCTTGGAAATTATTTTAACTGTTATGAAAATACTTCTCTGACAATTTGTATTTTTTAAAACTCTAACCGGATCGATTCAGTGATTTTCAGGAATTTTTCGAAATTTTTCTTTGACTTTCTTTGCTGTTTGCTAGATATCTCCAACATTTTCTCGGCGCGACCTCCAGCAGTAACAATTTATTAGAGAAATTTCGAGTACTTTTCGAAAGATCATGGAAAACTCTGATTTTTTTCTGATAAAGTACGTTAAGAGAAATTACAAGTATTTTTCGGAAAATTATGGAAAACTCTGATTTTTTCTGATAAAGTACGTTAAGAGAAAATACGAGTTGTCTCTAAGATCTACTCATTCTGTTACCAAGAGCGGACATTTAAAAAAAAAAAACTTTTTGTTTTTCAAAAATGATTATTTTTCAGATTTTCAAAGCACTTACGAGTCCTGTCTAAGTTCTACTCATTCTGTTACGCGCCGTAAATCAGCGAAGATTGGAGTGTTCCAGATAAATGTTCGTATATATAGAGAATTATTAGTCAGAGAAAAACAACAAAGTTCACAGCTATCGAGAGAAGTCGGCAGAGAAAATCAGAGATTTTCAGAACAATCAGGAATATTTAGATTCAGAAAAAATCTTTGACTTTTTCTGAAAAGTTCGAAGACTTCGAGAAATTCAATTTGAGAGGGCTTTTCAGAGAAATCTCTGATAAATTTTCCGACACTTTCCGATAAATTTTCCAAGACTTTCTGATAAATTTTCAGACATATTCGGAGAAATATTTTCACCAGGGTATGTTATTGCAATTAAAAAAAATATATCGACACTTTAGTATCGAAAAAAACATATCAGCACCGACACTCGCGGATATTCCTTGACACTCATGGACATTCGTGAAGATTCATTGACACTCACGGACACTCACGGACACTCACGGACACTCACGGACACTCACGGACACTCACGGACACTCACGGACACTCACGGACACTCACGGACACTCACGGACACTCACGGACACTCACGGACACTCACGGACACTCACGGACACTCACGGACACTCACGGACACTCACGGACACTCACGGACACTCACGGACACTCACGGACACTCACGGACACTCACGGACACTCACGGACACTCACGGACACTCACGGACACTCACGGACACTCACGGACACTCACGGACACTCACGGACACTCACGGACACTCACGGACACTCACGGACACTCACGGACACTCACGGACACTCACGGACACTCACGGACACTCACGGACACTCACGGACACTCACGGACACTCACGGACACTCACGGACACTCACGGACACTCACGGACACTCACGGACACTCACGGACACTCACGGACACTCACGGACACTCACGGACACTCACGGACACTCACGGACACTCACGGACACTCACGGACACTCACGGACACTCACGGACACTCACGGACACTCACGGACACTCACGGACACTCACGGACACTCACGGACACTCACGGACACTCACGGACACTCACGGACACTCACGGACACTCACGGACACTCACGGACACTCACGGACACTCACGGACACTCACGGACACTCACGGACACTCACGGACACTCACGGACACTCACGGACACTCACGGACACTCACGGACACTCACGGACACTCACGGACACTCACGGACACTCACGGACACTCACGGACACTCACGGACACTCACGGACACTCACGGACACTCACGGACACTCACGGACACTCACGGACACTCACGGACACTCACGGACACTCACGGACACTCACGGACACTCACGGACACTCACGGACACTCACGGACACTCACGGACACTCACGGACACTCACGGACACTCACGGACACTCACGGACACTCACGGACACTCACGGACACTCACGGACACTCACGGACACTCACGGACACTCACGGACACTCACGGACACTCACGGACACTCACGGACACTCACGGACACTCACGCCACTCACGGACACTCACGGACACTCATGGGCACTCATGGACACTCATGGACATTCATGGACATTCATTGACATTCATTGACAATCATAGACATTCATGAACACTCAGACACTCGCTATGAGTGTCGGCGATCGTCAGCGATTTTTCAGCGATTGTCAGCGATTGTCTCTCATAGCACTCTACCGGACACCTTACATAAATACCCAAGAACTCTCATGGGTACTGAACGACACTCACAATCGAAATATGAATGATCTGAGGTGCCCGTGATAGTGTTTATGAGTGTTTAGCGGTCATATACTTTATTATTGAGTGCATAGAAGTGGATAGATATAAAATGTTCGTATTGCAAATAAACATATTTTGCGCATGCACATTGCATATAAATTTTTTTCACGGGATATCAATTTTTTGTTAAATTCCTATCTCAAAGGATAAGACTGGTCCGCTTTACCCCGGTTCCATTTTGCCCGCTATGCGAATGGATAGGAACGAAAGAAACGAGAGGGACAGTGCGAACGGTGTGCGCAAACGGCTCGGCGAGAGTTAATTTATTTTCTTCTGTCGTTTACTCGATCGAGGCCGAGCGACGAAGCGGGGGAATCCCGGGCTGAGTTTCGACGGCCGGCATCTGTTTTCATTCACGCGCTCGCCGAGGGATCCGATGGAATTCCGGAAACGCTCTCGATGACGTTATCCTACGTGACCTTAAGTCCGCTACAGATACTTCGAATATAGCTTGCGCGCATTCGGTTTTATCGGTTGATCGATTTTTTTTTTCCAATTGAAATAGATATTCAAATTTTCGAAAAATCCGCTATCAAAATTCGGTACAAATATATTTTTGTTAAAAAAAAAACAAAATTAGAAAATTATTATTATTTTTTTTTTTGAGTCCGAAACGTAAAATTTAATATAGCATCTACACATAACTTGGGTGAAAATAACCGAGAGCTTTACTCGCAGCGCTTCCCGGTATAAATTCGTAAATCACCGTTCTCAACGGGCCACGTGCGCTTTAAATCGGTTCGTTCATAAAGCCCTCACCTTATCACGAACACTTCTTACTTCCGGCCTGGTGCACTTCTCGTCCGTTCTTTCTATCTATATCTTTCTCGTACGAAAAGTTTTTAACGAGCTTCATTAACTATTTATTATAAACAAATATTAAGCTGACAAGTGACAAGTGACAAGTGACAAGTGACAAGTGACAAGTGACAAGTGACAAGTGACAAGTGACAAGTGACAAGTGACAAGTGACAAGTGACAAGTGACAAGTGACAAGTGACAAGTGACAAGTGACAAGTGACAAGTGACAAGTGACAAGTGACAAGTGACAAGTGACAAGTGACAAGTGACAAGTGACAAGTGACAAGTGACAAGTGACAAGTGACAAGTGACAAGTGACAAGTGACAAGTGACAAGTGACAAGTGACAAGTGACAAGTGACAAGTGACAAGTGACAAGTGACAAGTGACAAGTGACAAGTGACAAGTGACAAGTGACAAGTGACAAGTGACAAGTGACAAGTGACAAGTGACAAGTGACAAGTGACAAGTGACAAGTGACAAGTGACAAGTGACAAGTGACAAGTGACAAGTGACAAGTGACAAGTGACAAGTGACAAGTGACAAGTGACAAGTGACAAGTGACAAGTGACAAGTGACAAGTGACAAGTGACAAGTGACAAGTGACAAGTGACAAGTGACAAGTGACAAGTGACAAGTGACAAGTGACAAGTGACAAGTGACAAGTGACAAGTGACAAGTGACAAGTGACAAGTGACAAGTGACAAGTGACAAGTGACAAGTGACAAGTGACAAGTGACAAGTGACAAGTGACAAGTGACAAGTGACAAGTGACAAGTGACAAGTGACAAGTGACAAGTGACAAGTGACAAGTGACAAGTGACAAGTGACAAGTGACAAGTGACAAGTGACAAGTGACAAGTGACAAGTGACAAGTGACAAGTGACAAGTGACAAGTGACACGTGACAAGTGACAAGTGACAAGTGACAAGTGACAAGTGACAAGTGACAAGTGACAAGTGACAAGTGACAAGTGACAAGTGACAAGTGACAAGTGACAAGTGACAAGTGACAAGTGACAAGTGACAAGTGACAAGTGACAAGTGACAAGTGACAAGTGACAAGTGACAAGTGACAAGTGACAAGTGACAAGTGACAAGTGACAAGTGACAAGTGACAAGTGACAAGTGACAAGTGACAAGTGACAAGTGACAAGTGACAAGTGACAAGTGACAAGTGACAAGTGACAAGTGACAAGTGACAAGTGACAAGTGACAAGTGACAAGTGACAAGTGACAAGTGACAAGTGACAAGTGACAAGTGACAAGTGACAAGTGATTTTTACCTTTTTTTGTTATCGCTGCATCTGCACTTGACGATCAGGATGACGGCTACGATAAGGGAAAATATGACAGCTGCCAAATTGACGAGCTCAACGAAACAGTCGGAACTCGAGGAGGCGCTGCCACTTCTTTCAATCGTAGTGCCGTTTCCGCTTTCCCACGTCCAGACGAGGCGCCAACCGGAAGTCGGAAGGAGCCGAAGAAAGGCACTTTCCTCGCACAGACCCATCACTTCGTTTCTTAAATCGTTTTTATATATTATTTTTCTCGTCTCTTTTAACACTGCCTTTCCACTTTTTTTTGTTATTTTTTGTAAAATAATAGATTATTTAAGTAGCGGAAAAATGTATCATCGTATCGTGCGCAGCGTTATTTTGGCATTGGGACAAGAAGATACAGCGGAGATGCCGGAATGCCCGGACGCTGATTCTATCGTCACTTGGTAGGTTCACAATTCGTTCATGTTACACGCCGATGATCGACCCCCCCGAACCAGAGGGTCCCGGAACGTTGACTTCCATTAATTGCTTCGATTAACACACCTCTTCGCTGTGTGTACGCAGTCCGTTCCGCCACGCTGTGGTCATTCACCGTTTCCTCTTTCTCATTCGCTTCAAATTTTATTCACCGGTTTTATTTTTCTCGTCGTACATTTATTATTATCCGCATGAAAATTATTATTATTATTATTATTATTATTATTATTTTTGTTGTTGTAAATGTCAGCATGAAAAATAAAAAATTCGTTTAATTATAATCATTAAAAAAAATGTTGCTTTTTAATTTTTGTAATTTTTTATTTTATTCTTTTTACTTCTGCTTTTTTCCTGATTCCTTTTTCACTTTCCTCTATCTCCTTCACTTCAAATTTTATACACGGTTTTTTCTCGTTACAATTTTTTTTTTTATTATCCGCACTAAAATGATTTTCTTTTTTTTTTATGAAAGATAAAAAATGTTATGAAATATTTCTTCTATTTTTCGTTGGAATTTTGTTGTTGCTCGTCAACAAAATGTCAAACAATGTTGGGTTTCGTAGATGTCAGGGATGAAAAAAACCGATTACTTTTTATTTAAAAAAAATGTTCGTTACTTTTTAATTTCCGTAATTTTTTTTTCCTTCCGCTTTTTTTCAAAGTATTTTTTTTTCACTTTCCTCTTTCTCCTCCACTTCAAATTTTGTACCCGGTTCTTTTTTCTCGTCACGAATTTCTTTATTATCTGCACCAAAGTGATTCTCGTTTTTTTTTTTTTTATGAAAAATAAAAAATGTCAAATATTTCTTCTATTTTTCACAAGAATGTTGGATTTTGTAGATGGGATGAAAAATAAAAAAAAATCGATTAATTTTTATAAAAAAAAAAAAAAGTTCGTTACATTTTAATTTTCGTAATATTTTTTTTTCTTTTACTTCTTAAGCTTTAGAGTTCGGTCGCTCGCTACGGACGATAAGCACGTGTCATCGAGCACTGATCGGCAAAGAAACGACGTCCGCATCGGTTGGCGAACAGCGCGCTACTGTGAACGAACCTATACGGCTTCTCCTCTCACTACCGCGTCACATGCGTGCTCGATGTGTCGGATGGATGAGCAGACTGTGTGTATTTAATGTTTGCCCGCGGAGCACGCAGAGATCACCGGGCGAATGTATTCGAAGAGAGATTCCCGAGTTGTTATACACACAAGTGACTCATAGCGAAAGATGGGCGAAGAAATTCGGAGAATCGAAAACAGGTGATTCCAATCTTCTAACGTGGGTTTAAACGTTATTAGCATAAATCTTTTATTTTTTTTTTTTGGGCTTTTTTTTTTATTTTCTTTGTTTCGATGTTGTGCAACTTGTAGGAGATGATTTTAGCTCAAGAGTGAGGCGAGATCGATTCACTCCTCTACAGAGTAAAAATGGTACCAACGTTTCCTGTCTACAAACGTCCACAATTATTTTCTTGTTAATTTTACAAAAGAATCTTGTCCAATTTACAAAAATGTCTGTCAATCTTACGAATACTTCTTGTAATATTAACAATAAAATAATTGTGGACGTTTGTGGACAAAAAAGGTTTGTTAAATGTACAAATATTTTTTACTGTGTAGCAGGACCGGCCACCGATCACATTGTAAAAAACAACAACGGTGATAAATTCACGACCGCTTTAATACCGCCGTGTGGTCCATGTAGGAGGCATTCTCTTTCAACTCAGCCACTTTTTTTTCGACCATAGTTCTATCCCATAATTGGCCACACTTTACTATCACTTGAAAGTAACCTTTGTAAATTTACCCTTGACAAAGTTTTCCATTGGGCGGTTAATGGTAATGAATGGTATCGAAAGGTAATCAATGGGATCCCAATGGAAATTGATGAGGAAAATTGAAACGGATGGCTGAAGGACTTCGGTCGATGGCCAATTAGCAGCATATATATAATATAAGTTTGTTATATACATAGAAAAGAAATCCATGTTATTCACTGTTAATAAATTACTTCTACTACTACTTGAAACGGTTCTTTCTGCCATTCATTTTTAATGGGACTCCACTGGCAACCCAGTGGGAGATTGTAAATGGTACGTTTTCCCATTCGTTACCAACAGGAGACCAATGGCAATTTCCTGGGAAAATTTAACTAGTACTTTTTCCCATTCGTTGTTAATGGGAGTCCTATTTCAAATGACTGGGAAAATTGAGTGGAACTTTCTCCCGTTCGTTATTATTAAGAGTTCACTGACAAATCAATGGGATGTGACAAATGGTACTTTTTCCCTTCGTTATTAATGGTAGTCCATTGGAGCATAACTGGAATAGCTGAAATGGTATTTCTTACCATCGGGAACAAATGGGAACTGAATCGAATGGTAAAAAGCTAAGGAATCTTTAATGGCACGTCTAACTATTTATAATTGACGAGGAATAAGAATCGAGTCGACAGACACTAGGGAATCACGTGTGTGAGTAGCAATTTTCACTTAAATGGTACAAGCGATAATGAATTGCAGATAAATGAATCCCCAATAGTAGCTGTGAACTTAAGGACCGAAATTATTTACGAACAATAGGAGACATTTTTCGGGAGCATTACAGCTTTTTTATTTGCTACATATTTAGACACTGTAGAAAGGTGGACAATTATATATAGCTTTTTTTTCCGCGAATGGGAATGCTAGCGGGATAAAAATACCATACAACGAATGGGAAATCTAATGGCATATTGAATGGTATATTAAATGGTAGTACAAATGGGAATGATGCCATTGGCAAAACCCCATTGAATTACCTTTAACGAATAGTTAATGGTAATCAATGGGATTTTTTAATGGTAACTAATCGGGGATTTAGCCAAAGGTTTTTCGTTACAATTTTGTTGTTGCCCGTCACAAAATGTCGAAGAATGTTGGACTTTGTAGATGTCGGGATGAAAAATAAAAATTTCTATTAATTTTTATTGAAAAAAAATGTTCGCTACTTTTTAATTTTTTTATTTTATTTTTTTACACTTCCGCTTTTTTCCGGATTTTTTAAATCCTTCCATTTTGGGAGATGCGTTGTTGTTTCGAATTCATATAAGGTAACTAAAAAGTTAATGTTCCTAAGAATTTTTTGAGCGACCAATAATAATATTCAAGTTTATACGAATCTATAGGAATTATATATATATATATATATATATATATATATATATATATATATATATATATATATATATATTTTGGCTACGCAAGTATGGTAGGTCTCATTTTGGGATTTTTTCTGAATCGTCATACAATGCAAAATACCCTGTAAAATTCGGACCAAAATCGAAGGTGTATCTTTTGTAGAAAAAAAAACTATTCTGAAATTTTTTTTTTAACGAAAAATGGACTTTCCTTTATCGGGAAAATTATGACTCTAACATCATTCGAAAGTTGATGAAAAATTAACAAGTTAATGTCCCTAACAATTTTTTTGAGTGATCAATAAAAGAATAAACGTAAGTCCTGAACAGCGCACTTAAAAAATCTAAAAAAAACACTTTACCCAATCAAATAGTACTACAAATGGCAAGTTTGAAAAAATATCCGAGAAGTCGATCGAAAAAAGTGGCCCAGTTGATATAGAATGCCACATATAGGAGCCAATTCTTCAGGGTATTCAGCAATGTATGAAGAACCTACAAAAAAATGGTCAAAGTGGTATACCAAGTAGTTGTTAAACAAAAAAATATAGTATTACAATATTTTTATTACAACTTTCTTTTTCATCCAATGCGATATCTTCAATTTTGCTGTTAATTTGTTACGGCAGTTGATGATATAAGACAAATAAAAAAAATAAAAAAACATTGGCAATGTGGAACTAGACGTATTTTCCGAGAAACTAAATATTGAAATATCAATATTAGATTATTATTTTCCGTCGCTTAGCAACTACGTCGAGTACCACTGTGCAATTTTTTTGTAGGTTCTTTACACATCGTTGATACCCTGAAAAATTGGCAATGAAATCCAAGGTGTCGCATTGCACGAAAAAATATAATTTTCATTCCTTTCTGCTAAAAATAGCTTTTCCAAAACGAACAAAAATATAACACATATTGCAGTAAATAGTTAATGAATAAAGAGAATTTTTTCGTCGTAAGTTTTTTTTTTTTTGCCCGAGTTATCCCTCTCAAGATATACGAATTTGAAACAAAAACGCCACACAGTGGCGCACCAAAAATAATTAAGTCGTCAAAACAAAATTGTTCGCAGAAATGGTACCGAGAAAACCCGTCTCTAATCGATGACGTGAACGACTGAGGCGAGTAATTCGCGATACGCGCTAATATCGCAGCGAAGCTTCTGTCGAGATCCGCTTCTTTATGTTGCTATGGAAGCTTTTTTTATTTTAATCTTCTTATTTTTTTTTTATTTTTTTTTATTTTTACAAAAAACTGTCGACAAAATAGGCTAAATTCGATACTTTTTGTTCAAAACGCCGTCATTTTTGCAAATTTCTTTAAAAAAAAAAAACATCTCCACAGTAACATAGCGACTTTCCCACAGAATTGATAATCATTTTGAAATCTTTGTTTCATATAAAATTTTTAGCCCCAATCTCCTGACAACAATGCCGAACCATTTCTTTTCCATGGAATTTTCAGTAAATAAAAAATGTTGAACAATAAATTACTCAATTTTGAAAATCATTTTGTATTCTGCATCAGTTCTATAATTTGTAAAAAAAAAAAAAAATCTGACCAGTTAGCTTATCCTGAACATCTTTAAAAAATCGCGAAAATCCGCTATTTTTCCGGCGGTAACACTGAAATTGCAAGTACTTCTCGATGGTATAAAAATCTGAAAAAATGCATGCACATTAAAGGTACTGAAGAGATTAATTTTGCATAATAATAATTCCAAAATGTTACTAACAAATTAATCAAAAAATTAATTTTTTAACAAATTCCCCGGCAAACCAACTTCTTTAAAAATGAAAATGATTCGTTCATTTTTCTGAATACGTAATAATTTTTTCAGATTTTTCAATTAGTTTTCATTATTGTGTTTTTTTCATACATTTTTTCCATATACAAAAAAAAATCAAAGCTGATAGAAAAATGTGAAAAAATTCATACGTATTCCGAAAAATGAACGAGTCAATTTCATTAAAAAAAAAAGTTGAGAATTGAAATTTGCATATCGCTTTCTCATAAAAGTTGGAAATTGAAATTGCCATATCGTTTTCTCAAGATGTTCCTTTATTTACAAAGCTTCCTCGATGAGGAAGGCAAAAATACAGAAAATACTCTCTCATAGAAGAAGCTTCGCGAATAAAGGAACATCTTGACAAAACGATATGACAATTTCAATTTCCAACTTTTATGATAAAGCGATATGTAAATTTCAATTGTCAATTTTTTTAATTTGGGCTAACAATACGTTCACCTAAAAAAACAAAGAAAAAGCTAAAAAAACATCCAGAAGCAAACGTTTTACCATTCTGGGTTTAGGCTTAAAAATGTTCATATCAAATACAGGATTTTTCAGAATTTTTTCAGAATTTTTTCAGAATTTTTAATTCCGGCTAAAAATATGTTCACTTTGAAAAATTGTAATTAAAGCAAATAAAAAAAAAATTAATTTGGAGTCATTTTTAGAGTTAGAACAATATTATAAAAAATTACCAACCAAATTGAAGAGGTCGAGGGTCCGACGTAAATCGAATCGATATGGAATGCCCAATAAGTACCCAGTGAACACACTTTGTTCCAGCAATATAACATAGAAGTTACATCTAACGTAACAATGTAATACTTGTGCAATGTAAATGTTGTGTGACGTGGAAATAACATGTTGTACATCATTTGTAATATGCCGGTAATGAAAATGTTACAAACCGTTATGCTATTACAAGTATATAACAAATGTCTGTAACGGTTACGTACCAGGCATATAACAATATTCATATAACATGGGCAATATGCAGGGAATGTGAACGTTACAAAGCCTTGTAGAAATAGCAGTTCCGTAACCAAAATTTGTAATGTTTATCACACAACATGCTTATATCGCTGTTTATCTAACACTGATAACCCAAGGTAGTGTGAAGATAACAAACCGTCATATTTGTTGCACATCTAACATTCGCAAATGAGCACATGAATGCTCATTGCAATGTTAATGTAACATTAGCAACATGCAATTAATGCAAAGGTTATATAACTTCGTGATATACCTTTTTCACATTTCGCTAAAATGTTAAAAAAAAACTGTCAGCGAAACAATTTCAATGTTTCAATGTATC
This sequence comes from Amblyjoppa fuscipennis, assembly GCA_963575735.1. Taxonomy (NCBI): domain Eukaryota; kingdom Metazoa; phylum Arthropoda; class Insecta; order Hymenoptera; family Ichneumonidae; genus Amblyjoppa; species Amblyjoppa fuscipennis. Next base: position 1,409,767 of record OY754497.1, read on the forward strand.
AGCGGACAAAACAGTATTTTCAAAATGCACTCGAAACATTTTACAAATATCTTTTAATATTGCTCAAATATTTTTAATATTTCAAAAAAAGATTATTGACTTAGTTATTAGTTTTCGTTTTAATGTCAATGAAATTGGTAATGAGTAGAAAAGTTTCTCGATATATTGTAATATTCCGGTATTGATTACGCACATTTTTCATTTATACTGATGGTGTAATTTCAATCACGGTTTGCAAATAAGCAATTTGTACGCGATATATCATTTGCCAGAACTTTATTCTCAACTCCGGCATAGCTGAATAGGTATGGTTACAAACTTCGGGCGCTGAGAGTCATAGCTGGGGTTTTTTTCCATGCTTTTTAGCTTATTTAATTTTTTCCCCATGCCTCATTGTGTGCTACCCGAGCACCTTTTCTTTATCAACTATTGCGATAGTTATTGTTACTACTGAGAAGTTTATTTCTTTTGTTACCAGTAGGGATGAATTTTTGTACGTGAGAGCTGTAATGAAGCAGCCAGGTGTGCAATGAGCATGATTTATTTCATTTTGCGCTGACGGTATGGTTTTTCTTTTATAGTTCATTGTAACCAATTATCAAAATATGTATTGGCATTCACAATAAAATTCTTAAAAAAAAAAAAAAAGGTATGGTTACAGACTACAAATCCAAGGGTCCCAGGTTCGAGTCTCGACGAAGGCACAAAAATTAATTACGTTTTTTTTCAATATATATTTGTTTCTATTAATAGAGTAAATGAATAATATGAATAATAACGGTGCTAATTGAGGTATGGTTAATTGCGAATATATTTTTTAATTTGACTTCCGTACTATGTTAACCTGTTACAATCGGTTCTGCTACATTTATGTAACTGTTATTGTTTTTGTTATCTTAAAGTCAGATATCGCAATCTTAATTTTACGAATCAGTTACACAATCGTTCCGTTTTAGCTATATAACACTGTTATATAACATGTTATATTGTCGAGCCGGAAATACCAAGTTGCCCGTAACTTGCGTGTAACACACTAGTAATATTGCTTGTAATATACGATTTTGTTGTCGTTACATTGCAATTATATTACTGTGCTCACTGGGTAGTTACCACTTCTGTGTAGTTTCTATTTTAATCGCGAGATTCAAATAGTAACTACACAGAGGTAGCAAGTACTTATAAAGAAACTACTGCTGTCTCGAGTATTAATGATTTATCTGTAGTAATTACTAATATAGGAACTACTGCAGTCGCGAGTAGTAATTACTTACCTGCAATAGCTGCGCTTATGCTTTAACTACTGAATCCTGAAATATAACTAATTATAAGTAGTCATTACTGATGCAGAAACTGCTACGTCCTCAGTAACAATTACTGACTGTTGAAGAGTTACTACTGGGAAGTGTTAACTACATGTGTAGTGACTACTCCAATGCCAGCAGTGAACTACTGGAAACTACGAAAATTCCCAATAGTGAACTACTGGAAACTACGGGAATTACCAGTAGTGAACTACTGGAAACTACGGGAATTACCAGTAGTGAACTACTGATAAGTACGGGAATTCCCAGTAGTTAACTACTGGACATTCATACTAGTTTGGAGTAGTTAACTACTTGGGATATGTAGTAGTTAACTACACAGTAGTTTTTTTTTTAACTACACAGTCGTAGTGAACTACTGATAAGTACGGGAATTCCCAGTAGTTAACTACTGGACATTCATATTAGTTTGGAGTAATTAACTACTTGGGATATGTGGTAGTTAACTACACAGTATTTTTTTTTGTTTTTTTGATTACTCAGTAGTAGTTAACTACTCAAAATACCCAGTAATGTTCAGTAGTTAACTGCTCAAGACTTCGAGTGGTTTTCAGTAGTCCGCCAGTTTAGCACTGGGCAGTAGTTCAGTAGTTTATTAGTAGTCAACTACTGGATACTGCCAGTAGTATTTTGCAGTAGTATTCAGTAGTTCTTTTCGGTGAGGGAATAAGCAATACAACATCTATCTTACCCAATTTATCTTATAAAATTAATCAAACAATTTCTTCGACGTACAAAATAAAATAACAGTGTTAGTAGAAATTATCGTAAAATTATGTTTATTTTAATATTCGTAACAATTTCAATATATGTATATGCATGTTTCCGTTTTTACAAATTTGATAAGACATGGGGAGAAAAAAAATCATCTTAAGTGCCGATAAATTAAATTGCGTGTAAAGTATTGAAATTACTATTCGAGATATTATACGTAGAATTCCTTCTTCTTCTGCACTTCCGCTTCTATCGGTTCCTTGGCCAACACTTGGATGGCCTGAGAGGAAAAAAATTTTTAAAATCGTGTTATATCGACAATCGTATCCGAGGCTAAAAATTGTTCAATCATTGTACAATTTAATCTAGCTGATTGTAATAATTGTTGACACTTGCCGAATCGATTGTCTTGTCGAGATCAGCTACTTGCTTCTCGTGTGTGACTTTGAGCTTTTCCTTCTCCCGACCTTGCTTTATCTGAACGTTCTTTCTCTCGTCCATAAACTTTTTTATATTGTTCTGCTTCTTCTCTCGCAGACGACGCTCCTTGTCGCCTTTCGTCTTCAGGGCTTTGTCGTTCATCACTTCCTTTGCCGTTTCCGCCGATGCCTTCACCTGATTTGTATTCATCTCTTTTATATCCCTGGTAATACAAACACAATCGAAACATTATGAGAATGGTGATATGGAAATTGCAATTTTCAACTTTTATGAGGAAGCGATATGAAAATTAAAATGTTCAACTTTTATAAGAAAGCGAAATGAAAATTTCAATTTCTAACTTTTATAAGAAAATGAAAGGAAAGTTTCAATGTTCAACTTTTTATGAGAAAAAAATATGAAAATTTCAATTCTCAACTTTTACGAGAAAGTTATATGAAAATTTCAATTCTCAACTTTTACGAGAAAGTTATATGAAAATTTCAATTTTTAACTTTTATGAGAAAGCGATATGAAAATTTCAATTTTCAACTTTTATGAGAAAATGATATGAAAATTTCAATATTCAACTTTTTTGAGGAAGAGATGAAAACTTCAATTTTCAATTTTTATGATAAAACAATATGAAAATTTAAACTTTTATGAGAAAATGATATGCAAGTTTCAATTTTCAACTTTTACAAGAAACTTATATGAACATTTCAATATTCAACTTTTCTGAGAAAGAGATGAAAATTTCAATATTTAACTTTTTCGAGAAAGAGATGAAAATTTCAATTTTAAACTTTTATGAGAAATTTCAGCTTGATTGTTTGAGGCATTCTCGAGTTATAATGGTTTATCCGGACATTTTTCCAAAATGTGATTTTTCAATATTTTGCAACATTCTGAACACATATTGATAATATCTTGAATTTTTTATTTTTACACCAGAACAAAGTCTCCTCTATGATGAAGCAAAAACACATGATTATAACAAAAATTAAGGTTTCGAATTTGCGATTATTATTATTATTATTAATTATATTCCTTTTTTGATTAATTATTGTCCAGTCGGACATTAAAAAAAAAATAAAGGTATTATCAATTTTCTTTTCTTGATCGAAGCACTCACTTGTCCTGCTTAATCTGCAATTGCTTGACCTGATTAGCCTGCACGACTTCAATGATTTTTTTGAAATCCTCCCTTCCCGCAGCAATCTGATTTTTGTTGAGCTCCCACAATTCCTTCCGCTGTTTTTCCATCATCGCGCTCCATTGTGCAATTTGATCGTTGACGACTTTTTTCAAATTCGCGTCACCTTTCAGTGCAGCTTTGCTGTAAAAAAAAAAAAAAGTCTTATAAAAAAATGGAATAGAGCGCGATTTAACAAATTTAATTTTCAATTTAAATTTTTAATTTTTAAAGTTAATTTTTTATTTTAATTTAACATTGTATAAAGAGTGTCTTACTCCTTTCCCTTTGACAATTTCTCGATAACAGTTACGTGATTCTTCTGCATCGTCTGTCGCTCCTTCTGATGCTTCTTCTTCATACCCTCCCACTCTTTCAACATTTTCTTTCCAGCTTTGTAAGCCTTGTCGCGTCTCAGCATGTCCAGCGTTATGGGCTCCAGTTTCCATTCGTCTTTTAATCGGAGCCACGGAATTTTAACGATAAGATATTCGATCGCTTCTTTTTCATAATTATTTCCACGAGATTTTCAACGCTCGTGAGAAAAGCTACAGATTTTAGGTCCGAATTGTTTTGCAACGATCGTATCACATTATGCGTTATTTTTTTTTTCTTTTATTTATTTTTTCACTCGGTTTTTACCTTTTTTCTTCTGTTCCTCTTCCTTCTTCTTGGCTTCCGCTTTCGCGTCCGTTTGCTCGATTCCCATTCCCTTCATCGTCTCGGCCTGCTTCTCGGCACCTTTGGTGAACGCACCCGGGTCCGACAGCATGGCCATGAAATCTGTAAAAGAAACAAAAATTTGGGGGATCGACCACATCGACGCCGAAGTCGGTAAGTTAACTACGAATGAATTTTTTTTTTTAATTGTATTGTTTATGAAGAATCAGTAACAAAAATAAATTCTCAGTGAGCACAACAGTAAAACTTTGGGTTGGATTTGGGTTGTCTTCTAACAATCTACTCCAACTCAACCGGTCGATTAGTGCGCCAAACCGACGCTGATTCCAACCGTCGGGAGGTTGGTTTTTGGTTCATATTTCAAAACCAACCGTAATAACAACCATTACATGTGTTGGATGGAAAGTTGGTTTACAGTTGGACTTTCCCAAAACAACTCAAGTTCCAACTGTACGTCGAGAGCACAGATGGCTCTTAGCTCAAGGTTGGGATTCGGGTTGTTTTAGGAGAATCCAACCGTAAATCAACCTCCTAGCCAACACATAAGAACGTTTGGTTTTTGAATATCACCGAAAAATCAACCTCTCGAAGGTTGGAATTGGAGTTGGTTTGGTGCATCAATCGACCGGTTGGTTTTCAGGTTGATCAGAACGAGAGGGTGATACATTACATGTCAATTCCATGTTATAGTTCCGAAATTAAACACGCTAACTGTACGGTAAGTTACATTGATATCGTTACAAGCAGATTACATAACAGTTACACGAATTTTGGTATATAGTTGTAACGACATACTCAAATGTTTCGATATTTCGCGGCAGCGGAATATCGAACTCACGATTTTTTTTAGATTGTCTGCTTCCAAATGGAAGTTAAGGAGTTCGGTACTGGGCTGGCTGGATAAGGTGTGGAGGACGGGATTTCACGTCACATGAGCGCGATTCAAGGAGGCAGCTGGATTGCTGAGCCCTCTGTAACGCACTCTCCTTAAAGGAGGATCGACTCTAATGAGATGATAGCGTTAGTTAGACGCTTGGGCGTGTGGCGGATGTGAAGTAGGAAAATTGAAGGAGTTCTTCACTCTCGCAATTCGGGGACTAAAAGTCGCTCCGACGTTCAAGGCCGAATACTCTCATCTGATGGTGAACCTCCCTAACGGACTCAGCCAGCGGGCAATCCACTGAAAAAGCCACAGTGGTTTGTTGCCAAAACGTCACCGACCAAACCACTGTGAAAACCACGGGCCCAGCGGACCCAAAAGTTCCGAGGGACACTTGTGATGTGGTGGCTTTTAAGATAACCACCATTAAAACCACCGTACAAACCACCTTCCGGATAAACTCTAGCGAGCTTGCAACACGGTCATATTGCCGTCAAAACTACCACTATAATCACCGTGCAAACCATTGTCCGAGTGAACTCGAACGGTTATATTGTCGTCAAAACTTCATGACGTATCATTTTGTTACCTCCTAAAACTGGTCGGACTTGAAATACTCGATTAGAAATGACAAGAGTGAAAGTCATCTGAAAGTGGCTTCATTTTCTAACATTTCGCATCACAAATTCCGAATTGCAGGAAACAGCCCAAACACGACGACGGTTTCCACGACGCCCTCAACGAAAAGTTCAACAGTGGTTTCAAAGTGAAACCAACTTTGACCTCATTCATTTGAAACTATACTTTGGGATCGTCCGAATAGTGGTTATTCGGGGATTTCGACAGTAAGACAACCGTCCCGGAAGCTCCCTTTAGTTTACGCGGACGGTGGTTTGAACGGTAGTTTCGACGATAAAACCACCATGTTGCAAGCTTACTTAAATATTATCCGATGGTGGTTTGTACGGTCGTCTGGATTCTGGTTATTTTATAAGCAACCAGGGCGACAAGCTCTCCTTCCAACTTTTGATCCAAGCTGGCCCTGTATTTTTTACAGTGGTCTGTACAGTTACGTTTTGGCACTAAGCCACTGCGGTGCTCTTGGTGGTGAACCACCGTGGCTTTTCACGGCGGCCGAACACGCTAGGGCTACTCTGCTCAGAGACACGTATGCAGAGCCGTACGTGCTTACGCAGTCTATAAAATAATACAACGAGGCTCCATTTGGAGTTACCTTGACGAAGTTGTGGTCAATTCGTGAGAGGATGAGAAAGGACCTGGAGGATAGGATAGGTAGAGTCTTTATAGCGACTCAGGGCCACTTCGCTTGCGAGAGAGCTCCGCCGACTCGCCATCTGGCGGAAAGCGGAAAGGCCTACCGGGCGGTAGGGTGTCCCGTTACAATACCGACATGTACCAGTTACATTACCTGCATATAGCAATGGTGTACCATTGTTATATACAATACATATATACATACAATACATATATATATATACAATACATATGACGTCTATGTTATGTACTAGCTACATACTACAAGCATAACATTGTTACGTCACATGGAACTTCCATGTTAGGTTGCCTCAGTAGAACGTGTTCACTTGGTAGGCTAACCTTCGAAACCATCGGGTACGTAAATCTTCAATTCGATGTTGCAGAACAGCATGGGAAGTGCCATGGGAAAATTGGCTTCGGTTTTCAGTGATATATGCCTGTATCCCGCTTGCAAGCCGTCCAAGGGAAGAATTCGCTGTCCCAACAATTTTCCACTTTCCTCGTAGACTCCTTCGTAGTTGTTTTTTCAGATATCGTTCACGCGAATATGAATTATTAAAAAGAGGGTAGTATCTGTCGAATTTCCAGGGACGGTAGTCTGTGGACGATAACATACCTAATCGTAGAACGGCGAGATCAGGCAGTACGACTTTACGGAACAAAAATGGCTCCTCGTTGTAGACAGGATTCAAACCATTTCCTGGTACCATACGCGTTCGGAACTCTTTCTTTATCGTGTCGGCTGGCAAACCATACATGTCCACCTCCACGTAAGTGCCGACTTTTTTGTCTGACAAGAACTGCCCAGCAATGACCTGTGGAAAAATATGGTTTTATGATCAGGTCGGAATTAAATAAACGTTACTCTAAGTCTTTCCCGGATTAAGTCTCTCCAAGAGCAATCCCAGGCCTTGATGATTTAAAATCCCTGGTAGGTAAGAGTTTCTACAAAAGCTGACCCAGACCCTGATCACTCTAAGTGGCGCCCCAATAAAAGACCCTCCAAACGGCGGCCCACCCTTATGTACATGAACCATTGGTCACCATTAAGAAAAACCCATTGGAATAATTGGATTGGAACATGTGCACTGGTAAATTGGCCTACCATTCGGACAACCATTTAATTTTTCAACCGTACCCATTCTACCTTCCGATGGTACCCTATCGTTGCCGCAACTGCTGTTTCGACGGTCGTTCTACAGCAAATTCACTGGTCTGATTGTGCCTAAACCAACCACAAAAAGGATGCACGATCGACCGATTGTGGCGCCATCGCCTCGGAACAAACTGCTGGTTACACGCCGTATTCATGGAAAAGAGGTCGTATTTGACTGTCCTGACCGCAAAATAACTACCAATCCTATTGGCCAAAGACCATGCAGTAATTCAGCTCGAGGCGGTGAACCAGCATTCGGTCGAATTTAGCGTTTTTTCGCGGTGAATTTCACGCCCAATCGGACCGGTTGTATTTATAGTCGAAATGCTGTCGACGGTACTGATAGGGTAATCGATACAGTTCCTAATGGAAACAATTCAATTTCCCAATGATAACCATACTGTTTTCAATGGTCACCATTGGTTACTATTTTAAAGCAAACAATATGGAAAAATAATCGCTATTTTATTCTTGCATTAGAGTTTATCTTCCGTGTTACTACTAATGTGTTACTTCCGTGTTCCGTGTTACTTCCGTGTTACTACTAATTCCCTCACCGAAAATAACGACTGAAAACTACTCGAATTCTTGAGCAGTTAACTAGTATATATCCCAAGTAGTTACCTACTCCAAACTAATATAAATGTCCAGTAGTTACCTACTGGAAATTCCCGTAAATTGCAGTAATTCACTACGAGGGAATTCTCGTAGCTTCCAGTAGTTCACTACTGGGAATTCTCGTAGTTTCCAGTAGTTCACTACTGGGAATTTTCGTAGTTTCCAGTAGTTCACTGCTGGCATTGGAGTAGTCACTACACATGTAGTTAATACTTCCTAGTAGTAACTCCTCAACAGTCAGTAATTGTTACTGAGGACGTAGTAGTTCCTGCATCAGTAATGACTACTTATAAGTAGTTCCATTCCAGTATTCAGTAGTTAATGCATAAGTAATTATTGCAGATAAGTAATTATTACTCGAGACAGCAGTAGCTCCTGTATAAGTAGTTACTACCTCTGTGTAGTTACTATTTGAATCTCGAGTTTCAAATAGTAACTACACAGAAGTGGTCCTCCGTAATAATTACTGTCTGTTGAAGAGTAACTACTAGGAAGTAGTAACTACATGTGCAGTGACTACTGCAATGCCAGCAGTGACTACTGAACCTCCAGTAGTCACTACTGGACCCCTAGTAACCGGTGCGGTGGTCTAGTGGTTAGCGTGCTCGCCTCTAAGACCTAAGCATCGGGAGGTCGACGATTCGATTCCCGGCTTCGTATGTTTCGCCGAGAAGGGAAAAAACATGGACGAGACGAAGCTCCAGATATATACATCGCTTACTCACAGTTAGTTACCGCGGTGCGAATGTCGGATGTATATAGCTGTACTCTATTGTTTTCATTCTCGGTGAGACGCGACAAGGCTCCAATGTCGGGAATCGAACCTGAGACCACATCGGCGTAGGGGACGTAGCGTACCCATCGCCCGGGACGCCGAGTCTGTGTATCAGACTCGACGCTCCGCAATAGCTATCCCTGGCCAGAGTGTAAGCTATCGTGCTCGGGCTTCATGGCACCGGGGTATGGTGCATCATAACGATGCTTCTAGGTATACCAGGCGACTATCCTGGAATACTTGGAGCCTTGCGTCCTTTACCTGGGGCTCTGAGGAGGCCGACAATGATATCCCTAGCATGACTACATTTCGGGATGCCGGGGGACGGGGGACTAGGCCAACGATACCCTGAGCAACTGGCAACCCAAAGAAGGGATGCGGTGGTGCGGAAGTACTGGCCCAGATACCCTGTACAACCGGTAATAGCCCATGAAGGGTTGCTGGAGCACGAGGGACTGACCAAGATACCCTGAGCAACCGGCAACCCCGAGAAGGGATGCTGGGATACGGGCGTCAGGCCAAGTTACACTGAGCAACCGGCAAGCCCACGAAGGGTTGCTGGGGACCGGGGGACTGACCAAGATACCCTGAGCAACCGGTAATCCCTAATGAGAAAGGTGTCAAGTCGCAGAAGTAGGTGCGAAAAAGTCAATGACATCACGAGAGACGCCTGTCGGTTGTGTTCCGCGTCTGAGGAACACAACGTGGACAATTAGAGCGGTGCGAGTGTCCCACGGGGCCCGAGTACAATGGTCCAGCAGGACTGAGTGCTCGTATCGCTAACAAAAACAACAACAACAACTGGACCCCTAGTAGTTATTTTCGGTGAGGGTTCTGTTGGGAAAAGCTTTTAACTGATAATGGAATCGAACCAACGAGCTTCGCCTTACGAGACAAGAACTCTTTTTTATTTGTGGCTGTTCATAATAGTAGAAAATACCAGAAAATCGAAGAAATTTCTAAAGCGTTATTTACTCAGTGCAACAATCGTTCTGATGTTCATAAGAACCGTTCACAAGAGATGTCAGATAGCTGTTTATTGTGTTGACTTTAATGACATGCAATGTTTGCTGTAACCTAAGACTCTCCAAATACATAAAGATATCGATAAGAGTTGGGACAAGCAAGTACATATTTATAGAGTTGCATTTTTTACGTTGATCCAAGTACACCTTTCTCCGATAAAGAGAATCTGACATCTTCTGTGAACATTTCCTATGAACATCAAAACAATTTTTGCACTGATCAGAGAACGCTTTAGTATTTCCTACGATTATAAATACCCACGAATAAAAAATGACTGCATTTTCCTATGTCAGTGGCGGCTCAGCCATTAAAATACTTAATCAACTTTGATGTCATTCATGTCAGAAACATACAAAATTAATTTAATCGGCGACACAGTGGCAGAGCGCTTCTCTGGTAAGGCGAAGGTCGTCGGTTCGATCCCAATATCAGTCGAAAGTTTTTTCCCAACATAATTAGATCGAGGTTTCGCTCGTAAGCAATAGTAACAAGCCAGAAACACTCTAATGCAAGAATAAAATCTGGATTATTTTGTTTCATAGTATTTGCTTTAAAATAATAACCAACGGTGTCTACTAAAAAAATTGTATGGTTACCATTGAGAAATTAAATGGTTACCATAGGGAAATGGAATGGTTGCCATTGGGAAATCGCATGGTTACCACTGAGAAATAGAATGGTTACCGTTGGGAAAGTTAATGTTTACCCTTGGGAAATTGAATGGTTACCATTGACATACTGAATGGTTACCATAGGGAAATTGAATGGGTACCGATGGGAAATTGAATGGTTGCCATTAGGAAATTGAATGGTTACCATTGGAAAATTGAATTGTTATCATTGGGAAATGGAATGGTTGCCATTGGGAAATGGATCGGTTGCCATTAGGAAATTGAATGGTTACCATAGGGAAATTGAATGGGTACCGATAGGAAATTAAATGGTTGCCATTAGGAAATTGAATGATTACCGTTGAGAAATTGAATGGTTGTCCAAATCGTGCGTCAATTTACCATTCGACATATTCCAATCGTCCCCAAATGCTTTCTTCTTAATGATGACCAATGGTTCTTTTTCATGAGGTCACGCCTCGCTTACTGTTAGTCACTCCCGGGTAAAAGTTTACCCAAGGGTCGACCCAGGATCCTAATTACTCTGAGTTCCTCTCGAGTCAATGTCTCCCCTGTAGACTTTGGTCGCCAGACTTTGGCGGCCAGAGACTTTGGCCGTGACGTTTTTTTCACCCGTCAGTTCTCACCTCTCTCACGCAAGTCCCTCTAAACATGTTTCTTCATCAAAATTATTTTGTTCTAATCAAAGCCCGCTTATCGTTTTTATTCACCACAATTTAAAATACGATCTACCTGGACGGAACACTGTGCTGTAATAACGCCGTCCACGCCCTCTGCGAAGGGATCAAAAGTCTTGTCGGATCGTCTCATGAACTCGGGCTTCAGGAGATAGCCCGACGTGCCGTTGAACTCGAACTTTCCTTGATTCAATTGCATCGGCAAATCCGGAGTTTGAAAATTCAACGCCACCATCTGACAGCCAGCGTTCCAGAAGACCTAATGGTAGATAAAATTTAAAAAAAAATTTTACATTGCACTCTGTTAAAAGTATAATTGAAAATACTAAAAATACTCAAATGCCCAATGTAAAGAACTCACCTGTGGCATGTAATTCGAGGAATCGGCTCTCGTTCCCTTCGGATAGATTCTGCTCATCTGTCGCTTGTTGTAATTCACGAACTCCACACCGGAAGTCTTCAGATAATTGAGGGCTGCCGTCTCGGAGAACGAGGACATGTTGTGGTGAATATTTTTTTCTGTCGATTATACGAAACAGTTCACCATCTCGACACCAAACTATGCAAAATTTTTTGTATCGCCTCTAGTCAATTATTTATTATTTTTAATTTACAACGATAAATAATTATAACGTTAATTGAGTAATGATAATTTTTCGAGTATTTTTTTTTAATTCTAATAATTTTAAGAATTATTTGGAAGACAAGAAGATGTTTTAACGAGCGTACTCTCGGCAGTCTCGAACCCTTGGAATTTGATTGGCTGAGCATAATTGATCATCGAGGAGAGCCAAGGATGGCAGGCCATTGTGCTGCCGGTGTGCTGAGGCATCGCCGCAGCGTCGCCGCCTTCACCACCTTCGCCGGGTGGCGCTGCACCTTCCGCTGGTACTTCTTCCTACACGGAAAAAACCCGTTTACTTAAAGGAAATGCATTTCGCGATATTAATAGCAATTTACGACACTAGCGCGATACAACTTTTTTCTGACGAGTGTGAGATTGCAATCACACGAGTTCCGAAAGGGATCTCCTTAAAGATCGTCTCGTACTTTACGCACGTGTCTCATACTTTACGCACGCCTCTCGTACTTTACGCACGCGTCTCGTACTTTACACACGCTTCTCGCACTTTACGAACGCTTCTCTTACTTTACGCACGCGACCGGTACTTTACACACGCTTTTCGTACTTTACGCACGCTTCTCTTACTTCACGCACGCCTCTTGTACTTTACGCACGCTGCTCGTACTTTACGCACGCTGCTCGTACTTTACGCACGCTTCTCGTACTTCACGCACGCGTCTCATACTTTACGCACGCTTCTCGTACTTTACGCGCGCTTCTCGTACTTTACGCACGCTGGCTGTACAGCGCCACAATCAGCAGGTATGGAGTGCCAATTTTCTTACATTCGTTACAGAAAATATTATGCGATACTAGTGCGGTGTTGCGAACATCATACGCGGATTTAATTGATTGTATATATTTAATTTATTTAAATTTACTGTACCTTAGGGGCTTCGGGGGGCGGTGCGCTCGCGTCCTCGACTACTTCGTCCTTCGCCTCGAACTGACCGGACATGAACAATTCGAGTTCGACCTTTTCCACCTCGGGCTTGAGACGTTTGTTCTTGATGAGAATCTTTCTTTTCAAAAGATTTGGGGGTGGCAAAGGAGAGCCCGGTTCAAGCTGGGTAAACAATGGAAAAACATTTATTAATTCAAACATTCAATACATTTTTGCAATTGATTTGTCAAATCTTTACCGGATAATCCTTAAGAGGTTCCTTCATCAAAAGCTCGCCGAGTATGTCGTCGAAGTATTTTGCCAATTTGTACTGTTGCTTGAGACAACAGTGATTCTCGATACTGAGAATAACCGGGTAGTCTGATGTGACGAAAGCGCAATCTCTTAACGCGACTATGACATCTTTAAAGAGGATGTCGGTGCACATAGCTTTACCGTGAGTTATTATTGGCTCTTCGTCCTCACCTTTGCCGTCCCAGCAATCCAATTCTACGCATCTTTAATACAAACATTTAAAAACAATCAACAAAGTCTCCGAGTCTCAGATTCTAAGAGTCTCAGAGTTTAAGAGTTTAAAAGTCTCAGGGTCTAAGAGTCAGTGTAAGAGTCTCAGAGTTTAAGAGTTTAAAAGTCTCAGGGTCTAAGAGTCAGTGTAAGAGTCTCAGAGTTTAAGAGTTTAAAAGTCTCAGGGTCTAAGAGTCAGTGTAAGAGTCTCAGAGTGTAAGACTCTCAAAGTCTCAGATTCTCAGAGTCTCAGAGTGTAAGACTCTCAAAGTCTCAGAGTGTAAGACTCTCAAAGTCTCAGATTCTCAGAGTCCCAGAGTGTAAGACTCTCAAAGTCTCAGAGTCTCGGATTCTCGGATTCTCGGATTCTCGGATTCTCGGATTCTCGGATTCTCGGATTCTCGGATTCTCGGATTCTCGGATTCTCGGATTCTCGGATTCTCGGATTCTCGGATTCTCGGATTCTCGGATTCTCGGATTCTCGGATTCTCGGATTCTCGGATTCTCGGATTCTCGGATTCTCGGATTCTCGGATTCTCGGATTCTCGGATTCTCGGATTCTCGGATTCTCGGATTCTCGGATTCTCGGATTCTCGGATTCTCGGATTCTCGGATTCTCGGATTCTCGGATTCTCGGATTCTCGGATTCTCGGATTCTCGGATTCTCGGATTCTCGGATTCTCGGATTCTCGGATTCTCGGATTCTCGGATTCTCGGATTCTCGGATTCTCGGATTCTCGGATTCTCGGATTCTCGGATTCTCGGATTCTCGGATTCTCGGATTCTCGGATTCTCGGATTCTCGGATTCTCGGATTCTCGGATTCTCGGATTCTCGGATTCTCGGATTCTCGGATTCTCGGATTCTCGGATTCTCGGATTCTCGGATTCTCGGATTCTCGGATTCTCGGATTCTCGGATTCTCGGATTCTCGGATTCTCGGATTCTCGGATTCTCGGATTCTCGGATTCTCGGATTCTCGGATTCTCGGATTCTCGGATTCTCGGATTCTCGGATTCTCGGATTCTCGGATTCTCGGATTCTCGGATTCTCGGATTCTCGGATTCTCGGATTCTCGGATTCTCGGATTCTCGGATTCTCGGATTCTCGGATTCTCGGATTCTCGGATTCTCGGATTCTCGGATTCTCGGATTCTCGGATTCTCGGATTCTCGGATTCTCGGATTCTCGGATTCTCGGATTCTCGGATTCTCGGATTCTCGGATTCTCGGATTCTCGGATTCTCGGATTCTCGGATTCTCGGATTCTCGGATTCTCGGATTCTCGGATTCTCGGATTCTCGGATTCTCGGATTCTCGGATTCTCGGATTCTCGGATTCTCGGATTCTCGGATTCTCGGATTCTCGGATTCTCGGATTCTCGGATTCTCGGATTCTCGGATTCTCGGATTCTCGGATTCTCGGATTCTCGGATTCTCGGATTCTCGGATTCTCGGATTCTCGGATTCTCGGATTCTCGGATTCTCGGATTCTCGGATTCTCGGATTCTCGGATTCTCGGATTCTCGGATTCTCGGATTCTCGGATTCTCGGATTCTCGGATTCTCGGATTCTCGGATTCTCGGATTCTCGGATTCTCGGATTCTCGGATTCTCGGATTCTCGGATTCTCGGATTCTCGGATTCTCGGATTCTCGGATTCTCGGATTCTCGGATTCTCGGATTCTCGGATTCTCGGATTCTCGGATTCTCGGATTCTCGGATTCTCGGATTCTCGGATTCTCGGATTCTCGGATTCTCGGATTCTCGGATTCTCGGATTCTCGGATTCTCGGATTCTCGGATTCTCGGATTCTCGGATTCTCGGATTCTCGGATTCTCGGATTCTCGGATTCTCGGATTCTCGGATTCTCGGATTCTCGGATTCTCGGATTCTCGGATTCTCGGATTCTCGGATTCTCGGATTCTCGGATTCTCGGATTCTCGGATTCTCGGATTCTCGGATTCTCGGATTCTCGGATTCTCGGATTCTCGGATTCTCGGATTCTCGGATTCTCGGATTCTCGGATTCTCGGATTCTCGGATTCTCGGATTCTCGGATTCTCGGATTCTCGGATTCTCGGATTCTCGGATTCTCGGATTCTCGGATTCTCGGATTCTCGGATTCTCGGATTCTCGGATTCTCGGATTCTCGGATTCTCGGATTCTCGGATTCTCGGATTCTCGGATTCTCGGATTCTCGGATTCTCGGATTCTCGGATTCTCGGATTCTCGGATTCTCGGATTCTCGGATTCTCGGATTCTCGGATTCTCGGATTCTCGGATTCTCGGATTCTCGGATTCTCGGATTCTCGGATTCTCGGATTCTCGGATTCTCGGATTCTCGGATTCTCGGATTCTCGGATTCTCGGATTCTCGGATTCTCGGATTCTCGGATTCTCGGATTCTCGGATTCTCGGATTCTCGGATTCTCGGATTCTCGGATTCTCGGATTCTCGGATTCTCGGATTCTCGGATTCTCGGATTCTCGGATTCTCGGATTCTCGGATTCTCGGATTCTCGGATTCTCGGATTCTCGGATTCTCGGATTCTCGGATTCTCGGATTCTCGGATTCTCGGATTCTCGGATTCTCGGATTCTCGGATTCTCGGATTCTCGGATTCTCGGATTCTCGGATTCTCGGATTCTCGGATTCTCGGATTCTCGGATTCTCGGATTCTCGGATTCTCGGATTCTCGGATTCTCGGATTCTCGGATTCTCGGATTCTCGGATTCTCGGATTCTCGGATTCTCGGATTCTCGGATTCTCGGATTCTCGGATTCTCGGATTCTCGGATTCTCGGATTCTCGGATTCTCGGATTCTCGGATTCTCGGATTCTCGGATTCTCGGATTCTCGGATTCTCGGATTCTCGGATTCTCGGATTCTCGGATTCTCGGATTCTCGGATTCTCGGATTCTCGGATTCTCGGATTCTCGGATTCTCGGATTCTCGGATTCTCGGATTCTCGGATTCTCGGATTCTCGGATTCTCGGATTCTCGGATTCTCGGATTCTCGGATTCTCGGATTCTCGGATTCTCGGATTCTCGGATTCTCGGATTCTCGGATTCTCGGATTCTCGGATTCTCGGATTCTCGGATTCTCGGATTCTCGGATTCTCGGATTCTCGGATTCTCGGATTCTCGGATTCTCGGATTCTCGGATTCTCGGATTCTCGGATTCTCGGATTCTCGGATTCTCGGATTCTCGGATTCTCGGATTCTCGGATTCTCGGATTCTCGGATTCTCGGATTCTCGGATTCTCGGATTCTCGGATTCTCGGATTCTCGGATTCTCGGATTCTCGGATTCTCGGATTCTCGGATTCTCGGATTCTCGGATTCTCGGATTCTCGGATTCTCGGATTCTCGGATTCTCGGATTCTCGGATTCTCGGATTCTCGGATTCTCGGATTCTCGGATTCTCGGATTCTCGGATTCTCGGATTCTCGGATTCTCGGATTCTCGGATTCTCGGATTCTCGGATTCTCGGATTCTCGGATTCTCGGATTCTCGGATTCTCGGATTCTCGGATTCTCGGATTCTCGGATTCTCGGATTCTCGGATTCTCGGATTCTCGGATTCTCGGATTCTCGGATTCTCGGATTCTCGGATTCTCGGATTCTCGGATTCTCGGATTCTCGGATTCTCGGATTCTCGGATTCTCGGATTCTCGGATTCTCGGATTCTCGGATTCTCGGATTCTCGGATTCTCGGATTCTCGGATTCTCGGATTCTCGGATTCTCGGATTCTCGGATTCTCGGATTCTCGGATTCTCGGATTCTCGGATTCTCGGAGTCTCGGAGTCTCGGATTCTCGGATTCTCGGATTCTCGGATTCTCGGATTCTCGGATTCTCGGATTCTCGGATTCTCGGATTCTCGGATTCTCGGATTCTCGGATTCTCGGATTCTCGGATTCTCGGATTCTCGGATTCTCGGATTCTCGGATTCTCGGATTCTCGGATTCTCGGATTCTCGGATTCTCGGATTCTCGGATTCTCGGATTCTCGGATTCTCGGATTCTCGGAGTCTCGGAGTCTCGGATTCTCGGAGTCTCGGAGTCTCAGAGTCCCAGATTCCCAGATTCCCAGAGTCTCAGAGTCTCGGAGTCTCAGAGTCTCGAAGTCTCGGATTCTCGGATTCTCGGATTCTCGGATTCTCGGATTCTCGGATTCTCGGATTCTCGGATTCTCGGATTCTCGGATTCTCGGATTCTCGGATTCTCGGATTCTCGGATTCTCGGATTCTCGGATTCTCGGATTCTCGGATTCTCGGATTCTCGGATTCTCGGATTCTCGGATTCTCGGATTCTCGGATTCTCGGATTCTCGGATTCTCGGATTCTCGGATTCTCGGATTCTCGGATTCTCGGATTCTCGGATTCTCGGATTCTCGGATTCTCGGATTCTCGGATTCTCGGATTCTCGGATTCTCGGATTCTCGGATTCTCGGATTCTCGGATTCTCGGATTCTCGGATTCTCGGATTCTCGGATTCTCGGATTCTCGGATTCTCGGATTCTCGGATTCTCGGATTCTCGGATTCTCGGATTCTCGGATTCTCGGATTCTCGGATTCTCGGATTCTCGGATTCTCGGATTCTCGGATTCTCGGATTCTCGGATTCTCGGATTCTCGGATTCTCGGATTCTCGGATTCTCGGATTCTCGGATTCTCGGATTCTCGGATTCTCGGATTCTCGGATTCTCGGATTCTCGGATTCTCGGATTCTCGGATTCTCGGATTCTCGGAGTCTCGGAGTCTCGGATTCTCGGAGTCTCGGAGTCTCAGAGTCCCAGATTCCCAGATTCCCAGAGTCTCAGAGTCTCGGAGTTTCAGAGTCTCGAAGTCTCGGAGTCTCGGAGTCTCGGAGTCTCAGATTCTCAAAGTCTCGGATTCTCAGAGTTGGAGAGTCTCAGATTCTCAGAGTTGGAGAGTCTCAGATTCTCAGAGCTTCAGATTCCCAGAGTTTGAGAGTCTCAGATTCTCAGAGTTTGAGAGTCTCAGAATTGGAGAGTCTCAGAGTTTGAGAACCTCAGAGTTTAAGAGTTTAAGAGTTGGAGAGTCTCAGAGTTTGAGAACCTCAGAGTTTAAGAGTTCAAGAGTCTCAGGGACCCAATCGTAACTGAATTTTCGTTTTAGTCGTGCCTATGTATGATTCAATCATTTTGTATTTACCTGCATCCAGCTAACAAAGTCTGTCGATACATTTCCACGGTACTTTTTCCACCGATCTGTCGACCGCTGAGATAGGTATTGTGGCTCGAATTAATGTAGTAATGCGACAGTGGCTGATCCATTTCCATGTACTCGTCCAGCTTGTCCAGAAACACCGGCGCATTCTCGTCCGACATTAGATAACGTATAAAACCGTCTTTTGTCATTTTTCCTTAAAAAATAAAAAAATAAATAAATAAATGCTTCATCATTGAATTTGGTAATTTGGAAAAATTGATTAATTCGCTCACTGTCGGCTTTGGCCTTCTCGTCTTGCTCGTAATCGTTTATTATCTCCATGCATCGCTTGTCGTCGTACATTGGATACATTATTTCGTTCAATCGAGGGTCTCGCTGCTTCTCGTTCATGAAACACACCAATTGCTCGAGCGTTATTGCCTCGGCTTTACCCTTAGTGCTGAAAAAGTATTTTTTTTTTTTGTTATATTAAATTAGCAAAAAAAAAGTATCGAATTTTTATTTATTTATTTTTGTCGTAGTTGAAGAACTCACATCGACTGGAATAGTTCTTCGATATCGTTTCGCGGACACAGCTTGTGATAGAGAACGGTGAACTTCTCGAATGTGAAAGCCTCCGGTTCCATTTTGTCGCTCTGCGGATAAACAAACAAGTAAATTTAATTAACCTAAAAGGTAAACTTTTTTTTCAAACTCGTCACTTACCTTCCCGTTGGGTAATCCCAATTCCGCGAGAGCCGAGTAAACAAGTTTTTCCGTTTTTCCAGATGCAAAAGTTTTCGATATGACTTTTACCGGCACTTTGCCCTTTGGATCGACTGTAAATGTTAGTCTCATCCAACTATTTAAAAAAAAATGCAATTAATTCGGAATGTTCATCTCGGACAATAAAAACAATTACATTTTATTCGTGGTTCAAAATTCATTTTCTTGACTAATTTTTGTAGGATATAAATAGATTGTGATTAATGGGTGTAAATAATAATTTTCGCATGGCGACCAAAATGTATGAAATTTCGTTATGAAATTTCGTTATGAAATTTCGTTATGAAATTTCGTTATGAAATTTCGTTATGAAATTTCGTTATGAAATTTCGTTATGAAATTTCGTTATGAAATTTCGTTATGAAATTTCGTTATGAAATTTCGTTATGAAATTTCGTTATGAAATTTCGTTATGAAATTTCGTTATGAAATTTCGTTATGAAATTTCGTTATGAAATTTCGTTATGAAATTTCGTTATGAAATTTCGTTATGAAATTTCGTTATGAAATTTCGTTATGAAATTTCGTTATGAAATTTCGTTATGAAATTTCGTTATGAAATTTCGTTATGAAATTTCGTCGCGAAATTTCGTCGTGAAATTTCGTCGCAAAATTTCGTCGTGAAATTTCGTTATGAAATTTCGTCCACCCATCCACCCAGGTGGATGGGTGGATGGGTGGATGGGTGTTGCATATAATTCTTCTGCGACGAATTTTCTAAATTTACCCTGTGACGGCTTAATGAATACCAGGCAGTATTTTGGACGTTCGAATTCTTACTCACTGTTTCATGAGCTGCGTAGTCGGGCAAACATTGCTGGCCTTCGTGTTGTGCGTGATTTTTCGCAAGCCCGCTTGCCACTCCTAAAAAATTTATTTTTCAATTGTAAAAATTTGCACGAATTATTAATGATTTACCACGAATAAAAAATCTGACTCCTTCGATGAATCAGATAGAACAGCGATTGAATGCGATGTGTGGTTGAACCGTGAATCACCTTTGCTTGCTCCGCACTCGTGCACACGATGTGCTGATAATGAATATTCGTGTAATCCGTCCCCGAACATATCGTCAAACTTTTCTCATCCAATTGTTCCGTTGTTCCATGTTTACTTAACTTGTTCGATAATTTTGGATTCTACGAAAATATTTTTTGATTTGTCAGATCACCCTTCCATTACTTTTTAATTTTTTAAAGTAACTATCACATATTTTTCTTACCACCGGCGTGCCACCGTAACGAATATCGCTCACTTGGGCAAGCTCTATTACATCGCCGTCCTGCAATCATATAAATTTGAGAACCATTCTGATTTTTTTTATTTTGGAAAGGTGAAAATTAAGTTTGATAATTTCGTTTTTTCTTTATTTTTATATTTATTTCTATATTTTTTCGATAAAAAAAGTGAAACCATGTACACTGTGTGTAACATTCCAATCTCGGCATCACCAACCCGAGAAAAAATGATCATACATGATCATATATAGATCAGATCTGATCGATGATATCTGATTGGATCTGATTGATGATGTCTGATCGGATTGATTGATCAGATCCGATAATATCTGATTCATCACATCCGATGATATCTGACTGATCATAACTGACTGACGATAACTGACTGACGATAACTGACTGACGATAACTGACTGACGATAACTGACTGATGATGTCTGACTGATGAGCTTTTTCAACACTCACCTTTCCGTCGCTTTTCCAGTATATGAAAAATCCGTAATCGTCGACTTTGAACAAGCAATTGGGCTCGTATTCTGTATTTTCCTTGTCCTCGAACCACCGGTCGAAAGTCGCGCCGGTTCGAAAAATTTCTGGCGTGTCGATGCGCCAATTGAACTCAAATTTCTTCGTCATTTTTTTCCTCGAATTGAATCTATATTTTTAATAGATATAAATTATTTATTTATTTATTTATTTATTTATTTATTTATTTATTTATTTATTTATTTATTTATTTATTTATTTATTTATTTTATTATTTATTCTTCTTCCCAAGGCGATCACATGTGACCCTTCTCGGGAAACTCCCTTCACTGAACGACTCCAAACTTCAGTCAAGTCTTCGCCGAAGATCAATAATAATTCGATTAGATTAATCCACTTTGGGGAATTATTGGAGACCGATGTGGAATCGACGCGCACACATAAATATAAAAGCACGGTTATTTAAGTGGCTTCGCCTATTCTCTAATTTTTTTTCCTCCGAAGAAAATGAAAAATTGGTAGAATTTTTTTTTTAATGCTCCAAGTTAAATCTTATATGAATGTGCTATGTACAATCGTTTTTCTAACGCTGAACAAAAAAAAATTAATAAATAAAAAAAGCGTTTCTTCAATATCTATTTTTTACAGTTTATTTACAGTATCTTAATGCCTATTCGTCGTATAACTTATTGTCGCATGTTTTCAATCGCACTTCGTAAAATTTTCAAAAAGTTCGTCTAACAGTGAAATGTTGTCCATAAATGTATTAAAATTGGTAAAATTTATTGTGCGCCCCGCGGCGATTTGCATAATTTTATTTGCTTTGTAATTTTACTTGTTTTGTAACTTTGTTTGTTTTGCAATTTTGTTTGTTTTGTAACTTTGTATGTTTTGCAATTTTGCTTGTTTCGTAATTTTATTTGTTTTGTATTTTTGTTTGTTTTGCAATTTTGTTTGTTTTGTAACTTAGTTTGTTTTGTAACTTTGTATGTTTTACAATTTTGTTTGTTTTGTAATTCTATTTGTTTTGTAATTTTGTTTGTTTTGTAATTTTGTTTGTTTTGCAATTTTGTTTGTTTTGCAATTTTGTTTGTTTTGTAACTTTGTATGTTTTGCAATTTTGTTTGTTTTGCAATTCTGTTTGTTTTGTAATTTTGTTTGTTTTGCAATTTTGTTTGTTTTGTAACTTTGTATGTTTTGCAATTCTGTTTGTTTTCCAATTCTGTTTGTTTTGTAATTTTATTTGTTTTGTAATTTTGTTTGTTTTGCAATTTTGTTTGTTTTGCAATTTTGTTTGTTTTGTAATTTTGTTTGTTTTGCAATTTTGTTTGTTTTGAAATTTTGTTTGTTTTGTAACTTTGTATGTTTTACAATTTTGTATGTTTTACAATTTTGTTTGTTTTGTAATTTTATTTGTTTTGTAATTTTGTTTGTTCTGCAATTTTGTTTGTTTTGCAATTTTGTTTGTTTTGTAATTTTGTTTGTTTTGCAATTTTGTTTGTTTTGTAATTTTGTTTGTTTTGCAATTTTGTTTGTTTTGTAACTTTGTATGTTTTGCAATTTTGTTTGTTTTGTATTTTTGTTTGTTTTGTAATTTTGTTTGTTTTGCAATTTTGTTTGTTTTGTAACTTTGTATGTTTTGCAATTTTGTTTGTTTTGTATTTTTGTTTGTTTTGTAATTTTGTTTGTTTTGCAATTTTGTTTGTTTTGTAATTTTGTTTGTTTTGCAATTTTGTTTGTTTTGTAACTTTGTATGTTTTGCAACTCTGTTTGTTTTGTAATTTTGTTTGTTTTGCAATTTTGTTTGTTTTGTAACTTTGTATGTTTTGCAATTCTGTTTGTTTTGTAATTTTTTTTGTTTTGCAATTTTTTTTGTTTTGTAATTTTGCTTTGTTTCGGAATTTTATTTTGTTTGAATATATTTCATAATTAGATTTTTTTAGATTTTCTTAGATTTTTTTTTTTGGCACTTAATGCGCCTTTTCCTTCTGTCGTTGTATAAAATCTTGCACGGTCGGTGTTCGATAGACCCGGAGGGAGAGAACCGAACCGGCGCAAGCACCGATCCAGTAGACAATCACGTGTTCCATAAACGTGGTACCGAGACAGCCGTACTTTAGCGAAGTCGCCAATGCTGGATTAAAGTATCCACCGGAATAATTGAAAGCTGGAAAAATAAAAAGTTCGACGTTTTTTTTTTTAATCTTAGTAAAAAGTAAAATGATTATTAATTTTTTTTATAAATAAATAAAAGTTAATAATAATAAAAAAAATTCTGTCTCAATTACGATACGACTATTAAACGTACCAGCGACAACCAAAGACGTTCCAACAAATGCGTCCATTAGAGTGCTGAATCTGGGATTGAGCTCGCTCAAACCTCGTGAAACGACTCTGCATACGCATGTAGCGATACATTCGACGAATGCACCGAAAATTACTGGTACCTATAATTCAATAATTCAATAATTCAATAATTCAATAATTCAATAATTCAATAATTCAATAATTCAATAATTCAATAATTCAATAATTCAATAATTCAATAATTCAATAATTCAATAATTCAATAATTTAATAATTTAATAATTTTATATGTCGCACCTCTTTGAACGCTCAGACAAAATATTCGAGCCAACCCTAGCGCACCTGTCCGAGTGAAAGTTCACCGAAAATCGAAGGTCGATTTGTGTTAAAAATTGACCTCGATTTGACTGTTTCTGACCGATCCCAATGGGTATGTTCTCAGTCGATATGTGGTCGACTTCGAGATAGTTGACTAGATCAGGACTTAGTGCAATGGAGATTCATGCAGCAATGCTTGATCAATATTAAGTGAATGGACCGATATTTATCCAACGTATCTGAACCAACTTGAATCAAAATATAGGCAACATTTACTGGATTTATCAAAATTCAACTGAATCAAATTTAGCATTGATTTATGGTCGATTTTCGATGGGTTCACTGAAATCTGACTCAATTGGGGCGAGTTTTGTGGGTCGACTTTCAGTGAGTTGACCGAAATTTGATTTGTTTAAGCGGAGCAGACTGAGTTCATTTATAGTCGACCTCCAATCGGTTGACTAACGTTTGACACACTGTTTACTTCTTCGTCGTATACGATAAATTGATACCTCTAATTGATTAAACTTTTTTTTCACCTACTGTTGAAATCGATTGTTGTAAACAAATTATATACGTTAACGGTGGACGACTTCCTGTATTGGCTAGTGTTCTATTAGCTGTGAACTTACATGTTACATGATCGCAGTTTGATCCTTCTATACTTTCCTAGGCACTGAACCGTTTGCGAGAATCAACGGGGCCATCTTCAACCTGCAATCCATCTAGCGGCTTAATAATTTCCTATTGACCACTCTAATTGAGTCGACAATCAGTCGAATCGATGAAAGTCGACCACAATCAGACCTGACGATACTCTAAGTGTAATCGTGGTCGATTAACTGGAAGTTGACATTAAAGTGACTATAATGTGTGTGCCCGATTGAGTCGACATCAGTCAAATCGATTACAGTCGATCGTTAACTGATAAAAGATGATAAAAGTCGACTCTTAAATGATGCAATCCCGGGAAAAAATGATCATATCTGATCATATATGTCCATATCTGTATCAGATATGGATCTTATCTGATCATACATGTCCATATCTGTAACAGATATGATTCTGATCGGATAATATATGATCATATACGATCAGACATGAACATATATACCCATGCTCGATAAGGTCATCTTTCATATATGATAAGATATGATCACGTGTGATCAGATATGTTCAGATATGAATTCATATCTGACCATATCTGAATATATCGACTCATGCAAGATTGTGCAAGTTTAAAATTTTTAAAATTTTTAAAATTTTCAAAATTTCTAAAATTTTTTTGTTTTTTTTCTTTTATTTCACACATTCCATTACAAATGTGGGTTCCCCCCTGAAACATGTTGTTTCATGGGAAAACCAATCATTAAAATCGAGTTTTAACTATTTTTTCGCCAAAATCTCGTGTCAGACATGATCATATCTGATCAGATCTGTTTATCCATGGTCCCCATAATAATTTTTTTTAGATGTGACCATACCTGATCAGATCTGTTCAAGTATGATCGGATATGTTCGTATATGATCAGATCTCGCCATTTCTCTGCTCTGATCAGATATGATCAATCAGATCTGATCCATATATGATCATGTATGATCATTTTTTCCCGGGTAATGTTACGTTAAATTCACACTTGGTTGATGAACCAAAAGTCGACCTTAAATTAATGGAACAGAGTCGTCCAAATGAATCGCTATGTCGTTGAGTTGATAAAAGTCAACCATTAATTGACTCACCGTTACTTCTAGTTTAATCTTAGTTGATAAGAAAAAAGTCGACCTTAAATTGACGGAACGGAGTTTGCTAATCATAAGTCGACCATAAACTAACCAAACAGGGCCTTCGGGAATTGGTAAATAATCGGTCAAGTCTATAAAGTTGACAAAAAATGAGCTGATTGATGATTTTGATGTACGATTGACTCAAAGTCGACTGACACTCGACTGATTTCAGTCGCTAAACCGTAAGTTGACCATAAAAAAGGGTCACATCGCTCCGCTAAGTAATAGAGGGCATCGAACGTTTAATTAATCACATCAACGATCAAACGCGTGCGTTCCGTTTTCGGTTCAGTCAAGCTCTGCTCTTCTTTCTTATTTATAGCAACAAGATTGTCAACATTGTTGCACAGTAGACACACACATTATGTGTACACTAGTCGAGCTGGTGGCTTACGCGCCTCGCGCGCTGAAACCCTTTATGGACTTATGTCCCGACGGCCCTGTTTGGTTAGTTTATGGTCGACTTGTGATTAGTCGACTAAAATTGAACTCAAAATAATGAAAAGTCAATTAACGGTCGACTTTTATCAACTTAAACATACATTAAATCAATTTGGTAAACTCCGTTCCGTTAATTTAAGGTCGACTTTTTTCTTATCAACTAAGATTAAACTAGAAGTAACGTTGAGTCAATTAATGGTTGACTTTTATCAACTCAACGACATAGCGACTCAATTGGACGACTGTGTTCCGTTAATTTAAGGTCGACTTTTGGTTCATCAACCAAGAGTACACTTACAGTAACATTGCATCATTTGAGAGTCGACTTTTATCATCTTTTATCAGTTAACGATCGACTTTAATCGACTTGACTGATGTCGACTCAATCGGACACACACATTATGGTCGCTTTAATGTCCACTTCCAGTTAATCGACCACGATTAAATTTAGAGTATCGTCAGGTCTGAATATGGTCGACTTTTATCGATTCGACCATTTGTCAACTCAATTGGAATGGTCAATAGTAAATTATTACGCCGCTAGATGGCTTGCAGGTTGACGATGGTCCCGTTGTTTCTCGCAAACGGTCCAGTGCCTAGCAACGACTATTATAGAAGGATCAAACTGCGATCATGTAGCATGCAAGTTCACAGTTAATAGAACACTAGACCATACAGGAAGCCCTTATTATCCTAAGTCCCTTTAAAAGACGAATACCCTTACAATTCTAAGCTCCGCTATTGCGGTCCTATTATTAACCAACTTCACGCCCCTATTATCGACCCCCTTACCGTATCATTGATCCCTCTGACCCTATTATTGACCCCCTGACCCTATTATTGGCCCCTCTGATTCTATTATTGACCCCCCGACCCCATTATTGACCCCATTACCCTATTATTGACCTCCCCCTGGCCCTACTATTGACCCCTCTGACCCTACTATTGACCCCTCTGACCCTATTATTGACCCCTTGTGACCCTATTATTGATCCATTTGGCCCTATTATTGATCCATCTGGCCCTATTATAGATCCATCTGGCCCTATTATTGATCCATCTGGCCCTATTATTGATCCCTCTGACCCTATTATCGACCCTCCATGTCCCTATTATCGACTCCACTGACCCCATCATTGACCCCTCCGACCCTATAATCGACCACTCAGACCCTATTATGGCCCCTCTCACTCTATTATTGACCCCCTCCGACCCTATTATTGACTCTCTGACCCTATTATTGGCCCCTATTATATTTTATTATTGACTCCTAATTCTATTATTGACCCTCCGATCCCATCATTGACCTCTCCGATCGTACTATTGACCTCTCTGACCCCATTATTGACCCCCTGTGACCGTACTACTGACACCGTGACCCTATTATTGACTCTAACTCTATTATTTACCACTCCGATCCTATTATTGACCCCTCCAATTCTATTATCAACCCCTCTGACCCTATTGCTGAGCCCACAACTTTCTCCCCGATTCTTGACACGGCGGCGGCGACGGGGAAATCTTTTTATATTATAGAGAGATATTTGCAATACACAAAAAATGAATTTAATTATTTTTCAATTTGAATTTAATTTAAACATACGTACTTGCAAATCGGTGGTGCAGTCCTCAAAGGCCCGATTCTTGTGGGTCGAAACAATCTCGATAGCCCAGAGCAATTGTACGTATCGAAAAATCGCTAGACCACCCACGAGCTCGGCCCAGATCAGTAGAAGAGCGTCCCTCAAGGATTTCTTTCCCTCCACGAGGTCTTCGATGTGAGTGTAAGGGCACGCTGTGGCATCTCCCCAATTCATCGACCACCAAATTGTCAATACGAAAAGATATATCGCGTACATGGATACACCCCAATTGTCAGCGACTGAAATTTGTTTTTTTTAAATTTATTTTCAGACATCCGTCGAAACTTTCAGACATTCGTAGAAATTGTCAGACATTCGTAGACATTTTCAGACATTCGTAGAAATTTTCAGACGTTCGTAGAAATTTTCAAACATTCGTAGAAATTCTCAGACATTCGTAGACATTTTCAGACATTCATAGAACTTTTCAGACATTCGTAGAAAATTTCAGACTTTCTCGGAAAATTTCAGACATTCGTAGAAAATTTCAGACATTCCTAGAAAATTTCAGACATTCCTAGAAAATTTCAGACATTCCTAGAAATTTTCAGACAGACGTACAAATTTTCAGACATTCGGAGAAATGTTCAGACATTCGGAGAAATGTTCAGACATTCGGAGAAATGTTCAGACATTCGGAGAAATTTTCAGACATCGAAGAAATTTTCAGACATTCGGAGAAATTTTCAGACATTCAGAGAAATTTTTCAGAAATTCAAAGAAATTTTCAGACATTCAGAGAAATTTTTCAGACAAACAGAGAAATTTTTCAGACATTCGAAGAAATTTTCAGACATACAGACATATTCAGAAAAATATTTTGACCTGTGTAAAACAGCTATTCGGACGTTGAAAATAAAATGAAAAATAAAAAAAAATGAAATCGTGTATAATTTGATACGCACTTATGATAAGTTCGAAGCATGCACCGCACAGTTCGGCCGTGGCTATTCCCTCGAGGAAGAGAGCACGCAGGAAAGGCTGCCGTATGTAATAATCGACGTACTTTCGCGACCAGTAAGCTATCAGACTGGTCAGTACGATGTAGAGCGTCGAGACAGCCAAGGCGAATAAATTTCCTACCATCTTGATGTCCTTCTATTATACCTCTTCGCCTTATTACTCGTCTCTCCGTGCCTGTTATTATTTTCCGCAGTATCGCACTGCCCCAAGACAATCGCAACAATACCTCAATTATAATATAATTTATATAAACAAATATCTCAAAATTGATTAAAACATAAAAATTCATATAAATTTATTCATTTTTATATGACCGTCAGAAAAAAAGCAAAAAAAATTAATTTAATTTTTATTTTAGTTAAAATTTTTAGGATTTTTCGATACATTTTTTTTATTATAATTTGTTTTTTTCAGAATCTAAAAATAAAATAAAAAAATATATAATTATCGTTAAAAAGTCAGCTTATCAATTTTCTCACAATACTTCAATTACAATGGAATTTGTAAACAAATATTTCAAAATGGTTTAAAACTGATAAAGATTCATATAAATTTATTCATTTCGAAATTACCATCAGAAAAATTAAAATAGAACGAAAAAAAACATTTGACCTTGATTTTAGTTTATATTTTGAGGATTGGTCGACAAAAAAATAGTAATTATAATTATAATTGTAATTTTTTTATCCAAAAATATAATAGCAAAAAATATAATTATCGTTAAAAAGTTGGATTACCAACTTTATCAGAATATTTCAATTGTAATTTAATTTGTGAACAAGTATTTCAAATAGAATTAAAATTGATGAAAATTCATATAAATTTATTTATTTTTAAATGACCGTCAGAAAAAAATGAAATAAAAGAAAAATATATATATTTTAATTCAAAAACTTTTTTGTTGAATTTTTAATTTAATTTTAATTTTTAAGAACGTCACGTACGATTCTTTGACAAAAAAAAATTAATAATAACAATTGTAATTATAATTTTTATTCAAAATATAAAAATAAAATAAAATTATCCTTAAAAAATTGAATTATCAACTTTCTCACAACACTTCAATTACAATTTAATTTATAAAAAAAATATCTCAAAATGGATTAAAACTGATAAAAATTCATATAAATTTATTCATTTTGTTTCCTCATAGAGGAAGCTTTGTTATGGTGAAAAAAAAAATTCCAGATTTTAATGAAAACGTGTTCAGAATGTTCCAAAACATCGAAAAATCACATTCAGAAAAAATGTCCGGATGTGTGTGTGTGTGTGTGTGTGTGTGTGTGTGTGTGTGTGTGTGTGTGTGTGTGTGTGTGTGTGTGTGTGTGTGTGTGTGTGTGTGTTTGTGTGTGTGTGCGTGTGTGTGTGTGAATTCGACGTGAAATATTCAAACCGCGATAACTCGAGAACGCCTTAACCGATCAAGCTGAAATTTGGCACACATCATATGTGATCAATAGTCAACGTTTGGTCAAAATTTTGTCCAAAAATGTTCAGTTGTTTTTTTTGTACGCCATTTTTAATTTCTTCGAAAATGTCTGTACGCAGCGTAGCGCTCGCAATTTTTCAGCTATTGGGCTGAAAACGCGTACACAAATGGAATATCATCACCCGATGATCCTATCAAAATTCCAAGAAAATCGATCGAACCGTAAAAATTTTATGACATTTTGAATTTTTCGATTTTTATGCAATTTTTTTTTTTTCAAGACGCATTTTTCCACATTAAATGTTCATCTATGTATAAAAAAGTGTCAAATTCGTGATCAGCATGAAAAAATACATGGAATTACAGTCCTGGGGCGACATCTAGCGAAAAAGTTGACCGGGCATTTTTGTAGCCAAAATTGCAAAAATTAGTGTTTTTCGGTATTTTTAAACAGCGATTTCTTTGCTTTCCGATGGGATCGTGGAAAAATCCAGGGGTCTATCGTGTTTTAAGACAATAAATACACAACAGGATGGATATGATGGAGTTAAAATGATTAGATTAAGCGATGTGATTTGAACTTCTCGAGTAAAAATTGAAAGATCGAAACAAAATTTGGAACACATCATTCTGTTATTTTCGCGCCGAGCACAGAGCCTACATCCGTTTTGACCAAAAGTGTAAGGTTGGTGTATTTTTTCGGGCTAAACCTGAGTCAGCCACCAGTTTTGACTAAAAGTTAAATACGATATTGATGTGGGCAAAAAAGTTGAAAATTCACATTTTCATATAGCTTCCTCATAAAAGCTGAAAATTGACATTTTCACATCACTTCCTCATAAAAGTTGAAAGTTGAAAGTTGAAAGTTGACATTTTTATATCACTTTCTCATAATGGTCCTTTATTCGGAAAGCTTCCTCTATGAGGAAGCCAAAAATATAGTAAATGCTTTCTCATAGAAGGAGCTTTCCGAATAAAGGACCATTATGAGAAAGTGATATAAAAATTTCAACTTTCAACTTTCAACTTTTATGAGGAAGTGATGTGAAAATTTCAATTTTCAGCTTTTATGAGGAAGCTATATGAAAATGTCAATTTTCAACTTTTTTAAAATTACCATCAGCAAAAAATTTTAAAAAAGAAAGAAAAAAAATATCATGATATTGTCATTTAGTTTAAATTTTTATGATTTTTCGACCAAAAAAAAAAATAATCATAAATATAATTTTTTTTTCAAAATCTAAAAAAATGAAATAGAAAGTAACATAATAATAATCGTTAAAACGTTTGTTTTGTCGATTCTCGATGTCTCGCAAGTGTGAATAATTTTTTTTTTTTTTGCGCGTTACGCAATTGATTGAGAAGCAACGAGGAATTATTAAACTCACCTACAGCGAGCGCGTCGTACTATAATGGTAAACCATAATAAGCAAAAAAAAATGACAAAAAAAAATTATTTTTATTAAATTTTGAATTAAATCTTAATTTTTCAAAACATCATGTACGACTCTTAGACAAAAAAAAAATTAATAATAATAATAATTGTAATTATAATTTTTTTCAAAATATAAAAATAAAAAATCAAAAAATATAATTATCGTTAAAAAGTTGGATTACCAACTTTCTCAGAATATTTCAATTACAATTTAATTTGTAAACAAATATCTCAAATAGGATTAAAATTGATTAAAATTCATATAAGTTTATTCATTTTTTAATTACCGTCAGAAAAAAATGAAATAACAAAAAAAAAGATTTTTATTCAAAAACTTTTTTGTTGAATTTTTAGGATTTTTCAGCAACAAAAAAAAAACAAATAATAATTATAATTTTTTTTTCGAAATCTGAAAATAAAATTAGAAAAAAATATAATAATCGTTTAAAAAAAGTTGATTTATCAACTCTCGATGTCTCGCAAGTGTAGTGAATAATTTTTTTTTTGCACGTTACGCAATTGAATGATTGATTGAGAAACAATGAGGAATTATTAAACTCCCGTACAGCGAGCGTGTCGTACTATAATGGTAAACCATAATAAAAAAATTAAAAAATTATTTTTATTGAAAAACTTTTTTGTTGAATTTTAGGATTTTTCGACAAAAAAAAGACAAGTAATAATTACAATTTTTTTCGATATCTAAAAATAAAATATAAAAAAATATAATAATCGTTAAAGCGTTCGTTTATCAATTCTCGATGTTTCGCAAGTGTGAATAATTTTTTTTTGCGCGTTACGCAATTGATTGATTGAGAAACAACTGAGGAATTATTAAACTCACGTACAGCGAGCGCGTCGTACTATAATGGTGAACCGTACGGCAGGGCTCAGGGTCGAATAATTTACACACGAGAGAGAAAGAGTCGTAAATGTCCCGTTACTTCGTCTAGTCGTCGACGAGCGATCGGTCGGCGAAGACAGAATTTTTTGTTTTTTACTTTCGTCTTTCACATTGCTCCACGAAAATATGAAAATTTTTTATTAAAAAATAATTTTAAGAAAAATTAAATTAAATTAAAAAATAATTTTTAAGTTTTATCGAGTTCCAATTCGCGTTGACTTTGGACGTCGTTCTCGCTGCACTAGTCTCGGATTTTCGGGGCCAAGAGCTCGGCAAGTATTCATCTCGGCCCGAGCCAAATACGCTGTATCTGTGCCTAAGGTCGATTCATGTGTCGCCAGAACGGTCCGGAGCTTTTAATAGACTGCGAACATCGGCAATTTGCCTGACGAATAGCGGCTCATTAATGAATAAAAATATTTAAAAAAAGTAATGTGCAGATAAATTCAAAATTTTTTTTTTTTCACTGTTTTGAGCCCAACTTCCTCTGTGAGAAAGTTCGTTTAGCGATTTTGCATGTACTCTTAAAATTGAGGAACCATTCAACGAAGAGAATCCATCACAGACACAAATCAGGATAGCCGATTAAAATGATCGCATTTCACGCTTACTCGAATCAGAACATTTTCCAGAATTTTTCCAAATGTCAAAATCCCATGAAATCTGACCGCTTCGACAAATTTCGGCCAAATACAAGCCAACTTTTTCATGTTGGTAAAATAAATTCGATAAATTCGATGATTTCGATGATTTCGATGATTTCGATGATTTCAATGATTTCAATGATTTCAATGATTTCAATGATTTCAATGATTTCAATGATTTCAATGATTTCAATGATTTCAATGATTTCATTGATTTCAATGATTTCAATTAATAGCTTCCTCCGTGAGGAAGTAAACGAAAAAAAATCATTAGAAAATCAAGACTCGTCCCGAGGAGGTAGAACATGCAATCCTTGCATATATTTTTTAAATATTCATTTATTACCCAATTTTCAAGCCCTGCGCACGGTGTGCCAGTTCCTCCCCCCCATTAACGACAATCAGAAACTAATCTTTCACGTATACAAAAAGTATCTTTTATTCGTAATCAAGCGTTTCTCTCTTCTTCTCCTTCCTCTTCCTCTTCTTCTTCTTAAATTAAAAAATCAGCTTTCGAGTTAGTCAATAATCAATAATTCGAACAAAGCTTATCAACACATGTTGATTAAAATAATTCAAAAAAAAAGACGAACGAACGTTCGTCGTTTTCATTCTTTCTTTCTTTCTTTCACTTTTTTATTTACCTTATTACGAAGTATAATCTAACTACATACTTTGTTACATAGGTAAACGTGGCCCGGGCATTCTCGTCAGTCGCCGTCGCGTAACTTTTACGAGCGCGAAAAATCCGGAGGATTTTTCCACCTTTTTTTTCTTTCCTTCATTTTTTTTTTATGTTGTCTTGCTTTTGTTTTGTTGTTTTTTTTTTGCCGTTATAAAAAAGATGTGCGGGAGGAGGGGGTGTCAGGTACAAAGGAGGGGGGGGGAGGTGAGAGGAACGATAGGAAAATTTTTTGGGAGGGTTTTTTTTTGGAAAAAGAAAAGGGTAAAATTTATTTACAGGAATCGTAGAGGGTCGCGCTCGCGTTTTTGACGACTGGCACGATGCCAGAACCGGGGCCGCTGTTGCCGATGCTGGTACCAGTAGAGTTCCTCGTCGACGCATCGTTGTCACCCTTGTGCTTCTTAGCGGCCGCGGACTGATTCTCCTGACCCTCGTGGTCGCGCGACATTAGCCTTGGAATTCGCTTGTTCCTCAGATAGGACAGCGTGCCGCTTGGAGCTCTGAAAATTGAGAAATTGAGAGATTGACAAATGAATAAATGGAGAAATTAAGACATTAAGAAATGAAGAAACTGAAAAATTGAGACATTGAGAAATGGAGAAATTGGAAAATGGAGAAATTGGAAAATGGAGAAATTGGAAAATGGAGAAATTGGAAAATGGAGAAATTAGAAAATGGAGAAATTAGAAAATTGAAAAATAAAGAAATTGAGAAATTGAGAAATTGAGAAATTGAGAAATTGAGAAATTGAGAAATTGAGAAATTGAAAAATGGGGCGATTGAAAAATTGAAAATTTGAAAAATGAAGACTCGGAAAATTGAGTACTTGAAACATTGGCAAATTGAAAAATTGATTTTTAATGTATCTTCCCAAAACAATAGCAACAGTTGGTACAATTGTATTAATTTTCTCCATTTCATAGATTTAAAAAAACTGCAAGGTGAAGGTGAAGGAGAAATTGAGAATTGAGAAATGAGAAATTGAGAAATTGAGAAATTGAGAAATTGAGAAATGAGAAATTGAGAAATGAGAAATGAGAAATGAGAAATGAGAAATTGAGAAATTGAGAAATTGAGAAATTGAGAAATTGAGAAATTGAGAAATTGAGAAATTGAGAAATTGAGAAATTGAGAAATTGAGAAATTGAGAAATTGAGAAATTGAGAAATTGAAAAATGGGGCGATTGAAAAATTGAAAATTTGAAAAATGAAGACTCGGAAAATTGAGTACTTGAAACATTGGCAAATTAAAAAATTGATTTTTAATGTATCTTCCCAAAACAATAGCAACAGTTGGTACGATTGTATTAATTTTCTCCATTTCATAGATTTAAAAAAACTGCAAGGTAAATTGCACACGAATTCTTCATTGATTACAATTTTGCGCGCAGACTTGTCTCTACGAGAAACTTCACTGATCGATTTTTGCTTCCCGACAAAGCCACAAAAAAAAAAAACCTAACAAACAAGAATAAGCCATCTGCAAGTTGCAATGCACCTTTTTTGCCTTCCGCGCCTCAGAAAAAAAAGAAAAAAAAAAAAAATCCGTTCGAAAATTACCTCGGTTTCGCGTCGAAAATTGTGTCGGAAATTCCGGCGCTCTCCGAGGCCAAATTTGCGGGCGGCGCGCAGACGATCTGATAGACGGTCGTCGTTCGAGTGACCGGCGTGTCGCTCGAATTTTCCGTCGTCGTGACGCTACTCGTGCTGACCGCGACAAGCCTCGTCTTGTCCTCGGCGTTGCTCGGCGCTTGCGGCGGCAGCGACTGCTTCTTCTTCGCCTCCGCTTCGACTTTCGGGGTTTTCAACTCCGCCGGCAGCTCAGGCCGGGGCTTCAACTTGCCGTCCATGGTCGGAAACTGAACGATCGGCAGTGATATCGTCTTGTCGCCCTTCGTCTGCTTCATCAGCCTCACGAGCAGCCGCGCGAGCTCCTCGCGCTTTCGCGTCACGACGATCTCCTCGAACCAAGCCTTCAGCGTCTTTATCGGCAACGTGTAATTCAAAATCGGAACCTGAAACCAAATCATTTTTTATACATGAAACTCTGTGCTTTTGAGAATTTTTTGCAAAGGTTTTTTTGAAAAGTTTTCGTAGTTAAATTTTTTTTTAACTCTCCGGAAAAGTATGATAAAATTCTGGAAAATCTTGTCATTTACAACAAAAAATTTTCCGGCGACACATTCAATTTCTTCTATAAAAAAAAAAAAAAAACTGAAAAAATCAATACTGCGTTTTTGGGAATTTTTTCAGATTTTTCCGATTGATTGAAAATCCTTAAATGTACTTTTTATAACTCATGCATGAAAAGTGCTGCTTTATGTGGGGGTCGGGCGCGACATAAAGTGTTTTTCAAAAAGGCGTTACATAAATACTAGAAGCGTATTGTAATGAGTATTTACGACACGCTTCGAGTATTTATGCGCAACGCAAAAGCATATCGCAAATACTGTGCGCATGCGCACAGTGTTTACGTGCGCATGCGCACCCCGTCTGTTTTTCCTTTATTGGCGCGCCCGGCGAGCAACATAACCTGGCACCTTCCATGCATTCGTCACAAAAAGTAGTATGCGATACTTGTACGTAAAAGCGGACTCCCGGCGGCGGTTGTAAAGTGGCCGCACTCGCTTTCTCTCGCGCTACAACAGCACTCGGCTTCGCCTCGTGCCGTCGTACCGCTCGATCCGGCTCGTGCAGCCACTTTCCAACCTTCGCCGAAAGTCCGCTTTTACGCACTAGTGCCGCAAAGTACTATTAACATCTCCTCCATGCACCCAAAAAAAAAATTGAATCGATAAAGTGTATATTTACCGAGAAAAAAAAATCACGGAACGTGCATGCGTTTTTACTCATCTACTGTGGCGTAAAATCGATGCTTAAATTTTTTTTTTTCGAATCTCTCGTTTGTCACCCACCTTGAAGAAACTCTCGACATACTGCAGGAGGTAAAGCCCGCAGTCAGTGAAGTTCGATTGCTGCGGAACCTTCGGCGACGATCCCTTTATCGTGTCTTTCGAAAATGTCTTCTCGCTGCCGACCTTTGCCAAATGCTCGCAGCTCAGATAATCGCGGAGCGTCGCGACGACGCGCGATCTGCTCGCACCAGCCAACGAATCGAATATCAGTATGCAGGGTCTGAAAATTTAAGAGCAAAATTAGTAAAGGCTCTATTTTTTTTTAGTTTTTTTTTTTTATAAATTTCTTTTGTAAGGTTTTTTTATAAACCTCGTTTATAAGGTTTTTTATAAACCTCGTTAATTAACCCGTTACAAGTCAAAAGAATATTTTTACTCTCCGATCCTGCAATTGAGTTCGAGTTTGCGGAGAAGTAAAAAAGCTCGAATTTGCGGGAAGTAAAAAAATTTGATTAAGGTTGATTAAGTTTGATTAAGTTTGATTAAGTTTGATTAAGTTTGATTAAGTTTGATTAAGTTTGATTAAATTCGATTAGATTCGATTAAATTCGATTAACCTAATTTTTTAATTAGGCGAAATTCAAGGACTGTTCTAGGATTTCGAGGAGTTCGATTTTTTCGGTTTCGATCGATTCAACTTGTAGAGGGTTAATCGTCAAGGTGAGTTGAAACATGCGACGTGACGCGTTCAAGAAAAATACTTGCATTTTTCGAATCAATGCCATGTAAAAATGATCGACTTTTGGAGTAAAAGCGAAGCGTCATCGGACCCGGCATTAAATTCTACATCAGATAATACTTTGCTTTTTCACGAAATTTCTACAATCTCCGAATGCCATTCTTTACAGTTTTTGTTACCGACCGAGTCGACTTGAACTCGTCTTTTTTTAATTTTTTAAAAATACTTTTGATTACTCACTGCTTTACCATCGACGCTTCCGCAATCGCGGCGCTCGTCGGACTGAACGGCGGACTCGCCGGCTCCTCTTGAGATTCCGTTTCTTCCTGCAACGAATTAAATTTCTTTAGTCGGCGAAAAATCAGCAAAAAAAAACGGTGAATAGCGATAAAAATTTGAATTTTATATTTTGATCGAAATTGACTACGAAAAGTCCTTGATCGATAAGGTTATTAAGGTAGTTCTGTCACTTGGTGTTAATTTCGGATCTAGGAAAAAAATGGCCGATGAAAAAATTCCGTTATGAATTTATTATTATTTTTTTTTTACAAAAAAAATAATAACAAAAGAAAAGAAAGAAAAAAGGAAAAAAAAGAATCAGTTCGAGGAAAATGAGATAAAATTGCAAATACTTCTCGATGCATATTAAGGGAAAGTGAAATATCGCGATCGGTAATGAAAACTGAAATTAACTTTTTTCAAGGGCGCTAATTTTTTAAAGGAAAAAGCAAATCCGAGCTGGATGCGCACCGGTAATTTCGCATCTGGTCTGAATTCATTTTTTTTCTCAAAAAATTAGCACCATTGAATAAAGTTAATTCGAAAATTGCAACTATTCCCCTTGAAGGTACTCAAAAAATTGATTTCGCATAAGCCCAAAATGTCATCAACAAACTGATGGAAAAAAAAAATAAATAAATAAAATTGATCAACAAATTTCCCGCAAACCCAACTTTTTTAAATGAAAATGATTCGTTCATTTTTCAGAATACCTATGATTTTTTTTTTATCTATGGAAAAAGTGTGGAAAAATACAAGATTCAAAGGAAATTAACAAATCTGAAAAAAATTCATACGAATTCAGAAAGATAATCGAATCATTTTCGTAATAAAAGAAATTAGCTTGCCGGCTAATTTGTTAAACAATACATTTTTTCATCAATTCGTCGATAACATTTTGGACTCATTATTGCGCGAAATCAATATTTTCAGTACTTTTAATATGCATGAATTTTTTCAAAATTTTATTTGCAATTTTATCTCATTTTGCTTCCTCATGGAGGAAGCAATTTTCGTGAAAAAAAAAAAATTTCGTGATTGTAATGTCAGCGTACTAGAAATGTTCGAAAACGTCGAGAAATGTGATTTTTAGCTGGCGTCCGGATGTGCGCGCGTGTGTGTGTGTGTGTGTGTGTGTGTGTGTGTGCGCGCGCGCGCGCGCGTGTGTGTGTTCGTGTGTGTGTGTGTGTGTGTGTGACGCACCTGCCTTCTTTAGAATGACTATAACTCGGAAACCGCTTTAGATAGCGGGTTGAAATTTTGTACACTAGTAGAGTGGTCACATATCTTCCTGCAGTATCATTTTCATGAAAATTGACACCGAATTCGAGATTTTACGCGATTTTGAAAATTTTCAAAAATGTCTGTGGTAGGTCTAGTTTCCGTACATTTTTAGCTATCGTCTTAATGATGCATATAAATACAATATTATGAATAAAGACCTTTGGTATTGAATTTGGTGGAAATCTACCGAAGGGGTCAGATTTTATGAAATTTTGATTTTTTTGAAAAATTATTAATAATGATGTAATTTGAGTTAATATGGAGGTACCGATCTTAAATTTGGCAGAAATTGATCCAACCGTTTAAATTTTATGGGATTTTGAAAATTTAGAATTTTTTGAAAAATTTGTTTTTTTACTTCTAACACGAGTTTTTGAATGAAATATCACGCAAAGGGTAAAATGAGTTATATTTATGTAATCAGCGGCGAAGAATACATTAAAAATTGCTTTAAAATCACGAAATCCGGAAATTTCGGTTTGTGATTTCCTATAATAAACTCGGGTGTAGATTTTGACGGTTTTCATTTTATGTGATGTAGACGTTTTACGAAAAAAGGTGCAAATTAGTTTGCACATGGTTTTTAATACTGAACTCAAAAATAAAATAAAAATGAGTTAAACATTCTATGTTAATTATAGCTTCCTCTATGAGGAGCCCAAAATCGAAGAACGAAATTCATCACACAGGAAGTTATGCGCAAAACCATAAACATGAGGAAGTAATTGTGCAAATCACTTTGCACGCTTTTTCTCAAAATTTTGTGAAATTAACACCGAGCGACAATTTTAATATCTCAGCTTCCAATTCACAAATGCTAAACCAATCAACCCATAAAAAAATAAATAAAATTTTTTTAAAAAATTAAAAATTTAAATAAAAAGAAATAATTGAATTCCCAAATAGAGCTCACGTCATCGTCACTGTCCATTTCCATCTCGTCATCGTCGCCCTCGGCCTCGTCCCTCTCCGAGCCCTCGTCCATCTGATCTATCGTAATAGTCGTGGCCAGGGGTGTTATCGTTGTACTACCGATGGTCACCGCCTGCATCTTCATTTCCTTAGATTTCTTGCTCTTCTGCGCGCTTCTCTGAATACTGTTGTCCTTCGGTGCTTTTGGTGCGGGAAAAACTTTCCCAACGAGGCCCGGATAACAAATTATCGCCAGAAACCAATGGGCACTAAAAGTTGGTTAAAAAAAAATTATTTATTTATCATTAACTAAAATACATCTATTAGGGAGACGTGAATATTCAAAAATTTGAATAATTCGCCATGAGTTGAATATGAATAATCCGTATTTCAATATTCAAAATATTCGAATAATTTGAATAAATAAAAATATTCGACTAATGTGAATAATTCAAAATATTCGGATAATTTGAATAATTCAAAATATTCGAATGATTTTAATAGTCTAAATATCCCAATTAGGTAAACAATTTCAATAATTACAAATATCAATTTGAGTCTCTATAAATAACCCGACAAACAATGCGAATTGATTTACAACAGATGATTTATTTAAGCTTTAAAAAAGGGAATAACTTGCAACTGAGCGTAAGTTCTTCAACTTTGTAGCAATCAAGATTCTTCGTTCAATGAATTAAATTTATGTGCTCAATTTCATTGTAATCGGAATTTCATCGTTCGAACATGAAATTCATTAAAATTAATCGAAATAATAGCATTTTTGTAATATTCATGAATATTCGTATTATTTGAATTTTTTTATATTATTCACAAATATTCGAAATATACGAATTTATTTCAATTATTCATAAATATTCCAATTATTCAAATTTGGAGCTCAATAACAATTTTCAATTCAATTCAAACCCTACTCGCGCCCTCCTGATTAGAATTTTTGTGAAATTCGTGAACATTCGTATTATTCGAATTTTTTTGCATTATTCGCAAATATTCGTATTATACAAATCTTCGAATATTCAATTCAAATTTTGCGTTGACTATCAATATTCAATTCAATTAAGTATTTATTAAGATATTTTAATAAGCGGTGTATTAAATATCTTGGGGTAAAAAAAAATGTTTACTCACTGCTCGTTTATCGGAATAATTATAAAATCTTTCTCGAAAATATTAACATTCTTGGTCCATTTCTGGACCCTCGCGTGCCTTCGCGCCGCCGGCGTGAGAGTCGCCGCGCTCTCGCCGGCCTGGGCGTGCGGACTCGTCAGACGCTTGTAAAAATATGAGCTAAACACGTGCGTCCGATTGTGATCCTTTTCTGAAAGCTTTTCTAGCGTCAAATATCTCAGATAAAAATCTATTATCGCATCGTTCAAAAATTGATCCTCCCCGAGACAATTGTAGTCTTCCGTGTTGATAGCTATTCCGCCTTTCGCTGGTGGTGGTGGATAAACTGTCATTCTGTTGAAAGAAAAATTTATTATTTTTTTCGACGTTCAATTCAAATTTTATTTATAAAAAAAAGAAATTATTTGTGAGGTTTGTCGTACCAAATCGAGTCGGGTCTGGCACTGAATGTCTTGGATCTGCCACGCGATTTTTTTTATGATTGAACCAAGTCTCGAAAATACTCGGAAATTTTTTTAGATTTTTTTCGGAATGGTAATTATTATTTGTAATTAAAAAAAGGATTTTATTGATCGCTTCAATTTAAAGATCAGAAAAAATTCTGCAAAATTATATTTTACATATAAATTTTTTTTAGATTTGGCCCGAAGCGGCGCGACGTTTTTTTGTTTTAACTTAAATAAAATGCAAACTCTTCGGAAAAATCTGGATTATTTTTTTCAGAAATCTCGTGGCGTGTATAAAAATTGTCAAGCGATAGCGGATAATCGTCTGATTTTTCTTCTAATTTTTTAGTTTTTTTTTTTTTTTTGAAAAAATTATCAAAAAATACGCGACCGACTCAAATCTTTAAAAAATTCTTAAAAGATTCTTAAAAGATTCTTAAAAGATTCTTAAAAGATTCTTAAAAGATTCTTAAAAGATTCTTAAAAGATTCTTTGAAAATTCTTAAAAGGTTCTTAAAAGGTTCTTAAAAGGTTCTTAGAAGATTCTTTAAAAATTCATCAATGTCGTCTTATATGTTCCGATTTCTTAATTATCTCGATAAATAAATTCCTTTCTTTAATTACAAAAATAACAACAAACAATCTGAAAAAATCTAAAAAAAAAATATCCGAGGGCTCTTGAGACTTAGTTCAACGATACAAAAAATCGCGGGTCAAATCCAAGGTGCAAAGTATCAGACCCGGGTCGATTCGGTATGGAAGCTCACATAAATACAGTCGCAACTTACATTTGTATTCCACCGCCGTTTGCGCTGGTGTTCAACGATGTGGCGGAATGACTTTGCCGTCTGTTCATGTTCGCGAAACTTTGTGCTTGAACGTTCTGAAATTATTATTATTTACTTAATAAATAAATAAATAAATAAATAAATAACCAAATGTATTGAATGTCGATTGGATTTGCAGGATTAAGAAAAATGACGTTACTCACGTCCCTAGGCGACGCACGAACGAGAATGTCGTTCGCTTCTTTAGCGTTGAGTTCCTCGAGCAAATTGTTTGAGGTGAGCAGAGACTTCAGTATCATTTTCGACTCGTCTGAAAGAGTTTCGGGCAGAAGCGTGATCCGCTTGTGGGTGTGATCTAAAAAATAAA
This sequence comes from Amblyjoppa fuscipennis, assembly GCA_963575735.1. NCBI lineage: Eukaryota > Metazoa > Arthropoda > Insecta > Hymenoptera > Ichneumonidae > Amblyjoppa > Amblyjoppa fuscipennis. The sequence goes on from OY754497.1 coordinate 1,452,222, forward strand.
GGCACGAAAAAAAATTAAATAAAATCATAATTGATTTACTGGTAGGGTAAAAAATTGCGTTTTTTCGCAGCTTGAAGATAGAAAAAACGCGATTTACAAACATTACAAAAAATTCAAAAAAAATTCATACGTGTACAAAAAAATAAAGGCACGAAAAAAAATTAAACTAAATCGTAATTGATTTACTGGTAGTGTAAAAAAAAATGCGTTTTGATTTTTGAGTTTTTTCACACATTCTTACCATATATTTAAAAAAAATCAAAGCTAATTGAAAAATCTGAAAAAATTCATATGTATTTAGAAACATTAACGAATCATTTTCGTAAAAAAAAAAGTTTCGTTGCCGGGTAATTTGTTAAACAATTAATTTTTTCCTTAATTTGTTAACAACATTTTAGAATTATTATTATACAAAATTAATCTTTTCAGTACCTTCAGTGTGCACGAATTTTTTCAGATTTTTATCCCATCGTATTTGCAATTTTCTCTCATTTTTCTCGAACTTATGCGAAATGAGCCCGAAGGAACATAGTTACCTTAAGCTAACGACTACGTAGCTCGGTTTAGCTTCCTCATAGAGGAAGCTTCGCGATCAAACATAATGAAAAGACGACATGACAATTTCAATTTCCAACTTTTATGAGGAAGCGTTGTGAAAATTTCAATTCTCAACCTTTATGCGGAAGCGATATGAAAATTTGAATGTTCAATTTTTATGAGGAAGCGCTGTCAAAATTTCAATTCTCAACTTTTATAAGACAACGCTATGAAAATATCAATTCTCAACTTTTATGAGGAAGCGATATGAAAATATCAATTCTCAACTTTTATGAGGAAGCGATATGAAAATATCGATTCTCAACTTTCATGAGAAAGCGATATGAAAATTTCAATACTAAACTTTTATGAGAAAGCGCTATGAACATTTTAATTCTCAACTTTTATGAGAATGCGATATGAAAATTTCAATTGGCAACTTTTATGAGGAAGCGATATGAAAATTTCAATTTTCAACTTTCATTTTACTCTATGCCGGAAATTATTTAAAAAGATATTCCGCGTTGGCAATTTGTCCTTCCGAACTTGGTTTGCTGGTAGCTTTTTAATTTACTATTAAAAGCATAATTTAAATAAACAATTTAACCTTTTCCAGCCGGATCATAGTAAGGCCCTTTGGGATCTTGCATGCCAAGCACTTCCCTTATCATCGCTCCGGTAGCCGGCGTCGTGTAGATGAAGAGCACCGGCATCGATCTTCCAAAGTGAATCAACACTTTTACTATATCTTTAAACTTAACGTTGAGAGTGTGGTGTAACTTGTCTGCAAATAAAAATAAATATCAAATTAGCCATCAGCAATAACGCATTTTAAGATTTTTTAATTTGTCAATTTTTTAATTTGTCAATTTTTTAATTCGTGAATTTTTTAATTTGTCAATGTTTACATCGTTAATTTTTTTAATTTATGAATTTTTTAATTTGTGAGTTTTTAGACTTAACAAATGAGTACTATTGCGATACTAGTGCGTAAAAGTGGACTTTCGATGAAGATTGTGAAGTGTCGTAACGCTCGATCCGGCTCGTGCGCCACTTCACAATCTTCATCGAAAGTCCGCTTTTACGCACTAGTATCGCAAAGTACTATTAGTACACTCGGTGCGAAAATTGCAGTTTTACGCACGCCTCGCAAAACCCCAAATTTTCACAACTCGACAATTAAAATTTGGTACGATCCTCGTGCGGAAAACTTTTTCTGAACTCGGCACTCGCCTTCGGCTCGCGTTGCGAAGTCACACTCGTCAGAAAAAGTTTTATCGCACTAGTATCGTAATTGCACTATTATGCAACGCTTCCAGTATCTGTGTAACGCCTTCTTGAAAAACACCACTTTATCTTGCGCCGGACACCCACATAAAGCAGCACTTTTCATGCATGAGTTACGAAAATTGCATCTTAATTATAAACTTTCTATACGAAGAAGAAAAAATCGAGCAACGAAATTTGTCATAGACGAAGTTATTCGCAAAACCGTAAAACATCAGAAAGTCGTGTGCAAATCACTTTTCGTCATAGACAAAATAATTTAATTTTAATAGTTTCAATAGTTTCAATAGTTTCAATAGTTTCAATAGTTTCAATAGTTTCAATAGTTTCAATAGTTTCAATAATTACAATAATCCGTGACGATTCGTGTCGCGGAGCCGCTTACCGTCTTCTAACAGTGGCACGGCGATTCTGACGCCGCTCGGCGATATAACAATCTGCTCCTGCGGTACAAATTTGTACGACCCTATCCTAACGGTGCGACATCCGAGCGAGGTGAGAGGCTGCTGATTCAAACCGTCGTCCATGTTCTGTTCCTCTCCCCCACCTAAATAAATAAATAAATAAATAAATAAATAAATAAATAAATATATATTTTTTAGGGCGATTCTTGGGGTACCTTTTATTCCGCCCTCGGTATCGTCGGTGCACTCGGTCGACATGCTCGACGAGTTATTCGTGATGAGCGGCTCCTTCTCGTGGATTGTGTCGGGCTCGTCGTTCGGCGTGTTCGCGTGACCGCTCGCGCCCGACGAGGAGTTTGCCAATGTCGAGCCGGACCTTCTCGGCTTGCCGCTGCCGTCCTCTTCTTCGTCCGACGATATTGTCAAACATTCTGCAAATTTACACGGAAAATAATTAAATAATCATTTTTCAAAGAATTAAATAATCATTTGCATCGTTTGTGTAAATTATTTAGATTTAATTAAATATTAATGTAAATTATTATTTATTATATGGACTTAAATAATAATTAACAAGGAAAATAATTTTTGTGCCGGAGTAAGAAATTAAGGATTTATTGCACATGCATTTCCAACCAAAAGATTAATTTTATGAAAATTTCGGTACTTAGCGATATGCCAAATAAAAAAAAATCAGCTTTGTTAAGGCAGTTTTGTTACTTGGTGTTAATTTCGCACAAGTTCGAGAAAAATGAGACTAAATTGCAAATTTTCGATGACATAAAGATCTGAAAAAATTCGTGCGTATTAAAGGCACCGAAAATATTGATTTCGCATAATCATAAGTTCAAGATGTTATTAACAAATTAATGAAAAAATGTATTGTTTAACAAATTACCCGGCAACCTAATTTTTTTGTATTACACAAATGATTCGTTTATTTTTCTGAAAACATGCATTTTTTCAGATTTTTTAATTTGCTCTGAATTTTGTGTTTTTCCACACATTTTTTTCATATAAAAAAATAATTCAAAGCCAATTTGAAAATCTAAAAAAAAAATGATACGTATTCACAAAAATGAACGAATCATTTTCATAAAAAACAAAGTTAGGTTTTCAGAAAATGTATTGACCAATTTTTTTTTCATCAATTTGTTAATAACATTTTGGACTTATTATTATGCGAGATCAATATTTTTGGTACCTTTAATATGCACGAATTTTGAAAGATTTTTATACCATCGAGAAGTATTTGCAATTTTAACTTATTTTTTTATCGAACCAATGCGAAATTAAAACCGAGCGACAGAACTACCTTAAGTTCGCTCAAACTTCTCAAACGTCTCACCTGGCTCTTTGACAAGCCTCGTTTTCGCTGCGGGGCGTCGTCCACCTCTGCCGACCCGTTTCTTGCCCATCGCAGCGTCGAGTTTGGCCAGAGCGTTCTGCTCGTGTGTCTTTTTGTAGAAACTCTGAAAAATAATTAATAAAATAAAATATAAAAAACCAAGTTAAAATAGTATCGATTTCTCTCACCCAGCCATTTTATTTACGAATTCATTTCGTATTATTAATTCAACAAGTCATATTTTACAAGTCGTATTTTAATTTCGTTTAAACAAAATTAAAATACGACGCGCTCCGATAACGCTTTAACTTCTTATTTACATGTAATCATTTTTTTTTGCTTAATTATCTGACGTTTTATTTTCACTGTGAAAATAATTGGGAAATTTAAGGAAACTCGAAATTTACATTACTTTGATGAATTGAACATTGATGATTATTATTTTTTTTTGTAAAGTGAAAATATGGGATATTACAGTTACAAATCTTTTGCCTGAAATGTCGAAACATTTTCATTGGAAACAAAAATTTGTAAAATTGCAAGGCACGTGTGTTTGAAATTTTAGAAACTGTTTATGTAACTGGAAATTTATTAAAGTTACTTACATGAATTGAATATTAATTTTTTTTTTAATTAAAAATATTAAATATAAAAATTGCAAATTTTTTGCCTAAAATTTCGAAAAAATTTCGTTGCAAATAAAAATTTGCAAAATTGCAAAGCACACGTGTTTGAAATTTCAGAAACTGTTTGTGTAACCGGAAATTTACATTACTTAGATGAATTGAACAGTAGTGATTTTTTTTTGTAAGGTAAAAATTATGAGATATTAAAATTACGAATCTTTTGCCTGAAATTTCCAAAAAATTTCATTAAAAATAAAAATATGTCCGATTGCAACGCACATGTCTTGGAAATTTCAGGAACTGTTTACGTAAAAAAGCTTCCGGTACCGTTAATTAATTTTCAAACAATTTTATTACGGTATTGTATTAAAATAAAAAAATAAGAAAAAAATGTTATTCAAAGAAAATCTTAGAATCAATTGATCGGTTAAATGATTAACTATGTAGTGAAAAAGGTGGACGCTCTTACGTCGATAGAAATCATCGTCTCCTTCACCTGCGTGTCCGCAACCATCGACACCGATTTAACGTTTTCGGGCAGTCTTTTCTTGCATCGCGAGCAACGATTGAAGTCGAGAGAGCCGATACCGCAATTCGGGCACACGGCGACTTTTCCATCGATATATTTAGGCTCCTGCAAATTTAATTCAGTCATTAAAAAGTAAATAAATTAATTTAAAAATCTCAACGATGAGTAATAAACAAATGTTCGATGCCTGTAAACTCACCTCGTTCTGCGTCACAGACGAATTGCTGTTTTCGTCCGACGCACTGAAAAAGAAAATCGATATTATTATTATTAAGTCGATCGATGAATCGAAAAAAATCGATTACATTATTAAATCGATCGATAAATGGAAAGAAAACGATTATATTATTAACACGATCGATAAATTGAGAAAAATCGATTATATTATTAAGAATTTTTTGAAATTATAATTAATTATAATTAATTATAATTAATTATAATTAATTATAATTAATTATTATTAATTATAATATAGCAAAGGTAATTCACCCGAAATTCGGCGACGAGCTGTCAGGCGGTGTGTTTGCGTTATCGTGGTATTGGAATTCGCCGGGCTCGCTTTCCTCGTGAGAATTAACGCCGCCCATGTGGGTTCCACCTTCGACGATGTAATTTATACCGAGAAGTTTGTCCGAGACGAGCGAAACGCAGGTCTCTCCCGAGAACGAAATGTTCGCCTAAAACAAAATTATGAAACAAAAATTAAGTTAAAACCATTGAATTCGTAAAAGCCAAACTCTTCCTCGAGACTCGATGAGAATCTTTTTTTTCCACCACAATATCGCAAATTTAAAAAAAAGTAGCCTGGCGATATTTTTCGGACCATGTCTGAAAATTCTAACCCGACTGTTTCAGTGATTTTCAGAGATATTTCGAAATTTTCCTCTGAATTTCTCGGAAATTTTCTAAATATTTTCGCCATTTTTTCGGCACAAAATTGAGCAGTTTTTAAATGGCGGGTTTTTGATGAATTTATCAGAGAAATTCAAAGTGTTTTTCGAAAAATTATGGAAAATTCTGATTTTTTTTCTGATAAAGTGCGTTAAGAGAAAATGCGAGTTGTCTCTATTCAAAGAAGTTTCAGACATATTCAAAGAAATTTTCAGACGTATTCAAAGAAATTTTCACACATATTCAAAGAAATTATCAGACATTCAGAGAAATTTTCAAACATATTCAAAGAAGTTTTCAGACCTTCAAAGAAATTTTCACACACATTCAAATTTTCACACATATTCAAATTTTCACACGCATTCAAATTTTCACACATATTCAAATTTTCACACATATTCAAATTTTCACACATATTCAAATTTTCACACATATTCAAATTTTCAGACATATTCAGAAAAATTTTCGACTATTTCTGGAAAGTGTGAAAACTTTGAGAAAATCAGAGGACTTTTCAGAGAAATTTCTGATAAATTTTCAGACATATTCAAAGAAATTTTAAGACATATTCACAGAAATGTTCAACTTTTTCTAAAAAGTGCAAAAACTGAGAAAATTAGAAGACATTGTAGAAAAATGACTGCTAAATTTTACTCAACTTTCAGACACATTCAGGCAAATATTTTGACCAGGTAACAAGATTCTCATCGACCCTCGTACAAGAGTCCAAAAAAAAAATCGTAGTAAGAAAAAAAATTTGAAAACGTACACCCACCTGTTCAAGAAGATCTTGAACTGTGCACGGCTCGTTGGGAATATCGAAGGTGATGAGCCTCTGTTCCCCGTTTTGCAGAACGACGAGCATCTTAACGGTGTTGCCGTCAATCTGATTTTGTACAATGGTCGTCGATGGATTTTCGATGACTTTCTGAAGATAAGCGACGCTCGCCGATCCGCCGTCGCGCTCATCGTTGTTCTGCCCGTCGTTGCTGAAATTGTTCGTCTCGCCGTCAACGCCGCACTCTGACGTACCGCTGTCGACTTCCATCCTCTCATCGTTATCCGACGGCGAGCCGGGCGTCTCTCTTTGGTATTTCTGTTGGCATGACATTGACGTTTGTTTCTTATTAAACTCGATCGTTTGCTGCGGCTGGTTTTGATGGTGCAGGGCGGATTGGCGCTGCAGGACAATCTGGTGTTGTTTAGCGGTCTGATTGGCGATGATCGGCGAAGCAGCGGTGGGCGGCGCGGAGCGTTGACTTTGCACCGGTCCGGGAATGACGCGCTGAGCGCCGCTTTGCTGCGCTCTCTGCATTGTCGTAAAACAACCGGTTAATTATGTTAGTTAACAAAACAACCGATAATGTAGCCAGTTGGATCAACAGTCATTTACGATAATGAAAAGATCCCTGGGGTCCTATTACCAGTTATGAATCGGCGATGATACGGTGACATAGTGATCTAAGCACGACGGCGATAGTGAAAAGTTCGTTGACAAAAAAAGTGAAACGAATCTCATATGATAAGTAATAGAATTTGAGCAGGCCAGAAGTATTCCCTGAGAACCTCTGGTGAGAACGGTTAAGTGTCAAAATGTTTCACTTAAATAAATACGGTATGGCAAATAAAAATTTCAGTTTAGCAATAACACGTTTTCAGATAAAATAAATGTTTGTCTCGTTAGATTAAAAAATTAATAATAAAATGAAATAGTAAATGTGACCCAGAGGTAAATTTAAACAATATATATTAACAATATGTGAGAAACCCGTTGTATTTAACCTAATTTAGAGCACATTATTCCAAAAACTTCCGGAACCGGTACCAATTGCCAAATAGGCAGCATCTAAATGCATACACAAAAAAAAAAATATTGCGATCGGGTGTTCTAGATCAACTTGCATGAAACGTGTTTCTTACATATTGTTAATGGAATGTAATACATTTATATTGAAAATGTATACTATAACATATTACATCTGTCCGATAGGACGAAGTGCCGTTTGCTGCATCGACACGAAAATCGTTGCTAAATCGCGTTTTCAAAACTAATTTTGCGTTCAAAGATGTTACAACATGAAATCGGTTGAAAAATATTATTCCCGTAAAAACTTTAACGTCGGCACTGCAGTATTAAATACCTCCGAGTCACATTAACTGTTTTGTTTTATTTTTTTATATAGCGAAACGAACATTTATTTTATCAGGATACTTATTATTGCTACACTGAAATTTTAATTTGTTATATCGTATTTATTTATGAGAAACAATTTGACGGTAGACAGTTCGCACCGGAGGTTCTCAAAAAATTATTACTTGCCGGCTCAAATTCTACTACTTATCATATAAGACTCGTTTCACTTTTTTATAAAAGAACTTTTCTCTATCGCCGTGGCGCTTATATCACTGTATCACCGTATCATCGCCGATTCGTAACTTGTAATAAGACCCCTGCCGATCTTTCGATACCCATCGTTAATTTGATGGGCTGCTGGACCTTCCTCTTTTACCGGCCGAACTAGGGGATTTTTATTGTATTGTATTGTATGTATTTGCATGGGTATCGGTGGCCGACAGGCGTCCGAATGAACAAGATAATTTCAGTACCAACTGATTAAAAAGAAAACAAATTGTGCACACATTTGAATAAAACCCATTGCGTATCGTAGGCAAAATAATTAAATCCCAATCGTATTCTGGATATAAATTATAAGAAACGAATGCATTTAAGGAGGTCGTCTCGTTGCGTGTTACCAAAGAGTGTGATTCGTGTGCAAATCAAAGATTTCGTCAACTTTTGTGATCGAACGAAAATATGAAAAAATTCAACCATACAGAAGATGCTGAGAAAACTACTTTTCCATAATAATAGCTCCAAAAAGTTATTAATAAATTAGGAAAAAAAATCATTGTTTGACGAATTGGTCGGTAAACTCATTTTTTTCTTTAGCCCAAATTTATTCTATAAATTTTTTGAATGCTCATACATTTTTTTAAAGAATTTTTTCTAATATTCAAAAATTCGTGATTTTTTTAATCTATAAAAAAAATGAAAAAATGTGGTTTTTTTTCATTAGAAAAAATTCTCAAAAAATTCATATGTATTCAAAAAAAATTATTGAGTCAATTTGGGCTAAAGAAAAAGTTAGTTTACCGGATGATTCGTTGAACAATGATTTTTAAAACTAATTTTTTAAAAACTTTTTGCAATTATTATTATGGAAAACTAATCTTCTTAGCACCTTCTAAATGGTTGATTTTTTCAGATTTTTATTGCGTTAGAAAGACGTCGAAATTCGTTGCGAATTGCACGTGAATCGCACTCTTTGGTAATGCGCAACGAGACGACCTCCTTAAGGTAGCTCCAGCGAGTGGTGTTCATTTCGCCCAGATTCGAGACACTCGGGCAAGAATTGCAAACACTTTCCGATGTTATAAAAATCTGAAAAAATTCATACTTATTATAGGCACTGAAAAGGCTAATTTTGCATCATAATAATTTCAAAATGTTAATAACAAATTGTTGAAAAAGAAATTGTTCATCGAAAGATGTAACAATTCAAATAAAGATAAAAATCTGAAAAAATTCATACGTGTTCCGAAAAATGAACGAATCATTTTAATTAAAAAAAAAGTTGAGTTACCGCATATTTTGATGAATAATTTTTTTACAGCAATTTGTTAATAAGATTTTGAAATTATTATGCAAAATTAGTCTTTTCAGTGCCTATAATAAGTATGAATTTTTTCAGATTTTTATAACATCGGGAAATGTTTGCAATTCTTGCCCGAATTTCTCGAATGTAGGTGAAATGAACACGACTCGATGGAGCTAGCTTAAGGTAGTCCTTGCAAATAGTGTTCACTTCACATAAGTTTCAGAGAAATGAGAGGCAATTGTAGACACTTGATGGTATAAAAATTTGAAAAAAAAAATCAAGCGTACTAAAGATGCCGAAACGATTACTTTTGCATAAAAATAATTGAAAAATATTATTAACAAGTTGATGAAAAATAAGATTGTTCAACAAATCTACGGGAAACATAACTTTTTTTTAATGAAAATTATTTGTTTATTTTTCTGAATACGTATGAATTATTTCAGATTTTTAAATTCGCTTTGAATTTTCTGACTTTCTACACGTATTTCGACATCTTTAATACGCTTGATTTTTTTTTTCAGATTTGTATACCATCGAGAAGTGTCTACAATTCCCTCTCATTTCTCTGTAAATTATGTAAAGTGAACACTATTCGTAAGGACTGCCTTAAAGAAAACTTTGACGCGTTTTTCTCAAAATGACGTTTTTGGATGGCTTGTTGATAAAATCTCCGACACTATTCAACCGACCCTCACCAAAATTTTACCACATGTTCTTTATGACTATAGCTATAGCGCATATAATACGAATTTTGTAATTTTTAGTGTAACTTTTTTTTTTTTTTGCAAACAAACGATGAAAAAAAAACGTGCTTTTTCGTAGTTTTGGAAAAATGGCCGCCGTTTTGTCATTTTTTAAAAAATAAAAAATCGTATGATATGCGCTATAGCCATTTACCTACTGAATCTACAACCATTTTTTTTTCAGATCATCCATTCCAGAGATTTTGTCAACAGCGCACACCCATCTTTTTTTTGGACCTGTATTCTCCCCCATTTTTCTGTACGAAAACTGAGTAAAATGAATATAAACATTTTTTTTTGTGTATTTTTTAGACCTAACACTTTTTATATCAATATTCATAATTTATACCGGTCAAAAAAATTCGTGAAAACAGCCTTTGTCGCCCGTCTAATTAGGGTAGATCCCTTAAAATTTAGCACTCTGAAGAAAAAAATATTTTTTATCGGAAACATTTTTTTCCATTACTATAATAATGTCAACTTACTTACCAGCGGTCACCAGCGTACAACAACAATTCCACCTTTGATACCCGCGCTCGCTAGCGTTTCGAGCCAAATCCGATTTCAAGCGAAGATCAACTATCTTGCAAAATGGGGGCTGTTCCACCATTTTGGATTTGGCTTGAAGTGCTCGTGACCACAGATATTAAAGGTAGAATTGCTGTTGCACGCTAGAGATCGCTGGTAAGTAAGTTGATGATTATTATAGTAAAGAAAAAAAATGTTTCCGATAAAAATATTGTTGTCTTCGGAGTACTGACTGTTAAATGCACCTGGTTCTTATGATTTCTATCCAGAATACGATTGGGATTTAATCATTTTGGCTACGATTCGCAAGGGATTTTATTCTAATGTGTGCACAATCTGTTTTCTTTTTACTTAGTTGGTACTGAAATCATTTTGTTCATTCGGATGCCTGTCGGCTACTCGTTAGTATGCGACGGGTATGCTTCAAATTTTACAAAACTTTCCCTAGCAAGTCAAGCGACCACCATCCCTAGCAGCCATAGCAAGTTGACGGGCGGCTGCTTTTAGAGAGAAAAAAAAATTGACTCGTCCGTTGGGGAACGAAACGGACCGCGAGAACGGTAAAACGGACCGTACCTTTTTGGATTGGTCCTTTTTCGGTTGTGGAAAGCGAGGAAAGACCGAACATTTTTTATTCAAGTTTTTGGCTAAGTTTTTTTTTTGTTAATTTTTGTTTGTTTTGCTTTTAATTCTGTTTTTAACGAAAGGACAATAAAAATACGATCTTGGTCGCTATTCGGTTGCGGAAATCAAAAAAGGGCCAAAGCAAATTTTTCGAGGAAAATGTTCGGCCCGTTTTCGATTTCCGCAGCCGAAAAAAGACCAACTGTCGACAAAAAATATACAGTCCGTTTTGTCGTTTTTTACGGTCCGTTTTGTTCCCCAACGGACGTGTCAGTTTTTCAGTCCCTTTGCGGTTCGTCAACTTGCCAGGGAGGTCAAACGACCATTGAAAACGACCGCGAAACGACTTAAAAACGACCGTTCGTTTTGTGCCGTTTTGGCGACCATCGTGCGACCAAAACAACGACCAGTTTTTAGTTTCGGCTTGGTCGTCTTTTCTTTAACGACCCGAAAAAAAAACGACCAAAACACGACTGATACAGGTTGAAGCAGGCGTTACCTCGGTCGTTTTTGGGGCTTTAGAGGAAAAGACGACCAAATCTAAACCGACAAAATGGTCGTTTTATTGGTTGTTTTACGATCGTCAAAACGGCACAAAACGACCGGTAGTTTTTTTTAGTCGTATCCCTAGCAGATCAAGCGACTGTCGAAAGACCCAAAAAAACGACTGGTCGTTCTGTGACACTTTTCGTCCTGAATAACGACCGAAAAATGACCAACCGTTAGGTTGACGATGGGTCACTTTCCCATCAATGACAAAATAACCACGAAAACGACCGATGTATGAATGACTGAAAACTCCAGGTTTGGGTCGCTTCGTCGGTGTTTTCCCTAGGGCTGTACAGTTGAACCGTCTTGGCCGGCTAAAAAATCTTATCCGGCTAATGGACATTGTAGTTTAGCCGTCTTAGCCGGCTAATAATTAGCCGTGGCTTAGCCGGCTAAGATCGTTTGACCGGCTAAAAATTAGCCGCAGTTTAGCCGGCTATTATTTTTTTTTATTGTGAATTACGAGGAAACTGATGAAATGAATGAGACATTTATCTTTGGTACAATACCTGTTGTATTTATTCATTTTTGTACTATTATTTGCTTAGGTTCGAGTACCTTCAAGGTCTTCACAATCTTATTGCCACGAACTAATTTTTATAGCCAAAATTAAAATAGCTAATATTGTAAAAGTCAAACGCGAAATCGACGTTGAAAAAAAGTTTAAAATTGAAATTTTCATATCGTTTCCTCATAAAAGTTTTTTAAATATTGACATTTTTATATCGTTTTCGCCAAAAATACAAAAAATGTTTTTCCATAGAGGAAGCTTTGCGAATAGAGGAACATTATGAGAAAACTATATAAAATGTCAATTTTCAGCTTTTATGAGGTCGCAATATGAAAATTTCTATTTTCAACTTTATTCAACGTCGACATCGTGTTTGACTTTTATAATATTGGCTGTCAAGTTTAGTCCGTGGGAATAAAATTTTGAAGACCTTAAAAGTAGTCGAACCTAAGGAAATCATAGTATAGCAATCAATAAATACAACAGGTAATGTGCCAAAGATAAATGTCTTATTCATTTTATCAGTTTCCTTGTAATTCACAATAAAAAATAATAACCGGCTAAACTGCGGCTAATTTTTAGCCGGCTAAACGATCTTAGCCGGCTAAGCCACGGCTGATTATTAGCCGGCTAAACTATAATGTCCATTAGCCGGATAAGATTTTTTAGTCGGTCGAGACGGCTCAACTGTACAGCCCCAGATTGCCCATGTTGAAAGCTTTCCTTTGGGTCGTTCTTCGGATCTTTTATGAAAAACGACTTATCTGATTTCTCGCCAACAATCGATTTGCGGGTAGTTTCTAGTCCGTTTATTAAAATGAATGATAAATAAATGAATAAATTTGTAAAAGTGTTGTAAAATAACCGGTTAATTATGTTAGTTACCAAAATAACCGATAATGTAGCCAGTTGGATCGCCGGTCATTTTTTATACAGAACGTCCTGCCAATCCTTCGATACCTATCGTTAATTAAATATTCGCTTATGTATTAAAATTATGTAGTAAAAGAAAACATCGCTATGCTGAGTAAAGCTTAGTTTTATAATTAAGGTAGTCCTTGCGAATAGCGTTCAATTCGCATAAGTTTTAGAGAAATGAGAGAAAATTGCAAACCCTTCTGGATGGTATAAAAATCTGAAAAAAAAAAAAATATCGTGCACATTAAAAATGCTGAAAAGATTAATTTTGCATATTAATAATTCCTAAATGTCATTAAAAAATGTATGGAACAAAATTTTTTTTTAATGAAAATGATTCGGTCATTTTTAGGAATACGTATGAATTTTTTCAGATTTTTAAATTCACTTTAATTTTTGTTTTTTATGGGAAAAATGTGTAAGTTACAAAATTTAAAGTGAATTTAAAAATCTGGAAAAATGTACACGTATTCAGAAAAATGAATGAATCATTTTCATGCAAAAAAAGTATTATGTTTCCGCGAGATTTGTTGAAAAATGCTATTTTTCATCAATTTGTTAATAACATTTTGGAATTATTATTATGCAAAATTGATCTTCTGAGCACCTTTAATATGCTTGATTTTTTTTCAAATTTTTATACCATCACAAAGTGTTCGAATTCTCAATGAATCTCACTTTTTTCTGGAAATCTACGTGCGAGCTTTAAGGATACATCACACATGCATTCCCAACGAAAAGTTTAATGCGATCAAAATTTCAGTACTTCTCGACATGCCAAAAATCCGATAAAATCAGCCGCATTATGAATATCAAGACTTTTGATTTTGCATAATAATAATGCCAATAGTCATTAACAAATCATTCAAAAATTAATTGTGCCAAATAGTTATTAACAAGTTATTCAAAAATTAATTGTTAAACAAAAATCGAATAACTTTTTATTTTCTCATTTTAAATAAAATCCGTGATTTTTTAAGATTCATATGAACTTTTTCAGAATTTTCTATCATTTCAAATTTTTTTCGTTTTCAAAAATTTAAAAAATCGATATAGAGTCTTGAATTTCGAATGTCTTTCAGTATCACGATTCTACAGTATACGTCCTTAAAAAAAAAAAATGTAAAAAAAAAAATTCAAAAATGATAGAGAATTCTGAAAAAATTTACGTGGCTTCTAGAAAATCAACGAATTCATTTGAAAAGAGAAAACAAATGCTTTGCTGATTACTTATTGAGCAATTTTTTTGTTTACCAATTTGTTAATAACTTTTTGACATTATCATTATGCAAACCAATGTCGTTCGCACCTTTCAATACAGTTGATTTTCTTCAGATTTTTATACCACCAGAAAGTGTTCGAATTCTCACTGAAACACCCGCTTTTCTGGAAATCTGCGTGCGAGCTTTTTAACTGGTAATTTACCGAACTTACGTCAGTGGCCCTCTGCTGTGTGGCGTGGAGAGGCAGCCGCGTGGTGGCGCCACCTGGCGGGGCGCCGACTGCGCAGCCCGGGCTCTGATTGGTCCCGATCGACATGACTTTCTGGAGCTTGGCCTGTTTTATCCGCTCGCTGAGCGAGTCCATCGCTGGATAGTGAAGGGCTGGCAGGCTCTTCATGACCGGCGAGGCGGCGACGCTCGGGTTTCGTCCTTGGGTGTTCTCCGGAGTTTTGGCGACGGGGCGTCCGGTAGTTTGTCTCTGATTTGCATTGTGGCTTGTCGGAACCGGCGTGCCGAAGGTCTTGGCGCGATAAGCTGCGCCCAGGTGGTTGTTGCTGATCGGCGTCCGGTTGTTCGCCGGGCTCGCGGCAGTTCCGGAATGCTGCTGGGGCGTCGCCGGGCTGCCGGTTGATTGCTGCTGCTGCTGCGCCACCTGTTGCTGCTTCGTTGCACTTTTCTGACGGGACTGCTGAGTCTTCTTCAGCAGTAGGGCGGCGTCGCCGCCACCGCCACCGCCGCCGGTCACCGATTGCCGGGAGGGACCGCCACCAGCTATGCCACCGCGGGACTTGTTCTTATACAATCTAACGGGCTTCTTGTCCGACGGACCAGGCCCGATGTACTGCTGAGAGCCGGTCGGGCCCGAACATTGACCCTGGGCTTGCAGCGTCAGCTGCGGCCAAAATGTCATAATTCATTTGTTATTATTGTCATTGAGCTTTGGAGAATCAAAGTGCGAGACTTATAAAATGCTGCATGTCGTTGAGGTAGCTCTAGCGGGGTAGATAGGTGGGGATGGTAGCGAGCGAGAGGTGAGGTGAACGATATAGTGGTAGAAAAAATTTATACGTTTTAACATCGGATGGAAAAATATAAAATATAGTATACAGAAAAGCGTTGAATTAACAATACTCCAAGTGTATGCGAGTCAAACGGGGTTCAATATTTAAAAATGCTTAAATATTTTCCATATCTGATTGGATGTTATTTATTGTTGGGGTCAATAACAGGGACGTGAAGTTGGCTGCTGATGGGGACGTGAAGTTGACTAATAATAGGGGCGTGAGGTTGGCTGCTAATGAAGACGTGAAGTTGACTAATAGTAGGGGCGTGGGGTTGGCTGCTAATGGGGACGAGAAGTTGGCTGCTAATAGGGGCTCACGCCCCTATTAACAGCTAACCAGAGCTGGGCAGTACTTTAAGTACTGTAAGACTTTAAAGTACGTCAAGTACTTTAAAGTACTTGAAGTACTTCAAAGAACTCGAAGTACTTCAAAGTACTCAAAGTACTTAAAAGTACTCGAAGTACTTGAAGTACTTCAAAGTACTTCAAAGTACTTGAAGTACTTCGAGTACTTGAAGTACTTGAAGTACTTCGAGTACTTCAAAGTACTTTACGTACTTTAATAGTACTTTGCGATACTAGTGCGTAAAGGCGGACGATCCGCGAAGGTTGGGAAGTGGCGGCACGAGCCGGATCGAGCGCTACAACGGCACGAGGCGAAGCAGAGTGCTGTTGTAGCGCGAGAGAAGGCCCCTCGCGTTCCGCCCAACATGAAAGAAACCCAAAAACCAACCGGTCAACCGGTGCATCAAACCAACCAATATTCCAAGTTTCTGAAGGTTGATTCAGGGTTGGTTTTTGTGAACCAACTATAAACCAACTATTCTTTAGATACGATGAAAGGTTGGTTAACGGTTGGATATTAGAAAACAACCCTAATTCCGACATTCAGCCAAGAATGGTAACGGTTGATTTTTAGTCGATTTTTCAAACTTAACTATAAGCCAACCGCTGCATAGTTGGTTGTTAAAAATTGTTGGTTTATGGTCGGTTTTGAACAATCAACCATCGATATTATAGCTCAACAGTTGGAATTGGGGTTGGTTTACATTATCCAACCGTGCACCAACCTTTCATCGCGTCTAAAGAATGGTTGGTTTACAGTTGGTTTATAAAAAGTAACCCAATATCAACCTTTGAAAAGTTGGAAGACTGGTTGGTCTGGTACACCAATTGACCGGTTGGTTTGAGGTCGGATGTGGGAAAAACTACCGAATCCCCAACCATAAGTTACGGTTGGGAGGTCCGCGAGGGGCGAGTGCGGCCACTTCACAACCGCCGTCCAGAGTCCGCTTTTACGTACAAGTATCGCACACTACTTTTTGTGACCATGCACGAAAGATGCCAGGTTATGTTGCTGGTCGGAAGTGACTATAAAGAAAAAACAGACGGCGTGCGCATGCGCGCAGTATTTACGATACGCTTACGCATTGTATAAATACTGAAAGCTTCGCTTTGTTCCGTCTATTAGGTATTTATTTGACTATCCTGTTTTTCTTTCTCTACCGTTGATGTGAAGATGGCAAAGAAAAAATAAAAAAGGAATAATAGTAATAATAATGAAAAATAAAAGAAAAAAGAAATCTATATATATGAACTCGTCTTTGTCAATATATAAAACATAGCTCAGGCCACACCTGCCAAATCTCTACAAAATGGAAATGGAAAAATGGAACTTTGGCATAAATCCATAAGAAAATTACTCGAAGCGTGTCGTAATTACGCATTACGACACGCTTCGAGTATTTATGCAACGCTTCCAGTGTTTATGTAACGCCTTCTTGAAAAACACCACTTTAAGTCGCCCCGGCACCTACATAAAGCAGCACTTTTCATGCATGAGTTACAAAAAATACTTTAAATATGAAAGTACCTTAAAAATTAAAGAACTTTAAATATTTAAAGTACTTGAAGTACTGCCCAGCGCTGGTTATTCATAATCCTGCTAATTCAAATCAACATTGTACAAAAATCATACATTTGGATAACTATTTTTAGTTAAATTCTGTACAAAAACGACATGAGGTGACAAAAACATAACTGACTGAAATATCCGGACATTAATAGGAGCATACGACGTCTTTGTGTACTTAATTCTGACCCGTGTATTTTCTGGCGAAATTGTTATTTCTATATTTTTTTTCCGTTTTAATTAACCCTCAATCAACCACTACAACTTGGTTTCATCATTTTATTCGCTTCTGATAAAGAACTCGAACCGATTTTAGAAAAGTAACCGCTTAACGAAACTGACAAGAAAATGACCTGCGCGAGCTTGTTTCCGGCCGGTTCCCAGATAACACTTCGCAAGTCGACGACTTTATAAAATTTTGTCTCGATGCTTATTCAGTTACACGATGCACGATATAAAAGATGTTAAAAAAATATTGAGTGTGTCAGACTAAATAGGATTTTTTTTATCGTAAATAATAAAGCAAAAAATACTTTTTTTTTTCAAAAAAGTAAAAAGGTACGCCAAGTACTTAAAAATTGTATTCTCGTTCAGAAAATATGTTTATCAAAATAGCAAAAAAAAAAAAAAAAATCGAGAAGAAATCAAATCCAATCAGCCAAGTAGCAGTACATACAAACAAATTCTTCAAAAAATATGTTTATCAATACAATCAAAAAAAATAAAAATAAAAATACAAGATGCAAAAAATCTTGACAAAAAAAACTTTGCGTGTCAGTTTTTTTATTTATAGTAGCTGTCGTGCATGGTTCATTCAAATAATCAAGGGAGATGCAAAGTAACTGCAGTAACTGTAATTGTAAAAAAAAACTGGCACGCCAAGTGTTTTTTTTGTCAAGATTTTTTGCATCTTGTATTTTTATTTTTATTTTTTTCGATTGTATTGATAAACATATTTTTTGAAGAATTTGTTTGTATGTACTGCTACTAGGCTGATTTGATTTGATTTCTTCTCGATTTTTTTTTTTTTTTTGCTATTTTGGTAAACATATTTTCTGAAAGAGAATACAATTTTTAAGTACTTGGCGTACCTTTTTACTTTTTTGAAAAAAAAAGTATTTTTTGCTTTGATTTCACCTATTTTTGACATCCAGCCATGTAGTTTGATTGATTATTGCCAACATACAAGGAATAAACCGAATCATTTTCCTGTAAAATATATTCGTGGAACATTTTATGGTGACGAAAGGTACCTTCAACACCATGAGTAGCTGTTCTTGATGCTCTGGACCTTCGAAGGCAGCTGTGTCAGGATCAAGAGGTGGTTTTCATCATGCGTAGCTAAAAAAAACTTATCTCTCTCTTGCATAATGGATAAAGACATCTTTTGATGCTGACGCAGTGCCTCTGAAGTTCTAGAGCGTCAATGGCATCTGTATGTGGAGCAGGCGGTTCCTTTCGCCATTATATGCAAAAATTATATATATAATAAATTATAAATTTTCACTGCGCTTTCCATTATCCATTGACAGGGGGAAATTTCTCAAATAGAATGCCAGCTCTGTCAGGAAAAGATTTATTCTTTGATTTGGGTATATGTAAAATAAGTGCATGTTTTGCTGACGGAGCGTAGATTCCATTTAAAAAAAACCAAATCATCTTCCTGTAAAATATATTCTCGTAACATTTTATGGTGACAAAAGCACCTTCGATTCCTTGAGTAGCTGCTTTTGATGCTCTGAACCTTCGAAGGCAGCTGCGTCAGGATCAGGAGGTGGTTTTCATCATGCGCAGCTAAAAAAAACTTATCTCTCGCATGATGGATAAAGACATCTTTTGATTCTGACGCAGTGTGTCAGAGTGCGTCTGAAGTTCCAAAGCATCGAGGGCACCTGTGCGTGGAGTTGCATTCGCCTTTCGCCACTGTATGCAACAAGTACATATAAATAATTTAAATTTTCACTGGGAACCATCGACAGGAGGAAATGTCTCAAATAGAATGCCAGCTTCGTTAGTAAAAGATTTATTCCTCAATTTGGAAACACGAATAAGTTCATGTTTCGCTGACAGAGCATAGATTTCATTTTAAAAAACTGAAAAAAGATGGACTCAGTTTTTTGTTTTAATTCAATAATCCCAATTAAAAGGTAAAATCGATATTTGAACTAAATTTCAAAAATAAAATGAAACGTCAAAAATAGGTTAGTCATAAAAAGATCGCGGAAATTAATTTTATACGTCCGACACATAATTAAAAGAAAATAAAAAAAATACATTTAATAATTTATAATATATTTATAAAATTAGATATATTAACGGGCGTTTTTATCGATTTTTTTTCATTTTTTTTTACACGAAAGTTAATTTTTATTTGACACTTGTTATGCAGGATTTTTCGAGACACTTTCACATTTTTTTATTTATTTCGACTTCTTCAATTACATATCAGATGATCAAAACAAGTTTGTTTCCTTAGTTTTCAGCAAATATCAATGTTCGTTATGTAAAAAAAACATATTTGTCCGAGCAATTAACCGAAGCGCGATGGTTTTTTTATCAAGAGACGCGGCAGCGCGCCGATCGTAAAATAGAAAGAGAGAAAGTGCTGCGCTGATGCGAACATCCGAGAGAGATGGAAGATGGTCAGCTGGCGGACGCATGCGCAGTAGACGCGAGGACTCACATCACATCACACTTTTATAATATTTTCGGACCTCGAGAGGGCCACGATGCCCATATCTCAGCATCTACCGAACAGTTATAATCGTAACTGGGCGCGTTGGAAAGCTTGTGTCCGATTTATACTGTAAAAGTGTCGTCGGAATTCCGATCCGATGTTTCGTTTCCGAGAAAATCGAGAACCAAGAATCCACTTCCGGCATATTGAAGTAGTCTTACTTGGTAGGGTTTCGCCCAACTTGTTTAAAAATCTTTTTTTAAGTACTTGGCGTCGAGACGCTACCGCGTCTCTTGATGATAAACAGACAGCAATTGGGCCACGGTCAGTAATTGGGCTGTTCACCTTACGTGTTTGCTTTATCTCAAGCGCCGCGCGTCCGAAGCAAAATTCGCGGCCTTCAGTTTGCGATATCTCAAAAACCACGTGGTGAATCGCTTTCAAACTTTGCCATGCTTGCTTCGTGAAACACTTTGTTGACAGAAATAGGCTTTTTTGCGATATGTTTTTAGTTTTGTCGCTTGGAGTTAATTTCGGATAAGTTCGAGAAAAATTGCGAACACTTCTCGATGGTATAAAAATATGAAAACATTCATGCGTATCAAAGGTACTGAAGAAGATTGATTCCGTATAATAATAAGTCCAAAATGGTATTAACAAATTAATCAAAAAATGTATTGTTCAACGAATTATCCGGCAAGCGATTTTTTTATTTTTTTTATTACGAAAATGATTGGTTAATTTTTTATGAATACGTATGAATTTTTTCAGATTTTAAAGTTTGCTTCGAATTTTGTGTTTTTTCACACATTTTTTCCAAATAAAAAAAAAATTCAAGGCGAATTTAAAAATCTGAAAAAATTCATACGTATTCAGAAAAATTAACGAATCATTTTCATAAAAAAAGTTGGGTTTCCAGGCAATTTGTTGACCAATTTTTTTTTTTTTTTCTCCAATTTGTTAATAACATTTTGGAATTATTATTATGCAAAATTAATCTTTTCAGTGCATTTAATATGCATGATTTTTTCACATCTTTATACCATCGAGAAGTATTTGCAATTTTCTCTCATTTTTCTCAGACTTTTGCGAAATTAACACCAAGCGACAGAACTACCTTAAGGAGGGAGTCTCGCTGAGGCTGACTTCGCATAAGTTCGACAAAAATAATAGAAAAATTGCAAGTACTTCTTGATGGTATAAAAATCTGAAAAAATTCATGCATACTAAAGGTATGAGAAGATTAATTTTGCACAATAATAATTACAAAATGTTATTAACAAATTGATGAAAAAAATAATTGCATAACAAATTTGCCCGCAACCCAACTTTTTTTTTCGTGAAAATGATTCGTTTATTTTTCTGAATACGTATGAATTTTTAAAGATTTTTCAGTAATCGTTGATTTTTTTTTTTTCATGGAAAAATCAACGATTTTGCAACGGTATGCATGAATTTTTTCAGATTTTTATACCATCAAGAAGTACTTACAATTTTTCTATTATTTTTGTCGAACTTATGCGAAGTCAGCCTCAGCGAGACTTCCTCCTTAAGTAACTCAACTTCAAGAGCTATTATCTCCGGAACTAGATGGTGAATCTATTTCAAATTTGGCACACACCGAAGTGAGTTAATTAACTAGAACATATCCAAAATTCAGCTAAAAATCTTTTAATCAACCTAACGCTTGACCTTAACTGAATTACATTTTTCTTTTTTATTATAAATTTTTGTAAATTTCTATAAACTCTTGTAAAATCCTATAAATTCTTGAAAATTCCTACAAATTCTTGAAAATTCTTATAAATTCTTGTAAA
The DNA here is from genome assembly GCA_963575735.1 of Amblyjoppa fuscipennis. Classification (NCBI taxonomy): domain Eukaryota; kingdom Metazoa; phylum Arthropoda; class Insecta; order Hymenoptera; family Ichneumonidae; genus Amblyjoppa; species Amblyjoppa fuscipennis. The sequence continues at coordinate 1,474,071 of OY754497.1, forward strand.
TTCCTACAAATTCTTGTAAATTGTTATAAATTCTTTTAAATCCCTATAAATCCTTGTAAAGTCCTATAAATTTTGTGTGAAGGTGTGTAATTATGATTTCGTGTGCGCATGTATAATTTCATGCGAACAGCCTTAAATTCGTTTACTGATTCCGAAACTATAACTTTATTTACTTATTTATTTGCTTGTTTTCGGGACGCGTTCATTTACAATAAAAAAATACAGATTTTAAGAGAAAAATAACGTTTCGTTTCCTAGAGTTTCGTTTCGTGTTCCAAATGAGTGAAAGTCTAAAATCACAGTAGATTGAATTACGATTGTGAAGAAGGTTTCGAAAAATATTTCATTTTTGGATGTTTTTTTTTTTTTGGTTGTCATTTTTTCTCCTAGCCTGCTGGATGATTCTTAGATTTTTTTCTCGGTTAGTTGGAACGGAAAGATCGTGCATGTGGGATGAAGCGTTGATGCGTCTTTAGTCATATTGCTTTTTTTTTTAGATTGCGAGTCCAACTTTGAATTTCAGACGGTACGAATTTTGCACCGTTGAAATTTTTAGGTCCGAATATTCCGTTATTTCATTCCTATCGTATTTTACAGGGAACTTGTGCAGCGGTGCAAAATAAAAATCAAATATCTGGGCAAGCATTGGTTGGCTAGGAATTATTTTAAAAAAGTAAAACTTATGCTGCAAACTGGTAAAGCAGGGTTTTTTTGTGCCGACGTTTTTACCAAATATTTTTTAACGTAAATTTTTACGAAAATTTTTCACTCGTTAACATTTTGTCGTGACGATAAAACTGAAATCGATCAATTTTTCCGTGGTTGATGCGCGAGAGATAATTTTCACAACCCAGATTGGTTTTTTTTTTTCATCACGCGTACATTCCGAGCGAAAAGTGAGATTCAGTCAGAATTTGAACACTTCCTAACGGCATAAAAATCTGAAAAAAATCAACTGTAACAAATTCGCCAAGAACATTAATTTTGCATAATAATAGTGACAAAAAGTGATAAAAAAATGGCTAAAAAATTGTTCGAGAAATAAACAGTGAATCTTTTTTTTTCTTTTTTCAAATAGATTCAAATAGTTTTTTTTTCAAATTTCAAATATATTTTTCAAATAGATTTTTTCAAATTTCAAATATATTTATCAAATAGATTTTTTCAAATTTCATATATATATTTTTTAAATAGATTTTTCAGAATTTTCATACAATTTCGAATTTTCCGTTTTCGACATTTTTTTTAAGCTCATAACTACGGAACTCTTACGGCGATCGCCTCGACATTTTTTGTGTGTACTGTAAAAACCTTACACGGAAACGTATCCAAAATGCGTCCCTCTACAGCAATTATTTAAATTTTCGACAAAAAAAATTTCGCGTGTAAGAAAATTCCGAAAAAATTCATATAAATTCTAAAAAAAAAACAAGAAATCAATTTAAATTTAAAAAATAAAACGTTTTCAGGTTATTTATCTAGACAATTAATCCTTAAAATAATTTGTTAGTAACCTTTTGTCATTATTATTATTATTGCAAAATCAACGGTGTTATGATTAATACGGCTGATTTTTTTTTTCAGATTTTACTAATATCGCGAAGTACTGAAATTTCGATAGGATAAAACTTTTGGTTGGCTTAAATGTCCAAAATCGCAGACATGAAAGTTCAGCGAGCAATTGCCAAGGCGTCGCGAGTTTAGCTGTTTTGTACTATCGAGACACACAAAAAAAAAGTCGAATCGATCGATGAAAATTTGTCGAGGAAAAACTTTCAAAGTGAGTTCTGAACATTTTTTTTTCCTCTGCCATCTTCCGAAGCAAAGTAAAGGCTCGAAAAAATAAAATAAAATGGTAATTCAAAGAAAATTATTAAAATGAGAAAAAATTATTTTTTTAAATAAAAAATGTTTTTATCGTTCTTACGGATGGTGTTGTCCTTTGCTGTGGAGTTCTGACTGTAGGCTGCATCTTCGTCACAGGCGTGCCCGGCTTTATCGACGCTTCGTAATTAATATTGTTTTCTGGCATATTTATCCACTGTATTTGCTGCTGCTGGGGCTCTTGCTGTATCTCATGGGTGTTGTTCGCAGACAACTTCGAACCCGCGATCACGTACTGATACCCTGCAATTGCGAAATTGTGGCTCCGGTGATTATTTCACACTTCGTAGAATGGAATTTCATTCAAAAAAATAAAAAATAAATGCTCACTTTTAATATTAATTTTTAATTGTAAATATAAAATATATAAAATATAAAATTATATACAATATATATAAATAAAATAATATTATATTTTAAAAAACGAATTTTGTCCCTAAATATTAATTTTTTATTCATATTTTTAATTATAATTTAAAGTATTGACATTTAAAAATGAATTATGAGAAAAACGTGGGAAAAAAATGAAGTTTCTTTTCTAATTAAATCCGATTACAACTTTTAAATTGTAATTTATAATTATTAGTATTTTCAATGAATAATAATTTTTTATACCAGATTAATTTTTTTATTTTTATTAAACGCAGCCAAATCAGAATCGATCGATCGTGGAAAAGAAATTTATAATTTATAATTAATACTTTGAATGAATCTTAATTAATACTTTAAATGATCGATCGAGTGTCGAAAATAAATTTTTCAGTTCGTCAGCCAAAAGTAACGGCGACATGATTTCTAGCACGAGTAAAGAAAATTTATTTATTATAATTAAAAATTGATTACATAGGCGTTGATTATCAATGTTCAAATGAAATAATTCAATATATTTTGTCTGGTTTTATATTAAAATGCGAACTGGTCATATTATTCTAATTGTTGAGATACTTTCATCATTTACCGATTTACTGATGTATTTTTATTATTCTATGTAGTAAAAAGGTTCATCCCGTTAACTAATGAATAAATAAATAAATAAATAAATAAAAATAAAAATAAAAATAAAAATAAAAATAAAAATAAAAATAAAAATAAAAATAAAAATAAAAATAAAAATAAAAATAAAAATAAAAATAAAAATAAAAATAAAAATAAAAATTTATATTAAAAGTGAGAAAAAAATTAAGTTTTTTTTTGTAATTAAATTCGATTATATTTAATTAAATGACAACTTTTAAATTATTAATTATAAATATTTTAAATGCATACTCATTTTTTATACTAAATCGTTTTTTTTTTTTTTCTAACCGCAGCCAAATCGGAATCGATCAAGTGTCGAAAAGAATTTTATTTCACTCGGTGCGTAAAGTGCAGTTTTACGCAGGCTTCGCACGCGTAAAACTCCCCTTTCGCCCCTCGTGAATTAAAATTTCGTACGATACTCGTGCGAAAAACATTTTCGTAAAGCGTGTGATTGCAACACTCGCCTTCGGCTCGTGCTGCAAACACACTCGTCAGAAAAAGTTTTTCGCACTAGTATCGTAATGTCCTATTTTCAATTCGTCGGCCGAAAGTAGCGGTGAAAAAATATATAATTATAAAATAATTATGAAAAAATAAATAATTAAAATATTGATAATTAAAAATTAATATTAAAAGTGAGAATTTTTTTTTAATTAAATTCAATTATATTTAATTAAATGACAACTTTAAAATGATTAATTATTAATATTTTAAACGAATATTCATTTTTTATACTAAATCTTTTTTTATTTATTTGTTTCTAACCGCAGCCAAATCGGAATCGATCGAGTGTCGAAAATAATTTTTTCAGTTCGTCGACTGAAAGTAGCGGTGAAAAAAAAGATATATACATATATATATGCTCACCCCTTTCGTCAACGAGATTGACGAGGCTGTCTTCCGTCAAGCTCGTGTGTATTACATCAGCTTTCAGGGCGTCTTGCTGTACAGGCAAATCGTTCGTCGTGTTGATTATATATACGTTTTGCCTGCAAACAGAGGAAAAATTCTGCCTTTAAAAAAATCTCATCGGACAGATCGTGAAAAAAAAAAAAAAGATCACGAAAATCCAATGGACAAAGTTCGGACGGGAGAGTCGTGAAAAAAGAAAGATCGATTCGTCACTACGAAAACAAAAAAATCAGCTGTATCTTTTGTTTTTCTTTTCCCCAAATTTATTGACAGAAAAATATTTATCTCGCCTCACAAAACCGAACGCGAGAGTACAAAAGTCCTCTTTTAAGTAATTTTTATATATATATTTATTTATTTTATAAAAAAAAAAAAAAAAATTTGTATAAAAAAATGGCAAAATTGGCCCGTTTACAATATTTACAGAACGGAAATAAAATTGTTCCTGTGTGTGGCTTAGTTAATCAATTGGAATGAATTCTCAAGAATTTTTCTTGCAGATTTACCGTTGATCGGTCGAAACGCCGGCGATCCGATTGGCCAGGCCGGTCCGTTGCCGATACAAACCCGCTTCCGGATGGGACGGCTCGGCGCTGTAAGCGACGAACTGCGCGGCGCCGTTCGGGCAATTGTTGGCGTCCTCGACGACGAGCTGAATGCTCTGCCCGTCGCAAATCTGCTGTCCGTCCTCGACGATTATAGGAAGAGTCGTACCGGTCACGTAGTATCGGGCCATGTTACCATTTGGCACCAAAAACTCTCGTGCCCCTTCCCGAATTCGCTTCGCTGAGTGTCTTTTTCTTCTTCTTTCTTTCCCTCCGTCGACTTGTCTTCTCAAGGATTTCGCTTCTCTTCCGTTCACTGTCCTCGCGTATCGACGATTATCATTGCCGCGGAATATTCCGCAAGCATTCACCTGGGAAAAAAAATCTGATGTAACAAAAATCTTGCACGAGCGAAGGACTTTTTTTTTGTCGAGGAGAGGATTTTTTTTGTGATTGGAATTTCTGTCATTGCTAAGAAATTGCAAAGACGCCATGAGATCTTTTCGGAGGGTGCGGAGAGATACGAAGTATCTTTGCGGACAACGATAGAGCAAATTTGAGAATTTTGCAATTCGTCGTCTCGGATCTTTGTCGAATCGTCTCATGAATCACACATTTTTTTCTTACTCGCTTTGCCGTCTTTGGGTATTTTTATTTTGGGTTTTTTTTTTATTTACTTTTGAGAAAGAAAATGTTACGTTTGGAAAAAAAAAACCACCGGCAAAATTTTTTTGACAGAAAACAAAATATTGAAGTTCAAGAAAATTTCAATAAAGGGGGAAAATTGAAGAAAATTGGGAGCGCCAAATGTTTGTGCCCTCCATCTTTGCTCCTCTCGCTCTCTCGCCTTGGACGACAATAAATTCGCTTGGCTGAAGAGCTGCACAGAGTTTGCGAGTCTTCGCAAACAGGGACCGAACGTCAATGCTACTCGGTACTGCGTTCTTCCAGCTAAGACCCCAAAATAAACAGAAATAAACAGACGCGACAGCGGAGGGTGAAAAACTTTGCAGCATCTGTCGACAAACCAACCAATCGGATGGCTCGTCAAGTCTGCGACTGCGCAGCTTAAGATTTTGTCAATTCGACCATGGCACAAAAAATGTGCGTTCCAGATTTAAAATTTCCAGTCGTGCTTTCGTATAGCAAAAAAAATGATAACATTTTTGTTCTTCAAATGGTGAAACCCTCGATCCGTGATAATAATGCTTACGCTTTCAAGTTTAGTAAGATTTTTTCAATATCGATGCATGAAAAGAAAAAAACTAAATAAAAAACGTCCGTAAAAGATTGATTGTCAGTATTGAAATGTTATAAATTTGAGAAAAAAAAAAGTAGGTTAAATTTGTGTTCTCCACAAACTATGGAACCCCTAGATTCAGGATAATAATCCATACACTCCAAATTTCAACAAAAAATGTAAAATCAACGTGCAAAAAAAAATTAAACAAAACAATCACGTCCACGAAAAATTTTTCAATTCGATGCAATCTGGTGATATTATTCTAATTGTAGAGACACTTTCACTATTGACTGATTTATTTTAATTGTTGTTTGGAGTTGAAGGGTTTATCCCGTAAACTAAATACATAAATAAATAAATAAATAAATTGCTAGTATCGAAATACTACCATTTCAAGAGAAAAAAAAGCATGTTAAATTTGTGTTCTCAACTTTGGAAACCCTCGAACCGTAATAATTCTTGTGCCTCCAATTTCAGCAAAATTTTATAAAATGAATGCCCAAAAAAAAACAAACAATGAAAACAAAAACCTCGTCCACAAAAGATTTTTATGTACGTGGAAGTGTTCATTTTATATGAAATTCTATATTTGAAATGTTAATAGTGTATAAATGTTCTTATTATGATTGAAATACTACTTAATAATATGTAAAAGGGCACGACCCGTAAATAAATAAATAAGTAAATTTCCATAATAAAAATATTACGAATTCAGAAGAAAAAGAAACGTACATAAAATTTATGTTTTCATCCCCCCCGAAACGCTTAATCTGCAATGATCTTTACACCTCCGTTCGGAGCAAAACTTTGCAAACTAAATACGCAAAGCGAAAGTCGCATCCCCGAAAGATTAATTACTCCTCGTAATCAAAAATTTTACATCGTCAACTAAAAAAAAGAAGAAATAAAAACCCCTAAAAATCTTCGAAACAAGACTTTTGCTGCGCGTGAGCTAAAAACTAAAAAGGCCAAAAAAAATGCTCGTCGCCGAACGAGCTGGCGAGTGCAAAGCCGACGCTGGAAGCCGGACCGAAGCAATGACTCGGTCACTCGTCTCGCCACCGGCCACGAGCAAGCGAAGGATCCTCGAACCGTCCGACCTCACTGCGGAGAACAACAAAAATTAAAAAATGTTCCCAAAAAAAAAAAAAAAAAATTTCAAAGGATAAAAAAAAAAGAAAATCCTCAAAAAAATTACCTTCCAAGCTCGAAGGTCGAGAGAGCTCGCTCGCGATTCGTCGGTTAACCTCCCGTCTCGCAGGCGCGACGCCGCGCTCGCATTGAAAACAAAATGAAAAAAAGCCCCAAAATTCTCTACGGCGAATGGCACATGCGACGTTTCGAATGACAAACGTGCGGTGAATTTTTTAGTGTCTTTCGCCCCCCAAAAGCAAACCTTTTCAGCATTGGCTTAACCGCTGCGCCTTCCGCGACCAATCGATAAAAATTCTCGATCCGCGACTCCTCGAAAAAAAAAGAACAAAAAAAATAAAACAAAATAAAAGCGAACTTTTCGTCTCGAGTCTCGAAGCGGGCGATTGTGGTGAAAAAAAAAAAATCGCGAAATTTCCGACGCTACGCGCCATACTTACGTTCCGTGAAACACTCGCGTGAGATTTTTAGAGCCTCCTCTCGCCGATCCGCTCCGCCGCTACTGGCGGTGTTCATCAATTTTTTTTACTACCTCTCCTCCCTTCGCGTTACGCCGTAACGCGAGGCGACGGACCGACGGTTCGTTCGCACGCACGACGATCGAAGGCGCTGTTCGCGGACGATTGTTTATCGAGAAATCACCGCACGGGCCCTTTTTTCTCAGCCTCTCATTGTTTTTTGTTTTTTTATTTTTAAATATATATATATATATATATGTATATATATATATATTTAGTTCGTTAGCCGAAGAAGGGAGGTAAATATACTACGGGTGGATAACACAACCGGAATTCGCCATTTTATGGTATTGTGGAGGAGGATTTCAACGGTGGTTGGTTCGGGAACGAGGCGGACGATGGGTATAGACGAATGGCGGAGATGCCGGTGGCGCGCAGTGCGGCGAGGCCAGAGATGTGAAAATACCGGTATTTCAATATTTCGTTAAATTACCATAAAAAAAAATACCGTATTTTTACCGTATTATGAGGTAATTTTATTTTCTCAACATATTGTGTTGCAAAAATAGGGTCACAAAAGTTTCTCGTAATTTCACCGTAAGACGTGCTAAAAATCATCTATCCACATGTAAAATTACTGGCCATAAAATCTTTTGTAAATTTACCCGTCAAAGCATATTAAATCTGCCTATTTAAATGTGACATTATCGCGGTTGAAAAATCATAAACTTCACTTTTATATAGTTGTGAAATTACGAATAACACATTTTTTTTTAAACATTATCGTAACATTTTTTGAAAATTCATCATGTGTTGGTGATGTTTTAAATCACTATGAGACCATATGATTTTATTAGCAATGTTGTAATGTTTGTAAAGTTGTAAAGTGGTAATGTTGAACGCGATCACGTACTGTATTTTTACGGTAAAAATACGGTAAAATTACCGGTCACATTTACCGCTAACGTCTCTAGTGACGGCGCATCTCTAGCCGCTAGAGATGCGCCGTCACTAGAGACGCGAGCGGTAATGCGACCGAAATGTGACCGGTAATTTTAGATAGATAGATAGATTCGTTTATTTCGTGTTCTGAGGCCTAAGCCCCCTAAGAACACCGTGCCACAAGGTACAAAAATTACTCCATGACAATTATGCACAATCCAAAAAATAACAAAATAAAATATGAAAGATGATAATGACAATATGATAATATGAAATTTTACCGTATTTTCACCGTAAAAATACGGTACGTGACCACGCTGAACATTATCACTGTAACGTAGGATTTTTCGTCGTCCTATTATTTCCTCGCTCGAGATGGCGCGAGAGTCCGTTTCGCCCGTTGGAACACGAAAGTGTTCGACTCGCGGTGCGCGGGAATTATGAGAGGGAGTTATTAAGGTATTTGTGGAGATAACCGAAAACTCGGAGAGACAAGACGTTATTGTTGAAGTTTTCAACTGATATTCAGTGTATTGTTACAGACTTTTACTCAAGAGCATGATGCTCACAGCTCGAAACTCAACCGAGTTCTGTCCTTCCAATTTTTGTACTCCTTTGCTTTTTGATGATCTTCGACGATGGTGCTTCCTCGATATCCAAGGGTAGGAGTGGTTCAACCCCTCCAGTAAGTCCGTTATCCAGTCGTGGTCCGGGGCCCGCTTCCTTCGTAGAGTTTCGCCGGGGTAGATGCTGAGTCCGCTGGTGGTCCGAATGACCATCGATGAGAGGCGTCTGCTTAATTTTATGAGTTTGGGTCCTTTCTTTGCAGACCCTAAAACAAGCCTGCGTTCTTCCAGAATATTCCTTTTCTTCGGGTGAAGTATCCACATCTGGCATGTATCCTTGGGAAAGTTCTGCGCTCTCGCTGGCTTTCTGAATTACCATCTTCTATAGAAAGTTCGCATGTGACCATTCCTGCCTAATATTATATCTATTTGATTCTCGTTAGCATTATTTATATTTGAATCGGATAAATCACGCGCGACGCATAATTCGACTATCGATTAATATCGCTGTTACCAACTAGATCCGTTACACCACATATTGGTAATAAAATCATATGGTCTCATGGTGGTTTAAAACATCATCAACACATGATGAATTTTCAAAAAATGTTACGATAATGTTTTTAAAAAAAAGTTTTATTCGTAATTTCACAACTATATAAAAGTGAAGTTTATCATTTTTCAATCGGTAATGTCACATTTGAATAGGCAGATTTAATGTTTTGACGGTAAATTTACCAACAATTTTATGACCGGTAATTTCGCATCTGGATAGATGATTTTTACCACTTTTTACGGTAAATTATGAGACACTTTTGTAACCGTATTTTTGTAACACAATATGTTGAGAAAAAAAATTACGTCATAATACGGTAAAAATACGGTATTTTTATGGTAATTTTACGAAATATTTCAATATCGGTAATTGCGCATCTCTAGTCCCAGCTAGATAGATGAGATTCCTACTCGATAGATGATATTCCAACTAGATAGATGTTAGCCCAACTAGATAAATGGTAATTTTACAAACGATCGAAATACCGGTATTTTCACATCTCTTAGCGAGGCTCGGCGCTGTAGCCCACCATTCTTCCATAAACAGTTTCTACACAAGCTCCATTGATTGGTGGGAGCTCGCTTCCAGACCTCCCCATTGGTCGAGGAAAACATGTGCAGAATCAGTTCGTGCAGGAATTAGAGATGTGAACGGTAATTTTACCGTGAAAATATGGTACGTGACCGCGTTAAACATTACCACATTGGTAATAAAATACGGTCTCATACTGATTTAAAATGTCACAAATACATGGTGAATTTTGAGAAAATTTTACAGTAATGTTAAAAAAAAATGTGTTTTTCAACCGGTAATTCCATATTTAAATAGATAGATTTTATATGTTTTGACGGTAAATTTACCAAAAATGTTATGACCGATAATTTCACATCAGGATAGAAGATTTTTTACCACTTTTTACGGTAAATTACGAGAAACTTTTGTGACCGTATTCTTAGGGCACAATATGTTGAGCAAAAAAATTATGTCCTAATACGAGCTCTATAAAGTTAGCCATACAACATTGATTAAAAAATTTGCAATTAATACCATTCGATTGGTGGTCGTTTGGTGGTGATTGGTAGCCTAATTAAAACATTTGGTGGTCAATAGTTTAATTACAATAAATAAAAAAAGAAATGAGGCCCAAAGTTAGCCATAATTATTTTTTTTCCTTCAAATTGCTTCAAATAGGGCTCAATCGATGCGGAATCGTTTGGTGGTCAAGATCAATATAATTAAATCGTTTGGTAGTCACTCATTTGGCTAAAAAATGGAAAAAACTAAGTGAGCCTTAGGGTGGACCTTCATCAGTGCGTAGTAGGCTGGTGACCATGAGCCATAGGTCTTATTGGGTCTCATGTTGTCGCTTCTGCTTGCAGCCGGCGCGTCTGACAAGCCGTAATATTCGGAACAATTTGGAGTGTTGTTTATTCGTAACATTGTTATTAACCAACAAAGACAATCGTTAAGGTAGGTTGTCAATTTGTTTTGTTGCATAATAAAAGTAGACTGCCAGTACTTTCATTAGATGCTAAATATCAGTTTTTATACATTAGAGAAATTATGAGAGGTTAGGGATTTTTATTTGTGAATTCATTAATGTATTAATGAAGCATTATTTTTTTCCATGTTACAGGTCCCATGAACATCACAGACGTTATGCAAGATTCATCGTACATATTGAGATCAGCGAGTTTAGCGACGACACTGAAGCCACGTCAGGGAACCTGTGGAGGTACATGCTTCTAACGATTCCATTTCACGTTCCTACTTTATACCAGTCGTGTTAATTCCTTATCTCAAAAGTATTCTTTTAAAGTCCTTCAGAAACACAATTCTATTTATGAATAATATCTTCGGTAGTGGTACTTCAAGCGTTTTTTATTTTTGTTACAAGAAAATATTTCTTCAGCTACCTGTGAACGCTGAAAGAATTTTAGCCCAAATTTCACCAATTGTCAGACGCACACGAACGTGATATCAATGCAGAATCCAATGTCTTATTTATTTATACAAATATTGCCACCCTGCATTTCATTTTATAGGAATGTTCAACATGATCAAGGACATTAAGTTAACGTCCGACAGGCTGTGGTGGATGATCGTCTCCGATGAACGACAAACTGGTTGCACACGCGCTCCTCTTTCATTGTTTCGCTCTCACTCTTGTTGGTGTAATTACGGAGATACGTAAGAGCTGCATTTGGACTGTGCAACTGAAACATCTGGTTCATTCACGTTCAGCCATGACGATTCCCACTGTGACAGCACAAAATTCTGCATCCGTGGTCAAGGTGGATACCACACTCTCTCCCCTCGCAGACTCCACTAAAGCATCGAATCAATATTCAGTGAAAGTCAACTGCGTTCAACCGATAGACAAGACAACAGACTCGAGGGTGGCCAACCCAGCAGCTTGTCCGTCAAAACATTAAAACGCTATAGGAGAACGCCATAGGTTATCGTAAAATCCGATCTCCAAGGACCAGTCAGATACTTGCTCCCGGTAACTCACATTTTCTTTTTTTTTTCTCTACTTTTATTTAATTGATTTTTGCTGTTTACAATTATTCACAAGTCCATTATTTTGTTTTGTCATGCTTTCCAGGTGAATTCCGACCCCCCGTGTTGTGAAACCTGTAGAGGCAAGGTTTCGTGAAATCCTCTATCATGATATGGTACTACAGTGCAACTTTTCTTTTAATTTTTTTATCTATATACTTTTTTTTAATTATTAAAAATGGTTGCTTTTTATTATTTGCAGAAGCTACGATACTGGTGACCCATCGATTCGATTCATCGAATAGAAAGTAATTCTATTCAAGCTCGTAAATCGTAGCAGCAAGCCATCTTTCAATGAATCCGTAAAGATCTTCAACTATCGTAACGCTCGAAACACTCGAAAGTTTTTCTTTCACCTTCCAACATCTTCGGTCTAAATATTGATCACGTATTCGTCGGGTCGCAATCTCGTATGGCATACACTGTAACGAGTAGAACGTGAACAATGTACGACGATTAGTCTCTTGGGTAGAACCAGAGTCAAAATTGAACGTTCTTTTCATAAAATTTCAGCGAAGTATTGAAGATTTCTGATCGCTTAAATCCTCAAATTTAGAAATTACCACGGTAAGAGACATCGATGTTACACAGAAACGATACCGCGCATATGATCATAATCATTGTGCAGATGGGGACTGAAAAAAGAACCATAGTCTCTGAATTTCATTGTACCACAAGTATTTTTATGTATATATATATATATATATATATATATATATATATATATATATATATATATATATATATATATATACTTTTTTATTAACAGCAAGTTTTATGTAAGAATATTGTGATGTCGCGAAGAATATTTAATGTAATTTTATTACGGGTGGTAGTCGACTCTGCCACAGAACGCGGTTGTAGGACGGGAAAGACTCGGTAAACACTTTATCGAACTGTTAAAGACGTTTATTTTCTAATACAAATCCGGCAGCGTAACAGTGTCGCGCGGAGTTTCGGTAACTAAATGACTGACTAAACTGGGTGGAGGTTCGTTCTTATAGATCTATCTCGTGGCAAAGTCCAGATAGTGGGGAAAAGAATTCGGGCGTCGGAAAAATACTGGAAAGGCAGATGTGTCGGATTCCTGGAAGGCGGTTAGTCATGAGAAAAGGAATGCAATGATCGAAGTCTAGGATTGTGTATTTGGGGGGGGGGGGGGGGGGGTGATAAGGAATAGGCGTTCGGAGTCCTCGAGGAGATGACGGGATGCTCGGTGGTGCGATAAGCAGCGGCGGCGGGTGAGAAGAGATAGGCGGCAATCGTGTGGTGGTCGTGTGAAGGCGAAAAAAGGAAGATGTAGGGAGGATCGTTATTACACCTCCCCCCATATTTTAGAAAATTCCTAAAGGTGGAAAAGGAATTTTCTTAAGTCTTAGCGTTTGCTGTAAGGTTGTTTTACGACATGTGCAATTCTAGTAGTGTGGTATGCATATGGCTAAAGGTTCAAGTTGTTCAGGTAAATATTATACATGGTAATCTGATAGGTCGGAGTTATTAGTATTGACACAATTACTGTAAACATTAATACAGGGTGAGTAGATGAGAGTGTACGGTGATCTAAACATACAAATGGTTAATTACGAAAATAGGGTTTGAGTTTGTTTACATGTATTAGTTTCTTTCTATTTCTAAGTAATATTTCGTAGTCGACATCGGATGTTCGATTGAGGATTATCGCTGGGCCTTCCCAGCGTTCGGCGAGAGGAGACGTATCCCGTTGTTCGTCGACGAGAACTTCGTCTCCTATTGAGAAGACTGGTGAGGAACGAAGGATGTGGGCATCCTGGGTTGCTTTGTATCGTTCCTTTGATCGGAGAAGATGGTCGCGTCCCTTTTTCAGGAAACGGTCGTGGTTAGCTCGAAGTCCTTCGAAATATTGGTCAATGGTGACGTTCGTCCGATGGGTTGGTAGATTGCTTGGGATATTCGGCTTGCGTCCAAACTGCATCTCGAATGGCGTTAGGCTAGTGCCTTCATGTTTTGCACTGTTATATGCCATCGAAACGAATTTTAGCTTTTTATCCCAATCTTCGCGATCGTCGCGAATGAGCGCTTTGATTTGTTCTTTGATAGGTCCATGGGCTCTTTCAAGGCTTCCATTGCTTTGTGGGTGGAACGCCGTAGTCGTCATGTGATTGACCTTAAAGAGTTTCTCCAGATGCTTGAAAGTTTGGCTGATGAAATTGCGACCTCCATCAGTGAGAATTATTTCCGGTGCATCATGAATGTAAATGAAATCTTTGACGAGGGCATTCACGGTGGCTTGAGCATCCATGGTTTTAAGAGGAATCAGGGTGACATATTTCGTTAACTGGTCTTGAACTGATAAGATGTATTTGTAACCATCGCTTGACTCAGGTATAGGCCCGACGAGGTCGAGCGCTATTTTATCATTGGGCCTTTCTGGTGTGTCGGTGATAACGGCTTCTGCTTGTGGTCGTATTCTGACGAGCTTAACCCTCTGGCACGTGTCACACTTTCGAATATACTCCTCGATGTCCCGTTGCATATTTGGCCAGGTAGCGACCGCCTTTATGCGATCGAGGGTCCAAAATGCTACTCCAAAATGTCCAGTGGCCTCCGTACCGTGATGGTGCCTGATAATCTCGTTCTTCTCTTCTTCTGTACCTGGCTCGTGGAGTTCTGAGTCGTAGAGATATAATGCGGGTCGAATCTTTTTCTTCGACCAGATAAAGTCGATCATCTGCTTCACCCTTATCTTTGCCGCCGGGTGAATTGTCAAATATTTGCATCCTACGAAGATTTTGACTGGCTCGCTTCTTTTTACTAATGCACTGGCTAGTCGATTAAACCAATCGATTTCATCCTCCGAGAAATCGATGTGCAGCGCGTTTTCTTCTTCTGTTGGCGTATCGGTGATTTCTATGGACGCAACATTTCCTGAAGGAGTCCGTTCACTTATTTCCGGAATGCATGGACTTTGTTGCATGAGTTCAAATTCCAGGTAGAGTGGTGGATCCGCTTCTTCGAGATCGTTTGTTTCTTTTTCCGCTAGTGTATTGTCGTCAGAGTGTTCAGTTGCTGGGGGAACTGAGTTTGTTACAATTGTTCGATTTTGACTCCTCGTTGTGACGGCGTGAATCCGAGAGAGAGCGTCTGCATTAGTGTTCAATGAACCCTTTTTATACAAGCACTCGTATTCGTACTCCTCCACTTTCATCCTGAGCCTCATTAGACGGCTATTAGTCGGAGGGTCGGTGGCCTTTAAAATCCAAATTAGAGGCTTGTGGTCGGTGACGATTTTGAAGCTCTTCCCGTACAGGTATTGCCTGAAGTGTTTTGTAGCCCATGTTATTTCGAGCATTTCTCGCTCGGCAGTCGAGTACCGTTGCTCGGCTTTGTTGAGGGTACGAGAGGCGTAAGCGACAGGACGGTCCTTTCCGATCGGCCCCTGCGATAGCACAGCACCTACTGCATAGTTGCTTGCATCAGTGGTTAAGAGGAAAGGCTGGTTGAAGTCGGGATATTGCAGCACTGGCGCTGTCGTGAGAGCTGTGCGTAATAAATTAAAGGACTGCTCTTGCTTTTCTGTCCACGACCAGGTAACGTCCTTTTTCAATAGTTCGGTGAGTGGTTTTGCCATTTGGCTGAAGTCCTTGATGAATTGTTTTATTGCAAGAAACTGTTTTATTTGCTTAGGATCGCGTGGTGACGGAAAGTTCTTGACCGCCTCGATTTTCTTCGGGTTTGGCTTGACACCTTCTTCGGATATAACGTGACCCAAAAATTCCAATTCTGGACGAAGGAATTCGCACTTGTCGGGTTGTAGCTTGAGATCGGACTCACGTAGACGATTCAGCACATCTATTAGTTTTTTACTGTGTTCCTCCAGCGTATTACCGTAAATAATTATGTCGTCCAGGTACACAAAACAAGAATTTCAAATAAGTCCACGTAACGCGTTATTCATCATGCGTTGGAAGGTTGGTGGTGCATTCTTTAATCCAAATGGCATCCGGTTGTAGTGATAGTGTCCGGATGGTGTGGAAAATGCCGTTTTTTGTTTATCTAGCTCGTCCATCGGGATCTGGTGGAAGCCCGACGCAAGATCGAACGCTGAAAAGTATTTTGCCCGTCCCAGTTGGTCCAGGATCTCGTCGATACACGGCAGAGGGTATGCGTCGTGAGCGGTCTTTTCATTTAATTTTCTAAAATCAATCACTATCCGCCACTTCTTTTTTTCGGATGCATCAGATTTTTTTGGTACAACCCACAGGGGTGAGTTATACGGAGAATCGCTTACTTTGATAAGTTTATTCTGTAGCATCTCATTGACTTGCCGGTCAATTTCTTCTTTGTGTGCCGGGGGATATCTGTATTGTTTGACGTTTATTGGTACGTCATCGATTGTAATAATACGGTGCTTAACCGCTTTTGTACCGGGCAGAGGGTCGCCAGGTAGCGCGAACACGTCGGGGTAAGATGAAACAATATCCCATACCTGTGCCGCTAGCTCTGGAGGCACGTGTCCCAACCGTACATTTTCTTTCAGAGCGCGAACTCGCTCTGCAGAGTTTTCCTTCATTATGTGATAGATTCCTGCTGTACCCGTCGGTGCGTCTTGGCGCTCCTCCTTCGGTAAAAGGGTGACTTCTTCGAGTGGCGTCCCGCACAACAGGTCTATTTTAACCGTAACTGGTTCTTCCGAGTCGTTTATAACAGGCACTCGGGCTCTATAGTTTTTTGCTTCGTAAACGCACGGCACAATGAAATTGGAATTGTCCTCGGTTGTTACAGCTGGCCCATTCGCAATATTTGTCCGCGTTGTAATCCAGTGAATGGTTCTTGCGGGTACCGTTAACTCGTGCGGTTCAAAATCTAGTCGCTTTCCGTCGAATTCCAAAAAGTTTTGCGGTCCGATACCGATGTGAGTTTGATACTTCGTCATAAATGGTATGCCAATTAGCCCGTCCTCCTCGAGAGGAAAATTATCTGAGACTACGTGAAAAATGTGTTTCTTTCCCTCATATTCTTGTTGGGTTACGAATTATGATCTAGGCAAGTCGTTGCCCATCCGAAATTCCGTGTTAACATTTTTATCTACGAGAGATGTCCCTTTCAATATTCCTCTCTTGATGAGACTAATGGCCGATCCTGTATCTAATAGAAATCTTCCTGGTCCTCGTACGTCTCGCATGGATAATTTGATGGCGCGTTTGGTGGATCCAATGACGTTAACTCGAGGCAATGATCCGTTTTTCCCGTTGTATTCATTTCTTCCGTGGGCACATGGTTGACTCGTTGCGGGGGGTGAGGTGGAAACAGTCCCTCGCGAAAACCCGACGACTGGGCGCTCGCTTTCCGTTGAGCGTCATAATTTTTCTTGCGGCAGTCACGTTCGAAGTGCCCTATCTTGTGGCAATAGTTGCACGATACCTGCGTACGCTGGGTCGAGGATGAAGCCGCGGGTGGCCTGCTGGACGGATGGGACGGTCGATGCTGTGTATTTGCGTTTCGTTCTGTGAGGTTCAGGTTCCGTGTCATCATTTCCCTTGTGTAATCGTAGACTTCAGCGGCCTGTGCGAAAGCGATTGCTGCTCGGATGGTTCCGGGTCTCTAGGCGCGTACCTCAGTTGAAAGTTCCTTGCGGAGACCCAGCAAGTATTGTTCCAGGCCCTGTTCTCTTTCATATTTGATGATGAATTTTCTCTTCACCTCGTCCGGGGTGGAGTTTGAGAGAACTGCAAGTACTTGGTTTTGCACCGCGAGGAAACGATTCGTAAATTTCGAGACGGCTTCGTTTTTGCCTTGAAACATACGCGCACGCTTGTCTCTCCAAACGCTGACAGGTTGCAGATTTCCGAATAATATTCGGAGTCCTTCATACAGCTCATCGTACGTGTCAGTTTCGTATTCTTCTATTTCTCGAGCCGCGTCGCCTATTATTCTTTTGGCGATTATTAATTTCCGCAGATAATCTGGTCGGGCTACCTGTGACCTCACATCTTCGATTGATGCGATGAACGCTTCAACACCAATACCTTTTCCGTCAAATTCTCTGACTAGCTCTATCGCTTTCTCTGGTGTTATTTCTTCAAACGAGGCTACGGGTGTTACGCTCCCGGTGCGCGACATTTGACCCGTCTGTCGCGGCATTTGACCGTCGCCTGATCCCTTTGGTTGATTTAGCACTTTGTCCATTGCGTTCTTGAGTGCGTCGTTCACGTTTGAGAATGACATTTTGTTTGTAACCACGGAGTCAGATTCTGAATCGGTCGCGATAATTGAGGGTTCGCGGTACTGAGTAAATGAACTGTTATTTACCGATTCTTTTCGTGGTTCCAGCTTTAATTATTTTTTCTCTTGCAGATTCTTCGTGTCGTCGATCGTCGATGCTCGGTGGTGCGATAAGCAGCGGCGGCGGGTGAGAAGAGATAGGCGGCAATCGTGTGGTGGTCGTGTGAAGGCGAAAAAAGGAAGATGTAGGGAGGATCGTTATTACAATATATGCTCTGATTCAAATAGTATACAATTTTTTATTTCTTCTCAAAACAGGTACATGGATCATGAAAAAATTCATTAATTTCTCGGATATCACCAATTTTTAGTTTGTATATGGAATGACATTAAAAAAAATTGAAATCCGAAAATCAATGAAAACGAAAAAGATTTAGCAGCAGCAAATTCTACACAAAAAATTTGCTAACAAACATATTTGCCAAACCTGTATTAACCAGTTAGCTATAACTGTTCGTCTATGCTGCTCTTTAGGGAGGGCTCTTCCGATTTCAGAAAACAAAGAAAACCTGTCTTATTGTTTGTATCGGTTAAAAGAAAATCGTCCCGAAAATTCCATGCAACTTTATTTTACATAACGGTATTCTAATCATGAAAAAGAGAAGTTACTTATAAAAAATAATTTTGAAACGAGTGAAACTTCTCCGAAAATGTATTGATTTCGAATCTGGGAACTTTTTTTGCATGATTAGAACACCGTCACAAGCAATCAATACCGTGGAGAGGATCGGTGAAATTTTTTTGGTCACTGACAAGACGAAGGAAAACGAAGGTGTGAGAATTGAGATTCTCACATAGCTTCCTCATTTAAACTATTATAGCATTTTTATTTATAATTTCATTCATGTATTTATTAAAGTATTTATGTCCCATGTTACAGATCATATAAATATCACGAACGTACAAGAGAACGTCACACCATACACATTGAGATCAACGATGGTGGCGGAAGAGGTGATTGACAGCGTGATAATGGTTACAGGTGAATTCAATTGATGTCATAGACCGAGTCCATGGATCTCCAAGAATACGTCGGAAATTACGTAACCGACGTGGCTGGAAAATTAATCTTCAAGGAAGGAGTTCAAGGAGTCTTTGTGAAATTGATGCGCAAGTGTCACTGAATAATTCTCAACAAGTTGAATCTAGCAGTGAGCGACGTTCTCGAAGCTCCGAATCGCGTTCTCGACGACAATTTGTATACTCCGAAATTGTATTGGGTATCCTTTTAACGTTTGTCTCTGTCGGGTAAACGTTGCGAACGTTGATAGCGAATTGCGAGTGCGTTCGAACGCTGAACTTCGAAATACGCGAGAGAGGGGAGGTATTGCCGAGTGTTCGGCATTGTGTAACGAGACGCTGTGAGGGTAACACTAGTGATATGAAGAGTCCAAGTCAACGTGTCCGCGAGAGCTACTTGCCGCGCAACATGCGAGTGTTCAAAATTTGTCGCTCTATCCCTGAGCTATTTGCAAAACCACCCTGAGTTCTAAATTGTTTCTACGTAATTAACCAGGGTTCAGTGTTCTCTTAAATGCGAATCCTAATCCGGCTCTAAAAAGTTGTCGTTTACATTTCGCTTTAAAATTCGTGTACATTAATTCAGGTCTTTATCATTATTAAATCTTCATTTTTAAGTAATCATCGATGTGTGTGAGTTTTTGTTTGTTTTTGAAAGAGCGCTTTATATTTCCCTGCTAATTACGTCTCATAGTCACGGACGATCGCCACCTCGTGTTCCTATACCCGTTTACAACAGTAATTCCAATATGGCGCTGGTCGAGTTTAACTCGTTGCCCATTTAGAACGGAGCGACGGCTCCGTACATCTTGGAAAGCCTTACTGCGCTCCATTTTAGCCTATCTTCGTAATGTTCTGGCGTATACTTGAGTACGATTTTATTGGCATTTTCTTTGAGTGTAATAAAAATTTCCATACTATGCTCTCTGTATTATGGCGAATTCCCGATTAATTCAAATGTTGCTTCAGAACTACAATACAATGATTTTTCCATTATGCCGAATTCCTGATTAATTCAAATTTTGCTCCAAAACTACAATATAATGGTTTTTCCATATCTATGAAAAAACCATTGTATTGTAGTTTTGGAGCAAAATTTGAATTATTCAGGAATTCGCCATAATACTGCAAGCATAGTATACAAATTAAGAACATGTAGAAATAAGAACTCATAGATATGAGTTATTATTTCTGGAACTGTCCCATGTTTATATTAAATAAAAGCTACAAACATGTACAAGTCATGTTTGTTACAATGCGGCAACCAGACAACTGTTAATCGACTGACCGTCAATTCTCCTACACTCCAGAATGGATTCCCGGGCTGTCCACAGTCAAGCACTCAGCGGGGAAAGAGCCAGAGTGATCGTGATCCTGTACAGAGAGATCGGTTCCACCAACGATCTTGATCCTGAACTCAAAACCTATCTCAGCATGAACACATACGTCAAGGGAGGCGATCCATGGTTCTGGAAAAAGCTTTGCTACGCTTTGCCCCATCCACCGAATCTCTCCTGGCGTAACATGAGAAGACAGATCTTCAAGACGCCCCAGCCTTGCATTCGCATAGAGAACGACAAGTGCAAATTGATAAATCAACCAGAAATCCCAGTAACTCCATTGGCGGTAAAGATATCCCCAGCCGATGTCATAAAGACTTTCATCTTTCCAGCGGTGTCATCCACAATGAATCGAACAAACTGCAGGTGAAAGATTTAAACATTATTAACTCCGGTGCAAAGGTCATCATGTACTATGCATTTTATAACACCGTTATCTATCGTACCAACTATCGTAATACTTTACATGACATTTTTTGAATCTAGCGACAATCAAAATTATGTTGCAATGTGGATTAATTGTAAACTTAAATTCAAGATGAGAATTTTCATTGCGCTATGGTTGGTTCTGATCATTTTTTTCTATTATAGTATTATTACATAACCTAATAATTGCACAAGTTCCGAATAATGTTATACATTCATTTAGATTAATCCATTAATATCGCATTCAATATGTTAAATAATGTTGAGAAAAATATTAACACTTCCTCAAAAATATGACGTGACCTAAAATGTTTCTTCACAATGATATCGTAGAGAAACAGTTTGCACATTATTTTTGGTCCTGCAACGAATTTATTCATGCGCACAAACTTTTTTTTTTATTTCAAAAAGTGTAATTGACAATGTATATATAGAAATTAAACAGTAGAATATGAAGAAGATCTGGATAAACTCGTCATGTACTGATAGGAAATACACGCTGGTACAAAATTTAAGCAATATCGATGAAATTCAATAAAGACGGGAGCGGCGAAAAAAAATTAAGTCTTTATTTTCAACTCTCTGGTAGTCGACGCTGAAAGCCTGGATAGATAAAACAGTGCTTGAGGTGGTTCATGAATTAATATTTAGGCGTCGCTTTCGCCTCTATTGTTTTTTGTGTTTCACGACGATATTGTTTACGTCTTGTAGAAAAAACGCGGGAGGAACTCCATTGTTAATATTATTTGCCGTCATTTGCATGTGTTTGGACGATATCTTAAAATTATCTATAAATTCGCGATTAATAAGAGTATAAATACAGCTTGAGGTTTAATGTCAAGATTAATTGCAACTAATGAGAAAAAAGTGGACGAAAATTATATCTCGTAAGTATATAGATTGGTGAAACATGCCGGCGAGTACAGATAATTTTTTTCAGCGGCTATATCGTGGCTACATTAAAGAAATCGGCGTCACGAAAAAAAATTGTTGATAAAAATGGCATATATATCTTTTCTTTAGGTGTATACATTTTTAAACCGGTTTTTTCAAAAGTTTTATGTTCATAAATGTCTAGTTGACGTCTAGTCAATCATCATGTCCAGTTTTTATTATCTTTGCTATTTTTTACATTAACAGTAGAAAGCTGTTATTGCCCATCGGCAATAGCAATAGCAATATGAAAATTAAATAATCTTTGATATGTACCAGCATCCATGCTGTGTAAAATACTGTCAATAAATACATTTATTTCTATTGAGAATATTTCTATAAAAAGTCTCACTGCATACTGCTGTTTGCGTATGAAAGTTTTACAGTATGCTCCAAAAGCTTGCATTGCCAGTAATTTTATGCTGTTTCATTACAGGATATGCCTCGAAAATCTAAAGTGCCGCTTGAAGATCGCATCAAAGTTGTCAAAAACTTTATGGTGCACTTCCAGACAAACAAGTTCCCAAATGATACCTCTGAAGTATGGCCACGGATGAGCAACGAACTGCAAGGAAGGTGGACCCTTCACGATGTCTACACCAATGTCCGTGAAGATCGTCTCTTGATTCTCACAAGAGCAAGAGAAGAATTAGCAATAGAGGTACTCGACGAGCCTGAACCTTTACAGTCCCAATTAATCGGTGAGTCTGGTTTTTTTCTTGATCGCTTAGTAACAGACTATATAGACCTGACAGTCTAAATGTCCAAACATTGAAACCCAAAAATTGTATTCTATTATATCCCAAAAATTTTATTCTCTATGGGAAAATGGTGGTTTTGCACATGCCTCGCTTGCGTAAAGCCCCCATTTTCACACCTTGCAAAATAAAATTGTGTATGATACTCGTACGAAAAATGTTTTCTTTACTCGTGTGATTGCAAAACTTGCCTTTGGCTCATGCTGCAAACTCACACTTGTCAGAAAAAGTTTTTTCACACTAGTATCGTAAGGTGCTATTTTTTCATACCATGAGAAATGAAAGTACTGAGTGACAGATCCGAACAATTTTAACTTGTATGAAGTTGAAATTCGTCACAAATTATGCATTATCACAAATATCTCAGATTGAAAGAGTAATCTAAATTTAATTTAGTGTCCATCAACACTTACAAAATTTTATTAGCGTTATTGAATTACACATTCGTGCATAGATTATAAGATTAAAAAAATGTCGCTTCGAAATAAATTCTATTTTTGGAAAATTATTCATAGTGAAGTTATTGAGTGAGAAAAATAAATTCAAATTAACCGATAATACATCAATTCGATGGTCTTGAAACATTTTGGTTTGTGGGATTTATTTTAGATACGACTGTGAACAACAACAGGAGTGCAAACAGCGATACATCAGTCTTGGACGACCCGACATGGATCCCTGAGAAGACTCTAAAAAGAAGCGATGTCGATCGTAAGGAAACGCAAACAACACAGTTTGAGTTGGTTTTGGGGGAAAAAAGAATGGATCTCGATAAAGCCCGACGGTACCGTTCCATATGCGACTCGCGATACGGTGATCCTTCATCCAAAGATTTGGACAAACGTGATTTCGATTGCTTTTTGGAAGCAATTTAAAACTCGTTGCGCATTTGTCTATAAACGAGCAAATGTTAAGGCGGGGTGTGTTAACGGCTCCTACACTATCGACATATATGGAAAATGCAAAAGTGCTGCATGGGGCAACATGTTTCGTGGCCACGGAGAGAACCAACCGGATAACGACGGAATCACTATCTACGTGGATACGCGGGATACACGTTTTGAAACACACGAAGATGTCAAACGTCCCCTCAATGGCGCGAGAAGGAAAGCGGCAGCGCAAGAAATGATGCGAAAAGGTTCTACAGTGTGGAAAAGACGCCAAGCACGCGAAAATATGGAACAAGGCGATCTCGAACCGCCGTTCTTACCGAATGGGGATGTTCTGCGTCAAGCCAAAACGGAAGGTCTTCACGCTAATCTCAATGTTAAGCCAGGAGACTTGCGAGATCTAATCAGAACAATCGAGAATATCTCCGCAGACCCGGACTATGTTGACTTGATACAAGCCGTAGGATCGTCACCGTTTTACGTATTTTACAGCACGCCAGGCCAGCTGGATGCGTACAAGAAGTATTTATGCGTAAATAAGGCAATGTCGGTAATACGCGTCGATGCGACCGGATCTCTTGTTCGAAAACTGGACCGTCCCGGAGACACCAAAACGGGACATATATTTTTGTATTCGGTTGTCATTGACTTCGAGGGAACGACTCAACCCGTCCATCAGATGATCTCAGAGAAGCATGATACAGACTTTATTGAGTATTGGTTGAAACAATGGATTCGGAGAGGAGCAGCCAAGCCAATGGAAGCTGTATCAGATTACTCCCGAGCGCTCATTAATGCCTTGTGCTTGGCGTTCAACAATAGAACGATTAAGTCTTATCTCGATATTTGCTTCGCAATTATAGAAAACACGCGTGGAGTGATTGAACAGCCATCAACAATAATTCGAATAGACGTGGCTCTTTTCATACACATGATTTGTCGATGGTCATGTTTCGATAAAGCCAATCAAGCTTGTATCAAAGACTTTTTCGTTCGTTGCGTGGCTTTGATGGTAGAGAGCACATCGCTCAAGCAATTCGAGAGAGTTTTTACGCTGACTTGCGCCGTCGGTCTTCAAACTCATGAAGACTCTGAGCTTGCACTTGAAATTCCACTCGTGAAAACGGCAAAGGATTCGAGGTACAAATTGGAGGAATATATTGCGACGCGGCAAATTGAACAAAAGTTGAAAAAGCACACGCCTAGAGACGAGGTCGAATATACAGCAGGTCCCTTCGAAATGGACACCGATGACGACACGAGTAAGCTTGACGATGACACAAAATCCCGCAATCGTCTTCTCCACTGGGTCGCGCTGCAAAAAAAAGAGGGGAAGAAACCGTACGAAAAGGTCGAGACGTGAACGCGTTCTATCTGCCAAACTTCATTGAACAGCTTTACAAATTGGCGAAGGAATTCCCTCTATGGACGGAAGTAGCAATGTCTTCTGGTTCTCCGCATGCAACTTCAAGTTACGTGGAAGCATATTTTAATGACATTAAAACGAGAGTTTTTACCGCTGTTAAAGCACCGGCTCGCGTAGATATATTCATCAAAGAACTTGCTCGTGATATTATCGGGGAAACTTTACTGTTTGACTCGCAGTTGAGGAAAGCAGAGATGAAGCAAGCTGTTACGTCCTACGTAACTTTTAATAACAAATAATATAACTATTTAAACGCATATTCTATATTGTATTAGTTCTGCCTCAGCGTAGGTAGGCTAGGGTCAGGCCTACCATCTCGCTATCTCTCTCACTACCCTACTGCGCTCTGTCGTACCGACCCATGTCAGTAGGAATTTATGACTTCTTCCGAGTCAGGTTTCTTCCCCGTTTTTCTGTCACCGCTCGTACATAAATTCTTTCACACTCCACTTCAAAAGGCAGTAAACTCACCCAAACATATTTCCTTCGACTAGAGCCTAAAAACCATCTCGCCCTGTCTGCCGCTCTCTCTTGCTCCTTCGTCTGAGTTCCCGATACACTAATTGAAGTCAACAGTAAAATCTGTCACACCCAAGACTCGAATATATTTACCTTTACAAATCGCTCTACATTATAATGTCAACGTCACTCTCTTCACATCTGTTAAAGACTCTATTGGTACTATAAATTTCGATTCCCCGAATATCGAATATCGCTTTCTTTGTCACCCAAGGAGCATCGACTCCCCACTCCGATCTCAAGCACCTTTTCCTTCTTCCACACATTTAGAACCTATCTTCTGTCCAAGTTTAATATTGTTAGCCCCCTCTAGCATCAATGCGCATAGGAGTAGACCTAGTATAAATAGGCCACAGTTTCCCAAATCAGGCAGTTATCCTACGAACAACGAAGCTGCTGCATCACCGAAATCTACTCAGAGCGAGCAAGGCTCTGCTGCGAAATCATTAGCCCTGCGAGGCAAAGTCCGACGAATTTTAATGAGCAAGTTGGCTCTCATACACTTTGTTTGTAAAACCTGTAACCATCTCAACATCGTGCTTTATTAAATGCTGAGTAAGTTTAAAAACCAAAACGTTTAACATCATTGTGCATGCATTTCCGGCCTTCTAATAATCTCTCGGAGGCTCAATACCTCCGAACGTCATTCCTTTTAAAATAAATCTACGGCAGTACGGCGAGGTCTCCGTCCCTGGGTAAAGGGCTAACGCCTTGACCCGAAAGCGAGACCATTCATTTATGGTTCTGCCGAGCGAACTCACAATCCGCCGGTCTGGACGTAACAAAGCCGTGACGACGACTACTGCAGCCAAGCTGGGACAAACAAGAAAAAATCAAGCCAAGTTGCGAAGAAGCCGAAAAGTCTCGAGCCGGACGGGAAGCCGCCGAAAAGAATGAAACCGAGCGCGAGTCGGCAGAGAACAAGCGGAAAATAATCGAGCCGAGGGCAAACAAATCGAAAAGAATAAAGCCGAGCGTGAACAAACGGAAAAGATTCGAACTGACCGCGAAGAAGCAGAAAAAAATCAAGCCGAGAAGAACCGAGTCGAGCGAGTAGAAGCCGAGAAGGGTCGAGCCGAATGCGAACAAGTCGAGAAGGGTCAAGCCGAATGCGATGAAGTCGAAAAGAATCGAGCTGAGCGAGAAGAAGGAGAATGCGAAAAAGTGGATCTTCAAAATCATCAAACGGAGGTAAAATCGGATGAGATTTATGGAGCCCAGCTCGGATATAAGGACTCGTATATCTCTCAACTACCACATTTAAACATCAATATCGGGGAACTATCTTTCGTGGAAAATGATTCGTTCTTCCTTGGACATCCATCGTCCTGCAGTGACACTGTTAACGATTCCGACTTGATGTCAATCGAAGATTCGCGAGCGAAAGCTGCTCTGCGAAGAAGTGTCGACGATTTCAATGGCATCAATCCGACTGCTGATCTTCAATTACATGCGGAGGCGAGTGATTCATCAGTACCACAAGATAGCTCGTACGTTGGAGAGTCAACCGATAATGTCTATCCCGAGTATTCGTACTTGCTGGTCGAAGCTTCGCCAAGCCCGGTGAAATGCGCAGACATTTCGGACGAAGGACTTGAAAAGTGTGTTGGTTGTGACGAACAATGGGATACACATAAACATTCCAATGAGATGTTGGACATACATCTAGACTCGGAGACACGTTTCAATCTTCAGGACAAAATCCATTCTAACTATAATGAATCTGATCTGGATCAATCTGCATCGATCGAAGTTAATGAAAACGTGCTGCCATCATCAGAGACTAATGAAAACACCTCGGTTGGAATTCAGAAACCGGTCGTAGCAAAGACAAGCAAGTATTTTCGGAGTTATCCCGAAATTCGGCAGAGGAATTTGCTGACCGCCAAAGCAATTAAACCACACTTACTACCGAACGGTAATAAATGTCGTCGTGGAGTAGAAATAGACGGTGATACGTCATTTGTAAAAAATACTTGTCCATTCGATTCGTTGGTCCATGTCCTCATGACAAGGGCCATACATGATGTTAATTACGCGTCTTTCATAGACAAATCTCAAAACAACACGTTGAAGTTTGTATCTGCGTTTATGAAGAGCGGCTTGAATCCGAGCATACTTCTGGAACGAGTAAAGATATTTATTTATTCATTTATTTACTTATTTATCTACGGGAAGAACCCTTTTACAATTTTCATTAAACAGTTTATAATAATACAAATATTAACCAAAAATAAATTGTGTGATAATATAACACCATCATAGTATAATAATCTCATTTTCTAATAATATATTCATCTCTTTGTATGTTCATTTGTTCACGTTAATTACACCGTTTATTCCGTTTTCTGGACAGACGAAAGGAGGAAAAAGAAATTTTTAATTCTATCCGTTATTCATACTTTAGGACGTTTGCTCCAACATTTGCGTTGTAGGCCGTTTCCGCGCCGGATATCAGATGCGAGAGATTTAGCCTGTTTGCCACACTGGTTAGACGATAATGCGCTCTCTGTTAACATGCTTCGGATTTGTGGTGTTCGGAACATGGTTTGCGTCCTTCTTGGACGTACTGGTACGACCTCCCGAAGTTTGGTTAACATGGTCGGACTGTCTACTTTTCCCGATAACACTTTGTATAGAAGCCTCTGGTCGTTGTATGTTCTCAATGTTTGTAAGCTTGGGATTTTCAGTAAGTTTGCAACCGGCCCGTAGTCGTGATCATCTCTCCGTAGTGGATCCCCATTTTGAAAGCAGCCATGCGTAGGAACTTGTGCTGAACTCTTTCCATTTTCTTGGCATGGACGAGAAACACGGGATTCCATATCTCCGACGCATACATGAGAATTGGACGTACCAGTGTCAGGTAAAGAGATCGGTAGGTCTCCACCCTACGGAACTCTACCGAGAATCTTTCTATAAAGCCCAGCGATCGAAGTGCTTTTCTTGATGTTACCTCTATGTGTTCTGCGAAACTCAGCTTTGAGTTAAAGATCACCCCGAGGTCCCGGATACTTTGTACTTTCTCCAGTGGATTTTCTCCGATCAAGTAGAACGTGGGTGCAGGAGAGCGACCTCTTGTAAAAGAGACGCAATTACATTTATCGATGTTTAGTTTCATCCTGTTCCTTCTGCACCACGTTCACAGGTTGTCTAGATCCTCTTGGATTCTCCGTTGGTCATCCTCTGATTTGATTGACAAATATAACTTCAGGTCGTCAGCAAATAGATCGAAACGCGTATATATCAGTGTAGGGGCAATGTCGTTTATAAAAATTAGGAAGAGTAAGGGTCCAAGATGCGATACCTGATCGCATCTTGGATATTGAAACATATATTGAAACATTTTTACACTAAAGAAATCGAAATGAAAACGGAGGAACGTGTACTGTCCTATAAAATATGTGCTTGGGATAGTATTGAGAATATTGTCAAGCATACAATGCAGTCAGAACCGAGCATTTACAAAAGAGAACAGTGTTCCCACTGCAGAGGCCGCACTTATTTATACGCAACGATCGCACCCAATCATAACATGATTTGTAGAAAGGGTTTTGGTGCGTTGCAGAGTGCCTTGTCTTCCAAACCACTCGTGAACAATCTAACGTGTCAAGATCACTGTCCTGGGAAATTTACTTTGCTCAGTGAACCTAATGTTCATATTTTTATGGATCTGGACATTCGTGAAACTTTCGACATTTCAGTTGAAGAGTCGCGAGAACGATCCACGACAGGATTGCATTGTAAATTAGAAGACCTTCCGCAGACTATTGATATCGGCATACGGGTCAAAGGAAAAAGGAAGGTCAACGTGACAGCTCAATACAGGTATGCTATTTAATTATGCACATATATTCGTTTTTATTCATTATTAATTGAATATTGGTTTTGTTAGCCTTGCAGGTCTGGTCGCATACCAACCCGGTCACTTCATCGCTTACTGTCGGCGATACAATGGCGCTTGGGAAGTGTACAACGACCTGAAAACAGAAATAGTTCGAGAAAAACCGGGGACAAAGATCGAGCCACATCTCGTAGTATACGTACGTCAGCAGACAAACGAGATGTAGTACGTCTAGATTTGTTTATTCTCCTGGCAACTAATCACAGGTAATTTATGGACGACCATGTGTAATGTTATTGGGCATCTATGGGCGATTTCTCTGTAACTAGACGCAACCGAGTCTCATGATAGTTCTAATTGTTCGTCTTCAGTACCTCGATGTACGCTCTCAAGCTTATCTTTATACTTATGTTTATTTTTTAATGCTATAACTTCAGCTTCTTCGCAATGTGCTCAATCCTGTTCACAAAATTCTAAGCAATCGTTATATATATATATACACATTAACAACGCGTGCATGAGAATAACAATTAGTCATACTAATTAATTTTGTAAAATGTATTTTCTTCATGCAAACGAATTTCCATCAATTTTTTTCGATAACATTTCACATAATTAAGCTACCAATATCTATTAAAAACGATTTTTTTTCCATCTGAGTAAATATTCTCAAGAAGCTTTGGATAGTTTAAGAGAAAAATATACGAGAAAATCTTAACGGGGAGGACTGTACTCTATTGTTCAAGTTGGCATCTCAGATCACAAACGACAATCAAAATACCTCTATTAAAGCCGCTACATATGCTCTGGAGAAATTAGATATTTTTGCAACGGATTCATGGCAATAGTTGAAAATGTTAAATCGCAGTTAATTCAATATTCTGCCGCCGAATGTGCGTTTTTTTTTTAATTTTCGCGATAACGAACGGTTATTTGTATTTAATAAGATATCCAACATCCGTTATCGAAAATTTCACCAAGATACACGGATAAATGGTTTAAAGTACATAGTACTTAGGGGATTTATCCCAGTATCAATAAATATTCTATCGATCTATCTATCTATCTAAGCATTAACAATTTTTAGAAATTCTCTCCTCCCTGCTGTGTATTATCTGAGCAACTTTTCGTATAACAAAAATCTGACGGCTTCGCAATACATATCTGATTCGTAATACGCACTTGGTACAATACTGGTTGTATCGTTTATGTTTATAACTACTTGCATGGTACAGGGTTTATATTTGTTTGTCGGCAGTTTTATTCGTACGATGCAAACATGTAACTTTTAGTACGCTTACAGGTAACACCTTGATTGATTTCTCTTTTCAACCGAATATCTCTTGACATTTCTTCTTAATCATTGTACAAGCATCCAGTTGGTATAATTCCGAACGGTCATGAAGCTTGATTTTCCAACCATTGTCAAGGTCGTCGTTGTCGTAGGGGATTTTCTGGGCACAACATTTTTGTAGTATTTCTTGTTTCCAAACGTCTGTGCTCTCGTCTTTAACATAAAAAATGTATACATTACTCTTAATGTCATTAGTATGAATGCGATTATAGATGCAATTAATAATAATTGAACAAAAAAAAAAACAAATTACCCAAGTAAGGATGTTGGGAACATATTTTAACAACGTCGTCGATTTTGTACCATCCGTTTTTTACTTTTTCTTTTTCGTCCATCGAGTACAGCGTGGCGTGAATAATTCCTTCCATGACTTTTTCACTGTCAAATCTGTAATATATATCAGTTTGCAATATTTTCCGGTCCACCCAGCTTCTCACTTATTGTATTGATTGATGTCTGATAATATAATTAAACGGTTTTTTGCCTTATCACTTGTCCTTTCGAAGAAGCAATCATATATTTATCGTACACGTATGCTGCAACTTCGCTCGGAAAATCCAATTCAGTCATCTCTTCAACGACCCACTCTCTGTTTATGTCCATACCGTTCATTTCGTGAATCGATATTGCCTGCAGCATTTGCGACAAAACTCGAACTTCGTAGCTATACTCTACAATTCGACAGCAATCTAAATTTCAAAATAATACAAAATAGAAAATCAACCAAACAATAAAATTGCAATAAACTGTTTTTCATACAATGGTGGTATACAGAAAGAAGAGTATTTTACTTTACCGTTTGCAGTTATGCAGCAATCTTTTGTCAAGATGCTGTCAAGAATTGGTACCGTCAATTCCATTTCGACTGCCACGTCCGTTGCATTCACAAGCGACTTTTCCGGAATCTTATTTTTTGCAGTATCTTCCGAGTACACCGTTTCTTTCAACAATTCGAGTAATTTTGGTACAATATCTTCCGATGATTTTCTGATGAGACAAGCTGCATTGTCCCGTTTGCTCGAGCGACTTTTCTTTGGTTCGTTGCATGTTGCCGGAGGTACGTTTCTTTTCCTCGTGTTCCTTTCGCTCCGTTTTCGTGCCTTATATTGTTCCTCCGTCTCAGGATTCTGTTCTTGTCGAGTACGTTTCAGATGTTCCGTCAACCAGCTTCGATGATGTTTGTCTATGTCATTTTCGTCGGTTGAGTCGAGAGTACTATTTTTTTGCATCTTCTTGCAAAGTGCTGTAAACAAATGTATAATTGGGTATTAATGACTATTATTATTCACAAAGACATTATTACATTATATCTCGTACTGTTGCATGCTTACATATCAACTTTGTTATTTCAATATCAGTTATTTTGCGACAGCCCTTATCTCGCAACTTCGGCGTGACACGAAGGGCCAGTTTCAATTGTTCGTCTATCGTATATATGCCGTTAAAAACTGCATTGAAACGATGCCTCATCGTGTTTGCATCGCGTGCAGGTATCATACTTAAGTATTTCATGTGAATACCGTAACTCGTCACCTTGGAGATAGTATTTGAAGAAACCAGTTGAAATTAAATCATTTGGTGCTGGTACCAAATTGTAATTGTCTGACTTTTACCAAGATTCCCTACGAAAAGTGATATTTTTCAGTTCATTTAAACATAGCTGTATGACAAACATAGTACCAGTTCATTTTCGTTGGGCAACGGATCTTCAGCTGCTGGATCCTTCGTGGTAGCAACTGTACACGTTGCCGGTCCATTTCGATTTTTTTTGTTTTCACTCGCGATCGTTTCAACGTTCTTGGCGAGACGTTTCAAATCTTTCGAGAGTTCTCGCTCTCCGGGAGTAAATAAGTCGGTTGCCTTCTTCGTCAACGTAGTATTTTTATCCGAACAATTTTTGTACTGAGCCAATCTCTTCCTCAATGCGATAGCCTCTGCATCTTTGTCGGCAAGTTCTTGCGCAGCTTCTAGATCTCGTGCACGTTGCTTGTCTTGTCATCGTCATTGTGTCCACCAATGGAATCTTTATCGGACTCGATATTACTCAACATTTTTCTTTTTAGCTATGAACAGAAATCAGCGAATTATCGACGTTTATTTGTATTAATTAGAGGGCGGAATGAGCACAAGGAAACCATCCATTTGTACCATGAACACATAATTCAATAACTTTAATTTTGCCATAAATATGGATAATTTCGCGCTCTCAGGTACCTTGTCCAATAAGATAATTTTACCGTCAATCCTGATTTCAAACATAGCCTCGATGTTTTCAAGTCAGTTTTTCGCAATGTAATCGATGTAGTATCGTTACTATCTTCTATTGTATCTCGAGTACAATCGACGTTCTTAAATTCAGGATAACTTTCTTCTGAAGTTAGTGTTGAATATGACAGCTGATATAAAAAATATATATATATATAATGCTTGATTCACTAATTTGTTATCTCATTTGTCGTTGCCACTCAACCGTTCAAATTTTTGTTATGAAAAAGGGTGTTTTGTGTATTTTTCCTACGTTTCTTTGAGCGTTCAATGTCGTGCTGGTCCTATCATTTTCAACTTCATGATCGGTTTCGTAATCCATGCTATTTTGGCCTGGCGATAGAGTCTCCTCGAACGAGCCGTATATCTGCGGAAAATCGGGAATATCCATTCATTTTCATCAAATTTATCCCGATCGGTCATTTTTTTTTGTCAATTGACTATCACGCAACCATCAATTGACTGGTCCGGAAATTAATGCATTGTGACAACCACGTTCGTTTATTCAGATTCGGTTCGGTTAATCAGAATAAAATGTTGTATTCATTTTATAATATTATTTCATTGATGAATAAATTATTAAAAAATGAAAATATGAATTATTACGAAGTCAACGAGGGAGAAAAATTCCTTTGAAAACAATCTATAAACAGCTAAAAAGTTAACCAAATTTGCGACCATATAAAAAATGACAGCCGAGTCTCAACTAGATAGACGTTTTTTCCGTTTGAACCATATTTACGACCCCGAACAAAAATTACAGTTATAGCATAACAAACACTTTCTGGAATAAAAAAAGCAGTCAATTGACGGTCATTTTTTGGTCAATTGATGTTTACAAAAAATTAGCGCAACGGCACATCTCTACACATATACCCGCATGCGCGTACGCATACACACACCTTTTTAGAAACACGCGGACTTACGTCGGCAGACTTAGAATATTCTTTTCTTACAACGTAGATTTGATCGATTCTCTCGGTCTTCCTTATAACCGGTACTCCCTTCGAACCTTGTACCGTTTCCATCTAAAATATAATTATTTATTATTATTTTATTTGTAAATCATTATCGGTACGTAATCTATATGTGTAAATTAACGCAACGATACAGTATTCACTGTATTCGTCAGATTCTTCTACATTGATAATGTGTGTGATGTGTCCGTATGTGTTGTGGCAGTCGTTTTAATTGTACCTTTAACAGCTCGTTGTTATTTCGTGTGTCATCATTGTCATTGTCGTAGCCCTTTCCCACTTTTTTTAAAAACGTCACGGATGCTTCTTCTATTCCAGTATTGTGTAATGACCTTGGTACAGGTTCCGTTTGATCCTCCGGTAGTACTTGTTCATCTTCATCATCTTCAAACAACGCCGATGCCAACATCGACGATGATGAATAGCATTTCGTGTCATTTTGCTTCACCGTTCCTTCGTGTTCCGGTTTTTGTAGCGCAGGTGTGACGGTAGAAATTTTTGATTCGGTTTCGACTAACGTTTGCGGATACGAGAATGATGTTTGAGAATCTTGATAATTTTGTATCGCGGGCGGCGAAGATTCACGAGTTTCGTCATTGTCATGCGGTACTGGCTGCTGCTGCTCATCTTCCTGATATTTGCAAAATTATGTTTTACTAATATTCAATTTTGATTAAACAGCATGCAACCTTTCACTCTCCTGCGCACAGATATCAAGTATAAATCGCTTCAATATTACCTTTCGTATCTCGTTATTTCGTGTGTCATCGTCTGCATTGTTGCGGTATGTTCCCATTTTTATGAACAATGTGACGGACGATTCTTTCATTTCAGGATCCTGAAGTGATCTTGATATAGATTCTGTTTGATCTTCCAGTACTACTTGTTGTTCGTCTTCATGAATAAACAACGTCGACGTCAACAGCGACGATGATGAATTGCATTTCGTGCCTTCAGGTAGTACCGTAGGCAATACGTCAGGATTTGTCACCATCGTTTGTTCTTGTTCCGGTTTTCGCAGCATATGCGCGACGGCATAGATTTTTGTTTCGGTTTCGACTAACGTTCCCGGATAGGAGAATGACGTTTGAGGTTCTTGATATTTTTGTATCGCCGGCGGCGAAGAATCTCTCGTTTCGTCAGCGTTATTCAGCACCGACTGCTGCTCATCCTTCTTATATTTGATAAACAATGTTTTATTAATATTAAATTTTGTCTAAATAGTATGCAACCTTTCACTCTCTAGTGCACTAAAACACTTGCTTCAATATTACCTTTCGTATCTTGTTATTTCGTGTGTCATCATCGTTGTTGTCATACTCCTTTCCAATTTTTTTTAATGACACGGACAATTCTTCCATTTTAGGGTCCTGAAGGGACTTCGGTACAGATTCTGTTTGTTCTTCCAATAGTACTGGTTCATCTCCGTGAATAAACAACGACGACGTCGCCTGCAATGGTAACAAATTGCATTCCGTATCGTCTGGTAATACCGAAGGCGTCGCGTGATTAATTTTTCTCACCGTTCTTTCTTGTTCTGATTTTACCAGTGCAGGTGTGATGGCAGAGATTTTTGTCTTGATTTTGTCTGACATTTCATCGTTCGAGAGAGAATCTTGATAATTTTGTATCGTCGCCAGCGACGATTCATTGATTTCGTCAACATTCGAAATAGACTGCTGCTTATTTTCCTAATATTTGACAAAGTTTTATTAATATTAAATCTTACCCAAACACACGAAACATTTCCCTTTCTGCCGCACTGATACAAGTACCTTCGATCCTGTGTTCTCAATTAAATTGGCAATGTAATTCGATATTTTATCTCTACTCTTCTGAACGAATGTATCATTTTTAGAAGCTGTATTTTCTTTCGCCTTTTTCCCCTATAAAGGAATATTAATATTTAAATCTCAATAGACCGAACTATTTAGACCCCAAGATACGTACTTTAACGACACATTTTGTCTTCACCGCAATTTTTTTAGCTTTTACGGAGTTCGCGCGTCTGCATTGTACGTAACGAACATTCTTCGGAGTCGGGCACATCTTCTTCAATATCTTCACGCGACATCCGCGTCCTGATGTCTCTCGAGTTTTATCGACATACTGTTGGCATTCACGAGTGGTATCTGCTTGTTGGAATACACATTCTATTAGAATCGAAGTGATCATCATTAAAGTTTTAGTAAATACTGCTACTATTCAAATACGAACAACATTACAATAACATAAAACAAATAACATAAGGTAATACGGAAGAAAATCGAATTCTATTATGGAACTGAAGGCTGCAGCGGAATTCTTTTTCAGTTGCACGCTAAAGATTCAGCATCCTTGGAACAAATAATGCTATTACAATATTTATTACCAACTGAGCACAGGACGTGCGGCGGTGGGCTGTTTCACACAACCTTGTGGCTATTTTTTCAATATGCCATTAAAGATGTACTTCATGGTTTAAACAACCATGATCGTAACTGGCCTATAAATCATACACTGTGAAGTTTATCAAACCACAGGTACTGGCTATATATTTTTGTTCCACATTTGTGAATGATTGTAGCCAATTATTCTGAAATAACCATCTTATAGGGTACGAGAATATATTGTAACGACCGAGCCAATGAACAACGCGCGTATTTAGTTTGGGGGCGGATATTATTAGTACAATCACGGTTAGGTATCTCGAGTATGAACTGTCAACGTTCGTTCTCTCTCTAAGTCCGATCAAGACTGTCCATATGACGATCGATCTCATATCAATCGTCCGTTCATTCCTCTAATGCAGCGAACATGTACTGGTAACATTCATGGAGTGTTTATTGCCCCCTTCGGATTTTGACGAAACATCAAGCAAAATAACTAGCGACAATGACATAACACCACTTCTTTTTTAGTTGAGAGTTAAACTCCCAACTTATGTATAATCCCAATTACAATGACAGTGTACTTATTGCGATAAAGTAAAATGTGTTGTAATCAACATTCCTGATACATTGTATAAAGACAAGAAAACGTACATAGTCATTGACGACTGTATTTTCAATTTTAATTGAAGGCTCATTCGCGATATTCGCAGTACATCATACCCCAACAACACCACTAACAAACTTTTATTGGAATGGTAGATACTTACTGAAAATTGCCAACAGTTCTACATATGTCAACTGTACACACGTGTCGACCTTTCGTTCAATTCTGATAGTTGATCGTTGAGCCGCTGGCGCAGTTAAATGATTGCGGAGCCATTGTACCTCGCACGGAATGTATTTTCGCTCGTTGGCGAATTTTTGGTGATAAACTCTTTCCACCGGACAAATTGTGTACCGCTCTTCATCCATCGTTGCAGTAGAATCAAACACAACACAGTACCATTGTCGTTTCTTCAAAGTACCTATTGCTTTCCGCGAGACCATATTCGTACCAATCTGAAAATGAATAATGCTGAAAATGAACATTGAAATATATATACATTTCTTTTCATTTTTTTTTCAATATAATAATTTTGGCTTTACTTTTGATACGATTTTATATAAACTGCCTTGTGTCACAAAACCGCGGGCAATCGCTGTGTCGTCAATTTTTTCGTCATTTGCCAGCACGGTATATTACTGATGGAACACTCGGTAATCTGTACCGATTCTTTATTAGAATAATAGCACAGTTTCAATACTTTTCACAAAAGTTAAAACTTGAAATACTGTGAGTTGTCACGCATAATGTATGGAATTTTTTGCGTATGCGAATTTTTGCAATAATGATGTCATCGGACTTAGTTTAATGCCGTATGCACGTTTGTAACAAAATATAATACGCCAGCGATCGGGGGAAGGAACTTGATGGCCGGGTATCGGTATGATTTTCGACGCATTTTTAGGCAAGGCAAAAAAAGATTCGATCATTTTGGCGAACAATTAAAAGAGTTGTTCAAAACGTATATCGCGTGATCACTCGGCTCTATTCAATATTATCTTTACACAATGTTTTGCTTCCTCATGGAGGAAGCTTTGTTTTCGTAAAAAAAAAAGAAATCGAGATTTTAATGTCAGAGTACTTAAAATAGTCTCGAGGAGGTGAAACTCACTTCTTGTTCGAAGAATTGGGGGGTGGGGGCTTCGGCACTGGGCTAGCGAAATACGCGTTCTGTTGTGAGCGCGAGTGTTATTCTGCTCTTGGCTCTGACTTCGAGCAGTATAACGACGCGCGATTTGTAGCGGAAAGATGGTAACGCGATTGCATGTATGCTTCAACGAAACAAAGAATATTATATCGCCTGTGTACAGTGACAGAAAGTGAGAACGAGCGTACCGCGGTTGTACAAGCTGAAGTTAATCGCTGGTGATCTGGTTAATTAATTACAAAGGTATGTTTGGTTTATTGGAATTTTTGTGTCATAGTTATTAGTACATTCAATCCCAGATAGAAAAATGTGCCATCAAACGGGTATCTGATCATTGGTACCGCCATCGTTCCGTCTCCGTGCCGTTATTTTTCTATCTGGGATATTGTTACGAAATATTGCTTATTGAAGATTACATTTTTATATTATTATAAAAAAAATTGAATTGAATAGCTTACCTTTAATAAAAATCCTTTGCGACACTCGCGAAATTCTACTTACGGCCGCGCGGTGAAAAACTTTCCTTTGTTAATTTGTCGTTCCGAGAGACATGACCGCGCGTTACCGATATTCCGGACACGACTGGTTCCTCGTCACAATTTGGCCGCAACGTAGATATAGAGGGCGCTCGAACCGGCCAGTGGGAAAACTGTGCCGGTTAATGCGACCATTGAACGGCGTTGTGTTTATCACGCAAAATTTATATTTTGCAAAGAATTTTATCGTGTCATCGTAAATAATTTTATATTTCGATTTGTAGAATAAATTTTTGTTCAAGTGTATATAATGGGTTCGCGAGTTGTGCACCGAAACTTCGGGAAAAGTGTCGGCGACCAACAGTCCCTTGTTGCAACGAGAGGTTAACTACAAGTTAGATACTCACGTGCTCGAACGTTTCGTCACGTCGAGTGATTTTCGATACGAAAAATCATTAAGGCCGAAATCGTGGCGAAGAGATTTGGACAGACATTTTTCTTGCTGTTTTTTCATTAAAATGTCAGCAACCGATTTTATCTCAGTAACAATTTTGAAAAAATAAACAAAAAATATAATTCTCGTGACAAATAACCTTTCTTTTGCATGTTCGCATTTGCAGGGTATAATTAGCACACACAGACACTTTCCAGGCATTGGAAACATGACTCTATAAAGGATCGCATCATCAAGGAGATCTCTTCGACAAGTTTTGGCGTGACATTTGTAAGTTATTTCATCCTTTCATGTTAGCTGGTTAGTTGCTATACACTTGTTAAATGTGACTCAGTCTACACAATAATAGTCGATGCAAAGTTTTGTTTGTTTATTGACAGTCCTAGACGATATTTCTGTTTTTTGATTTTCCAAATTTATTCATCGTCAATATTTCTCAAGATTATCAATTTATATCATATCCATTTTCATATAACTAATGGATTTGTCTTTAACTTATATATATATAAACGCCTATTTTATAAGGCACGGGCACGCGCACGCACACGCACACGCACACGCACACGCACTTCATGAAATGCTCTTCGACAAATGCTTGTTATATGACATTATTAAGGAGTTTTTGAACCTTCCTGTTTTACCGACGGATCGTGGCGATTTCGTAGAATTTACTGTACTGTATCACTAAGGGGCTGCTGAACCTTCCTGTTTTATTCACCAAAATAAATGCTTTCTTAGTTTTTACTATTCGTCGTTACCATGCAACGCGTATGATTCAAATCGTATAGGACTGTATTAATAACATAGACGTTACGGCCTGCATTCGAATTTCGGTCGAAATCTTCCGAAACATAAAGAAAATTGAATTTTATGAACTGTCTCAAAAATCAACATAGCCGCTGAAATGTTAACAGTATTCGTTCTGTCACATATAAACAATTCTAGATCTCGTATACGCCAAAAGAGGGTGCATGCCGACTCTTTGAAGTGCTCCGAATATTCCAAAACCGTCAGAAAGCTGCTCACACAAAAGCTAATCAGCTAATTATAAAAATAGTGTAACCTGCGTTCACTTAGTCTATCGACTTGCCATGAAGGCTTCGGCGTGCAGTTATGTTCGTTGAAAACGTCGAAGAAATAAAAAAAATTCGGATATTACATATTGTCGCGAAAACCACTATGGCCGCTCAAAATTTCAACAGCATTTATTTTGGAGGATATAAAATATTCTCAAACTCACATACATAAAACGAGAGTGCACGCTGATTTTCTGCAACTTCCCGAATATGTCAAAATTGTTACAGTCATTTACACAATAGAAATCCATGTAAAGTGTATTCTACGTTTACGTTATAACAATGTAAACAACTTGTAACAAGTTGTCAGAGCCAATAGAAAGCACATGAATGTGGTGTAGGGCACGATATGGAGCCACTGGTGGGTTAGTCGTAACACTACGTTTATACTTTTTCGCAAACTGTAATATTCGATTTTGTTAATTCCTGTACGTGGTTACTGAAAAATCCTTTATGTCAATATTATAGCCCTGCACGATTTGAAACATATGCGTAGGATATTAATAATTCTAAATTGAAACAAAATAATCGCCCAGTTCGGTCGGTAAAAAGGTATGTAAGCAATTAAAAACAGGTCCAGCATCCTCTTAACATTAATCTATGAGTTTTACGTTAGCAAACTAGGAGAGAAATTGTGATATATAACTGCGAAAGTTAATGGGACAATTAATTATACAATGTCCGATCAGTGATGCCAGATCGGTGGGAAATTTCCCTCGGAGGGAATTTTGACCCCCCACTCTGCCGCCCGAGGGAAAAAAAATTCCCGCACGTAAGCCCCGCCCACTGCTTGCCTGCCGTGCTTGCGCATGCGCACCATGCCTATCCGTGCCTATCAGCTGCTCGTGCATAAATCGAACAAGCAAGACATCTCTTCTGTCCTGTGCCTCGAACGATTAAAACTGAAACAAATATTTTTTTAGAAGTACTTGTTTAGATTTTTAATTGTTCGGGCACAGTATTGAAAAAAAATTGCTTAAACAAAAAAAAAAAAAAATTTCTACTCTTGGATAGTTACCAAAATTCAAGTCTCTTATGAGACATAATAAATAATGCAACGTTTGCTGTACTATAACCCGAACGAGTCCCCAATGCAATTAAAAAAACAGAAATAAATTACTTCAAATCAATCAATCGATTTTTTAATCTTTCGGACACATTATTTGAAATCTTGCAGCCGCTCGCAAACTAATTCCAATTTTCTGTTATCACCCATGTAGCACGAAATATTTTAAAAACATTTTTTAAATGTTTTTAATCTTTCAAATATTATGACATATTTCTGAAATATATGGAAATAATATTTTGAAGTATTCTATGAAAATATTACAACGAAATACTTCTGAAACATTATAATGTAAGATTTATAAGTGAACAAAAAAGTATTTCAAAACAGTTTTTATTTTTTCAGAAACATTTTTTAATATTGGTGAAATATTTTTGAAACATTTCAAAAATATTTTCGTGCTAGTGAGCAATGGCTCAATCGGCATTGTTTTGCAAATGCTTCTACAAACATAGTTGCAACTTAAAATTGGAATTAATTTCCCAGGTCCCACCACGTGGATGTCGCTGCAGGGGGACCCGCCCGTGGGGCCGTTATTTTGTCTGTATTGCAAAGCAAATATGAACAAAATAAAGACCCCACTCCCTCCCACCAACAATAAAGCCTTTTATTTCTTAGAAGAACTAAGAGTAACGATTAAAATAGAATGTAAATACAAACAAATAACTTTATGAATATCACATAAATCTCTACTGATTCATAAATAAATGAATAAATAAATAAATATAATAATATGATATTTTAATATTTATTGCTTTTTTGTTTATTTTAAGCGACGATTGTGTACCCGATGTACCTGATTATTTATTTACGTCTTATTTTCTGTACGCACTCAATTAAATATATTGTAATAACGATCCTCTCCACACTTTCCTTTTTTCTTCTCACGCTACCCTCGCACGGCTGCAGCGGCCGTCGATATCTCTCCAGCCGCCGCCGCCGCTTGTCGCATCGCCGTGCGTCCCGACCTTTCTCAGAAGGACCCGAACGCCTACACCTTATCTACCCCTAAAGTACACAATCCTAGGCTCGACTATCGCGTCCCTTTTTCTCACCACCGACCACCTTCCCGGAATCCGAAACATTTGCCTTTTCCAGTATTTTCCGACTCCCAAATTCCATCCCTACTATCTGAACTTTCCCACGGAATAGCTCTATAAGTACGACTCTCCACTTAGGCTAGTCAGTCAGTAAGTCACCGAAACTCCGCGCGACACTGTTACGCTGCCGGATCTGTACTAGAGAATAAAACGTCTTTAACAGTTCGACCAAGTGTTTACCGAGTCTTTCCCGTCCTACAACCGCGTTCTGTGGCAGAGTAGACTACCACTCGCCTTAAAAAGACATTAAATATTCCTTGCGACATCACAACTGGTGCTAAGTGTGGGGTCGTCTACTCAACATTGCTGGGAACCTAGGACCGATCGACGACACGAAGAAGCTGAAAGAGACGAAAAGATCCAACGCTGGAACCACGAAAGGAATCGGTGAGTAACAGTTCATTTACTCAGTACCGCGAACCCTCAAATATCGCGACCGATTCAGAGTCTGACTCCGTGGTTACGAACGAAA
Organism: Amblyjoppa fuscipennis; assembly: GCA_963575735.1. Lineage (NCBI taxonomy): Eukaryota > Metazoa > Arthropoda > Insecta > Hymenoptera > Ichneumonidae > Amblyjoppa > Amblyjoppa fuscipennis. The sequence continues at coordinate 1,516,688 of OY754497.1, forward strand.
TGTCATTCTCAAACGTGAACGACGCACTCAAGAACGCCATGAGCAAAGTGCTGGACCGTACAAATATATCGGAACAACAACAACAACAACAACACTCACGCGAACATTCGAGAGCCGCGAGTGAAGCGTCCGCCGGCAGCTTTGAATCTTTAACACCGAAAGAAGCAATCGAGCTAATTAAAGAATTTGACGGGAAGTCCATCGGAGTAGAATCGTTCATTGCTTCGATTGAAGACGTAAGACCTGAAGTATCGCGGCCGGACTATCTTAGAAGATTAATAATCGCGAAAAGAATCACGGGTGATGCCGCTCGGGAGCTCCAAGAGTACGAGATAGACACCTTCGACAAACTATACGAGGGTCTCCGTTTACTTTTCGGTAATTTACAGCCTGTCGGTGTATGGCGGGACAAGCGCGCGCGAATGTTCCAAGGCAAATCCGAATCAGTTTCGAAATTCACTAATCGGTTTCTAGAAGTTCAAAACCAAGTTTTGGCCGTGCTCTCTAATTCTACCGTGGACGAAATCAAAAGACGCTTCATCATCGAGTATGAACGCGAACAAGGACTCGAACAATATCTGCTGGGACTCCGCAAGGAGATCTCTACGGAAGTTCGATCGCAGAGGCCCACAAATATACGAGCCGCCATTTCCAGTGCACAAGCCGCGGAGGCTTACGATTACACTCGGGAAATGATGACCAGAAATCTTAACCTCGGCGAACGCAATGTCGGCTCACACCACCGCTCATCGCACCCTTCCAGCAAGCCACCGGCTACGTCATCAAACCAACGGTCACAGGTAGTCTGCGCCTATTGTCGCAGGGTAGGTCACCTCGAAGCAGACTGTCGAACAAAGAGATACGACGCTCAAAAGAAAGCGACCGCTTCAGGACAAGTCGTCGGGTTTTCAGGACCGCCGATTTCCACCTCGTCCCCCAGCCCGCGTGAATTATATACCCGAAGAGGCGGACGAAACGGAAGAACAGGATCCATCCCTCAAGTTAACACAATTGGATCTACCAAGCGAGTCGTCAAACTCCCAATGCAGCACGTCCGAGGACCAGGAAGATTTTTATTAGACACGGGATCGGCCATTAATCTAATTAAGAGAGGCGTACTGAAGGGATCACCTCTCGTGGACAAAAACGTGAACACGGAATTTCGAATGGGTAACGACGTACATAGATCTTTGTTCGTCACTCAACAGGAGTATGAAAAAAGAAAACACATCTTTCACGTTGTCCCGGACGATTTCCCTCTCGAAGAAGATGGACTCATTGGCATACCCTTTATGACGAAATACCAGACACACATTGGTATTGGCCCACAAAACTTTCTGGAGTTTAACGGCAAGCGATTGGAATTCGAACCACTTGAGCTAACGGTGCCAGCAAGATCTATTTACTGGATCACGACACACACGAACATCGCTAATGGACCAGCTGTGACAACCGAGGACAACTCCGATTTCATTATGCCTTGCATCTACGAGGCTAAAGACTATGAAGCCCGAGTCCCAATAATAAACGACTCGGAAGAACCCATCAGGGTTACGGTAGATCTGCTGCGTGGGACCCCGTTAGAGGAACTTGCCCTTTCACCTCGGGAGGAGCGCCAAGACGCACCGAAGGGCGCAGCAGGGATCTACCACATCACCCAACAGAATTCGGCGGAACGAATCCGCGCCTTAAAAGAAAATGTACGTCTGGAGCACGTACCTCCAGAGCTGGCGGAACAGGTATGGGATATCGTCTCATCCTACCCCGATGTGTTTGCACTACCTGGCGACCCTCTGCCAGGTACAAAGGCGGTTAAGCACCGCATTATTACGAGCGATGACGTTCCGATAAACGTCAAACAATACAGATATCCTCCGGCGCACAAAGAGGAAATCGATCGGCAAGTCAACGAGATGCTGCAAAACAAACTCATCGAAGCAAGCGACTCTCCGTATAACTCACCCCTCTGGGTCGTACCAAAGAAATCTGATGCATCCGGAAAAAAGAAATGGCGAATAGTCATTGATTTCAGGAAGTTGAATGAAAAAACCGCTCACGACGCGTATCCTCTGCCGTGCATCGACGAGATCCTGGACCAACTGGGACGGGCAAAATATTTTTCAGCATTCGATCTTGCGTCGGGCTTCCACCAGATCCCGATGGATGAGCGAGACAAACAGAAGACAGCATTTTCGACACCTTCCGGGCATTATCATTACAACAGGATGCCTTTTGGATTAAAAAATGCGCCACCAACGTTCCAACGCATGATGAACAATGCTCTACGTGGACTCATCGGAAATGCCTGCTTTGTCTATCTCGACGACATTATTATCTACGGCAACACATTAGAAGAGCACAATAAAAAACTAATAGATGTGCTGAATCGTTTACGTGAGTCGGATCTCAAGTTACAACCCGACAAGTGCGAATTTCTTCGCCCGGAGTTAGAATTCCTGGGTCACGTGATATCCGAAGAAGGAGTGAAGCCTAATCCGAAGAAAGTGGAAGCAGTACACAACTTCCCGGCACCACGTGATCCCAAACAACTAAAGCAGTTCCTTGGCCTCGCGGGTTACTACCGCAAATTCATAAAGGACTTTAGTAAAATAGCCAAACCGCTTACGGAACTTTTAAAAAAGGATGTCGCCTGGGCTTGGACCGACAAGCAGCAGCAGTCGTTCAATTTATTGCGGACAGCTCTCACGACAGCGCCAGTCCTGCAATACCCCGACTTCAACCAGCCTTTCGTCTTGACCACCGATGCAAGCAACTACGCGGTGGGTGCCGTATTATCGCAAGGGCCGATCGGAAAGGATCGCCCTGTCGCTTACGCCTCTCGTACCCTCAACAAAGCCGAGCAACGGTACTCGACTACCGAGCGAGAAATGCTCGCAATAACATGGGCTACAAAACACTTCAGGCAATATCTGTACGGGAAGAGCTTCAAAATTGTCACCGACCACAAGCCTCTAATTTGGATTTTAAAGGCTACTGACCCTCCGACTAATAGCCGGCTAATGAGGCTCAGGATGAAAGTGGAGGAGTACGAATACGAGTGCCTGTATAAAAAGGGTTCATTGAACACTAATGCAGACGCTCTCTCTCGGATTCACGCCGTCACCACGAGGAGTCAAAATCGAACAATGGTAACAAACTCAGTTACCCCAGCAACTGAACACTCTGATGACAATACACTAGCGGAAAAAGAAACGAACGATCTTGAAGAAGCGGATCCACCACTTTACCTGGAATTCGAACTCATGCAACAAAGTCCATGCGTTCCGGAAATAAGTGAACGGACTCCTCCAGGTAACGTCGCGTCTTTAAAAATCACCGATACGCCAACAGAAGAAGAAAACGCGCTGCACATCGATTTCTCCGAGGAAGAAATCGATTGGTTTAATCGACTAGCCAGTGCCTTAGTCGAAAGAAGCGAGCCAATCAAAATCTTCGTAGGCTGCAAATATTTGACAATTCACCCGGCGGCAAAGATACGGGTGAAACAAATGATCAACTTTATCTGGTCGAAGAAAAAGATTCGACCCGCATTATATCTCTACGACTCAGAACTCCACGAGCCAGGTACAGAAGACGAGAGAACGGAAATAATCAGGCAACACCACGGGACGAAAGCAACAGGACACTTCGGAGTAGCCAAAACCCTCGATCGCACAAAGGCCGTCGCTACCTGGCCAAACATGCAGCGAGACATCGAGGATTACATTCGGAAGTGCGATACCTGCCAGAGGGTGAAGCTAGTCCGTATTCGACCGCGAGCGGAAGCCGTCATCACAGATACACCGGAAAGGCCGAACGATAAAATAGCTTTGGACTTGGTCGGGCCTATACCTGAGTCGAGTGAGGGCTTTAAATACATCATGTCGATACAGGATCAACTCACCAAATATATCACCCTCATTCCTCTCAAAACAATGGACGCGCAAGCTACCGTAGATGCTTTGGTTAGGCACTTTATCTACATTCATGGCGCACCGAGGATTATTCTCACCGATGGGGGCCGAAACTTCATAAGTCAAACCTTTAAACATCTGGAGAAACTGTTTAAAGTTAGCCATATGACTACCACAGCATTCCACCCGCAAAGTAACGGGAGCCTCGAGAGGGCCCACGGACCAATCAAGGAACAAATCAAGGCTCTCATCCGGGATGATCGCGAAGATTGGGATAAGAAACTGGAGTTTGTATCGATGGCATACAATACTGCGAAGCACGAAGGGACTGGTCTTACACCCTTCGAAATGCAGTTCGGGCGTAAACCAAACATTCCGAACAATTTACCGGCCCACCGGACGAACGTAACCATCGACCAATACTTCGAGGGACTCCGAGCTGATCACGAACGTTTTTTGAAGCAAGGACGCGAACGACTTCTTAAGGCAAAAGAACAATACAAGATAAACCAGGACTCCCGCATTATCCGGCTCACGCCGATCTTTAAGGAAGGAGACGAAGTCCTCGTTGACCAAGAGCGAGATAGATCTCCTCTCGCGGAGCACTGGGAGGGCCCAGCAACAGTCCTTAAGCAAACGTCCGACGTAGACTACGAGATACTACTTAGAAATAGGAAAAAACTAATACACGTAAACAAACTTAAACCTTATCTTCGAAACTAATTATTTGTATGTTTAGATCGCCATGTTGGTCCTCGTTATCATTCTCACCCTATCCAGCTGCCTAGCCGAGGATAAGGTTAGGGTCGAGCCAGTATCCGGTCCTATCTACCTGGAGCACTTGGGAGACGTTGTAATGTTCCACAAAGCCTGGACCATCGTAAACTACGTCGACCTCACCGAGATAAATCTCCATCGAGACGCATTATTCAGCATCGGCCAGACCTTATCACTTATATGTAACAACACGCAACCCGGGAAGAATTGTTTAGAGTCAACTACAATAGAAACTGTGCGACAAAGGATGCATAGAATGGAAGACCGTAGGGTTCGACTAATGAAAATAATTAATTATGCACCGCGACTTAAAAGAGGAGTTTTTAACTTTATTGGCGACATCAGTAAAATCTTATTCGGAACGTTAGACGCTATTCACTCCTAGTACCGAACACGATCTGTCTCTATGTAAAAAGTTAAGCTCAAAATTCCTTTGCAAACGTCAAAATCCAGATTACGTGATGAACAATCCCCATAGTTGTGAAGCCGTCATACTACAAAGACCGTCTGATATCTCTGATTTACAATGTCAAGTCTTATTCATAAACCTAGCAAAATCCATGTGGATTCAATTGAAAAGCGGAAACTCTTGGATCGTAACTTCACCTGTAGAGGAAACCCTCCATATCATTTGCGATAATAACAAGAGTCACCAAAGTACATTACACGGAACGAATAAAGTGACCATCGCAGGGGACTGTCTCGGGCAAACTGACCACATCGTTATTAGACCCAGGCTCGAGGAAAAATTGGTACAAACGACTGACTTGATAATAAACAAGACGTTAAAAACTCCCACTCTGGACGAAATTCTCATTAACAACTCAATAGCTCTCGAAGACTTGCATTTGACAACCCTCGGAAGACCTACACATATAGACGTAGCACAACTGAAATCTCTGGGGCAAACATTGACAGAAATCTCAGACGAGGCTCAAACAATCGGACAACACCGACGAAACAAGACGATATTTCAGACAGCTTACGACGGTATACAGTACTTTGGCTATTCTTGCATCGCTATCGTATTTTTGTTAATTGCTGTGAAATGCGGGTTATGCGGGTGTCTGATGGATGTGTTTGGAAGAATGTTACGCTGTACTTTTTCACCCTGTATTAATGTTTACAATAATTGTTTCCATACCAATAACGCCGACCGATCCGATTATCATGTGGAATATCTACCTGAGCAACTTGTAACCTTAACCGATGGGAGACAACCTCACGCCGCAAGAATTGTACAACATATTGGTAGGCGACGCTACAGCCACCCTAAGGCCTAGAAAATTCCTTTTTCCACCTGTAGGAATTTTCTAAAATATGGGGGGAGGTGTAATAACGATCCTCTCCACACTTTCCTTTTTTCTTCTCACGCTACCCTCGCACGGCTGCAGCGGCCGTCGATATCTCTCCAGCCGCCGCCGCCGCTTGTCGCATCGCCGTGCGTCCCGACCTTTCTCAGAAGGACCCGAACGCCTACACCTTATCTACCCCTAAAGTACACAATCCTAGGCTCGACTATCGCGTCCCTTTTTCTCACCACCGACCACCTTCCCGGAATCCGAAACATTTGCCTTTTCCAGTATTTTCCGACTCCCAAATTCCATCCCTACTATCTGAACTTTCCCACGGAATAGCTCTATAAGTACGACTCTCCACTTAGGCTAGTCAGTCAGTAAGTCACCGAAACTCCGCGCGACACTGTTACGCTGCCGGATCTGTACTAGAGAATAAAACGTCTTTAACAGTTCGACCAAGTGTTTACCGAGTCTTTCCCGTCCTACAACCGCGTTCTGTGGCAGAGTAGACTACCACTCGCCTTAAAAAGACATTAAATATTCCTTGCGACATCACAATATCTTTGATTTTTTAGCGCGTCAATCATTTTTAGTACCCGATGTACGTGATTATTTATTTAATTTTATTCCCCAATACGCTCGATTATTTTACGCGTCGATTGTGTACCCGTTTATTTATTTACGTGAATTTTTACACGCTCAGTTAATTTTAACTCAAACTAATTACCTTTATCTTTAGCTGCTTCGATTGTGTACATGATGTACCTGATCATTTATTTACATTTTTACGCGTTTGACTAACTCTATCTTTGAATATTTGGCGCGTCAATTACTATAGTATCCATTGCGCGTGATACTTATTTACATTTTTTCGATGTACGTTTAGTTTTCGCGTTTACGACTTTCATTTTATTGATTCGAGTTTAAAACTTTGATCGTAGTCTCTGTATGCACCGATCCGACAAGTTTCTTTACTCTACGTCAGACTGTTGGGACGGATATAAATTCGTGCTCTTCAGGAGCTTCAAATGTTGAGCATCTACTTCAAAGCTTCTACAATCTACTCCGGCGTTGTGAAAAGATGACCTTACTTGGTAGATGGCATTAAGGCACTGTGGACCTATTTTATTCCGCTTTTTCGTTTTTACATCGGTAACGATGGAGAATATGCGTTCAGCCTCTGCATTCGAGTGGGGAAGCGAGAGTACTATATGAACTAATTTCTCTAGAGTCGGAAACATTTGCTCGTCCATGAAGGTTTGAGTGTTAGTTACCTCTTTCCAAAATGTATCTACGTCAAGAGTGAGGAGCTGATTTTTTTTCTCAATGGTAAAAGCAGATGACAATGAATTCCACTCGAATGCTAATTTTGTGAGGTCGAACTCTCCAAAGCGCGCAGCAATAGCAGACAAATCTCTAACGCTTCCTCTGTTGTCAATGTTGAGAGCGATCTGTAAGCCCGAAAATCGCAGTTCGTTTAGAAATGAGTGCTGCAGCGGAAGTCGCTTCTGCATCTCCGTCACAGCCGTTACGTAAAATTGTAAACAACCTTGTCGTATCGTTTTTACGTGGACCGAAGGGATTTTCTCTAAAAGTTGGTCGCATTCGGGACCGAGGATAACCTGATCGAGGGGGAGGAAATTATCCGGATGAGCGACGTTCAAGGTGCCCGAAGCAACAGATTCGAGCTTCTCCGGTTTTAAAAAATTACCCCCGATCTGCGAGATGAGAAGCCTGCTTTTTTCTGCGAGTTTGTGAATTAACACTTTTCTTGACTGAAAGAGAGCGTTGAAAGCGTTGAAGAAGTTAAGCGAATACTTAAGGAAAAGCAAGTAAGCTTTGACTATCTCATTACTCAAATGGTTTAAGATCGTGTCCGCCGATTTGAGTTTATCCTCGTTTGCGGCGTAAGCAAAATACATCTTTAAAACGTCCCAGTTTTCGAGAAGTCTGGTAACGCACTTCTGTATTGACAGCCATCTCGTGTCTGATAACTTCAGAATTTTTCGCGTCTCGACATCTAAAAGTTCTTGAAACTCTCGGAGTATTGCACTGCGTTTCGCACTGCCGGACACGTACGTGGCAACGCTTCGAATTAATTCTTCGCAGGAGCGAGGCAACATAGAGCAAGCTTTACTCGCAACTAGAGCTGACGAATGGCAAATGCAATTTAATACGACAAGGCCCGGTGCGTCGTTTTCTAGCAACGTCATGAACGATTGGTGTTTCCCCATCATTACCGATGCGTTGTCGGAAGCCATGCCGACAACGTTAGTAATGGGGATCCCGTTGGACTGAAGGCAAGTTTTAAACGCGTTGTATACTTTTTCGGCTGAACAATCGGTAGCATCTAGTTCGATTAACTCTAAAAGCTCAGTCACAACGAGTTTCGTATGAGGTGAAACGAACTGGACGAGCACGCAAAGGGTTTTCGTGTCGGTGATATCAGTGCTTTCATCGACGAGCACCGAAAACCTCGTTACTTTCAAAATCGCGACTAATTTCTCGAGTTCTCTCGCGCCTAGACAATTTGTTATTATTTTTGTACACTTGGTCCGGCCGAGCGTAACGTCCTGTGCGATCTAAGAGTCCTTGAAAATATCTTTAAGCAAAGGAACCAAATGTTCAACTGTCTGAATGGCGATATTATGCTCTGCATAAAAAGCTGACAATTTGATTTCAGCGGTTTGCACCGTCGCCTTATGAGCAGCAGCCGCGTCTGGCTTAACAGCAAGCTTCTCGATTCGAACTGCAAGCGCGCGTTTCCGAATATGCGCTGCACTCGCAGCATGCTTTTGAATTTCGCTTTTACCGCACGCTACTTTTTTCTGACAGCAAGTGTAAAACGCCTTCATCGGGTTGTCTTCCACTGCTTGCAGCCAGCCGGTGAACTCCGGAATTTGTAGCCAAGAATCGAGAAAAGATTTTTTTCTTACGCGTTTTGTTGGTGGTGCACCTTGATCGTCTTCAGGAGAGCTTCCCCCGGCAATCGGATTTGCCGAATCCATTATCACTCACCTCGCTTTTATTAACTTTGAATAATTAATATTCGCAACGCGACTACGATCAAAGCAAAACTATTTTATTCGCGAATTGATGAATGGCCCGTCGACGCAGAACGATTTAAACCTACGCGAAATCGAACAATGAAACGTGACGACACCTATGGGACATATAAAGAAACGTTTTTCAATATTTATACGCTATTGCGCAAGCGCACGCATAATAGGCATTAAGTGGTTGGTTCTATCCCAGGACAGTTCGTTTTTACCAAAAATAACTTTTTTTCAACATACGCTGACGGGACGATAAAAAAATTAAACGCGTAATTTATTTCGATTTGTTCGTTTCATTTTTTTATTGTCAGGCGTAATACAGGCTTTGTATATTCTATTCTTTACTTTGCACTATAAGAAACATAAATTTAAGTAACTTCATAAGGACAGTGCCAGCGGAGGCACAGAGCTCGAGTTTCATAATCGTGAAGTTGGCGGTTCGTATCCAGGTGAGGGTTGTTCTTTTTTTTTTAATTTAAAGAAGCATTCTTTTTTTAATACTGTGCCCAAACAATTAAAAAATTAAACGAGTAATTTTTTAATAGTTTAATTTTTTATTCGTTTGGGTACAGTATTAAAAAAAAATTATATACGCCTACGCGTATATTTATATTTTCGATAGGCTCCGCCCAGTGGCGCCACCGGCGCGCAGGGGGATGGGGAGCGTGCGGGAATCTTCGGAGGGAGCATCTGGCATCACTGTGTCCGATGTACTCGCTGCCAATACGTCAAGAAAGCCACGATCCTTGTCAAAGACGAGTAATGGCAAGCAATTGTCGAACAACGCTCGGTACAAACGGAGAATGCGGTTGTACGTTAAACATCACAAGTTGTATCCGCATGATAAAACTTACGAGCATTTGCAAATACAGAATTTCCTTAAATCAGTACGTAACATTTTTATAGAATGGTTTATGGAGTCGTTTATAAAATTAAATACAATTGTCTTTTCTCGAGCAGGCTGCACATCCTGTGAAACGACAGCAATATCGGAAACAACGATCAACTACGCTATCGGAGACATTGCCAACAGCCGAAATATCGTTAGGCGATGAAAACGCTGTCGACGTAAATCATTGTTCTATGGAACAAAACGAAAATAAAATCGAACAAGTAAAATTGGTACCACCATTGTGGATAAACAACGATAACGGCTTCGTCGATGACAATTGTTCTACGAGTGACAACGACGACGATGACGTCGATGAGAAAAAGGAGCCAAGTTCTGACGAAGACCCAAATATTGCGGACAACATGGAGGAAGAGGAGGAGGAAGACAGTAGTACTGACGAACGAGAATGTTTCACCGAGATACCAAAAAATGATAGTAATCGCGATGATGAATTCTTTGAATTGAATGATGAAACATCAACGCCAATACGGTTTCGCAGTTTTGTCACAAACTTTACAATAATAATGTGCTACCTTGCAACGGCTATTCGCTCCAAATTGACATACTCAACGCTGCTCCAGTTGTTTCAAACGATGAAAAAATTGACTACGGGAAGCTATTTACCCTGTTATATGAAAAAAATTGATGGGAATCTTCTCAAAGTCCGACAACAGTACGTGTGTCCGGCATTATTATTGCCGAAAGTGTCGAGGAGAAATGGGCATGGGTAGCGAACCTCGAGGAAATTGCTCGTGTGGCGAATGCGGGCCAGGAAAAGTTAATAAATTACTTTCCTATTTCATTCAAATGAAAATAAAACCACAACTTCTGCAACTATTTGGCGACGCAGCGATTGTCGAGTCATTGAGATATCGATTCGAACGTAAACAACCATCGAACAATGATGTACAAGACATATACGATGGTGAAAGGTACCAAGAACTGTCCAAGCACGGTGGATTTTTATGTAACGAGTACAATTTTTCATTCTCTTTTTTCACCGATGGTTGTAAAGCATCTGAGTCCTCCAACGCAAGCGGGTGGCCGATTATGTTGCTAATTAATGAGTTTCCACCGCATGCACGCAAGCGTCATATGCTACTGGCTGGAATTTGGGTTGACACGGTGCATCCAATTTTAGATCATCTTCTTCTACCGACTGTCATGGAATTGAATGATTTGTATAATATCGGTATCGTATGGAAACGCGCTATCGACAATACCAAAATAAGATCGAAGTTCATAACGATTGTCTGCACCGCCGATTCGGTAGCGAGATATGAAATAATGAATATGACGAGGTTCAACGGAGAATATGGGTGTACCTTTTGTTACAGCAAAGGAAAAATAATAAAAAATAACGGTAAAGGAAAACGCTCATATCCCGTAAATAAGTCATTAGCAAATTGTCATACCGAGATACGACGCGACATGAAGATAGCGCACGAAAATAAAGTTAGCGCACGAAAAGAAAGAGTAAAAGAGAAAGAGAAGGGAAGAGAGGGGAAGAGTAAGAGAGTTTCTTTTGAAAGAGTAAATGGCGTAAGAGAATACAGCCCGGTGGCACTTCTAAAAGGCTTTGATCTTGCTTCCGGTGTGATCGTCGATTCGATGCACAACGTGTATCTCGGAGTAATCAAGTTTCACACGTCGCTGTTATTGGACATAAAATCAACGTTGCGCAATGGACAGCGGTACCCGGGTAAAGTGGAGAAAATGGAAAAAATTGATGTGCTATTGATGAAAACAAGACCACCTACGAGAATATCCAGAACACCGCGATCGATCAAAGACAGAAAACAGTGGAAAGCATCGGAATGGAGGAACTGGTTACAATTTTACGCACTACCTTGTCTCGATAGATTAATCGAAGAAAAATATTACAAACATCTGGCATTGCTTTCGTGTGCAACGTACTGTGACGTGGTGCGTCACAGCTTTCCCCGCTTAGCCTGGCTCGGAGTCCCGCCACTCACCTAGGGAAAAATTAGAATAAGTAATTAGGATTACGAATCTATAACATAAAAACGACACACAACATTGTTAGCCCTCCCCCGACCTACCCTCAGTCCTTGGTACCCCGTCAGCCCTTCGACTCACTCACCGAAGCCATCGTCAGCCACCGAAGACCCACCTCCAGACTCACCGAAGCCCTCGCCAGACCAACGAAGACTCGTCGAAGACCGTCCTACGTCGCCACCTACCCTGACAGACCTGTCAGGATGAAACAGCACACCGTGGAGTCAAACTGGCAGACCTTCCTGGGACTAACCTGCAAATTCGCCCTCGACAGTCCCGAGGAGAAGCCCGTCACAGCCAAGCTTGGGAAAATTTCGTCGAGTCGGAGCACCCTGTCCGACCCGTCCACCGACACTGAAACGCCCGGCAACACCCTCTCGGCTCGGAATGCCGAGTATAAATCAATGAGGTGTGTCGTACGGGCAAAACACTATTCGTCGCCGCAAGTCCTGTCAAACGGACGTTCCACGCCAGCCCACCGAGGTCGCCACATCCCGGCGGCAAGCATGGCTAGTCGATCGATTAGCCAATCGATCACGAAGATGCGCGCGCCGAGCGTCGCGACGAGCCTTCCGTCGCGAAGAATATTCGCAACAGCTCGCGACCAATCCCGACGCCCGCCGCCAGCCAGTCCCGAGGAGCGCCAATCAAATTTGCGACACCTGTCGCTCCAGCACGAGGCAGACCCTTAGGACGAAGAAGAAGCCGGAAACGGCGTGGCCATCGTTACTTCGAGCCAGGACGTTGAGCGAGCGTGTGTGACAGCGAGACGAGTGCGAGAATTGCTAACCAGTATTACGAATTTAAGACGACTCGGCTGTATCCCCCCGGACCAGATCTCTCTCTGGAGAACCATTACCCCCTGCGGAAAATTGTAACGACCACGCCGTCCACGGAATATCCCCTACGGAAAATTGTAACGACCAGGCCGTCCACGGAATACCCCCTGCGGAAGATTAAAACGACCAGGCCGTCCACGGAGCATCCCCTACGGAAAAATCATAACGACCAGGCCGCCCAAGGAATCTCTCGTACGGGAATTATAACGACTCAGCCGACCCAGGAATTAGCGATCTCCGAAAATTAAATTGTAAAGAAGGAAGCGTGCTGGTTGAGTGAGTAGCCGATAAAATCTTCTTCCCTCCCCGAACCCCCCCCCGAACTCGACCCTCGCCCGTATCCCGAAAACCTCCCCCCCGCCCCTCGTAATAGATTTAAGTGAATTGTTGTGATATTTCTTGCCACCATTTTCTTTTCTTGGATTTTTCTTTTGTCATTTGCGACTTAGCGCCTTTGTCTCTCGGTGCTATCTTCGACCGCCGAACACCGGCTGCCACGTGCGTCGGCCATTTTGCCTACGATTAAGTGCGCGTGAGTGGCGGTAATTTTTCGCTAATAACCCCGAATCTTTTTTTTATTATTTTAGCATATTTCCCCCTCCCGTCCCCGCGACCCGTACACGGGAATTTTAGCAGACTTTTGATTGTGCCGAGGTCATCGAATTAAGAGCCACTAGGACAGTATCCCAGGCCCTGAGAAGTCTCACTCTCCCCTTCCCCCCCTCGTCCCCCGCTAGCCGTGTGCCGCGATAAAGCCATAAATTCCCTCGTTATTTATTTTTCTTTTTTTTCTTTTCTTTCTTTTTCTCTTTTCTTTTCTTTCCTTCGCTTTTCATTTCTTTCCTTCGCTATTCATTTCAAGTTCGGTGCTACACCGTGAAAGTAGCTGGCGCCCAGGCAAACCTGAGTTACGTGAGAGGATTTAACACGGATTAGTTTCTTTTCACCGGCAAGCTTTTTCCCATGTGATTGACCCCTCCCTGCGTAAATTTTTTTCCGATCCACATTCCTTTACGATAGCCCCATTTTGCGTATTCGAGCCGTCGTACCCGTAACGGCGTCGGCCCGAATAGTCGTCAAGCGATCTTGTTAGTCCCTTTTCTTTCTTTTTTTTTCTTTCTTTTTGTTTTTATTATAGTAAGGATTCGACGTACCAGTAACGGCGTCGAAAGAACCGGTACGGACAGAGTATTATTTTCGGTTATTCCTTTTATTTTCTTTTTGTTCGACGCTTCAACGTACCCGTAACGGCGTTGAAGCGGGGATTATTATTGTTTCTACTGGTTTCGTCTTCAACGTACCAGTACCGGCGTTGAAGCGAAAGATTATTATTTTTGTATCATCGTTTTCATACTTCGCTAATTTATTATTCCTTTTTGTTAAATTTTGAGATATTAAAAGAGTACATTATTGGTCATTTTTCTAAACAAAATTTTCATTTATTATTTCCCCCCCCCGTCCATACCCGCCTGCCCCGACTTCGCGAGAAGAGATCTCGACCGGCCCACCAAAAAGGGGAAGTATTGACAGAATATCCGTCATAGTACATATTGAATAAAGACTGCATCGATAAAACTGAACTCACGCTGGCCCGCACTCTGCTCGAACGGTATGTAAGGGATTTTCAAACACTGTTTGGTGAAAAAAATATGAGGTACAATATCCATTTATTGAGTCACATAACAACTTCAGTGACGAACTGGGGTCCTTTTTGGACACACGGAGCTTTCCCTTACGAAGCTTGGAATAAGAAAATCATCGATAAAATTACAAGCCCGAATTCGAGAGCTTTACAAGTAGTTTCGCGGTACATGCTGATGCGTTATGTCGAACAGCAATTACAGAATCCCCGCGTCAGTAACGAAACGAAATGCCTCATCAATTCCATTCTTATTGGTGATTCAAAAATAAAAAAATATGTTATCGATTTTACGTCGATTGCACAATCACAATTCCGAGGAATTGGAAGTTTTGTACACCGCTCGCTGACTGACAGAGAATCCAGCGCTATGCGGCTTGCCGGGTACGATCCACCGCAAAGTATCACTAATTACCGACATGCAGTTATAAACGGTATCGATGTTACGAGTCGTGGAAAAGATGAAAGGAAAGAAACCAAGTATTGCAATAGTTATATATATTGCGAGACTCTCAATGGATACGGAGACATTATTGACATAATAAGTTTTCATTGCACGAACGATTCGATAGCATCGGGCCTTGTCGTTGAAAAATTGAAGACTTGTCAGAAATCTGTCCATGCCGAACATATCGATCGTGTCGTAGCTACGACAGATTTGATATTTTTTGTGCCGAGCAACGACAATATATCACGCATTATACCAGCGATTATGTTGAACACAGCCGACCGAGATGAACGGTGGATTTCCAGGTTGCCAAACGTATGGGAAACCGATTGAATAATATTTATATTGTTGCAACATCACACAACGCAAAGACATCATGCGAGAGAATCTATTGAAGAATACAATAATAATATAGCACGGTAATATCGATAATGAAGTAAATAATTACGAGTATTGATATTATTGTTATAATATGGAATCGCGATTATACATGTCTTTGTTTTAGTTTAGAAACTGTTTGGAGTCTATTAGTTTGGAAATCATATACTAAACAATATCGTGTACGAGTGGGATGGTGTATGAAGATGAAGTAAATTTTATCTTTCGTCGCCGAGGCAGCGGTGGAATATGACAGCAACGAATGTACACATTCTTTTACTTACTGACACACACAATTGGGACTGATCAATTAATATATATTTATTATATTTAATTAATTAATATAGCAAACGAGTCACTGACGGATAAATATCGACCGCATTTATGTCGTATAAGATCAAGATTTAAGCTTATATGGAGATGTACACATTTACCGATGTGCCTATTGAAAGCATAAGATAAAAAATGGACTAAGGAAGAAAACTATGAAAATATATATATCAAGATACGTATATAAATTTTATATAAATACCGTAAACTGAAAAAAATGTTACAGGTTTCACGTGGGTGTGTATGGATTATTGACGACGGAGGTTCTGTCTCTCACTCTCCCGCCCTCTCTTGTTACTTTTTGGTACGTACAATTAAAAAATGGCTCAACTCAATCTCATTTCTCGTCAAAGTACTAATCATGGCTATTGTACATTTTTGTTACAGATGTGATTAACACAAAAACATGGAATAAGAGATTTCGTGTCGCACAAAGTGAAAGACAAGATCCATCGAAAATTGTTAACGTTCATTGCGAGACTAATATATTATATCTTCAACGTCTTTGAAAATTGTATATTGCAAAGGTACCAGTCTCCCGGTTTATATTTAATATGTTCAATTGCGTTAATTCTATTACTTTCCCTAACAAGACACAATAAATTGCTCATTTTTATCTTTAAACAATTAAATGTCAATAAAGAGAACAAATAATAACATAATAATCGCACGTTATAATTTCATCGATGAAGAACGTCAACTATACTATACCACCAATACTATAGCTTATGCGTGTATATATCTCTATTATTTACAAACAAACAAAATAAATACGTAACGATTGTAACTGAATCTATTGACAATTAAAGATAATTTTTTGGGTACTTACAATATTTTGAAACAGAACTACCGTTGGTGAAACTATAGTTCACTGTGTTCTGCTTTCTATCTCCTACCAGAATATGGTTGGCCGGTTTCAAACCAGTCGAGCATAAATCTACCAATTCAGTATCATTTCCGTACAGTCGATAACTCATAGGCGTCCTCCAATTGCCCGGAAACCTACTAATGGTGAACTGGTGAATCCAGACGAAAAACCTACAAACGGTGATTCCGCGAATCTGAACCGAAAACCTACCGAATGTGTAACGAAAACCTACTGACGCTGCATCGGTGATTTTGCTCGTAAATCTACTGTAGGTTAACCGAAAATCTACCAATGGCGAGCACACCGAACTGCTTAAAGTTTGTTATTGGTCGACCAAAAGCCTGCCCATGGTAAATCAGAACGAACAACCTATCAAACGTCAACTAAAAATTTACCAACGGCGAATCTGCGAACCTGAACAAAAAACGTACCGATAATCTATCGACGGTGCGCTGACGGTTTCGCTGGTAAATTTGCCCTGGGTCCACAGGGAGCCTACCAATGATGATTACAGAAATCCGCTGGAAAACTCACTATGGACCAACTAGAAAACCTCCTAAACGTAAGCCTAAGATTCAACAAAAAATTATCGACGATTTACCAAAAATCGACTGAAAACCTACCAATCGGAAGCTCACGAATGAACCAAGAAATGCCGAAAATTTACTAATAATCGTTAAAAAACCCACCAATTTAAGCTTTTTCCCGTTCAGTAGGTTTTTGGTTTGAACGCGATATGTCTACGGTAGGTCCATCTTTGTTTACATCTTTTCTGGAAAATCGGAGATAGTAGGTGTTCGGTTATTTGCATAAAATTGCTGGTAGGTTCGACGGCACAAACCTACCGTAGGTTTTCGGCAGGAACTCGGGGAAAAAGTCAGTAGGTTTTCGGTGCCTATTTCTGCCAGGGATGGCTAACTTTATAGAGCTCCTAATACGGTATTTTTATGGTAATTTTACGAAATATTAAAATACCAGTATTTTTATGGGAATGTAACGAAATATTAAAATACCGGTATTTTTATGGTAATTTTAAGAAATATTAAAATACCGGTATTTTCACATCTCTACGAGGAATGGTGGGTTACCGGCGCTGCGCAGGGGCTCAATTCTCGAGTTCGCTCGAGATTCGTTTCATTCGAGATTCCCTAGATTGTCGAATGAAACTGCTTGACAGGCATTCTCGAAATCTCACCGGCATTTCACGTTCGAGATTGTCGAACGAAACGACTTGACAGGCATTCTCGAAATCTCACCGGCATCTCACGATCGAGATTTTTCGAACGAAAAGTACGAGTGGTCTTTAGTGATCGACATTGGAATCTCGTATGCAAGATCATAGGGAAAAGTGCCAATTTGACAGATTGAGGTTATATTTGTGTTGTTATGTAGAGGAGAATAATATCAAGAGACACTGTAGCGTGTAGAGACACTTGACATAGAGACGTCTCGATGTCAAGTCCTTAAAAAAATTATATTACCCGACCCATAAAACATTTATCAATTAGGAACAGTTGAAATGAAAGAACGGTATGTACTTTTTGTAATAATTCATAATATAATAGAAAATATGGGCTCAAATTAACGAAGTACATAACAGTAATAAAATACTCGGCAATATCAATTAACATACATTCACGTATTTCTGTTACAGACCGTCGTGATGAATAATAATAATTTCTTTATGGGACATAATTAATGAAGCTGAACTACACAATGAACGAGGAAATAGAATTTTTTAATGAAAGGTTGAATCCGTTTGAGTTGCCAGATCGACAGTTCATATTGTAATATTCGATTTATTTATATAGAATAATAAAGGTTTTATATGTTGGTAATTTTCTACCAAATTGTAAAACTTATATGCATATTCAAGTGCTGAAAATAAACATTTGTCAAATATAAATAAGTGTTCTACGATGCAAAGACTTACTTTACGCCATTTCATCCAGGTTTTCACTGCTCCTTGCACTTTATTCAATTCGTTGCTGATCATAGCATTAGTTGAACTATCTGCGGAAGTTCTGTTAAAACTGTTTTTCATAAATATACCAGGGTTCAGACACTTGGACGAAAATGCTTCGCGCGTTTATGGTCGGGGTCAATTCATACCGACGATTCGCTTTACTGCAGGACACGTGTTGTGGGTATTGCCAATTGTCCCGACGAAACCTTGACGAACAGCCTTTTTTATTTTATAACATAGACAACGATTATTATCGACCCGTTAAAAATCCGTTCAGCAGGCAAACCAGTTGATGTTTTCAAAGATACACGATTGACTTTTTCGTTCAAATAATTTTTCAATACTGAGAGGATCGACGGAAACAAATACACAATAAAAAAATTTGTATTGTATTATAAACCGATTAAATTAAAAATCAACATGACATTTCTTTTTAAGTATCATACATCAGACATATGATCGACTTTGAAGACAAAAAACTTGAATTGTACTGAAGCGCATCATCTCTAAGTCAATATAACTAATACAATTCCCCTATTTTGAAACCTTCCCGTTTTTTAAAACACCTATCTTTTTCTATTAGACTAAGCTGTTGATTGGCTGAGCAGTGACCAGAACAACTTGGCAATACTGCATACAAGTCGCATACGAGATGTCGTTCGAAAGCCATGTTGAACGAATTCGAGAATACCAATTTTTCATTTCATTCATCTCGACCATTCGAACTTCTCGAGCGATCGAGCAAATCACGAGCGAACTCGAGAATTGGGCCCCAAGGCCGGGGTGGACATTGCGTTTTGTGAAAAAGTCGCGCGACGACGGTTCGCGCCGGGGAGTTTCGGAGGCGAATGAAACTTCCGTTTTCGGGGCGTTCGCTGAAAGCTGCGAAAGCGGGTCGTTTGGTGTGGGGACTTTTGGGGATGATTTAATGGCGGAGAGGTGGAAATTTCTTGAGGGATGTGTTTGGGGGGTTGGTCTGGAGGAGATCGCAGGGTTGTCGCGGAGTGTTACATCAATTTTTGGGACGAGAATCGTTGTTTGAGGCCGAGATGGGAGACGGTCGAAGTTCGAATGTCGGTGAAACACGTGTTCACGGCGCTGGTAAAGCGTCGAGTAATAACACTGCGAGATGGCGGAGTTGCGGTTGATTCGGGCGGGCTGTGGGTGGCGCCGCGAGCGCGTTCTTGTGGCAACAATTAGTGATATGAAAATACCGGTGTTTTAATATTTCGCAAAATGACCATAAAAATACCGTCTTATGGCGTATTTTTTTTTCCTCAACATATTATGTTGTAAAAATATCGTCATCATATTTCTGGTAAATTTACCGTCAAAACATATAAAATCTGTCTATTTAAATGTGACATTACCGGTTGAAAAATGATAAACTTCACCTTTATAGTTGTGAAATTACGAATAACACATAATTTTTTTTAACATTATCGTACATTTTTTTCTAATTCACCATGTATTGGTGATATTTTAAACCACTATGATACTATATGATTTTATTACCAATGTGGTAATGTTCAACACTGCCATGTAACGTATTTTTACGGTAAAATTACTGGCCACATTTATCGCTCACATCTATAGTCGTGACGGTAATTTTTTTTGTAAGCGTCAATTGGCCAAATATGACCGTCTTTGTTTGCGTCCAAAAAATGTTTGATGCGCTATGGACGTCATTTTTGTTTGGGGTCACAAATGTGGTAAAAACAGCGAAAAACATCTACCTAGTTGGGACTTAAGGGGGGATTGTCTTTTTTTTCGCAAAATTTACCGCTTTATGGGAATTTTTTTGTGAAGAAAGTATACAACGGAAAACTTGTGAAACTTGGCATATAGTTTTATTAATCTGTTTACTACATACAAAAAAAGTTTAAACAATTTCATCAAAAAATCCGCCTCCCACCCCCCTCGACGCGCGATGGTCCTTTTTTGATGGTGTGGACGATTACAGCCTTCACGTTCATCCTGCAACAAAAACCCAAAAGCATTTTACTTTAGACACATATAGCTATCGTTTGATGAAGGGACACAAATTAAAAAAAAAAAAATTGACGATTCGGTGACGTTTTGAACTTGAAGTATCGATTTTTCGAAAAAAATTGATCGATTTTTTGTTATAAATAAAAAACTATTAAACGTATTGCTTTTTTGCTTCATCAAACGATAAAAGGATGTCAGCTGAGCATTCTGTCCAAATTTGAAGGCAATTGGTTGAATAGTTTTTGAGAAATCGTGCACACCAGTTGTGAAAAAGCTGTTTCGAGAAAAACGCGTTTAAAGTTGTGAGTACAGTTATGGGACATATCGAGTACTTACAGTATTTTTAATCTAATCTGCTATGCCAGGGCAATACAGGATGCCTTCCTCGGCTTCGAAGAACTCATTCAGTGAAGCAGTTTCGCTTCTGCGTCTTGTTCGAGCCTCTTTCGTTGCTTCGAGGCTGCGTCTCGTTGACCTCTCTATCCGCTGCTTATCTCGCGCATCGACGAATATTGATGCTTGCTGGCCAACGACGATTCCAATCGTCATCATTGTTTTAAGGACTGCTGTAAAGCCTTCGTTAAAAATCCCTGCGGCCAAATAAGCCGCGATGTCGATCGTTTTCGCGCCACAGTGAAGGTGTTTAGGTGCGAATCGCCAAACGGTTGCGTTGAAGCTTTCGTTGTTGTTTTGGGTATCGCCACCTAAACACCTTTCCAGCAAGTCTCTCGATGACAAATCAATGTAAATCGGCTTAATAGCATTCGCGACGTCTTCATGCAGTGGAGCTTCGTGATCAAATTCGTCCAGAGTTTTTTCGGCTTCGGCAATGCGCCATTTGCACCAGCTTTGTGACCCCGCGGGACAGTACATATGCCGAGGTTTTTCATTCGTCGAGATCTTGTGGTAGAACGTTGCCCACACAGCATTGTACATATCATCAACAGAGTCTGGATGTCTTCTGATAGCTAAACCGTAGAAAATTGTTAATTTTTTTATCAATTTATCGGTTAATTTTCCTTTTCCTCCAAGTTTTTTCGTTCTTTTTCACATTTCTCAGTCGCGAGCCCATACGCTTCTCAACGTGCCCGACGCATTCCTTTTTCTTCACGATCAAATCATCGCCGTAAGGTTTGTCTTCCAACAAGGCTTTGAATGTTTTCGTGTCGCCATCGCCGATGTATTTCGCGTACCGTACTTTATGCATTTCCCAAGATCGTCGGAACATGTCTTTGATCGCGTCAACTTCCATCTTTCCAGCTGACCCATCGTGATTTGCCGTACATTCACTGCTGTGTTCTTCGAACCAATCGTCGTATTCTTCGGGACCGGATTTTGATTGCCACCATTTACAAGCGTGACAGTAAGACGATTTCACGACAAGGTCAACCACTTTGCTTGAATATTTGCCGATGAGTGTCGTGATTCCAAACAAGGAACTATATCCTCGCTTTTTCCATGTTCCGTGTCCCGACACAGAAATATCTGTCCCTGGATTTCCGTGCTCAGCATTCTTCGCTTTCTCTTCTTTCACTGCCTTTTTCGCACACAGCTCTCATACAGCTTTGGCTGCAAGGAGGCATAGTACAAGGTTGTGCTGAAACCTTGGGATATATCCATCAAGCCACAAAATAAATTTATACCCTCTCTACCTACTCGCAATAGTCTCATCACAAAAACCATTCTCCTGTTTATCTCACACGATTTGTCATCGACGAGAGGACAGGAATTAATATATTGCACACGATACTTGCACTGCACAACTATTTTAAAACCCAAGCCGCGAGAACTGGATTCGCCAAATTTGATCGGTCCTTTGCATTCCTGACATATTACGAGTTGCGAGATTGCAGAGAAAACCGATAGAAACGCGATAATGCGATATCCATGACCCGGGTCCGTAATTATTTCTCTGTCTTCCGCTGTCGACAGTTTCTGGGACGACGTACTTGCAAACGTCGTTTCCGTTTCTCGGGTGTGAATATTCCCACCAAATTTCCTTTTTTTCGGTCTGACAGCACGACTATGAGTATCACTTCCCTGTTTTCGATCCATGATATATACGTCTGTTACCAGTAAACTCTCGTTCGAGACTGAGCGACTCTCCTCCGAATATTTCGATCTCGCACGACCGTTAGGACTCGTCCTTCATGCCTATTGTATGCTGTCCCGTTATATTTATGGTCCGCCGAGCAATAGATTCGGGCAGCTGCCAGGCGCGCCGACCCCTGCCGTGCGACAACGAGCGCGCGGCCACCGCGAGTCGACACGCAGGTATAAAATCGCTTATAACTTTGCCATTTTTGAGAATTTTAATTTGAAATTTTGCACACATATTCTCAACACTTTGAAGAATATGAAACAGCGGTCAGCGAAAAATCGATTTTTTTGTCGAAAAAAAAAGAAAATCCCCCCCTTAAACGTCATTTTTTTTAATTACATATTTGGTCAACTCTTTAGCACTCTAGGTTGGTTTCAAACGAATTTTATTCGTATTTTCATTTAAAAAAAAATCAATTAACTAATCAATTAAACAATATTATAATACGAATGCAAATTTATTTTTTTTTTCTGTCTAACGAGACTGTACTTTGTTAATTTTTAAGTTAGAACCGAGGAGGTTTTTCGAGTTATTAGGTCTGTTCATTACGAGATTAGAGCAGGAGCAGAGTGCTCAATTTTACGTGGAAGGTATATCTGCATATTCAATAAATATAGATATACTGTGACGTGGTGCGTCACAGCTTTCCCCGCTTAGCCTGGCTCGGAGTCCCGCCACTCACCTAGGGAAAAATTATAATAAGTAATTAGGATTAACATCTATAACGTAAGAACGACGCACAACATTGTTAGCCCTCCCCCGCCTTACCCTCAGTCCCTGCTATCCCGTCAGCCCTTCAGCTCACTCACCGAAGCCCTCGCCAGACTCACCGAAGCCCTCGCCAGACTCACCGAAGCCCTCGCCAGACCAACGGAGACCATCGAAGACCAGCGCCAGCCCATCGAAGACTTCCAACCAGCCAGATCCACCCAGCTGATAAAGGCCAAACCCCGAACGACCCTGAAGAGCAAGAAACGGCCCAATAACTTTCAACCCGGATAGTCCCCTGGCACTAACCTGCAATTTGCCTTGGACGACCCGAGGAAAAAATCCGTCGCAATCACCGGTGGAAAACTCACGACGAGTTGGAGCACCTTGTCCGACTCGCCCACCGACACTGAAGACCCCGGTGACACCCTCTCGGCTCGGGATTCCGAACATAAACCGACGAGGTGTGTCGTGCGGTTAAAATCCACCGAAGCCCAGGCGAACTGTCAAATCGTCGTTTCGTCACCGAGCCACCAGAGTCGCCACTTCCCGGTGCCGAGAAATCGCCCATCGATCGATCGACCAATCGATGCCGAAGATGCGCGCGCCGAGCGTCGCGACGAGCCTTCCGTCGCGAAGAATATTCGCAGCAGCCCGCGACCAATCCCGACGCCCACCGCCAGCCAGTCCCGAGAAGCGCCAATCAGATTTGCGACACCTGTCGCTCCAGCACGAGACAGACCCTAAGGACGAAGAAGAAGCCGGAAACGGCGAGGCCATCGTTACTTCGAGCCAGGGCGTTGAGCGAGCGTGTGTGTGACGGCGAGACGAGTGCAAGAATTGCTAAGTATTACGAATTTACGACGACTCAGCTGTATTCCCCCGGACCAGATTTCTTTCTGGAGACTTATTGTTGCCCATTACGACCGCCCGGTACGCCCAAGGAACCGATTTGACCGATTATCGAGGAATTGCAACGACCAGGCCGTCCAAGGAATATCTCATACGGAAAATTATAACGACCAGGCCGTCCAAGGGATATCGGATACGGAAATTATAACGACTCGGCCGTCCCAGGAATTAGCGATCTCCGGAAATTTATTTTGTAACGAAGGAAGCGTGCTGGTTGAGTGAGTAGCCGATAAGTTCTTCTTCCCCCTCGAACCCCCCCCCCCCCCCCCGAAAACCCCCCCCCGCCCCTTGTAATAGATTTAAGTGAACTTTTGCCACCGCTTTCTTTTCTTGTGGATTTTTATTATTATCCTGTATTTTTTTTGCTATCGCCTTTGTCTCTCGGTATTGTCCTCGACCGTCGAGCACCGACTGCCACGTGCGTCGGCCATTAGCATACGATTAAGTGCGCGTGAGTGGCGGTAATTTTCGCTAATAACCCCGAATCTTTTTTATTCTAGTATATTTACCCCCCACCCCCTGTCCCCGCGACCCGTGTACGGGAATTTAGTAGACTTTTTATTGTGCCGAGGTCATCGAATTAAGAGCCACTAGGACAGTATCCCAGGCCCTGAGAAGTCTCATTCTCCCCCCCCCCCTTCGTCCCCCGCTAGCCGTGTGTCGCGAACAAAGCCATAAATTCACTCGTTATTTTTCTTTCCTTTTCTCTTTTCTTTTCTTTTCTTTCGCTTTTTATCTCAAGTTCGGTGCTACACCGTGAAAGTAGCTGGCGCCCAGGCAAACCTGAGTTACGTGAGAATACTTAACACGAATTATTTTCTTTTCACCGGCAAGCTTTTTTTTTCCATGTGATTGACCCCTCCCTGCGTAAATTTTTCCCGATCCACATCCATTACGATAGTCCCATTTTGCGTATTCGAGCCGTCGTACCCGTAACGGCGTCGGCCCGAACAAACTTCGAGCGATCTTGTTAGTTTCTTTTCTTTCTTTTTCTTTTTTTTTGTTTTTATTATAGTTAGGATTCGACGTACCGGTAACGGCGTCGAAAGAACCGGTACGAATAGTATTATTTTCGGTTAGCCCTAGTTTCTTTTTCTTTCTTCTGCCCTTATCTTTAATTCAACTGCGCATTCCTTTTTTTTCTTTTTGTTCGACGCTTCAACGTACCCGTAACGGCGTTGAAGCGGGGATTATTGTTATTTTTACTGGTTTCGTTTTCAACGTACCAGTACCGGCGTTGAAGCGGAAGGTCATTATTTTTGCATTACCGTTTTCACACTTATCTAATTTATTATTCTTTCTTTGTTAATTCTGAGATATTAAAAGAGTACATTATTGGTTATTTTTCTACACAAAATTTTCGCTTATTATTTCCCTCCCCATCTATACCCGCCTGCCCCGACTTCGCGAGAAGAGACATCAACCGGCCCACCAAAAAGGGAAGTATCGGATAGGATATCCGTCATAATACATCCCACGTAAAATAGAGCGCTCTGCTCCAGCTTACTCTATAAACGAACAGACCTAATGTCGCTGCTGTCGCAGTGCACTAACGTCCGGACCCGTCGATTGACGGTCATGTCACAGTCAATTGACAAAAAAAAAATACCGGTCATAAAGTCGGCGCCCATCTCTATAGCAACAATCATCAATGAGGAGAAATAATCGGACAGTACTTTGAGACGAGAAATTAATTTAAAAGCATATTTTATGAACATTACAACTTGGAAATGCACGAAGTGCGTTGTTTTCTAACCTAGACAAAAGAAAGGAATGAAAGGATGATGTGAAATAACCGTGATCTGTTCGACCCCCCTAGCGGATCGATTTGACCCGTTTTTTCGGGAAACTTACGGTCTATTGACTGAAATCGGTCAAGTATCAGTAAATTTTGAGTCAATTTTACATAAAAATCATCAATCTGCTCGTTTTTGGTCAACATTTATTGACTTAACCGATTATTGACTTATGATTTGTCGACTAATATTGGACTCAAAATAGAGAAAGGTCAATTAATGATCGGCTTTTGTAAATTTAACTACATATCAACTCAATTTAGTAAACTCCGTTCGGTCAATTTAAGGTCGACTTTTGGTTTATCAACTAAGATTAAACTTGAAGTAAAGATGGGTCCATTAATGGTGGATTTGTATCAACTCAACGACATATCGACTGAATTGGACAGACTTGTTCCGTTGATTTAAGATCAACTTTTGGTTTATGAACCAAGAGTAATCTTAAACTAATGATACGTCAATTCATAGTCGACTTTTATAATTTAACGACCTATCGATATAATTGGGTAAATTTCGTTCGGTCAATTTAAGGTCGACTATCGACTTATCAACTAAGATTTATCTACAAGGAATGATGGAACAAATAATGGTCGACTTTTATCAACTCGATGACTTGTCGACTCAATTGGATAAATACTGTTTGGTTAATGGAAGATCGACTTTTGATTTATCAACCAAGAGTAAACGTTAAGTAATATTGCATATTGCATATATTCAATTGGGCACAATCTGTTCGCTCAATTTAAGATTCTAGACGTCTAGTTCGTCAATTGAGACTAAATTTAAACTGTGGTCAAATCAGCTGATGGTCGACTGTATTCGACTTGACTGATATCGATTCAATCGGGCACACACATTATGGTCGCTTTAATGTCAACTTCTAGTTAAATCTCCACGATTAAACTGAGAGCATCGTTAGATCTCATTACGGTCGACTTTTATCGATTTGGCCAATAGTTGACCCAATTGGAATGGTTAATACTGAATGGTTAAGCCGCTAGATGGCTTGGAGGATAAAGATGGCCCGGTTGTTTCTCGCAAGTGGTCCTGTGTCTAGCAAGTTACTATATAAGGAACAAACTGCGATCACACACCATGTAAGTTCACACGTAATAGAACACTGTACAGGAAGCCGTCGTATATAATTTGTTCTCACCGAACGATGTCAACAGTACGTAAAAAAGTTTAATCAATTGGAGGTATAAATGTATCATATACGACTACGAAGTAAACAGTGTGTCAAATGTTAGTCGACCGATTGGAAGTCGACTATAAACGGACTCACACCATTCCGCTTAAACAAGTGAAATTTCGGTCGACTCGCTGAAAGTCGACTCATAAACCCCTGCAGAATTGAGTCAAATTTCAGTGAACAATTACTAAACTAGATTCAGTTGATTTTTAGTCAATTCAGTAAATGTTGTCCATTTTTCGACTCACGTTGGTTAAATATGGGTCCATTGAGTAATATTGACTAAATATTGTCCCATGAATGTCCATTGCACTAGGTCGTGATTCAGTCAACCATCTCGAAGTCGGCCATATATCGACCAAGAATATTCCCATTGAAATGGGTCAACTGCAGTCGAATCATGGTCAAATTTTTGCACAAACCGACCGTCTAATTTCGGTCAATTTTCAGTCGGATAGGTCTGCTAGGGCCGTCAATTGAAAAAAAAAAAAAAACCCGCCAATTGACGGTCTTTTGACGTTTCTTTTAAAACAATTTTTCTATGTGAACATTACGAGCTCTATAAAATTAGTTGTACAGCTTTAATTTAAAAAATGACCATTTATATCACTTGATTGGTGGTCGTTTAGTGGTGATTGGTAGATTAATTAAAATATTTGGTGGTCAATCGTTTAATTGCAATAATAAAAAACATAGCTTCCACTATGAGGAAGCAAAAAATAAATGAACCTAAACCCTAGCAAGTTGACGGACGGCTAGCCTTCCGTTTTTAAATTTTTTTCGTTAAAAGCAGCGCTGCTTTTAGAGAAAAAAAAATGTCAAACGGACCGAAAAACGGTCCGTTGGGGAACGAAACGGACCGAAAAAACGGTGAAACGCACCATACGGTTTTGGATGGGTCCTTTTTAGGTTGCGGAAACCGAGGAAGGAGCGAGCGTTTTTTTATTAACGTTTTTGGGTGTTTTTAAATTTGTGTTTGTTTTGCTTTTACTTCTGTTTTTAATGAAAGTACTGAATAAAAATACGATCTTGGTCATTTTTCGGTTGCGGGAACCGATAACGGACCAAAGAAAATTTTTCGAAAAAAAATGTTCGGTCCGTTTTTGGTTTCCGCAACCTAAACAGATCAAATTGCAACAAAAAATATACAGTTCGTTTTGTTGCTTTTTACGGTCCGTTTCGTTACTCAACGGACGTGTCCGTTTTTCGGGGTTGTCAACGATTTTTTGTTGGGTTGTCAACGATAACATAATCAAACGTTTGGTCGTCACTTGTTTAGCTAAAAAATGTACGAATCTAAGTGCGCCCCCGGTTCATGGTACGATGGTTCAGAATGAAGCCCCACCCTAAGGCGGACTAGGTTTTTACATTTTTTCGCGAAATAAGTAACCACCAAACGATTTAATTATATTATTCTTAACCACCAAACGATTCCGCATCGATCGGCCCTATTTGAAGCAATCTAAAAAAAATAGTAACGTTTGGTCATCTTTGGACCTCGTCGTTTTTTTTTTTTTAATTATTGTAACTAAACGTTAAAGCACCAAATGTTTTAATTAGGCTCCAATCACCACCAAACGGCCACCAATCGAGTGGTATAAATATATAAAATAAATTTGCAAATCTTTAAATACAAAATTATATGGCGCCTACCGCGCACTCAGTTGGTAACAAAAACTGTACTGCATGCCGTTTTGAGACCGTATATCGCCGAGGAATAAGAAAATTGTCTTTCCATGCGTCTGTCGATTCCCTAGCGACAGGCAATTTTCTTTTTCCTCGGCGGATTGTGGTATTGAAATATCATTCAGTACAGTTTTTGTTACCGACGGCGATATTTTAAATCACCTTAAGGAGGTCGTCCCGTTGCGTATTACCAAAGAGTGTGATTCATGTGCAATTCAAAGAGAATTTCGTCGTCTTTCTGATCGAATAAAAATCTAAAAAAAATCAACCACACCGAAGATGCTAAGAAGACTACTTTTCCATAATAATAGTTCCAAAAAGTTATTAATAAATTCGTAAAAAAACTAATTTTTTTTTTACCCAAATTTATTCTATAATTTTTTTTTTGAATACTCATACATTTTTTAAGAATTTTTTCTAATATTCAAAAATGTATGATTTTTTATCTATAAAAAAATGAAAAAATGTTTTTTTTTTAAATAGTAAAAATTCTCAAAAAATTCATAAATATTCAAAAAAATTATTGAGTCAATTTGGGCTAAAGAAAAAGTTAGTTAACCGGATAATTCGTTGAACAACGATTTTTTTTTTTCTAATCTGTTAATAATTTTTTGCAATTATTATTATGGAAAATTAATCTTCTTAGCACCTTCTAGATGGTTGATTTTTTTCAGATTTTTATTCCGTTGGGAAGGCGTCGAAATTCGTTGTGAATTGCATGTGAATCGCACTCTTTGGTAATGCGCAACGAGACAACCTCCTTAAGAGATGCAATAGCCACACAGCAATTAGATGACATATATACCCTAGGGAGTCAAGCGACCGTCTTTAACGACTATCAAAAGACCCAAAAACGACTGGTCGTTCTGTGACACTTTTCATCCGGAATGACGACCGGAAGAACGGCTAATTGTTAGGTTGAGGATGGTTCGTTTTTTCATCAATGACCGCAAAATGACCACAAGAACGACCGATGTATGAATTGCTGAAAAAGCTCGAGGTTGGGTCGTTTCATCGGCGTTGATCAGTGAGTAACCGAACTCTCAACGACCATGTTGAGAGCTATTCTTTGGGTCGTTCTTCCGGTCTTTTATGAGAAACTACCCGAAAATCGACTGTTGGCGAGAAATCAGATAAGTCGTTTTTCTTAAAAGACTCGAAGAAAGACCCATAGAAAAACTCTGAAGATGGTTGTCTTTCCGGTTACTTTCTGATCAACGCCGACGAAACGACCCAACTGGAGCCTTTTCAGTAATTCATACATCGATCGTTTTCGTGGTTATTTTGCAGTCATTGACGGGAAAGGGACCCATCCCTGTTGAAAACATCTGATAGAATCCAATAAAAAAAGCATTAATAAGAAAACGTTTCGTATTTGTCCATGTAATCCCTTATAAGTGCTGATGCAATCGGGAGACATGGAAAATGTCAGTTATTGCAAGTCAATTCTCATAAAATAAAACCAATCCCCAGTTGTACGAATACGTAAAAGCAGATACAACATTAATGAAATTGAATCTAACTGCATCTTCTTGTAAAATTATATATGTCTAGCTCGTGGGATGGAATCAGGAATTTCTTACAAAATAGTGCGCACTTTGAAAATGGATATAACGGTGTATAGGAGTAACTTCAAACAATATATTACCTGCATTTATGATCATCGTAGAGTGAAAATTTTATTAGAATGTATCAGTAAAATGTAGTGAGCAAGTGGATGGTATTTATCTGCAATTGCAGGAATACCATTATCCTGGGCCTATCCGATGCAAAAGGAAATTCCTAAGATTAATGATAATGTATCTGGATTTATGCTGGTTCTTCGATGATTGATTTATCAGGATTTAATAGCAATTGCCTGCACAGCACTTATACGTATCTGCTGAATGTAGTGCTATTCTGCATTTAGGCGGTGCAAACGGCGGTGCCGAAAAAAGACCAATCGTTAGGTTGAGGATATCCTCAACCTAACGATTGGTCTTTTTTCGGTCGTTATTCCGGACGAAAAGTGTCACAAAACGACCAGTCGTTTTTTTGGGGTCTTTCGATAGGCGCTTGATCTGCTAGGGTACGTCGTAAATGGATCGTAAAAAACGGCGGACTCTTTAAATGTGCTCCGAATTTATTTCGATATGAACTCTGAATGTCCTCTGCAAGATATCGAATGCATCAATTTCGGACCACTGGTGGTCATCTCAAACATGTGAACTTTTAAGTCTTTTCGAGAACTCTTTATATGAGGCATTCTTTATCAACAGAGCCACTTTTTTCGGTCGACCTCTCGGACGTTTTTTTTTAAATTGGCCCGCTACTTGAGTGGGTCAACCGGGATTTTTTTTTAAGTTTATTAAAGTGCACCGTTCAGGATTTACGTTTTTCTTTAAATATCCGTATATCTCGAAAAATATTGATCACTCAAAAAATTCTTAGGAAATTTATCTTGTTCATTTTTCATCAACTTTCGAATGATGTTAATCATAATTTTCGCCAGAAAAGTCCATTTTTCATAAAAAAAAATAAATTAAAATATTTTTATTTTCTACAAAAAACACACCTTCGATTCTGGTCCTAATTTTACAGGGTATTTGACATTGTATGAAGATTATGAAAAAAAATTCCCAAAGCGGGGTCTAAACAAATAAAAAATATAATTCATATAGATTCGTATAAACTCGAATATTATTATTGGTCGCTCAAAAAATTCTAAGGAACATTAACTTTTTAGTTACCGACCACGGGTAAACTTTTATTTATTAAAATAATAGTCGAGTTTATACGAATCTACATGAAATACATTTTTTATTTGTTTACTTTGTTTATTTTTTTTCTACAAAATATGGCAGTTGACACTTTCGGATTTTTTTTTCAGAATCTTCATACAATGCCAAAAACCCTGTGAAATTAGGACCAGAATCGAAGTGTGTTTTTTGTAAAAAAAAAATAAATATATATATATATATAATTTTTTAAATGGGCTTTTCTATATCGGGAAAATTATTATTCTAACATAATTCGAAAGTGGATAAAAAATTAAAAAGTTAATGTCCCTAAGAATTTTTTGTTCGATCAATATTCTCTGAGATATAGTGATATGTAAAGAAAAACGTAAATCCTGAACGGTGAACTTAAAAAAAATATATATATCACAGTTGACCAACGCAAGTAGTACTACAAACTGGCAAAACATCTGAGAGAGAGGTCGACCGAAAAAAGTGGTCCAGTTGATAAAGAATGCCTCATATACGTATTGCACCGTACAATAATATTCTGGATCAATATTGTATCAATATTCAAGATTAATATTGTATGGGACAATACAGAGAGTCCATAAAAAGGCTTACTCAAGTCCAGATGTTTGAGAGTACAGTAGAACACCTATTAATCGGGTCGGATTAACCGGGGGCCGGATTAACCATGCGCCTTCCCAGGTTTAAAAAAAAATGGATGCGCTCAGTAAACTAAAGTCACTGAGTACTTTCAAAAAAAGACTAGCTTACGTTAATGAAAAAAAGTATTAATGAAAAAAAATCCAAAGCTTTACATTCTAGTTGACACTATTTAACAATTAAGTCCAACATGTACCAAATGTCATTGTAACTAGTCAAGATAAAGTTGTACCATGAGCCATTATTGACTTATATACTTTCGCAGTCTAGTTCGGATTAACCGGGACTTCGATTATCCTCTCTTCGGTCCCGAGCTTCCCGGTTAATCAGGATTCTACTGTACTACCAGTGGTCCGAAATCGACGCATTCGATATCTTTCAAAGGACATTCTAAGTTCATATAGAAATGAATTCAGAGCACATCTAAGAAGTCTGCCATTTTTATTGTCTTCCAATTGCCATGGAGTAGCATCTCGGAACTAATTACTTAAAAAAATAAAAAATAAAAAAAAGTATTCGAGCCTCTACCGAGTGGAAGTATCAGAAGTGAAATTGATGAAGTGATGCTCCAAACTTTTTCCGCCTAAAACAAAAAAAGAAACATTAAAATTCAATTAAAACGTAAGTCACAAAGTTAAATACTACCCTGGTGAAAATATTTCTCTGAAAATTTGTCTAAAAAACCCTAACCGGACCGTTTCAGTGATTTCCAGATATTGTCCGTAATTTTTCTCTGAGTTTTTATTAAGAGAAAATATGGATTATCTCTAACTTATTTACTCATTCTGCAACTCGTACCAAAAGTAGACATTAAAAAAAAAAAAATTTATTTTCCGGAAATGAATATGATTTTTCTGGATAATGTTG
Organism: Amblyjoppa fuscipennis; assembly: GCA_963575735.1. NCBI lineage: Eukaryota > Metazoa > Arthropoda > Insecta > Hymenoptera > Ichneumonidae > Amblyjoppa > Amblyjoppa fuscipennis. The sequence goes on from OY754497.1 coordinate 1,549,752, forward strand.
GTTCGGAGAATTTGGCAAAGAACTTACGAGTTCTGTTTAAGATTACTCATTCTTTTACTCGCTGTGAATCTGCTAAGTTTTCAGTTTTCCAGATAAATATCTGTGAATATAGAAAATTATTAAGAAAACCAACAAACTCCACAGTTATTGAGAGCTGTTGGCAGAGAAAATCAAGGATTTTCAGAACAATCATGAGTATTTAGATTCAGAAAAATCTTTAACTTTTGCTGACAAGTGTGAGAATTTTGAGAAATTCAGAGGATTTTTCAGAGAACTTTCTGATAAGTTTTCAGACATATTCAGAGGAATATGTTCACGATTCAAACTGTCGATGGTCTCCGTTCTGACAATCCTCTGGCAGCTCTACGGACGTGTCCACTGTCGCTACAATGGTTTCGCCGATGCCTGAAAGAATACAAGAAAAAGTTGAAAATTGACATTTTCATATAGCTTCCTCATAAAAGCTGAAAATTCAAATTTTCACATCACTTCCTCATAAAAGTTGAAAGTTGAAAGTTGAAAGTTGAAATTTTTATATCACTTTCCCATAATGGTCCTTTATTCGGAAAGCTCCTTCTATGAGAAAGCATTTACTATATTTTTGGCTTCCTCGTAGAGGAAGCTTTCCGAATAAAGGACCATTATGAGAAAGTGATATAAAAATGTCAACTTTCAACTTTCAACTTTCAACTTTTATGAGGAAGTGATGTGAAAATTTCAATTTTCAGCTTTTATGAGGAAGCTATATGAAAATGTGAATTTTCAACTTTTTTGCCCACATCAATATCGTATTTAACTTTTAGTCAAAACTGGTGGCTGACTCAGGTTTAGCCCGAAAAAATACACCAACCTTACACTTTTGGTCAAAACGGATGTAGGCTCTGTGCTCGGCGCGAAAATAACATAGAATTATGTGTTCCAAATTTTGTTTCGATCTTTCAATTTTTACTCGAGGAGTTCAAATGACATCGCTTAATCTAATTATTTTAACTCCATCATATCCATCCTGTTGTGTATTTATTGTCTTAAAACACGATAGACCCCTGGATTTTTCCGCAATCCCATCGGAAGGCAAAGAAATCGCTGTTTAAAAATACCGAAAAACACTAATTTTTGCAATTTTGGCTACAAAAATCCCCGGTCAACTTTTTCGCTAGATGTCGCCCCAGGACTGTAATTCCATGTATTTTTTCATGCTGATCACGAATTTGACGCTTTTTTTATACATAGATGAACATTTAATGTGGAAAAATGCGTCTTGAAAAAAAAAAAATTGCATAAAAATCGAAAAATTCAAAATGTCATTAAATTTTTACGATTCGATCGATTTTCTTGAAATTTTGATAGGATCATCGGGTGATGATATTCCATTTGTGTACGCGTTTTCAGCCCAATAGCTGAAAAATTGCGAGCGCTACGCTGCGTACAGACATTTTCGAAGAAATTAAAAATGGCGTACAAAAAAAACAACTGAACATTTTTGGACGAAATTTTGACCAAACGTTGACTATTGATCACATATGATGTGTGCCAAATTTCAGCTTGATCGGTTGAGGCGTTCTCGAGTTATCGCGGTTTGAATATTTCACATCGAATTCACACGCACACGCACACGCACACGCACACGCACACGCACACGCACACGCACACGCACACGCACACGCACACGCACACGCACACGCACACGCACACGCACACGCACACGCACACGCACACGCACACGCACACGCACACGCACACGCACACGCACACGCACACGCACACGCACACGCACACGCACACGCACACGCACACGCACACGCACACGCACACGCACACGCACACGCACACGCACACGCACACGCACACGCACACGCACACGCACACGCACACGCACACGCACACGCACACGCACACGCACACGCACACGCACACGCACACGCACACGCACACGCACACGCACACGCACACGCACACGCACACGCACACGCACACGCACACGCACACGCACACGCACACGCACACGCACACGCACACGCACACGCACACGCACACGCACACGCACACGCACACGCACACGCACACGCACACGCACACGCACACGCACACGCACACGCACACGCACACGCACACGCACACGCACACGCACACGCACACGCACACGCACACGCACACGCACACGCACACGCACACGCACACGCACACGCACACGCACACGCACACGCACACGCACACGCACACGCACACGCACACGCACACGCACACGCACACGCACACGCACACGCACACGCACACGCACACGCACACGCACACGCACACGCACACGCACACGCACACGCACACGCACACGCACACGCACACGCACACGCACACGCACACGCACACACACATCCGGACATTTTTTCTAAATGTGATTTTTCGATGTTTTGGAACATTCTGAACACGTTTTCATTAAAATCTGAAATTTTTTTTTCACCATAACAAAGCTTCCTCTATGAGGAAGCAAAACAAAATAAACAATAAATCAAAACCAATGCTTCGCACCGGATTAAAATTTACCTGGCTCGGAGACGAATTGTCGCAGCAACGATGTCCCTCGAATACTTTGCATTTCTTCACCGAGAATGGCGGCAGAGTACGCAGCTGGTTCCTGACTGTCTCGCTGGTACCTGCAACATAAAAAACAAAAAGATTAATATTAAATTTAACCATACAGAAAATCTCAGCGATGACTTTTTCCTCTCTGCAGTGAGCAAAGACAAACGGTGCTCCGCAACATGTCGATCAACGGAGAGCCATTGATGTCTCGACGGCCTACGTTAGACCTGCAACATAAAGAAACAAATGAATAAATATCATTTGGGTTTCTCACTGAAAAAATGAGCCACATGTTTTTAACCTATTAACATTACTTAACAGCGCTGCAATAAAAAACACAAACACCGAACACAGTTACGATACGCTCAAAAATTACATACGAAAATACATGTTCGACGACTCGCAAATTACATTAAAAAAATAACTAATTATTGAAATAAGACTATTCTGTCGGGCCACAGATGCAGGTTACACAATTTATAAATGGCTAACAACAAAAAATCGCGGGAAAAAAAAGTGCGGTTAGGGCAAGCGTAGTGAAAAGAAAATCCATGTTTTTCAACGCGTTGCATTGATGATTACATTCGAGATGTTTTAATGCATCGATTCATCGAAACGCAATCGATTATTGCGGCAAATAATCGATGTTTTTGTTACTGTCAATGCGCAGGCTTGTAAAATTGTACAGTTCTCTGTTTATATTGTAAACATCCATGATAGACTTTCTTTCTTTCTTTTTCTTTATGCACAGAAGCTCCCTTCCGTGCTGGCCTCAGGTCGCGACCGAACTAGCCAATCCATGATAGACAAGCGCCACGAAAAGTAGCAGTTGACGCAACAATTGCGACGTGTGTCGCACATGTCGCAATTATTGCATCAACTGCTACTTTTCGTGGCGCTTGTCTATCTGGGATATTGTACACTTTTTTCTTTGTATTGGAAACAATTGTACATTTTTCTGTTTACATTGTAAAAAATTGTACACTTTGCTGTCTATATTGTAAAAAAAAATGTACACTTTTCTGTTTATATTGTAAAAAAATGTACACTTTTCTGTTTATATTGTAAAGATTGTACACTTTTCAGTTTATATTGTAAAAATTGTACACTTTTTCAGTTGTATTCTAAAAAATTATACACCTTTCTGTTTATATTCTAAAAAATTGTAACCCTCATACAGCATGTTAATAATCTCCATTGTTGACTTGGTTTTCTTTGGCACTGAATATTGAAACCCTCGAATTTGGAGAGGAAATCTGGAGTCGAAAAATCTATTGTAGCGAAACCGAAGTATTTATCTCATAAATAATTCGCTCCCCTGGTTACCGACGAAACCGACCGCCGGTAATACCGATGGTAAGATAGAAACGCTTAATACCGATCATGCGTCTCTCCGGCAGCGTAGTAATGGGAATCCCCACCGCAGACAGGAGCCACCTGCGACCCCCCACTCCGCTCCTACTCCCGCCGACGAACCTCGGACAATGCGCAGAGAAGGGCCTAGTGTTGTGAATTTACCGGTTAATAATCCCAGATAGAAAAACGTGCAGTGTGTGATGTGGGATTTGCCGCGAATCTATTATTATCTTGTCGAGATGGCGCGAGAGTCCGTTTCGCCCGTGGAACACGAAAGTGTTCGACTCGCGGTGCGCGGGAATTATGAGATGGAGTTATTAAGGTGGTTGTGGAGATAACCGAGAAACAAAACGTTATAGTTGAAGTTTCAACTGAATGTATATGTATTGTTACAGACTTTTACTCGAAAGCTTGATGCTCACAGTTCGAAGTTCTAACGTATTCTACCCTTTTTATTTGTACAAAGTTTCTTGCTTAATGATTCTTGACGATGGGGCTTCTTCGAGATCCAGGTGGTTTGCTTTCTCCAGTAGGTGAGTTATCCAATCATAAGTCAGGTCCCGCCCTCGTCGTGCAGTCCAGCGGGGGTAGTTCGCGGCGTCCACGCGGGTTTCCGGGGTAGTCCAGGGTTGTCCAAGGCGGGTGAAAGCGACCACACTGTTTTACAAGCTACAGCCCCTTTGTTCCCCGTTTGAAATGTCGCAGATCCCGTTCTACAATTGTTTACCAGCCTATCTGCTGTTTCCCTCGGAATGAGGCGTCCACATGTGGCATCCACTCCTTAGCGAAAATTCCTCGCTCAAGGGTGTTATGGCCCTCCACTTGAAACGGTCCGAGCAGGCCTCCGCGCTCCGAAGAAATTTTCCATGATGTGTTTTCTCGTCGTTAGCCCTTGTTGAATGTCGATGGTTATATATAGTTATTCTATTTCTCGAGTGACCATTCCTATACCTAATGTATATACGCTATTTAGTTAACTTATATTTGAATTCGCGCGTCCCGCGTAGAGCGACTATCGATAGTCGTCGATATCACTGCAACTCTACGTTACACCTCCCCCCTTATTAAAAAGGTGTTACTCGAGGTGACAGCCTTTACATTCTCTAATTGATACTTAATTTCTGAGTCCAAACCATGATCCAAGCGCTTACAGACATATCAACGCGTAAATTGTCCAATCGTTTAGGAATATTGTGACTTAGCGGACTCATGACATTGACAGCGGTGTACCTCAACTCATTCCCGAGAAGATTAATGCGGCGGACGCCCTAACCTGGAACCTTGCCGGCGTCGCTTTTTGATAAAATATCGTTCGGGTTTTTATACATCCTGCGTACCTGAGAGCGGCTCGAGTCTAATGTGTGCGGGTTTTAGTTTGTCGGTATGTACTATCCTTCCTTTCTTCCTTTATATTATTATTCTTCCTTTATATTATTATTATTTTTCTAAATATATTTTGTTATTTCTGTATATTATCTTTATATTTGACTGTACTGCTTTAGCATTTTCGCATTTTATTGTATGGTTTATTGTACCGTGTGGCACGGTGTTCTTAGGGGGCTTAGGCCCTAGAACACGAAATAAACAATTCTATTCTTCTATTCTATCTTCGTACGGCTTTGGTTAATCGATATCCCTACGTTTCGGTCATTGAACACTTGGGTTATTTTATATGGGCTATCCTAATGATAATCGAACTTGGATTTTCTAGGTTCCCTACGCAAGTATACGTAATCATCAACGTTGAAGACGTGCGGGTTGATTTTCCTGTCGTAATAAGTTTTGCACTTTTCTTTGGCTTGTTCTAGATTCCTGACAGCACTGGCTTGCGTGTTAGTGATTGTGTTAAAGAGCTCGTTGAAATATTGGATGAAAGTGGGAGGTATCGCTTGATTTGCAAATTCCGAGGGGATGCGAACTTTTCTACCAAAAATGAGTTCGTGAGGTGTGAATCCTGTGGATTCATGGATTGCCATGTTGTATGAAAACATACAAAATCTTATCCACTGATCCCAATCCCTTTTGGTGCAATAGTGCTTAAGATACTCGATGAATACATGATGAGCGCGCTCGAGCGAACCCAATGATTGTGGGTGGAAAGCCGTTGACCTAATTTGTTGGATTTTAAAGATTTTACAGAACCGTTTCATTACCTGACTCATAAAGTTCGTACCCTGGTCAGTATGTATGGCTTTGGGACAACCAAACCTTGAGATAAATTGATCCGCAAGGGCGAGTGCTACCGTTGTAGAGTCTATTGTCGGCAAGGGGATGGCATCTGAATACTTCGTGAGGTTGTCTTGAATCGTGAGCAGATATCGATTTCCTTTTTTGGTTATGGGTAGGGGATCGACAATGTCCATTTGGATTTTGTCAAAGGCTTGTGAGGGTGTGTCAGTGATTCGGAGGGATTGCCTGGTTCTCACTCTTACGAGTTTGTTTTTCTGGCAACTAGCACAGGTTCGAACGAGATTAGCAATATCGTGGCGCATGCTCTTCCAGTAGAAGTCCTCCCTAACTCTATTAAAAAGTTTTGTGACTCCTTGGTGCCCACCCACGACTGATTCGTGATATTCCTTAAGGATACTTGGCCGTTCTGCTGCCGAAGGGAATTTCAGTTCATCGGTACAAACCGTAACGGTGTAACCTTGGTTAGAGAATGTTGTTTTGAGACATTGTTCTATGTCTGTCCATGGCAATTGCCACAATCCATCGTTATTCTTAGGAATGCTACAGGTGACAATGCCGAGATGGTCCATGAGAATCTTCAAACTTTTGATGGAGGATTCGACATCGCTGAGGCTTGCTTGGTCCTCGGAAGATTCGTTAGCGACTAACAGGAAGATATAGTGTTCGCTGGAAACAAGAGAGACAGCTTCACCGACAGAGTTCTGCGTCTCCTGCAGTCTTTTCAGCGAGAACCTGTCTCGAGAGAGTAATGTTTGGCTTATCGCGGCGGACATGTCGTAGTTAGAGGGTATGAAATGTACAAGAGCGTCCTTTCTCATTGTCAGGGGGTCTTTCGTATAGGAGAAACAGGAAGCTGACAGGATGAGTATCGTACGGTCTTCGTCTTTTCTTTTCAGATCTTTAGTGGCCAACGTCGCTGCGGACGACCGTATCCTTTCTTTTTCCTTCACAACAACTACCACCTGTAGTCCTTCCGTTGGCCCCGGGTTTCCCGCAGGCACAACGGTACACAGAGAGGTGGACCACGTCCTCATCCGGACTCACTGGCTTTTGCTCTGGGGTTTCCAGCAGCGCGTCGTCCAGTGGCATAATTAATCCTTCTTCCTGCTGAGGAGGGAACGCACTCCACTCAGCCCTTTCAGGATACGATCCGTCCAAGTTCATCTCTACACTCCCCTGAAGCGGTGGTACGCACCTACTAGACACCGGTGTTACGTAGAGACCGTTAGCCAACAGGGGAGCACCCTCTCGCGTTGAGTTTGACCTCGTGACGCAGGGAGGTGTCTCGTCTTCGTTTGCAGTTTCGTACACGTCCCTGTCTGAGTCTATATCGGTTGACTTTACTTCGGAATCTATCTCCATTCCGATATCAATTCTGTCGTTGACCGTTTCGGGCTCTTGTTTTTCCTCCGTTACTTCCGAGCTTGAGAGGAAACAGGTTCCCACGAAAGCTTCACAATAAAGTTCTTTTATGTCTACATCTATTCTGTTCTGTTGGGAGTTTGTGGGAATAGGATTCCGGGAAAGCGCGTTCGCGTTAGAATTTACTCTACCAGGTTTGTACCTTATTTCGTAAACATATTGGTTGAGTCGAATTCTCCATCTCAATAGTTTTGAAGTCGGGTCTTTTGCGTTATGCAACCACACCAGAGGTCGATGGTCAGTGACGAGGGTGAATTTGTGGCCATATAGGTACGGTCGAAAATGGCCCACAGCGAAGATAATAGTGAGCAGCTCTTTCTCTATGGTTGAGTAATTAATTTCTGCACTTTGCAGGGTCCAAGATGCATACGCGATGGGGAGATCTTTGCCTATCGGACCTTGGCTGAGAACTGCCCCTAGGGCGTAATCCGAGGCGTCAGTCGTGACAAGGAAAAGTTTACTGAAATCTGGATACTGCAGCAGGGTTCTGAGCAAATGATGTCCCGAAGGGTCTCGAAAGCCGTTTGCGTGGAGTCATTCCAGACGAAAGGGTTTTCCTTTTTAAGAAGGAGAGTCATGGGCTTTGAAATCTTCGCAAAGTCTTTAATAAACCTCCGGTAGTATTCAATTAATCCTAAGAATTGTTTTATATTTTTCCTCGTCTTGGGAATAGGGAATTTCTTAACGGCTTTTGTCTTTTCTGGATCGGGCTTCACACCCTCTTTGGTAATAATGTGTCCTAGATACACTATCTCGCGTCTGAGGAACTTACACTTTTCCGGTTGGAGAGCAAGACTGGCGTTTTTTAGTCGGCTCATCAGAACCTTAACTTTTGAGCATGTTCCTCCAAGGAGCTAGCGTATGTAACTATATCGTCCATGTAGACGAACAGTTCAATCCCTTGGAGGCCCGAGAGGACTCTATCCATGAAACGTTGGAATGTCGCCGGCGCGTTTTTTAACCCAAACGGCATGCGATTAAACTCATAGTGCCCGTAGAGAGTTGAAAAAGCCGTTTTAGATTTAAAGGCAGGATCCATCGGAACCTGGTGAAACCCGGAAGCTAAGTCGAGGGTGCTGAAGTATTTGGCACCGCCTCGCTGATCAAGGATGTCCGTAATATTCGGGAGCAGGTATGCGTCGCTGATAGTTCTTTCATTAAGTGAGCGATAATCTATCACCATCCGCCATCGTGGTTTACCCGAAGAATCTGATTTTTTGGGGACAATCCAGACTGGCGAATTGTATGGGGATCTGAGGGTCCAATAAGCCCGTTTTCAAGAAGTGAGTTTATCTGTTTCTGAATCTCGTCTTTATGTATCTTAGGGTACCTGTACTGCTTTGTGTTTATGGGGGTCTCGTCAGTTGTAATTATCCTATGTTTCAAAACGTCTGTGGAACCGAGTCTATGCCCGGGTAACCAACATTGGAAGGGAAAATCGACTACGGTTTCCAAGATACTAGCCTTCTCGACCTTGTTCAGCTCGTCTAGCTCGAGAATAGTAGATAATTTTGAGAGCCGTTCGGCCGCGGATTTTTCGTCGGCTTTTCCAGGGTCGCCGAGGCGAGCAGTGCGAGCTAATGGAGGACGAATTTCGAATTCCTCTAGTTCGATAGGCGGGACTGGGAGGTTTACGTAGTTGGTTGTGCAGTTGATCGCGAATACCTTGGCGAGCCCGTTTTCCTGCGCGGCTAAAACTTCTCCTAAATAGATATCTGGACCCAAGCTTATTTTCCTGACTTAGCCTTCTCTTTGATTCGCATTTTTCACCGGGATGTTGACGAGCCTTTTAGTCCGAGGGGGTAAATCGAACGACTGGTGGTTGCAAAAACTAATTTCCTCGCAGCCTAAGATTAGTTTACTGGGCATTTTATTCCGGAAAGCGATCATTGCTTCTTGTTTCGTTAAGAAAGCCATACCTAAGATGCCTGCTTGTTCTATCGGAAAGCTGTCATCAACAATTTGGAATTTTACTTCGATGCCGCGCAAAACTGTGGTAAGTTCTCCGTACGTGCGGATTGTGCCGGAACCTATCCCGCTCAATGAATAAATTTTCGTTGTGTTCACTTCGACCCCGGTCGCTACCGAATTTTCTTTAATCAAATTTAATTGAGATCCGGTGTCAATCAGAAAGTAATTTTGTCCCTCGTTGAAAGAGGGGTCATCCAGAATTATGACGGGTAATTGCGCTATTCCTTCAAGGGTAAAATCATAGTTGATTCGGTAGATTTTGAATTCGCTCTGACATCCGCGCTCCTCACTACATTGTTGTGAGGAGCGGCTTTGGAGTTTAAATCCCCGATAGAATCCGCTTCTTGTTCGTTTGAAATAGGGTCGGCCTGACGGAAATCGCGACGACGAAAGTCATTCTGCATGCTCTCCCTACTGTGTTTCGAGTAACAGTCTGCCTCTCGGTGCCCTCTACGCTTACAGTAGTGACAGTAAGGACGGTCTCACCGTGTGAAGTCTGTCCGTCCTCGTTGTTTGTAATCCGGGCACCCTCTTTTCATGTGCCCAGGTTTATCGCAGTGAAAGCAGACTATTATGGGTCGTCTGGTATTATTTTCTTCGCCTGAATGGCCTACACTAAAAACGCGAGCTGTTTGAGCTTTATGCTGGGTGTTTTTGCTATCAATCAACTCGGATTCTGTTTGACTCCCATTTAACGTTACAATTCGCGTTCGGAGTTTGTAGTGCTCTTCCTCGGTCACGGCCAGATCTATAGCTTGTTGTAAATCATTTGGTTTACGTTGCCGAACTAAGGATTCGATTTCGGCGCAGAGTCCGGTCAAGAAACAATTACATGCATTAATGTTCGCCCTCGTCTTAATGGTGTAGCTAATATCCGAATCGCACTCTCTATCAACTGCGTTCAGTACATCGTCTAAAAGGTCGTTCACGCGATTTCCGAATTGGAGTGCCGACTCCCCCCTTTTCTGGAAAATGGTCGACAGCTCTGTCTGAAGCGAGTCTAAAGTGGCACGCGAAGCAAAGGCTTGTTCCAGGACGCGCATCAGTTCTTCGAGATCATAATTATCTCTTCGCCTACGTAGGTACCCTTTCGCGTCTCCGGTAATCTTTTGTTCGATGATTTTCAACAGAAATTTCTGCTCTGATGGTCTAACGGATCTCCAGAGATCCCGGCAGTCTTTAGAAAATTTCCATATAGGAATTGTTTTACCATCATACTTAGGCAGGATTTCCGAAGCTAGCTTCAACGAGACGCGGCAAGATTCGTTGGATTCATCACTACGGGTGCTTGACGGGACTAGTAGTTCGTAGTCCATCGGGCGATCGCGATAAGTCGGATGCATTAGTTGTTGCCTAAAATTGGGTGGCCGGATAAAAGGTCGATCTACGTCAGCTGGAGGTCCGTAGTACGGTACCACTACCCCACGTTCGTTACCGCGATTGAGAAAGCTTTTCCCGAATTTTTCCGACAATCTATTCGACGATGAGTCTGGATAGACCTCGATATCCCAGGAGCTAGTCGATTCGCTATGGTTACTTATTTTCGCGGCTATTTCTATTATTAATAATTCCTATTTCTAGCTACCTGGTTACAAATTCCCTAATGGTCACAATGAGAAATATCTTTCAATGACTCACTGCCTGACTTCCGGTAGATCCTGATCGATGATGATGCGTTCTCCGTGGTTGAAGGGGGGTACCGTTGTCCTCTGATGGTTGAGTTATTTCCTACCACTCTCCGTGGCTGCTTATTGGCGAAGGCGAGCGTTCCCTTTTGTTTGCTTCTACGTTATCGTTGCCCGTGATTTCAGAGATTTGTAAGCACGGCTGCTGATAATCACTTTTCCTCTGGCATTCGCCCTTTGCTCTGGGGAAACCGTGCAAAATCCCAAGAGAGAGAAATGGCTCGAACGATGAATAATTGTTGTGTTTTCCAAAATACACCGATACGCAAATCTAACGAGAATAGTCTGTTATAAACGCACTTCAACACAAAAGTAATTACTACAGGTCCATTACGATTTCACGAGGCGTGTCAATTAGTCACTTATAAACTTTCACCCTCAAATGTTTGTAAACTGTCTTCAACAAAGTTCGCCACCAAAATCCTTCGTGAAATGTTCGTTCAAACGCGCACCAACGAATTGACGAATCCCACCGCTGTCACCAATGTGATGTGGGATTTGCCGCGAATCTATTATTATCTCGTCGAGATGGCGCGAGAGTCCGTTTCGCCCGTGGAACACGAAAGTGTTCGACTCGCGGTGCGCGGGAATTATGAGATGGAGGTGGTATTAAGGTGGTTGCGGAGATAACCGAGAAACAAAACGTTATAGTTGAAGTTTCAACTGAATGTATATGTATTGTTACAGACTTTTACTCGAAAGCTTGATGCTCACAGTTCGAAGTTCTAACGTATTCTACCCTTTTTATTTGTACAAAGTTTCTTGCTTGATGATTCTTGACGATGGGGCTTCTTCGAGATCCAGGTGGTTTGCTTTCTCCAGTGGGTGAGTTATCCAATCATAAGTCAGGTCCCGCCCTCGTCGTGCAGTCCAGCAGGGGTAGTTCGCGGCGTCCACGCGGGTTTCCGGGGTAGTCCAGGGTTGTCCAAGGCGGGTGAAAGCGGCCACACTGTTTTACAAGCTACAGCCCCTTTGTTACCCGTTTGAAATGTCGCAGATCCCGTTCTACAATTGTTTACCAGCCTATCTGCTTTTTCCCTCGGAATGAGGCGTTCACATGTGGCATCCACTCCTTAGCGAAAGTTCCTCGCTCAAGGGTGTTATGGCCCTCCACTTGAAAGGGTCCGAGCAGGCCTCCGCGCTCCGAAGGAATTTTCCATGATGTGTTTTCTCGTCCTTAGCCCTCGTTGAATGTCGATGGTTATATATAGTTATTCTATTTCTCGAGTGACCATTCCTATACCTAATGTATATACGCTATTTAGTTAACTTATATTTGAATTCGCGCGTCCCGCGTAGAGCGACTATCGATAGTCGTCGATATCACTGCAACCCTACGTTACACGTGCATTCGTCACGCCGTGCAAGCACAATGCAGTCAAGTACGTTCGCATGTGACGATATTGTGACGGCATGGCGTTTTGATACGAGAACCTGCTTACACAGTTCCAGCTCACTGTGAAGCTTCACATCAAGATGGTGGAGCTCCACGCCAAACTGGAACTGTACAAGCAGCTTTTGGTATCAAAATGCCGTGCCATCACAATATCGTCACATGCGGACGTACATGACTGCATTGTGCCGGCACGACGTACGTTCCCGTGGTAGCACCGAGTCGATCCCGTGCCGTTACGTGTCTATTTGGGAACGTTCGTAACCATTTTTACCGGTAAAGTTACCGGTAAAACAACCGGTTATTTAAGTAACGACAGTGCTACCAACAAGCGCACTCTAACTTTTAATTTAAATATGATAAAATATCTACGTTATTGCGAATCATTTAATCAACGTTTAACTTCTTCAATAAAATACTGATAGTTACTATTAAACGATAATTATTCCTTGGAAGCTATTGAAGACTGGTTAATTTTTTTTTATTCAGCAAAAAGAATGTAATACGATCAAACATTAAAAATTAAGTGTTTGTACTATTTATAATAACGACGTTATGGGGAACGAACGGGTTAAATCGAGATACATGTATGGACTAAGGATTCGTGATTGAAGTGGGACCAGCGTAAGAAAGCATCTTACCTTGCACATGCACATGCAATTTTCGCCGGGTTCGGTAGTGCCAACTAGTGATGAGTCGGCAAATAACCGGTTAATTAACCACAGTTACTAACGTATTTTACCGATGGTAACTGTGCCTAACCGAGCTCCACTCGGCTCCTCTTGAGGCCTTTTGTTTTCTCTACTGAGCGCAGTGTCGACAATCGGGCAGGTGTCTCGGTCGAGTTAGCTATTATGGCTTCGGATCCGCGGCTGATATATATTTACGATTACTCTCTGGTCTCGCACAGAGCCCACGTGTCCGGCTATTCCGTCCTCGACCGAAACTCTCGATTTTCTGGTGAAGGAAAATATTGAAAATGAAAATCAACTCACAGGTGGGAAAAAATGAAAATAATATTTTATCCGTTCTGCGCAAACGCTTCGCCTCTCACACAATAACAATAACAAAAAAAACTTCGATGCTTTGGGCGTCGTGTCTGCCCAACCGCTCCCTCTCTACTGCCGCTAGCTCGCACGCTTCCCCGAGTCTCCTCCCTCTCCCCGCGGCGCGCCTGCGCAGCGCCGGGCCCTGCCCGACCGATCGGCACCTTCGTGACGTCACCCAGCCTTACCGGGTGCGCGCACCGGCGTCACCGATCTCGCTGCTCGCCACCTTTCGCGTTACGTTGGCGACAGTAACTTATTCTGTGGTTGGCACTACCGAACTCGGTGAAAATTCCATATGCAAGACATTTTCTTATCCTGTTCCCGCTTCAATCACGCATCCTTACTCCATCAATGTATTTTGATTTAACCCGTTCGTTCTCCACAACGTCGTTATTATAAATAGTATAAACACTTAATTTTTAACGTTTGATCATATTACATTCTTTTTGCTGAATACAAAAAATTAACCAGTCCTTAATAGCTTCCAAGGAATAAGTATCGTTTAATAGTAACTATCAGTATTCCATTGAAGAAGTTAAACGTTGATTAAATGATTCGCAATAACGTAGACATTTTATCAAATTTAAATTGAAAGATAGAGTGCGCTTGTTGGTAGCATTGTCATTACTTAAATAACCGGTTGTTTTACCGGTAACTTTACCGGTAAAAATGGTTATGAACGTTATTAACCGGTAAATTCATAACACTAGTGCCAACCACAGAATAAGTTACCGTCAGTAAAATACGTTAGTAGCTGCGGTTAATTAACCGGTTATTTACCGAGCTATTTAACCGGTTATTGACTGATTCACATCACTAGCCACTGGCTATATAAGCCCGCGCGCGGAGCACAAGAGGACCTTTTATCTTTCTACCTTGACTGGAACACATTCCCTAAATTACTGCTCTGGCACTCGACGCATAGTCCTTCGAGAAAGCCCATTTCCAAACCACGTAGGTCTGAAATTCTCTAAACATACATTACCCGAGAAAAACATACATTACATCTAGAAGAAAAAATTCAAGAAATATTCGTTGATAAAAATATGTGTGCGAAAACCACACTGAAGAAGAAGATGATGATGATGAAGATAAAATATAAGCGAATAAATTCAACGAAAAATCGTTTATTCGTCTATTACAATTCGACTAGGAATTCGTGAAAAAATTTGTTTATCATAAAATATGTAGTAATGACACATAATTAATACATTTTTTGTATTAGTATTTTTAATTAATAAATCCAATGTCGAATTGAAATATAAATCATGGGCAGTGTTACGTCGCGAATATGAAAAAGATATTTGTTAACTGAAAAGTGTACGTAAACTGCGGTCCGTTTTATGATGCTCCTGGAGTTTGGTCTGGAATGCGCCAGACCGGGATTAGAGCACGAAACTATTACACCCAGAAATAAGTTTATTCCATTCAAAGAAAATTTATTAAGCACGAAGAAAAATGTTTATTTAATTCAGAACCTGATAGAGCGTTTATTAATGTCTAATATATTTCTTTGTTTATTAGTATTATTATTATTATTATTTAATAATGTTTATTTGGATCTAAGAAACAGATATTTATGTCAATTAATTAATTTATTTATTTCGTGAAAGACCTGCTACTTTTGATTGTATCGGAATAATGTGATATACGAATGACGCAGAAACGAATTTTTTTGTTAAATAAGTAATTTTTACTATCAACGAACCATCAACAAGCAATGTTCTATTGTTAAAATGAGCATACAGATCCGTTATCGACGCACGATTTCACTAATGACGTTGCACATCAGTTATACTCATGACATAACCAATCTCGATGTTAGTTGTTCCAGGACTCATTTCATAACCACAATTCTGTAACGTAGGATTTTTCGTCGTCCTATTATTTCCTCGCTCGAGATGGCGCGAGAGTCCGTTTCGCCCGTGGAACACGAAAGTGTTCGACGCGCGGTGCGCGGGAATTATGAGAGGGAGTTATTAAGGTATTTGTGGAGATAACCGAAAACTCGGAGAGACAAGACGTTATTGTTGAAGTTTTCAACTGATATTCAATGTATTGTTACATTGACTTTTACTCAAGAGCATGATGCTCTCAGCTCGAAATTCAACCGAGTTCTGTCCTCCCAATTTTTGTACTCCTTTGCTTTTTGATGATCTTCGACGATGGTGCTGCCTCGATATCCAAGGATAGGGGTGGTTCGACCCCTCCAGTAAGTCCGTTATCCAGTCCTGGTCCGGGGCCCGCCTCCTTCGTAGAGTTTCGCCGGGGTAGATGCTGAGTCCGCTGGTGGTCCGAATGGCCGTCGATGAGAGGCGTCTGCTTAATTTTATGAGTTTGGGTCCTTTCTTTGCAGACCCTAAAACAAGCCTGCGTTCTTCCAGAATATTCCTTTTCTTCGGGTGAAGTATCCACATCTGGCATGTATCCTTGGGAAAGTTCTGCGCTCTCGCTGGCTTTCTGAATTACCATCTTCTATAGAAGGTTCGCATGTGACCATTCCTGCCTAATATTATATCTATTTGATTCTCGTTAGCATTATTTATATTTGAATCGGATAAATCGCGCGCGACGCATAATTCGACTATCGATTAATATCGCGGTTACCAACTGAATCCGTTACAATTCAATCGAGGCACACTGCTTGAAGTAAACAAAGTTTTATGAAAACAAACCGATAAGGTGCCTCTCTATTAGAGTGTAATGGTTCCCCGTAAGGAATGAATATAGTTTTGTACTATCAGCGAGAAATGTTTTCAGACGACTGACGCATTGACAACTCTAATACGCGCTACCGGATAATAGCCGCATTTGTCTTGACGCCAAATATATGATTTCTTTGCGCGAATAAACATTTATTTTAAAGTACAAATCTTTAAATAATTTTTTTTACTTACACCAAAGTATAGTCATTATTTGAATCTAATAAGGATTTTGTTGAGACAAGCAAACATTACTTTTATCTTAATAAACGTCATTTGAAGGCCGAAATTTATTTAATTTTAATAAATCTTTTTTCTGGGTGTAGGAAATTTATATTGCGGGGAGAAGATTACGTTGGTAGCATGGAACTTACTTGAGAGCGGTGAAGCGTAGCGGGTGGAAATCTAGTCGATGGTGACCACCCTGTTTAGCGCGTTGGCCGACACGTTAATTCTGGTGGCCAGACGAGGCGCCCTCTATTCGTACGAGGTCGCCTACTTAAATTGGAAGAAGAAGAAGAAGAAGATGGTGACCACTTCCGGTGAGTGAGGCTCCGATAGGTAGGGAAGGTCCTCGTTGCGACCGACCGCTGGTGCTTTTATGTATAAGATCTCCTGTTGATACGGTGGACCGCGGAATCCTTGGGCCGGCAGGTATGTGGCGGTCTCTTCGTTGACGAGCGTCAATGACTCGGATGCCGTATCCCAATCTCTTACCGCAGGTATCGGCGGCAGTTCACGAACAAAACGAGTTGCAACGCCGATTTGTTTAGTGTGCTTCACGTTGTCAATTATCGTGACGGAACCTTTGAAGGTTTCGGTTGTCACGACTTTGATCTTCTGTTTAAGGTAGCTATGTCGCTTCGCGCTCATTTTGCATAAGTTCGAGAAAAATAAGAGAAAATTGCATGTACTTCTCGATGGTATAAAGTTCTGAAAAAATTCATGCATACTAAAGGTACTGAAAAGATTAATTGTGCATAATAATAATTCCAGAATGTTATTAACAAATGAATCAAAAAATTGATTGTTTAACAAATTATCCGGCAACATAACTTTTTTTTAATGAAAATGATTCCTTCATTTTTCTGAATACGTATGATTTTTTTCAGATTTTTTAGTCAACTTTGATTTTTTTTTAATGGAAAAAATGTGTGAAAAAACAAAAAAATCAAAGTTGACTGAAAAATCTGAAAAAATTCATACGTATTCAGAAAAATGAACGAATCATTTTCATTAAAGAAAAAAGTTGGTTTGCCCGATAATTTGTTAAACAATTAATTTTTTGATTAATTTGTTAATAACATTTTGAAATTATTATTATGCGAAATTAATCTTTTCAGTACCTTTAATATGCATGAATTTTTTCAGATATTTATACCGTCGAGAAGTACTTGCAATTTACTCTAATTTTTCTCGAACTTATGCGAAATGACGCGAAGCGACATAGCTACCTTAACCGACACTGACTTTACGGTTAATTGTTCTATAGCTGAACGCAATAAACGTTTATATTCGGGAATGTTATGAGCGCCTTTCAGTGCCAGTTTACCGAATGCACGTGCTTTTACACGTCTTTCCTGGAATTTTTGTCCTCTTCGGTGTCTACCCACATGGAAATAAATTATATCTGGAATATATTGAAAAATGTATATAAAATATATAAGATATATTTTGTCCGAAAAATTGTATATGTCGAATATATTTTGAAATGTAGTTTAATTATATACAATATATAAAATAAAATATATTCGAATTTATAATGCTAAATACATTAAAAGTATAAGAGATATATATTGAACATATATTGTGAATACGAGTTTCATATAATCGAAGTATATCTGAAATATATATACTTTATATTTCGGAATATATTCCGAATATATGGGCAATGTACTTGGAATATATGTTTGATATATTGTGAAGTAAGGGATCGTTAACCGTTAACTAATTCATAATCTAATAGCATACATAATTAATCAACGACAGTTAATTGATTGTCGAGTCATAGTAGATAAATAATTGTGGGGCCACCCGTATCGAGCGACAATAAGCGCGTCACGCGTTCAGCTACGCGAGCGTTGACAGAATAGGTGTGCGGTGACTCGCGGTAACTCGGGAGCGGGAGCGCGCGAGAACAGCGAAGTAGGGAGAGCGTGTGGTGGGCAGCAAAGCGAGGCGAGAGAAACAGAGATAAGCCGGCGTTGACCCGAAGAACTGCGAACCGTACGCGTAGGGCTAACCGTCTTGTATTTTCTATAATATATTCACTTGAAACAAGATGTGCCTACGTTTCTTTTCCCAAATCCCACATAATTATTGACTATAGATAAATACATAAAATGACAAGTGAGCCTCACGGTATACAAATATAAAAAACGTTTTGTGCTTTGTACGTACGTTTTACATTCATAAGCATTATTATTATTGGTGTTACGTCCTCCAAAATTTTCCCAAGATATTTCAAGGTCATTTGGGTCACATGACCGGTTAAGTAACAAAAATTTGAAATTTACCAAAACGCTGAAAATAATCATTGGCAAATATAATCATCAAACCCGAAAGGGATAATGAATAAATTAAATACCAGATGAAAAATTTATCCACTGGTAATAATAATTAGCCTTCAGGTAAATTGGGTTGAGCTACAGAGGCGACTGTACAGCCCAAGTGAGCCGCGCGAGGCTCGGTAACCTGACCCGCAAAAACGCAGATAAGGATATTGGTGCGGCGCTCATCAGGCTTGTCGAGCATGCGGACGCTTGTACGGCTTGTCATGGGGTCCGTGATGCCGAGAGTGATCGTCGGCAACGATGAGTGCAGCACCTCCTGGATTGTTAATACCGGTGACCGATAGATCATTGGTGTGGTCTCGGAGGATCATAATTGAGATGATTTGATGCAAGAATAAATAGAAAATAAAATAATGAATAACAAATATGAAAGATGGCGAGATATTTTGGGGAATTATTAACAATATTGAAACGAATAGAGTAAAGTCAAGCATGTGTAATAATTATTGAGTCAAATCGTCAGGATAAATTTAAAGATAATGCGTGAAAATACAGAAAATTATGAAAAGTAGGAAAGAAATATAAAACGGTTAACACAAAATCCAAGGAAATAATCAGACAAATATTACGATAAAAATTTATGCCAACCATTGTTATCTTTTCAACGAAAGCTCGTAGAGCTTTCGTTCAAATTTGTATGTTCATAGAATTCGCGTTAAAATTTAAGTACTAACAAATAGAAGGGTCAAAATTATTGTAAAACTACGAAACTAGGAATAAGTAATTAGTCAATCAAAGAAAGTAATCAGGTGATAAGAGTGGGGAGACGAGGCGCAGGTGAGACAGCGGTGACGCGGGGGTGTCCGGCACCGAGGTTATTTATTCGCGCGCCCACCGCCCACTCGGCACTTCTTCTTCTTCTTCTACGCGAGCGGGGCACTGACCTCAATCTTGTATTGTACTTAGAGCCATTAACAAAGAACTTGTAAAATCACCTTGAAATATCTTCGAATATCAGTTCTCATTTTAATTCTGTTCGAATAAATTATTCATATCTTTCCGAATCATTTCATCGAATCGAGTATTTTCTTCCTCGAAGTCATTTCGTCGTCGGAGTAATTTATTTCCATCTATAACATCTGGGAAGGACGTTCATCTCTGGATTCGATCATCCTCATCATCCGATTCTGATTCGGATTTTCGATATTTTGGAAGGACGCTATTTTGGAAAGTCATCATTCGATTCTGACTCGAACGTATATTTGGAATTTGGGAAGGACGTTCTATTTCGATATCGATATTCATCATTCATCAATCAATTTATTCGATCATCCATTCCGAGGTAAACCCATTTAAATCACATCGTAAGTTTGGAAAATTATTATTTTCATTTTAAGATTCATTTCTTCTCAATATTTATACATCGACATTTATTCGTCAACCTGGAAGATTAAAATATTCTCCTGGACAATATATATTCGTGTTGGTCAATTCTATTTCACCTATATCTGTTCGCGTTAAAGTATTAGGATAGGTCCGGAGTAAACAGTGAGTGAGCGTGATGGCAAGTGCCGCGAGTCGTGCGTCGAGGGTGACGCCCGAGAGAGTGAGATAACCGCGTATCGTGTCCCGTATGATAGAAAGAGTTAGCATCCAGAAGTTTCTTGTCCAGTTTAGAATCATCACTCAAAATTAAATAATTCCGAAGTTTTAACAGTGAATAAAATTCAGTAAATATTAAATATATACACTCTAGGCCCTATCCCGAATTATTTTCCGAAAGGTTAGGTTCAAAACAGGGCCAAATCCTCGATAAAGCGTCATCTCCGAATAACGTGTAAAGGGAGGGTGAAAATTCTCCTTGACCGAGATGGAGTGAAAAGTGCTGATCGGGACGTAACATTGGTATTCAGACCGAAAAAAAATCACTATACATGCAATATTTTTTTTTTGCTACATGACATTGAAACTTTAACATTAATATTGACAATTAAATCAACATTAACGTACACGCGTCCAGCATAGGGCCATCACATGCCTACGACGCTTTAAGTTTCAAATAAAAATTAACATTTTCTAAGATCTGGGTAGCCGAGTGGGTTAAGGCACAACGTTCGTACTATACGACTAGGGTCGACGGTTCGATCCCCAGCGAGTGACAAAATTAATAGCTTTTTTCCAGGATATTCTTGTCCCAGTCAGTAAGTTCATATATATAATTAAACGTAAAGATTACCTCCGAAAAATACCGTGTAAGGAACCATCGACTTAATTTTCAATTTTTTAGCTGGGCTTCAATAGGTAGGATGTACATAGGATATATGGCACATACATCAAACTTACATCTCAAATACATTCGGAACTACACCTGACATACACGTGGAATATACAACATATATATCAAAATTATATATTGAATATATTTTCCGAATATATTTTTGTCCGAAAAAGTACGCATGGTGAATACATTTTTTATTTATTTCTCGTACAAGTTGTGCATAGTTTGAATATATTTTTAATACATAAAAAAATATATTTTTCAATATACTTTATTTCCATGCGGGCGCCGCCACTGCCAAGAAGGTCCGAGTCGGGGAACTGTATGGTACCGCGTCGCGAGTTAGAATTAAAGGCATTAAGTACATTTGGAGAAATCCTCTCCCAATAACCACCTCTCGGAGTGGCGCCTAACAGCGCACGCTCACCGCAAATTCTGATTCGCCAATGCAGGGCCTACTACAGGCCAAAGATTCTCCTACACATCGCAAGTAATAAGAGTAACCGAGTTACATACAAATAACAGTTTGAAAATTTAACGACTTAAGCCACCCACTGCCTCCATATTAGCAAAGGATTGTGGAAGGGCCAAGTTTATAAAAAGCTGTGCTCCAAGGTGACAGCGAGCAGAATCAGGCAGGAGGGTATAGAGAGCGATTAGAATCGGACAGAATCGGGAAGACTCGGAAAAATGAGAAGTTGCGTCGCGATTTAAGAATTAAGAAGTTTGCGAGTATATAACGTACAAAGCACATTCGAGATCAGCTCTGAAAATTTGCTAGAATTCGTCCAATTTTTATAAGAACGAAATATTCAATAACGAAAGTTTTTTTTTGTTGAAATATATTATCATTTCCGGACTAACATAAACGCAGCACCGAGTGTTTCCCCCAACTATCCAGCTGTTCGGCATCTTCGACTTCAGCTGTTCACAGCAAACGTACATTTACTTTATTATTTCTAAAATATCTTGAGACACCATGCACGTTGATACCTCCCCGTTATTACGTTAAACAATTTTTTCCCCGACTACGCTAAAAAGGCCCTATTTCATACCTGTAACGTGGGGGGGGGGGGGGGGGGAGTGGGAAAAGTGATTTAGCAGGAGGAAAAGTGAACTTTTCCTCCCGCCCTCGCGGACCACCCAACCGTAAATAATGGTTGGAATTTGGACGATTTTTCTATAACCAACCACAAACCGACGGTCGATTGGTGCGCCAAACCAACCATTATTCCAACCGCCCGAAGGTTGATTTTCGGTTGGTTTTTGGAAACCAACCATTTTGCGACAGCATAAATAGTTGGTTCATGGTTGGTTATTATAAAACGGCCCGCATTCCGACGTTCAGGTGACTACAGTGATGGTTGGTTTTTTCGAAACCAACCATAAACCAACTATTTCGGGCAACGACCTAGCCAGCTGTTGGTTTACGGTTGGTTTTGAAAAATCAACCATAAGTCAACCACTACTATTCTCGGCTGAAAGTCGAAAATAGAGTTGGTTTATAATATCCAACCGTGAATCAACCTTTACTCTGTCGAAAGAATAGTTGACTGATGGTTGGATTTGACGAACCAACCCAAAATCAACCTTCGGGAGGTTGGAATAATGGTTGGTTTGGCGCACCAATCGACGGTTGGTTTTTGGGCTGGTTTTTGGTTGGGAGGAACGCGAGGGCGCTAAATTACTTTCCCTCTCGCTCGTCAAGACTCGGCCAATTTCCATCCCCGTTGCAGGCATAGAAATATGGCCACTTTTTAGCACCATCGGGAAAAAATAGCGTAAGCCACTCGGGAGGAAGTGTCTTTTCACCTCGTGTGAATGTTTGCCCTCGCTTCGCTCGGGCATCAAACTTCACGCTCGGTGAAAAGAACCACTTTCCTCCCCTGTAGCATAATGTACTATTGTTCACTGGATTTTCTTATAACATTTCGTGAAAAGCAACTTATTAGACGTAGCTATTTTGCAACAATAGAATATTGAGAGGAGATATTAATTCTTCGGGAATCCCTACCTTAGCTTAGTCCTTAGTATCGTCCTTAGTAACTTTCCGCAAGGATTAGACTAGAAACAGGGCTATCGCGAACGAGATTGGCATCTGGTGTAGTTCCGATTAGAAAACAAACGCCAAAGTGGTCCGTTGACAAAGTTTTCCATTGGGAGTTTACTGGTAATGAATGGTATCCAAAGGTCATCAATGGGATCCTAATGAAAATTCATGGGTAACATTGAAACGGTACTTTCTACCATTCATTCTTAATGGTACACGACTGGCAAATCAGCGGGAAATTTTAAATGGTACGTTTTTCCATTCGTTATTAATAGGAATTCACTGGCAAGTCAATGGGGCGTGACAAATGCTACTTTTTCCCTTCGTTGTGAATAATAGTCCGTTGGACGATAACTGGAACAGCTGAAATATTATTTCGTAAAATCCCATTGAATTATCTTTAACGAATAGTAAATGATAACCAATGGGATTTTTTAATGGTAATTAATGGGAGATTTAGCCAAGGGGTCTGAGGCACATAAAGGCAGTGTACGTTTGGCGTCATACGGCCGGGTCCGAGGCTTAACGCGATCACTGTTATCGGTGCTCAAAATTGGTATAGAGATTCTATGTGTGCTCGCATCGTTTTGTCATAACATTGATCTTGAGCTTTTACGAACTCGTTGGTCCCGCGTGTCTGATTCATACATGGGATTCGTTTCGCACTTTGGACGTACCGTCTCGACAGTACAGGAACAACATCAAACGAGGATTGTTTGGTGATAACGCGCACAGGTTTATCTTTTAATTTCCAAATGTGATGTTGCTTGTTCGAATACCAATCACTCTCTGAGCCATTCTTATACCGTCGCTTGGTTGACATTTAGCAGTAGTTTAGCGTCGAATCTCAGCTTATTGATGGCTCCAGAAACGTTCCATTATCTCATGGACGCTTCGGTCTATCTCGTCAACTAGGACCCAACCCCGAATGCTGGTCCAAGGTTCAAACGATTGTCCAGAAATGGCGAGGGATCGGCATTCTTACATGGAAAACTTATTTATACGTACATTTTTTTTGCTAGGATTACTGAACGCCAATCAAGGTTTTCCAACGATGGTTGTGACATATTTTGTAATAAAATTATAACGGATCTATTCGGATGGTGATACGATTATCCTGTGATTTTACAGTTTCGTATTAATTACCATAAGTGGGATGCAAAATTACACTTTATATCACTTGACGCAGCATCGAAACATAGGCCACGGACGATTTAACGATCTGCGAAGAAATCACGATCACTCAAAGTATAAAAACATACCGATAAAAACAGGATTTTTTAATATTTAAGTAACTTACGCCACCGAAGCTTTCTAAGGAGTATACGTAAAACCCTGCTCCGTTAAGATTCAGAGGATTTCTCGCTCGAATCATGCACATGATGATCGAACTTTTGCTTCGAGGAGGCATCTCGTACCAATCGCACTCATACCACGAGTCGTGAAAGTTTATACTCTAATTCATCGTGGTAAAAACAAATCACAAATGCGATTAATTATCACTGATAACTAGGGATATGCGAATAACCAAAATCTTGAATAATTCACTATGTATTGAATATGGATAATGCATTACGCATTGAATATGAATAATTCATTATGAATTGAATATGAATAATTCAATTCGAAATTTGAATTGAATAATCGAATTTTTATGAATAGGGGAGAGCAGGGTGATAGGGGGTGGGGGGGGGATCAGTGGGGTAATACGGAATAATGGAAAAAACGCAATTTTCCAATAACTTTTGGATGGTGGTGGTGATGCTAAGTAGGGCTAAACGGGGTTGAAAATCCGGATGTATCGTTGGGACAAAACGGGGCATCCAAAAATTATCGGCAAACTGAATTTGGACCCCGTTGTCCCGTTTTGCCCCACTGCCCCGTTGTGCCTCGCTCTCCCCTAATTCAAATATCAAAGTGTAAGATCATATGCGACAATCTAAATAATTCAGGAATTGTTCTGGGACGCGCTGATTTGAAAACAATTGAACAAGCTATACGATGCCACTATTTTTATGCCCGTCCATTCTCTACGAAAATGAACAAACCCATGTAAATTGGTGACATCGACTTCTTACGTGTTACACTGTAAAAAAAGAATTTAAATTTAATGTACCAAGGAATTAAAAATTCACAAACTCGGTACATTAAACGAAAATTAATGTACCCTAAACTGCAAATTTGCAAATCTTCAGTAAAATTCATGTCCCGTACATTAAAATTAATTATGTTTTCATAAAAATTACAGAACTTGTTCCGTAAAACTATGTTTAAAGAACTTTTTTTATTTAAAGAACTTTTTTATGGAAATTTCTGTACCATTATTAAAATTTAAATACAAGTTTATAGAATTTACGTTCTCATTGTGGCTTGAACTTCAATTAAAAGAGTTTGAAAAATCAAGCGGCTCCTCGTTTTAGATTTCTTCGACGTTGATGCTTGAAAATTACAGAAAATCCGTAGGTTCAAACACTCGATTGTAAATTTCAATACTTGTATATGAAAAATGAATTTATGTGTAGTGATTTTGAGCACCGATATCTTGAAATGAAATACCAAACACTTTTTTCAAAAAAGTAAAAATGGTATGCCAAGTCCTGAAAATGTGTTTTCTGGTTCACAAAGTATATTTATCAAAACAAATTTCTTTTAAAAAAAGTAATCGAAAAAAGAAATTTAAGAAATAGCTTATGCACACCGAAAAAAAAAGTTTGGTAATATTGTAATGTCGCGAGGCGGTGCGGTGGTCTAGTGGTTAGCGTGCTCGCCTCTAAAACCTAAGCATCGGGAGGTCGACGGTTCGATTCCCGGCTTCGTATGTTTCGCCGAGAAGGGGAAAAAAAACATGGACGAGACGAAGCTCCAGATATATACATCGGTCACTCACACTCAGTTACCGCGGTGCGAGTGTCGGATGTATATAGCTGTACTCCATTGTTTTCATTCTCGGTGAGACGCGACAAGCTCCGACGTCGGGAATCGAATCTGAGACCGCATCGGCGTAGGGGACGTAGCGTACCCATTGCCCGGGACGCCGAGTCTGTGTATCAGACTCGACGCTCCGCAATAGCTATCCCTGGCCAGAGTGTAAGCTATCGTGCTGGGGCTTCATGGCACCGGGGTATGGTGCATCATAACGATGCTTCTAGGTATACCAGGCGACTATCCTAGAATACTTGGAGCCTTGCCTCCTTAACCTGGGGCTCTGAGGAGGCCGACAATGATATCCCTAGCATGACTACATTTAGGGATGCCGGGGGACGGGGGACTAGGCCAACGATACCCTGAGCAACTGGCAACCCAAAGAAGGGATGCGGTGGTGCGGAAGTACTGGCCCAGATACCCTGTACAACCGGTAATAGCCCACGAGGGGTTGCTGGAGCACGGGGGACTGACCAAGATACCTTGAGCAACCGGCAACCCCGAGAAGGGATGCTGGGAGATGGGGGACTGGCCAAGTTACACTGAGCAACCAGCAAGCCCACGAAGGGTTGCTGGGGACCGCGGGACTGACCAAGATACCCTGAGCAACCGGTAATCCCTAATGAGAAAGGTGTCAAGTCGCAGAAGTAGGTGCGAAAAAGTCAATGACATCACGAGGGACGCCTGTCGGTTGTGTTCCGCGTCTGAGGAACACAACGTGGACAATTAGGGCGGTGCGAGTGCCCCACGGGGCCCGAGTACAATGGTCCAGCAGGACTGAGTGCTCGTATCGCATATTAATTAAAAAAAAAAATGTCGCGAGGAATATTTAATGTAATTTTATTACGGGTGGTAGTCGACTCTGCCACAGAACGCGGTTGTAGGACGGGAAAGACTCGGTAAACACTTTGTCGAACTGTTAAAGACGTTTATTTTCTAATACAAATCCGGCAGCGTAACAGTGTCGCGCGGAGTTTCGGTGACTAAATGACTGACCAAACTAGGCGGACGTTCGTTCTTATAGATCTATCTCGTGGCAAAGTCCAGATAGTGGGGAAGGAATTCGGGCGTCGGAAAAATACTGGAAAGGCAGATGTTTCGGATTCCTGGAAGGCGGTTAGTCATGAGAAAAGGAATGCAATGATCGAAGTCTAGGATTGTATATTTCGGGGGTGATAAGGAATAGGCGTTCGGAGTCCTCGAGGAGATGACGGGATGCTCGGTGGTGCGATAAGCAGCGGCGACGGGTGAGAAGAGATAGGCGGCAATCGTGTGAGTGGTCGTGTGAAAGCGAAAAAAGGAAGATGTAGGGAGGATCGTTATTACAATATCAACCTCACAGCTGCAGTCACGGAAAATTGGTTTGAATCAATCCAGGCACATTTAAATAGACTGGGTCATTGTTGAAACAATAAAACTGGTGTGGTTGTATTAATTGCATATAGCAGTTTCTGTGATTACAACGTTGATTCAAAGTGAACAAAAACTGCATTACACGAACTTTTTTTTCAATTTAATCGTATATAATGTCACCATACAGAAGGTATATTATTTCGACTTGAGCGTATGTTTGGTCAATTTGAAAAAAAAAAAAAAATATATTGTGACGTGATTTTTTTTGAATCACCGTCACAAAATAAAAAAAGCATCTAGTACTTTCTTCGCGAAAATACCGATTTTTATGGTATAGATCTCGTTTTGCTGCCTCTCTCGCTGATCGCGGTACGATTTAGCTTATGGCGATACAGTTTCCGCTAACGTTTGGATTCATGTTATTTTTTTTGTACGGTTACGGCTACAGTAAAGATTGAGTTAGTCGGGGTTCTCGAATCCAGTTGGTGGTGCGGATCTAGAGATAATTACAAGCCCAACTGGAGGAGAGACTCGACAAGGCTTCGTTACGAATACGCTAAAGTCCGGTGCAAACCCGGCGCTCTAGTGGGTGATGAGGTAAAGTGCAATGCGTTGGAAAACAGGCGGAGTTACGGTTTAGTCCGGACAAGGATGGAACCCTTGTGCCGCGTTTTTGAGATAGTGAAGAGCCTTGTTTTCACGCATTGCACGAGGAGAAGCGATCGTAACGATCCTCGAAATTTACCGCTTCGTACAGTTCGGTTAAAGGCTCCCGTTGAGATCCCGCTCCGAAATAGTATGAGAGGGCAGTAGCTATCGGTCAGAGATCCCGAAATAATGATAATGATCCGTTACAGGTGTTGTCGTAGACAAATCAGTCTACCGAGAGTCGTCCTTGAGGCAGCTCGGACTTCGCTCGCGCTCCCGTGTGTTTACGTTCGAGCCGTTGTCTCGCGCGCTGAGCGAGTCGCTCTCGCTCGCGCTGCCGTAGACTCCGGGTACCGTCTCGCTTCGGTTCGTGCGTCTCGCGCGCGCTACCTGTCACCGCGGGTGTTCGCGGGTCGACTCGTGTGCCGTTTCTCGTGCGAGTTTTGTTGCCGATTTTCTGTGATCGAGATGCGTTCGGAACGCTCTTGAGGTGCATTGATTGTGCTCAAGTTCTCGGAGCATCGTAAGATGCGGTTCTCGGCCCCATATTATTGGATTTATTCCCGCCGTTCGGTGAGTTTATCGTTTGGATAATTTTCTCGATCGCGTATAGGACTCGTTCTCGCTGTCGTTACGCTCGCTCGACCCTTCGGTCAGCTGAACGCTCCCGATGCACGCAGGTGCGATCTCGTGGCTTACAGCCAACCAAATTAATTGTTCTCGTTTTGCAAATTCTGAGCTCTCGTTAGCATAGATTTCGCGTTACTTTATTGGCAAAGGATCGTGACCCTCTACCATAACCCGCATACTGAGCAAACCGTGCATTTCCGCAACCGTTTGCTCTCGCGAGTGGATTGGTGTTAGCTCGTTACCGTTTAGTTCCCGTTTTATCGTTTTGTGTTTTTTCCTTGCGGAGGTCGGTTCCATCGACCTCCAGTTTAGTCCGGTTTGGCGATTCCGGCGAAACAAAAATCAGCCCTGCAGAGGTCGTTTCCATCGACCTCCAGATTAGTCCGGTTGTTGAGACCGGCGAAACAAAAATTAACTGGCGCCCACCGGGACTTCAATGTATTCGCGAGGGTGGACGGCTGAAGGTGACGTTTTTTGTTGTTCTCGATTTCGCGTTTGCTCCCGTACGGTTTGAGCTTCGGTTTTCGTGTCTTTTCTTTTCGTTTTTTTTTATTTGTCTTTTTCTTCGGACTTCGGATTTTGGGACACCGGAAAATACGTCACAATATATATATATGATTCGATGAGTTCGTATATGTACGAACATTTATCATCTTGAAAAGGATTTTATCAATTCGGCAAGACGTCAATTGAGTCATTCACAAATATTATGTCCATAATAAACAACTTTCCAGTTGTTTCGATATTTCAATGTCCAATCATGGAAGTTGAGTCTAACTTAATGACGGAGAATAACTTAAATATCCGATTCAAGATCATACATATCAATAAGCGATTGTAGCGTAGCGGTAAGGTACTAGGTCAGAATGCGTTAGTTTCGGGGTTCGAGCCCCGCTAGGGTATATAAAATTTTAATTTATAAAAATTGTGTTATATCGATAAGTAGCGATGTACTGACAACAATTGAACATATGAAACAAGATATAAACCATGTATGAAATTAATTAGTAACAAATAACGTAAATGAAATGATTTTTTTAATGACGATGTAACTTTTTCCTCAAGTTAATTAAATATTTCCTTCGCCACCCGCAACCGGCGGATTGGGTTGATTCAAACAAATTTTGATTGATCGTATCAAACCTTTTTTTCAGTGCACAAAACGTCCAGACCTTACTTGAAATTTCATGAACCGCATTCACCCAAATATGGCAATAGATTCTTAAATTTCAAAAACGATGGTTCCGTAATATTTCCGAAACCGGCTTCCTTTTTCATAAATCGTCACTTGAAAATTCCACCTATAGGTGCTTAAAAGTTACAAAACGGTTTGTGTATAAAAACTTCCAGTACCGGTTAATTAATTTTCAAGCAATTTTTTTTGCAGTGCAGCGTTGCCCTTCTACAACTTTCAACAGTATGATATAGACTACGGTTTGAAGGGATGCGAAGTAAAAAAAAAGTATTTTTTGGGCCACTCTAGTACCCATAAAGACTCTCTTTACTTTAAATGGGTCGTGTATGCGAATATATAGCCTCTGCATACCCAGTCTGTGATGTGAACTTCCCGGCTCACGCGTCGTAAGCCGGGACACAAAATCCGCTGACACGATTCATACATTTGTGAGTCTTTCTCGATGATGTACTATTTTCTATAAACTGCTCGTGAAGAAATTTGTTAGGGCGTCCCGACTTATAATTGAATTCCGATCGCGATTTGATAGGGATTCTCCAAAAAGGGCGGCCTTGTAAGAGTGCCGACGGATCCCGATTTGGAAGTTAAAATCGGGCATTAGCGCCGTTAGGGCTATTGCAGGAACATCCTAAGGAGGGCATCCTTATAAGAATACAGATGGATTTCGATTGGAACTTTACTCCTACCCTAGCTCATAGTTAGCATTGGTTAGGAAAAGTGATTAGATGTGTAAAAACATCTAAGCACACGCCCCCCCCCAAAGTCGGGTACGAAAGTCGGGTACGAAAGTCGGGTACGAAAGTCGGGTACGAAAGTCGGGTACGAAAGTCGGGTACGAAAGTCGGGTACGAAAGTCGGGTACGAAAGTCGGGTACGAAAGTCGGGTACGAAAGTCGGGTACGAAAGTCGGGTACGAAAGTCGGGTACGAAAGTCGGGCACGAAAGTCGGGCACGAAAGTCGGGCACGAAAGTCGGGCACGAAAGTCGAGCACGAAAAATCGGCGATGAATGGCGGGGACGAAAGCAAAGGACGAACAACCGATTGCCGTGGTGTAATAATCGCGTCCCCCCGCCGTCTCAAAAATTGTATACAGTGGTAATTTCAGAAAAGGTGGGACGAAAAACCGGACGGTCTGACATCATGCACGAGATATAGATGAATTTGTCAGTAGTGCAATCTAAAAAAAGATGGGAATGAAAACGGAACATTCTGACGCCAATCATGAGGCACGGGCGAGTTCGTCAATAGAGTAATTGTAGAAAAGATGGGACAAAAAGGTAAAAGAAAATACATCATGTCAAAGGTATAGACAAATTGCTCCGTGGAGCGTTATGCACAGCAAAGCCGGCTTGCGCGTCAAGTGATTCGATCACTTGATGCCCACAGTGAAGCGATAGGCGAGTTCTCTGTGGTATATAAGTGTCGTGGATCGCGGATCACAAGTTATGCGAAAAAAGGACAGCTCCCGTGAGGTCTGGCAAGAAGGGTCCCGTAATGGTATGAGTTGACGGAGGGCCCTCCGAGCATCGAATCGCCGAGCTCTCATGAGGTCTCGTACGATGGCTTCCCATCAAGGGATGAACTCACAGGGACCCTTCAGACAAGCGAACATCGTGCTTTCATCAGTTTTTATAACGTGTGCGCTTATGAAGATATAACTTGAACACATAATAGACGTGCACGAGATGTTTACACATAACCATGAGAGTACTAATTAGATTCACATTTTTTAAAGATCTTTTTGATAAGACACCCATGAAACTGTTTAGGGTGCAAGCTGATGCATCCATTTAACAACTTGACGAGATTAAGAGTTATACGAAAATTTGTATCAAGTTTAAACGATGTAAACAAAATTAATTTATTGTCAATTATCCATTATCAACTTTTTGGCGATAACAAAGAAAAAGGGTAAATGAATTCTGACTAAAACAATTGTTAAACAATTAATTGTTACTCAAACTGTTAAATAATAATGCGTAACTGGTTGTTAACTGTTAACTAATTCATAATCAGACAGCATATATAATTAATCGACGACAGATAATTGATTCTCTACTCATAGTACATCAATAATTAGTGACTATAGTAGACTGGCACATGTGTCTCACTGTATACGAATATAAAAAATGTTTTGCACTCTGTGCATACGTTTTACGTCCATAAGCATTATTATTATCAGTATTCATTTCGAAGAAAATCATTATCGATAAAATATTTTTTTTTACTACATGACATCGACACTTTAACATTAACATTAATGTATCGGCCTCCAGCCTAGAGCCATCACATGTCTACGACGCTTTAAGTATCAAATAAAAATTAAAATTTTCTAAGATCTGCATAGCCGAGTGGACTAAGACGCAATATTCGTATTGTACTACCCAGGATCGACGGTTCGATCCCCAACGAGTGACAAAATTAACAGCGTTTTTTCCGGGACAATCTTGTGCCTGTCAGTAGAGTAATTCATACATATAATTAAACGTGAAAATTACCTCCGAAAAGTACAGTTCAAGGTACTGTTTACTTAATTTTCACATTTTTTGGTTGAGATTCAAATTGTATTTTGATCGGGATTCCAGAATAGGTTCCACGTTTGAAATCCCGATCAGAATCCAATTTGCAACCGCTGCATCTCACTTCGGGAATCGGACTGGATATCTGACTGGATCCTGAGTTGCAAGTAGGTAGTCTAGTAAGAATCCAGCTGGATCCCTACCACAATTTCTGCACGGGTGTACCCTATGGAACTATTACAATTTTTGTTCAATATGCTATTTGAACATCCTCTATTCCGACTATCAAATTATTAAGGATGAGTCATTAATAAATTCATAATATTTAAATAATTCGTATTATTCATGATTATTCAAGAGTATTATTTAAATTTTTAAATATTCAATTCGAGTGCTATTCGCACATTCCTCGTGATAACCTTTCGAATCTGATTCATGGACTTGTTTCACTTACCTCCTCCAAGATAACAGCCCCGGCAATACAGTAGGTAAGCATTATCAGAAGTACTCCCGAAATGTACAATACATACGAGAAAAGTGTGACAGCATTATGCAAAGAACTAGAATTCTATTGGATATCAATGAAAATTTAATGATCAGTATTCTTGAGTAGTGTTTCAATGCGTTAATTACTTTCACGCGATTCATACCAAGAGTATATTGTACATGACAATTCCTTGTACTAACGTGCATGCAAGTAGTTCGAAGAAAAGAGGAAGGTTGAATGCCGCATTGATAACTTTGCAAGTCCTATACATAGATAAAATAATGACGCAAATAGTATCTTCGCATCAACGAACAATTTCATCCGATGTTACTTACTTGATAATGTCCGTATGCTTTTGAATGACCTCATTGAAGGTAATTTCCAAACTATTGATGTCCATTGATGCATAACCTATCTTGAGATTTCTTATCCTGTATGATAGAACGGACAATTGAGCGCACAAGTCGAATACATAGGACGCTATGGCGGAACCGATTAAGGAATCACAGAAGAATCCATAAACCATTGGAGCTGAACAAGCGTAGACTGTGAAATAGGTGTGGACTTGAGTGAGGTTGAAGAAGCGGCGTGTATGATATGGCAGCATGAAAATAGGTGGACCGCCAGAAACTTCTGTTGAAATAAGGAACAACTACAAAAATAACGACAAAAATAAATAAAACGAATATACGTACACAGTTATTTTCCCGACTACGCTAAAAAGGCCCTAGATTATGCCTGCAACGGGTGTAGAAAGTGGCCGATTCTTGGCGAGCGGGAGGAGAGGTAATTGAGCGGAAGGAAAAGTGATTTAGTCGAGCGAAAAGTGAAACTTCAGCGTTTTCGGAGAAAAAATAGCGTGTGCCATTTGGGAGGAAGTGCATTTTAAACTACTCGTGTAAATTCCTGTCATTGCTTCGCTCGGATATGAAACTTCACACTCGGTGAAAAGACGCACTTTTCTCCCTTGTGGCATAATATACTATTTTGAATAATTCGTCAGAGTCGACATGATGAAATATTTTCACAAGTCGTACAGTTCTTACCAGATGAGATAAACATATGCAGTGACTTCGA
Source organism: Amblyjoppa fuscipennis (assembly GCA_963575735.1). Classification (NCBI taxonomy): domain Eukaryota; kingdom Metazoa; phylum Arthropoda; class Insecta; order Hymenoptera; family Ichneumonidae; genus Amblyjoppa; species Amblyjoppa fuscipennis. The sequence goes on from OY754497.1 coordinate 1,583,770, forward strand.
ATACTGCACAATATTAAGCAGTCCATTTACACACAAAGTCAATTTACAGATTATCAAGCCATTGGCAAGGTATGACAGGTAAATTTTCCTTTCCTCGTCGTTTTTATAATGGGCATCCCCTTTTAAGTTATGTTTATGCATTATCTCATACAATGCAGTCGAAAATTTCAGAGCTACTATTTTTCCCAGTGTTATGAATAAAATAGCCAGTTCACGGAAATTGTTGATCATCCCAAACTGGCCGATAACCAGTACGAAATCGCAAATCACCATGCACGTATGTGCCAAAAAATAACCGAAGAATATGTAAAATCTTAAGTCACGTTTGTCGGCCGGCCACAATCCTCCGATCGACAACAATCGTTTGTGCCATAGTGTAAGATCCACGACTGCATTGGTCCCCTCCGTGTCCCTCTGGAACTTACAGAAAAGTATTGATTTCTTCGTTATTTTTCGTCACATAAGTATATTAGAAGAGTAAATATTGCGATTCAAAAATCGGACTGCCAGATTATCGTCTAGAAACATATATGACATGTCCTAGAATGCCAAAGGAAGTATTTTCTCATTTCTGTCTGTCTATCTTTAAAAGTTTGTATGTCTGACTCAGTATATCTGACTCAGATCGGAAACATAATAACTTTTCAAGAACATTTCGAATCACAACGAAATGGATCTTTTACGTATGAATAGGGTGAGTTCACCAGTGAATGGATGAAAACACTTGTGTGGTTAATAAAGAAGTACTCAATCGAAGGCGAATCATTTAAAATTTTTTTTGTTTAGAGGCCATGTCTTTTTACATAAGAAATTCAGATAATGTAGTAAGTAAATGAAATTAAGTTGATATTAACAAATTTTGTGGTTTAGTATAGTATATTCGAAAACAGTCTTCGCTCGTATGTCATTCGTAGAGGAGCACTCGTACAGCAAGGGCTCTCGTATACCCCGAAATAGCCGCCCCCCCCAAAAAAAAAGATGCTATAGATCCAGAATATTAGCGACACTTGTGAAACAATAGTGCGCTGACCTTTCCATTAGAGCCATTCAAATTTTCGGTATTCTGAAGAAGATTCGTGCTCTCCTCTGACGGTCGGGGACAGTCTTCCGGAGTATGGCCATTAGTTTGGGTCATTCCATAATACCCGACAGTATTTTGAAGATGGGTCGCTAGTCACTGAAGATCCTTAGCGAAAACAAGCTCGGTATCGCAAGTAAGTTAGCGATTGCCCCGTAATCATGGTCGTCGTGTCTCATAAGAGCACTTGCCTTGTAGGACGCTGACGGCAAAAACTTTTGTTGGACTCTTTAACCTTTCAGCATGAACAGCAAACACGGAGTTTCACAACTCCGACGCGTACATTAAAATCGGCCGCACGGAAAATCTGTTAATGATCCTAGTGTTCCGAGGGCTTTTCGGGAGGCTTCCTCGATATACAGGTTGAAAATGACGTTCGAGGCGAATACGACCCCAGGTCTCTTATTGATCGTATTTTGTCCAGGGGCTGTACACCGATTGTATACACCGTCGATGTATACCCGTCGGACCCTCCCTCTCGAGAAGGATATGCTTTTGCATTTTCCGATGTTCAGAGCTAATGTGTTTCTTCGGCACTACTGCCACAAACCATTAAGGTCCTTTCGTATACGTTCCTGATCCTCCATCGGTTTGATTGTCAAAAAAATCTTCAAGTCATCGGCGAATAGTAGAAATAGTGTATACACAAGAGATGTAGAAATGTCGTTGACGAATACCAGAACGAGCAGCGGACCCAGGTAAAACCCCTGAGGAACACCAGACTTCTATATTATCTGTCCCAAGAGATGATTTCTGTACCGAACCCTTTGTGTCTTGTTGCGAATGTAATCCGATATCCACGTGAGAAGTGTACCAGAAATTCCAATGGATGCCAATTTCTTGATGAACGTCTCATGACACACCGAGTCAAATGCTTTCAAGAAATCCGTGTAGATGGCGTCCGCTTGGTGTCTCGACTCCACTTCAGCTGATAGGTAGTTCTCGTATGTTAACAGATTTGTCAGTGTTGACCTTCCTGATATGAATTCGTGGTGTTCATCTATGAGCGAATTCCTGATATTCGACGCTAAGAATCTAGCGACCAGATCGTCGACAGTAATGCCAGATTCTCCCACTCTTTTTCTCCTCCCTCGCCTAATTCGTACCATGTTAAAAAATTCCCTCCGAGGGAAATTTCCCTCCAGTCTGGCATCACTGGTCGTCGAGAATCCTCGGCATGATGCTGATAATGGAGATAGGTCGATAATTACGCACGACAGATTTTGATCCCGCCTTGAAGACAGTTGTGATGTAGCTTCGCTTCCATGTTTGTGGAAACTTACCCGTCCGTAGAGATTCCTCAGAGAGTTTGTGTATCGGTTCGCTCAGGCTGTTTGCGCATGATTTTAATAGCACCGGGGGAATCCCATCAGGTCTACGGCCCTTTGAGGTATGGAGCTCCGCGTTTTTTTTTTCTGGACCGAGGCGATCGAGAAGTTTGCGGTAGGTATGACTATCGGTGCTACGGTTGGAGGGACTTCGGCACCATTTACCCCACGGTCAGTATATACAGATTCGAAAAAGTCCATGAACAAATCCTTAAAAGAAGTCCATGAACAAGATGATAAACCCTCAGAATGCCTTGATGTTGTTCGGAGTCTCATCTTCAATGGAGTTCAAAAAATGTGTGTGCTGGGTCCAAGCAAGGAATTTGCACCGGGCTCGCAGTATGCGAAAAGAGGCGAAGTCTTCGTCCCGTTTGATCTCCTTGAATTTTTTATGCGCTGCTTTTTTTTGGGGCCACACATACTCTGAGTTTACGAGAAGTCCTACTATGGGCTACCCCGTCAAACGTCCTCCGCCTAGGAATAAATTGGTCTATCTGTTGATATACAAAGACATTGCCCCCATGGAAATAAAGTATATGCATAAGTATACTTCTGGATATATATTATATATACATGAGATATACACTGGATATATGATATATATCCAGTATATATCTGAGATATACAACTTTTTGCCGCATTATACATATATCTGCAAAGTATAACGGAGATATATAAACGATACATACAGGATATATAAATAATATATCTATGTATCTTTAAAATATATATCAAGTATATATTCTTCGTATATGTGATATATTTAATCAAGAGACGCGGTAGCGTCTCGACGCCAAGTTAAAAAAAAAAAAAATTTTTAAAAGCGACAAGACGCTGCCAAGTAGTTTTACTCCAATATGCCGGAAGTAAATATTGGGACCACGTTACCTCACAAATAAATCATCGGATCGAAATGGTGATAAAATTTTTACTATAGAATGCCTATCCAAGCTTTCCGGTTCGCTTAATTGCGAACACATTCGATTGGTAATTTCTTGTGTATGATGATCGTGACAGCGAATCAATCCAAAATTTTTCGATTGTTGCGTGAATTCACGCGAAATTTTCGGTTGTCTCGATCTCGGCAATGAAGCAACGCATCGAAAATTTAAGGACACTTTTATCATATAATTCGGACCCAAGCTTTCTAATGGGCCTAATTACGAGAATAATCATCCAGCGGTTCCCGAGATATGATGAAGTGAACGTCAAATATGGGTGTGAGGTGATGTGAGGTGATCGATTGTGCGTGAGTTTACGCGATCATTTTTGGACGGCTCTATTTCGGCAAGAAGACCTGGTGAGTTATATTATATCGTCTTATATTATTTATTACCCTTATTTTTTTACATTCTTTTTATTTTTTTATCCTTATCGATCAAGAGCCGCGTCTCTTGATCCTGGATAGGTAGGGACAACCTAACCTAAATTTTGTTTTTTCATATATTTTTTTGTTATTAATTCTTGTTGTCTCTAACCTCAATTTGTTTTCCATTTGTTTCATTGAAGCAATTTCAAAACTTTAAATCTGTTTGTCGGTAACCTCAATTTTTTTTATCACTTTCAGGAACTAACAAGTTGCTGCGGCATAGGATGAGCAGGACGCCAGGGTGCTACGGCAGAGTGTTCGTGGACTGCGGACGTGGATGTGTGGGAGATGTGGGAGATCAGCAGGACGCAGGGGTGCTACGGCAGGGTGTTTGTGGACTGCGGACATGGATGCGTGGGAGATGAGCAGGACGCACTTGCGTTGGAGTCGCATCAAATTCCTGCACGGAGATAGATTTCGGACAAACCGACAACTACGAAGACTGCAAAGATTGTTGCAAGAACATCTAGCTGTTCGCATGTTGACGCTCTGAAGCCATGGATGTTGCGCAGAAGTTGCATTTCGATGCATATGACATCGGGGACGACGAGTTCAACGTCAGCTGTCGTGCGAATAGCTCGGGATGCAATGTTGAGGATTCAGTGTTGCAATGGAGTGTAGTGACAGTGCGAGCACAGTTAGCGACAACAAAACTCTGTCCGTCACCGTGACAGTTTAGCATTATACTGCTTGTTGCATTTTTACCAAAGCCCGTACCATGAGCAAGGCGCGTTACATCGATCTCTCTTTGTGATTCTTTGTGTGTCACGGTGTATATAAATTTAAAAAATTAGTTCACCGGGTAATTTGTTCAACAATTAATTTTTGGATTGATTTGTTAATAACATGTTGAACTTATTATTATGCAAAATCAGTTTTTTCATTACCTCTAACAGTTGGAAATTGAAATTTTGATATCGCTCGTATTTACAGGATTTCAAAAATAGGTGAAATCAAATACAAAATACTTTTTCTCAAAAAAGTAAAAATGGTACACCAAGTACTTAAAACGTTCAGAAAATATGTTTATGTGTATCAAAATGTAAAAAAAAAATCGAAAAAAATCAAATCAAACCAGCTGTTACGTCCGAGGTAGAGCGAGGCTCGTTCTCGGGCGTAGCAAATCTTTTATTTTCTTTATTTGGGGCTCGCTTCGCTGCGTCCCGTACGGGCCCGCTTCCCGAGTACCTGTAAAGGGGAAACGAAAAGGATTCTCGTGCAGAAATAATACGATGAATTTTTAGGAGTAAACCAAAGAATAAGTTTTTCCTGCTAACACTAAATTACAACGTTGCTGCCTATGCTATGCGATCCCACTCATCCATCCACACACAAGGGTACTTACTATTTAGTTGTATTATAAGCTCCCCGGTTGGGGGTTCTTCGCCTTAGCACTATGGTCGGTTCCCGAACACGGGTCGTAGTACACTAACTGTCTCTATTTTGTCTTTTCTTAAATCACGGAATATTGGTCCGTTCTTATAACTAACACAATTCGGTTCACGCTACTACGGAACAAACTCGCGAAGTTATTGCCACGACTTTATTGCGCTCTATCGGTGAAGCAAAGCCGCGTATTTGACTCCCGAGATTTACAGGCCTACGTAAGCCACGATTTGCGGAGATACTCCAGACCGATCTATCTTTGATCGCTGCTGTCTAGAGACTACTTTTTTCCGATCGTCCGAGGTTTCTCGAAACCGCGATCGATCGGGGAGAAGCAGCGGTTTCGGGTTGACTCAGCAGTCGCGGGGTGCCGGCTCCGCGGCGCGTGCAGGAATTTTGCAAATCCTGGACGGGCCGCGGAGCGCGCAGCCCCCCCGGGCCTCTCATTCCCCTTATTATCGTATTTCCGATATTTTGCTGAGCGATTTCCGTCAGCTCAGGTGCGCACCGCGAGGACAACCGTGGTTTCAAATAAACACCGGATGCCCGGCGCGAACCGCCGCTCGAGCGTGGGAAAGCGCGTCAGCAGAAGAGAGCTACGTACCGATCCTCGAGAAGTTTCGAGAGACTCGAAACTCGCGAAAACCGGGACGTAACACAGCCAAGTAGAATTACAAAATATAAAAAAAAAATACAAGATGAAAATACAATCTTGAACAAATAAAACTTGACGTGCCAGTTTTTTTTTCAAATTGCTGTCGTACGTAGTTCATTCAAAAATTGTAAAGAAAAATTGCATTTACAGGAAAAAATAGGTGAAATCAACCACAAAATACTTTTTTTCAAAAAAGTAAAAATGGTACGCCAAGTACTTAAAACGTTCAGAAAATATGTTTATGGAAAAACCTCTTAAAAATTAAAAAATCTTCCAAAACAGATGTTTATCCGAACAATAACAAAAAATATATGTGTATCAAAATGTAAAAAAAAAAAATCGAAAAAAATCAAATCAAACCAGCCAAGTAGTGTTACAAAAATCTAAAAAAAAAAAAAAAAAACAAGATGTAAAAAATCTTGAACAAAAAAAACTTGACGTGCCAGTTTTTTTTTTTCCAATCACTGTCGTACGTAGTTCATTCAAAAATTATTTTAAAAAAACTGGCACGCCAAGTTTTTTTTGTTCAAGATTTTTTACATCTTGTTTTTTTTTTTTTTTTTTAGATTTTTGTAACACTACTTGGCTGGTTTGATTTGATTTTTTTCGATTTTTTTTTTTTACATTTTGATACACAAATATTTTTTGTTATTGTTCGGATAAACATCTGTTTTGGAAGATTTTTTAATTTTTAAGAGGTTTTTCCATAAACATATTTTCTGAACGTTTTAAGTACTTGGCGTACCATTTTTACTTTTCTGAAAAAAGTATTTTGTGGTTTTATATACATGACATATGTTCACTCAAATCTCTTTTCACGGTGGTTAGTACGTATCGAAAGAAGGTTTGGTAATGTTGAAAAAAATTGGTTGGACTGTCATCATGAATTATATCAATTTAGGATACAATACTATATTACGCATTTCGCTAATCTGGAACCTTACCGCTACGCTACCTTCTATCATTAGAATTGTTTTGATACCCAGCGAGATTTGAATGTAACAAAAGTTTTCTTATCTGAAGTAGTGAACATTAATTTTCCTATGATCAAAATAAATCTTTTTATTTAGCGTTTTGCTTATTACAAAATAAAAAAAGAATAAAATAACCGTACTTATGTCTATGCTACTGGATAACCGATCGCATATGCGTCTGTATGTAATGGTTTTTTACGCATAAAATGGTTTTGAATGCCATATTTAAATAATTTAGAAAATGTTCACAACTTTTCAAAATTTACTTTTATAATATTAACGATAAACATAAGGACTATTGGAAACTTTGAACATTATTGGTTTAACTCTCTAGATACAATCGCCAATATCTATTTTCATATTTCCCCGAGCAGTTTCAGTTTAGGCTAATGTCCAGCCACAGATGATACGCTGCATTGTCAAATCAAAGATATATATATTATATATACATATATATATATCGAAGGATATATAATAAATACATCGAATTATATATAATAAATATATAGAAATATGTATAATATTTATGTACATGAATATATATGACGTATATGTCATATATATTAAAAATATAAAATTGTAGTATATCTTGTTGTATATCTGACATATGTATATTTCATTTCCATGGGGGTGCTTCGATAGTTTCTTGATTCAGAATTTGTTTCCAGTTTGCTTCTTGGAAAAATCTGTTCAGGAATGCCATGTCTCCATTCCGAAAGTCCAAACACTTTGTTGATATGGTGAGAGCTTCATGGAAGTGGATGTCTTCGTCTAGTATTTTGTGACGAAAATTTCGAAATAAGTCACATTGAAGTTATCGTCACAGATATACGGGGGTGTTCGACTATAGGAGCACTTTTTTACTTCTGTGATTTCGACGTTAGTTCAGTCAACTAAGAGCCGATTGTTGCAGCGGCTGAGGTCTTGTGTGAAAAAAAATGTTAGGCTTAATTTTTAGGGTAAGTAGTGCAGTAAATGAATAACGATAGAGTTAATTATTAATCTTATAATAAATTTTCAATAAATTCGTTTAAATATGTCGAAATTATCAATATCAATGTCCATTCACTGGCGTGACTTCCTAACCTCTCCATGGAGGTTAGGAATCTCCCAATGGACATGGAGGCTACCGATCGTAAATAGTACACAGCGATAAATAAATCGACTAAACATTGTTCTTTTTTGCCTTATTTTTTCAGAATTAGGAAATTGTTTATTAATGAATGATTTTGTTTATTGTGCGTATATGTTTACATTTCATTGAGAATGTATTGAAATTGGAGAATTAAAAAAAAAAAATGATATTATTTTCTATATATGGCGTCGATAAAAAAGGCAAAAATAAACCTAACCAACGATAAAAAAGATTATTTAAGGCCTGGTCAAAGAAATATTTTTAATGTTAATTTGAGACAGACGAAAGGTGCTTCATTACCATTTGCCTTAAGAATAGGGATGTGCGAATAGCAATTGAATTGAATTAAATATTGATATTCAATTAAAAATTCGAATGATACGAATATTCATAAATAACATGGATTATACGAATATTTATGAATAATCCGATTTATTCAGATATTCTGAACAATTCCAGAGCTGGGCAAAATATTTGAAAATACTCCAAATCCAAACAAAGACTACTATGCGCATTTAAAATATAAAATACTTTTCGTACCTAAAATATATTTATAAGTACTTCGATAAAGTACTTTTCAAAATACCTCGTAAATATCAATATAGACGGACGGACCGTCCATCCATCCATCCGCCCGTCCCGTCCCGTCCCGTCCCGTCCCGTCCCGTCCCGTCCCGTCCCGTCCCGTCCCGTCCCGTCCCGTCCCGTCCCGTCCCGTCCCGTCCCGTCCCGTCCCGTCCCGTCCCGTCCCGTCCCGTCCCGTCCCGTCCCGTCCCGTCCCGTCCCGTCCCGTCCCGTCCCGTCCCGTCCCGTCCCGTCCCGTCCCGTCCCGTCCCGTCCCGTCCCGTCCCGTCCCGTCCCGTCCCGTCCCGTCCCGTCCCGTCCCGTCCCGTCCCGTCCCGTCCCGTCCCGTCCCGTCCCGTCCCGTCCCGTCCCGTCCCGTCCCGTCCCGTCCCGTCCCGTCCCGTCCCGTCCCGTCCCGTCCCGTCCCGTCCCGTCCCGTCCCGTCCCGTCCCGTCCCGTCCCGTCCCGTCCCGTCCCGTCCCGTCCCGTCCCGTCCCGTCCCGTCCCGTCCCGTCCCGTCCCGTCCCGTCCCGTCCCGTCCCGTCCCGTCCCGTCCCGTCCCGTCCCGTCCCGTCCCGTCCCGTCCCGTCCCGTCCCGTCCCGTCCCGTCCCGTCCCGTCCCGTCCCGTCCCGTCCCGTCCCGTCCCGTCCCGTCCCGTCCCGTCCCGTCCCGTCCCGTCCCGTCCCGTCCCGTCCCGTCCCGTCCCGTCCCGTCCCGTCCCGTCCCGTCCCGTCCCGTCCCGTCCCGTCCCGTCCCGTCCCGTCCCGTCCCGTCCCGTCCCGTCCCGTCCCGTCCCGTCCCGTCCCGTCCCGTCCCGTCCCGTCCCGTCCCGTCCCGTCCCGTCCCGTCCCGTCCCGTCCCGTCCCGTCCCGTCCCGTCCCGTCCCGTCCCGTCCCGTCCCGTCCCGTCCCGTCCCGTCCCGTCCCGTCCCGTCCCGTCCCGTCCCGTCCCGTCCCGTCCCGTCCCGTCCCGTCCCGTCCCGTCCCGTCCCGTCCCGTCCCGTCCCGTCCCGTCCCGTCCCGTCCCGTCCCGTCCCGTCCCGTCCCGCACCGTACCGCACCGTACCGCACCGTACCGCACCGTACCGCACCGTACCGCACCGTACCGCACCGTACCGCACCGTACCGCACCGTACCGCACCGTACCGCACCGTACCGCACCGTACCGCACCGTACCGCACCGTACCGCACCGTACCGCACCGTACCGCACCGTACCGCACCGTACCGCACCGTACCGCACCGTACCGCACCGTACCGCACCGTACCGCACCGTACCGCACCGTACCGCACCGTACCGCACCGTACCGCACCGTACCGCACCGTACCGCACCGTACCGCACCGTACCGCACCGTACCGCACCGTACCGCACCGTACCGCACCGTACCGCACCGTACCGCACCGTACCGCACCGTACCGCACCGTACCGCACCGTACCGCACCGTACCGCACCGTACCGCACCGTACCGCACCGTACCGCACCGTACCGCACCGTACCGCACCGTACCGCACCGTACCGCACCGTACCGCACCGTACCGCACCGTACCGCACCGTACCGCACCGTACCGCACCGTACCGCACCGTACCGCACCGTACCGCACCGTACCGCACCGTACCGCACCGTACCGCACCGTACCGCACCGTACCGCACCGTACCGCACCGTACCGCACCGTACCGCACCGTACCGCACCGTACCGCACCGTACCGCACCGTACCGCACCGTACCGCACCGTACCGCACCGTACCGCACCGTACCGCACCGTACCGCACCGTACCGCACCGTACCGCACCGTACCGCACCGTACCGCACCGTACCGCACCGTACCGCACCGTACCGCACCGTACCGCACCGTACCGCACCGTACCGCACCGTACCGCACCGTCCCGCACCGTCCCGCACCGTCCCGCACCGTCCCGCACCGTCCCGCACCGTCCCGCACCGTCCCGCACCGTCCCGCACCGTCCCGCACCGTCCCGCACCGTCCCGCACCGTCCCGCACCGTCCCGCACCATCCCGTACCGTCCCGTCCATCCATCCATCCGCCCGTTCATCCATCCATCCGCCCCGTCCATCCATCCATCCATCCGCCCCGTCCATCCATCCATCCATCCATCCGCCCCGTCCATCCATCCATCCATCCGTCCCATCCATCCATCCATCCATCCGCCCCGTCCATCCATCCATCCATTAAGTATCAACAAATTATATTATTTCCATAGTATCAATGAATTATATTTTATATAATTATATTTCCCCGACAGACTTAACGCGAAAAAGCAATAAATGGCCACGTGTAACGCCGGGAATATCAGAAAAAAACGTGTAGTGAAAATTTGAAAATATACATAAATGCCATAATCATTGATTTCTGTCTGCATAGAAGTTAAAAAATAGGTCCAGTAGAGTCTTCGTGTGCACTTGCATACACATGTATGCTCACATGGATATATTTTGCGCATAATACACTTCAGGATGCCAAAAAGTAAAATGCCCTCAGACGTCTAATTCACATTTAAAAACAAACATTTTCGAATTAAGACATGTGGCAGCGGTTCAGCGCTCGTGTTCGTATTTCCCCAGACGGACGTAACTTACAAATGCAAATATAGTCACTTTTGGCACTTATTGGGGTGAAAACACACAAAAAACAGCATTTCGTCGAAATAGTAAAATACACATAAAGGCCGTGATTATTGATTTTTTGGAGCATATGAGGAAAAAAATATATCCAATAGAGTGCTCGTGTGTATTCGCGTACACACGCGTGCACGCATGGACATACTATGACCGCATTACGCCACGAAACGCCAAAAACCATCATGTCGCCGGACATTGTCTCCAATTTTGAGGGCAAATATTTTCAAATTGACGCATAGGGTAGCGGTCTGGCATTCATATTCGTTTATCCCCAGACGGACGCTACTCGACAATGAAAAAAAAAGTGGGTTCAGAATAATGATGAACATTATTATATGTTGTTGTTGTTTTTGTTTAGCGATACGAGCACTCAGTCCTGCTGGACCATTGTACTCGGGCCCCTGGGGCACTCGCACCGCCCTACTTGTCCACGTTATGTTCCTCAGACGCGGAACACAACGGACAGGCGTCCCTCGTGATGTCATTGACTTTTTCACACCTACTTCTGCGACTTGACACCTTTCTCATCAGGGATCACCGGTTGCTCAGGGTATCGTTGGCCTAGTCCCCCGTCCCCCGGCATCCCTAAATGTAGCCATGCTAGGGATATCATTGTCGGCCTCCTCAGAGCCTCAGGTTAAGGGGGCAAGGCTCCAAGTATTCTAGGATAGTCGCCTGGTATACCTAGAAGCATCGTTATGATGCACCATACCCCGGTGCCATGAAGCCCGAGCACGATAGCTTACACTCTGGCCAGGGATAGCTATTGCGGAGCGTCGAGTCTGATACACAGACTCGGCGTCCCGGGCGATGGGTACGCTACGCCCCCTACGCCGATGCGGTCTCAGGTTCGATTCCCGACGTCGGAGCCTTGTCGCGTCTCACCGAGAATGAAAACAATGGAGTACAGCTATATACATCCGACACTCGTAAAGCGGTAACTAAGTGTCTGACCGATATATATATCTGGAGTTTCGTCTCGTCCATGTTTTTTTCCCTTCTCGGCGAAACATACGAAGCTGGGAATCGAACCGTCGACCTCCCGACGCTTAGGTCTTAGAGACGAGCACGCTAACCACTAGACCACCGCACCGCTTAACATTATTATATACAATAATCATTATTATTATTTATAAGTAAATGACACTGTGATCGTTTAAATTGAATATTTAACTTGAACGATTAGAGGAAATATTAACTTATTGAATTATTTTTAAGACATGTACGTGCGATAGCCTGGATCGCGAATACGTGTCTATTAACTGGTTACCAGTCGTTAATTTACGGGATAATTTGTCCATTCACTCTTTTATCCCATCTTTTTCTGATTTTATCTTTTATTTCCTCGGTGTTAGTTTTTAAAACGGCCTGCAATCTTTTTTTTCACAATCAATATGATATATTTTATCGATTGCATCGAGTCCGAAAGGTGTGAATAGAATATTTTTATTTTGCGATTGTCTTAAAAAAGTGTGACGTCGTACGTCACAAGTCCCTCGCCAAATTCGGCTCGAGTCCGCCGCTCACTGAACGTTATGTACGGATATCTTTTACGTTTTTTTCTGGTTTATATTTTGTGTAAGTTAGTGTTTAAAATCCCCCTTTTTCCTCCCTCCCGTTACCCCTTTGTGTGAGTATGCGCGGCTCGAAGGCAACGTCAAGATTTCCCCCGACAGCCCCAAGGAACAGCCCAACGACCCAGCAAGCCCCAGGAACAGCAAAAGAACGAGAGCCGACGTGCTGACGCCGAGGAAGGTAGGAGGATCGTGGACGAGGGGAAAAAGCCCTGTGAAAGACCGTCCGAACCAGCCTCGAAAAGCCCGCCGAAAAGTCGCCACTGCCCGCCCCGCCTGTCCGCTGCCGCTGTGATCATCGACGCACGACATCGATTGACGATCCAGCGACACCTCTGTCGCCACCCCCCGTCGTCCGGAGGAAACGCCTGTCCATGACTCCGATTACCGACCAAAGCCGACGCACAGGTGTTCTCGTTCCCCACCATAATCACCAGCGCCAGACCCGACGATGAAGAAGAAGACATCGCCCTGCCCCCTCACTCTCCAACTCTCCGAGCCGCGCCGCGTGGTGTGTAGACGTGTGTGGGATCGGGTGTCGTTAATTTTAAGAATTTTGTATTGTTCGACAGCCGAGAGCGAGTGTGATATTTTTCCAAATTTGTAAGACGACTCGGCTGTCCCCTGTTAAATTCCGACTCCGTTTAGGAGAGTATAACCCGCCCTTATGACGACTCAGTGATAGCCCAGGAATACGAATCGGACCATTGTACGGAATTTTATAACGACTGAGGCTATCCACTGATTCGAGGAAAAGTATTGTAACCAGGATCTGAGTGCATTGAGTGAGTGAACCCAGACGAGCCGTAAGTTTTTGCCCACATTTTTCCCGCCCCGTTTAACCCTTTTTCCTCCCTCGAGCACCCCTTATTTTTGTAGAAATTATTCGTAAAAGACTTTGCCTCGTGGTCGACACGTGGTCGACGTCCTTTGTTACACGAGCAGAGAGGAATCGCGCGCGTGGTGAGCGGCGTAAAACGCGTAAAATTCATTATAAGTGATAGTTATTTAGTCAAAGTTTTTCCCTTCCCTCCCTTTGAACCCTCAAGACATTTTTGTATAATTTAGCCCTGACCGAGGTAATAGTGTAAGAAGTCGTCGGATTCGTGTACCCTCCCCCTGAGCCCTCTACCCTCTCCCGAGCTAGCTGGACTGTCCGTCGAGACAGAGTAATTTTTCAAGGATAAGGTTTTTGAGTTTGTGTTTTTTGAGACGAGATCCGTGCCGTCTGCACGGACTGCTCCGGTGCTTGAGTTAGTTTTCGATTTTCGTGCAACTTTTGTCTGACCAGCTTTCCCTTACGAACCCCCTCGAAGTCCCATTGACTGTCCCACAAATCCCCCTTAAAATCCCCATAACTTCCCCAAATTTATTCCGAACATTTCCCTCTTTTGCATCCCCCTTTATTAGCATTTTTTGACCATTTTGAACCAATTGCATTTTGATTATTCCCCGATATTATTGTTAAAATTGAGTATTAGCGCCCCGACTATTCCCCCCCCCTTTCCCCCCGAATTATTCTTTGCGACTGCCCCGTATTTTTCAAGCGACTATTTACCATTTTCATTTCTATTATTTGGTTACCGATTTATTGTTTTTGGGTTCTGTCTTCGACGTGCCCGTAACGACGTTGAAGAGAGGATTATTATTGTTATTTTTGGTTTCATCTTCAACGTACCCGTACCGGCGTTGAAGAGAAAGTTATTATTATCATTTTTTTTGTTAATCTTCGACGTACCCTTACCGGCGTCGAAGCGGTCATTATTATTAGTATTTATCAACCCTCCAAGTTTCGATTTTTTGTTATTCTTTTGCACCATTAAACCATTGTTATTATTGTTCCCCACGAGTATTATTTTCATCTTGTTTGACCCCCCCCCTTTCCCGCCCGTTGCACGATTTTGGCCCAATTTTTAGTTTTCAAATTTATCGATGATTTCGCCCGTCCCACGGGGAATATAACATCACAAAAGATAGACGGCATACTCTATGAAAAAAACGTGTATCCATTCACTGGTGCATTCACCCTACGCAGCTTCGGTATTACATTTAAACTTTGTTCACTAAGTCTATCTGGTTTCATCAAGTATTTATGAACGACGATTGGCAAGCTCACCGGCATGTTTGCTTATATCAATCCCCACTGGAAGGCTTTGCGAACGAATGAGAAACCCGATGAGTCCGGCAATCCCCACTGCAAGGCTTTGCACAGAATTATGTGTGAACGACAGAGAACAAGAGAAAGAGGGAGAGAGCTATGGTTCTCCTTATAGAATATATATTTTTTATTTAATTGCAGACGTTGGTTTCATGTCGAGCAATTAGAGATCGACGAAGGTATTAAATATGCACGTGAGCAATTATCGCGGTTTCTCTCGTACTGGTTCGTAATCCCCCGAAACTTGTTTCTTTACCGCTGCGATGAATGTTTCAATCGATCGTTTTTTCCTTTTCTTTATCGCGTATGAAGCTCAGTCACACATCAACTACCGACGACTAAAGACCTTGGTTTATTAGACTCCGGTCGCGGGAGTGCGCGTCTGAATACTCTGTTGATTAGTTCTCAGACTGTCACGCGGAGATGTCTAAGCCAAGAAGACAGAGTCGAATTATTTTCTGAGGGATATTTCTTCGGCGGTGAGTGGGTGTGAGGGCGTGCGTTAAAATTATAAATATTGTGAAAAACGTATTTATTTATTATGAATTTTGCGGGTGAAGCCTTCTTTTTACAATACACCGATGTTATGTCCATGTTATGTGTGGACATCCGATGTTATGTATCGGGGTATTTGATGTCATGTAGCTTGATATCTGGTCTCGTGTAGCGGGATATGTCTACCTTACGATCGGTAATGTGGGTTCGAGTCCATGCTAAATGGGTTCGAGCCCGTGCTAAATGGGTTCGAGTCCGTGTTGAATGGGTTCAAGTCCGTGCTAAGTGAGAATCTACATTACCGATCTTGCCGGAAAATTCGAAGTCTCCCAACTGGATTATTGATTTCTAAAGAGATGTTTGACGGGAAACAATCAAAAATATTGTCGATAAGTCGATCGAGTGTTATTTTACCGAGAGCAGAACATTT
Source organism: Amblyjoppa fuscipennis (assembly GCA_963575735.1). Lineage (NCBI taxonomy): Eukaryota > Metazoa > Arthropoda > Insecta > Hymenoptera > Ichneumonidae > Amblyjoppa > Amblyjoppa fuscipennis. Next base: position 1,599,555 of record OY754497.1, read on the forward strand.
TTTTACCAACCCATATTCGACGCTGAACGGACTCATCAATGGGAATATCTAACCTCATGTATCGAGATATTGGATCTCATGTTTTGGAATATTTAATATTGCTACGTGTTCGCCCGTCACACGCAGGATAGCTGCAGGGAAAGGGGTTGCGGAAAATCGAAAGAAATCGGAGGCAGTGTTGCAAGCGGTTGGTGATTTATTGTACTGTACGGAGCGGCAGAGAGAGATAGGTGCGCGCGTTACGGGTACCGTAACGTCTCTGCTTGTCTTTTTCGGCAGGGCCATGAGCCGTTAAGTGGGGGGTACGAGAACTTCGAAACGCTTGTGAGGCGTGCGAGTATTATAGCCGCGAAATAAGAGGGTTTGTCGCGAACATTCCGCCCGCCTCCTCGTAAGACGAAATGAAGCGCCGCCGTGTTGGTGAGATGGCGCCTGCTGTGACCGAGGCTGGCCGAGATAGTGCTGTGAAGCTGGAACAGTAGAGGTCGCTGTTCATCATAGCAGTGGGTTCTAGTGATGTGAGTCGGTAAATAACCGGTTAAATAGCTCGGTAAATAACTGGTTAATTGACCGCGGCTACTAACGTATTTCACTGACGGTAACTTATTCTGTGGTTGGCACTACCGAAACCGGCGAAAATTGCATGTGCAAGATGCTTTCTTACGCTGCTCCCGCTTCAATCGCGCATCCTTACTCCATAAATGTATCTTGATTTAACCCGTTCGTTCCCCATAACGTCGTTATTATAAACAGTACAAACACTTAATTTTTAATGTTTCATCGTAATATATTCTTTTTGCCGAATAAAAAAATTAACCAGTCCTTGATAACTTCCAAGGAATAAGTATCGTTTAATGGTAACTATCAGTATTTTATTGAAGAAGTTACACGTTGATTAAATGATTCGCAATAACGTAGACATTTTATCAAATTTAAATTGAAAGTTAGAGGGCGCTTGTTGGTAGCATTGTCGTTACTTAAATAACCGATTGTTTTACCAGTAACTTTACCGGTAAAAATGGTTACGAACGTTATTAACCGGTAAATTCACAACACTAGTGGGTTCATTCGATCGATGGTCGGCGAGAGCGGCGATTGGGCCAGACAGAATCCACCCCAGAGTGGTTTGTTGAGCGAGGGGTGCACCAGCAGGCCCGCACCTGAGCGCTTCATGAATTACTTTGACGTAGAAGTCCATGCCGAGGATCAGTATTGAATCACGCTGAATCGTAATTATTATTATTATTTTTTGGAATGCCAGCACCTCAGTCACCAACCTAGCAAGAATGTCATGGCTTGTCGAGCAAAAAGCATCGAAAACAATTGCTCGAACAGCATATGCTCATATGTTTACTTTTCTTATGATTGATAGAGAGTTAATCTCAATTAAATGAAATGTATTTTTTTAATTGGCAGATAAAAAATATTTGAATAAATTATTTTGTCTAAAAAACTATTTCTAGATGAGACATCATTTGACTCTGAAGCAGCTGCTCCGGATCCTTCTCAACTTTCCGGACCAATTGTGTTGACGTTTGACGTCTTTCTCATTGTGAGCAGCAGAAATAAAAAAAAAAATACTTACCTGTCCTAGATCGGTGGTAAAAGGCATTTTCGACTCGACACAATTGCTTTGGATGCTCTCAAGCCCTTCCAAAAAGCAAAGTTTTGCCTTTCTTTTTGCCGAAAATAATTCGGAGTAAAATTTAAAAAATGTAGAGATATAGAATGGGGCCGACAACGATGCAATGACGGCAACGGGAAAACGATAACGAGCAAGGTGACGAGGACGACGACGTCGTCGAACGGCGCTACGAAATATCTTGGAACGCTTAAAATAAGTATATAAAAATAAAATAAATAATTAACATCGAATAAAACATAATTTTATATTTATGTTTGATTTATAACAATTTATATAACATTAAATAATTATTTTAAACGAGAAACCACATCTCTAACCTTACATTACTTCTTGATCACACCACGGTCTTACATACAGGTCTGGAAACGACGGCCGTTTTCCATAGGCGAAAGTGGGCCGCTTGGTGTCCAAACTTTTTTTTCTAATCGCTACCACCTTGCGGCACTGTGGTCGGGGAACCCCCACCCCGGCACTCTTGCCGACGAACCTCGGACAGCGCGCAGAGGAGGGCACCGGCTATATAAGCCCGCGCGCGGAATACAAGAGGACCCAGTGAACACGTTTTATTATGGCAATATAACATGGAAGTTACATGTAATGTAGCAATGTTATTCTTCCGATATATGGAGGGTATATAACATGGGGGTAATATGTAATGTTACAATTGTTATATGCAATTAATGTAACTGTTATATATCAGCTTAACGTTATAGTTATGTATAAAACTTGTGTAACCGTTACATAACATACTTGTAACAATGTGAGTGTAACTTTCGTGATACTCAGGTAATGTTAATAGCGTATAACGTAATTAAATTACAATAATGTAACTGGACTCTGTAACGCTTATATAGCATGTTTATAACAATGTTTATGACCATTACTAATCTACGGGCAATGTTAATGTTATAAAGTGTGGTAGTGTGGTAGCGTTACGGTTACAAAACCAGGCTTCATAACAGGTACATAACATACATATAACGATGTTATAACAAGCAAATAATTACTGGTTTCCTTATTACCGTCAAAGGGCTGACCGACTAATATTTAATGCTAGAAATTGAAGTTTACACATCAGTCATGATCCGTAGGTAATCCGTCGGAACCGTGTATATAATTTGCCAAAATTATGTTCTCAAGTCCAAAATAGTCGAATAGGTAAGGTCACCGTCTACAAGTCCGAGGGTCCCAGGTTCGTATCCCGTCGATAGCACATAAATTAATAACGTTTTTTCTGAGATGCATTTGTTCCTATCAATATAACAATATAGTTTGTCACTTATAAAGATACTGATCCAAAGATGGGATTAGCCATAATATGGTATTTAAATACAAATTGTATGTTACATTGTTATATAACAGCGATATAACACGGCAATATAACAGTGTGAGATTGCTGAGTCGGAAATGGCAACTTACATGTAATTTACATGCAACATTCTCGTAATATTACCTGTTATTTTCGGATAAATTGCTGTTACATTGCTGTTAGATTACTGTGTTTACTGGGGACCATGTATCATTCTACCTTGACCGAAACATATTCCCTAAATTACGGCTCTGATACTTGAAGAATGCTCCTTCGAGAAAGACCATTTCCAAATCACGTGGGCCTTGATACTGCTTCGACACCTCCCGGGCGAATTGGTTGACGTCGTTTTTTTTTTTTTTTTTGCACGTTTGACCGAATGTCGTTCCGGTTGTTTGTAGCCGCTTTTTCGTCGCTAGAAATGTGTAGTGCGACGTCGCTTTTTTCGTCGTTTTCGACTGTAGAATAACGGCAGAACGACGTGTTGTCCATTTCTCGATGTTTTTTACGCGATATAAAAAACGGAATAATTACAGTAGAACTTCGATTATTCGAACGAATTGGGACCGGAGCTCATTCGGATTAACGAACATTCGTTAAGCTGTGTTAAGCGATATAGCGCGATGCATATCGAAAAAAAATAACAGTATCCATATATTTCAAATTATTATTATATATATTTGAGGAATAACGTGATACATGTATTGTTATGATATTCAACGTTGATTTCAAACCTTTATCGCTAAATCCCCAATTTTCGTTTGGCTCACGAGAGTTGTACGTTTATTGCAGCAACATTTTTTTTTATGTCAGGAATCGTTGACTTGCAAACATAATACGAGCGCTCTAACGATGTGCTAGTCTCCCCTTATCGAGTTTCGAAAGGGTTTCTGTAACGGTATGTAAAAAAATTCCGGCACCAAAGTGCCGGAATTTTAGTATGATAAAAAGAAAAAAAACTTACTCCATAGGTCTGGATCTACTCGAGGTACTTGAAATATCGACACTTCAGATACGATTTTTGGTCGATAATGAACTGTGAAAGCGTCACGATCTCATCCTCATTATAGTTCATGCAGCTGCCCTTGACAAAGTTTTCCATTGGATGTTTAATGGTAATGAATGGTATCCAAAGGTCATCAATAGAATCCTAATAGAAATTCATGGAGAACATTGAAACGGTACTTTCTACCATTTTTTCTTAATGGGACTCCACTGGTAAATCAGTAAGAAATTTTAAATGGTACTTTTTCCCATTCATTACCAATAGGAGACAAATGGCAATTTCCTGGGAAAGTTCGATTGGTACTTTATTCCATCCGTTATTAATGGGAGTCAAAATCTGAAGGACTGGGAAATTTCAAGTGGTACTTTCTCCCATATGTTATTAATGGGAGTTCACTGACAAGTCAATGAGACGTGACAAATCGTATTTTTTCACTTTCCTATTAATGGTAGTCCCTTGGAGCATAACTGGAACAGCTGGAATGGCATTTCTTACCATTGGGAACAGACTCGCGTCAACAAACATTAGGAAAGCACGTGTGTGAGTAGCAACTTTTGCTTAAATGGTATAAACGATAATGAATTGCAGATAAATGTGTCCACAATAGTAGCTATGAACTTAAGAACCGAAATTATTTATGAACAATACGAGACATTTTTCGGGAGCATTACAGCTTTTTTATTTGTTACATATTTAGACACTGTAGAAAAGTGGACAATTATATATAGCATATTTTCCCGCGAATGGGAATGCCAGCGGGATAAAAATAGCATATAACGAATGGGAAACTGAATGGCATATTGAATGGTATATTAAATGGTAGTACATATAGAAATGATACCATTGGCAAAACCCCATTGAATTACTTTTAACGAATAGTTAATGGTAATTAATGGGGTTTTTTAATGATAATTAATGGGCGATTTAGCCAGGGGTGGGGATAACAATATCATATATATCAGAGTTCATTATTTGTTTATTTGTTTACTTATTTAAATATGTTGTACTCACTGTTTATTGAAGAACTTTCGGGATGCTGCCGCCCCCGCCATAAGGATTTTTCGCACCAGGTTCGCCCCTACCATTCCTACTCTCTCTTTCTCCCCCAGTCGATACCTATAATATGAAGAAAATAAATAAACCCCACTTGTTGATTGATCAATGTATTTCCAGTACGACGTCACTTCCCATTAATCAATGAGATTTTGAAACGGAAGTGACGTATTCCCGGTGAATGTAAATTTTTTAAATACTTGTTGTTGTTTTTGTTAGCGATACGAGCACTCAGTCCTGCTGGACGATTGTACTTGGGCCCCGTGGAGCACTCGCACCGCCCTAATTGTCCACGTTGTGTTCCTCAGACGCGGAATACAACCGACAGGTGTCCCTCGTGATGTCATTGACTTTTCGCACCTACTTATGCGACTTGACGCGTTTTTCATTAGGGATTACTGGTTGCTCAGGGTATCTTGGTCGGTACGCCGCCCCACCGCATCCCTTCTTTGGATTGCCAGTTGTTCAGGGTATCATTGGCCTAGTCAATGATAGTCGGCCTCCTCAGAGCGCCAGGTTAAGAAGGCAAGGCTGAAAGTGTTCTAGGATAGTCGCCTGGTATACCTAGAAGCATCGTTATGATACACCATACCCCGATGCCATGAAGCCCGAGTACGATAGCTTACACTTTGGCCAAGATAGCTATTGCGGACCGTCGAGTCTGATACACAGATTCGGCGTCCCGGGCAAAGGGTACGCTACGTTCCCTACGCCGATGTGGTCTCAGGTTCGATTCCCGACGTCGGAGCCTCGCCCCGTCTCACCGAGAATGAAAACAATGGAGTACAGCTATATACATCCGACACTCACACTTAGTTACCGCGTGCGAGTGACCGATGTATATATCTGGTGTTTCGTCTCGTTCATATTTTTTTTTCCGTTCTCGCCGAAACATACGATGCCGGGAATCAAACCGTCGACCTCCCGATGCTTAGGTCTTAGAGGCGAGCACGCTAACCACTAGACCACCGCGCCGGTTTTTAATACTTACTCGATGATTTCGTTTTGTATAAAAGACAAATACGATGGTGTTTTTAATGCATTGACTCGAGCACTACAGGGATGTGCACATTTAGGCTGTGCTCAAGAATAGTTGTGTACTACCAAAATGTGCACAAAATGGATGTGTTCAAAATGACCGTGCACAATAAAACTGCGTCCGAAAAATACCCTGCCCACAAGCGCCATCTTACGTACGTAAGATGTACATATTACCTATGTAGTATGAAGTCAAGATTGTGCAAAAAGTAGTGATAAAAAAATACAAAAAAAAATGCAGATCTGGGCAAAATACTCGAAAGTACTTAAAATACAAAATACAAAATACTATAAGTATTTAAAATATAAAATACTTTTTGTATTTTAAATACATTTATAAGTACTTTTTTAAATACTTTTTAAAAATCAATACGAGATGCCTGGACATGGTGGGACATGTCGGGACACGGCGGGACACGGCGGGACATGGTGGATTTTGGACGTCTGAGCCGGCTAGGTTACGCTTGCCCAGCATCCTTGCCCATCATCCATCCTGTCGGTCCATCCATCCATCCCGTCCGGCCTAACCGTACAGCCAAGAAAACCAAAAATATTTTGTATTTTGTATTTTCAAAAGTACTTAAAATACCAAAAAGTATTTCAGTACTTAAAATATGTATTTTAAATACTTAAAATACATGAAGTATTGAAAATACTGCCCAGCTCTGAAAAAATGTTGAATCAAATTCATCAATCGAACAATAGTACACTGGGTCGGTATACAAAAACTGGGCGTGCCAGTTGTTTCTTTAACTGTCGTACATGAATCATTAAAATAATTGAGGAAGAAGGAAGGTAATGCGCCCTTAGGTATTGATATTCCTCATTGTTTGCCGCCGGTTCAATTTGCGAGTCTGGAGCTTCGTCGTGGCCCGTTAGGTGTCGACCTCAGACATACGGCTATAATCGTATGCCCTATATCCTATATATCTAATATCCGGAGCGATATCCTCGTCCGTTGTCGTCTCTATGGGACTTCAGTCTCTGGAATCGAACCCGCTACAGGTCCAGTCTTTTGGTTTACCGCATCAAGTCTCTGGTTGTTTCCTTTTGGACTTACTATCTGACTATTTGGACCAACTCCCTGAGCAAGTCCTTTTTTATTTCCTCTGTTTGCGCGAGACGCAGATTTATGCTTTGAATTCTGTAATTTCTCTCCTACTGTCGCAGAGCATGTTCGGTCAGATTCTCGTTTCATTTGTCTAAGACCTCGTGGAATATCAAACGTGAATTGTCTTGTGATGACGTGCACAGGTTTATCTTTTAAGTTGGTAATTTGCCGTTGCTTGATCGAATACCAATCATTCTCTCCGTCATTCTTATACCGTCGCTTGGTTGACATTTGGCAGTAGTTTGGCGCTGAATCTCAGCTGATTGACGGCCCCAGAAACGTTCCATTATCTTATTGACACTTGGGTCTATCTCGTCGATGAGGACCCATCAACGAATGCTGGCCCGAGACTCAAACGATTTCAAGAATGGCGAGGGATCGGCATTCTTACATGGAGAACTTATTTATAACATACTTTTTATTTGCTAGAATTACTCTGCGCCAAACAAGATTTTCTAACGATTGTTGTGATATATTTTGTAATAAAAGTATCGTTTGATTTCACAGTTTCGTATTAATTACCGTAAGTGGAATGCAAAATGACACTTTATACCAATTGACGCAGCATCGAAACATAGGCCACGGATGATTTAACGATCTGCGGAGAAATTACAATCACTCAAAGTGTAAAATCATATAGATAAAAATAGCATTTTCTATATTTAAGTAACTTACGCCAGTGAAGCTTTCCAAGGAGTATATATAAAATCCTGCCCCGTTAAGATTCAGAGGATTTCTCGCTCGAATCATGCATATGATAATCAAAGTTTTGTTTCGATAAGGCATCTCGTACCAGTCGCACGCATACCATGAGTTATCAAAGTTTATACTCTGAGTCATCGTGGTAAAAAAAATCACAAATGTGATAAAGTTATCATTGGTAATTAGGGATATGCGAATAATCAAAATCTTGATTAATTAATTATGAATTGAATATGAATAATTCATTATGAATTGAATATGAATGATTCAATTAGAAATTTTAATGGATTTTCGAATTTTCAAATTTCGGCGGTGATGGTAAGTGGGATAAAACGGGGTTGATGATCCGGATGTATCGTTGGAATAAAATGGGGCATCCAAAAACGATTGGTAAATTGATTTTTTCCCCGTGTTCCGGTCTGCCCACTGTTCCATTTTGTCCCGCTCTCCCCTAATTCAAATATGAAAGTGTAAGATCATACGCGATGATCTAAACAATTCAGGATTAGTACAATATTGATCCCTTACAGTCGCCGTCGAAAATATTTATACCAAACCATTCGTATAATTCCGGCAACATTGATGATACGTATGGGCATATCGCTTTCATTCAGCTGCGGAATGGAAAGTGGCGCCACCTATCGTTCTCGGCTTAAGTTAATCGGCGATGATCCACTATAAACGCATATACCTTCATCTGAGCATGCGCGATAGTCTTGCCATTAGGAAACCGGCGCGAAGGTAAATGAGGGTAATGAGGATCACGCGTTGTGGACGAGCGCTCGAGCTGTGAAAAGCGTAGACAGTGCGTTACCTCAACGTGCCCATAAAACTTCTCTTTACCTTAACGGGCAGTGTAAGCGAAACATAAAGCCACTTCAGGCCAAGTCTGGGATCTGGCCTCCAAGGGGCACGCGCTGTACACCTCTTTTGAGGGCGAACCGAGATCTCAGGCGGCTAAGCGAACCCAGATAGAGCTCGATTTAGGCTGCTCTTTGGGAGTTGTTACAAAAATCCAATAAGCCTCATGCCACACCATGAGAAACTGTTGGTTCGAACAGCGATACGACTTCTCGTTCACTAATGCTTTGTCGCGTGGTGTCCGAGGATTTATTTTGAACGGAGTCGAAATCCAGCGAACCCTAGGTGTGGTGGGTAAGTGATTGGTCAAGGATGGCCGAGGATGAACGGCTGATCGCATTGTCACCCCAGTGCCCAAATTGGGTATCCTTTCCCAAGGGTATCAAACAATGGTTCTTGGTGGACCGACTTCTACGGACGGAGGCCAACGAACTAGTTGAAGTGGTGTACGTCATGCTCAAGACCATACGTGTGACATGAGACAGTCTGGACTGAACCGTCGAGGGCGCGTTGGAGCCTCGCTTGAGCCTACATACCACCGGGTGGCCACCATCACTCGTGAGGACGAGTTCATTTTGAACTTAGCCAGTTAAGGTAGCCTGGGGGAGGTGTGACATCGCCCGTTGGGTGCTTCACGCTCAATCCACACCTCATTCGAGGAGGCTTCTGAGGGGCACGAGACAACGCTACGAACGTAGAATAGGGCGTTTCATTGCGTTTGCTCTTAATGGGCGCGAGACCCCCCTCGGGGGTCGAGCATGGAGCGACAGTTTAGTGCTGTAGTTCCTATACACTATCTGCCATTAGGAAACCAACGCGGTCGTAAATAGAGGGGCAATAACGATCACACATCGTCAACAAGTTCTTAAGCAGTGAAAGCCGCTGACAGTGCGTTATCTTAATCCTAGAACTTAGATATCGGGTACAAAAGTACCCTAGACGACATTCAAACTGCGTTCCTACAGTAGAAATTGATGTTATCAACACGGGACCTCCATGATTATTTAGTTTCGTATAACAATGTGCGGAGGCTGGTAGTAACCTCAGTTGCTCGCTGGCTATTGCATAGGACGCAAACGCAGAACGCTTGCGGTACCAAAATAACCCAGTTGTGAGTCTACTTTAGTGTTTTATGTGAGTGATTCATTCTGTTAGAACGATCGAATGTAAGTTACTATTATATCATTTGGACGTATGCAGTCGCCATTTTGTTTTTATTTTATTTTTTATATTCGCATTTATATAATAGCATGAACGCGCAAAGTACGTGATTTTCTTTCGTAGTATAATACACGCACAAAAATCGTACCGTTTTGATTACTTAATCGAAGAATCTTTATAAAGACTCTTATGTACGCTTTGATCGAACGGCATCTGCGAGAATTATTGCTGATTGCGAATCTCCGAGGTGATCTGCGCGTGTGTATTCTAACGATCCTACAAGAAGAGCCAGTTGCAGTACCACATGACGTCATAAAAAAGCACCACATGTGATTTGTGCCAGAGAGCACGGGATTGCCAAGTGAAAGTATTTTGCCGAAGATGCTACTGTGATGTCGCGGATGGCAATTTTATATTATTTTAACTTTCGAGCAGCCAACTCGGCTACAGAACGCGGTAGTAGGACGGAAGGACTCGGTATACACGGTGACAAACTGCTTAAGACGTTTATTATGAAAAATAAGAGCTGCAGAGGTACAGAGTGTACGCGTAGAAATTCGGTGACTTACTGACTGACTAAACTGGGTGGAGGTTCATTCTTATAGATCTATCTCGTGGCAAAGTCCAGATAGTGGGAAAGGAATTCGGGCGTCGGAAAAATACTGGAAAGGCAGATGTTTCGGATTCCTGGAAGGCGGTTAGTCATGAGAAAAGGAATGCAATGATCGAAGTCTAGGATTGTATATTTCGGGGGTGATAAGGAATAGGCGTTCGGAGTCCTCGAGGAGATGACGGGATGCTCGGTGGTGCGATAAGCAGCGGCGACGGGTGAGAAGAGATAGGCGGCAATCGTGTGGTGGTCGTGTGAAAGCGAAAAAAGGAAGATGTAGGGAGGATCGTTATTACACCTCCCCCCATATTTTAGAAAATTCCAAAAGGTGGAAAAGGAATTTTCTTAAGTCTTAGCGTTTGCTGTAAGGTTGTTTTACGACATGTACAATTCTAGTAGTGTGGTATGCATATGGCTAAAGGTCCAAGTTGTTCAGGTAAATACTATACATGGTAATCTGATAGGTCGGAGTTATTAGTATGGACACAATTACTGTAAACATTAATACAGGGTGAGAATGTACGGTGATCTAAACATACAAATGGTTAATTACGAAAATAGGGTTTGAGTTTGTTTACATGTATTAGTTTCGTTCTATTTCTAAGTAATATTTCGTAGTCGACATCGGATGTTCGATTGAGGATTATCGCTGGGCCTTCCCAGCGTTCGGCGAGAGGAGACGTATCCCGTTGTTGGTCGACGAGAACTTCGTCTCGGGTGCTCCCCAGCCTCCTAAAACCACCGGGGTTTTTCTTTCATTTTCTCTTGGGAACAACGAATCTATTATTGTCCCGGGCATTTCTTCGAGTACCGGGACGGCTATTGTTATATTTAATATTACCCCGGGTCGGTAATAATATTCCTCCCGACCGCTGTACATGCGTATTCCCGTTAGCGTGGTACTTCACGTCCTTCTGATACAATTCGGATTAATGTATAAAATTCCAGCTCCATTCAAGTTCACGTGGGATTCCGGTTTATTGGGGCACAATATATGAATGGTTTCGGTTTTTATGAATGAGAATAACCATCCGCCCTGAGTCGATAAATGACCCCGGAACGGTGTGTGCTCGTGACGGAGACGCACGTTGCACCGTCGTAGAGCCTCGGTGGTTGGTGACGTCAGCATCTTTATCTCGCACTGTTCCGAGGTGGCCACCTCGTTCACTGGAATTTCCATATTACAGATGTGTTTATTGTCAATTCTTTTACACGCGCTTAGATATGTGGTATCTACGAGGAAGTAGGCGCGGTGGTCTCCGGATACAGCGATGTATGGTTCGGCAGGGCTCACATGCGCTGATCCCGTCCCGTTGTTTATATTTTGTGCGGCGGGCCATGCGTGCATTCGATAAAGATGGTATATTACTCTGTCTAGCAGGGGTATATGCACCATAACCAAAAGCCGCCCTTGATGATATTCCAGGTCTGTCCGGGCGATTTCGGCCAGTGCCTCCGCTCGAAGTTGTTTTGCCGGGATGGGGAACTCGAAAATTCCTGCTTCCTGTTGTACCGCTTGCGCGACGGATATCAGCTGGTCGGTTGTGAGGATCGATGGGTCGAAGCGTTCGGCGCGAGCTGCGGCAATCGCTCGTATATATTGCTCGCAGGTCGATATGTAGCGCTCGATTTTTCGTTCCACTTGAAATGAATAATTAATGATCGACTGATTATATCTGGCCTTGACCACGTCTAAGTCGAAACGTTGCATTTCTTTCCTTGTCTCTGCCAGTGCGTTTTGCATAGCGTTCATCCTGTGGGTCTCGCTCAGATGTTCCTGGTGAAGAGTTTGCAGCTTCGAGTGGACGATGTGCATTTGCTGACCGACCAAGTGTGTGATATTAGCTTGATCCTTAAATAATTTACCGATTTCTCTGTTTATGTAGTCGGCGTCATCCTCGTTCAAGGTACCAAATAGAGACTTGCTGAGGGTGCCAATGATTCCGAAGGGAGCGGCGCGTTTGGTTAACGTCTGTGGCAATATCTCCGTTGGTTCAGGTTCCAGTTTTGCGTCTTCCGAAATTTTTCGGAGATCCGTCGTTAGTCCCCGTGCTCTAGAGAATAATTCCCGGAGGATGTTAATCCGCAAGATCTCATTACAAGACGGGGGCGATGACAATTTTCGGCAAACGGCGTATGTTTCGTCGATGTACAGCTCATCGGTGGGGAAATCGCGCAGGAATAGCGCGACGTCAATGAAGACCGTGACACGCCAGTCCGCATGTTGTAGGCGCAGCGACGACACTCGCTCATAATAGAGTCCTGAAGTTCCATTCGTTGATACCACGTGGCACGCTGGCTCGGTCAAATGCATGCTCCAGGTGTATTCCAGTATCACCAAGAGCAGATTGCACAGTCGCATCTCGCCTGGAATTATCTTTCCTGCAATTTATAAATTGATCACTGCACTTGTTGTTTGTTAGCACCCACTTATCGTTCGTTCTTGCTCATTCGTGGCGAATTCTGTTTTGTATTTTTTTTTCCTATTCAGCATGCGCGCACACACACACACCCATGCGCACATATTTCATGACAATTCTTATCTTATTCTATTTTCGTTTTTATTTTAATCTTCCACAGCCACTTTGAGTTTATCGGTGTGCTTGCGCGTTAATTTCCCCGATTCTGTTTTTAAAACTGCGTTTTTCCGTTCTGACAGTTCGAGTATCGGGAAGGGTCCTTCCCAACGTTTATCGAATTTTCCGTCTCGAACCTCTTTTTCTATATAGGCTCTGTCTCCTATTTTTCCCCCAAAAGATTGAGCCGCTCTGTCATAGTATGTTTTTGAGCGCGCCTTTGCTTTGTTCAAATTTTCCCCAGCGATTTCCCGTATCTCGTCTAAACGTTTAATTAGTTCGGATAAGAAGGAGTTATAGGTTGGAAGTTTCTCGTCAGTAGGGAATTGGCTAGGCAGCCGCGCTAATGTACCGTAAACAATTTCAAACGGGGTGAAATTTGTCGCCTCGTGAACGCTCGTGTTATACGAGAATTCCGCGAAGGGCAACAAGCGGTCCCAGTCGTCGTATTTATCGGCGTAATGTTTGACGTATTCTGTCAGCACTATATAACTCCTTTCGAGGGCGCCATTCGTTTGCGGGCGATAACCGGAAGTCGTTTCTTGTTTAACTTTAAAAATGTTCGATAGCTCACGCAGTAAATTACTAGTAAATGCCGCGCCGCGATCGGTTAATATCGCTCGGGGAGCGCCAAACTGACTGAATAATCGTCTTGCTATCGCTTCGGCTATCGTGGTTGCCTTCAGATCGGGTATCGGTTCGGCGAGGCACTACTTTGACAAGTTCTCTTGCATAGTCAAAATGTGTCGATTGCCATGCGGGGAGGTTGGAAGAGGTCCCACTGTATCCAGTGATACTTTGTCGAACGTGTCGACCGGCGTATCGGTAATGAGCATCGGTTCACGTGTTTTCACACGAACGAGTTTTTGCTCCTGACAAGACTTGCAACGTCGAATGAAATCTTGAAACTCGTTTTTCAGGTGGGGCCAATAAAAACGTTCCCGAATTTTTCGGTACGTTTTTGTTACCCCTTTATGCCCTCCTGCAAGGCTTTCATGGTACTCGGCAATAATTTATTTTCTGTTTTCCGGTGCCGGTACTATGATTTTTCCATAGCACATGACGATGGTTACTTCTTGTTCGGAAAATAATTTTTGCAATCGAAGTAGCCACTCGTCCCTTGGCATTATACCCGTTAGGTCTCCGGCGCGTGAAATTCTAAGCGTCTTAATCTGGGTTCGGCGTAACACGTCCCTCAGATTAATTAATCCTAGGTCGATGTTGTCTATACACGTGTCGTGGAAGTATTTCTCTTTCACGACCACACTGTATATATTAAATTTCCCGTGAGGCGTAACCGCTATTTGGCCAATGCGTAGATTTTTTTCTTTTATCGAGGACGAATCGATCATTCCTAGATCGGATAATAATTTTCCGATCACAGTGGTCAACTCTCCATCCGCTGAAATAAAGTGGACATAGTTATCCCGCATGTAAGTCAAGTTTTCTCTGGTACCAGTGATGGAGAACCTTTTTTCGTCCATTTTCCCATCCGAGGCGGCTGTAGTAATTAATTCTTCCTCACGCGTCAGCGTTCCCGCTGCTGGGTAGGCGGACGTGGTTGCATCATCCACCACGTCACTGATATCACGTTGATCCCGGGCCGCGCTCGAGGTTTCTTGCTCACGCGGCGGCGGGAGGGGGGGGGGGGGGCGCGACCGCGCTGCCCGCAGCGCGGTCGCGCTATCCTCTTCCGGGATGCGGGGAAGAGATGGACGAGGGCAACTCGGAGTCGAGCGTGCTGCGGGCTTTAGACCGGGTGCCGGCGTTGAGAATGAGTAGCGAGGCTTGGAGACTATCGTCTCATGTAGATTGGCGGTCTCGTTCTTCGTGTCCTCCTCTTTCGCTTCCTCGCTCTCATCGTCTGCATCGTCCGCCTTCTCGTTGGTGCGGGTTTCCGCGCTGGGATTTTCTCGTTCAAACTGAAGCTGTCTTTCTGTTGCTTTTGCAACCCGCTCGGCTAGCTCCTTAATACGTCGCGATAATTCCATATCCTCTGTTTCTTCGTCGAATGGGTCGAGTTCGTTGAGCACTTCCCTTGTTTGCTCGTCGATTTCCTCGCCATCCGAAATGCTGGCGGGTAAAATTATTTCTGGGGGGAAATCTTCCGATTTATTTCGGAATTTTTCCTCGAGCTTGCTCATTGATTGGTTAAACTTAGCGAAGGAATCCTGTAGGGATTTTGTCAATGCTGCAGGAATAACAGATATTTCGTTTTCGGATTTGTCATCGTCGGAGTCGCTGATCCCCGGCCTCGTGATTACCGCAATGTTATCGGCTAGCGGCGGGCCCTCGTCACCCGAGGTGAGGGGGCGTGGAGCCTCCGCGTTGGGCCTTTCTATCACCGGGGGGGTTTTCCTACTCGGAATGGGCCGCTTCGATGGTAGTGAGCGCGTCGGGAGCATGGTATGGCCCAGTCGCTGTATCGGCGCAGCTGACGTCTCGCCGGAGCTCGTGCCCGGGGTTTCCTCGTCACCAGCTACGGCGGGTGACGTCACCGCCCGCGCTCGGGTGCGAGTCGCAATTGCACTCTTATCCAGTGGAATGGGTCTTCCAGTTGCTCGTGCAGAGCCGCGTAGTAGATTTCTCGGGACGTATGATTTGTCCGCCTCAGGTGCGGACGCCAGCCTGGGTCTTCCCACGCCCCGGGATTTTGGTTTCGTTCCTCTTTTATTGCCGGCAGGTAGGACCTTGGGAGCCGGATCAGGCGAATCCGAGTCGCTTGAGCTGCTGGCCTCCGAGGTTACAGGATTGCGAGATAGTGCGTCTGCATTCGCGTTTAGACGTCTGGGCTTGTATATGAATTCGTAATCGTAATTACGAAGCCTCATCTGCCATCTGACTAGTCGTTTGCCGGGGTCATTCGTAGACCCGATCCATTTCAAGGGCTCGTGGTCTGAAACTAGTTTAAATTTTCGACCATATAGATACGGCTGAAATTGATCAATGGCATTTATGACGGCCAGGCATTCCTTTTCGGTCGTGCTGTAATTTTCTTCTGCCTTATTCAATACGCGAGAATAGTATGCGATTGGCAGATCGTGACCGTCGTCTTCCTGACTCAGCACGGCGCCGATAGCTATATCGGAAGCGTCCGTTGTCAAAATGAACGTTCTAGAGAAGTTGGGATATTGTAGTATGGGTTCTCTGCAGAGAGCCTTGCGTAGATCTCGGAAACTTCGATTTTCGCCTCGTCCCCATTCGAAATAAGCTCCTTTTTTGAGAAGATCGGACAGAGGTTTCGCCCGTGCGGAAAAATTACCGATAAATCGACGGTAATACCCAGCGAGTCCTAGGAATTGCCGGACACTTTTCGGATTTTTCGGAGTTGGAAAATTTTTTACTGCCTCGAGTTTTTGAGGGTCGGGTCTAACCCCGTCTCGTCCGATAACATGACCTAAATATGCGACTTCTTTCCGCAAAAATTCGCACTTGTCGGGTTCCAGGACGAGATTGGCCGCCTCGAGGCGCGCCATGAGGCGTCGCACCTTCGTTCTGTGTTCCTCGAGGGTTTTCGCGAAAACCACGATGTCGTCCAGGTATATGAACATCTCTGTTCCCTGGAAGCCTCGCAGAACGTTGTCCATCAGGCGCTGGATCGTCGCTGGAGTGTTTTTCAATCCTTCGGGCATGCGTACGTCCTCGTAATGCCCGTTGGGCGTAGAAAACGCCGTCTTCGCACGGTCCTTGGGATCCATCGGAATTTGTTGGAACCCGCTCGCCAAATCGAAGGTGGAAAAATATTGCGCACGCCCTAACTGGTCCAGTATATCAATTATATTCGGCAGAGGATAGGCATCCGAAATGGTTTTTTCGCTCAATTTGCGAAAATCGATGACCATACGCATCCGCGGCCTTCCTTGCGAATCGGGCTTTTTGGGCACAATCCACACAGGGGAGTTGTACGGGGACTGCGATGGTATAATTACGTGGTTTTCGATATTTTTCTGTACCTGGGTCTCGACTTCGTCGCGATGCACGACGGGAAACCGGTACTGCCGCGTATGAATCGGAAGCTCGTCCACTGTGGGGATTGTATGCGCGAACCTATCCGTGCACGGTAATTTGTCTCCCGGTAATGTAAAACGCGCAGGGAATTCCTCCACGAGGCGCGTAACTTCCTGACGCTCGAGCTTCGTTAGGTCCGATAATCTGAGTGCTTCCAGTATTGCCGATACGCGATCTGCGGGAGGGGACGCATTCTCATCAGTCGTATCCTCCTCCTCTAGGCTCGCCTCAAAATCCGGTTCGCGAATATCGAAGGGAATTAATTCTTGGGGAGCAACGTCGATATTCACATCTTTATCGAGCGTGTTTACAGCGAGAACATGACAGACCCCGTCTTTTTGGGAAACTATAGCTTCCCCTATATATAGTCCCCCGATCGTATCGATTCTGGGAAGATATCCTTGTTGGATTTCAGTGTTGGTTACTTGGACGGGAATTTGTTCCCGCGTTCGTGCTCTTATGCGAAATACTTTTGGTACGGCGGGAATGCTCGTAGTGAGCACGTAGTTATCATTGACAATCGCGCCCTCCACGAATGGCTTCGGACGAATCGGATCGTTCGCGGTCACTAGCGTGTTGTGGTAGAAGGAAATTTCTGCCTGTTCCTGCCGCATGTATGGCTTGCCGAGCACGCCGTTGCTCTCTGTAGGGAATTCATAAACAACATGAAATGTTGTGGGAACGTCTCTAAAATGAATATCTATAGTACCGAGAGTCGTAGATCGTTCCTCGGTAGTTCCGCGGTATGGGACAGCTTCCGCCGTATCGACTATGAGATCCTCATGGAGGGCATCAATTTTTATTAGATTTAAATCGGAGCCCGTGTCACAGAAGAAATTGTCAGTTCCATATATTAGCTCAGGGGCGGACAACTTTATTACGGGGGACTCTTCTTCAATCCTACCCTCCGGATCTAATGTCAGAATTATTTGAGGGATTTGAGGACGTGAATTGACGCCGGTTTCGGGGTTGCGCCTGTCGTTGAATTGTTGTTGCGGCCCGCCGACGTCTCGGGACGACGAGCCTGAGGTGAGTTTAAATGCCTCACTGGAGATCGGGATTCGCGATTCTCGCGTGTGTCCCGGGGCGTCTTTTCTTCGCGCTCAGAGCCTTGGCGCAGAGCCCAATCATCGCGGCGATAGCAGATTGATTTCGTGCCGCACGCGTAACAGTAGCACGTCATGGCCCCGTCGGTTCGAGGGAAGCAGCTGGACTCGGCGCCGCACGCGTAACAATACCCAGCCACGGCTCCTCGAGACCCGTTCGGGCTGGCCGGCTTCAAGATTCCCGGCCTGGGTTGCCCCGGGGGTCCAGGGGATGCCAGACGTTCCCTTGGTCTCGCGGGCTTAAAATACGAGGGCGACGGTGATCGCGACCAGGGGTCATAAAAATCGACTCGCGTGTGCCCGACGAAGGTATCGTCGCCTTTTCGTCGCTCAGGTCCGTGTAGATCGCCCGAGCTCTCTAAGACGTACTTTTCGGCTATCTCGAAAGCCTCGTCGAGGTCGGCGGCGCCCTTTATATAGACCACCTCTTTTACGCGAGTTGGCAAGGCGTTGATAAACCCCTGACGCGCAAGCCCGGCCAAGGGATCGTCGGCCTCAGCTGGGGGGTGTCTCCCTTTTTCCGCCTTCCAAGCGCTCCTGCACCCGTAATACAGGATACGTACCCGATCGTAAAATTGTCCGACAGATTCTTCCTGTCGCATCCGCAAGTTCGCGAGCTGCGTGGTGTAGTAATTGCAGTCTTTGCCGCGTGTCAATCTCTTCCGCAGGACTTCTATCAGGGACTCGATCTTCCTAATCGTTCGGCCGACGATGCATCTCCGCGCGTCACCGCTGAGTTTGGCAATCACCGCGGCAACGAAATCGGCCTCCCTCCCTGCAGGTATTAGGGACGCCGCGTTTCGGACGTCTTGTACAAAATCATTCAGCGGAATATTCCGCCCATCGAATTGTGGGACGGTGTCCCGCTGATCTCTAAGGGAGACTCCCTCCACCATGTGCGATAGAGACACGGAGACATCCGCCGCCTCGGGGGCATCTTCGCCGGCCATGATGTACGCTTGACCTGGTTGATCGTTAATAAAATGGACTTTTCTCCTTCCCTTTTTTTATTGGGGTAACAACCGCTAGGCTTTTGAGCAAGGGTTAACTCGACAAATATCTAAACAGATAGCGGGTCAATAATTCCGTCGTAGTCAATGGGTAAATCCGCTACGATGTGGAAAAGTCCTGAGATCAATGTTCCAGGGAGGATGATACGAATAGCTCCAGGTATCGGTACCGCCGACCCTGAAGCCAAACCGATTCCTGCTGCGCTCGCCGGCTGGGTCGCCACCTCTGTTACAAGCGAGCTTGCTTTGAGCAAATTTACACCGGCTCCCGGGCTCAGCTTAAATTCCGCCGAGCCGCCTACGAATCCGCTCGCGTACACGGTGCAGCTATTGTAGCAGTTGCCAGTCGCCTCGCGCCGGACCATAGAAGGAAAAATCAGGGATCCGAGGAAGAATAGGAATAAAAATAATAGCTAGGTCTGTCAGCTTGATTCAAAACGCGCCGATAACTCCGTCTTGGATAATCGGGAACTGTTCGACAACGTGAAAGGGAGTGGGAGTGTGCCACAGGGTGATAGTACGCAGGGATTGGATAGAAACCCCAGGGAATACCTCGATTGTAATGATATGGGTAACGTCCACTTCTACCCCTTCCGCGAGAGCGTGCAACTTCACAATATTAAGTTCGTAACCGAGATCGACGAGAAAATTTCCCGAACCACCCTCTAACTGCGGGGCCTGAAGGACCCAATTACCGTCCCACGCGGGGGAGGAATTCACCTGCCCGGATCTAACCATCAGACCGGAAGCACACCGATAATAATACATTGTTGGCACGATTTCCTGATTTTAGTTAAACAATATATTATATATATATTTTTCCTTTTATAAATTTCCGTTAAATAAGATAAAAAAATAAAAATAAAAATAAAAAAAATTCTTCTGAATAGTAAGAACAACAAAATAAGATAGTCGGGTTTGATTCTAAAAGTACTCGAGAAAGATTGCGAAGCGTATCCCACCGCTGCCACCAGTTTATTTGTTACGTCCGAGGTAGAGCGAGGCTCGTTCTCGGGCGTAGCAAATGTTTTATTTCTTTATTTGGGGTCGCTTCGCTGCGTCCCGTACGGGCCCGCTTCCCGAGTACCTGTAAGGGGGAAACGAAAAGGATTCTCGTGCAGAAATAATAAGAGATAATAGTTTAGGGGTGAACCAAAGAATACGTATATATTGCTAACACTAGATTACAACGTTGTTGCCTATTCTATGCGATCCCACTCGTCCATCCATACACAAGGTACTTACTACTTAGTTGTTATTATATTTTGTTGTTATCTCCCCGGTCGGGGGTTCTTCGTCTTAACACTATGGTCGGTTCCCGAACACGGGTCGTAAACACTAACTGTCTCTATCGAGTCCTTCAGTACTTTCGTGGAGTTTGATTGTTGGTATTGAACCGTTGATTATTTATTAATACTTCACTACTGGTTATTAATATTGAACTATTGGTTATTAGCACGGTTCGCTTAATTAAAGCCGCTACGGAACACACTCGAAACTCCTCCCGCGACCTCTTTGCACTCTATCGTTGAGGCTAAATCGCGTGGTTTGTTTTCGAGGTTTATAGACCTGCACGAGCTACGAATTGCGGAGATCCTCCAGACCGATCTAGCTTTAATCGTTACTGTCGGGAGACTGCCGTTCCCAGATCGTGCGAGGTTGAACGAAGCCGCGATCGATCGGGGAAGAAGACATTAATTTCGGGTCGACTCAGCAGTCGCGGGGTGCAGGCCTCACGGCGCGTGCAGGAATTTTGCAAGTCCTGAACGCGTCGCAGAGCCCGCGGTCCCCCGGACTTCATTCCCTTTTTGGTTACTAATTTCCTGGGGTCGTTTTATGCTGAGTGATTTCCGTGAGTCTTGGAGCGTGTCGCGAGAGCCCGCGGTGTCATCCGACACCCCACCGCAACTCGCGGCTCGACTCGTGGGAAAGCACTCCAGCCAAGGGAAGCGACGCGCCGACTCCCGCGAACCCTCGAGAGACTCGAAAGTCGCGAAAATCGGGACGTAACACCAACACTCCTCTTCCGCGAGGCGTTTTGTACGATAACAATCTACGCACCAGCTCTCATCCGAGGCGGCACGGGTTACGTGCCGCGTGCAACAGGTTTCGCGCTCATCTACGCCGAATGGCTGACACGGGTCACCACGCGGTCGGGTAGATCGCCGTTTTCGAGCGGTTTTCTCACGGTAAAAGCTCAATGGTTCTGCTCAATTTCGGTACATCTCATCACGGCGACGAACCACGGAGCATAACGCGAGTGTTTTCTCAGGCACGCAACACACGTGATCACACCGGAATGGCTCACGTTCTCAACGGCTATCTCGCGGCGATACAGCGTCGCGGATAGATTCTTTCACCCGGTCGACTCAAGCGATTCTCATATAATTGTCTTGGCTCATCGGAGTGCGCTCAACTCGGACTGCTCATTATAATCATTGTTATTCGGTATCGCTCATTTTTCGGTTACGCTCATAATCGGTTTACTCATGTACAGTGTTTTTTCGCGCGCTTTTACCATCGTTGTGTTATAAAATAAAGAGTTTATTTTCACTGTTAAGATCTGTGTGTGAATTGTATTTTACCCCCCGTTCCGCTATAGCTGGCATTGCTCAAACATTTCTGGTCCTTCGAGCCGGATAGCGGAACGGCGGGGAGTGTACAGTGCGCGAAAAATCAGTGCAAGTGTACTCAGCGGTACAGCTCAGCTGTAAGGTGTCGAGAGGAGTGCGCGTGTCGCGTATCTCTTTCCCGCAGTGACTCTCGGACATCTCATCGGTCTGCTCTCTCGCTCGCGCTCGAGCGTACCTGGACAGCTCATCGGTCGACTCTTGTGCCAGGAGAGTGCGCGCGTTCGTCGATCGTTCGCGCGCTCGGCATTTTGGACATCTCAGCTGTCTCTCGTGCGCGCTCGGCATTTTGGACATCTCAGCTGTCTCTCGTGCGGTGAGAGCTTGCGTGTCGCGTCTCTCTCCACTCCATCAACAGTCGCCCAAGGCGGGCGGCATAAAATCCTTTGTCGCGCTCGGACTTCTCAACGGCTTATGCTCGTGCCGAAGAGTTCACGCGGTTTCGTGCGGCGCTTCGGATTTCGGCCATTTTTCAACGTTTACATTGAACTCTCGCGGCGAGCACCCATCTGCTCGTGCTTGGCTCCCGCGTTCAGCCACCTTGGACAGCTCAACTGACTCTTCCGCGGTGAAAGTTCGCGTGTCGTGTCTCTCTCCCCTCCACTCACAGTCGAGATCTCAGCTGTACAATGCGTGCCTAGATTTTATGTTCGCTCTCCCGCTCACTCCCACGCATTCGGACGGTACAACGGTTACGTTCGGTGAGAGATCGCGTGTCGCATCTCTCTCGCGCTTATCGTGACATACCTCGCGGTATTCTCATCGGTTTCGCGCATCGGAATTTCACTTGCGGCGTTTCATATTTTTCACGCGTTTGGTGCAAAACAGTTTAACGCATATTTGACGCGCGTTGCAGCGGGAGTTCGTGTGTCGCATCTCCCTCGCACTTGCACACTACATCGGCGTCGTACATCGGTAGTACTCGCGCTCGTGAATTCTTCGTGCGTTTAAGCATTATTTCGTGTGTCGGAAGTTTTCGGTTCGCCACTCTCGCGCTCGATCAGGCTCTAGAGCATCTCAACAGACAGCCGCGAGATGACGTCACAATTTCGCGTCGCCTGGACAGTTCTCACGCGATTCGCGCCGCTTATTCGAATTTTTATCGGTTCTCACGGAGGGAACAAATTACCTCATACGATTCGGCACATGGTTCGTCGCTCAATCGATTAATTGGGTGACACGTGACTCTACGATCTTGTGTCGCCTAAGCGAGTCTCATTCGGGTTTCGGTGCTCATTCGAACTTTTGTTCGGTTCTCATTTTTCGGTCTCACGTGCATGGTCTCCACGTTGATTCGACAAGGATTTATTTCTGGCTCGCGTCGCGTGTGCGGCTAATTCGCGAATTGGAGCCGCTTATACGGACACTATTTGCGCTCAGATCGGGTATACGATCATCCTACGGTTCGCGCTGGTCATTCAATTTATGGTTCGCACCGCTCTTCGGTTTTCGGTTTTCAGTTCGGCGTTGCTCTTTCGGTTCGGCTCAGTGTCGCTCGTTTGTCGTTCGGATTCCCGACGCTCGTACAACCTCCGGGTTTTATGACACCCGTCGGTTTCGCGCTCACGCTCATCTGAAGACATCATGCCAGTTCCAACGGCAACAGGGAACAAGGCGACGCCGCTGACTTCGCCAACGGAGTTTATTACCTCTACTCAACCAACGCCGGCGCATACAGATCGCAGCTCACGCGGAGACAACTCATCCGGTGTCAACTCATCAGGCGACAGCTCATTAACTGACCGCTCATCAGGCTGCTCAATCGGTATCATCGCAGGCTGGGCACTCGAGTTTGTGCTCAGATGACATCTGCAAAGGGCGATCACTTTATTGTGATGCGCACAACCTCAAGGATGACATCATGGGACATCGACAGGTAGCTGTCGAAAAAAGGCTTTTTCGGCTGCCTACAAGCTTCAGGCCTTTCGGCCGCTCAGCGTTAAGGTTCCGCTCATCTTGCTTGACACTACTCGCAGCAGCTCTCGCTCACGCTGACTCTGCGGAGTCTCTTCATGGGATTCGACTTCTGGTAGACCCAGGGTCGAACGAACTCATTCGTGTCGGAACAACTCAGCGATCCGCGTGGTCTTCCGCGTCAATGATCCTCGATACCGATCTTTGGTACCGGGGTTGTCAAGCCAACTCAACTTGGAGGTACTTTTTATTTTGTACTGTAGTCTGTTCATTCCTCCCTCAAAATTACAGTTGTTGCTCATCTGCTGAGACCGATGGTTACCTCGATTCTACCATCGTTCGTGGATCCCATGGAGACGTGGCTTCACTCGGACAAGCTGCTGCCGACTCGGACGCTCTCACGCCACGATCTAACATCTTCATCATCGGAGCAGTTTACTAGGGACAACTTACTGGAGTCCAGCATTAACCGAGGAGCTTCTCACGAAGTTCTGGATGCAGGAAAAACCATCATCGGACGCATCGGAACATCTCACCCCAGAGAGGAGGAGTACGACGCTCATTTTTGGTCAACACGCTCATGGAACTCAACTGGTCGTTCGAGTTCTCTTCAAGGCGTTGCTTACGCTTTTGGAGAATTCCTATCGCACAGCTCATCGGTGCCTAGAGCAGGCGCTCGGGCGGCTCACCCGGGATGAAGGCGATGGGACACTTTGTGACCGAGCTCCTGCACGCAAGTGTGAAGGTTCAGCTCAACATCCGGGACGTTCTCATCTCGATTCGACTTCACCTGTGTCTCGTCACACACGAACGTCAAGCATTCTGAAGACTGGCATCTGCAACGAATGTTGTGGACCAACGCCCAGTCCAACACGGTGTCTCAATCGACAGCACAGGTGGAGGTGCGGATACATCGGCGCAGCTCATCAGTCGGGTCACCGACTAAAGGTCTTGTGCTATGCGGGCGGGGTCTCGCTAGCCACATTGCTCAGCGACGGTCAACTCGTGTTCACCACGGGTTATTTCGCGCTCATGGATATGCTCACTAGATGGGCCATCTCAAGTGAAATGGTGATAGTCGGACATCTCAACTTCGTCTCGACGGTCACGACTTGTGCTCAGACGCTTCTGCAGGAGCTCTGGTTGCGCAAGGTCGACTGCGACCACACCTCAACGGCTCAGCTCTCCACGCAATGGCTCATGCTCAGAGAAGATCACACATCTAAGATGTCTGGCCAGACTATCGTTGCCTCGACGGCAGCACATGGAGTGACTCAACGGTGGGTTACACGGCTTCTCTGGTGCATCTCGACGAGCGATGTCGGCAGGAGTCCACATCGTCATTAGCTCACCGTCCACAACCGCTCAAGCGGTATCGGCGTGCACCAAAATCCAGGTAGCACAGCTCAACTGGCTCATTATCCCGAAGTTTGGAACTCATCGCAGCGCTGCACCGACGAAATTCAAAAAGAATTGGTCAAACACGTCTCAAGGCTACACTGCGCCTGGACGTGCGGACAGCTCATCTGTGGACGGACTCCCACTCAATGCACATGGATCGGATCTCACACTTCAAGGTGGAAGGACGTCGGGGAACACGACGTGGCTCAACTCCAGAAGCTCGGCGCTGACACATCTTGGTGGCACATCTCGGGAGTAGCTAACCCGGTCGATTGTGTCCCCAGGGGGCGTCACCATCGCGCAGCTCGGAGATCGCTCATCATGGTGGACGAGACCACCATGGATGACTCTAGAGACTCATGGACGGCTCATCGGATTCACTCACGATCGTCTCAACAATTGGTATGAGGCGACCTCGATGTACACGAGGCTCGCCGGGTATTTCTTTGTTCGTCGTCGCTTCACGCGTCGATTCTCATTGAGGTCACTTGCGAGGTTTCGTTTCTCATTATCTTGTTCCGTCTCATCGGAATTTGTTGCAGATCTGCGCTCACCTTTGGAAGAAACATCGTACTCATCGGTCAGGCTCATCGGCACTACTCAGAGGCGCTTAACTCAGCCTGGCTCACCCTGGCTTACACCCGCCAGGTCTTGGGGTTCTCAGAGAGTTCATCCTGTAACGTCCCACATCTTCCGGGGTGTGATGTATGCCCGGTATGGGCGGATCCGTGCCTATCATGCGATGGGCCAACTACCTCTGTTCCGGGTGGCACTTCCACCCTCGGATCGACTACAGGTGCGGACTAATCAGGAACGCTCATGCTCATCATCATCAGTAGCGCTTCATCTCGAGACGGACTCAACACCTCAACCGGATCGTCATGAACATCTCATCATCGACGCCGTCGCTGATGGCGGGCGGAATGTTCGAGAATCAGCGCGGTAACGTGCGCTCGCTCGAGCTGCCGCTGCTCGGCAGCACCTCCCGGCCGAGTCCGGTGAGGCCGACGCGCGCGCACCAGCTCTCATCCGAGGCGGCACGGGTTACGTGCCGCGTGCAACAGGTTTCGCGCTCATCTACGCCGAATGGCTGACACGGGTCACCACGCGGTCGGGTAGATCGCCGTTTTCGAGCGGTTTTCTCACGGTAAAAGCTCAATGGTTCTGCTCAATTTCGGTACATTTCATCACGGTGACGTATCTTCGGTTTCGGGATATCGTTCGAGCTCACACGGAGCATAACGCGAGTATTTTCTCGGGCACGCAACACACGTGATTACACCGGAATGGCTCACGTTCTCAACGGCTATCTCGCGGCGATACAGCGTCGCGGATAGATTCTCTCACCCGGTCGACTCAAGCGATTCTCATATAATTGTCTTGGCTCATCGGAGTGCGCTCAACTCGGACTGCTCATTATAATCATTGTTATTCGGTATCGCTCATTTTTCGGTTACGCTCATAATCGGTCTACTGATGTACAGTGTTTTTGCGCGCGCTTTTACCATCGTTGTGTTATAAAATAAAGAGTTCATTTTCACTGTTAAGATCTGTGTGTGAATTTTGTTTTACACCCCGTCCCGCTATAGCTGGCATTGCTCAAACACCACCTGTATATGCGAGCACACGCAAGCACTTCACTGGATATATTTTTTACTTCATATATGTGCGCTAAAACCAATAGCGAGAGGGGTGTGCGACGAGCGGATCGAGAGGTGTATATTAAATTGGTACAATAAGGTTGCGACGAAACACCATCTTGATCCTTAACGAGACGGTGTGCCGTACGCCGTAGACTTTGTTCGAAGTTGTGTGAATGGACACATCTTCTTTAGTTAGACCAATCCGATTGCGCGGGTAATTAAATTAAATTAAATTAAATTAAATTGACATAAATTGGCATAAAGACAATACAAAGTAAAATTATTAGAAATAGAAAAAAATCGTAACATTTTTAAAGATTTATTATCAGGAAAATCTAAATGTTCTAATTATACGTTAATATTAGGCCTAGGATAGACCTACTGGTAGAAAACCACCCCAGACAACATTTAAACCGCGTTTCTAACGTAGAATTTGACATTATTGACTCGGGACCTGAGCGATAATTCAGTTCAACTATCTGATCATCTGTGAAGGCCGGTAGTCACTTCAGTTACTCGCTGGTTTTTTCATGGGACGATAACGCAGCGCAGTTCGGGTGGAAATCCACCCTACTCTGAAGTTCCCATTAGCGTTTTGTGTTAGTATTTGGGGCATTCAATACCGATTCGACCTACGTCGGATCCTCGACCTCTTCAATTCGATTGGTAATTTTTTATAATATTGTTCTAACTCTAAAAATCACTCCACATTTTTCAAAGTGAACATATGTTTAGCCGGAATAAATAATTCTGAAAAATCCTGTATTTTATATGAACATGTTAAGCCTAAACCCAGATGGGTAAAATGTTTGCTTCTAAATGTTTTTTTGAGATTTTTTTTTGTTTTTTACTTCCTCATAGAGGAAGCTTTGTTACGGTGAAAAAAAAAAAATTCGAGATTTTAATGAAAACGTGTTCAGAATGTTCCAAAACATCGAAAAAACGCATTTAGAAAAAATGTCCGGATGTATGCGTGCGCGCGTGCGTGCGTGTGCGTTGCACGTGCGAATCTAACGTGAAATATTTAAACCGCCATAACTCGCGAACGTCTTGACCGATTAAGCTGAAATTTGGCACAGATCATGTGTGGTTAATAGTTAACGTTTGGTCAAAATTTCGTCCAAAAATGTTGAGTTGTTTTTTTTGTACGCCATTTTTAATTTCTTCGAAAATGTCTGTACGCACTGTGGCACTCGCAATTTTATAGCTATTGGGCTAAAAATAATATTATCACCGGATGATCCTATTAAAATTTCAAGAGAATCGGTAGAACCGTTTAAATTTTATGGCATTTTGAATTTTACGAATTTCATGAAATATTAGTATTTTGGTTTAAACCATTTTTTTCGAATTAAATATTAATTTATTAGTAAAATAACTGTTAGATTCGTGATCAGCGTGAAAAAATACATGAAATACAGTCCTAGAGTTACGGTTAACGAAAAAAGTTTATCTGTAATTTTTACAGCCAAAATTGAAAAATGAGTGATTTTGCATATTTTTAAACAGCGATTTTTTTGCTTCGCGATGGCATCGCGAAAATATGCAGGTGCCTATCGTGTTCTACGGCAAGAAATACACAAGATGATGAATATGACGGAGTTAAAATAATTAGTTAAAGCCGTGTCATGTGAACTTCTCGAGTAAAAATTGAAATATCGAAAAAAAAATTGGGAACACATAACTCTATGTATTTTTCGCGCCGAGCACAGATCGTACATCCGTTTTGACCAAAAGCGTAAGGTTGGTGTATTTTTTCGGGCTAAACCTGAGTCAGCCAGCAATTTTTCCTGAAAGTTAAATACGACGTTGATGTTGGAAAAAAGTTGAAAATTGACATTTTCATATCGCTTCCTCATCAAAGTTGAAAGTTGAAAGTTGAAATTTTTTATTCGCTAAGCTTCCGCTATGAGGAAGCCAACAATATAGTAAATGCTTCCTCATAGAAAAAACTTAGCGAATAAAAAATTTCACCTTTTTTTAAGTGAACATATTGTTAGCCTAAATTAAAAAATCTGAAAAAATTCTCAAAAATCCTGTGTCAGATATGAACATTTTTAAGCCTGAACCCAGAATTGTAAAACGATTGCTTCTAGGTGTTTTTTGAGCTTTGCTTTCTTTTCTTAAGTGAGCATATTGCTAGCCCAAATGAAAAAATCTTTAAAAATGATCAAAAATCCTATATCAGATATGAAAATTTTCAAGCCTAGAGCGAAAGTGGTATCGCAATAGCTTCTATTTTTTTTTCAATATAATTTTAAATCATTTAAAATAATTTAAAAAAAGAAAAAAATTGACGGTAATGCGATACCACTGTCGCTCTAGGCTTGAAAATGTTCATATGTGATACAGGATTTTTGAGAATTTTTTCAGATTTGTTCATATTGGCTAACAATATGTTCACTTAAAAAAATAAAGCAACTCTCAAAAAACATCTAGAAATGAACATTTTACCATTCTAGGAATAGGCCATTAGGTTTTGAACATGCTCATATCTAATACAGGATTTAAAAAAAAAAATTCAGAATTTTTTACTCCGGCTAAAAATATGTTCACATTGAAAAATTGTAATTAATGCAAATTAAAAAAAAAATTGCAGTGATTTTTAGAGTTAGAACAATATTATAAAAAATTACCAACCGAAATTAAGAGATCGAGAATCCGACGTAGGTCGAATCGGTATGGAATGCCCCATTTACATAAGTACTTTTTTTTGTCAGGACTATCAAATGGAACGTATTATTATGTTTCGGGACGTATATATTCGCCAATTTTTTTAAAATAATTGTTTATAATTTTTATAATTACCATTATCTTTAATTACCTACAATGTTTCAATGAAAATGAATAGTAACACCCGTGCAAAACCAATTTTTCCGTTTTATTAATCTTTTCCATATTCGCATTGTTCGGTTTTTCCCGATTTTCACATGGCTAAAGAAAAAGACTTTTTGCACGGATTACAATGGGGCGATTTCTTTCTTAATAGCCTGTTGCGTTTGCTGTAAAATCGGGTTTGAAATTTGAAAATCGGGACATTAGAAAAAAGTTCGTTTATTTGCTAAACTTTATTGTAGAAAATCGCTAACTGAAATTACATAATACGTCTTTTGGAGGCCCGGTTTTATGTACTTTGCTCGCTGATGACGAATCTCCACATAATTTTACTCCTAGGGCAATATTTGATGCGTAACCACGCGGCGAACAAAAAAAAAACTAAATTAAAAAAAAATGTCAAAACCCATGGAATTTAAACGATTTAAATTTTCTCCAAATTTAATATCAAACATAGTACAGTGTTCTTCCATTCCCGGATCAAATTAAAGCTCGATACCTTCATGTGTACTGGAATTGGACCATTTTTAGTCATTAAAAAAATCCCATAAAATCCGACCGCGTGGATAGATTTCGGCTAAGTTCAATAACACAGGTCTTTGATAAAAATATTATATTAGTGTACAGATTTAGAAAGATTACTCAACATTTATGCACGTTACAGATACCACAGACATTAATAAAAAACAACTCAAAAACCCGTCAAATCTCCAATTCGGCCTCAATTTTAATAACAATTGCCCGGAATGAAGAGATCTAACCATTCTATTAATGTACCAAATTTCATCTGGCTATCTTAAACCGTTTCTGAGTTATAGACGTTTTAAGTGATGCAAGTCTGGCACACAGATACACACATACAGCCGGCCGCCAGGTAAGAAGCGTTATTTCGATATTTCAGACTATTTTAAGTACTCGGACGCTAAAATCTCGTCTTTTTACAAAAACAATTTCCTCTATGAGGAAGCAAAATATATGAGGTATTCCATTAGGTTTCGAACGGTTAAAAACTCGACCCTCTTAACAAGAAAATTTTAATTTCGCCACAATTCATGATTATTTACAAGGGATTTTTGTAATCTTTTTCAGAATTTTTAGATCGCATTTTTAGAGGTCGAAACATTGAACCTTTAAAAAAAAACACCTACATCTTAAAAACTGTTAGTCGCATAAAAAAACGTTTATGACATAAAACTTGCAATTTCAAATAAACTTTTGATAAAAAAATCTGCAGATTTTCTCGAGTACAATAAGGGTTCAGTTCTGCGAAGAATAGCCTAAAATATTTTTTTAAGCCGATACGTGATGTTTTATTTTTCTTAAAAAATTCCAGAATATATACCAGTTTCCGGTGGCAAACTAAAATACAAGAGATATTTGTTTGCTGGAGATTTCACAGTCCATCATGTCTGGAAAAATAAATAGTTTAAAAAGTACTATTTATACTCCATTAAACAGGAGGAAATTATTGCGACCAATATGACGCGAATCCTCTACCTTATCAACAAATCCGACGATCTCGCTATATTCAGATAAATCACACGAAAAAGATAATGAATTAACCACAAAAAATGGCCACTTTAAATGGACATGAAAATTGTTAACGATAAAACCGTGTTCAAAAGAACCGTGCGGAAGTAGATGGCACGTGGAGTAGTGAAGTGAGAAGCGTGCCTACGTACGGGGCACGCGACGCGAGTAAGACGAGTAGGGAGGAAGTGAGATTAGTGATGTTCGACGACTGAACGAAAGTAGGTCAAGGCGAGAATGCGTGAACCCTGCCGCGCGAAGTCAAAGAGGGAACGAACGAAGCGGGAGCCCCTCTATCCTACACATCTCGATTCTCCACATCATCGATCCTCCACATTCAGTTCTCCACATCACCAGTCCTCCACACACCTTTTCCTCCACAACTCGATTGTACAAATTCCTTTTCCGACACATTTCGATTCAACACATCCCGATCCTCCATATTCGGTCTTCCACGTTCCCAGTTCTCTATACTCCTTTTCCTCCACATCTCGATTGTACACACTCTCTTTCCGAAACATTTCGATTCGACACATCCCGATCCTCCACGTTCCCAGTCCTCCACACTCCCTGTCCTCCACATCTCAATTCTGCACACTCTCTTTCCGACACATTTCGATTCGACACATCCCGATCCTCCACGTTCGGTTCTCCACGTACTCAGTCCGCCACACTCCTTTTCCTCCACATCTCGATTGTACAGATTACCGCTGTCGATATTGATTCGTAAGATAACTCCTGTTGGTAATGTAAATATTCGCGCAGTTCGTCTTGCGCGCCGAGGTTCTCACGGGGTTTGATTTCTACAGTGAACCAACAGGAGTTATTTTACGAATCGATATCGACAGCGGTAATGTGTACAATCGAGATGTGGAGGAAAAGGAGTGTGGCGGACTGGGTACGTGGGGAACCGAACGTAGAGAATCGGGATGTGTCGAATCGAAATGTGTCGGGAAGTGAGTCTGTACAATCGAGATGTGGAGGAAAATGATTGTGGAGGACTGGGAACGTGGAGAACCGAACGTGGAGGATCGGAATGTGTCGAAGTGAAATGTGTCGGAAAAGGAATGTGTACAATCGAGTTGTGGAGGAAAAGGTGCGTGGAGGACTGGTGATGTGGAGAACTGAATGTGGAGGATCGATGATGTGGAGAATCGAGATGTGTAGGATAGATGGGCTCCCAACGAAGCGAGTTACGTTAGAAGAACGCTGGGAGAATCAGTTGTATGTATTGGAGTTTACTTTCGTTGTTGTTGGTAGTTCGTAAATGTATGTGGTCCGAGCAGTAACCCGAGTTTTATCGTCTTAACAAAATGTTAATTTTTACACCACTTTCCCTGATACACAATCGGCACTCTCATCTACATCGATATTTCGTGCCGAAAGTATTGCACGTTTGGCCGCCGTTTTGAATTTCTTTGCTTTAATCAGATCACCATACGTTTTCATAACGATATCTGCATTAATAGTGTTATATCCGCAGAGACTCAGTTAGCTACTCTGAGTACTGCGGGTGCCTTTAGCTCTAAGGTTCGGGGATTTTATCCAGTAAAGGTTTGAAACCCAAATGAATTATAAAAGCACGATTTATTATATCAGGATTTAATTACAATATTTTAGACAAGTTTTAGTTCCTAATAGTTGTGAAGTACAGTTCGAACGCTTATCTTCCTTCCGAAGAGTGTATATATCTTACGGTATTACTACACCGAAAAAAAGGTTTGGTAATATCAACCACACAGCTGCGGTAACGGAAAATTCATTTGAATCAAAGCAGACGCATTTGAATAGACTACTCCGTTGATGAAACAATAAAACTGGTGTTGTTGTGTCAACTGTGTGTAGCAGTTAAAGTGACTACACTGTTGGTTCGGAGTGAACCAAAACTGCTGTTACGTCCTGATCAGCATTTTCCTGCATCTACGGTAAAGGAGATTTCTCTTCCTATTACACGTTTATCGCATGTGACGCTTTATCAGAACAGTGCCCCTTTCGAATCTAACCTTTCGGAAATTTATTCAGGGATGGGCTGAGTATGCATGCCGAAAGAATATAGGTCGATTGTCACCATGTGATGTTTACTATGGCTCGGTATTTAATTCTACTCAATGCGTACTACGATGTTTACTACGTTGAACTGATACGACTCTCCGCGTAGCCCTGGCGTACCGTAGTAGCGTAAGGTAATAAGACTCCCGGTGGCTCACGCCTCGCTGCGCGACACTGAGTCAAGGCTAACGTTATCGCGGATTGTCGGGTTCGATGCATTACAGTTCGGCTCTCACTAGGGAATTAAAGGATCTTGACATCTAAGTATTCGGCTATCACTCTTTAGTTAATTAACCCCCGGATTGATTATTATTTATCCACAAATTATTAGAGTTAAATAATTAAAGTTCAGAAAAATAAACAAAGTAAAATATTTTTCAAGAACAATTGAAAATACATGAAATTATTGAAAATTAACGATTGTAATGACTTACGATGTTTCAAAATGAATTAAGCGTCCAAGAATATGAAATTGAATGAAAATAGATGAAGATATCGAATCAAAATTCCTCGTCCTTCCTTGCTTCCTTCGTTCTTGGTTTCAGGTAAATTGGTTGAAATAAATGATCAGTGGCAAAAGTGGATGTTGACGATAATTATAACTCCGAATGATTTCAATGAATGTTCAAGTTATTTATTTATTGATGGTTAATCGTTAGCTTCCGATTTCTTTATCTTATTTTCCGGACTTAAAGTATTTAACAAGCGTTGGATACAATGCTCAAGCAATAATGATTTCTTCCCGACAAGAGGTTCCACGAAGAAGCCACTGGGCTTATTAAGCTGAACTGCTGAACTGAACTGAACCGCGCGCTCCGAACTGAACCGAACTGAACCCCCGTTCCGTCTTTGGAGAGCTTCTTTTATAATTTCAATCGGAGGGGCACCCGTGTCGCCAAGCTCCCCGTTGCATCCACTGATGTCCAGTAGGCTTGCAGCTAATCGGCTGGTCCCCTACCATTGTGATTATCGATCGGTTTTGACATCTCACGTCGCTTATTTTAATAATTTTACAATATTGACTTTTACAATAATTTCTTGGTTTAACAAACTATTTGCTTCATTTTCGTTTTTAATTACAATGGTTTAGAAATTTGAATGGATTTTCGACCTTGTTTCTATCAAAAGTTATTCTGTCGATTAATTATATTTGTTTAAATATTCCTTATATATTCCGGATTTTCAACAAATAACTATTGAACTTCGCTTAAACTGCAATAAAACCCTAAATAACGATACTGATTAATTCCCTACTATTTAACATTTATTTACCATAATTAATATCAACGATTTGACCCAAATGGTTTATCAAACTTGACTCTATGGAATTACCATTTGATCATTTATTTACTGGTAATTTTCCCAGAAATACTCAACCCAAATGAGTCTATTATCAATAAATAATTCTTATATGTTTATCAAATGGTTCAAATAATTATCCTCCGAGAGGTGCTGCACTCGTTAGCGCCGACGGTAAATTTCCCAATCGATCACCTCGAGACAGTTGCACCGATTCTTCGGCTGCACTGCTGTGTGCGTACATGCGTCGCCTCGCTCCGCGTGTTAGAGCGATAAGGTGTCATCTCCTTTCGCATGTGAGAAAGATTCATGTTGCTTTTACGTTTTAATTAAGACAATGGTTATGGACCCGAGGTATTCTCGCTGTCATCGTCCTTCGAGAGCGAGTCGAATAGGCTCTTCGTATAACATTGTCGATCATGTGATTCTTGCTATGCCAATCACTGGATAGAATCATCCAACATTTTAAATGCGCTATTATTAATTATTTAACGTGCAATCACCTTTCGGTGGTTACTTCGTTAATATGATTTTACAGCTTTTATACCCTTTCAAAATTTCCTATTTTCCCATCGAATATTCCTAGATTTCTGACCAGTTGCGTCAGTGAATTTTAGGAAAAATTCACAGGACGTAACACTGCATTAGATCAACATTTTTTTCGATACTATCGTATATACTGTCAACATACAGAAGCTAAATTATTTTGACTTTAACGTATATGTGGTCAATTTGAAAAAAATGTGATTCAATGTGTTCGTATATAGAAGATGCTCGTATATATACTAACATCTTGAAAATAATTTTATTCGATTCGGCAAGACGTCAATTTAGTAATTCACAAATATTATATCCAAAATAAACAACTTTCAAGTTGTTTCGATATTTCAATATCAAATCATCGAAGTTGAATCTAAGTTAATGACGGAGAATAACTTATATATCCGATTCAAAATTATACATATCAATAAGCGATTGTAGCGTAGTGGTAAGGTACTAGGTCAGGATGCGTTGGGTTCGGGGTTCAAGCCCCGCTAGGATATATAAAATTTTTATTTGTAAAAATTGTGTTATATCGATAAGTAGCGATATAATGATAACAATTGAACATATAAAACACGATGTAACCATGTATGAAATTAATTAGTAACAAATAACGTAAATAACCGTACTGGGACCCAACTTCAAATTGAGTTGGGCTAAATATTTTTTTCCTTTGTGTGACTAGATATTTGTTTCGAACAAAAGTTTTTTTTCGATATGATTGCCTATTCTGTTCGATCAAACATATTCTTATTTGGGACAATGAAATGATTTTCTTGATGCTGATGTAACTTTGTAGTCAACTTAACTAAATATTTCCTTCGCCACCCACAACCGCCGGATTAGATTGATTCAAATAAATCTTATTTGATCTTACAAAACCTTTTTTTCGGTGTAACTAACCTTAACGACAGTCGAATACAATTCAGATTGTCGAATGCCCGTTCGTGGTCCCTTACATAGGGGCAAGAGCAGGCGTGTCAGCTTAATTCTTACAGTGTCAGCTATTTCGTAATTGTTTAAATAATTACTGCTTCCGTATTGCCTGTCCGGTTCCCTGTTTCCCAATAGCTGACTCGACTAATTAAATGCTAATTTCTTAAATGCTATTTCGTCGATGTCTATACTTCCGTATTTCGCAACGATGCGCGGATGCGCGCTCGTGGCATACCGCGATTATTGGGCAAGCGCCTTGCACGAATAATCGGGCATTGACCCGGGGTACAACAATAGTCACGATACGTTCAGGTAGTTTTATATTATCATCTGAGTTTTTGAGTACTTCATTTTCTATATCTAATTTCGCGAATTCTATTTCATCTGGTAACGTTCGCATATTCCGTGTTAACGAAAATCGTCTGAATAATGTCCATAGCGAACTGAACTTTATCGACAAATTTATTGTTTCGCTTCGGGTTCCTCTTATTTTTATCGGGAGAAGTTGTCTAAAATCTCCACCTAACACAACTATCTTACGATCAAAAAGGAAATCATTGTCCATGATATCACGCAGTGTACGGTCCATAATTTCCGAAGCATATCTCGGTGCCATTGGGGCCTCATCCCAAATGAAAACATCCATTTCCTTGAGGTATCTACCTTCCTTAGATCCGACTTTTATGCTGAAATTTGAGTCTGGGAGTAAAGGAACCGGAAGTCCTAATGTTTTATGGACAGTCTTCCCATTCGGTAATAAAGTGGCTGCTATGCCCGTGAAAGCCATGGTGCTTATATTCTTCTGGCTCCCTTTTAATAAATACCATAGAGTATTATATACAAAAGTCTTGCCCGAATCTCCTGGACCGTCAATATAAAAAGAGCATCAGTTAAAATCGTTATTGTCTACGCAATTAAAAATAGGATCCACGTTTGAACAATGCCGGGTGAGCTATAGCGGAACGGGGGTAAAAAAAATGCACACTAGATGGTAACAGTGAAAAGAGACTTTTTATTTATAACAACAGTGCGCGAGTAGAATGCCCGGGAAAAACACTGTGCACGTGAGCAATACCAAAAATGAGCGACACCGATTAACAATAATATGTATAATGAGCAGTCCACTGTGAGCACGCCGTTGAGCCAATTTAATGATATGAAAATCTCATTGAACTCCCGAGTGAGAATATCTATCCACGACGCTGTATCACCGCGAGATAACCGTTAAGAACGTGAGACTTTCCGGTGAAAATACGCGTGCCGAGTAACCGAGAAAACACTCCCGTTGTGCTCCGTGTGAGCTCGAACGATATTCCGAAATCGAAGATACATCGCCATGATGAGATGTACCGAAACTGAGCAGAACCGTTGAGCTTTTACCGTGAGAAAACCGCTTGAAAACGGCGATCTACCCCACCGCGTGATGACCCGTATCAGCCATTAGGCGTAGATGAGCGCGAAACCAGTTGCACACGGCATGTAAGCCGTGCCGCCTGGGTTGAGAGCCGATGCACGCGCGTCGGCCTCGCCGGACTCGGCCGGAAGGTGCTGCCGAGCAGCGGCCGGTCGAGCAAGCGCACGTTACCGCGCTGATTCTCGAACAATCCACTATTTTTTTTTTTTTTGCTGGTCATTCAGCTTCAGATATTGGGAATTTCCTGTTTCCATCGCTTCTTCGGAAATTAAATTATCGTCATCGTTACAAACAATACCAAGCAATTATGGCATGGTTGGGAATTCATCTAAAGTTCTACCTTCGATTGACAGCATATTGCTTATGTGTTCATACGCTCTGTGTTGAGCTTGCAATGGGCCCATATGGCGAGCGCAATCTTCTCCCATTGCTTGCTTGAATTTGTCCGAAAGTTGTTCCGGGTAAATCGGTTGGCAATGTATTCGAATACGAACAAATAATCTACGAAGTTGTCTGGGCATCATTCAAATCTCAGCTTCATGCATTGCTCTTTTCCATTCGTCATCGTCGTCGATAAGCCCCAATTCTCAGCACGCTGCTGTAAACGTCGTTTGCCGCAATCCATCGACCGTTCTTAATCTAATAAAGCTTGTAGCTCCTCTGACTGTGAGTAATAATAAGCGTAAATGAAAGAGCTCTAATTGAGATGGATTTACGGAATACATACGCCCGATACAATTAAAGCGACCTTTACGTTTTTCCCATCGAGAAAGTTGTCAGGCATCCACTTTTTGTTTTTTGAATGTGTAATGCGCTGGAATGTCGCCGTACAAATATTGTCTGGCATGTTCGTCACGTTCATTCAGGGAAAAATAATCTAACCGCATAGGTACATGTTCCAATGCATTAGTCATTTCCTGCTCATTAGCTCCACCGTCAATAGTTAAACTTTGCTGATTTGGCAGGTGCACAGGTAAACGTCTAATAGCATAAGTTTTTTTCATCCAAATGATGTGATCTTTTATTTCTAACAACACATATTTATAACACTCTCCTCAGTTGAAGTTTTACTAATAGTAATAATAGTAACACTTGCTGCATCATGACCTTTGTAGATATATTTATATAAATAGTTTACCGATCTGATGCTCAAAACAACTTCAACGTTGATGTGACTTTTTAATAAGCACAATAGTTTTGGCGAATACGGCACAACATATGGATTATCTACAACGTATCCGCCTCGTCGTTCAAAAGTTTCATCATTATCTCTGCGGGGATAATACGGATATCCATCGGCATCCATTATTGTTTTTGCTTGATACGATTTTGGGAAGTGTTTAGAACATTTCCCGTTCACTATACACCAATCACCACATGGCTCATGTATCATCTTACGCATCACAATATCGTATAATGTCTTGTTTTCATCAGGATCAGGGATTTCTGCTCCAGTATAGCGATCTACTATTTCGGGAGATCTTATTTTGTAGTTTTGCTTTAAAGTCACAAGCATGTGGATGTGCGGCAGTCCACGTTTTTGAAATTCTATAACACAGACGTAAACTGCTACTTCTCCGAAGTATTTTCGTTTTACGATCAAGTCAACTAAGTAATCTTTTTTAATGTTAAATAGTCTAGTACAAATGTCTCGTCTATCAGCGACCCTCTGTCCGGGCAATAGATTTTCAGTAATTTCTTGCCATTTCGAATTCCACGTCATAGTTATAAAACGATCTGACTTTCCATATTTTCGAACGATAGCCATAGCATCTTGATAATGCTGCAACATATTTCGCGGCGAACCAATGAAGGTTGACGGTAATATAACCATTTTACCCACGCGAGCATTAGCGTGTCTTGCGGCATCTTGCAAGTAATCAATAAGTCCTTGATAAGCCTCAGCTGTAAATCATTCTGATGCGATCTACAATAATCAATTCTGTCTTTTTGAATTTTATCGTAACTATCGACAATCCATTGTTGAAATAATCGACGACCCATTAAAAACGGATTGAAACTATCCCGAATTGCTATTCGATACTTAACATAAACGTTTTGTAGTATTCAACCTTGTAGTATTCAAACGCATAAGATTACGATGCCAGCCAGGTGAACCGTATGGATAGAGCAATGGATAAACCCACGGTTCGACGTTCGGGTCCATCGTACTAACATATAAGAGCTCTGGTATTACGATCACGAATCTTTTCAAAAGATGTTAGTATTTCATCGTCTGACGTCGTCGTAAAAATCGCAGCAACTTCGTTAGTCCTCTGAAAATTGTATTGATAACGATCTACCCCAGGCTTTATATTAAAGAGCATTTATATCCTTGGCGCGGATTCGTCGTTTTGTAACGCGATTTAACGCTGTATTTCTACTGCTTCTCCCATCATTTGACAGGCCTTTGCAAGTGCATTATGTTCCCCTATTACGCGATCGAGTGTCAGCAGAATTTCTCGATTTAATTGAGAATCGCTGTTTAGGCGATGCTCGGTTGTTTCATTTGAATCTACAATGAATAATTGCCGATCGAGTACTACGGCTCCGTGACCACAACAATCGTTGAAAGACTATCTTTTATTAATGATTTTTTCTGCCGCAAAGTGCCTAGCATTAAAATGAATGCAAAATTCGTCCATAAGACCAATTTAATGTTCCGCACATATGTCCTGTTCATTGAAATTCGTCTGTACTCTAAACCGTGCTCGATCGTTGTGATAGCGTACATGAAGAATTTCTCCCTTGGCAATGCTCGTCTGCGGGTCATTGTCGTTAAGGTGGGTTGCTCTTGATGTGGTTTGAGAATCACATTCATTATTCGCCTGTGTTGATAACGCTTGTACATTATCGTTTCGTACCGCATTTCGTACCCGTAAACGACATTGATTTTCTGGATTCCTTATTAAACGCATACGATGAATTTCTTCTTCATTCTCGGGTGTACGTTTAGGTTTACGTTTTCGTCATCTGGCCATTATAATGAATTAACAATACAAACACATACACTTCAACCTTTAATTAGCTTGTCATTTATAATTACAAAATTACAAGCTGTATAATGTTACATCAATATGCTTATCTTGCGACAGTCGAGTGGTGCGGTACAGATGAATTTTAAACGTGATTATTCATTGCAAAATGGGCCGAACGGATATTTTTTTAGTAAACCTTTCGTGCACTTTTGGATAAACTTTGGTATATTTAATGATACAAATCTATGATTAACTCTTTGATATTTTCTGGTGCCTATTGTCTTTAATAATCGCTAATTAAATTTATTAGACAGTTTTATGTAACTCTAATAATATCTGGTAATTCGGGAATTCTCGCTTCAACACAATACACCTTGCACGTACTTTCGGATAATTTCTGCTGTACTCTTCGATAAGCTTAGACTTAAGCTCTAGCGTAACTCTGATGAGCTCTGGTGATTATGTAATTATCTCTTCTCTAATTCTGTAATTCTATAATTCTCTGTAATTCTGTAATTCTGCAATTTTCTGTTCAGTAAGTTTATGCAATTTCTTATAATCTTCGGTGTAATTCTGATAATACTGGATCAACGTTCAGTTGAATATATTCTTTATCTTTTTTCCATCATTGAAGTCAGTGACATTAATCAGTTTACTGAGAGGACAGTGACCTGAAATAAAATTTAAAAAAATTAGATATGTGTATACGTACCGATGATT
This sequence comes from Amblyjoppa fuscipennis, assembly GCA_963575735.1. Taxonomy (NCBI): domain Eukaryota; kingdom Metazoa; phylum Arthropoda; class Insecta; order Hymenoptera; family Ichneumonidae; genus Amblyjoppa; species Amblyjoppa fuscipennis. The sequence goes on from OY754497.1 coordinate 1,640,643, forward strand.
TAATGCTTGAACGGCATATAGGCTTTAGTTATCAACAGCCTGCATGACCTTATGGCATTAAACCATCGTTATACACTTATATTTATAGTAACTGTAGAAAATTAAATGCATACCTTAATGTCTTCGCCCTGAAACTACAGTGTCGTGTAACCGCTCACGTCCTTAATTCGTGACTGTATTATGAATGACGCAAAACCGAAAACCTGTATTAAAGAACAGAGACAAAAGATCGAAATTATCCGGCAATAATCCCAATTAATGAAAAAATCGAGTGCTGGGGGGAGGGGGAGAAGAGAGTATTGTCTGGAACTTTTAGTTAGATAGCTCAATAGCTCAACACCTCAGGTTTCAGTTTAGGTAGTAAAAGTAAAAGTTCTGATGAAAATTCATCCACGGGGAAACAATTATAAACTAACTCACCCGATTCAACTGGTGGACTACTGCTTCGTATGGCGGTATCTTTCAGATGTGAGTGTTAGCAAAATAAGCCGTGACGAACCTGTTGTACCCCGAGTACCTCGATACGTCGATTATTGCGGTAACGTCGTTGCCCAATAATCGAAGTAAGCAGCAGCATGACACAAACACGCCGTTGCGAAATAGAATTAAATTCGAGTCAGCATTTAGGCAATAGCGACTCGAATTCGAGCATCGGCTCCGTAATTGCTGAGTCAGGTATTTCGCAATCGTAGCGTCTCCAAATTCTGATTGACAGAGACGGAGAAGCTAGTGTTGCATCTCGGGTCAACGTACCGCCGAAATAGCATTTAATCAATAATTAATTAGTCGAGTCAGATATTGAGAAATATCGAAGCAGGAATCCGGATGTCGGAATAATTGTTTAAACAATTATGAGGAAATATCTGACACTGCCAAAACTATGCTGACATGCCTGCTCGTACCCCTATATAAGGAACCACGAGCAGGCACTCACCAGTCTCTTCGGAACTCCTGATTCTTACGGTTGACTACGGATACACCCGTTGCGAGCTGGGCTCGTAACTCGATAAGTAGGTAGTGAAAATATTAAACTCTCATTAACGTCCGATTGTCGTTAAGCGAGAAGGTGTATCAAGCGTACAAAGTGTACTGGCGGTTGGTAATTCAAAACGACGGAAGTAAGCATAAATAAAGCATTAATGGTTGCAACATACAACTAATTATGTGTTAATAATAACCGCGCATTAATGAATAAATTGATAAAGCGATACTGGATAAATCCATAGAGCGGTATTAAAGCGTCGGCGAACAAGTTAATAACAGATCAGTAAAAAGCATCGATAGCAAAGTATTAATCGAGCACCAGTCCAGGCTTGACTGCTCGTTTGTCCGACCCTAAATCAGCGTCAGGTAGAACGTTGATTGCACACTGTTCGGACAAAAAGGGGAACCTTAATCGAAGGTTCTTGGTAAGCATTGTTATATAATGAATATAACAATGTTACCTTTGTAAATCTCTGATAATATAAATATATTGTTAAACATACTAAATACATTCTTAAATAAACATTGTTAAATACTGAGTAATACGTTTGTACTTCACTTGGGTTCCAACCCTTAACTGAGCATGTCCCTAATCTTACGAGCCAACGGCTCGCGCACAGAACCCAGATTAGCTACCTGAGTTTCTGCGGCATAACAAACCAAAGATTCCCACCGCAACAACCTCCGGGGACGGAAGAACCCGCTTTGGCTTTGTCAGATCGGTTCGTAATTGTGAAAACGATCACCAATTATTTAGTAATATAACGATGAGCTTCTCAAATCGGAAATATCGTCGTGCAGTGATCCTTTTTTTTTAATTGTAAAAGAAAACAACTTGAGCTGCATTCAGTTTCTTTAGGACAATTTTTTATTCCGGAGCAAGACAAGAAAACAAATTGTTTATTGACAGCATCATCGTGAAGTTCTCTACAAAGGTGAAAAAAATTAAGGTCTATGACAAAGTTTCGAGTAGGTCAAAGTCTCGAATAGTGAGAAATTGGTTGCGGTCGAGACTCTGACTGTCCGGCGGTGTGGTCCTTGCCAACCTAGTTGTTCTGTTGACAGATCGAGCTGCATACACGATCTGTCAAGTGAAAGTGTGTTTGTGCATTTGTGTGAAGTACAGAAGAAATGCGCGGTTATGAAATCAATTTTTCGTTTAAAATCATCATTTAGCTTCCTTATAGAGGAAGCTATGTTTTCGTGAAAAAAATTAATTTCGTGATTTTAATGTCAATGTACTAGAAATGGTCGAAAACGTCGAGAAATGTGATTTTTAGCTGGCGTCCGGATGTGCGTGTGCGTGTGCGTGCGCGTGCGCGTGCGCGTGTGCGTGTGCGTTGATGGCGATGCTGTAAGTACTACCGTAATGAACGCTTCATACTCCGCGGCTCGGTGGCTCGAGATACTTCATCAGACGCGGCACGAACTCGTTGCGCTGCTCATTGTGACCGAGCGTACTCGGGACTGCCGAAACTATGTAGGTGGGGAATCTGTACGGTCACATCGTGTTAGCCGCAACGTGCTGCCGGAAACACACTCTTCTTGACTCGTCGCGAAATCGTTTTCGGAGCCGGCGACAACAAGCTCGGACAGTGCGGAGTCGGTAGATCAGACGCTGTAATCCTCGCCGCGACGAAGGTGAAATATTCCGGACCGCCGACAACAAAGGTCGGCTGTGGTGCCGAGTTCTCGATGATTACTCGACATAAATGTCGAATAATCATTCTCGAGCCATGGCTACGGAAGATAAATTGAGAAATTGGTTCGCCGAAGTTTCAGTGTATCTAGAAAAGAAGAACTTGCTCAATATCGACAGCTCACGGATATTCAATTGTGACGAAACAGCGTTTTTGTTATGACCTAAAGCGGATAATATTCTCGTGCGAAAAGGTGCTAAATCGGTATACAAAGTTATCGATGGAGATGAAAAAGAATGCTTGACAACGCTTTTCATGGTCAACGCAGCGGGTGCCATGGTCTCTCCACTAGTGAAGTATTGGTACCAACGAATTCCTGCCAATATTATTAAAAAATTTCCAAAGGAGTGGAGCATCGGGACTTCGGAGAAAGGGTGGATGACAGCTGAAACCTTCTATGAATACATCACCAATGTTTTTTATCCATAGCTCAAGAAAAGTGACATCGAACTCCTTATCGTTCTATTCCTCGACGGCCATTCATCTCACTGCACTTTTCCGCTAAGGCCGTTCTGTCGCGAAGTTCAGATCGAACTGATAGCACTGTACCCCAATGCCACACATATACTCCAGCCACTGGAAGTTGCGGTGTTCCATCCAATGAAGATAGCATGGAAAAAATCGGTTACTTCCTGGAGAATAGACAACGACGGAAAGCGTTTGAGCAGACGTATTTGCACCAGTATTAAAAACTGCAAGAGTCTCTGGAGCTTACAGAAACCATAAAAAATGGATTCAGATCGTGCGGCTTATGTAGATTGCCTTATCACGTTCCGCGCAGTGTTAATTTTATTTCAAATTTTTCTCGCGCGAATCGTGACTGCGACTCGCGATATGGCACGATCGGGCTCGTCAGCGCGGGATTGACTGTCAAGGTATCGGAATACATAGGATGTATTCCGTTGTCTTTGCAGTATTTAATTCCCCGCGTTAGTTCTTTTGATATCGTGCCAACCGCGGCGTTATTCGACGCTTTGCGGATCGCGTGATATTTTTCTTGAGAGTCGAGCGAGGGCTCGAGGGAACATATGAATGTCTTCTCTCGCCTTCGCTCAATCGAGCTACAATTTCGCGATCTTGCAGAAATCCTCCCCGGCTTGTCGTCCGACGGTCGAGAGATCGCCGGATGAACGGGCCGGGGATGTCAGTCCCGTTTAGACACAGGAGGCGTGAGCTTGGTCTTCGGAATAAACTCCTCGATTAGCACCCGCAACTGTAAAGTAAATCTCGAGGGAACAGCCCGGTCTAGTAGAGCGCGTGAAAGTCGCGAGGGCCGAAAGGAGCCTGAAGAGTGTTGCACCCTGTGGTGGTGAGCCTGATCGTGCTAGATCATAAGTGTTATTATCTACGCCACGAACAATTGACTGTCGTGTAACTTTAAGCGTGTGTTCACGATAGAAGCGCAGAGAGTGAGAGAGAAGAGGTGTAGAGAGAGAGAGAGAGCGAAGGAAAGGACCGTGACCACACCAAACTACTAAGAGAATATTGTAAGTGCGATTGCAAGTGTGAGTGAGCGATTGTGTGTGAGAGCTTGCCGGCTAGACCGTCTCCGCATTTGTTTGAGTAACTGTTTCCGTATTTGCACCATTATTAATATTAAATTCAAAATATATAAAACTACCGCATTGTTTATTTAGCGACCTGCGCGAACTATCGGGAAGCGTCCTGTACAGGACGAACCGGAGACGATCCCGAACAAAAATATAAACTCGTCGCGCTTATCGTGACGGGGTTATTTGGACGTAGTCAACGCCCGTACGTCACAGCCTTAACAGCATCTGCCTTTTCGGCAGATGCTGTTGATTTCAATGTCCTGAAGAAAGGATTAAAATCACAAAGTAGCGATAACGGCGACACAGAGGTTTGTCAAAGCGTGACACGAGCTGAACGTAACGACTACTCAGATTTCATCGAACAGCAAATTCTTAAGGATTTATTGAAATCGTTTAAAGAATCAGAAGAAACCGGTTGGAGTGGGGATACGAAGCAACGAGGACTGTTCGATTTTGGGCTACGATCTAAAACACTGTTATATCCGCGGAGACTCAGTTAGCTACTCTGAGTACTGCGGGAGCTGTTAGCTCTAAGGTTCAGGGATTTATCCAGTAAAGGGTTGAAACCCAAGTGAATTATATATGCACGATTTATTATATCAAGATTTAATTACAATATTTTAGACAAGTTTTAATTACCAATTGTTGTGAAGTACACTTCGTACGCTTATCTTCCTTCCGAAGAGTGTATATATCTTACGGTATTACTAACTAACCGTAACGATGATTGAATACAATATTGACTGCCGAGTGCCTGTTTGTGGTCTCCTTATATAGGGGTAAGAACAGGCACGTCAGCTTAATTTTGGTGGTGTCAGCTATTTGGTAATTGTTTAAACAATTACTTCTTCCGGGTTGCTTAACCGGCTCTCTGTTTCCGATATTTCCCAATAGCTGACTCGACTAATTAGTTGCTAATTTCTTAAATGCTATTTCGTTGGTGTCGTTACTTCCGTGTTTCGCAATGATGCGTCGCGCTCGTTCGACGATGCGTCGTGCGCGCATTCTGGTCGGGCAATGGCCCGGGGTACAACAACACTGACTGGCATATAAGGAAACGAAACCGTCTAATATTTTTAGACATCGTTACCACGTCGTTTTTGTTTGTAAACGTTTTGTAAAAATTGTAGTTTTTGAACTTTTTAATTGGTCGATCGATTTTTATTAAATTATGCACGTAGGTGAAATGAAGAGTAGTATTCAGTCAGTTGCACAGTCAGGTCAGTCAAACCGAGACAACAATCTAATCGAGAAAAACATGGCAGCAGGCTCTCAGGACATCGGTGTTCATGTTGAACTCGACGAGGGAAATAATGCGACCGAAGATATCGTCATAGAGCTCGATGCGGACGTTGGTGGATTATCGTCACAAGATGATTCGATATTTTGGAGTTGCACCGAGGATAACGTTCTTCAAGTAGACAATTCGGAAACAAACTGTCCGTCTGCATTACATGATATTGAAAGCGTCAACATTCGAGGTTAGTATCTAGTGTATGCAATATAGTTTTTTCGACCTATTATTTCTTAAATTTCCCATTGTTGCCTTGCAGGATTAGTCGAAATTCTGGATGAAACTGCAGGTAGACACATATTTGAAAGCGTGATCGAGAGCATATTCGTGGACAAACGCCACAATGGAGGCGCCGAGATCGACGACAATGTATTCATTGAGGAGAAAGACGACAACGGAATCGCTGAGAACAGTGTCTACGAAGTCGCCCAACAGATTGTCAACGCCGTCGCCGAGAAGAACATTAACACCGTCGCCGTAAATAACTTCAGTGTACTTACCGAGGAAAGTGTTAACGTACTTGCTGATAAGAGCGCTGAGAGGATTACTAATAGTACTGTCAGCAATCGAATACCTGACAAGATTCCATCAGCATTTAAAAATGCATTGTTTTGGCCCGAGAATGTGAAAAAACCCCATCAAGAAAAGAAAACGAACAGACTAGGTACCGACTGTGGCCACGTCGGATGAATGGCAAGAGTTTCACCAAAGAAAAGCGGACGAAAAGCAAAAAAATCAACAGGAGAAAGAACAACGATTGAAGAAGAGACAAGAAGAAAAGGATCGAGAGCAAGCTGAAAAGAGAGAGAAACAAAAAGAAGAGGAAGAAACATTAGCGGACAAGATGACTGTTAAACGAAAAGCAAAAATTACAAGAACAAATGAAAGCATTGCGAGCAGAGCTAAAAAAAAGTCAGTAAGTAAGAAAGGATAACATGAACAGCTAAGAAATAAGTGGCATGATTATCACAGCTTGATAGTCAGTATTTATATACAAGTATTTTAGTTAAAAGTCTATTTGATGCTCAATTATGTCGTGTTATTGTCTGTATTAATAAGATAAATAAAAAAGATCCTTCCCTGTTCATTTGAACTCTATTAGGGTGGGGTTAAAGATCAACGCAGGCTCAAAGTTTTTTGAATCCATTTTTTTCCGAAACGGTATTTCATTTTATAGAATCATTTTGGAGAAAAATGGATTCAAAATTTTAACTCTTTCACAGATATGTGCTTAGTCGACCCTTAAGTAGGGGAAACATTCATTTATTGATATCGGAAAATTGGGACTTTGTGATGTATGGTTACAGAGACGTGTCCGAAAATTGGGACATAGTAGTGTCCGAATATGGGGACGAACCGCCGACGGGCGTCCGATGATCGGTACATTTCTTATATCATCGTACTTATATAAATAGTAAATAAAATATTCAATATTGTAATAATTAACGTATGTATTTTGGAAACTTGGAGATATAAGCTTGACATTGGTTTCAACCGTTCTTGAAAAAAAATCTATTCTTAAGAGTCTCATAACTCATAGAATATGAGAACGCTCTTAACCGAGCATTGGTACCGTTACCTTAGCTGTGAACTTAAGGATCGAAATTAGTTATGAACAATAGGAGACATTTTTCGGGAGCATTACAGCTTTTTTATTTGTTACATATTTAGACACTGTAGAGAAGTGGACAATTATATATAGAATATTTTCCGGCGAATGGGAATGCCAGCGGGATAAAAAATACCATACAACGAATGGGAAACTGAATGGCATATTGAATGGTATATTAAATGGTAGTACATATGGAAATGATGCCACTGGGAAAAACCCCATTGAATTACTTTTACCGAACAGTTAATGGTAATCAATGGGATTTTTTAATGGTAATTAATGGGGGATTTAGCCAGGGGTGGGGATAACAATATCATATATATCAGATTTCATTATTTATTTATTTGTTTACTTATTTAAATATGTTGTACTCACTGTTTATTGAAGAACTTCCGGGGTGCTACCGCCCCCGCCATGAGGATTTCTCGCACCAGGTTCGCCCCTACAATCGTACTCTCTCTGTCTCCCCCAGTCGATACCTATAATATTAAGAAAATAAATAAACCCCACTTATTGATTGATCAATGTATTTCCAGTACGACGTCACTTTCCATTAATCAATGGGATTTTCAAACGGAAAGTGACGTATTCTCGGTGAATATAAATGTTTGTAATAATTGTTGTTGTTTTTGTTAGCGATACGAGCACTCAGTCCTGCTGGACCATTGTACTCGGGCTCCGTGGGGCACTCGCACCGCCCTATTGTCCACATTGGGTTCCTCAGACGTGGAACAACCGACAGGCATCCCTCACGATGTCATTGACTTTTTCGCACTTACTTCTGCGACTTGACACCTTTCTCATTAGGGATTACCGGTTGGTCAGGGTATCTTGGTCAGTCCCCCTGTCCCCAGCAACCCTTCGTGGGCTTGCCGGTTGCTCAGTGTGACTTGGCCTGTCCCCCGTCTCCCAGCATCCCTTCTGGGGGTTGGCGGTTGCTCAGGGTACCTTGGTCAGTCCCCGTGCTCCAGCAACCCTCGTGGGCTATTACCAGTTGTACAGGGTATATGGGCCAGTGCTTCCGCGCCACTGTATTCCTTTTTTGGGTTGCCAGTTGCTTAAGGTATCGTTGGCCTAGTCCCCTGTCCCCCAGCATCCCTAAATGTAGCCATGCTAGGGATATCATGGTCGGCCTCCTCAGAGCCTCAGGTTAAGGAGGCAAGGCTCTAAGTATTCTAGGATAGTCGCCTGGTATACCTCGAAGCATCGTTATGATGCACCATAACCCGGTGCCATGAAGCCTTAGCACGATAGCTTACACTCTGGCCAGGGATAGCTATTGCGGAGCGTCGAATCTGATACACAGACTCGGCGTCCCGGGCGATGGGTACGCTACGTCCCCTACGCCGATGCGGTCTCAGGTTCGATTCCCGACGTCGGAGCCTTCTCCCGTCTCACCGAGAATGAAAACAATGCAGTACAGCTATATACATCCGACACTCGCACCGCGGTAACTAAGTGTGAGTGACCGATGTATATATCTGGAGCTTCGTCTCGTCCATATTTTTTTCCCTTCTCGGCGAAACATACGAAGCCGGGAATCGAACCGTCGACCTCCCAATGCTTAGGTCTTAGCGGCGAGCACGCTAACCACTAGGCCACCGCACTGGTTAACATTATTACATACAATAATAACAATTATTATTTATAAGTAAATGACACTGTAATCGTTTAAATTGAATATTTAACTTGAACGATTAAAGGAAATATTAACTTATTGAATTATTTTCATGACATCTACGTCCGATAGCCTGGATCGCGAATACGTGTCTATTAACTGGTTACCAGTCGTTCATTTACGGGATAATCTGTCCATTCACTCTTCTATCCCATTTTTTTCTGATTTTATCTTTTATTTCCGCGGTGTTAGCTTTTAAAACGGCCTGCAATATACAGGGTGAGTTGTAACTTATGTACGAAAGTTATACCGACGTACAGAGCGCGTCGCACTGAAAATTTTGCTCTTTGCGAAATTGCGATTGAGTAAAAATTGACCGAGCTATTAACGTTCAAAGTCGACCAATCACAGCTCGTTTTTCATCGGAGTCTCAACGCTCGAACGTTGAGTAAACAATGGCCCGTCTACCACACGCAAGCCAACACGGACAGGTGACAAAAGATAGCGAGCGGGAATTTGAACAGTTCGAAGTTAGCTTTCATTTCGACCAGCCAACAGCCTCTCGCGCCGTTGACGGCCGCGGAAGAAACTGCCGTTATGCAATCAGGCTAAGTCGAATAAATGAAAATTGCTAGATATGAATGAATAAAAATTATCCCAAAAAGCTTGAAGGAAGGTGACACCGAGCCTATGCCTATCACGGAAGATCCAATGCGATGTTCTCGCACTGGATCCCTGTACAAGGCAGAGTTTGTCGCGCGAGACCCGATATCGAAATGTGAATCGTACGTTACACTGTAAAAACGAATCGTAAATTGAATGTACTGAATCTTGAAATGTCCTTACAGCACTTACATTAATCGAACATTAATGTCCTTTTTGTGTAAAATAAAAATACCAGATATCAAAATTACAAAACATTTCCAGGAAATTAACCAAAATTTTACTGTAAAATTGCAACACAAATGTTTTTGAAATTTCGCAAACAGATTATGTAAAAAAAAGCTTCCAATACCGTTCATAAATTTTCAATCCAAATTTGACAAACAACTCATCCCGTTTCCGAAAGTGCTTGCAAAAAATTTCAGTTCATGTTTTTTTTTTATTTATTTTTTATTCAATAGAAGAATTAACAAGGATAAATAAAAATAGATCGTAAATTGAAATTGCCCATTTAGTGAACATTGAATGGTGGCACTGAATCTTTTTCAGTGTTTTTCTTACGTATCGATAACGTCATTCAAAACTTGTCGTCAAACATTTCAATTTGAAATGCAGAAACGTTAAAGTATTTTCTGGGAAAATTATGAGCTTTCAAAAAAACTCCGAGAGATGAAAAAGTATTTTATTTAGGGGAAAAGTGATGGATTATAGCCCTTTCTAATTAGCTTGGGGTCATAATTCATCGCTTTTGCCCTAAAAAAATTTTTTCCTCGGCAAAGATTCGAACGAATGATTGGACAAATCGTTATTATATCAGTCATGTGGAAAATGGTCTCATGACTAGAGCGATGGCTTAGAAACTCGGAAGTCCCGAGTTCGAGTCTTGGCGCAGAACAATTTTTTTTTTCTTTTTTTAATTCCCATACGTACGGATGACGTACCGGTTCATTGTGACGCCGTGCGGTATCGAAAAGCATTGGCCCACGAAGGTTGCGAAATTTATAACTGATCAAATGAAGCTAACCCGATCACGTTTCCGGTAATGCCGAAACTGTGATAAGCCGCCGGAATCTTACGGTTCACGGAGCTCACTCCGATCAGTGGATTCTTTTACAAAGAATTAAAATTTCCATCGATTTTTTCTAATTTTGCCACGTTGCGCAAGTACGTACTTATCGATTGTTTGAACAGTTTCTACGATCGATTAATTTTTTTTTCTCCTACCTCAGGATTAATCAAACCAATCCTACCATTGATAGATGACGTAAATACTCATATAACATTTATTTATTTCGCCATTGGTTTTGTCGAAACAAACCCTCCATGGATAATTCACCACTTTTCTGTAATAGAGCAAGTAACGATTTAAAAAAAAGGTCGATAAAAACACCCAATACGTTTCCTTCCGCTCGTCGCTCGAAATTTGACCCTTCCACATCTGTCTACAATACTTTATAATCGTCTTAATTAAACGAAGAGGAACCCATCATGCATCCAGTAATGCCGATATAGTGATATGAAACGGCACGCAAACAATGCAATAAAACACTACCATCGATCTTTTGATTAGGATGTTTCCCGAATTCATGTGACTTTGAGACATAGTTCACGTGAAACCTTTTTGTCTTGCACATCTCGTAAGTCCGATGCGAACTTCGCTTCAACTCGATATAACCACCCTGGTGATAAATACACCTGTTGTATCCGCAGAGACTCAGTTAGCTACTCTGAGTACTGCGGGAGCTGTTAGCTCCACGGTTCGGGGATTTATCCAGTAAAGGGTTGAAACCCAAGTGAATTATATATGCACGATTTATTATATCAAGATTTAATTACAATATTTTAGACAGGTTCTAATTACCAATTGTTGTGAAGTACACTTTGTACGCTTATCTTCCTTCCGAAGAGTGTGTCTATCTTACGGTGTTACTAAGTAACCGTAACGATGATCGAGTACAATATTGACTGCCCAGTGCCTGTTTGTGGTCTCCTTATATAGGGTTAAGAACAGGCACGTCGGCTTAATTTTAGTGGTGTCAGCTATTTGGTAATTGTTTAAACAATTACTCCTTCCGGGTTGCTTGACCGGCTCTCTGTTTCCGGTGTTTCCCAATAGCTGACTCGACTAGGTACTTGCTAATGTCTTAAATGCTATTTCGTTGATGTTGTTACTTCCGTGTTTCGCAATGATGCGCGCTCGTTCGACGATGCGTCGTGCGCGCATTCCGGTCGGGCAATGACCCGGGGTACAACATCCCTCCCCCCCAGGGGGAAAAGAAATTTACGATTTCTTTTTTGGCTCGTTTCCGACGAGATGTACTTGTGATGTACCCCGTGTCTCGATTTTTTTTTTTTTTGCCTTAAGTTATTAGAGTTATTGAGTTTTAAGCGATACTTTTTCGGTCGGTCGTTCGCGAGGTCGATGCAGTGTAAAAGCGAACTTCACCGCCGAAGTTGCTGACGATCGCGGGTTGATGTCCGGTGTAGTGCTTAGCACGACGTTTCGTGCCTATATTAGCTGGTCGTTTCGCAATTTTTCGTACATTGTGACATCGACTGCTATTGCCTGCGACTCGTTCTGCCGTTATGGATCCACCAGCGTATAAGGTAAGTCTCTTAAAAATTTTCTTATGATACCGAGACGTATTCATTGGACGATTTAAAAATCTCCATTTGTAATTTTTTTTTTTTTTTTTCCAGAGGAGGCGCGTGGCGTTGTGCTGCTGGGAGGCGTCTTACAGCCCGGAGGGTTATGTTGAGACCGAGCCCTGTCGGCCCCCAAGCCCGGAGGTCGAGATCATCGGGGTCGTGGGCGATTTCGGCGGCGAACCGGCCGTCCCTCCGGAGCCCGAGGTCATCGACCTTACTGTCGATGAGGGCTCCTCGTATGATGGGGATTCTTCCGACGGTGAGGGCTCCTCGTATGATGGGGATTCTTCCGACGGTGAGGGCTCGACCTCCGGTTCCTCGCTTGGGGGGGTTTCCTCTGACGTGGATTCGTCCTTCGAGGAGTATTTCCCCCCGCTATCCCCTGAGGATTTTGGGCTGCCGCCGCCGTTGCCGGCCTCCTGGGATCGACCGTTGCCGGTCGACGCCGATTCTGGTGCCATCCGTCATGAGCTGCCGGCGGCTGAGATGTGGCCCGTCCAGGTTTCCGGGTCCGGGCACCGGCCAGCGGGTGCTTCGGATTCCGAATCCGAAGACGCGGACGACGAGGATTCGGCGTCGCGGATGTGGCGCGCTGAACGGGGCGAGATGGTTTGGCGGTGGGCCGAGTGGAACTGACCACCGAGTTCCAATCCCCTCGTCGGGTGTTTTATTTATATAAAACTTATTTTATTTATTTTTGATTATTATTATTTGTAATATTTATACAAATGTGTTTGTTTTTTTTTTCAATAAATGTTTGTTAACATTTTCCGTTTGTTAACACTTTCCCTTCGACTTCCTCTTCGTTGCGGGTTTAGGTTAAGCGGCACGGGGCGCGCGTACGGCCTCTGATTTCGCCCTTCGACACAGGGCGTTAATGATAATATAGCTGGCGAGCGCGAAGAGGGCTACAGCACCGAGGGAGTATTGTCCTACCAGGTGGTATATCGACGGGGGATTCCTCGTTTCTTGCGGGGTAGTTTGGTCCAAGTTTTCTTGGATTTTTCGTATCTGGATGCCGACGTCGTTTAGTTCCCGCGGATTGGTTACTGCGTGCTCGAGCGTTGTCTTACGGCTTTCTCTTATCGTCCTCGGAATTTCTTCCTCCTCGGCGGGGAGCAGTGTTAGGTTGTAGGTCGGCACGTAGCAGGTGTCGTTTATCCGTTGCTTCCATCGTCGCACCGTCTCGAGTTTGAAGGCCGCAGCGGTGACCGTGCATCGTTCCCGGAGGGTCACTAGCCCCGCGCCGTGTATTGTTTCCTGCTGTGTCGGCTTTCCTTGACAGTCGACACTCGCCGTCTCGTCGCTCGGTGCTATGTACAGCCATTGCCCTGGTTGTCGCATACCCATCACCAGAGTATGTGTGAGGTGTATGATTTTCTGCGGACACTGTTGTCCGCGACCTACCGCACCCTCGATATATAATCGTATGCTGCATGGCGCGTCTTCGTTGATTGCTATGACTGGGTGTCGGGGTTTGCAGTAGTATTTGTCGTCGGCGTTTTTGCACGCTTCGAGGTCACGTTCGGTCATCCGGATGTATTGCCGGTTTTTTCGGTCTACTACCGCGAGGTCCTCCGTGGTGTCTATGTAATAATACGTGTTGTTGCTTCCCCTCCGGGGAAGGGGGTACACGTAATTTAGGTTGTATTCGGACGATCCGATAAGCGGAATTTCCAGGATGAGGGTTACCAGTGTCTCTTTCCGGTAGGCTCGCGCCGTTGCCAGGCGGAGTATGGCTGCTGCGTTATGCCGAGCGATGGGGCGTGGGAAGCTGTGTCCTCTTGGTAGGTGGGGCAACGCTTCTGTCAGATATTTCGTGAGTGTGGCTGGGGTCACGGTTGAAGCACTCACGGTGCCGGTTGCCACCTCGGAGAATAATTCCGTCATTTTATCTACCTCTCGCAGGTATGCTTCCACAGAGGCTTCAATTAGCGCCAAACTTTCGTCGAAGTGTTGTCTGTCGCGTAACGCGTCGGTTCGGTTTTGAAAATAACCGTCTACGGCGTGCACCATCGAGAACAATTTTTGTAGATTCCTTTGCGATGCTTGCGAGGTTTCATTGAAGATTTCGATCGTGGTTTCTACGACCTGCAGCTGTTTTTTTATGCCTTGTTTTAGCGTATCCTGGGTGTCTTGGATGGCCGCGATTTCTGCTTCGAGCCGTTCCCCGTCGTCGGCGTCCATATTGCCGGTTATGGCTTTTAGCACCGTTCCGAGTCCGTTAATTAATCCTCGGCGTTTGCGGCTCGGTCTTACTCCGAGGAGATCCTGCACGACTCCCACGTTTTCCTCTATTTTTGCGGAGAGTCGCACGAGGTGTTCCAGCATCTCGGTGCAGTGCCCGTCGGGGCTCCCAAATTTTCCACATTTTTCCTGTACGCAGCGGAGATGGGTTTTTATCCGGTGCTCCATGTTTGCCATATTTTGCAGATTCATGCGTATCGCCAGTGTCCAGACATCGGTATAGGGGTATAGCGTACCGATCTTTTCGAAATATAGCCCTGGGGCGTGTTCGAATTTTTGTATCGTGTATGGCTGGTCCGAGGGATGGGCAGTGGCTTTTACGCCCGCCAGCAGCATTCTGTAATTTTATTTACTTATTTATTTATTTATTCATTCATTTATTTATACGAATTTTTTCACTTTATTTTCTTTTCCTATGGCGAAGCCTTGTTGGAGCCGGTGACGGTCTAGTGTTGCGCGATAGCAATTTTTTTTTTTTTTTACTCGTCTACATAATTCTTTAGACGGTCTACGTGCACTTTTACCGTCCGCCGTCCTTGGCGAAGGGTGTAATTGCACGGCGGGTGTACCTCCTCGATGGGGTACGGTCCGATCCACTTCGGGGTTAATTTCGCTGAGCGTCCCCGCCGTACTGTCTCGTCACGGAGTAATACTCGATCTCCGACTTTAAATGATGTTTCTTTAGCCTTCCGGTCGTACCGTTCCTTGGCTTTTTCCTTGGCTATTTTTAGGTTGTCGTGTGCTGTAGACCAGGCCGCGCGTAGCCGTTCCCTCAGTTCTTGGACGTAGTCGTCATATGCGTATGTAGGCCTGGGCTCCCTTTTAAGGGCTGTTGGTAGTTCTGCGTTGTCGCCGTAGATCAGGCAGTGCGGCGTAAACCCAGTCGCCGTATGGGGTGTCGTGTTATATGTAAACATGGCGTAAGGTAGCCATTCGTCCCAATTGCCTTGATCTTCGTCTATATACCCCTTAAGATATTCGGCGAGTGTCCTGTGCGAGCGTTCAAGCGCCCCATTCGACTCGGGGTGGTATGCTGTGGTTTGTATTTTTTCTATGCGTAGTAACTTGCATACCCCCTTAAAAATTGCGCTCAGAAAATTCGTGCCTTGGTCGGTAAGGATGGTTTCTGGCGTCCCGTATCGACATATTATTTCTTTTGCGAACGCTTTCGCAACGTCGTTTGCTTGCTGGTTTTCCAGCGGTATGGCTACGCTGTATTTCGTAAGCAAATCCTGGAACGTGAGAATATATTTGTTTCTCGCTTCCGTTTCCGGTAGTGGGCCCACGATGTCCATGGCACACTTTTGAAAGGCTCGGGTAGGAGTGTCGGTAATGACCAACGGCGCCTTTGTTGCCGGCCGAATTTTATTACGCTGGCACTTGTCGCAACGGCCCACGTATTCTTCTACGTCTTTTCGCAATCCGGGCCAGTCGTACCTTAACTTTATTCGCGTGAGCATCCTTGTGATTCCCTGATGCCCGCCGAGGGGTGCGTCGTGATGCTCATGAAGTATTTTAATTTTTTCCTCCTCGCTCAGACAGTCGCCGTCTGACCCGTTTCCCTCGTATTCCTTATCGCACGGCGCGTTGGGCTGACCGGCCGCGGGCTCGCACTCCTGGCTGACCGCTGCTGGGTGCGGCCGTGTCTCGGCGTCGCTGTCCGGGCTGCTACGTACTTGCCCGGTTTCCTTGTGTGCGTGCGACCGAGTTACCACGCATATACGGCTGAGTGCATCCGCGTTGGTATTTTGCTTGCCGGCCTTGTATTGCACGTCGAACTCGTGCTCCGATAGTTTTATTTTCCAGCGCATGAGCCTCGATCCAGGGTCTTTGACACCGAACAGCCACGTTAGTGGTTTATGGTCGGTTACCACGGTGAATCTGGTGCCGTATACGTACGGGCGAAATTGCGCGATTCCCCATACGATTGCCAGAAGTTCCTTCTCCGTTGTCGTGTAATTTTGCTCGGCTTTGTTTAGCGTTCGGCTGGCGTAGCAGATGGGTAAGTCTTCGCCTATTGGCCCTTGCGACAGTATGGCTCCGATGGCCTTGTCCGATGCGTCGGTGGTAACCACGAAGGGCCTCTCGAAGTCCGGGTATTGGAGCACGGGGGCGGTTGTTAGTGCACTTTTCAGGTCCTCCATGGCCTGTTCGTGCTTCGCCGTCCATTCGAATTTATTATCTTTTTTTGTTAATTCTGTTAAGGGCTTGGCGACCTTGGAGAAGTCCCGTATAAATTTACGGTAGTACCCTGCTAGCCCTAGGAAGGATTGCACTCCCTTAGCGTCTCGGGGTGCCGGAAAATTCCGTACAGACGTCACTAATGCGGGATCCGGGCGTACGCCCTCACTGGAGATTATGTGCCCGAGATAACGCGTTTCCAGTCGTAGAAATCGGCACTTTGCCGGTTGGAGGGCCAATTTAGCTTCCCTTAAGCGTCTAAATACCTCGCGGAGCCGTTCGTTGTGTTCCGCCAGGTTGGCTCCAAATATTACTATATCGTCGAGGTACACATAGCATTTGAGCCCTTCGAGCCCTGCAAGCACGGTGCTCATTAAGCGTTGAAAGGTTGGCGGTGCATTTTTCAATCCGAAGGGCATACGGGTATATTCGAAATGCCCTTGTGGTGTGGAGAAGGCCGTTTTCTCTCTGTCCTCTTCCGCCATTGGAATTTGGTGGAAACCTGATGCGAGGTCGAGCGTCGTGAAATAATGTGCTCGGCCCAGCTGGTCTAATATTTCCGCGATATGCGGTAATGGATACGAGTCGCCGACGGTGACTTCGTTTAGCTTGCGAAAATCCACGACCACGCGCATTTTTATTTTTCCTGCCGCGTCTGGTTTTTTCGCAACGACCAGCAACGGCGCGTTCCATTGGCTTCGACTTGGTTGTATGATGCCGTTTTTTAACATCCCTTTCATCTGTTCCTGCACTTCCCTTTTATGGGCTTCCGGTAGGCGGTACGGTCGTACCTTTATGGGCCTTGCGCCGGGCTCGAGGGGGATGCTGTGTTCTACCATATTGGTACAGGGCAGCTGGTCTCCCTCGAGGTGGAATATATCCGCGAACTCGTCGCATATTTCGGTTAACGAACTCGCTTCCTCCTGGTTAAGGTGTGAGGTATCTATCTCTTTTCGCAGTTTCTCGAGTCGTGTGCCGCCTGCTCCCGTGCTGACGGTGCAAATTCCGTGGGTCGCGACGGCGAGCTCGCCGGGCAGCTCTCCTGCTGATGCCAGCGGCTCGAGTATCACCGCGGGTCGTTCGACCCGGATGCATTCGGGTGTTGTGTTTACTAGGCTTACTACACAGCTGTGGCCTCGAGGTGAGGTTACGCAAGCCCCGAGTATGACACCTTCGGAAACGTTGCGACGCTCGACGATTCCGTCGTCGATGCTATGCGTTGATACGTACGCGATGCTTTCGCTTCGTGGCGGCAAGGTTATGCTTAAACTTCCGTCCACGAGGGGCATGCAGTGCCCTTTGATCCTTATGGTCTCGCCTCGGAGGATATCGGCCTGCTTTTCCTTGATAAAGTCCATCCCGAGGAGACCGTGCGTCTGTGGGTAAATATTTCGAGGTATTACGTGAAACCAGTGTTTCACGGCCCCGTTCGGGGTATCTAGTTCCACGAGGGCGGCGTAGTGCGCGTTTAACGAGCCACCCCCGAGTCCCTTCAACGTGACCGCCGTTTTTTCGGCCGGCGTATTATCCCGCAACGCATCCTCGCGTATCAGGCT
This sequence comes from Amblyjoppa fuscipennis, assembly GCA_963575735.1. Classification (NCBI taxonomy): domain Eukaryota; kingdom Metazoa; phylum Arthropoda; class Insecta; order Hymenoptera; family Ichneumonidae; genus Amblyjoppa; species Amblyjoppa fuscipennis. The sequence continues at coordinate 1,658,700 of OY754497.1, forward strand.
TACTTGAGCCCCGGTGTCGGCCTTCAGGGTCAGCATACCTCCGACGCTCGACGGAGATTTGATATGGAAGTCGCTGGCCGATGCAAGGGGCCCTGGCGACCCTATCACATAGACATCGACCCTCCTACGGGGTTCGCTCGGTTCCGGATGGGCTTTCCCTCGGAACGCCGCGACTGTCAGCTGCCCTGTTGTCGATGCCCGTCTCAACGTCGGTGATGTTACCTCCGCCGTATAAATATTGGTCCCCCTTGGGGATCGGTTTGTGGCGGTAACTGCGTCGATGCGGAATGCCCCTACGGTTCCTTCTGGCGTTTGTCCGCTGGCTTGATCTTTCTTCGACTCGGTCGATTTTTTGTTGTTATTATTTTTATTTTTCTTACTGTCTGCTTGCTTACGTGACCGGCAATCTTTCCATAAGTGTCCGGGTTTTTTACAGTAGTTGCACGTGAGGCTTGCGACGTTTACTTCCTTTTGCGTGGGTGCCGGGAGGCTCTGCCTTCCGGATCGGCAGTTCTTCGCGAGGTGTCCGGGTTTCCCGCACGTGTAGCAGGCACCCTTTTTCTCTCCTGTCCCGCCTTGCGAATGCCGCGGGTTACCTCCCCCGTTTCCTCCCCCATTCGGGCGTGCCGCACCAGGCCGCCCTAAGGTCATTTTCTCGACCTCGATGGCCCCCACAACGGCTTCGTGTAGCCCTTGATAATTACGGGAACGGACGATAGTCTGAATCTCCTTTTTTAACCCGTTTTCGAAATTCATCTGTGCACTTTTTCGGATTGCTTCTCCGATGGCGATTGCTCCCCGTGTGTCAGCTCCCTCGCACAATTTTTCAATTACCTCTACCGTGAGGGTTTCGACTCTGGTTGCATACGTGGAGACGTTTTCTTTCGCGTCTTGGCGTAGCGTGCAAAATTGGTATTGTAGCGAGGCGAGTGACTCGCGTTTACCATATAGCGCCTCGAGCTCGTTGCGCAAATCGTCCAATGTGACGATCGTTTTGTGACGCATTTCTCGCTTCGCTCGGTCCTCCAACTTGCTACTCTTTATAAGTGAGAGGAGAGTAGACCGTTGCCTAGGCCGTATCATGCCGTACACGGCCTCGGAGGATATCATGAAACCGTCGAGTTTGGTCGGATCGTTCCCATCGAAAGTTTTAATGTTTCGCAGGGCCGATCCTAGGTCTAGGTAATCGGCTCCGTCCCCTTCGGAGCTTGCCGCTTCGGCTTGGTGACGATGGGGAGACTTCCTCGGGGGGGATGCGTCCTTTCATCCTCCACCTGGGCCCTTCAGGACGTAGTCTGTCATCTTTTCTTCTACCGCGAGCAGCCGATCCACTACGGAATCATCCGATAGAGTTTTTTCCGCGGGAGGAGGCCCCGTTGGCTGTTTCTCGGCCATCGACGTGCGCAACTCTTGAATTTGCTGTTCCAGCTGCTTCACCCGTTGTGCCATTTCCTGCCCCGATTCGGGCGGCGCGAGAGCTTGCTTATGGCTGTCGTTCTTTTGGATCCGGTTCGCGGGCTGGATCCCGGGAAACAGCGTTCGCTTCGCCTTTTGCGAAGCTGTTTGGGCAAAGTTCGGTATGTCTGCGGCCATTTCCTCCGCTGTGCCCAGTACGCTATTTTCGGTATCCCAGTCGGGAGTTCTCCGTCCTGGGTTCGTTTTCTTGTAGGTTTGGTGTAACCGGCTAATTTCGTTTCTTACCATGGCCGGGGTAACCATCGTTTTTGGTTCGAACATGACCACGTTGACGTCCTCCCAGCCTGTCCTTTCACCGAACGAGGACCCTCTCTGGACATTTACTCCGCTGGGCGCGCCCCCCAGACCCTGTTCGGTTTGTTCCGCGATCTCCCCCAGGACCTTGGTGAGGCCGTCCGCGGTCTCCAATGCCTCGTCCCCCGTATCCGGGGTACCTCGGGGTGACTTACCCTTTTGCCCTTGTGGCGTGCCGTGTTTGCTCATTTTCGTTGCGATACGTGCGAGGTATTTTACTGGACTTTTCCCAGTGCTTGGTAGCGAGTGACACCGGTTTCGACAAGGCTATGCGTTTCTCTTTTTTTTTTTTGTTAAGTGAAGTAAACGGAGGTCACTTACAGTGCGCTCAACCTCCACATTACGGGATGCCCTTCTGTTGTTGACGTCTAACCCGTGGGGTTCTAGGCTCCCTTGTTTCCACGTCCCAGTTCCTGGCGACGCTCTTCGTGGATCCTGCAGCGATCCGCGAAGACTCTCTTCCGTTATCTCGCCTGAATAACGGGATGCCCACGTTGGCCCTGGTTGCCCTCGTGGTCCGCCCGAACTCTTGTCGACGATCCTCGACCTTGGTTCGCGGAACTCTCTCTTACGTGGAGAGTCTCAATTTTACCGCACTATGCGGAGATTTCACAACTTGGTATTAGCGATTTTGGTTTTAAATCGTGGGTTTGATTGAGTTTTTATTTTATTAGTTCACTCTGGATATCCCACCGCTGCCACCAATGTTGTATCCGCAGAGACTCAGTTAGCTACTCTGAGTACTGCGGGAGCTGTTAGCTCTACGGTTCGGGGATTTATCCAGTAAAGGGTTGAAACCCAAGTGAATTATATATGCACGATTTATTATATCAAGATTTAATTACAATATTTTAGACAGGTTCTAATTACCAATTGTTGTGAAGTACACTTTGTACGCTTATCTTCCTTCCGAAGAGTGTGTCTATCTTACGGTGTTACTAAGTAACCGTAACGATGATCGAGTACAATATTGACTGCCCAGTGCCTGTTTGTGGTCTCCTTATATAGGGTTAAGAACAGGCACGTCGGCTTAATTTTAGTGGTGTCAGCTATTTGGTAATTGTTTAAACAATTACTCCTTCCGGGTTGCTTGACCGGCTCTCTGTTTCCGGTGTTTCCCAATAGCTGACTCGACTAGGTACTTGCTAATGTCTTAAATGCTATTTCGTTGATGTTGTTACTTCCGTGTTTCGCAATGATGCGCGCTCGTTCGACGATGCGTCGTGCGCGCATTCCGGTCGGGCAATGACCCGGGGTACAACACACCTTTCCCCTGTATCAAATGAAAAGAAACAGCACAGACAATAATTCCTTTGGACGAGCCATTTGACGAGTTGAAGCGACCTTGAGACATGGTTCATGTGAAACCTTATTGTCTTGCGCATCGCTTACGACCGATGCGAACGTCGCTTCAACTCGATATAACCACCCTGGTGATAAATACACCTTTCCCCTGTATCGAATGAAAATAAACAACATAGACTATAATTCCTTTGGACAGGCCATTTAACGAGTTGAAGCGACCTTGGCACATGGTTCATGTGAAACCTCATTGTCTTGCGCATCTCGTAAGACCGATGCGGGCGTCGCTTCAACTCGATATTACCTCCATTGTGATAAATCCACCTTTCTCCTGAATCGAATGAAAAGAAACAGCACAGACTATAATTCCTTTGGACGGGCCATTTGACGAATTGAAGCGACCTTGGGACATGGTTCATGTCAAACCTTATTGTCTTGCGCATCTCGTAAGACCGATGCGGGCGTCGCTTCAACTCGATATTACCTCCATTGTGATAAATCGACCTTTCTCCTGAATCGAATGAAAAGAAACAGCACAGACTATAATTCCTTTGGACGGGCCATTTGACGAGTTGAAGCGACCTTGAGACATGGTTCATGTGAAACCTTATTGTCTTGCGCATCACTTAAGACCGATGCGAACGTCGCTTCAACTCGATATAACGACCCTGGTGATAAATACACCTTTCCCCTGTATCGAATGAAAATAAACAACATAGACTATAATTCCTTTGGACAGGCCATTTAACGAGTTGAAGCGACCTTGGCACATGGTTCATGTGAAACCTCATTGTCTTGCGCATCTCGTAAGACCGATGCGAGCGTCGCTTCAACTCGATATTACCTCCATTGTGATAAATCCACCTTTCTCCTGAATCGAATGAAAAGAAACAGCACAGACTATAATTCCTTTGGACGGGCCATTTGACGAGTTGGAGCGACCTTGGGACATGGTTCATGTGAAACCTTATTGTCTTGCGCATCTCGTAAGACCGATGCGGGCGTCGCTTCAACTCGATATTACCTCCATTGTGATAAATCAACCTTTCTCCTGAATCGAATGAAAAGAAACAGCACAGACTAGAATTCCTTTGGACGGGCCATTTGACGAGTTGAAGCGACCTTGAGACATGGTTCATGTGAAACCTTATTGTCTTGCGCATCTCTTAAGACCGATGCGAACGTCGCTTCAACTCGATATAACCACCCTGGTGATAAATACACCTTTCCCCTGTATCGAATGAAAATAAACAACATAGACTATAATTCCTTTGGACAGGCCATTTAACGAGTTGAAGCGACTTTGGCACATGGTTCATGTGAAACCTCATTGTCTTGCGCATCTCGTAAGACCGATGCGGGCGTCGCTTCAACTCGATATTACCTCCATTGTGATAAATCCACCTTTCTCCTGAATCGAATGAAAAGAAACAGCACAGACTATAATTCCTTTGGACGGGCCATTTGACGAGTTGAAGCGACCTTGGGACATGGTTCATGTGAAACCTTATTGTCTTGCGCATCTCGTGTAAAATCAGTTATTTCGAAGACCATACGATGTTTTTAAGGACGGGTGTCGCTCACACCAGGGGGACAGTCACACACATAAAATATACAGATCAATACTAAAACGACGGGGGCAAATTGTCAAGATCGTTTATTATTTCAATCTCTTGTTTCCTGGCGTCTGTACTATACTTATATCTCTGGTTTTATATTCTGTTATGCCTCACACTGGATACTTTTGCCCTCTTTTCCGCGTTTCATTCGCAATTTCCTAACACTCTCTCTTCTACCCACATTAATTAAATATTCTGCTCCAAATGTTATCAATCAGTGCACATGTTCTCTCTGCGATTATCGGACATTTAGCTCGCATTACAAACGCCGGAGGAACAAACGTATAACATGATTTAACGAGACCAACAATACTCATCTGAGCTTTACGTTGACGGGCTCTCGACTCGCCATTCTTGCCGCCGGGAAGTGGCGGCCTCGGTGGGCTGGCATGAAACGTCCGTTTGACAGGACTTGTGGCGACGAATAGTGTTTTGGCCGCACGACACACCTCGTCGGTTTATCCTCGGCATTCCGAGCCGAGAGAGTTTCGCCAAGTTTTTCAGTGTCGGTGGACGGGTCGGAAAGGGTGCTCCGACTCGGCGGAATTTTTCCAAGCTTGGCTGTGACGGACTTCTTCTCTGGGCTGTCGAGGGCAATTGCAGGTTAGTGCCAGGAAGGCCTGTCGGTCTGGCTTGATTGTGTGATTTGTCGTCCTGACAGGTCTGTCAGGGTCGAGGGCAATGGAGGAGGGTCTTCGATGGTCTTCGATGGTCTTCAATGGTCTTCAATGGTCTTCGGTGGTGTTCGATGGCTGTGGTGGGTCTGCGGCGAGTCTCCGGTAGGTCCTCGACGGGTCTTCGGTGGCTGACGATGGCTTCGGTGAGTGAGTCGAAGGGCTGACGGGATAGCAGGGACTGAGGGTAAGGCGGGGGAGGGCTAACAATGTTGTGTGTCGTTCTTACGTTATAGATTTTTAATCCTAATTGCTTATTATAATTTTTCCCTAGGTGAGTGGCGGGACTCCGAGCCAGGCTAAGCGGGGAAAGCTGTGACGCACCACGTCACAATATATATATATTTTTTTTTGTTTTTTTTTTTTTTATACACAATCCCTATTGATCTCTATACAATGTTATTTTAAGACTAGCAAACAAATTAGGGGAGGCGACGTTCTCGAGCCGTACCCTCGTCTTAATTTTATTTTTTATTTATTTATTTTTTATTTTTATTTAGTCATTTATTTTTTTATTTATTTATTTTTTTCTTAGCAACAGCAGCAGCTGCTCACGAGTAATAATTTCTTAAATTTGAGCGATTGTACGTTCCCAATTCTGTCATGTTGTCATTTGGATTTGCGAGAGTGGAAGCATTTTCGCCTATTTTTGCAGTGATTAATTAAGGACCCTCGAAGAGATGGAAAAATTTCTTAATTACATGATCGAGAGCGTTTGACAAGTGTCGGACACGCAAGAGGACTTTATCTCCCACGTCCAATGGCACTTTAGAGCCCTGCTTCTGCGATTTTTTTCTATTTTCGAAGCTTTTCTTCATGTTTTCTCGCGCCAAAGTGATTAAATATTCGTGAGCTCGACCACGCGACTTCGGAAATCCAATTACTTTGTGAAGTTTCTCTTGTATCGGTTCTCCAAAGTGAAGCTCATGTGGGGATACCTTGGTGCTCTGATGAATCGTGATGTTTAATGTTTGCTCTATCTCGGGGACGTACTCTGCCCATTTAGAATGTTTCGAAGCACAGAGCGTCCTAAAAAGTCTACCTAATTCCCGCATGACCCTCTCTGTTGGATTAGATTGGGGGTGCCTTATCGAACTATACAGGACTTTGATGTTATTCGTTTCGAGTTCAGTTTTCCACTGATGCGACGTGAATTGAGTCCCGTGATCCGAGAGAATACGTTTCGGTTTGCCAAATTTCGGAATGAAATGATCGAATATCTTTTTTAAGGTCATTTTAACCGTTGCCTTTTTCATAGGGTATAAGGTTACATGTTTCGAGAACGCATCAAGCATCACGAAAATGTATTGCACCCCACCTCGCCCCGTTGGGAGAGGCCCATAAAAATCAACGGTTACTAAGTCATTAGGCTCGTCTGACTCTATAAAATTAAATTCTCCTTCCATCGAAATAGACAAATATTTGACTCTTTGACAGAGATCACATTTTTTCACTAGCTTTTTAACTTGATCGGCCATACTTCTCCAATAGTAAAATTTCTTTAGATGTTTGACAGTCTTGAAAACCCCGGGATGACCCAACTTTACGTGAATTGTCTCAATCAATTGTGTTTGTAAGATCTCAGGAATTACGATCTTCCACTCGTCGTCGTGTTCCCGGTAAAACAAAATTTTCTTGTGTAAGCGAAATCTAGAATCCTCCGCGTTAAATTCATGATTTTCGACAGATTTTCTAATAAGTGGATCTTGGTTTTGCAATCTAGCTAAATCTTTAAAGCCATCTCGAACCTCTTTATCGCACCCTAAAAACGCTATCGTTAACATCGTCACATCATCGGCGCATTTCTCTATTGGGAGAAAGCATCGATGCAAGGATGAAATCATGATTTTACTCGGTGTATCTTCTAAGAATTTACCCTCGGGATTCCGGCTAAGAAAATCGGCGACAATATTATCGATTCCACGGCAATATTCCACGGTAAATGAGTACTACTGCAAGAGCAAGCTCCATCGAGTAATCCTAGAATTTTGAAAGACGGCCATATTAAGAAACGTTAAGCATTGGTGATCGGTGATAATTCGAAATGTGACTCCGACGAGGTATACGCGAAACTTTTCTATCGAGTATATAATCGCTAATAACTCTTTCTCGGTGGTCGTATAATTCACCTCGCATTTCGTCAAACATCGACTCACGACTCCCACCACGTTGTGATGTTCGTTCTCGTCCACCTGATATAAGATTCCACTCAATCCCCGATCGCTAGCATCTGTTTGAAGTCGAAATTGCGCGTTCGGTATCACATGCTTTAACTTAATGCAGTTTGCAAAATTATTCTTCAACAATTCGAACGCTTTTTTGTGTTTCTCGGACCAATCCCATTCCTTATCTTTTGTTAACAGATCTCGCAAAGGATCGATCGAACGGCTATAACTGACTTGGAACTGTCGGTAATAATTACACACTCCCAAAAATTGTTGGAGTTGCCTCTTATTCTTCGGCTCTTCGAAATTAAGAATGGCATCGAGTTTACGAGTTTCGGGCTCAATTCCGACATTAGAGATTATAAATCCCAAAAAAAGGACCGATGGCTGCAGAAAACTGCATTTCGAGATTTTAATGGTAAAATTAAAGTCTGTTAGGCGCTGGAAAATTCCCGTGAGCACGTTAAGGTGTTGTTCGAAAGTTTGCGTTCCAATGAGGATATCATCGATATAACAAGAAACGTATGCGTCGTACTCGTTTTCTAGAGCATGACTGAGGGCTCTGATAAAGCCACTTCCCGCCGTTTTGAGTCCGAAGGGTATTCTACGGAATTGATAGAGCTTTGACTCAAATAAAAATGCGGTATATTGTCTTGAGTCTTCGTGTAGGGGAACCTGCCAATAACCCTGCGTTAGATCTATTTTCGTAAACCATTTCGCTCCATGGAATTTTTGCATAAGTTCATTGATTAACGGAGGTGACTCGTGATCGTCCTCTATCATCTTATTAACGAATCTAGCATCTAAACATATTCTCACAGAGCCATCCTCCTTTGAAACTATCCGCAGCGGGTTACAGTACTGGCTAATAGCGCGTTCGATCACACCGTTCCCGATCATTTGCTCTATTGCCTCTCGAGTTGCTTCTCTCAGCTGAAATGGCACCGGATACGTGTGCCTAATGCTCGGCCGGTTTGTTACTAGGGTTAATTTGTGCTCGTAGCCCTTGGCACAACCCGGTTTATTCGAAAAGAGTAAACGAAACTTGTTTAAAGTACCGATTATTAATTCCTTTCGCGTTTCATCCAGCGATGTTAGGGTACCCGCGATCGCTCGAAGCGCCTCCTCAAACCCCTCATTACTCGCGCTGTCGGTGCTTTTATTCACGTTATCGAGAGGAAAATCATAATCCATCAATATGCCCGTTTCGTTTACGATAGCTATGGTCTTTTCAACCCTTTCTACCGTCGGTACGATACTTTCATTCTCCGCGGATATGTCTTCGCGGTTTAATTGTCTATTTGATTGTAAATTCTTGTCGCGATTATCGATCGGGGTCGTATCCCCCCGAGAATCGGTTTCGCCATTTATTTCCGTATCAATCGCTTCATTACTTTTTGCGATGCCTTGTTCTACAATGGATATTTCTCTAAGATTGATAACGTAAACAAAAGTCTGACCCTCTTTTCGCGAGCAACGCAGGGTTTCCGGAGAGCTTCGCTCGAACATCACTGCCGAAGGCGAAAGCAATCTACCGGCGACTTCTACCGTATTCTTTTTATAGTTGAGAATAACTTCGTTTCGAAGCATCCAATCATTACCGAGAATTACTGCCGAGGTTAGATGTGGAATTATAAGAAACGGAAACCCCAAAATTCTACCCTCTATATCGATATCTAACCAAACTTGCTTCGCAATAGTCGTGGATTTTTTACTGATCGCCGTGGTCACGTACAGGTTCGATACGGGTAAGGTTTTCAAACGGCTTGTTAGTGCGAGCTCTTTAAACAAATCTTCTGATACCGCCGTCACTTGGCTACCTGAATCGAGCAAGATTATGCGTTCTTTCCCCAAAATATTGACTTTCAGATGGGGGCAGCGAGCGAGAGATCTAGAAGATTCAGTGTCATTCGATTGGTCCATTTTACCATTAATACCGGCAGCGAGATCGGTAACAAAATCGAAATCGTCTCGACGCGTTGTCGGACCGCTATTCAACGCGTCGCACGTTAGTTTAAAGGATAGATGTTAGATTTAGACTGATTAGCATTCCCGATTCTGGCCGGTGTATAACTCGGCGGCGGAAAGCGTGTATCCGGTAACTCGAAGTGTCCGTTTTGGCTCGAGTTGTTTTGATGCCTATAGCCGCGATTGTCGAAACTACTGCTATTATACGGACGGTCGTAATATCTTTGTCTACCGACACTCTGTCTGTTTACGTAGCTTTGACCGGTGTTATTATTATGATTCACGCTTATCTCGCGTACCTTATGAGTTACTGGCACACGCGGTCCCTCGCTCCGCCACGGTCTGTTTTCGCAAATCTTTGTTCTCTCTCTTCTTATAGCATCGAGGCTAGCTAGAGTCTGTCCGATCACCGTATCGTCGTTGTAATTCACGGTAGCTAGAGTCTCGCGCACCCATACCGGGTATTGCTGGATTATGTTGTAATTCATTTCATATGACGTTAGTTTAGGAATGAAATATCTCGCTTCGCGAACTTGCTGATAATAGTAGGTCTGAAGCGACTCTTCATTCACATTACATCGGCGATCCATCCATTTGTTTTTAAACAATACGCGAATCGGAATCGAATAAAATTCATCTAAAAAGGCTGTTTTAAACACTTCGAAATCTGCGAACGCGGGTCTCAATTCAAACCACAATGCTGCTTTTCCGTCAATCGCGTGCTCGACTATCAACAATTTTCTTTGCTCTTTTACATTTTTTAGTTTAAAATATTTTTCCATCTCCTCGATGAACTCAACTGGATTGCTTTCTAATTCGTTTTTGAATTTTGGTAGCTTAATGTCAACATGAAGATTGTGCGCGTTACTCACGATCGCTGTGATTTCATCAAGGTGTCTATTTTTTTAGCCTTGGTTCGCCAACTCAGGCGGATTAGCAACTCTCTCGTTCTGTTGTTGCTGCTGTTGCTGAAGGACGAGTCTCTGAGCTTCGATCTCATTTCGGAGCTCCTCGAGTTCTCTACGCTGCCTCGCCAAATTTTCCTGCTCTCTTTGGATCTCTCTACGACGCGCTTCCTCGGGACTCCCGATTCTATCGTCTATTATCGGCATTTTTGTCGATTTATTCTTACTCGATCTACCTGAGAAATTATAATGTGTAAATTTTTGTTTCGAAATTCGACCCGATCGCGTCACATATACATTTGCATTATTTTCCATACATTAATATCTCACAATTATATAAAACTTTCAATCATCTCATTTTTATTATTTTTTATAAAACGTAGTTCTAAGTTTCAGTTCGAGATCCACAGCAATTTTTTTTATTCTTAAATTCTTACCTTCATCATTCTATAATTAGCACGACACAGATAGTTTATCTACTATATAAATCTTTTATTTATTTTTTTTTTTTTATTTCAAAGTTATTACTTGAAATTATTATTTGGTTCATAATATATCTCACCAAAATAAATTGACTTTAGCGAATATATCATGCCACTTTGTTGGGCGCCATTGTAAAATCAGTTATTTCGAAGACCATACGATGTTTTTAAGGACGGGTGTCGCTCACACCAGGGGGACAGTCACACACATAAAATATACAGATCAATACTAAAACGACGGGGGCAAATTGTCAAGATCGTTTATTATTTCAATCTCTTGTTTCCTGGCGTCTGTACTATACTTATATCTCTGGTTTTATATTCTGTTATGCCTCACACTGGATACTTTTGCCCTCTTTTCCGCGTTTCATTCGCAATTTCCTAACACTCTCTCTTCTACCCACATTAATTAAATATTCTGCTCCAAATGTTATCAATCAGTGCACATGTTCTCTCTGCGATTATCGGACATTTAGCTCGCATTACAAACGCCGGAGGAACAAACGTATAACACGATTTAACGAGACCAACAATACTCATCTGAGCTTTACGTTGACGGGCTCTCGACTCGGTCGGCTCAATTTCTCCCTGGAGTCGGAAATCTTCTCCGTTGATGTTAGGTGTAGTTCCTTTTCGTCTCCCGGCGGGCCCTGCCGAGAGTTCTAGACGGAAATACAGACACAGGATTCCAAAATCAATCGGTTTGGTGGAGCGAGATCCGCAGAGGTGAGGCTTCCTCGGCGTTCCAGGGAGAACGAGACCGAGTATCGGCTACTCGTGATTCTCGAGCCTTCCCCGGATTTTCGGAGCACGTGACATCCGTATATTGTGTCCACGCACGCGCGTTGATCCGTCGCTCGATAATTCGTAGCGTGAGCGTCACTACCTTAAGGCGCGAGATTTCGACTCTCTATTCACACCTTACACTCGTAAGACCGATGCGGGCGTCGCTTCAACTCGATATTACCTCCATTGTGATAAATCCACCTTTCTCCTGAATCGAATGAAAAGAAACAGCACAGACTATAATTCCTTTGGTCGGGCCATTTGACGAGTTGAAGCGACCTTGGGACATGGTTTATGTGAAACATTATTGTCGGGCGCATCTCGTAAGACCGATGCGAACGTCGCTTCAACTCGATATAACCACCCTGGTGATAAATACACCTTTCCCCTGTATTGAATGAAAATAAGCAACGTAGACTATAATTCCTTTGGACGGGCCATTTGACGAGTTGAAGCGACCTTGAGACATGGTTCATGTGAAACCTTATTGTCTTGCGCATCTCTTAAGACCGATGCGAACGTCGCTTCAACTCGATATAACCACCCTGGTGATAAATACACCTTTCCCCTGTATCGAATGAAAATAAACAACATAGACTATAATTCCTTTGGACAGGCCATTTAACGAGTTGAAGCGACCTTGGCACATGGTTCATGTGAAACCTCATTGTCTTGCGCATCTCGTAAGACCGATGCGGGCGTCGCTTCAACTCGATATTACCTCCATTGTGATAAATCCACCTTTCTCCTGAATCGAATGAAAAGAAACAGCACAGACTATAATTCCTTTGGACGGGCCATTTGACGAGTTGAAGCGACCTTGGGACATGGTTCATGTGAAACCTTATTGTCTTGCGCATCTCGTAAGACCGATGCGGGCGTCGCTTCAACTCGATATTACCTCCATTGTGATAAATCCACCTTTCTCCTGAATCGAATGAAAAGAAACAGCACAGACTATAATTCCTTTGGACGGGCCATTTGACGAGTTGAAGCGACCTTGAGACATGGTTCATGTGAAACCTTATTGTCTTGCGCATCTCGTAAGACCGATGCGGGCGTCGCTTCAACTCGATATTACCTCCATTGTGATAAATCCACCTTTCCCTGTATTGAATGAAAAGAAACAGCACAGACTATAATTCCTTTGAACTTTGGACAAGCTTGGCATATGATTCACATCAAACTCTATCAGCCCGTGCAGCTCAGAAAAATGGTACGAAGTTTGCTTCAACTGTGGATAGAGAATGTGATGAAAAATCGAGTTTGGCGAGTGTGACCACTTTAAAGTGTTCGTAATATTCGATATACAGCATTAGTATCGCATAGTACTCTTTGTAACGAATACAGGAGAAGTGATGATTCCGTGCTTGCCGATTATAGCGTCTACAGCAAAGCGTACTGCACGTGCTCTCTCCTTTTTACGCACCGTACAGCATGCGTAAAATGAGAAAGCGTACAACTGTGTATGCGCTCTCGTTTAATGCACGCTAAAGTGTGCGGAAAGTGAGACATAGCGTATTTATAGTACGCATGGCAATAAAACACCACTTTCGTTACTCTCGACAGGCACAAAAAGTAACACAACTGACTATTCTTTAATGTAGTCCTTGCGAACAGTGTTCATTTCGCATAAGTTTCAGAGAAATGAGAGGGAATTGCAAACACTTCTCGATGGTATAAAATTCTGAAAAAAATCAAATATATCACAGGTGCTTAAGAGATTAATTTTACATAATAATAATTCCAAAATTTTATTAAATGTATGAAAAATAGCATTGTTCAATGAATCTGCCGGAAATCGAACTTTTTTTTAATGAGAATAAGTCGTTCATTTTTTTAAGTACGCATGATTTTTTTCAGGTTTTTAAATTCACTTTGAATTTTGTGGCTTTGTTCACATTTTCGCCATATAAAAAAGAAAAATTAAAAATGAATTTCTATAAACTGAACGAATCATTTCCATTAAAAGGAAGTTAGGTTTCCAAGAGATTTGTTAAAAAATGTTATTTTTCATTAATTTATTAATAACATTTTGGAATGATTATTATGCAAAATCAATATTTTCAGCACCCTTAACATGCTTGTTTTGTTCAGATTTTTATATTATCCAGAAGTGTTTGCAATTCCCTCTTATTTCTCTGAAACTTATGTGACGTGAACACTATTCATAAGGACTACCTTAAGAGCATGTGAAACACGTTTTCAGCGTGTCTTTCTCGCTCCGCCGAGAGCGCCACCGGTGCTATCTCACTCGCACTCCATAGTGTTTCACATACTTTTAAGGTAATTAAGAGTAAAGTAAGTAAAGCAAAGTAAGTAAGGTAAGTAAAGTAAAGTAATCGAAAAGTATTTGCAATTTTATCTCGTTTTTCTCGAATTTATGCGAAATGAATACCAAGCGTCAGAATTACTTAAGATAGTGATTGCGAATAGTGTTCACTTCACATAAGTTTCAGAGAAATGAGAGGGAATTGTTGACACTTCTCGATGGTATAAAAATCTGAAAAAAATCAAGCGTATTAAAGATGCCGAAAGGATTAATTTTGCATAACATTAATTCTAAAATGTTATTAACAAATTGATGAAAAATAAAATTGTTCAACAAATCTCCCGAAAACATAACTTTTTTTTTAATGAAAATTATTGGTTCATTTTTCTGTATACGTATGAATTTTTGCAGATTTTTTAATTCACTTTGAATTTTCTGACTACACGTTTTTCCCATATAAAAAGATCAATGTGAATTAAAAAATCTGAAAAAATTCATACGTATTAAAAAAAAATGAACGAATAATTTTTATTAAAAAAAAGGTAGATTTCCGGGATATTTGGTGAACAATTTTATTTTTCGTAAATTTGTTAATAACATTTTGGAATTACTATTATGCAAAATTAATCTTTTCAGCACCTTTAATATGCTTGATTTTTTTTCAGATTTTCATATCATCCAGAAGTGTTTGCAATTTGCTCTCATTTCTCTGAACCTTATGCGAAGTGAACACTATTCGCAAGGACTACCTTAAGATAACTCTGTCGCTTGGCGCTCATTTCTCATAAGTTCCTCAAGGTACTGGAGGTGAATATTGTTTGCTGTTATTAATCTCAGCCATATTCACCACTTTCGCCTCAACATTTTTTTACCTAGCTAAAAAGAAAAGAATAAACAATGCAACTAATAATTACGATAATTAAATATGTTTATTTTCAATAATTGTTCAATAAATGTTTATTTTCAATGTGTTTATTTTCGTAACTGTATCGTAACTGTATCGTAACTGTATCGTAGCTGTATTGTGAAATTTGAAATTTTCGTGTAACGTTGATACGGGCGGCAGTAGTTTTACATGTCACGTCACGTCACGTCCATGTCACATCATTCTCATCCTCTTCTGTCTCTCGCTCCTTCGAACCGGTTGGACATTATTGCCATTTTGTAGTTTCTGCAACACAAAAGAGATAATACAAATCATTATCATCATTACTTTCATCAAATTTAATGTTTTTCATGACTTGATCATAGCATATTGCTTATATCGTTCTTACCTTTTCGTACGAAACTCTTTTTTTTGTGGCAGCTGCAATATCTTGGAGAGAGAATCCTTTCTCTTGGTCTTTCTCTCGCTCTTTCTCTCGCTCTTTCTTTCGCTCTTTCTCTCGCTCTTTCTCTCGCTCTTTCTCTCGCTCTTTCTCTCGCTCTTTCTCTCGCTCTTTCTCTCGCTCTTTCTCTCGCTCTTTCTCTCGCTCTTTCTCTCGCTCTTTCTCTCGCTCTTTCCCTCGCTCTTTCCCTCGCTCTTTCCCTCGCTCTTTCCCTCGCTCTTTCCCTCGCTCTTTCCCTCGCTCTTTCCCTCGCTCTTTCCCTCGCTCTTTCCCTCGCTCTTTCCCTCGCTCTTTCTCTCGCTCTTTCTCTCGCTCTTTCTCTCGCTCTTTCTCTCGCTCTTTCTCTCGCTCTTTCTCTCGCTCTTTCTCTCGCTCTTTCTCTCGCTCTTTCTCTCGCTCTTTCTCTCGCTCTTTCTCTCGCTCTTTCTCTCGCTCTTTCTCTCGCTCTTTCTCTCGCTCTTTCTCTCGCTCTTTCTCTCGCTCTTTCTCTCGCTCTTTCTCTCGCTCTTTCTCTCGCTCTTTCTCTCGCTCTTTCTCTCGCTCTTTCTCTCGCTCTTTCTCTCGCTCTTTCTCTCGCTCTTTCTCTCGCTCTTTCTCTCGCTCTTTCTCTCGCTCTTTCTCTCGCTCTTTCTCTCGCTCTTTCTCTCGCTCTTTCTCTCGCTCTTTCTCTCGCTCTTTCTCTCGCTCTTTCTCTCGCTCTTTCTCTCGCTCTTTCTCTCGCTCTTTCTCTCGCTCTTTCTCTCGCTCTTTCTCTCGCTCTTTCTCTCGCTCTTTCTCTCGCTCTTTCTCTCGCTCTTTCTCTCGCTCTTTCTCTCGCTCTTTCTCTCGCTCTTTCTCTCGCTCTTTCTCTCGCTCTTTCTCTCGCTCTTTCTCTCGCTCTTTCTCTCGCTCTTTCTCTCGCTCTTTCTCTCGCTCTTTCTCTCGCTCTTTCTCTCGCTCTTTCTCTCGCTCTTTCTCTCGCTCTTTCTCTCGCTCTTTCTCTCGCTCTTTCTCTCGCTCTTTCTCTCGCTCTTTCTCTCGCTCTTTCTCTCGCTCTTTCTCTCGCTCTTTCTCTCGCTCTTTCTCTCGCTCTTTCTCTCGCTCTTTCTCTCGCTCTTTCTCTCGCTCTTTCTCTCGCTCTTTCTCTCGCTCTTTCTCTCGCTCTTTCTCTCGCTCTTTCTCTCGCTCTTTCTCTCGCTCTTTCTCTCGCTCTTTCTCTCGCTCTTTCTCTCGCTCTTTCTCTCGCTCTTTCTCTCGCTCTTTCTCTCGCTCTTTCTCTTTCTCTCGCTCTCGCTCTCGCTCCTGCTCCTGCTCCTGCTCCTGCTCCTGCTCCTGCTCCTGCTCCTGCTCCTGCTCCTGCTCCTGCTCCTGCTCCTGCTCCTGCTCCTGCTCCTGCTCCTGCTCCTGCTCCTGCTCCTGCTCCTGCTCCTGCTCCTGCTCCTGCTCCTGCTCCTGCTCCTGCTCCTGCTCCTGCTCCTGCTCCTGCTCCTGCTCCTGCTCCTGCTCCTGCTCCTGCTCCTGCTCCTGCTCCTGCTCCTGCTCCTGCTCCTGCTCCTGCTCCTGCTCCTGCTCCTGCTCCTGCTCCTGCTCCTGCTCCTGCTCCTGCTCCTGCTCCTGCTCCTGCTCCTGCTCCTGCTCCTGCTCCTGCTCCTGCTCCTGCTCCTGCTCCTGCTCCTGCTCCTGCTCCTGCTCCTGCTCCTGCTCCTGCTCCTGCTCCTGCTCCTGCTCCTGCTCCTGCTCCTGCTCCTGCTCCTGCTCCTGCTCCTGCTCCTGCTCCTGCTCCTGCTCCTGCTCCTGCTCCTGCTCCTGCTCCTGCTCCTGCTCCTGCTCCTGCTCCTGCTCCTGCTCCTGCTCCTGCTCCTGCTCCTGCTCCTGCTCCTGCTCCTGCTCCTGCTCCTGCTCCTGCTCCTGCTCCTGCTCCTGCTCCTGCTCCTGCTCCTGCTCCTGCTCCTGCTCCTGCTCCTGCTCCTGCTCCTGCTCCTGCTCCTGCTCCTGCTCCTGCTCCTGCTCCTGCTCCTGCTCCTGCTCCTGCTCCTGCTCCTGCTCCTGCTCCTGCTCCTGCTCCTGCTCCTGCTCCTGCTCCTGCTCCTGCTCCTGCTCCTGCTCCTGCTCCTGCTCCTGCTCCTGCTCCTGCTCCTGCTCCTGCTCCTGCTCCTGCTCCTGCTCCTGCTCCTGCTCCTGCTCCTGCTCCTGCTCCTGCTCCTGCTCCTGCTCCTGCTCCTGCTCCTGCTCCTGCTCCTGCTCCTGCTCCTGCTCCTGCTCCTGCTCCTGCTCCTGCTCCTGCTCCTGCTCCTGCTCCTGCTCCTGCTCCTGCTCCTGCTCCTGCTCCTGCTCCTGCTCCTGCTCCTGCTCCTGCTCCTGCTCCTGCTCCTGCTCCTGCTCCTGCTCCTGCTCCTGCTCCTGCTCCTGCTGTCCCTCCGTCTGTTCCTCCGTCTGTCCCTCCGCCTGTCCCTCCGCCTGTCCCTCCGCCTGTCCCTCCGCCTGTCCCTCCGCCTGTCCCTCCGCCTGTCCCTCCGCCTGTCCCTCCGCCTGTCCCTCCGCCTGTCCCTCCGCCTGTCCCTGCGCCTGTCCCGCCGCCTGTCCTCCCGCCGGTCGCTCCGTCTGTTCGTCATCGGTGAAAACTGGGTCGTATCCACGACGGCACAGCTTCCCTTTTGCAAATTTCCCCAGTTTTTCGTACGTACAGCTAGAATAAAATGAATAATCAAGGTAGTCCTTGCGAATATTGTTCACTTCGCATAAGTTTCAGAGAAATGAGAGCAAATTGCAAACATTTCTGGATGATATAAAAATCTGAAAAAATCAAGCATATTAAAGGTGCTGAAAAGATTAATGTAGCATAATAATAATTCCAAAATGTTATTAACAAATTGATGAAAAATAAAATTGTTCACCAAATATCCCGGAAACCTAACTTTTTTTTAATGAGACTTATTCGTTCATTTTTTTGAATACGTATGAATTTTTTCAGATTTTTAAATTGACTTTGATTTTTTTTATATGGGAAAAACATGTACAAAGTCAGAAAATTCAAAGTGAATTTAAAAATCTGAAAAAATTCATACGTATTCAAAAATGACCGAATAATTTTCATTAAAAAAAGTTATGTTTCCGAGAGATTTGTTGAAAAATTTTATTTTTCATCGATTTTTTAATAACATTTTAGAATTATTGTTATGCAAAATTAATCATTTAGGCAGCTTTAATACGCTTGATTTTTTTCATATTTTTATATCATCGAGAAATGTCTACAATTCCCTCTCATTTCTCTGAAACTTATGTGAAGTGAACACTATTCGCAAGAACTAACTTAATACTTGATTAACGCATTATGCAAACGCAGGAAATAACGGAAATTACTTACAATCTGTTATTGTTTTCGATGCACTTCTGAATTTTGTATTGCTGCGTGAATGCCAGGATCCAACGAGAATTTTGATATATCCACTTTCTGATGTATTGGTTTCGAGAGTCCTGCAATTTGCCCTTGTACACATTTCCTGTTATTTTTCTGACGAGGTTGATCGAGAGACTAGGGTTTTCTTGAATTTTCAGTCGAAACGGCACCATCTCGCACAGCAATTTACCAAAGTGTTCCGGATCATCAGTCACATTTTTCGGGTATTTCGGCATTTTCTTTTCCCTTTTCTGCTACTTTTTCACTGTTTAGTTTTTTCTGTGATCAGGTTCGACGATAGATCGGCAACGTTTGACAGTTGTTTGAAATAACTGACAAACGTTGCTGATGCTTTCAACTCATCGCGGAATAAACTACACAGTGACAAAGTAAAAAAGAAGGGGTAACGAAAAGCCAGCTGAACTCCCGGCTGTAACGGAGTGAGACCACGACGGTCAATTACCGTCATATGTACATTATTGTTGCGAGTTTTCAGAACAGCCAGAACAATAATATGCTTGTTTAAATTTCCCGGTCACATCAACAGCAAACCGGAAATGATATCTACCGATATGTATGGGAATAATCGAGATCTATCTTTA
The DNA here is from genome assembly GCA_963575735.1 of Amblyjoppa fuscipennis. Classification (NCBI taxonomy): domain Eukaryota; kingdom Metazoa; phylum Arthropoda; class Insecta; order Hymenoptera; family Ichneumonidae; genus Amblyjoppa; species Amblyjoppa fuscipennis. The sequence continues at coordinate 1,677,949 of OY754497.1, forward strand.
TTTACGGCAAAGTCTGAAACGGTGCAGCATCATCGATCGTAGATTAGAGCAAGCTTTCGGTGTATCAAGATCAAGAAAATGCATCGGGAATATTGCGGGACCAATGGCAAAGCGAAAGTTATATTTATTTAGGGGAGAGCGGGGCAAAACGGGATAATGGGACAAAACGCAATTCTCCAGTAACTTTTGGATGATGGGGATGTTGGTACATGGAGCAAAACGGGTTTAAAAAACTGGATGTATCGTTGGGACAAAATGGGGCATCCAAAAACTATTGTATGATTGCGTTTTGCCATAATTATCCCGTTTTGCCCCACTGTGCCATTTTGCCCCGGTTTCCCCTACTCGTATGGGAATATTCGAGATCTTTATTTTTTCGAGGGAGTGTCTGAAACGGCAACGATAAAGTCCATCGTGGATTCGAGGGAACTCTTACCGCAGCTAGAACAAGAAAGTGCACGCCAGTATGCGATCAGGCCGATAGCAAAACCGAAGTCATATTTTTATAGACGCGTATGGGATTTTTCAAAAATTTTTACGCCGAGAGTTTGAAACGATACTGCATCATCCATTGTCAATTTGAGCGAGCTTTCAACATAGCCAGATCAAGTAAATATCCGTCGAATGGTGACCGGCCCAATAGCAGACCGAAAGTATCGTTTATCGCGATATAGTGATTTTTCGAAATCCTTATTTTTTCAGGGGTAGTCTGAAACGGTGCTGCGTGGTCGATCGTCGACTCTACCGATTTTTTTAACCAGCCTGAAAAAGAAAATCCGCGGCAGAATGTGAACGAGACCATAGCAAACCGGAAGTAACATTTATCGTCGTGTGTAGGAATAATTGGAAACCCCTCGGTTTTCCGGTGCGAGTCCGAAACGGTGTTACATTGTCCATCGTAGATTCACTATCGATCATTGATTTTTTACCATAATATCGCCAAGTCCATTGAAGTTCGCAATCGTTCGAGGCGTCGAAGCACGGTCGCCATAACCTGCACGATCGTGTACAGTTATGTGAGACCCTTGGATGTAAAATGCCACTTACACCACTCTGGGCAGGCACGATAAGTAGCACTTTTCGTGCATGAGTTACATAAATTTGTGTAAAGATCGATTATTATTGTCACGTGATCTCTATCGTATTTTACGATTTTTTTTTCTACTTCGCAAACAATTTCGGGAATTTTCGGATTAAAGCTAGGAGAAAAATAAATGGCAAATTCGTGATCAGCAGAAGAACATACACCATCGCACATAACCTGGAAGGACAAAAATTATTATCGCCAACTCATGCATGCACAGTTCGAATTTTATTGTACTTTCGAATAGTAATTTTCCCCGCCTTGGAATGTCAATTCCAATTATTCCCTGACGATAGATCCGACGATCGATTCGTCGATCGATCCGACGATCGATTCGTCGATCGATCCGACGATCGATTCGTCGATCGATCCGACGATCGATTCGTCGATCGATCCGACGATCGATTCGTCGATCGATCCGACGATCGATTCGTCGATCGATCCGACGATCGATTCGTCGATCGATCCGACGATCGATTCGTCGATCGATCCGACGATCGATTCGTCGATCGATCCGACGATCGATTCGTCGATCGATCCGACGATAGATCCGACAATAGATCCGACGATAGATCCGACGATAGATCCGACGATAGATCCGACAATAGATCCGACGATAGATCCGACGATAGATCCGACGATAGATCCGACGATAGATCCGACGATAGATCCGACGATAGATCCGACAATAGATCCCTCCGATAGATCCGACGATAGATCCCTCCGATAGATCCGACGATAGATCCCTCCGATAGATCCGACGATAGATCCGACGATAGATCCGACGATAGATCCGACGATAGATCCGACGATAGATCCGACGATAGATCCGACGATAGATCCGACGATAGATCCGACGATAGATCCGACGATAGATCCGACGATAGATCCGACGCAAGTGTCAAGGCTAATTCTGTGTGCGGTCATCTTAATCCAAAGTTTGTTCAAAATGACCGCCACCGGCTGCGATGCATCTGCGTGCCCGTTTAATAATGCTAGCCTGCGATCGTTCGAGCATCTCTGGCGTTATCGTGGCGAGAGCATCGATAATCCGAGCTTCAAGATCTTCTATGTCTCGTGGCAAAGTTCGGCTATAGATCTTGTCTTTAAAATGTCCCCAGAGGAAAAAGTCCAGTGGAGTAAGGTCGGGAGATCTTGGAGGCCAGTGGATTTCACCTCCGCGACCGATCCACCGGTGGGGAAATTCCTCATTTAAGAATTCTCGCACAGCAAGGCCGAAATGAGCAGGCGCACCATCGTGCTGAAACCACATACGGCGTCGAGTTTCCAGGGGCACATCCTCGAGTAAATCGGGGAGGTCATTTCGGATGAAGCGCAAGTAACGTGGAGTGTTTAAAATTTCGTGCAGCTCACACGGCCCAATCTGCGACACGACATTTTTATAATGAAGCGAGGAGACGATGTTCTATAGAAACATTCGTTATCAATATTGTCTGAAAAAAGGCTCCAAACTGAGAATGGATCTAATAAAAATGACTATATCGCTTGAGATATATTACCATAGCATATGGGGCATTCCATACCGATTTGACCTACGTCGGACCCTCGACCTCTTCAATTCGGTTGGTAATTTTTTATAATATTGTTCTAACTCTAAAAATCACTCCAATGTTTTTTTTTAATTTGCATTAATTACAATTTTTCAAAGTGAAAATATTTTTAGCCGGAATTAAAAATTCTAAAAAAATTCTGAAAAATCCTGTATTTGATATGAACATTTTTAAGCCTAAATCCAGAATGGTCAAACGTTTGCTTCTAGATATTTTCTGAGCTTTTTCTTTCTTTTTTTAAATGAACATATTGTTAGCCCAAATTAAAAGATCTGAAAAAATTCTCAAAAATCCTGTATCAGATATGAACATTTTTAAGCGTAAACCCAGAATGGCAAAACGTTTGCTTCTAGATGTTTTTTGAGCTTTGTTTTCTTTTTTTTAAGCTAGCATATTGTTAGTCTAAATGAAAAAATCTGAAGAAATTCTCAAAAATCCTGTATCAGATATGAACATTTTCAAGCTTAGAGCGAAAGTGGCATCGCATTAGCTTCTATTTATTTTATTTTATTTTTTTATATAATTTTAAATCATTTTAAATAATTAAAAAAAGAAAAAAATAGAAGCTAATGCGATGCCACTTTCGCTCTAAGCTTGAAAATGTTCATATCTGATACAGGATTTTCGAGAATGTTTGCAGATTTTTTCATTTGGACTAACAATATGCTAGCTTAAAACAAGAAAGCAAAGCTCCAAGAACATCTAGAAGCAAACGTTTTGCCATTCTGGGTTTACGCTTAAAAATGTTCATATCTGATACAGGATTTTTCAGAATTTTTTCAGAATTTTTAATTCCGGCTAAAAATATGTCCACATTGAAAAATTGTAATTAATGCAAAAAAAAAATATATTAAAAATATTTGGAGTAATTTTTAGACTTAGAACAATATTATAAAAAATTACCAACCGAATTGAAGAGATCGACGTAGGTCGAATCGGTATAGAATGCACCATATAGTACTAGGGCGCTAGGGCACATCCTATGGTAGGAAGTACTGGATTTGTAAGATTTTTTTCTTAGATATTATAGTAAAAATTCTTAGATAATCTGAGATTTTCTGCCATAGGTAGTACATAGGTAGGGCGCCAGTACCCTGGCGCCCTACTACTATGTGCTATGGTAAGTTTTCTTAGACGATCGGTCATTTTTACTAGATCGTTCTCTCAGTGCACTAAATGAAATGCGACTGTCTGTACGGATTACATACTGAACTTTACGTACCAATCGGTTACCGATGATACCTGCCCACAGATTTTTGCTAAATCGAGTTTGACGGCTTCGGACTCTCGTAACTTTTAGGTTTTGCCTCGAGTAAAAGTGTTCGTTGTGGCAGTTACGCATCCCAGTTTCCGTGAAGCACGATTCGTCCGTCCACAAAATGCTTCCGATGAAATCGGGATCTATCTCATGCCGTCGTACGAGCTCCTGACAAAACACTAAGCGTCGTTGCTCGTCCCCGGGATGCAATTGCTGGACCGGGTTCAGGTGGTAGGGCTTAAGTCCATTTTCTCGAGTGATCCTGTTAACGAGCGTTTGATTCATCCCCAATTGACGAGCAACGACTCGTGAACTAGTTCGAGGATCGCGTTCGAATTCACGTAGCACTGCCTCTTCTCGTTGGGGTCGACGTTGCCTTAAAGGAGGCCCGCCGTTGACACCGCGACGTATCATTACATTTCCGCTCTCGCAGACACGCCGATACGCCTCTTCGATCGTTCGCCTGCACGGATGACGAGCTCGCCTCGGATAGAGCTCTCGGTATCGCTCAGCTGCGCGATCACCGTTTTGTTCCGCCCACCCATAACACAAAATCATTTGCGCGTATTTCTCGGTTGTGTAATCCATTTCGGATCATCGCTGTCGTAAGACTGAAGGTTTGTTAAAAACAAATGAAGCCCAGTCAACGATATCATCGTGAAGTCAAACAATTGACGAATCTAGACGGGCGAGAAAACCGAATGCGAACCATTCATCTACAGGGTGTATGTATGATTAATCCGACGATTAATCCGACGATTAATCCGACGATTAATCCGACGATTAATCCGACGATTTATCCGACGATTAAACCGACGATTAATCCGACGATTAAACCGACGATTAATCCGACGATTAATCCGACGATTAATCCGACGATTAATCCGACGATTAAACCGACGATTAAACCGACGATTAAACCGACGATTAAACCGACGATTAAACCGACGATTAAACCGACGATTAATCCGACGATTAATCCGACGATTAATCCGACGATTAATCCGACGATTAAACCGACGATTAAACCGACGATTAAACCGACGATTAAACCGACGATTAAACCGACGATTAAACCGACGATTAAACCGACGAATAAACCGACGATTAAACCGACGATTAAACCGACGATTAAACCGACGATTAAACCGACGATTAAACCGACGATTAAACCGACGATTAAACCGACGATTAAACCGACGATTAAACCGACGATTAAACCGACGATTAAACCGACGATTAAACCGACGATTAAACCGACGATTAAACCGACGATTAAACCGACGATTAAACCGACGATTAAACCGACGATTAAACCGACGATTAAACCGACGATTAAACCGACGATTAAACCGACGATTAAACCGACGATTAAACCGACGATTAAACCGACGATTAAACCGACGATTAATCCGACGATTAATCCGACGATTAATACGACGATTAATACGACGATTAATACGACGATTAATACGGCGATTAATACGGCGATTAATACGGCGATTAATACGGCGATTAATACGGCGATTAATACGGCGATTAATACGGCGATTAATACGGCGATTAATACGGCGATTAATACGACGATTAATACGACGATTAATACGACGATTAATACGACGATTAATACGACGATTAATACGACGATTAATACGACGATTAATACGACGATTAATACGACGATTAATACGACGATTAATACGACGATTAATACGACGATTAATACGACGATTAATACGACGATTAATACGACGATTAATACGACGATTAATACGACGATTAATACGACGATTAATACGACGGTTAATCCGACGATTAATCCAACTATTAATCCGACGATTAATCCGACGATTAATCCGACGATTAAACCGACGATTAAACCGACGATTAATCCGGCGATTAAGCTGGCGATTAATCCGACCAATGATGATGATAATGAACGCTATTGGAAGCTTTTTTACGAACGCTATTGGAAGCTTTTTTACATAAACTGTTTGCGAAATTTCAAAAACATGTGTGTTGCAATTTTGGTTAATTTCCGGGAAAAGTTTTGTAATTTTGATATTTGGTATTTTTATTTTACACAAAAAGGACATTGATGTTCGATTAATGTAAGTGCTGTAAGGACATTTCAAGCTTCAGTACATTTAATTTACAATTCTTTTATTTAGAGTATGACGTACGATTCACATTTCGATATCGGGTCTCGCAATGTTGCAATGAACCGATACGTCATCCGTACGTATGGGGATTAAAAAAAGAAAAAAAAAAAATTGTTCTGCGCCAAGACTCGAACTCGGGACCTCCGAGTTTCTAAGCCATCGCTCTAGTCATGAGACCATTTTCCACATGACTGCTATGATAACGATTTGTCCAATCATTCGTTCGAATCTTTGCCGAGGAAAAAATTTTTTTAGGGCAAAAGCGATGAATTATGACCCCAAGCTAATTAGAAAGGGCTATAATCCATCACTTTTCCCCTAAATAAAATACTTTTTCATCTCTCGGAGTTTTTTTGAAAGCTCATAATTTTCCCAGAAAATACTTTAACGTTTCTGCATTTCAAATTGAAATGTTCGACGACAAGTTTTGAATGACGTTATCGATACGTAAGAAAAACACTGAAAAAGATTCAGTGCCACCATTCAATGTTCACTAAATGGGCAATTTCAATTTACGATCTATTTTTATTTATCCTTGTTAATTCGTCTATTGAATAAAAAATAAATTAAAAAAAACATGAACTGAAATTTTTTGCAAGCACTTTCGGAAACGGGATGAGTTGTTTGTCAAATTTGGATTGAAAATTTATGAACGGTATTGGAAGCTTTTTTTTACATAATCTGTTTGCGAAATTTCAAAAACATTTGTGTTGCAATTTTACAGTAAAATTTTGGTTAATTTCCTGGAAATGTTTTGTAATTTTGATATCTGGTATTTTTATTTTACACAAAAAGGACATTAATGTTCGATTAATGTAAGTGCTGTAAGGACATTTCAAGATTCAGTACATTCAATTTACAATTCGTTTTTACAGTGTAACGTACGATTCACATTTCGATATCGGGTCTCGCGCGACAAACTCTGCCTTGTACAGGGATCCAGTGCGAGAACATCGCATTGGATCTTCCGTGATAGGCATAGGCTCGGTGTCACCTTCCTTCGAGCTTTTTGGGATAATTTTTATTCATTCATATCTAGCAATTTTCATTTATTCGACTTAGCCTGATTGCATAACGGCAGTTTCTTCCGCAGCCGTCAACGGCGCGAGAGGCTGTTGGCTGGTCGAAATGAAAGCTAACTTCGAACTGTTCAAATTCCCGCTCGCTATCTTTTGTCACCTGTCCGTGTTGGCTTGCGTGTGGTAGACGGGCCATTGTTTACTCAACGTTCGAGCGTCGAGACTCCGATGAAAGACGAGCTGTGACTGGTCGACTTTGAACGTTAATAGCTCGGTCAATTTTTACTCCATCGCAATTTCGCAAAGAGCAAAATTTTCAGTGCGACGCGCTCTGTACGTCGGTATAACTTTCGTACATAAGTTACAACTCACCCTGTATATTTTTTTTCACAATCAATATGATACATTTTATCAATTGTATCGAGTCCGAAAGGTGTGAATAGAATATTTTTATTTTGCGATTGTCTTAAAAAAAAGATAGACGGCATACTCTGCATACTCATACTGCATTCACCCTACGCAGCTTTGGTATTACATTTAAACTTTGTTCACCAAGTCTATCTGGTTTCTTCAAGTATTAATGAACGACGATTGGCAAGCTCGCCGGCAGGTTTGCTTTTATCAATCCCCACTACAAGGCTTTGCGAACGAATGAGAAACCCGATGAGTCCGTCAATCCCCACTGCAAGGATTTGCACAGAATTATGTGTGAACGACAGAGAACAAGAGAAAGAGGGAGAGAGCTATGGTTCTCCTTATAGAATATTTATTTTTTATTTAATTGCAGACGGTGGTTTCATGTCGAGCAATTAGAGATCGACGACGGTATTAAATATACGCACTTGTATTTAGTCCGCAAGGGAAAACGGTTCTCCGTACGGAATAATTATTTCTTATTTAATTGCGGAACTTGAGTCCCTTCCGAGCACGTAGAGATCGACGAAGGTATTAAATATGCACGTGAGCAATTATCGCGGTCTCTCTCGTACTGGTCCGTTATTCCCCGAAACTTTTTTCTTTACCGCTGCGATGAATGTTTCAATCGATCGTTTTTTCCTTTTCTTTATCGCGTATGGAGCTCAGTCACACATCAACTACCGACGAGTAAAGACCTTGGTTTATTAGACTCCGGTCGTGGGAGTGCGCGTCTGAATACTCTGTTGATTAGTTCTCAGATTGTCACGCGGAGATGTGTAACCCAAGAAGTCAGAGTTGAATTATTTTCTGAGAGATATTTCTTCGGCGGTGAGTGGGAGTGAGGGTGTGCGTTAAAAATATAAATATTGTGAAAAACGTATTTATTTATTATGAATTTTGCGGGTGAAGCCTTTTTTTACAATATTGTTATATACTATGATGCTGCCTTTATGGTGTCCGATCGCTCGGGTGCGATCGGGTAAACGAGCGTGCGCAATGGTTGCCCGGCGAATTAAAACAATTTTGTGGGCGTCAGGTTTTTCTTTATTCTACTCGGAAAAAAACCAAGCTGGGGTCTCTTTGTTCGACTACGCTCAGGAGATGAAGTGAGAATATCTGATCTCATGTACCGGAATATCGAATGTTATGTATCATGATATTTGATGTAATGTATCAGGATATTTGATGTCATGTAACTTGATATCTGGTCTCGTGTAGCAGGATATGTCTACCTTACGATCCGTAATGTGGGTTCGAGTCCATGCTAAATGGGTTCGAGTCCGTGCTAAGTGGGAATCTACATTACCGATCTTAGCGGAAAATTCGAATTCTCCCAACTGGATTATTGATTTCTAAAGGGATGTTTGACGGGAAAAATTCAAAAATATTGTCGATAAGTTGATCGAGTGTTATTTTACCGATAGCAGAACATTTTTTTACCAATCCATATTCGACGCTGAACGGACTCATCAATGGGAATATCTGACCTCGTGTATCGAGATATTGGATCTCATGTTTCCGAATATTTAATATTGCTACGTGTTCGCCCGTGACATCTAGGATAGCTCCGGTGAAAGGGGTTGCGGAAAATCGAAAGAAATCGGAGGCAGTGTTGCAAGCGGTTGGTGATTTATTCTACTGTACGGAGCGGCAGAGAGAGATACGTGCGCGCGTCACGGGTATCGCAACGTCTCTGCTTGTCTTTTTCGGCAGGGTAATGAGCCGTTAAGTGGGGGTGCGAGAACTCCGAAGCGCTCGTGAGGCGTGCGAGTATTATCCCTTGGCTAAATCTCCTATTAGTTACCATTAAAAAATCCCATTGATTACCATTAACTATTCGTTAAAGGTAATTCAATGGGGTTTTGCCAATGGTATCATTCCCATTTGTACTACCATTTAATATACCATTCAATATGCCATTCGATTTCCCATTCGTTGTATGGTATTTTTATCCCGCTAGCATTCCCATTCGCGGAAAAATATGCTATATATAATTGTCCACTTTTCTACAGTGTCTAAATATGTAACAAATAAAAAAGCTGTAACGCTTTCGAAAAATGTCTCCTATTGTTCATAAATAATTTCGGTCCTTAAGTTCACTATTGGGGACTCATTTATCTGCAATTCATTATCGCTAATACCATTTAAGTGAAAATTGCTACTCAAACACGTGATTCCCTAGTGTCTGTCGACTCGATTCTTATTCCTTGTCAATTATAAATAGTTAGACGCGCCAGTAAAGATTCCCTAGCTTTTTGCCATTCGATTCAGTTCCCATTTGTTCCCGATGGTAAGAAATACCATTTCAGCGGTCCCAGTTATGCTCCAATGAACTACCATTAATAACGAAGGGAAAAAGTACCATTTGTCACATCCCATTGATTTGTCAGTGAACTCTTAATAATAACGAACGGGAGAAAGTTCTACTCAATTTTCCGAGTCATTTGAAATTGGACTCCCATTAATAACGAATGGGAAAAAGTACCAGTTGAATTTTCCCAGGAAATTGCCATTGGTCTCCTATTGGTAACGAATGGGAAAACGTACCATTTACAATATTCCACTGGTTTGCCAGTGGAGTCCCATCAAGAATGAATGGCAGAAAGTACCGTTTCAATTTTCCTCATCAATTTCCATTGGGATTCCATTGATTACCTTTCGATACCATTCATTACCATTAACCGCCCAATGGAGAACTTTGCCAAGGGATAGCCGCGAAATAAGAGGGTTTGTCGCGAACATTCCGTCCGCCTCTTCGTAAGGCGAAATGAATCACCGTCGTGTCGGTGAGATGGCGCCTGCCGTGACCGAGGCTGTTCGAGTTAGTGCTGTGAAGCTGGAACAGTAGAGGTCGCTATTCATCATAGCAGTGGGTTCATTCGATCGATGATCGGCGAGAGCAGGGATTGGGCCAGACAGAATCCACCCGAGAGTGTTTCTGTCAACAGCCAATGTTTGGTCAAAATTTCATCCAAAAAAGTTCAGTTATTTTTTTTGTACGCCATTTTTAATTTCTTCGAAAATGTCTGTGCGCACTCTAGCGCTCGCAATTTTTTAGCTATCGAGCTAAAAACGCGTTCACAGATAGAATATCATCACCCGATGATCCCATTAAAATTTCACGAAAATCAATTGAACCCTTTAAATTTTATGGCATTTTGAATTTTTCGAATTTCATGAAAAATTAGTACTTTGGTTTAAACGCATTTTTCCTAATTAAATATTAATTTATGAGTAAAATAGCTGTTACATTCGTGATCAGGGTGAAAAAATACATGGAATATAGTCCTAGAGTTACGATTAACGAAAAAAGTTTATCTGTAATTTTTACGGCCAAAATTGAAAAATGAGTCATTTTGCATATTTTTAAACAGCGATTTCTTTGCTTCCCGATGGCATCGCGAAAATATGCAGGCGCCTATCGTGTTCTACGACAAGAAATACACAAGATGATGAATATGACGGAGTTAAAATAATTAGTTACAGCGGTGTCATGTGAACTTCTCGAGTAAAAATTGAAAGATCGAAAAAAATTGAGAACACGTAATCTTATGTCTTTTTCGCGCCGAGCACAGATCCTACATCCGTTTTGACCAAACACGTAAGGTTGGTGTATTTTTTCGGGTGAAACCTGTGTCAGCCAGCAATTTTTCCTGAAAGTTAAATACGACGTTGATGCTGGAAAAAAGTTGAAAATTGACATTTTCATAACGCTTCCTCATAAAAGCTGAACATTGAAATTTTCATATCGCTTCCTCATCAAAGTTGAGAGTTGAGAGTTGAGAGTTGAGAGTTGAGAGTTGAGAGTTGAGAGTTGAGAGTTGAGAGTTGAGAGTTGAGAGTTGAGAGTTGAGAGTTGAGAGTTGAGAGTTGAGAGTTGAGAGTTGAGAGTTGAGAGTTGAGAGTTGAGAGTTGAGAGTTGAGAGTTGAGAGTTGAGAGTTGAGAGTTGAGAGTTGAGAGTTGAGAGTTGAGAGTTGAGAGTTGAGAGTTGAGAGTTGAGAGTTGAGAGTTGAGAGTTGAGAGTTGAGAGTTGAGAGTTGAGAGTTGAGAGTTGAGAGTTGAGAGTTGAGAGTTGAGAGTTGAGAGTTGAGAGTTGAGAGTTGAGAGTTGAGAGTTGAGAGTTGAGAGTTGAGAGTTGAGAGTTGAGAGTTGAGAGTTGAGAGTTGAGAGTTGAGAGTTGAGAGTTGAGAGTTGAGAGTTGAGAGTTGAGAGTTGAGAGTTGAGAGTTGAGAGTTGAGAGTTGAGAGTTGAGAGTTGAGAGTTGAGAGTTGAGAGTTGAGAGTTGAGAGTTGAGAGTTGAGAGTTGAGAGTTGAGAGTTGAGAGTTGAGAGTTGAGAGTTGAGAGTTGAGAGTTGAGAGTTGAGAGTTGAGAGTTGAGAGTTGAGAGTTGAGAGTTGAGAGTTGAGAGTTGAGAGTTGAGAGTTGAGAGTTGAGAGTTGAGAGTTGAGAGTTGAGAGTTGAGAGTTGAGAGTTGAGAGTTGAGAGTTGAGAGTTGAGAGTTGAGAGTTGAGAGTTGAGAGTTGAGAGTTGAGAGTTGAGAGTTGAGAGTTGAGAGTTGAGAGTTGAGAGTTGAGAGTTGAGAGTTGAGAGTTGAGAGTTGAGAGTTGAGAGTTGAGAGTTGAGAGTTGAGAGTTGAGAGTTGAGAGTTGAGAGTTGAGAGTTGAGAGTTGAGAGTTGAGAGTTGAGAGTTGAGAGTTGAGAGTTGAGAGTTGAGAGTTGAGAGTTGAGAGTTGAGAGTTGAGAGTTGAGAGTTGAGAGTTGAGAGTTGAGAGTTGAGAGTTGAGAGTTGAGAGTTGAGAGTTGAGAGTTGAGAGTTGAGAGTTGAGAGTTGAGAGTTGAGAGTTGAGAGTTGAGAGTTGAGAGTTGAGAGTTGAGAGTTGAGAGTTGAGAGTTGAGAGTTGAGAGTTGAGAGTTGAGAGCCGAGAGCCGAGAGCCGAGAGTTGAGAGTTGAGAGTTGAGAGTTGAATTTTCAGCTTTTATGAGGAAGCGTTATGAAAATGTCAATTTTTATTTTTGGAATGCCAGCACCTCAGTCACTAACCTAGCAAGATTGTCATGACTTGTCGAGCAAAAAGCATCGAAAACAACTGCTCTAACAGCATATGCTCATATGTTCAGTTTTCTTATGATTGATGGAGACTTAATTTCAATTAAATGAAATGGATTTTTTTTAATTGGTAGATAAAAAATATTGGAATAAATTATTTTGTCTATAAAACTATTTCGAGGTGAGACATCACTTGACGCAGAAGTAGCTGCTCCGGATCCTTCTCAACCTTCCGGACCAATTGCGTTGACGTTTGACGTCTTTCTCATCGTGAGTAGCAGAAATAAAAAAAAATAGAAAAATACTTACCTGTCCCAGATCGGTGGTAAAAGGCATCTTCGACTCGACACAATTGCTTTGGATGCTCTCAAGCCATTCCAAACAGTAAAGTTTTGCCTTTCTTTTTGCCGAAAATAATTCGGAATAAATTTTTTTTTAATGCAGAGATATAAAATGCGACGAGGACGACGACGTCGTCGAACGGCACTACGAAGTAACTTGGGACGCTAAAAATAAATATATAAAAATAAAATAAATAATTAACATCGAATAAAACGTAATTTTATATTTATTTTTGATTTATAACAATTTATGTAACATTAAATAATTATTTTAAACGAGAAACCACATCCCTAACCTTACATTACTTGTTGATCACTCCACGGTCTTACATACAGTTCTGGAAACGACGGCCGTTTTCCATAGGCGAAAGTGGGCCGCTTAGTGTCCAAACTTTTTTTTTCTAATCGCTACCACCTTGCGGCGCTGTGGTCCGGGGATGTTGCCAGACTAACCTAAACCGTACAGTTCTGTCTTCGCATTTCGTGTAAAATCGTGCGTGTCAAAATTTAAAAAATTCTCATTGACAAATTGATCGTATGAAAATGACGAAATCCTGTGTGGTACCTCACTGCAAAACAGGGTACAAATCAAATAAAATGCGCTGTGAGCAAGATAGAGATATATGGCTGTCTCTTTCGCACTCGACATCCCCTTTCCGATACGCACCATGCGGCCGAAAATTCAAGCTGCGAAAACTGGACGCTAAGCGACTCTTCCTCCACCACCGTCGTTTCCAGACCTGTATGTAAGACCGTGGATCACACGAATATACATTTACGCTGTGATGATATATTCTCCGCGGGACAGTTGAAATCATCGAATATTCCGGAAACTAAAAATTGGACCAAAATCGTGCAACGGAGCGAAAAAGGGGGGGGGGGGGGTCAAACAAAATAATGGAACTCGAGGGGAACACTAATGACAATAATTTAATGGTGCAAAAGAATAACAAAAAAATAGAATCTTGGAGGGTTGAGAAATAATAATAATAATTACCGCTTCGACGCCGGTACTGGTACGTCGAAGATGAACTAAAAATGATAATAATAACTTTCGCTTCAACGCCGGTACTGGTACGTTGAAGATGAAACCAAAAATAATAATAACTCTCGCTTCAACGCCGTTACGGGTACGTTGAAGCATCTAACCAAAATATAAAAATGAACCAAAAATACCGCTTCGGCGCCGTTACGGGTACGCCGAAGGTCGAACGAAAAATAACAATAATAATTTCTGCTTCGGCGCCGTTACGGGTGCGTCGAAGACAGAATCCAAAAACAATAAATCGGTAACGAAATAATAATGAAAATGGTAAATAATCAGTCGAAAATAATCGCAGAAAAAACGGAAATAATAATCTAAATAATCGCAGAAAAAATACGGGCCAGTCGCAAATAACAATTCGGGGAAGAAGGGAGAAAAATGGTCGCGGCAACAATACTCGATTTTTAACAATAATATCGGGGAAACTGAAAAGGCAATTGGTTCAAAAGTATCAAAAAGCGCTACTACAGGGGGCTGCAAAAGGGGAAAATATTCGGGATAAATTTGGCGAAGTTATGGAGATTTTAAGGGATTAAAGGGAGAATCAACGGGACTTCGAGGGATTCGTAGGGGAAAGCAGGTCAGACAAAAGTTGCACGAAAATTCAATAATACACTAAATACGGGCGCCAGCTACTTTAACGATGTAGCACCGTAACAGTTCGCGCAAACGGTACGAATCTCTTCTCAAAAAAACAAACTCAAAAACGCTATGCTTGAAAAATTACTCTGTCGCGACGGACAGTCCAGCGAGCTCAGGAGAGGAGAGGTGGCTCAGGGGGAGCGTACACGAATCCGATGGCTTCTTACAATATTACCTCGGTTACTCAATAAACTATCCAAAAAATGTCTTAAGGGTTCGAGGGGAGGGAAGGGAGAAAAATTTGACTAATGATACTATCACTTATAACGGGTTTTACGCCTTTTACCCCGCTCACCACGGGCGCGATTTCTCTTTGCTCGTGTAACACAGGACGTCGACTACGTATTGACCACGAGGCAAATTCTTTTACTAATAATTTCTACCAAAAGTATGGGGTGTTCGGGGGAGGAAAAGTGGGTCAAATGGGTCGGGAAAAAGGTGGGAAAAAACTTACGAAAATTGTCGGGAGTCGCTCACTCAAATACACGCAGATCTCAGTTACAATCTTTCCTCGAATCAGTGGATAGCCTCAGTCGCTATAAAATTCTGTACAATTTAATGGTCCGATTCGTATTCCTGGGCTATCATTGAGTCGTCGTAAGGGCGGGTTATGCTCTCCTAAACGGAGTCTGGATTTAACGGGGTATAGCCGAGTCGTCTTATAAATCTGGGGAAATTATTCACACTCGCCTTCGGCTATCACACAATATAATTTCTTTTAAAATTAGTGACACCTGATCTTACACACGTCCACACCACGCGGCTCGGCTCTGAGAGTAAGGGGGCAAGGCGATGTCTTCTTCTTCGTCGGGTCTGGCGCTGGTGATTATAGTGAGGAACGAGAGCACCTGTGCGTCAGCTTTGGTCGGTAATCGGAGTCATGGACGGGCATTTCCTCCGAACGACGAGGGGTGGCGACAGAGGTGTCGCTGGATCGTCAATCGATGCTGTGCGTCGATGATCACAGTGGCGGTGGACAGGCAGGGCGGGCAGTGGCGATTTTTCGGCGGGCTTTTCGAGGCTTTTTCGGACGGTCTTGTTGGCGGCTTTTTCCCCCTCGTCCACGATCCTCCTACCTTGCTCGGCGTCAGCACGTCGGCTCTCGTTTCTTTGCAGGTCCTGGGGCTTGCTCGGTCGTTGGGCTGTTCCTTGGGGCTGTCGGGGGAAATCTTGACGTTGCCTTCGAGCCGTGCACACTCACACAGGGGGTAACGGGAGGGAAGAAAAAAAAGGGGAATTTAAACACTAACTTGCACAAAATATATAAGAAAAAATACGTAAAAAATATCCGAGTCTAACGTTGGGTGAGCGGCGGACTCGAGCCGAGTTTGGCGAGGGACTTGTGACGTACCACGTCACAACACATTGACACCGATTGACAGATCGGTAAAACAGATCGGTATCGGTGATGCCATGGGGACTTCAGAGTTTCGAATGCAGCCAACTTCTCACCATTCGAGACTTTGGCATCGATCCCTGTCAATGCGCAGGCTTGTAAAATGGTACGCCTTTTTGTTTATATTGTAAAAATGTGTACACTTTTCTGTTTATATCGTAAAAATTGTAACCCTTATACAGCATGATAATAAATAATAATCTCTATTGATTACTTGGGTTTCTTTGGCACGGAATATTGGAACCCTCGAATTTAAAGAGGAAACCTGGCGTCGAAATCTATTGTAACAGAACCGAAGTATTTAATTCATAAATAATTCGCGTCCCTGGTGACTGCCGAAACCAACCGGCGCGATGGTAAGATAGAGACGCCTAATACCGATCACGCGTCTCTCCGGCAATGTAGTAACGGGAACCCCCACCGCGGCACTCTTGTCGACGAACCTCGGACAGCGCGCAGAGGAGGGCACCGGCTATATAAGCCCGCGTGCGGAACACAAGAGGACCTTGTATCATTCTACCTTGACCGAAACACATTCTTTGAATTACGGCTCTGACATTTGAAGAATGCTCCTTCGAGAAAGACCATTTCCAAATCACGTGGGCCTCGATACTGCTTCGACACCGCCCGGGCGAACTGGTTGACTTCGTTTTTTTTTTTAGTTTGACCGAATGTCGTTCGGGTTGTTTGTAGCCGCTTTTTCGTCGCTAGAAATGTGTAGTACAACGTCGCTTTTTTCGTCGCTTTCGACTGTAGAACAACGGCAGGCCGACGTGTTGTCCATTTCTCGATGTTTTTCACGCGATATAAAAAACGGAATAATTACGCGAGAACTTCGATTATTCGAACGAATTGGGACCGGAGCTCATTCGGATTAACGAACATTCGTTAAGCTGTGTTAAGCGATATAGCGCGATGCATATAGAAAAAAATAACAGTACCCATATTGTAACTGGACGGATCCCCCCCCGTTTTCGGCAGCAGGAAGACGGGAGAAAGATGGGCAACCCCACCTTACACCTTCGGAGGTGCCCACTATCTCCGAAATCGACTCGCTCTACGCAAATTCGGCCTATCGCGAGAGGCAGGAGTCCCACTACGGAGCACCGAGAAGAGCGAAGACAGTAAAACCAGCCGGAGCGCACAACTCACTCTCATTTGTACCGTGGACATCGTTTACTTAGAACGTCTCTACGCTCGAGCCGGAGCACCGCTCCGTTGTTAGGTTTAACGCCGTAAATCCCTTCAATGTCGGTTAGGGCCCTTACAACGTGAAGCCCATACATTGAGCTAGGCTGTGGAACGTTGGAGGGAACGTAATTATAAGATCGAAATAATTGAGAACCTCGTTGTGAACGATAGTGACAGCTTGTGAAGTAAAATAACGACCGAAGCCCGACGCGATCTGTTAAACACCAAAGGGTATCGCTTAATAGCTTAATCGCCCATATTTCTCTTATTTTGATTCTCCGAAGATAATTACGAATTCATCTGGCATTTTGGACCCTCGTTGTGAGCTACGGCGACAGCTTGCGAGGTTAAATAACGAGTAAAGACCGACGTGACAAAGTTAAACATCCAGGGGTATCGCGTAGCGCGGTTAGGCGCGGTAGTCTTATTTACCAGAAACTCGTATCCAAAATCCGATTAAAGACGAGTATAAATCCGGTAGCGTTCGTTAGCGTGGAACATCCCATACGCTTACCATTCTGCTTTAAAGTCAAGCCATCATGTAAGCGTCGAAAATTATAGCCTCCGATACTACCGGTAACTTAACTGGACAGCAATGTAAACGGGTGATTGGCTACCGCAAAAAAGCGTTACGCGCATCTCGGAGTCGTCGGGGAGTACGAGAGCGTGAACGAGAAAGAAAAACGGGGAGTGTGGGAAGCTCGGAAAGCGCGTGGTTGCGTGACGAGCTGTGTAAGTTATGGTTGTAGCCATATTAGAAAGTAGTTATTCCTAGAAAAGTAAAACGAACGGCTACGGCCGAGATAAACTGAAAAACCATGAAAAGAATAGTCGAAACAAAAGGACTAGTACCCGCTCATATTAATATTTACGTTTAATAAATAAATTGATTAACGTGATCGACCGATTAACGAGTACGCTTTTACTATGTGGCCTCTCCTATCCCGCGCGATCGTGACACGCCGACTCCGGCATCCTAAATCATCTTGACAAAAATATTAAACTTTTTACAATCATATTCGATAAATTGAGTGTTAAGCTCCCTACGCGCCAATCTCTCGTTGCGTAGGAATATTCTAAATTCCACAGTTCACGATTCATAACCGTTATTAGTTTTCGACTGAACGCTATCTCCGAGCGTGCGAGATAGCCAAGGTCTGTTTTGTTTACATCGAAGACAAAAGGCCGCGACTGTCGAGGAGCACCGGCATCCGGCTATCCGATCGACCCACGGGTTGTTCCACGCGAAACGTCGGCCTACTCGACGCACTTTGTCTATCTCAATTTAATTTTGTTGTTATCGCATGTGACGATTATCCCAGGCCATAAGCCGCGCGGATATTTCGTATTTTTCTTTCCTTCAGTCCGTACAATTCTTCTATTCATCCATCCAAATCCTAAATTAAAATCACTGATAAATTCATTTCCAACTTCCTTTTGGCCCCTCGCTTCTCGAGGGGCAGCTTTATTATTATTGACTCAATATTGTGCCTAGGATGAAGGGTCAAACACTCGTCCGCGAGAACTAGAGTGATCCCTACTGAGGCCAGGTAAAATTCAACTAATTACTTTTTGCTTTAACTCACTTTTCCAATTTTCATAATTAAATCCATTCTTCTAAACTGCTAACATCTTTTTCCTACACCTTTCTCCCGTCGAGTCACGTACACGAACTCTCCTTTCTTTTTTTATTAGAATCATTATATTTTGCCTGGTCAAACTCGAGTCTTATATCGAACGTCACTTTACGGCCAATTTCCATCTCGCGTCGTAACCTCGAGTTTCCGAAACGTTTCAATATATTTCAAATAATTATTATATATAATTGAGGAATAACGTGATGCATGTATTGTTATGATATTCAACGTTGATTTCAAACCTTTATCGCTAAATCCCCAATTTTCGTTTGGCTCACGAGAGTTGTACGTTTTTTACAGCAACATTTTTTTTTATGTTAGGGATCGTTGACTTGCAAACATAATACGAGCGGTCTAACGATGTGCTGGTCTCTCCTTTATCGAGTTTCGAAAGGGTTTCTAATTTTTTTGCATCGGAAGTATCATTATACTTACCCATAGAGGTCGAAGGAATAGACGTTAAATCCATAACGCACTAAACTACGAAACCAGTAGGTTAACGAAAGTAAATGTTGAATACGTGTGTATTTGCTTGGCTGATCAACTAATAAATACTGTGTAAGTCTACGCTAGTTCGAGCGTTCTTGAATTGACTTGTATTTGCAGCGTGCAACAATGTCTTAGCGTGCAACAATTTAAGGATACGAGAATATCGCGAATAGTTCGAATAGTAGAAACTTTATCCAAACCAGCGATGGTTCGGATAACAGAGGGTTCGGATAATCCAGGTTCTATTGTATGGAAAAGGGGCAAATATTTGGTTTTTAGTCTATACAACACTTTTTTAAATCTATTAACGTTGATTTTTAAAAACAGCTAAGATTAATTTGTACATTAACAGTATTATGTTTTAACAGTTCGCAAATATAACAAGATAAATATTTTTTAAGTAATGTACGGAAGCGTAACTTTCATCCGTTAAAAAAAAACCTTAATTTATACAATAATAAATGTTTCACTTTGGTACCATGCTTTTCGATTTGGTTTTAATTTTGGTACTTTCAGTCGCAAAAATATTATATAAATTTTGAATCGTTTTTGTCGTTTATTATTAAAATGAAGTAGATCATTATAGTAGTTGAAATCCTCGTCGATTTAATCTTTGTCGGTCGTACCTGGTTGATATCTGCAATTTAGGCTGATATTTCGAAGGGCACCTGTGAACATAATACATTTATACTTTATCATAAAAATCTCATTCTCTTCTTCGGAATTAAGTTAAAATAATGGCCAAATACGATTGTATAATGCATCTTTTTTTTCGATATTGGAGCATTAACCCCTTCACTATCAGGCGCCCCTATAAGGACAAAAAAAAGTCGTGCCATTTTGCTTCATGACCCCTATAGGGGCATCTTGAAAAAAAACATATTTATACTATTACAATTGAATTGTCCTTAGGTATCTTAAGGTTTTTGATAATGCTGAATCCGAATCTGAAGTCAAATTTGCAAAACATAAAATAGCGGATCCAACATGGCAGATCAGAATCCCCAAAAATATTTGGTTTTCAATAAAAATGGGTATCCTATAGTATTTTTAATTGCGGTATCTGAATCTAATATCAAATTTTCTTAATTGAAAACGGCGAATCCTATGTGGACGTTGAAAATTCCAAAAAAAATTTCGATTTCAATAAAAATCAGAATCCTATTGTTTTTGATGTTGCGAAATCCGAATCTAATATCAACATAGATAATTCAAAAACGGTAAGATACCAGTTTATCTTTTTTTTACATTTTTAAAAACTTTGATTTACCTCATTAGATCCGCTAATTTGGTTTTATTAAATCTGGTATTTAATTCGGATTCCGCGATTTTAAAAACAATAAAATACCCATTATTATCGAATTCCAACATGTTTCCAAATTTTTATTCACTATATTGGATCCGCCATTTTGATTTTTGGAAATCTGATGTCAGATTCGGATACAGCGGCCCCAAAAACCTTCATAATAAAATCTTCATGCAATTTTGAAACCTTTTATTCCAACATATTTTTGGCACGAAATGTTTTTTTCCACCTGACATCGAAGGTGTTAAAAAGTGTTAAGAGGGTTATGGAAGTGCCAACCAAGGGTGATTACGACAGCTTTTAGAAACAGATATAAAATGTTAAAAATGTAAATTTACCTATGATTTGCGTATATTTGTGAGTCTCGATCAATAGGCACCATGCGTTTCTGCCCCACACGCTCGTATTATTGTTATTATTATTATTACCCGCCCGTCTGCTAACACCGCCGGGGTGGACGGGCTTTCTAATATGATATACAATAATAATAGCTGCTACACGGCGTAATCCGCCACCAGCTGCCATAAAAAAACTGCTGGGTTATAATCGCGTCAGTGAGACGATCGGGCGCTTGCGCGCCAATGGCGAAATGTGCGCTTCGTCATCGCTGACTAATCACGGCACGAATAAAACGACAACAATAGTGTGCGATATAAATTAATCGAACATTCGATATATATCGGGACACACCAACTTTTTAGGGATAGAGAAAAACCCTTTCGTTTTAGTAAAAATTTCAGTGAATAAATAATAAAATATTCATTGTGTATTAATTTCAGATAAAAAAGTTTTTGCTTCTTTCAAATCTATCTAGGAATGAGAAAAATTCAACTGGTAGGCGGTAGCGTAGCTTTGAGGTTTCAGGTTAGCATGCGAAAGGTCCCCAGTTCGCGCCCAACTTTATTTCGTTAGGTATATTTCTTCCTCCGAAATGCGTAATACATATAGAATTGTATCATAAATTGATATAATTCATGATGGTAATTCGTACCCATTTTTTCCCATATTAACAAACCTTTTTTTGATACCGTAATAAGAAATTTTTGTGACTGCTGGGTTATTCCGTCGTCACCAATAACGCTCGGACCTCTTTCCTGCGGTTATTTTGAAAGTTATTTTTATGGTTACCTGTCGTCGATAATAACCGCTCCGCAAGCTTATTTGTAGTTACTGCAGCGGTTATTTTTTAGGTTACCCAAATAAAAAAACGACTGTTCGCAAGCACATGCAGCGTGAGTTTTCGCACGTATGGATATTGTTGCGGTTATTTTAACGGTGTAAACAGTGTTCTGGAACTACGGTACGTAACCAAGGCCTCCTTCGGACAGAGTTCCACGATCTTCTTCCAGCATGTGCCGGAATTTTAGTATGAAAAAAAGAAAAAAAAACTTACTCCGTGGGTCTGGATCTACTCGAAGTACTTGAAATGTCGACATTTCAGACACGATTTTTGGTCGATAATGAACTGTAGAAGCGTCACGATCTCATGCTCATTATAGTTCATGCAGCTGCCCTTGACAAAGTTTTCCATTGGACGTTTAATGGTAATGAATGGTATCCAAAGGTCATCAATAGAATCCTAATAGAAATTCATGGAGAACATTAAAACGGTACTTTCTACCATTTTGTTTCTTCATAGAGGAAGCTTTGTGATGATGAAAAAAAAAATTTCGAGATTTTAATGAAAACGTGTTCAGAATGTTCCAAAACATCGAAAAATCACATTTAGAAAAAATGTCTGGTTGTATGTGTGTGTGTGAATCGGACGCGAAAAATTCAACCCGTTATAACTCGAGAACGCCTCGACCGATCAAGCCGAAATTTAGCACTCATCATGTCTGATCAATAGTCAACATTTGGTCAAAATATCATCCAAAAATGTTCAATTGTTTTTTTTTGTACGCCATTTTTTATTTCTTCGAAAATATCTGTGCGCACTGTAGCGCCCACAATTTTTTTAGCTATCCGGCTAAAAACGCGTACACAGATAGAATATGGCCACCCGATGGTCCCATTAAAATTTCACACAAATCGATCGAACCGTTTAAATTTTATCGCATTTTGAATTTTTCGAATTTCATGAAAAATTAGTACTTTGGTTTAAACGCATTTTTCCTAATTAAATATTCACTTATGAGTAAAATAACTGTTAGATTCGTGATCAGCGTGAAAAAATACATGGAATATAATCCTAGAGTTACGATTAACGAAAAAAGTTTATCTGTAATTTTTACAGCTAAAATTGAAAACTGAGTGATTTTGCATATTTTTAAACAGCGATTTCTTTGCTTCCCGATGGCATCACGAAAATATGCAGGTGCCTATCGTGTTCTACGGCAAGAAATATACAAGATGATGAATATGACGGAGTTAAAATAATTAGTTAAAGCGGTGTCATGTGAACTTCTCGAGTAAAAATTTAAAGATCGAAAAAACATTGAAACACATAATTCTCTGTATTTTTCGTGCCGAGTACAGATCCTACATCCGTTTTGACCAAAAGCGCAAGGTTGGTGTACTGTTTCGGGCTAAACCTGAATCAGCCAGCAATTTTTCCTGAAAGTTAAATACGACGTTGATGTTGGAAAAAAGTTGAAAATTGACATTTTCATGACGCTTCCTCATAAAAGCTGAAAATTGAAATTTTCATATCGCTTCCTCATCAAAGTTGAAAGTTGAAAGTTGAAATTTTTTACTCGCTAAGCTTCTTCTATGAAGAAGCCAAAAATATAGTAAATGCTTCCTCGTAGAAGAAGCTTAGCGAGTAAAAAATTTCAACTTACAACTTCCAACTTTGATGAGGAAGCGATATTAAAATTCTAATTTTCAGTTTTTTTCTTAATGGGACTCCACTGGCGAATCAGTGAGAAATTTTAAATGGTACTTTTTCCTATTCATTACCAATAGGAGACTAATGACATTTTCCTGGGAAAGTTCGATTGGTACTTTATTCCATCCATTATTAATGGGAGTCAAAATCAGAAGGACTGGGAAAATTCAAGTGGTACTTTCTCCCATATGTTATTAATGGGAGTTCACTGACAAGTCAATGAGACGTGACAAATCGTACTTTTTCCCTTTCCTATTAATGGTAGTCCCTTGGAGCACAACTGGAACAGCTGGAATGGTATTTCTTACCATTGAGAACAAATGGGAACTGAATCGAATGATAAAAAGCTAGGGAATCTTCAATGGCACGGCTAACTATTTATAATTGACGAGGAATAAGAATCGAGTCAACAAACATTAGGAAATCACGTGTGTGAGTAGCAACTTTTGCTTAAATGGTATAAGCGATAATGAATTGCAGATAAATTTGTCCACAATAGAAGCTATGAACTTAAGAACCGAAATTATTTATGAACAATAGGAGACATTTTTCGGGAGGATTACAGCTTTTTTGTTTGTTACATATTTAGACACTGTAGAAAAGTGGACAATTATATATAGCATATTTTCCCCCGAATGGGAATGCCAGCGGGATAAAAAATACCATACAACGAATGGGAAACTGAATGGCATATTGAATGGTATATTAAATGGTAGTACATATGGAAATGATACCATTCGCAAAACCCCATTGAATTACTTTTAACGAATAGTTAATGGTAATTAATGGGATTTTTTAATGATAATTAATGGGCCATTTAGGCAGGGGTGGGGATAACAATATATCAGATTTCATTATTTATTTATTTGTTTACTTATTTAAATATGTTGTACTCACTGTTTATTGAAGAACTTCCGGGGTGCTGCCGCCCCCGCCGTGAGGATTTCTGGCACCAGGTTCGCGCCTACCATTCCTACTCTCTCTTTCTCCCCCAGCCGATACCTATAATATGAATAAAATAAATAAACTCCACTTATTGATTGATCAATGTATTTCCAGTACGACGTCACTTCCCATTAATCAATGAGATTTTCAAACGAAAAGTGACGTATTTCCAGTGAATGTAAATTTTTTAAATACTTGTTGTTGTTGTTGTTTTTGATCGGGATACGAGCACTCTGTCCTGCTGGACCATTGTACTTGGGCCCCGTGGAGTACTCGCACCGCCCTAATTGTCCACGTTATGTTCCTTCGACGCGGAACACAACCGACGGGCGTCCCTCGTGATGTCATTGACTTTTCGCACATACTTATGCGACTTGACGCCTTTTTCATTAGGGATTACCGGTTGCTCAGGGTATCTTGGTCAGTACTCCGCCCCACCGCATCCCTTCTTTGGATTGCCAGTTGTTCAGGGTATCATTGGCCTAGTCAATAATAGTCGGCCTCCTCAGAGCGCCAGGTTAAGGAGGCAAGGCTGAAAATATTCTAGGATAGTCGCCTGGTATACCTAGAAGCATCGTTATGATGCACCATACCCCGATGCCATGAAGCCCGAGTACGATGGCTTACACTTTGGCCACAATAGCTATTGCGGAGCGTCGAGTCTGATACACAGACTCGGCGTCCCGGGCGATGGGTACGGTACGTCCCCTACGCCGATGTGGTCTCATGTTCGATTCCCGACGTCGGAGCCTCGTCGCGTCTCACCGAGAATGAACACAATGGAGTACAGCTATATACATCCGACACTCACACTTACTTAGCGCGTGCGAGTGACCGATGTTGTGACGTATTTTCCGGTATCTCAAAATCCGAAGTCCGATAAAAAAAAGACAAATAAAAAAACGAAAAGAAAAAGACACGAGAATCGAAACTCAAACCGTACGGGAGCGAAACGCGAAATCGAGAACCAAAAACGTCACCTTCGGCCGTCCACCCTCGCGAATGCATTGGAGTCCCGGTGGGCGCCAGTTAATTTTTGTTTCGCCGGTATTAATAACCGGACTAATCTGGAGGTTGCTGGAACCGACCTCCGCAGAGCTGATTTTTGTTTCGCCGGAATTGCCAAACCGGACTAAACTGGAGGTCGACGGAACCGACCTCCGCAGGGCTGATTTTTGTTTCGCCGGAATCACCAAACCGGACTAAACTGGAGGTCGATGGAACCGACCTCCGCAGGGACAAAACACAAAACGATAAAAACAGCAACTGAACGGTAACGAGCTAACACCAATACACTCGCTAGAGCAACGGTTGCGGAAATGCACGGTTTGCTCAGGATGCGGGTTATGGTAGAAGGGTCGCGATCCTTTGCCAATAAAGTAACGCGAAATCTATGCTAACGAGAACTCAAAATTTCCAAAACAAGAATAATTAATTTGGTTGGCTGTAAGCCACGAGATGGCACCTGCGTGCATCAGGAGCGCTCAGCTGACCGAAGGGTCGAGCGAGCGTAACGAGAGCGAGAACGAATCCTATACGCGATCGAGAAAATTATCCAAACGATAAACTCACCGAACGGCAGGAATAAATCCAATAATATGGAGCGAGAACTGCATCTTACGATGCTCCGAGAACTTGAGCACAATCACTGCACCTCAAGAGCGTTCTGAACGGATCTCGATCACAGAAAGTCGGCAACGAAAACTCGCACGAAAACAGCACACGCGTCGACCCGCGAACACGCGAGGCGATCGGTAACACGAGCGAGACGCACGAACCGAAGCGAGACCGATAGCCGGAGTCTACAGCAGCGCGAGCGAGAACGAGTGACTCAAGCGCGAGAGGTCCGAGCTGCTTCGAGGACGACTCTCGGTAGACTGATTAGTCTACGATAACACCTGTAACGGATCATTATAATTATTTCGGGGACTCTGACCGATAGCTACTGCCCTCTCGAACTATTTCGAAACGGGATCTCAACGGGAGCCTATAACTGAACTGTACGAAGCGGTAAATTTTGAGGATCGTTACGATCGCTTCTCCTCGTGCAATGCGTGAAAACAAGGCTTTTCAACATCTCAAAAACACGGCACAAGGGTTCCATCCTTGTCCGGACTGAACTATAACTCCGCCTGTTTTCCAACGCATTCCACTTTACCTTATCACCCACTAGAGCGCCGGATTTGCACCGGACTTCGGCGTATTTGTAACGAAGCCTCGTCGAATCTCTCCTCCAGTTGAGCTTGTAATTACTTCTAGATCCGCACTACCAACTGGATTCGAGAACCCCGACTAACCGGATCTTTACTGTAACCGTAACCGTACAAAAATAGCATGAATCCGAAAGTTAGCGGAAACTGTATTCCCATAAGCTGAATCGTACCGCGATTAGCGAGAGAGGCAGCGAAACGAGGTCTATACCCCCCCCCAAAAAAAACGGGTTTTTCGCAAAAAAAAAGTACTGGATGCTTTTTTCTTTATTTTGTGACGGTGATTCAAAAAAATCACGTCATAATGTATATATCTGGAGTTTCGTCTCGTTCATATTTTTTTCCATTCTCGACGAAACATACGATATCGGGAATCAAACCGTCGACCTCCCGATGCTTAGGTCTTAGAGGCGAGCACGCTAACCTCTAGACCACCGCACCGGTTTTTAATACGTACTCGACGATTTCGTTTTGTATAAAAGACAAATACGACGGTGTTTCTAATGCATTGACTTGAGCACTACAGGGATGTGCACATTTATGCTGTGCTCAAGAATAATTGTGTACTACCAAAATGTGCACAAAATGGATCTGTTCAAAATGACCGTGCACAATAAAACTGTGTCCGACAAATACCCTGCCCACAAGCGCCATCTTAGGTACGTGAGATGTACATATTACCTATGTAGTATGAAGTCAAGATTGTGCAGAAAGTAGTGATAAAAAAATACAAAAAAAAAATGTTGAATCAAATTCATCAATCGAACAATTGTACACTAGGTCGGCATACAAAAACTGGGCGTGCTAGTTGTTTCGTTAACTGTCGTACATGGATCATTAAAATAATCGAGGAAAAAGGAAGGGGAATGCGCCCTTAGGTATTGATATTCCTCATTGTTTGCCGCCGGTTCAATTTGCGAGTCTGGAGCTTCGTCGTGGCCCGTCAGGTGTCGACCTTAGACATACGGCTATAATCGTATCGTATATCCTATATATCTAATATCCGGAGCGACATCCTCGTCCGTTGTCTTCTCTATGGAACTTCAGTCTCTAGAATCGAACCCGCTACAGGTCCAGTCTTTTGGTTTATCGCATCAAGTCGCTGGTCGTTTTCTTTTGGACCTACTATCTGACTATGTCGACCAACTCTCTGAGGAAGTCCTTTTTTATTTCCTCTGTTTGCGCGAGATGCAGATTTATGCTTTGAATTCTGTAATTTCTCTCCTACTGTCGCAGAGCATGTTCGGTCAGATTCTCGTCTCATTTGTCTAAGACCGCGTGGAATATCAAACGTGGATTATCTTGTGATGACGCGCACAGGTTTATCGTTTAAGTTGGTAATTTGCCGTTGCTTGATCGAATACCAATCACTCTCTCAGTCATTCTTATACCGTCGCTTGGTTGACATTTGGCAGTAGTTTGGCGCTGAATCTCAGCTGATTGACGGCCCCAGAAACGTTCCATTATCTTATTGACGCTTGGGTCTATCTCGTCGATTAGGACCCATCAACGAATGCTGGCCCGAGACTCAAGCGATTTAAAGAATGGCGAGGGATCGGCATTCTTACATGGATAACTTATTTATAACGTACTTTTTATTTGCTAGAATTACTCTGCGCCAATCAAGATTTTCTAACGATTGTTGTGACATATTTTGTAATATAAGTATCATGTGATTTTACAGTTTCGTATTAATTACCGTAAGTGGAATGCAAAATTACACTTTATACCAATTGACGCAGCATCGAAACATAGGCCACGGACGATTTAACGATCTACGGAGAAATCACAATCACTCAAAGTGTAAAAGCATATAAAAATAGCATTTTCTATATTTAAGTAACTTACGCCCGTAAAGCTTTCCAAGGAGTATATGTAAAATCCTGCCCCGTTAAGATTCAGAGGATTTCTCGCTCGAATCATGCATATGATGATCAAAGTTTTGCTTCGATGAGGCATCTCGTACCAGTCGCACTCATACCATGAGTTATGAAAGTTTATACTCTGAATCATCGTGGTAAAAAAAAAATAAGAAATGTGATAAAGTTATCATCGATCATTAGGGATATGCGAATAATCAAAATCTTGAATAATTAATTATGAATTGAATATGAATAATTCATTATACATTGAATATGAATAATTCATTATGAATTGAATATGAATAATTCAATTAGAAATTTAAACGGATTTTCGAATTTTCGTATTTCGGCGGTGATGGTAAGGGGGATAAAACGGGGTTAATGATCCGGATGTATCGTTGGAATAATATGGGGCACCCAAAAACGATTGGCACATTGAGTTTTGCCCTCGTGGTCCGGTCTGCCCATTGTTCCATTTTGGCCCGCTCTCCCCTAATTCAAATATCAAAGTGTAAGATCATACGCCATGATCTAAACAATTTAGGATTAGTACAATATTGATCTCTTACAGTCGCCGTCGAAGATATTTATTACCAAACCATTCGTATAATTCCGGCAACATTGATGATACGTATGGACACATCGCTTTCAATCAGCGGCGGAATGGAAAGTGGCGCCACCTATCGTTCTCGACTGAAGTTAATCGGCGATGATCCACTATAAACGTATATACCTTCATCTGAGCATGCGCGATAGTCTTGCCATTAGGAAACCAACGCGGCCGTAAATAGGGGGGCGATAACGATCACACATCGTCGACAAGTTCTTAAGCGGTGATAGCCGCTGACAGTGCGTTATCTTAATCCTAGATATCGGGTACAAAAGTACCCTAGACGACATTCAAACTGCGTTCCTACAGTAGAAATGGATGTTATCAACACGGGACCTCCATGATTATTTAGTTTCATGTAACGATGTGCGGAGGCCGGTAGTAACCTCAGTTGCTCGCTGACTATTGCATAGGACGCAAACGCAGAACGCTTGCGGTACCAAAATATCCCAGTTGTGAGTCCACTTTAGTGTTTTATGTGAGTGATTCATTCTGTTAGAAGTGATTTCATTCTGTTAGCATTTATATTATAGCATGAACGCGCAAAGTACGTGATTTTCTTTCATAGTATAATACACGCACAAAAATCGTACCGTTTTGATTACTTAATCGAAGAAACTTTATAAAGACTCTCGTGTACTCTTTGATCGAACGGCATCTGCGAGAATGATTGCTGATTGCGAATCTCCGAGGTGATCTGCGCGTGTGTATTCTAACGATCCTACAAGAAGAGCCAGTTGCAGTACCACATGACGTCGTAAAAAAGCTCCACATGTGATTTGTGCCAGAGAGCACGGGATTGCCAAGTGAAAGTATTTTGCCGAAGATGCTACTGTAGTGTCTGCAAGGAGCACCGAACTGTTCACTGCAACAATTGTGCCACAGTCGAGTAAATGGATTCGCTGATACTTCTCGATGCATTTTTTAAGGATGATTTGCAGCTCCTAAACTTTAATAACATAAAATTGGTCGCATACATGTTGAATTCTCTTGCTTATAAAAAGACGAAGAGATTCATGTGCGTTTAAACCTATTTACTACTCATAGGACCCTTGTACGTAGAAGAAACGCGTGGGGTACATATGTACTCCAGTTATGAGTTAGAATATAGAAAACCTGATATGTGAGCTTTATGGTTAATATGCCCATAAAGCCTCTCTCTTTACTTTTAATGGGTCGTGTATGCAAATATATAGTCTCTGCATGCCAAGTCTGTGATATGGTCTGCCCGGGGCACGCGTCGTTAATCTCCACGGAGACAACAGATTGGATTTCAGGTGAAACTCTCAAAAACGCCTCTTGGCGTTTTTGAGAGTTTCATCCCGGTGGATGCCTGCGTATCGTTTCCCAAGTGTGTTCTTGAATATGATTCTTTACGGTGACTTCGGTCGTTAGCGAGCCTATTCCGCGTGTTGTGTTGAAGAGTATTGAGTGTGTGGCGGTGGTCGTATATGTGAAACAATAAAAAATATTCCAATCTCGAGATGGCCCTCTCGCTTCGGCTTATTTCACGTCGTCGTCACATCGATCATCTGTCAGAGGCAACCTCAGTAAAAGGTACATCGTGGAGGGATTGCCCATCGCTCATGGCAGTATACGAGTGATAAGATGAACGATGCGTATGCCCTTAATGCGCGAGAGATCTTCGGGTCGAGCATGGGATGAAGGTTTTGTGCCTGATTCTTTACACATTAGTTGCCATTAGAAAAGGGAAAAGGAGGTGATCACCCTTCGCCGTAGTAATTTTCGATATGTGAGTGTGTCTGTGAATATGCAGCTTCCATTGTGATGGAAATGGAGGTGTAGTATGTCGAACAATCCGTCCGTTAAACAATCCATCTCTGTCCGGAACGGACACGAACAGGCAAGGTCAGGCAAGTCGAAATTTCCGAACATGAAATGTGCAAATCGCAAGTAACGTTTCCCTTAGATGACGTCACATCGCAAATTTCAGATGGCGATTTTTTGGAACAACGAAGCCGCTGACATGACTCATACATTTTCGAGAATTTCTCAATAATTGATTTCTTTGTATAAACTGCCCGTGAAGAAATTTATTACCGAGTCCAAACTTACGATTGGATTCCGATCGGGATTTGATAGGGATTACCCAAAAAGGGCGGCCTTGTAAGAATGCCGACGGATCCCGATTTGGCTGTTAAAATGGGTCATGAGCGCCCCTAGGGCTATTGCAGGAACATCCTAAGCAGGGCATTCTTATAAGAATCTAGCTGGATCCCGATTGGAACTTTATTCCTCCTCCAATTTAGTCAGCATTTGTTAGGAAACATTTATTTTTAGATCTTTTCGATAAGACAACCATTCAACTTTTTTAGTGTGCAAGCTGATGTATTCATTTAACAACTTGACGAGATTAAGAGTTATACGCAAATTTATATCAACTACAAACAATGTAAACAAAACTCACTCATTGTCAATTGTCCATTATCAATGATTTAGTGATAACAAAGAAAAACCGTAAATGAATTCTGTCCATACCAATTGTTAATCAATTAATTGTTACTCAAACTGTTAAATAATAATGCGTAACGGATTGTTAACTAATTCATATTCTGACAGAATATATAATTAATCAACGACAGTTAATTGATCGTCTACTCATAAAAGATCAAGAATTATTGACCATAGTAGACTGGCAAATGTGCCTCACTGTATACAAATATAAAAAACTCTTTGCGCTCTGTGTATACGTTGTACGTTCGTAAGCATATTATAAGTATTCAGATCGAATAATATCATTGTCGATACAATATATATTTTTTTACTACATGACATCGACACTTTAATATTAACATTAATAATTAAATTAACATTAACGTAAATGCGCCAGGCTAGAGCCATCACACGCCTACGAAGCTTAAAGTTTCAAATAAAAATAAAATTTTTCTAAGATCTGGATAGCCGAGTGGGTTAAGGCGCAACGTTCGTACAACCAGAATCGATGGTTCAATCTCCAGTGAGTGACAAAATTAACAGCGTTTTTTCCAGTATATTCTTGGGCCTATCGGTAGAGTAATTCATACGTATAATTACACGTCAAAATTACCCCCGAATAGTACAGTTCAAGGTGTCGTTTACTTAATTTTCAATTTTTTTAGCTGAGAGTCTGGAATCCTCGTCTGGAATCTCGATCAAAATCCAATCTGAACCCATTGCATCTCACTTTGGGAATCTAACTGGATCCCGAGTTGCAAATAGTCTAGTATTAATCCAGCTGGATCTCCACCCAAATTTCTGCACGGGTGTACCCTGGGGAACTATTGCAATTACTGTTCAATACGCTACTCGAATATCCTTTATTCCGATTATCAATGTATTAAGGATTAGTCATTCATAAATTCATAATTTTTAAATAATTCGTATTATTCATGATTATTCAAGAGTATTATTTACATTCTTGAATATTCAATTCGATTCAATTCAAGTGCTATTCGCAAATTCCTCGTGATAACCTTTCGAATCTGATTCGTGGACTTGTTTCACTTACCTCCTCTAAAATAATAGTCCCGGCAATACAGTAGTGAAGCATTAACAGTAGCGCTGCCGAAATGTACAATACATACAAGAAAAGTGCGACAGGATCATGCAAAGAACTGGAATTCTATTGGATATCAATGAAAAATTAAATGGTCAGTATTCTTGAGCTGTGTTCAATGCGATAATTGCTTTCATGCGATTCGTACCAAGATTATATTGTACATGACAATTCCTTGTACAAATGTGGTTGCAATTAGTTCGAAGAATAGGGGATGGTTGAATGTTGCATTGATAACTTTGCAAGTCCTATATATAGATTAAATAATGACGCAAATAGTAGTCATCGTATCATCGAATAATTTCATCCGATGTTACTCACTTGATAATGTCCGTATGCTTTTCGACGACCTCACGGAGGGTAATTTCCAAACTATTGAGTTCCATTGAGGCATAACCTACCTTGAGACTTCGGATCCTGTACGACAATACGGCCAATTGACCGCTCAAGTCGATTATCATCGATGCTATGGTGGAACCAATTAAGCAATCAAAGAAGAATCCATACATCATTGGAGCCGAACAAGCGTAGACTGCGAAATAGGTATGGGTGTGAGTGAAATTGAAGAAACGGCGCGTATGATATGGCAGCCTGTAGACAGGTGGACCACCAGAAATTTCTGTTGAAATAAGGGACAACCACAAGAACAATGACAAAAAAAATAAAACAAATATATGAACATAGTTGTTTGTCTCGACTACGCTAAAAAGGCCCTATTTCATGCCTGCAACGAAGGTGGAAAGTGGCCGATTCTTGGCGAGCGGGAGAAAAAGTGATTTAGTCGGACGAAAAGTGAAACTTTAGCGTAGTCGGGAAAAAAATAGCGTGTGCCACTCGGGAGGAAGTGCATTTTAAACTCGTGTGAATTTCTGTCATCGCTTCGCTCGGTCATGAAACTTCACACTCGGTGAAAAATCGCACCTTCCGCTCTTGTGGCATTATATACTATTTTGGATAATTTGTCAGCGTCGACTTTGCAAAAACTTTTCACAAGTCGCACAGTTCTTACCAGATGAGACAAATATTTGCAATGACTTCGTATACAGCACAATACCAAGCAGTCCATTTACATACAAATTAAATTTACAAATTGTTACGCCACTGCCGATGAATGACAGGTAAACTCTCCTTTCCTCATCATTTTTATAATGGGGATCCCCTTTCAAGTTATGTTTATGCATTATCTTATACAATGCAGTCGAAAATTTGAGAGGTACTATTTTTCCGAGTGTTATGAATAAAATTGCCAATTCACGGATATTGTTCATCATCCCAAACTGGCCGATAACCAGCAGTAAATCGGATATCACCATGCACGTATGTGCCAATATATAACCAAAACATATGTAAAATCTTAAGTCACGTTTGTCGGCCGGCCACATTCCTCCGAACGACAACAATCGTTTGTGCCATAGTGTAAGAACCACGTCTTTATCGGTCCCCTCCATTTTTCTCTGCAACTTACAGAAAGGTAACTTGATTTCTTCGTTCTTTTTCGTCACATAAGAAAGTATGTTAGAAGGGTAAATATTGCAATTAAAATAAAATCGGACTGCTAGATTATCGTCTAGAAACATATTTGTCATGACCTAGAATGCCAAAGGAAGCATTTTCTCATTTCTGTCTGTCTATCTGTAAAGGCTTGTATGTTCACCTGACGCAAACCGGAAACATAATAACTTTCCAAGAAAATTTCGAATCACAACGAAATGTATCTTTTACATATGAATAGGGTGAGGGCACCAGTGAATGGACGAAATCAAATACATTGTTGATAAAAAAAGTACTCAATTGAACCTAAATCGTTTGACGATGAAAATTTTGAAAAAAATCACAGGCGACATTGAAATATCGCCACGGTTATACGGGCGTGTTTGACTTTTTTGCTTCTGTGATTTGGACGTTAGTTCAGTGTACTAATCGCCGATTGTTGCGGCGGCTGACGTTCTGTGTGAAAAAAAATGTTAGGCTTAATATTTAGGGTAAGTAGTGCGGTGAATGAATAATGACAGAGTTAATTATTGACCCTATAATAAATTTTCAGTAAATTCGTGTAAATATGTCGAAAGTATCAATATCAATGTCCATTCACTGGCATGACTTCCTAACCCCTCTCCTGTGAAAGAACATGGAGGCTACCGACCGTAAATAGTAAACAGCGATAAATAAATCGACAAGACATTGTTTTTTTTGCCTCATCTTTCCAGAATTAGGAGTTTGTTTATTAATAAATGAATTTGTTTATGGCGTTTATGTTGACATTTTATTGAGAATATATTGAAATTAGAGGATTAAAAAAGAAAATCGATGTTATTTTCCACAGATGGCGTGGATATAAAAAAAGGAAAAATAAACCTTCAACGATAAAAAAGGTTATTTAAGACCTGGCCAAAGAAATATTTTTAAAGTTAATTTGAGATTGAGACGAAAGGTGCTTCATTACGATTTACTTTAAGAATAGGGATATGCGAATAGTACTTGAATTGAATTGAATTGAATATTGATATTTTATTCAATATTTGAATAATACGAATATTCATGAATAATACACATTATTCAAATATTTATGAATAATTCCAGAGCTGGGTTAAATACTCAAAAATACTCTAAATACTTTGAGAATACTATGTGCTTTTAAAATACAATATATATTTTGTACTTAAAATACATTTATAAGTACTTCATTTAAGTACTTTTTAAAATACCTCGTAAATATCAATACGGTTCGGTCGGACGGACCATCCATCTATCCTGTCTATCCGTATTGACTTTTATGAGGTTTTTTAAAAAGTACTTAAACGAAGTACTTATAAATGTATTTTAAGTACAAAAAATGTTTTGCATTTTAAAATATAGATTGTGTTTTGTCCTGGTCGCATATGGTCTTAAACTTCGATGTTCGTAATATTCATAAATATTTTAATTATTCGAAATATTCGAATATTCAATATAAACTTCGAAGTGAATTATTCATATTCAATTTATAATTAATTTTTTAAAAATTTTATTATTCGCACATCCACAGTTTTTCGCACAGTTTTTATTTTCAGCTTTATCAGTTTTATTATTAATACTATTTATAAGTAAACGAAACTGTGATCGTTTAAATTTAATATTTAACTCGAATGATTAAAGGAAATATTATCTTATTGAATTATTTTCATGACATCCACGTACGATAGCCTGGTTCGCGAAAACGTGTCAATTAACTGTTTACCAGTCGTTCAATTACGGGATAATTTGTCCATTATCTCGTCTATCCGTCTTTTTCAGAATTTCTCTTTTTTTTTCCGCGGTGTTAAATTGCAAAACGGCCTGCAATAATTATTTTTTCACAATCAGTATGATTCATTTTATCAACGGCATCGATTCCGAAAGGTGTGCAGAGAATATTTTTAATTTGCTATTCTCTCAATAAAAAATAAATAAATAAAAAAAATGGGCGGAATATTCTCTGAAAAAAATACGTACCCATTCACTGGTATATTCACCCTATCCAGCTTTGGTATTAAATTTAAACTTTATTCATCAAGTCTATCTGGTTTCTTCAAGTATTCATGAACGACGATTGGCAAGCTCACCGACATGTTTGCTTTTATCAATCCCCGCTACGAGGCTTTGCAGAATCATGTGCGAACGCTAGAGAAAAAGAGAAAGAGGGTGAGACTTATGATTCTCCTTATGGACGATGTAAATTTTTTATTTAATCGCAGACCTCGGCTTCCTCTTGAGCAATTAGAGATCGATGAAGGTATTAAATATGGACGTTTGTAATTGGTCCGCAAGGGAATACGGTTCCCCCTGTGGAAAAAATATCTTTTATTTAATAGCGGAACTTGGCTTGCTCCCAAGGACGTAGAGATTGACGAAGGTATTAAATATGCACGTGCGCGATTATCGCGGTTTTTATCGTACTGGTCCGTAATTCTCGGAAAACTTTTTTTCTCTACTGCTGCAATTAACGTCTGAATCGATCGATCTTTTCTTTTCGTATCGTGTATGGGGCTCAGTCACACATCAACTGCCGACGAGTAAAGACCTTGGTTTATTCGACACCGGTTGCTGGAGTGCGCGTCAGCACACTCCGTTGGTTAGCTCTCACACAGTCACCCGGAGATCTTTAAGCAAAGTCAGAGTCCAATTATTTTCTGAGGGATATTTCTTCGGCGGTGAGCGAGAGTAAGGGGCTGTGTTAAAAATATAAATATTGTGAAAAATGTACTTATTTATTATGAATTTTACGGCTTAAGCCCTTTTTACAATATCGTTATATACATACAAGTGTGCGCATAACTCGCATAATGTGCCCATGCAGCAATAGAATCAATACATAGGAAGAAGAAATATAATAAAAACGTATACAGTGCGGTTATTGCCAAAAACGGAGAACCTGTAAACTGATCAATTCCAGTGTATTCGTTGGCCAATCTTATTCTACGTGAGATGTTACTAAAAAATCGTAGATAGTGAGTTGAAAAATGATTTATTACGTTTGTGAATCGAAGATAGTGACAGGGTGTCTATTAAGGTAGTCCTTGCGAATAGTGTTCACTTTACATATGTTTCAGAAAAATGACCGGGAATTGTAGACACTTCTCGATGGTATAAAAGTCTGAACAAAATTAAGCGTATTAAAGATGCCGAAAGGATTAATTTTTAGCATAACAATAATTCCAAAACGTTATTAACAAATTGATGAAAAACAAAATTGTTCAACAAATCTCTCGGAAACCTAACTTTTTTTTAACGCAAATTATTCGTTCATTTTTCTGAATACGTATGAATTTTTTCAGATTTTTAAATTCACTTTGAATTTTCTGACTTAATACACGTTTTTCCCATATAAAAAAAATCTACGTGAATTTAAAAATCTGAAAAAATTCATACGTATTCAAAAAAATATTATTATTATTATTATTATTATTATTATTAAAAAGAGTTGCGGAATCCAAGTAACGGATTCCACCAGCCAAGCTGGAGGGTATGTGGGACTCCCGAATGGCATACCCACTAAACCGTCCTCTCCTTTCCGTCCGCCCCCTGCCAAGTACTATGTTAGTATTACTTCTGGCAGGGGGATCTGTCTGTGTACGTCTGGTCGTTGCTTTGTTTCATTTTCTGTCACGTCAATTCGTCTGCTCTGTCATGTCAGGCAGCCGTCTGCGTTTTTTCTTCTTAGTACTGTCTCTGTGTAGGTGGCAACTAGTTGCCACCACTCTGTTCGGTGGTGCATCACCTCGACTATGTTGTCCGAGGTGATGCTACCAACCGTCGTCTCCAGTTCTAGTCTGAGTGCTGTCCAGCGGTCACATTCAAAGAACGTATATTCCGCGTCGTCCTGGTCGTGTCCGCAGTACTTGCAGTCCGGCGTTCGTACTTTGTTGATTCTATATAGGTACCGTCTAAAGTAGCCGTGGCTTGCCAGGAGCTGGGTAACGTAAAAATGTACGTCCCCAAACTCCCGTTTGGTCCACGGTCTCCGGTCCTTTATCAATCGTCTCGTCCAGTTGCCTGTTGTTTCTTCTGTCCAGCGTTATTGCCAGGTCTGTATCGTACTGTCTCTTTCTGCCGTTGCCGCGTCCTGTCGCCTCGTGTTTGCGTTCCTTTCATAAATCCTCTTGCGCTCGAAAGCAAGAAGGTCTATGGGGATCACCCCCGCCACCTCCAGAACCGCTTGTCCAGAGACAGTCCGGTAGGAGTAAGCGGTCCGCAGCGCGCTTTGTCTTTGTACTGTCGTCCGCCCAGGTCTCAGCGCCTTATAGGAGGATCGAGTGGGCCGTCGACATTAGCAGTCACCGTTTCCTCGTGAGGAACATCAGTTCTGTCTTTTCTGTTGCAAGTTGTAGTCCGTGGTCAGTCATCCATCGTCCGACCCGTCTCATTGTCTGGTTCAGTTTAAGCTGCGCCAGTTCTGGAAACCGCTCAGTGATCACCGGCGCCACGTCGTCGGCGTATGCGACGAGAAGAACGCCGAGCGGGAACTCCAGTCTGAGCAGGCTGTCGTAGACTCCGTTCCAGAAGTCTGATCCAAGTATGGATCCTTGGGCGACGCCCCCGATGATTTGTCTAGTCACCTGTCCTTCGATTGTCTCATAGGTTATTCGTCTGTTCCGTAGGTAATCCTCAACAACCCGGACCAAGTACGGTGGTGCCCCAAAGCCACCTCTGAGCGCCTCCAGGATGTCAACCCACCTGGCCGAGTTGAAGGCATTCCTAACGTCAAATGTCGCCAGCAGCACGATTGGTCGCGCCCCGTGGCAGAGCCTATCTGTATCTCGGAAGGAGTCAACCACCGTCTGGATTGCTCCGATCGTTGATCGACCCCTCCTGAATCCCTACTGTTGGTCTGAAAGGCCACCTCCGGTTTGTATATTATTATTATTATTATTATTATTATTATTATTATTATTATTATTATTATTATTATTATTATTATTATTATTATTATTATTATTATTATTATTATTATTATTATTATTATTATTATTATTATTATTATTATTATTATTATTATTATTATTATTATTATTATTATTATTATTATTTGTAACGTTCCACTTTTTGGGCCTAGTTATTTTTACCAGGTGACCGTAGACGTTGGGTTCGGGACAAGCGAGAAATATTTGTAGGCAATCGGTTACTAGAAAAATGGATTGTTTATTCAATTATTATTAAAAATTATGATACAGTTGGTTTCGTCATTGGGGTCTTCTTTGAACAGAAATAGCTGCGCGTAAACTGGAGAGGATATTATTCTTGATCCAAAAACTTAGTCTTAAATGAGGGCATCGTGCCGATCAAACGGAAACTTCTTGTCATTTTCACCAGTAGAAAAGAGATCGTTGATGAATTTTAATGCTACAGTGCTTTAGCTACCCGTTAGCATTTGACTTGCTTACTGTGAGAAATGAAAGTTGATTTTATTTAATTATTACTTTAATTATACGGCCAATTCGTCCCGGTTTTATTCTTTTCAACCTGGTGTTCGGTCACTCTGATATTTTCCCCGTTGTCTACCAGAACCCGGTGCCGGCACCTACGGGAGTCGTATGGGAAACGTTCCTAGACTCCACCATGCCAGCCCAAGGTCGGGTCCTCGGCAGCGATTTTTGCTTCCACGAGAGCTGCGTAGTACGTGGTGTCCCCACCACCCCACCGGTACTCGCTTCCGGTATGTCTAG
The DNA here is from genome assembly GCA_963575735.1 of Amblyjoppa fuscipennis. NCBI lineage: Eukaryota > Metazoa > Arthropoda > Insecta > Hymenoptera > Ichneumonidae > Amblyjoppa > Amblyjoppa fuscipennis. Next base: position 1,717,749 of record OY754497.1, read on the forward strand.
AAGGGGGATTGTCGGTGCCCCGATTAAAATTCGCCCAGGCTCGTCTCTAGCGAGGGGGCCGCCTAGGGTGAACCTCACATATTATTATTATTATCATTACTAGCGATCGGGCGCTCCGCGCCCGACGCTAAGTTACTTTATTTTAATTTAATTTAATAGTTAAATTATCCGTGCCCTCGAAAACGATGGAAAAATGGACACGTCCGTTTTAGATCGACTCCGGAGTATGGTAGTAAATTGTGTATCTATATCCTGTGGGTAATTACCAATTTGGTATTGGGGAGAGCGGGGCAAAATGGGACAGTGGGGCAAAACGGGACAATGAGGAAAAACGCAATTCTCCAAAAAAAAAAATTGGATACCCCATTTTGCCCCATTGATAAATCCCAATTTTCAGTTCCTTTTCCCTCACTTTTCTATCAAAAAATTATTGAAAAATTGCGTTTTCCCTCGCCGTCCCGTTTTGCCACATTGTCCCATTTTGCCCCGCTCTCCCCAACGACCTAATTGTACACACCTCTTGGTGCCTCGGTTTCCTGCTCGCCCGCTCTCTCGCTCTGTCTCGCTCTGTCGCTCTCTTGCTCTCTCGCTCTCGCGCTCTCTCGCTCTCTCGCTCTCCCGCTCTCCCGCTCTCCCGCTCTTCCGCTCCCTGCTTTCCCATTCTCCCACTCCACGCTCTCCCACTCACCCGCTCTCTCATTCTCCCGCTCCACGCTCTCCTGCTCTCCTACTCACCTGTTCTCTCACTCTTCCACTCTCTCGCTCTTTTCGTTCTCTCGCTCTTCTCATTCTCTCGCAGTCCTTGCTCTCCTCTTTCTCTTGCTCTCCTCATTCTCTTGCTCTCCTCGTTCTCTGGCTCTCCTCAACCTCTTGCTCTCCTCATTCTCTTGCTCTCCTCATTCTCTTACTCTCCTCGCTCTCTTGCTCTCCTCGTTCTCTTGCTCTCCCCATTTCCTTGCTCACCTCGTTCTCTTTCTCTCCTCGTCCTCTTGCTCTCCTCGTTCATTCACTCTCCCCGTTCTCTCGCTCTCCCCATTCTTTCGCTCTCCCCGTTTTCACGATCTACCCGTTCTTTCGCTGTCCCCGTTCTCTCGCTCTCCCCGTTCTCTCGCTCTCCCCGTTCTCTCGCTCTCCCCGTTCTCTCGCTCTCCCCATTCTCTCGCTCTCTCCGTTCTCTCACTTTCACTCCCAGGTCATCGAGCTGCATGATCATTCTTATTTAACTTTATGTTTATTTTCTTCCATTTTAGCGAGTGAAATTACTTATCTCCTACTTAAGTTTACCTTCATTTTCATTTTCTAACTAATGTTTTATCTCCTACCTTTATTCTTACTTTTGTTATTTTAGTTTATCTACTTAAACCAGTTTATTTTGTGTTACCTAATTGTAAGTAATCGTATATCGCTTCGCTTACTCAGCTCTTCTACTTACACGACTTCTTTTTTCCGCTTTCATGTCGGGATCTAGCGTGTTATTTCATATTTAGTTGTAAGTACTTTTTCCATGTTATGTACTACTTTGCCTCATAGTTCCAAACTAAGGCATAATAAACGCAATCAATCAATCAATCAATTTTTCGGTTCTCTCGCTCTCCCCGTTATCTCGCTCTCCCCGTTTTCTCGCTCTCGCTGTTCGACCTTTTGCTGTTCTCGCTCTCTCGGTCTCCTCGCTCTCTCGGTCTCCACGTTCTCCCGGTATCCTCGTTCTCTCGCTCCCTTCGTTCTCTCTCTCTTCACTCTTTCGGTCGCCGTTTCGTTTGTTTCCAAAATAGATTTGAATAGAAGTAATAGTACTACAGTGTAAATATTAGGCTTAGTACTCATGATTTGACGTGTATCCGAAATATTGTTCCCGTTAAACAGAAATTTGTAATTTCTTGAACCACAATTGAATAATTGATCCCTAGTATATTTTTTCCATACGACATGATAAATCCCAGAGTTTCCGTTATTCCATTAGGAGGTAATGATACCACTGTTTGAAAATATCGAAAATCGTGATAATCGAAGAACATAAAAAAAAAAAAATAGGTCCAATAGAGTGCTTGCGTGTGCACGTATCACACACGTTCATACATGGACATATTACGCGAGGAATATGTCCTGAGATGTCAAAAAGTAAAATGTCGCCGGACATTCAGTCCAACGTCGAAGGCGAATATTTCCAATTACGATTAAGACATTCAGCAGGAGTTTCGCCCCCACGTTCGTTGTTCCCCAAACAGACGAAACTTGAAAATGCAAAAAATAGCCACATTGGACCCATATTCCGCCCAGAAACACGAAAACAAGTGTTGCCGCAATTTGAAAATACATATATAAACCATTATTAGTTTTCGGTGCATATAAGGTAAATTATTATTATTATTGTTATTATTATGATTATGATTATGATTATGATTATGATTATGATTATGATTATGATTATGATTATGATTATGATTATGATTATGATTATGATTATGATTATGATTATGATTATGATTATGATTATGATTATGATTATGATTATGATTATGATTATGATTATGATTATGATTATGATTATGATTATGATTATGATTATGATTATGATTATTATTATTATTACTATTATTATTATTATTATATAACAATGTTCATCATAGTTCTGACCCCCACTTTTTTTTGCATTTTCGAGTAACGTCCATCTGGGGATAAACGAATATGAGTGCCAGACCGCTGCCCTATGCGCCAATTCGAAAATATTTACCCTCAAAATTGGAGAAAATGTCCCGCGACATCGTGGTTTTCGGCGTTTCGCGCCGTCATACGGGCATAATATGTCCATGCGTGCACCCCTGTACGTGCGAGTACAGACGAGCACCCTATTGGATGTATTTTTAACCGCATATGACTGCCGAATTGAATAACAACGGCTCAGATGTGTTTTTCGAATGTCCCGCGACACCGTGGTTTTCGGCGTTTCGCGCCGTCCTACGGGCATAATATGTCCATGTGTACACCCCTGTATGTGCGAGTACATACGAGCACCCTATCGGATGTATTTTTGACCGCATATGACCGACAAATTGAATAATAAAGGCTCAGATGTGTTTTTCGAATATCCCGCGATATCGTGGTTTTCGGCGTTTTGCGCCGTCATACGGTCATAATATTGTTGTCCGCAAGCCTCCACTTTTCCCCCCACGCGAGGCCTACGCTCAGCTCAAATCTCTGTAGATTTTAAAACCGTCCCAGTTATACCGAAATTCGCGTTTATCATCGCGCCTCGGCCCCTCTATACCTATAGGTACCGCTCCGTCACGCGTTCGCCTATCCCGGGTATATCTATATATCTTGTTTACGCCGTCGCAACGTCCTGAGATATACCTATAGCGATACGCTCCTCGCGTTCGCGTACCGCCGGTATACCTGTATCGTTCAGCCTTATCGCCGCCTGGACAATAGTTCCCCGGGCTCGGGCAATACTTCCCCGGTTAGCGCTTCGGCTCGGCATGCCGCATGCCGAGTGACGTCACCGGCGGTGCGCGATAGCGACGAGGCTCGCGTAACGATAAACGAAATAATTTGCCGACGATGATTTCGCCCCTTAGATTAATTATTTTCATCCCGTTCTTTATATCATCATAAAGCACACGCTTCAGGCTTTCCGACGATGCCCCACGCGAGGGGATTTTCTTACCCTGAAGTAACTTTATCATTAGATATAAGTTATCGAGATTTCGAACGGATCGATAATTCCCGTTTCCCGTAATCGAGACGTTATTTGTTCCCCGAGCGAGACTTTGCTTAATTGTTTAAGCAATTTAGCGACACCCTAAGCCGAACAACGTACTTGCGACTTATTGTTTAATTTTAATTGCTCTACCGCTACATACATTTTTGGTTTCGCTCCTCCTGGGGACTCGGCAGTTATTCCCGATTTTCAGCCAAAACTTAGGCTTCGCGTACTTTATAATATTACGAAATAATTATTTTTGTTAACTATTTTTATATCAACTAAATCGACTTGTATGTCAAAAAATTCCTCGTTTCCAACTCTTCACATGACATAATATTGTATCGATTCTGTGAAGGGGGGGAGGCAAGCTGGCCGAATCTTTATCATAATCGCAACGCGAATTTCGCGGGTTGAGCACGCGCGCGCAGATTTCGGGAACGAGAGCCTCTCTTCGAGGTCCGCGCTCGTCAATTTAGTCCGGCCAGCTCGCCTCATACATCGCCTTACACGCCCAACGCTTACTGTATACCTTGGAAAGCCATTAAAGCCGCACCTATACCACTACATCCACGGACTTCTTACTTGGCTCTCCCTGGACTACTCTCAGCTGCCACATCCGCACTTTTCAGTGCGATTAAACGTAAACCTCTTTCGGGAATTCCACGGGCTTTCGACTTCGGCTGTCAACGGATCATCTCCCCGGGTCGGGTCGCACTTATTAGTGCGAACGACGCCGACATCTACACGGATCTTCGACTCGGCGAATCCCCGGACTTTCTCCGCATCGCACAATCTCGCTCTTTTCAGAGCGCGATTCGTGAAACACAATCCGCTCTTTTCAGAGCGCTCATACGTACACCGACCCAATCTCTTACACCAACTTCCTCCCCCCTCGCCCCCAATTATTGCGCAACGTCTCGTGCTCCCTTTCGGGCGCACGCCTGCCAATATCGGGAGTCGAGGCTACCTCCTCCTGTCTTCCGGTTCTCGCCCTTTTTCGTCCGCCTCCTACTCACCTCTAGCCGTTAACGTGCTCCTGCGACAGGAAGGATCGAACGGCCGAGGCGGTAGGAGTGACCCACTTCCCAGTATTCCTCCCGACTCATCGTGTCGGCTGCCCACCACACACGACAAACGAGTCTCTCCCTTTGCCGGGCAAACTTCGAGTCACTCTACAGGGGACCTCACCCACGCGCGCACATGCCAAAGCGTGCCGGGCGTAAGCGCTTTCTCGCTCACGCGAAGTTTCTCGCGGGCAAGCGCCGGGCCCCACGGGGACTCGACTGGCTCCTCCAACAGGAGGCCGAGGAAGCCGCGACTTCCGCGGTTCGCGCTCGAGAGGCCCTTCCGGTCCTACTCCGAGAGCTCCCGCGCGCTCCGCCTCCGTGGCTCCGCGACGCCGCGACCCCGTCACCCTCTCGCGATAACGCTAAGCCGCGCATCGTCGCCGACGCCGTCCTAGACATCCCGGCCCGGTTCGCAATCGTTCGCCCGGTCGAGCCCTACATCCCGGAACGGGTAACGCCGGGACCTCCCCCGCCCGACATACCGTACGTCCCCTCCGGCCCACCGACGATCCTGTGGGATCTGGCCGCGCCGGACGCCTCTGACGCCGTCGCCCCCGCCGACGTTGATTTAGTTTGAAGTCGTTTGCTTTCTACCTGTTTGGCCCCCCCTTCTTTATTCATTCCCTTTTTTCCGATTAATATTTTGCTAACCTCGACTCACGGGAGTCGGAGTTAACAATATGTCCATGCGTGCAACCCTGTATGTGCGAGTACACACGAGCACCCAATTGCATGTATTTTTGACCGCATATGACCAATGAATTATATAAAATAAAATTAATAAGTTTTCGTAACTGTGACGTAGGGGCGTTGGGTACGTCTAAAATAACCTCGTCGCGGCAAGCACAACGAGTTATATTTATTATTCGGGATCGTTTCCGGTTCGTCCTCCACAGGACGTTTCCCGGTAATTCACGCAGGGCAATAAATAAATATGTCAGTAATTATTGTGACTCGAAGTTTAATGTAAAGAATAGGCTTCTACACAAAATATATATCGCAATCTCGTCGCAAGTTTAGCTGGCAAGCACTGACACACGATTGCTCACTCATACAAATGCTCACACACCCGTACAATCGCACTTACAATATTCTTGTAGTAGTTGTGTGGTCACGGTCCTTTTCTCCGCTCTCTTTCTCCACACCTCTTCTCTCTCACTCACTACACTTTTTCTACCTCCTTTGCTCTCTCGACACCTTTTCTCCCTCACTGTCTGCGCTTCTAACGTGAAGACACGCTTAAAATTACACGACAGTCAATTGTTCGTGGCGTAGATAATAACACTTATGATCTGGCACGATCAGGTTCACCACCGCGGGGCGCAACACTCTTTAGGCTCCTTACGGCCTTCTCGACTTTCGCTCTAATAGACCGGGGTGTTCCCTCGAGATATCCAGTACTTTAGCGGGTGCTAATCCCTATATTTTTGCATTTTCGAGTACCGTTCGAACGAGCAACCCCAAATATAAGTGACAAACCGTTGCCAAATGTACTAATCCGAAAAGACTTGCTCTCAAAGTTGGAACCAAATTTTGATTTTCATCTCTCGAGACAAATTGCCCGCAAAATCTGTCCATTTATGCAATCGTGTATATTCGAGTAGGCGAGAGCACTGTATAGCGTGCATTTTTTTGCCTCATATGCACAAAACGAAATTTGTATCGACATTTATGTGTTTTTTCTAACTTTGGCGACACCTTGTTTTTCGCGTTTCCTGGCGGAATACGGGTTAAATCCTGCAATTTTTAGAACTCTCGAGTTGGGTCCGGATGGGCAACGGCGAATATGAGCACCGAACCATTACCGAATGTCCTAATTTGAAAATATTCGATTCCGAAGATGGATTGAATGTCCGGCGACATTTTGCTTTTCGGTGTCTCATGGCGTATTACTCGCAAAATATGTTCATATGTGAAAGCCGGTATATATGCCTACACACAAGTACCCTATTAGATGCATGTTTTACCTCATATGCACCGAATAACAAATAATTACGGTTTTTATGTATATTTACGAATTTCAGTGACACACTATTTTTCGTTTTCCTAGTCACAATACGAAGCAAATGTGGCGATTTCTCGCACTCTCGAGTTAGGTCCGTCTGTGGAACAACGAACATGAGCGATACAGTACTGCCGAATATACCAACTCGAAAATATTCGATCTCGAATTTGAAAAAAATGATCGGCGACATTTTACTTTTTGGTGTTTCTAGGCGAATTATTCGGGAAATACATCCATGGTGCACGCATATCTATGCAAGTACACGCCAGCATCCTATTGAATGTATTTTTTTGACGTAATATAACACCAAGCAACCCATAATTCCGGTTTTTAAATGTATTTTCAAATTTCGGTGATACGTGGTTTTCCGTATTTCCGGGTGGAATATGGGCTAAACGTGGCTATTTTTTTTTGCATTTTAAAGTTTCGCCTGTTTGGGGAACAACGAATATGGGGGCCAAACTACTGCTGAACGTCTTAATCGCAATTGGAAATATTTGCGTATTACTCGCGAAATATGCCCATGTATGAACTCCTGTGATACGTGTACACTAGGGTGTTTCTCAAAAAAGACATTTTTTTTAAATGTTGGTCCCACCCTTTTAAAGTATAGAATTCGATTGAAAATTAAACCTCGCGAAAAGCGGTTCCTAGCAAAAAATCCTAGAAAAAAAATCCTAAGTGGTGCCGCAATCGACGTTTGTACCCAAAAAATGCGGCACCTTTTAAACGTAATTGTCAACGAACACCTTTCGGGAGGTGTTTTTTTAAACGAAAATATATAGTTTTGAAAGGTGGGAAGATTTTTTTTCAACAAATTCACCCTACTGGACATTTATAGTTTTCTGTACACAAATTAAAAAATCGAAATCGTTTGTATTTATAAAAAAAAAGACAAAAAGTTGACCTCCCACCCCGTAGAACTACATTTTTTCATCGATGAAAAAATCCAGCGAAAGACAGTCACTAACAATTAAGTTTGAGAGGTGCCGCATTTTTGTGTTCAAACGTCGAATGCGGCACCTCTTAGGATTTTTTTCTAGGCACCGCCTTTCGCAAGGTTCAATTTGAGATTGAAATCTGTAGTTTAAGAAGATGGGAGGAAAATTTTAAAAAATGAATTTTTTTGACACACCCTAGTGTACACGCAAGCACTCTATTGGACCTATTTTTTATGTTCTTCGACTATTACGATTTTCGATATTTTCAAATAGTGGCATTATTCCAATGAAATGGCGCAAACTCAGGGATTTATCATGTTTAACGGAAAAAAATATACTAGGTATCAATTATTCAATTGTGATTCAAGAAATTACAAATTCGTGTTTAATGGGAGGACTATTATGGATACGCGTCAACTGATGAGTACTAAGAGTAATATTTACACCGTCGTACTATTACTTTTATTGAAATCTATTTTGGAAGAAACAGAGACGGAGACCGAGAGACTGAGGAGAGCGGGAACGAGGAGAGCGAGAATGAGGGGAGTTAAAGAGTGAGGAGGACGGGAGAGCGAAGAGAGCGGGAGAGCGAAGAGAGCGGGAGAGCGAAGAGAGCGGGAGAGCGAAGAGAGCGGGAGAGCGAAGAGAGCGGGAGAGCGAAGAGAGCGGGAGAGCGAAGAGAGCGGGAGAGCGAAGAGAGCGGGAGAGCGAAGAGAGCGGGAGAGCGAAGAGAGCGGGAGAGCGAAGAGAGCGGGAGAGCGAAGAGAGCGGGAGAGCGAAGAGAGCGGGAGAGCGAAGAGAGCGGGAGAGCGAAGAGAGCGGGAGAGCGAAGAGAGCGGGAGAGCGGGAGAGCGAAGAGAGCGGGAGAGCGAAGAGAGCGGGAGAGCGAAGAGAGCGGGAGAGCGAAGAGAGCGGGAGAGCGAGAGAGCGAAGAGAGCGGGAGAGCGGGAGAGCGAAGAGAGCGAAGAGAGCGGGAGAGCGAAGAGAGCGGGAGAGCGAAGAGAGCGGGAGAGCGAAGAGAGCGGGAGAGCGAAGAGAGCGGGAGAGCGAAGAGAGCGGGAGAGCGAAGAGAGCGGGAGAGCGAAGAGAGCGGGAGAGCGAAGAGAGCGGGAGAGCGAAGAGAGCGGGAGAGCGAAGAGAGCGGGAGAGCGAAGAGAGCGGGAGAGCGAAGAGAGCGGGAGAGCGAAGAGAGCGGGAGAGCGAAGAGAGCGGGAGAGCGAAGAGAGCGGGAGAGCGAAGAGAGCGGGAGAGCGAAGAGAGCGGGAGAGCGAAGAGAGCGGGAGAGCGAAGAGAGCGGGAGAGCGAAGAGAGCGGGAGAGCGAAGAGAGCGGGAGAGCGAAGAGAGCGGGAGAGCGAAGAGAGCGGGAGAGCGAAGAGAGCGGGAGAGCGAAGAGAGCGGGAGAGCGAAGAGAGCGGGAGAGCGAAGAGAGCGGGAGAGCGAAGAGAGCGGGAGAGCGAAGAGAGCGGGAGAGCGAAGAGAGCGGGAGAGCGAAGAGAGCGGGAGAGCGAAGAGAGCGGGAGAGCGAAGAGAGCGGGAGAGCGAAGAGAGCGGGAGAGCGAAGAGAGCGGGAGAGCGAAGAGAGCGGGAGAGCGAAGAGAGCGGGAGAGCGAAGAGAGCGGGAGAGCGAAGAGAGCGGGAGAGCGGAGAGCGAGAGAGCGGGAGAGCGAAGAGAGCGGGAGAGCGAAGAGAGCGGGAGAGCGAAGAGAGCGGGAGAGCGAAGAGAGCGGGAGAGCGAAGAGAGCGGGAGAGCGAAGAGAGCGGGAGAGCGAAGAGAGCGGGAGAGCGAAGAGAGCGGGAGAGCGAAGAGAGCGGGAGAGCGAAGAGAGCGGGAGAGCGAAGAGAGCGGGAGAGCGAAGAGAGCGGGAGAGCGAAGAGAGCGGGAGAGCGAAGAGAGCGGGAGAGCGAAGAGAGCGGGAGAGCGAAGAGAGCGGGAGAGCGAAGAGAGCGGGAGAGCGAAGAGAGCGGGAGAGCGAAGAGAGCGGGAGAGCGAAGAGAGCGGGAGAGCGAAGAGAGCGGGAGAGCGAAGAGAGCGGGAGAGCGAAGAGAGCGGGAGAGCGAAGAGAGCGGGAGAGCGAAGAGAGCGGGAGAGCGAAGAGAGCGGGAGAGCGAAGAGAGCGGGAGAGCGAAGAGAGCGGGAGAGCGAAGAGAGCGGGAGAGCGAAGAGAGCGGGAGAGCGAAGAGAGCGGGAGAGCGAAGAGAGCGGGAGAGCGAAGAGAGCGGGAGAGCGAAGAGAGCGGGAGAGCGAAGAGAGCGGGAGAGCGAAGAGAGCGGGAGAGCGAAGAGAGCGGGAGAGCGAAGAGAGCGGGAGAGCGAAGAGAGCGGGAGAGCGAAGAGAGCGGGAGAGCGAAGAGAGCGGGAGAGCGAAGAGAGCGGGAGAGCGAAGAGAGCGGGAGAGCGAAGAGAGCGGGAGAGCGAAGAGAGCGGGAGAGCGAAGAGAGCGGGAGAGCGAAGAGAGCGGGAGAGCGAAGAGAGCGGGAGAGCGAAGAGAGCGGGAGAGCGAAGAGAGCGGGAGAGCGAAGAGAGCGGGAGAGCGAAGAGAGCGGGAGAGCGAAGAGAGCGGGAGAGCGAAGAGAGCGGGAGAGCGAAGAGAGCGGGAGAGCGAAGAGAGCGGGAGAGCGAAGAGAGCGGGAGAGCGAAGAGAGCGGGAGAGCGAAGAGAGCGGGAGAGCGAAGAGAGCGGGAGAGCGAAGAGAGCGGGAGAGCGAAGAGAGCGGGAGAGCGAAGAGAGCGGGAGAGCGAAGAGAGCGGGAGAGCGAAGAGAGCGGGAGAGCGAAGAGAGCGGGAGAGCGAAGAGAGCGGGAGAGCGAAGAGAGCGGGAGAGCGAAGAGAGCGGGAGAGCGAAGAGAGCGGGAGAGCGAAGAGAGCGGGAGAGCGAAGAGAGCGGGAGAGCGAAGAGAGCGGGAGAGCGAAGAGAGCGGGAGAGCGAAGAGAGCGGGAGAGCGAAGAGAGCGGGAGAGCGAAGAGAGCGGGAGAGCGAAGAGAGCGGGAGAGCGAAGAGAGCGGGAGAGCGAAGAGAGCGGGAGAGCGAAGAGAGCGGGAGAGCGAAGAGAGCGGGAGAGCGAAGAGAGCGGGAGAGCGAAGAGAGCGGGAGAGCGAAGAGAGCGGGAGAGCGAAGAGAGCGGGAGAGCGAAGAGAGCGGGAGAGCGAAGAGAGCGGGAGAGCGAAGAGAGCGGGAGAGCGAAGAGAGCGGGAGAGCGAAGAGAGCGGGAGAGCGAAGAGAGCGGGAGAGCGAAGAGAGCGGGAGAGCGAAGAGAGCGGGAGAGCGAAGAGAGCGGGAGAGCGAAGAGAGCGGGAGAGCGAAGAGAGCGGGAGAGCGAAGAGAGCGGGAGAGCGAAGAGAGCGGGAGAGCGAAGAGAGCGGGAGAGCGAAGAGAGCGGGAGAGCGAAGAGAGCGGGAGAGCGAAGAGAGCGGGAGAGCGAAGAGAGCGGGAGAGCGAAGAGAGCGGGAGAGCGAAGAGAGCGGGAGAGCGAAGAGAGCGGGAGAGCGAAGAGAGCGGGAGAGCGAAGAGAGCGGGAGAGCGAAGAGAGCGGGAGAGCGAAGAGAGCGGGAGAGCGAAGAGAGCGGGAGAGCGAAGAGAGCGGGAGAGCGAAGAGAGCGGGAGAGCGAAGAGAGCGGGAGAGCGAAGAGAGCGGGAGAGCGAAGAGAGCGGGAGAGCGAAGAGAGCGGGAGAGCGAAGAGAGCGGGAGAGCGAAGAGAGCGGGAGAGCGAAGAGAGCGAAGAGAGCGGGAGAGCGAAGAGAGCGGGAGAGCGAAGAGAGCGGGAGAGCGAAGAGAGCGGGAGAGCGAAGAGAGCGGGAGAGCGAAGAGAGCGGGAGAGCTAAGAGAGCGGGAGAGCGAAGAGAGCGGGAGAGCGAAGAGAGCGGGAGAGCGAAGAGAGCGGGAGAGCGAAGAGAGCGAAGAGAGCGGGAGAGCGAAGAGAGCGGGAGAGCGAAGAGCGCGGGAGAGCGAAGAGAGCGGGAGAGCGACGAGAGCAGGAGAGCGAGGAGAGCGAGGAGAGCGGGAGAGCGAGGAGAGCGGGAGAGCGAGGAGAGCGGGAGAGCGAGAAGAGCGAGGAGAGCGAGGAGAGCGAGGAGAGCGAGGAGAGCGAGGAGAGCGAGGAGAGCGGGGTGAGCGGGGAGAGCGGGGAGAGCGGGGAGAGCGGGGAGAGCGGGGAGAGCGGGGAGAGCGGGGAGAGCGGGGAGAGCGGGGAGAGCGGGGAGAGCCGGGAGAGCGGGGAGAGCGGGGAGAGCGGTGAGAGCGGGGAGAGCGGGGAGAGCGGGGAGAGCGGGGCGAGCGGGGAGAGCGGGGAAAGCGTGGAGAGCGCGGAGAGCGAGGAGAGCAAGGAGAGCGGGGAGAGCGGGAGAACGGGGACAGCGTGAGAACAGGGAGAGTCAGAACGATGAGAACGAGGACTGCGAGAGAATAAGAGCAAACGAAAAGAGCGAGAGAGCGAAAGACCGAGAGAGTGAGAGAGTGAGAGAGCAGGTGAGGGGGTGGGATGGTTTCTGTTTTCGTTATTAGAATTCGCGATTGTATCAACTCTTGTCATCGGCTCTACTCAGGTACATCTCACGCTATGTTCAACTCTCGTCTGATCTCATCTCACTACGCCAAGAACGAGACCGATTTTTGGAAAGCCGGCGGGTTGGACTGAGTGTGAATCTGTTCTGGCCATGTAAAACTCTCGTCGTTCTCAATCCTACGAGCCCGTGCACCGATCGCTAAGCCGTGTCGCGGTAGATGACCTGCCTACTCAGAGGCCTACTCAGAGGCCGGCAACCTACCGCGACTCGGCTTACCGATCGGCACAAGGGCCGGTAGGATTGAGATCGACGAGAGTTTTACATGGCGAGAACAGATTCGTACTCAGTCCACCCGCCGGCTCCCCAAAAATCGGTCTCGTTCTTGTCGTAGTGAGATGAGATCGACGAGAGTTGATACAAACGCGAATTCTAATAACGAGAACAGAAACCATCTCGATTGGGAGAGAGAAAGAGCGTGGAGCGGGAGAATGAGAGAGCCGGTGAGTGGGAGAGCGGCAGAGCAGGGAGTGGGAGAGCTAGAGAGCGCGAGAGGGGGAGAGCGGGAGAACGGGAGAGTGAGAGACCGAAGGAGCGGGAGAGCGGGAGACTGAGAGAGTAAAAGTGCGGGACTGCGAGCGTGTGGGATACCGAGAGAGGGAGCGAGAAGAAAAGCGGTAAAATCAAAGAGCAGGAGAGCGCGAAAGCGTGGCAACGAGAGCTGTGTACGATTAGGTCGTATACCACATGGGTACAATAACGGTGCTGCGCGATGAAACATTATCTGATTTTAAATCAGGCGGTATAATTACCCACAGGATATAGATACACAATTTACTATCATCCACCGTAGGTTGTCTACGGAATCGGGCCAAACGGACGTATCCATTTTTCCGCCGTTTTCGACTATACGAATAATTTAACCACATGAAATTAAATTAAAATAAAGTGATCTAGCGTCGGGCGCGAAGCGCCCGATCGCTAGTAATAAATAAAGGTAATCAAATACGCCCATCAATGTGCTCGCGTGTACTCGCATTCATATACGTACATACAAGGATATGTTCCGTGTGTACTTCACCCTGAGACGCCAAATAGTGAAATGTTGCCGGGCATTCAGTCCATCTTCGAGAGCGTATAATATTGCGCAGCAGTTCGGTGTGTCGCCGAAATTTGAACATACACTTAAAAACTGGAATCATGGGTTGCTTAGTGTATATTACGTCAAAAAATACATTCAATTGTGCGCGGGAAAACTAAAAATAGCGTATCGCTGAAATTCAAAAATATACATAAAAACCGTAATTATTGGTTGTTTGGTGCATATGAGGTAAAAAATGCATCCAATAGGGTACTTGCATGTACGCGTATATACGTGCTTGCACATATGAACATAGTTCATGAGTAACGCCATGAGACACGAAAAATAAAAATATCGCCAGACATTCAATCAATCTTTGAAAGCGAATATTTTCAAATTAGGATAGACGGTAAAGGTTCGGTGCTCATATTCGTCGTTCCCCATCCGGATCCAACTCGATAGTGCAAAAAATTGCCGGATTTAACCCGTATGGCCCCCGGAAACACGATAAACAGGGTTTCGCCGAAGTTACAAAAAACACATAAATGCCGATATACAAAAATGTTTGCAGCGTACGAGGTAAAAAAAATACATTCAATATGTATCGTATGTAGTCGGCTCGTATGTATGCTCGTATGCTCGTATGTAGTCGGATACACACACGTGAACACATGAACATATTTCACGAGTAATTTCCTTTGAGACGCTAACAAGTGAAATGTCGCCGGACATTCAATCCATCTCCGAGAGCAAATATTTTTAAATTAGGACATTCTGTAGCGGTTCGGTACTCATATTCGTCCTTTCCCAGCCGGACGCAACTGGTAACTGCAAAAAAATGCCTACATTGGCCCGTATTGCACCCGGAAACACGAAAAACACGGTATCGCCGAAGTTGAAAAAAAAACACATAAATACCGAGAAAAAAAGTTTTGCAGCGTACGAGGTAAAAAAAAGCACCCAACAGAGTTTCGCGTGCACTCGCGTATACACGCGTGCACCATGGACATATTTTGCGAATAATTCGCCCTGAAGCGCCAAAAAGTAAAATGTCGCCGGACACTCAATCCATCTTTGAGAGCGAATATTTTCAAATCAAGACATTCGATAGCGGTTCGGCGCTCATATTCGTCGTTCGCCAGCCGGATACAACTCGAGAGTGCATGAAATTTCAGGATTCAACCCGTATTCTATCCGGAAACACGAAAAACTAGGTGTCGCCGATGTTGAAAAAAACACATAAATGTCGATAAAAATTTTGTTTTGTGCATATGAGATAAAAAAATACACCCAATACAGTGCTCTCGCCTACTCGCATATTATACACGAGTGCATAAATGAACAAATTTCGCGGGCAATTTGTCTCGAGAGACGAAAAAGCCACATTTTTTTCCAACTTTGAGAGCAAATATTTTCGGATTTGTACATTTCAGAGCTGGGCAAAATACTCAAAAGTACTTAAAATACAAAATACAAAATACTATAAGTATTTAAAATATAAAATACTTTTTGTATTTTAAATACATTTATAAGTACTTTTTTGAATACTTTGTAAAAATCAATACGGGATGGTGGGACATGGCGGGACATGGTGGGACATGGTGGATTTTGAACGGCTGAGCTGGCTAGGTTATGCTCGCCCATCATCCTTGCCCATCATCCATCCCGTCCGTCCATCCATCCATCCCGTCCGGCCTAAGCGTACAGCCAAGAAAACCAAAAATATTTTGTATTTGTATTTTGAAAAGTACTTAAAATACCAAAAAGTATTTGCGTACTTAAAATATGTATTTTAAATACTTAAAATACATCAAGTATTTAAAATACTGCCCAGCTCAGTCGGACGGCCCTCGAAAATGCGAAAAAATATAGGGGTTACGAAAACTTATTAACATTATTATTATTGTTATTATTATTATTATTATTATTATTATTATTATTATTATTATTATTATTATTATTATTATTATTATTATTATTATTATTATTATTATTATTATTATTATTATTATTATTATTATTATTATTATTATTATTATTATTATTATTATTAGCGATCGGGCGCTTCGCGCCCGACGCTAGGTTCGTTTATTTATGTTACTTATTGTTGAAAATAGATTATAACAAATGCTTCGTCTATTGAAACGCGATCGCCGGATAATATATTCTTAAGGAAGCGAATCTCACTTCCGATTCGAATTTCGAATTCCCTTCCCATACGCTATATGGGATTTGGGATTTTCGAATTTCACTACCATGTGCTATGAACGCCGAAATCTCGAGAATATAGCATATGGATTTAGGGGGTACCCTATCTGTGGAAAAATGAGAATGGGGGTACCCTCACCATTTTTTTGTCGAAAATGGTTTTTTAAAAAAAATGTTTTAAATTTTATCGTTAATGAAATCGGGTGGGAAAGATGCCACTTGAAAACAATGACGAAGGTTTGAGACCCCCCTACATAATCAATTCAACTAAAAGCTCCCGTGTGGCTCCGGTGACGTCACACCGCGAGAGCCCGGGAGATACCGACAGCGGGAGCTGAGCGGTCGGCAGACAGCGCAAGGGATAAGTGGCGCCATCTCCCACGATCGAGCGGCGACTCGATCAATATCGAACCAAGCGCAAGCGCAGACGAGAGATCGGAAGCACAGCGGCGCTGCCGAGCGGGCTTGCGACGAAAGCACGCTCAAGGTCGAAGAAAGGCGAAAGCGAGGGAAAATCGGCCTCGCCGATTGGACGAAAGTGACGACATCGATTTTGCACACGGTACCGACCGAGCACCCGATTCGCTCAGGAGGTAACACCGGATAATCGTCACCATAATACCGACCCGGGATTGGAGGGTAGAGGACGATGACCCTGCCAACCAATAGCAAAATTAATAACCAGGCGACCGTACGCGGACGCGAGTCCGCCAAATCCCTGCAGAACCGACGGAGTGGGAGTCCAAAATCGGGGTATAAAAGACGGCGATTTCGACATCCGATAGTCAGTTCAACGATCTACATTACCATCGGCCAGCTCTCCAGGACTACTAGTGAAAAGTGAAAAGTGAAAGTGAAAAAGTGAGTAAAAGTGAATTAAAGTGAATTTGTGCCAGAAAGGACTTATATAAATTTCGTGCCATTTGGACTCATAAAAATTTCGTGCCGTTTGGACTTGTAAATTTGGTGCGAATTTGGACTTATAAATTTCGTGCCGTTTGGACTTATAAATTTCGTGCCAATTGGACTTATAAAAATTTCGTGCCGTTTGGACTTGTAAATTTGGTGCGAATTTGGACTTATAAATTTCGTGCCATTTGGACTTATCAATTTTGTGCCGATTCGAACTTATAAAATTTGTGTCAATTGGGACTTGTAAAATCTGTGCGGTGAGAACCTGCAAATTACTGGACCGAATAAACTTAGAATAATTATGCCGATGCGGACTTGGAAAACTACATGCTTGGCGAAGAATTAAGTAAGACTTAGACTCGATTTACACCGATGTGCAACCATAAAATTGCCAAACTAGGCAACACTCGGTGCAGTTTGGTAAAGTGACCGAAGTGACCGGTCAGATATGGTGCAAGTGACCATATGAACAATATTGGAGCACTAAGGGCATAAATAGGCACACCCAGGGCTAAGTTCGAGTTCCCTGAGGGGTTACCGGCCATCAAAGTGAGGTAAAACCCTTTATTTCGCGAAATAACACCAATTGCAAATCGCGAGGTGAGCGAGCTGTCACCGTCGCTCGCTGTGACGTCACCGTGGGAATCGCCGAGCGAGGTAGCCAGCTGTACGGCACGACGATCGAGAAGCTGCCCGCGCCTGCGCAGCGCGATCAACGAAATAAATTAATTTCTGATAAACTCTTCCAAGTAATTAATAAATAAATAAGTAAATAAAATAGAAATTAAAAGACGAGACCCTAGATCTGACTTATAATCATATTTTCTATTGCATTACGGACACACTGGGTGGATTAAATATTTAAATATTGAAAGTAAAGAGATCCGAATATCAGAAAAAGAAAAAGGGTTAAATTACATTGAGACCTGTATTGTAACAATAAAGAACAGTATTTGCACATAAATTTATCTCTGACACGCCAGCCCATAATTCCTAGACGCTCGAGTCCACGAATCCTTCTGTATAAGTATCGCGTCCCTTAAAAGAGGCGCACAAATACAGAAAATTATTGTACAGGAGCCTTGCTCAAGTTACAGGTTTTAATTCGATATCTTGAATTTTTTTTTCGAAAACCATTCTATATGCTAACAATTCGAAATTTTGGTTTCTTAGCATATAGAATGGTTTTCATGGCTTGAAAAAAAATGTCAAGATATCTGATAAAGGCCAAATCGGAGTCAAATATTCACGCCAAAATTAGATGGCGCCAAGAGGCGAGGTGCCACGTCGACACCGGACCTCGTGGCCAACCAGCGTTCCGCGCACGAGGCGGACGCGGGTAACGGGCTGGTGAGTGAGTAGTTCGGTTCGAGGCGAGTACGAGAGAGCACGAGTAAAAAGAGAGAGAGAGACTCCGCCGCGTATGGTCGGGAGCATCGTGTGTGTGTGAGAGATCGTGTGGGGAATCAGTAAAATAGCTTTCGGTTTAGTTTGCCTATGTAACTGTTTAGTCGTTGCCTACGGGCCTGTAGTTCTAATTATCAATAAAAGCGCGCTCATATTGTTTTTCCATCGTATGTCGAGTGTTTATTTCGTGACCCGCCTGCACGTCCTCGAGTCCCGGAGAACAGAACGAAGAGTGAGACCGAAGACGGGAGCTTCTTCTAACATATCGACTTAAAACCTTCACCATTGTTTTCAAGTGGCTTATTTTCCAACCGATTTTTTTTTTTTTTTGAGAAAACCCACTTTCGTGAAAAAAAGGTAAGGGAATTTTTTTCGAAATGTTAAAAATTGACCATTTCCAGCATAGGAAATCCTATGTTAAATTTTGCGAAACAGCACTTTTTTCAAAAAATTTCGAGACATCGAATTTGTTTGAGAAATGCCGGGTGAGCTATAGCGGAACGGGGGGTAAAATAAATTCACACAAGATGGTAACAATAAAAAATGGATCTTTTTATTTAGCAACAATAACGATGGTAAAATGCGCGCGAAGAACACTGTGCACGTGAGCAATACCAAGAATGAGCGACACCGATTAACAATAATAATTATAATGAGCATTCCACTGTGAGCACTCCGTTGAGCCAATTTAATTATATAAAAATCGCCTTGAACTCCCGAGTGAGAATATTTATCCGCGACGCTGTATCGCCGCGAGATAGCCGTTGAGAACGTGAGACTTTCCGGTGAAAATACGCGCGCCAAGTAACCGAGAAAAACATTCCCGTTATGCTCCGTGTGAGCTCGAAGGATATCCCGAAAACGAAGATACGTCGCCATGATAAGATACCTGTTGCACACTGCACGTAAGCCGTGCCACCTGGGTTGAGAGCTGGTGCGCGTTCCTCAGCGGCGCCGGACTCGGCCGGGAGGTGCTGCCGAGCAGCGGCCGCTTGCGCTAGCGCATGTAGCCGCGTTGATTCTCGAACAGAATTAAAACCTTCGCCATTGTTTTCAAGTAGCATATTTTCCAACCAAATTCATTAACGAAAAAATCTAAACATTTTTCTTTCAACAAGTCCATTTTCGTTAAAAAAATGGTTAGGGTACAATTTTTTGGGTAAAAAAATTTGTTTCGAATTTTTTCGTTTGTGAAATCTGTTGGGAAATATGCCACTTGAAAACAATGGCGAAGGTTTTAATTCGATATCTTGAAAATTTTGTTTTCGAAAACCATTCTATATACTACCAAACGTATAAAAAAAAAATGTTCCAACAGACCATTTTCGTCAAAAAATGGTAAGGGTTTCCTTCTCGCTTTTCCACTTTCAGAATGGCCAAATTTTTTTTCGAGATATCGAATTTGTACCATCGCTATTAACTTCAGGTGACCCATTTACGCATAGTCTTAAAACAGACTGTCCGAACGGTCACAGGAAGTGATCGGAAAACAACCGACAACGAAAAACATATGACTACCTACAGACACGAATGACGTGAGATTCATCCTCACGTATTAATACACTATATATGTCGGATATTTTATATCCAAAATAAAGCTTCAAATGCCAATCAGCGTATTCTAACCTTTCCTGGCACGTCAATTATACGCAGATTATTTGCCAGGGTCAAGAAATGTCGAGGTGACGTTTTGACAGGTGACAGTTTGTCACCTGTCATAATGGAAATCGAGCGTTCATTGGGAACCACTGGAATCCAAAGCGAGCGGCCATTGGGAACCCATGGATGACCTTAGAACTTTATTATATATAATTATTATTATTACTAGCGATCAGGCGCTTTGCGCCCGACGCAAGGTTACTTTATTTTTATTTAATTTCATATGGTTAAATTATCCGTACAGTCGGAAACGGCGGAAAAATGGATATGTCCGTTTTGGCTTGATTCCGTAGACAACCTACGGTGGAGGATAGTAAATTGTGTATTTATATCCTGTGGGTAATTATACCGTCTGATTTAAGATAAGATAATCTTTCATCGCGCAGCACCGTTATTGTACCCATTTGGTATACGACGTAATCGTACACAGCTCTCGTTGCCACGCTTTCGCGCTCTCCTGCTCTTTGACTTTACCGCTCTCCTGCTCTCTCCCTCTCTCGGTATCCCACACGCTCGTTCTCCCGCACTTTCGCTCTCTCACTCTCCCGCTCTTCCGCTCCTTCGCTCTCTTGCTGTTTTCGTTCGCTCTTCTCATTCTCTCGCAGTCCTCGTTCTCATCGTTCTGGCTCTCCCCGTTCTCACGCTGTCCCCGTTCTCCCGCTCACCCCGTTCTCCCGCTCGCCCCGTTCTCCAGCTCATGCCGTTCTCCCGCGCTCCCGGTTCTCCCCGTTCTTCCACTCTCCTCGTTCTGTCGCTCTCACTCTCGCTCTCCTCACTCATCTCGCTCTCCTCGCTCTCCTCGCTCTCCGCGCTCTCCGCGCTCTCCTCGCTCTCCTCGCTCTCCTCGCTCTCCTCGCTCTCCCCGCTCTCCCCGCTCTCCCCGCTCTCCCCGCTCTCCCCGCTCTCCCCGCTCTCCCCGCTCTCCCCGCTCTCCCCGCTCTCCCCGCTCTCCCCGCTCTCCCCGCTCTCCCCGCTCTCCCCGCTCTCCCCGCTCTCCCCGCTCTCCCCGCTCTCCCCGCTCTCCCCGCTCTCCCCGCTCTCCCCGCTCTCCCCGCTCTCCCCGCTCTCCCCGCTCTCCCCGCTCTCCCCGCTCTCCCCGCTCTCCCCGCTCTCCCCGCTCTCCCCGCTCTCCCCGGTCTCCCCGCTCTCCCCGCTCTCCCCGCTCTCCCCGCTCTCCCCGCTCTCCCCGCTCTCCCCGCTCTCCCCGCTCTCCCCGCTCTCCCCGCTCTCCCCGCTCTCCTTGCTCTCCGCGCTTTTTCACTCCCCTCGTTCTTGCTCTCCTCACTCTCTCGGTCTCCGTCTCTGTTTCTTCCAAAATAGATTTCAATAAAAGTAACAGTACCACGGTGTAAATATTACTCTTAGTACTCATCATTTTAATATTCCTCCCATTAAACACGAATTTGAGCTTTCTTGAATCACAATTGAATAATTGATACCTAGTATATTTTTTCCGTTAAACATGATAAATCCCTGAGTTTCCGCCATTTCATTGGAATAATACCACTGTTTGAAAATATCGAAAATCGTAATAGTCGATGAACATAAAAAATAGGTCCAATAGAGTGCTTGCTTGTACACGTGTCACACAAGTTCATACACGGACATATTTCGCGAGTAAGACGCAAATATTTCCAATTACGATTAAGACGTTCAGCTGGAGTTTGGCCCCCATGTTCGTTGTTCCCCGAACTGACGAAAATTTAAAATGCAAAAAATAGCCACGTTTGGCCCATATTCCACCCGGAATCACGAAAAACAACGTGTCACCGAAATTTGAAAATACACTTAAAAACCGGAATTATGGGTTGCTTGATGTTACATCAAAAAATACACTCAATAGGGTGCTTGCGTGTACTTGCATAGACATGCGTGCACCGTGGACGTATTTCCCGAATAATTCGCCTAGAAAAACCAAAAAGTAAAATGTCGCCGATCATTTTTTCCAAATTCGAGATCGAATATTTTCGAATTCATATATTCGACAGTACTGTATCGCTCATGTTCGTTGTTCCCCGGACGGACCTAACTCGAGCGTGCGAAAAATCGCCACATTTGCTTCGTATTGTGACTGGGAAAACGAAAAATAGCGTGTCGCTGAAATTCGTAAATATACATAAAAACCGTAATTATTTGTTATTCGCTGCATATGAGGTAAAAAATCTTCTGTGTACGCATATATACATGCTTTCACATATGAACATATTTTGCGAGTAATATGCCATGAGACACCGAAAAGCAAAATATCGCCGGACATTCAATCCATCTTCTGAAGCGAATATTTTCAAATTAGGACATTCGGTAATGGTTCCTCGCGTCAGATTGCATCGGATGATGAATTTGTTGTTATGTAAGCTTGGTCGCCATCGAACGCTGAATGTTCAAACAGCAGCAATTTTGAAACTATTGAAGAGCGTGGCCAATCTCTAATTTATGTTGGGACGCAAATATTATCGGTATTCTCTTCGCAGTTTCGTCAAGACCACAATGACACTGACATTGGAAACGTCGAAGAATTGCATCTCACAGATTCCATCTCGCAAACATCTGCTGCGTCACAATCTTCGTCCATAGAATCATTCTCTGTAATTCCTGAAAAGTCTCAGCATTTGTACAGTATCGCACGATGCATACAGTGACAATTCGAGTGACCATGGACTCAAACGAAAAATGCCACACTTCGAGATGGACCGTTGTTCAATACCTAGCAAAATCATTATTATGACTCCATCGCTTGCTGCTACACTTGACCGCACAAAAACCAGTAGGAGAAATGCTACTCGTATCATAGCAGCCGTCGCAACTAGTCTTGGGCATGATGTCGATGCGATTAATTTAAGTTGTAGTGCCATTCACCGAAATCGAGTGAAATATCGCACACAAATCGCGTCGGAACTCAACGGCAATCTTTCGACAGCAGAAAGTATCGTCGTTCATTGGGATGGGAAATTACTTCCCAGCGTTACTGGAAAGGATAAGGTGGAAAGGCTTCCCGTGATTATATCCGGACTGGGCACCGAACCCTTGGCGAAGTTTTTCATTGGGCGTTTTAGGGTAATGAATGGTATCGAAAGGTAATCAATGGGACCCCAATGGAAAATCAGGAGGAAAATTGAAACGTTACTTTCTACCATTCATTCTTAATGGGACTCAACTGGCAAATCGGCAGGAAATCTTAAATGGTACGTTTTCCCATTCGTTATTAATGGGAGTGATATTCGAAATGACTGAGAAAATTAAGTGGTACTTTTTCCATTCGTTATTAATGGTAATCCATTGGAGGATAACTGGAACAGCTGAAATGGTATTTCTTACCATTGGGAATAAATAGGAACTGAATTAAAGGGTAAAAAGCTAGAGAATCTTTAGTGGCACCTCTAACTATTTACAATTGACGAGGAACGGGGATGGAGTCGGCAAACACTAGAGAATCACGTGGATGAGTAGGATCTTTCACTTAAATGGTATAAGGGATAATGAATTGCAGGTAAATGAGCCGACAATTGTAGCTGTGAACTTAAGGATCGAAGTTATTTATGAATAATAGGAGATATTTTTCGGGAGCATTATAGCATTTTTATTTATTGTATATTTAGACAGTGTAGAAAAGTGAATAATTATGTATAGTCTATTTTTCCGCGAATGGGAATGCCAACGGTATGAAAATACCGTACAACGAATGGGAAACTGAATGGTACATTAATCTGTAGTACAAGTGAGAATTATACCATTGGCAAAACCCCATTGAATTACCTTTAACGAATAGTGAATGGTAATCAATAGGATTTTCAATGGTAACTAATGGGAGACTTAGCCAAGGGAACAATTACTCGGGGTACCATCGCTGCGTTCGGGAGCAGGGGCTCTGCAAGCTGCAGCAGTCGTTGAAACCCTGAAAGAATGGAACGTTACGGAACGTGTCCAAGCATTGTGCTTCGACACAACCATCAGCAATACTAGTAAGCATTTTTAGCATGAAGATTACTAATATTGCATTTTCATTTTTATCACTTTAAAATATACGTATTATCCCACCCTGAAGAATGTGCAAAAGGATATCTTAAAAAATAAATGTGGCGAAGTCAATTATCTCGAACCTCCATGCCATGTAGCTGCGATCAAATTTCTATTGTGAGATTGTGTTCTGAGATAATTGCTCCATTTTTTCTTTTTATTATCAGGACGATTAAATGGCGCTTGCACAATAATCGAGAGATCCCTCAGAAGGAACTGTTACGTCCTACGTAACTTTTAATAACAAATAATATAACTATTTAAACGCATATTCCATATTGTATTAGTTCTGCCTCAGCGTAGGTAGGCTAGGGTCAGGCCTACCATCTCGCTATCTCTCTCACTACCCTACTGCGCTCTGTCGTACCGACCCATGTCAGTAGGAATTTATGACTTCTTCCGAGTCAGGTTTCTTCCCCGTTTTTCTGTCACCGCTCGTACATAAATTCTTTCACACTCCACTTCAAAAGGCAGTAAACTCACCCAAACATATTTCCTTCGACTAGAGCCTAAAAACCATCTCGCCCTGTCTGCCGCTCTCTCTTGCTCCTTCGTCTGAGTTCCCGATACACTAATTAAAGTCAACAGTAAAATCTGTCACACCCAAGACTCGAATATATTTACCTTTACAAATCGCTCTACATTATAATGTCAACGTCACTCTCTTCACATCTGTTAAAGACTCTATTGGTACTATAAATTTCGATTCCCCGAATATCGAATATCGCTTTCTTTGTCACCCAAGGAGCATCGACTCCCCACTCCGATCTCAAGCACCTTTTCCTTCTTCCACACATTTAGAACCTATCTTCTGTCCAAGTTTAATATTGTTAGCCCCCTCTAGCATCAATACGCATAGGAGTAGACCTAGTATAAATAGGCCACAGTTTCCCAAATCAGGCAGTTATCCTACGAACAACGAAGCTGCTGCATCACCGAAATCTACTCAGAGCGAGCAAGGCTCTGCTGCGAAATCATTAGCCCTGCGAGGCAAAGTCCGACGAATTTTAATGAGCAAGTTGGCTCTCATACACTTTGTTTGTAAAACCTGTAACCATCTCAACATCGTGCCTTATTAAATGCTGAGTAAGTTTAAAAACCAAAACGTTTAACATCATTGTGCATGCATTTCCGGCCTTCTGATAATCTCTCGGAGGCTCAATACCTCCGAACGTCATTCCTTTTAAAATAAATCTACGGCAGTACGGCGAGGTCTCCGTCCCTGGGTAAAGGGCTAACGCCTTGACCCGAAAGCGAGACCATTCATTTATGGTTTTGCCGAGCGAACTCACAATCCGCCGGTCTGGACGTAACAGAACCTCATCTATTTGCCGTGCCGTCACCATATTTTTAAGTTCATTTTGCGGAGTGTCGTTGAGACTTATTGGCTTAGGATAGTTGGCCCAAATGTCCCAATTTTCAAAAGATTCCAACAATTGGGGCAACATCGATCAATCGACGTACGAAAGTGCCTTAAACGACAATGTCATCACAGAGATTCTACACGAAAAGGCCGATATTCTGAATATTCTGAATTCGTCTGGAGGTATATTTTACGGAATATTTTATTTATTGATAGACAAAAAAACATAAAACGCAAACATTCCTTCGTATAAATATCTCTATATGAATTCTGTACACCGTAATCGATTTTTATTCGAAATCATCGATCATAAAAATCGCACAAATAATAATTGTTGCAAAACAAATCTCTTTTCGTTTTTTTTAATATAATTTTAAATCATTTAAAGTAAATTAAAAAAAGAAAAAAATAGAAGCTAATGCGATACCACTGTCGTTCTAGGCTTTAAAATGTTCATATCTGATACAGGATTTTGACAATTTTTTCAGATGTTTTCGTTTGGACTAACAATATGTTCACTTAAAAAAAGAAAGCAAAGCTCAAAAAACATCTAGGAGCAAACGTTTTACCATTCTAGGTTTAGGCTTAAAAATCTTCATATCTAATACAGGATTTTTCAAAAACATTTCAGAATTTTTTACTCCGGCTAAAATATGTTCACTTTGAAAAATTGTAATTAATGCAAATAAAAAAAAAAATTTGGAGTGATTTTTAGAGTTAGAACAATATTATAAAAAATTACCAACCGAATTTAAGAAATCGAGGATCCGACATAGGTCGAATCGGTATGGAATGCCCCATTTACATAAGTACTTTTTTTTTGTCAGGACTATCAAATGGAACTTATTATTATGTTTTGGGACGTATATATTCGCCAATTTTTTAAAAATAATTGTTTATAATTTTTATAATTACCAATACCTTTAATTACCTATAATATTTCAATGACAATAAATTGTAACACCCATGCAAAACCAATTTTTCCGTTTTATTAATCTTTTTCATATTCGCATTGTTCGGTTTTTCCCCATTTTCATATGGCTAAAGAAAAAGACTTTTTGAACGGATTACAATGGGACGATTTCTTTCCTAATAACCTGGTGCGTTCGCTGTAAAATCGCGTTTGAAATTTGAAAATCGGGACATTAGAAAAAAAGTTGCAAATTTACGTGTTCATATGGCTTTCTCATGATGTTCGTTTATTTGCAAAAGCTTATTGTAGAAAATCACTAACTGAAATAACATAATTCGTCTTTTTGAGGCCCGGTCATATGTATTTTCCTCGCTGATGA